>CM032880.1:23773552-26173552 GCA_019176425.1 Megalops atlanticus
TTCATTGATCAGATCGACGGCATCGTCCACTTTGAAAGTGAGTGTGCTGTTGTCAGCGGAGCTGAGGAGAACGCCAGCTCTGGGCGTTGGATACTGGTCAGACATTGTTTGGACTGCGGGTGGTTCAATAGCTCTGCTGCTCTTATGTGAAAAACACAATGTATTCATCAGTGTCTCCCCAAAGTCAGTGTTCATCTTTATGCTTCATTATTACCATAACTTATATAGTATAAATTGATTCCACTGCTTTAACCTGTAAGTATAAAAAGTTGCATAGGTAATTTCAGTATCTTTAAAAATCCATGCTGCTTCAAACATTTTGGTATCCTGCCTTCATCAGTAAAGTGGCATAATCTCCTGAAAGCTTTATGTATGTAACTGCTACTAAGCCATTCCACAGGTGCGCAGGGTAAGTAGTGAGGAGCTATCAATCAATGCCTTCATTTTAAGCAAGGCCTTTAGTGAATTTCTGCCTCATGGCAGCAAATCCTGAAAGAACTATACATTTTGGAAAGTGGATCATGCTCATATTTAAGCATATAGAGTGAAAATAGAGTTGAAAGGTGAGTCAGAGGTGCAAGATTTAATGCAGCCTATTTTCATTTTCTCTGCTAGCCCGTGAGCCCCTGCCTACCTGGGACAAGCAGATTCAGTCGCTGTGTTTCCAGGTGAACAACCTGTTAGAGAAGATCAGCCAGGCAGTGCCCGAGTGGACGGCGCAGGCTATGGAGGCCCAGATGACCCAGTAACCGGCCTGTGTCATCCCCCCGAACATTCTCCCCTTAACCCTGTCCTCTTCACTCACTGCACCCAGACAACCTCGCCCCACATCACATTTTAGTTCAAAGGTCACGGAAGCACCTTCGTATACCTTCCCCAAAAAAGGGCCGCCATCCCTTCCCCCTGGTTTGGACATAGCAGTTAATGCAAGCTGCAGGATTGGTGAAAAGAGGGGCTTTTTTTCTTTTGGAAGTTGCATTAAATCTGGTTGTTCATTAGTTTCCCTCAAGAAGCTCACAGAAGGTGGACAACAGATGCGCCTGCAGCTGTTTGTGAGTGTTTCTTAGTGGGCATAGCACCTGGCTGTCTGTGCTTGCTGCGAACAACACAAAGCTGTCTTGCCATTTGACGTTCAGAACCTCATCTGCTTTTCCAGGTACTGATGTTGTATGCCTGCTGACGTCCAGTGCGGAGGTGTGCTTATCTGTGCCTGGAGTGTTGCTTTCATGTTGATCTTTTTTCACTCACCAGTTCACGAATACCGTTAACGAACCCTATTCCAGTTGAGCCTGTTGATTGGGTAAATGCCATAATGTGGGGTTTGGATAAATTGAAACTAGAAGACACGCTGATATTGGTTGTGTACTTCAGAATCACAACACCAGGATCAGTGGTCTGTTTGATGCAGATGATTTTCACTTCCTCATACGTGAGCAATGTGTACCCACTTACTTTTGTTTGTTTCTAGAAGGATTTTGCGCAACGCTCTCTTGTCACACCCTGTTAAGAGATGTTAATGTCTGGCTCAGAGTGTGTTCCCTGTTCTGAGATTAATAAATCTGAAGTTGAACGAATTTGTGTTGGCTACTCCTTTTTCAGAGGAACAAATTGTCTGTGGAGGGAAAACCGAAAGTCATCATCATCACAAAGGATGCTGAGCAGGAGAAAATACAGAGGGGTGCACTTGCAATCCATGGGGGGTTTTTGTGGCAAAGAATGATTTGGATGGACATCAGTTTGGCAAATATTACTGACATAAGCTGGTCCACCACTAGATGTCACTGTCTGTTGACATATCTCATTGTGAGTGTGTGTGAGAGAATGAGATGAAAAAGCATGCAAAACTAAACAAGTGTTCTGTGACAGTGACATAATCTTGTAACGTTTCATAAAATACACATGCTTTTGTACGCAATTCAGGACATAGCAGATGCGTATATTCAGTGTTTTTTATGTTGAAAACAAGTCTTCAATTTTCCTTACGATAATTTAAGCATAATGGACATTGGCAATGTCTGATGACAAAAAATAAACCAATGTGAATGTCCAAGCTTGTTTTGGTTGTCAAAGTTTAAAATTAGCCAAACCATGTCTAAGTAAAGCACTTGTTTGTGTTAACTCCAGGGGAAAACTGCATCTTATGGTGTATCTATTGGCAATATATTGATAAAATATTTTTAGAGTCATCTTTAGAGACATCTTGCTTTTTTTAAACTTTACACTGAAGCATGCATTTAACTAAGGAAATCATAGGGACAGTGTGGGTTCTTTCCCACCATGCTAGTCACTTTCATTGTGCTCTGTGGACCGTTGGCACTTTTGTTGAAAAGGATCTGTACATAACCCTGTGATCCCCTTAGAACTAGTGGCTAATTATGAACTATAGAGTGAGACCATTTGATCTTTCTGTGCTCAGGGAATTGGGGAAAATAGAACCCCAATGAGGCATTCCTATTGAATGATAATGGAAAGTCTTACTAATAATCTACCAGGGAAATTACCTGGTTACGCTTTAAGAGCTTAACATTATTACTGAAATCTGTAGTACACTGTCTAATAAAAATATCTTACAATGACAATATGCTTTACCTTTCTGGATTTCTGCCCATCTTCAACTTAATAAATGCATAAAATCCTATTGTAAGTATTTTATATGAAGCTATTAAGAATTAATTTATTTAGTTTCAGATGCCAAATTAAACATTTTATATGATTTTGCAGCAAAGTAGTGAACACAATATGTTTTCCCCAACAGCATAGAATATGACCCAGCACAGTTTTCAGATGTGAATATATACTTGCTTCATTGCAGTGCAATTCATAAGAATGCTGCTATAAAACTAGAGTATTGTATTGTTACTGTGTAAAATCATTTTGTTTATGAAGCATGGTAAAGTTTGTAGCTTTCCAAAGTCAATATCATTGGAAGAACCAATTGAAATGACTATCATCCTTCTGCATAATCAAGTTTGATATAAAAAAAAGTTATCTGCAGGATTCAACCTCAACAGCCAAACCATAGATAATTCAGTTTGATACACCAATGAGTTCATATTCATTAATCAAAATCAGCTGATAAGATTAAAGAAAACATGTTTAGTGGAGTAGCAGAAGACCATTACAAGAATATTGTGCATTTTGGTTGGTCCCATCTGCTGTTAGTGTTTCCTGGATATCCATGCAACAGATTGTTTAGTTTATGACCCCAACGGTAAACTGTGTCTCAGGAACACCCTGTTACCTTTAGCCTCACAAAGTCCTGTTGTTGCTAGCTTGAGCAATTAGGAAAAACAGTTGGAGTCTGTGTGACATTTGCCACAAGCAGAAAGCTGCAGTGAGCACTGCCTGAGAGTAGTAGCTCTTTTCTGTCTTCACACACAAATCTGTACACCAGCAGTGGCGGGGCCATAACCCTTCCCCCTTAGATCTCATATCTATGGTGCTCTTGCGAGGAACTGGTGGATAACTATGTTGAAAAGTGCCATTACCTTCCATGGAAATTAATAACAAACATGATGTATCAATGTATAGTGTTATGTAAGTCATTGTTTGCAGGTTCATATCCTGTGTCGGGTGTTGCTGTTGTACTGTCAAGTAGACATGATCCATGCAAGCATTAAAATCAGCTTGTGGCTGATAGGTCTAATCTAACCCTATGATGTCTTGCATTGTATCTCATCTTCAGTAAGTTCTCACCACCCACCATTCCCACAGAAACACAATAATCACGAGACAATTTCTGAATGAATAACAAATTGAAGTAAGATTCTTTAAAAAAATCTTGTAGGTAATATAATTAAACCATCTAAGTCTTTGTTACAAATCCCATCTGTAACTAAGTGCATGGATCATGAAAGACTCTCCACTTATAACTTTGACAAATGAAGAAATGACAGGCTGGAAATGTGTTGATGGGCACATTAGGCCTCAGATTATTACCTTCCTTAAATTCCTTAGACATATTTGGATACATCCTTAAAAATATATTTTCAAGTTCCATAGTTTTTTTTTTTCAACTACATCCTTTGCTTGTAAATGCATTGTACAATTACAATCAAAATCAGATGTACAGCAAAGATATTAGTAGAAGATGGGTATCAAAAGAAGATAAAAGATATTTTAGCCCATTCCAGATATTAGGAATGTTTCATGGATATGAGTAATCTACATCAGTTAAATTGTTTTATTTGATTTACCGGAGCCATAAGAACAAAACAATTAAGCATAATAACATTACAGCTAAAAAGACCTGTTTGGTAAATGGTTTCAATGTATAAAAATGGTGTTCATTATTTTCATAGAAATATTTTGAATGGAAAAAGTACATGGTTCCATGGTTCCATTTATTATTAATTGCTCTGTTGATAAACAACCTTTAAACAACAGACATGGTCATATTTAGCAATTATGCAAATCCAGAAGTTGTAGAAGTTGGCATTGTCAAAGAAGATTTCTTCGTGTTTGTCTGGTCACACCTGGGAGACATTATGATCCAGCCCCAGCCCCCTCAGAAAATCGATGTGCTGGTGCTACAAATAAAAAAGCAGACATTCACTGAATAACAACATAGAATCCTACAACAAACATAATTTTGATTCATGTTTCAAGTCTGCATTCAGAATTAGGCATATTAGTTCTACACCAGACATTTAAGTACACCGTTGACAGCACGGTTTTTCTAATGCGTTTGCCTGGATTATTACAAACAGTGCAGATGAACACTTGCAAGGGTGAACTCTGTTGATGTTTCAGAAAGGGAGCCACCACTGACTGAGAGTGCTTTATGTGTTATATGTACCTTTGCCTCCTCTGTCTCAGAAGATCCCCTGTTCCTTTCTCTTTTCAATGTCTCTCTTCAGCTGGCAGGTCGAGCAAATCAGGCAGAAGGCATTGGCCAGGAAGTCTTTGACCAAGGAGCCCTGGGGACCAGAAGCACAGGACGTTAAAGCCTGAGGAATGTGACAGAAGCCATTTTCATGTGTGTGACTTGTCTTCATCAACTAAGTCACATTATTAAGGTCAATAAGCTGTTCAAATTTTACAGAATCCTTTAGTTGGTGAGAGAGCTGGAGCCTATAATCTGGAGAGTACCACTGCAGCAGTGCGTCATCACCCACCAAAGGACCTGACTCAAAAAACAGGGTTTGTCAATCATCTTTAATGACAAATCTAAAGAAGGGTTACATTTTTGAACATGTGCCACAACCTTTGTCATTATTGACACTGACCCCAGGTCAGGTTAAGGTGTTGTGGGACGGAAGGATCCCAGGGAACACCTGGTGAACGGCAGAACAGGTGGAGCGGCCACACTCACCCTGATGTTGTATTTGGTCCTGTACACACTGCGCATCGCCATGCTTATCCCGCACAGGCAGCACTCGTTCATGTCGCTGGCGATGGAACAGCCCATGCAGGGGAAACACCAAAACCCATAACAACCTGGAAGAGAGAGATCACTGCATTTTCATCAACACGCTCTCACTTTGCAGTGCGGGCTCGGCTCTCAAATCAGCCTGCCTCACAGGAAGAATCCCTTTACACGTTTTGCAAAGTGAGGCAAAAAAAAGTCATGAAATGCTACCACAATCAATGCAGTCTCTCAAAACAGTTGACAGTTTTGCATTGAACTGTATTAAACTGCCAAGCTGAGGGGTTTTCTGATCGCAGGCAAAGGGTAAAAAACTTCAGGAAGTCGGGAAGACATATGACCACCTCACATGATTCTGGCAAGGTCCAGCCAAGCCGGGGGAGTCAAAGTTTGACCTGATAGGGAGAGGGTGTGCCTTTTAACCTGTACCTTTACAACAGCTGTCAATCACACTGTACACTGTGTTATATGGCTGTTGTCACACTGTAACAGTACTAATCACTGCTGAAAATCCCTCAGTGGATTTGCCATTTGATTTCTTTACTAGTACAGTACATACATTAATTTCATTTTTTGGTTTGCTGCAATGAGGCTGTCTAGAGGAAGTACAGTAAACCATTTTCAAAAATGCCCACATGGGTTCTCTGTGGATGAATGGGGAATATTTAGAAATCAAACCAATGATTAATATTTCTGTTTGATTTGCCCACTGGTCCTATGCAGAGGCGGTTGGTTTGGTATGTGCTTGATATGTCCAATCCAGAAACTGCAGAATCAGAAGAGTTTACTCACTCTACAGTGAAAGCAAAGCATTTATTAATATTGCATTTATACTTTGCCATAAGTTGTGTTAGTGAATTCAGCAGGGGGCTGCTGTTGTTGCAACATTCTCTATTCATTTATGTGGGGAGTGGCAGCTGGTATGCTGCTGGTATCCAGCAGTGTGTTTATGGTGGCTAGGGAACAGTAAATGGGTGGGGTCAGATCCATTAAACACTGTGCAATCAGTTTTATGCAATATGTAATAAACATTCCACTTTAAGGAACTGAATCGTATCTCTGAATACGCCCACATATGATAGAAGGTAATCCTGGGCATGTATATATATAATATTTAATTTCTGGTACAATCCTTGGTACATTTTGTGTTTTTTATTGAATAAGTATATGAAAGAGAAAAAACGAGCAAAAAATGGGCAAACATTCAGACAGCATAATGTCATAAAAGAATCTACTCAGTATATAGAGTGCAAGCACCCCACAGTCTTGCTGAGGTAAGTTAACACATCCCCATAATGCAAGTTCTATCACAAAGGTTTGACACAAATGTTAGCTGAGCGTCTGGGAACAGATTATAGAATGTTCCTCGTGTTCCAGGGTTCAGAATAAGGTGATTCTTGCCATGTGGGATTGGTACTGCTGTGAGGGCTTCAGAATAACAACCCCCACCCTGCCCACCCCAACCCCAAACTGAGTCTGACCAAAGTTGACCCTACAGCAGGTTATACTTACACGTCCCACAGTCATCAAAGAAATCGCACAAGCCAGACTGGAAGTCAGAAGGTGCGTAGCTGCCAGGTTGGTTGGTCACTGCCATTTTTTCTCACTGTGGGATCACACAGAGGGGAGTCAGGGCCTCCCTCCTCTTCCCTCACATCACGCCACCTCGCCTTACATCACACCAATGCACACAGATTCATTTCCTGCATCCCTGTCACTTACCAGGAAGAGAGACCCCTGTTTTTCAAACCCTTGCTGTTGCCCTTTGAGCTGTTAATGTTTCACAGGGCAGATTAAGTTCTGTGATCTGTTGGTGTTCACAGGAAATAAGCTGTCCCCGGTCACTGAGCGTAATTTATTTGTTAATTTGTTTTCATAGTCCCTAAATTATAAAGCTCCTAATCAGTTACAGCAATAACATTTGTGGTACATTTCAGTAGTCACGTAAAAGTAAAAACTTTCTTTCAGCATGTCCAAACATGTATATGTAATACATACATATCAATATACATATATGTATACATATAAGTATTGGTTGCACACATATTGATAAAGTAATCAATCTAGGAAGAAAACAAAATACTACGGTAAGAGGAAACAAAATAGTCAAATATTCCATATTCAAAAACAAAATAATATTCTCATGTCAATTCACAATTATATATTTTTAAAGAGTTAACATACCTGAATGATGGTCTAAGAGTTTGTGGACAGCCGTGTCTGAAGAGAATTCTGGGAACCAGATGCTATTTATACTTCATGTGAAAGCCAATGATCAGCGTGTGCAAGTCATTCTGTCACAAGTCATTATTTTTTATTGCATGGTAACCATAAATTATTGGAATACTGTACTCTCCTCAGACTTCGAAACTTGAACACAAGATATGTGAACGACACCATTACTTACAGTATGGAACACGTTCAAATGATAAAAAGGTTGTTGAACCTGTGGTTCTTAGTTATGATTTGGTTTACCTACAAAACGAAATCCCATTACATACTCTAGACATGCAAAACTGCATGTGAAATGTAAAGTCACTCTTAGAAAATTATGAAACTCTTTTAAAATTTATTTTTAATTTTATTGAGGGTGAAGTGACTCATTTGCTAATGACTACCACAGCAGTGTCCAACCCAAGATTAACACCCAGTTCTCTTAGGTTAAGTGCTGAGTGCCCCCTGTTAACCTATTTCTTCCTCTTATTCATGATCCACGTAGTGCTCCAGGGTAAGGGACTTATGGTTGTATGAAAGCCTGAAACATTTTTGGTAGACTTAAAAAGGATGAGTCAGCCAACATTGACTGTTGGCAAACAAATGGAAACAAAGTCAATTTTTATTCAAACCTCTTCAGTTTTTATAACAAAAGCTTCTTTACTTGTCCAACTGATTCTCAGAAGTTCTATCCAAAGATAAAGATGGTCTTGCTGGAAGATTTAGGGTAAAATAAACTGGACCAAGCTGTCTGTTTCACATAAAAGACCTACAGGTAAATAATTACTGACAATTCACCCTCAAATGCAAACAAACATGGTCTGTTTTTTGTGTGTAGTGATTGTTGAACAGGTTTTTTTTTTTGTATAAACCTGTGCCAGTCTTTTGAGATTCATAGTTATTAGCCTCATTTTTTCTCACATTCAGTCACTGGTCACTGGTCTATTGAAGCCTATTTTCACTTAACTTAGTTTGACTTGCTGGATGTCATTGTTTAATTTCATAGCCTTATAATTATGTTTACAACTCTTTATCCTGATCCTTTAAAAACATGTTGTCATTTGGTCCACAGGTACTATTTTATGTATGCAACTCCTATTTTAATGTTCTACATGAAATGATAGCTGCGCTCCTACTCAGCCACATTTCATGACT
This sequence comes from Megalops atlanticus, assembly GCA_019176425.1. Lineage (NCBI taxonomy): Eukaryota > Metazoa > Chordata > Actinopteri > Elopiformes > Megalopidae > Megalops > Megalops atlanticus. The sequence goes on from CM032880.1 coordinate 23,782,290, forward strand.
GATTAAACCACTGATTAAACCGGTTGTTTTTTTTTAAAAGGGTGTTTACTTCTGGCTGCTGCTTCAAAGGTCAAATGCACAGAAGAGGTGAGATTAGGATTACAGGGACAGTTATAGATTTTATGATTTATAAACACACATACTCTGTCAGAATGAGAGGGAACCTGCAGTGCAAGATCAGTCAATTGCACAAGGATTTGCATTATACTGGAATGTGATGGATTCTTCAGTCTCTTGAATATTTATGTCTATGTCTATGCTACATATTTCATAGTGTTGTTTCTTTCACAGATAATTCCAATTGAAGATTACGCATGCCACCTTCTCCATACACAGGTGTCATGTGTTTCCTTGGCAATCATAGCAATGTGACAATGTTTTCTCTTTGAGTGTTGTGGGTATAATAGTATTTGTATTGCCCTGCCAGAGCGATTGCCTGTAAAAACACAAAAAACATAAAGGTCTGGGCATTCTCTTGATCTTAAAATTAGAACATCTTCATAATAAACTACATTTTATTGTAATTCAGTTTCCCCTTAATACATAATCACAAAAACTTGTGCAATATTAAAGTTCTTGCCCTCATGTTATTTTTCTGTAATTGTTGGTCATCTGCTTTGTCTACTGCATGTCAGAAAATGTCAGTTTTAATTCAGTTGTGTTTATCAAACTTACTTTTATGACCAAAACCACACTATGAAGTTATATCAGAATTAATACCAAACATCAAATATATACATACAAAATATGAGTCATTCTAGTGATTCACATCCACTATGAAGTTCCCATTTTACATTAATCTAAACTCAATAAAATGATCTGCACTGTAAAAAACATAAAGGTAGACTGACCAGAGGAAAAATTGTTGACAGTTATTCTTTCCATCATAAATATAAGGTCAGTTGCAACAAACACCAAGGACCAAAGTCAGACACAGTTATCTCTAAAGTAATATACTTTTAAATCACAACATTAACCCCCCTTTGCAAGATACGGAGCACCTCTGCCTGGTCCTTCTGTGTTACTGTAAATTGTTGCAAATTGCAGTGAATACAATGACTGTCAGTGCTAACTATAGGACACCCAACATAATAGTGGGGTGAAATACAGTTCCCTCTATGCAACCTCATCAGTTGCATAACATCTTGCACATGTAGGGTTGCCAGAATGGAGGAAAAATCATTTACACAATGCAGATTCCAGTGAGTTTACAGAAAATTATTTTAGGGTTTAGGTTAAAATTTTTTAATTGTTTGGGTGCATTGTTAGAAACAATATTGCTGATTCTGAGAATAGGTGTCACAAAACTATGTTTCAGTGTGCTAAACAGAAAATACATGCTGAGTTCTCAAAGCTCAACATATCATCAACAAAATCACATAATGATATCTTAAAAGAAAACACTATCATAAAAAGCTCTTCACTAAAGACCATAAAAAGAAATCTGACCCTTTTTCAAAGCAGTACATCAAGTAATAACTTTAGACTTGCAATCATTTAGTCTGATACAACAAACTGAATATGGAATTAACAAAATATTAAGGCTGTCTAAAACAAATAGGTATTCATTCCATATCATGCCTGTCATTTTCATTTGGCCGCAGAGTTCATCTATGTCACACCTAATATTCTCTCTGGCCAAACACCTTGGATTAAAAAAAAGCTTTGCATGGCATGACTCTGTGATGATGTCATCACAGGCCAAGTCCAAGGCTTCAGCTGATTACATGTTAAACAATCATTACCCTTGTTAAGGATTAAATCATTACCCTTATTACCCTACATATCCCGTCTCCTTTGAAGGCCCCTACCAGTTCTTCTACTACACACTCACACACCTGTATCCTTACCTCTGACAGCTGATTGTCGTACTTCCTCCTCTTCCATTTTATTTTACATAGGTGGCCAACTTCATATGTCAGTTTATGTGTGACTTCAGATTGATTATTGAATCAAAATCTTTGACCTTCTGTATTTTTTTGTACATAGTGCAAAGAGCCAACACTGCTGAAACAGCTTTCTTTCAATGGGGAAAAAAAGCTTGAGAATATTGTGAGAAAAAGAATCTCAGGTAAACTCCCAGGCTGCACTTGTGTTAAATGTTTTGTAGAACATGTTTTCAGCGTGATGACTGAATGTAGAGAATTGTTTGAAGAGACACAGAGATCATTAAAGGTTCAGTGAATGCATTCGGGTGGTAATCAGTGGATCACTGCAGCTGCAGCCTGTCAACACAATTGCTAACAAAAACTACTTGTTTAATGAAACATTGATGCAATATTGCACGGTGAACACTTTTGTTCTTTGAGAGAGTAGCTATATTTACTCTAACATCACGTGTTGATGATGATTTTATATCATTCTGCAGTACTATACAGTCCATCACAGTTTACTTGTGTTACTCATTAGCCGACAAGCCATTACCTACAGATCATCTGACACAGGGTTCTATTTGTATCACTGTGATTCAGTTTTTGGCTGTACATTTCAAAAGGTGTCAAATAAATCTCAACTGTTTTACGCAATTTCACATGTATTTTTTATTTCAACTATATTTTCATAATGAATACATTATTTATGATAATGACAAATTGCTGCAAGTTAAATAAATTTAAATGAAGTAGGCTACATCAATTAAAATGTATTAACTTAAAACCTTAAAAAATACTACTGTGTTTGGAAAAAAACACATATCTGTCATTTTGAATTTTTCATTTTAATCAGTTAATCGTTTAGCAGAGTTACGGAACTCTGTTTTGTTTTTTGTACCAACGCCTTTGAAAATTTTACCGGCAGTAAAATGAATGGCGCATGAAAGAAAGAAAGAAAGAAAGAAAGAAAGAAAGAAAGAAAGAAAGAAATGGATGAATGCACTGGAGCACTTTACTCTGGACAATGAGTATGAATTACACTATGCGCATATAGGTTTTGCTTTATTGTGAATATAGCTCAAAATAAAAATGTATCTTGGCAAATTCGGAGAGGATTGACATGGTCCTCACTAAACCAAGTTCTGTGCGTTTTAGCTCAGCCACACGATGTCGCAACGAGCAAGCAGATAAACCCATAAAATGTGTTTCTGGTAACTAATGAGCAGGAGAGTTGATGTGTCCTTATGCAATTGTAATAGCACAGACTTCTTGCTCCGCATAAACCATATGTTACTAAAGAGACGACGCACAAAATTGTCTCATTGGTATTTTTACTGACTTCCGTAACAAAATAGGATCTATCAAATCACACAACAGGACGAGTAATGAATAAGTCAGGACAGTACATGTGTAGTGGAAACGAGGACATTAAGCATTGGGAAATATGATTCTGGCCTGTAAACTGCTAAAATTCAAGTGACATTACGAGATTGTATTTTCTTGAACCATCATCCGACCTTGTAGCCTTCTCGGCTACTTTGCCCAACCTTTTAGGAACAGCCTACTCTAGGTGTGTGCGGAAAGAAAATTAAGATGGTATTGGTCGCGTGTATTTGCTTGCAATTATAAACTTTAGGTATCCCTGGAATATTGATCACACGGTAATTGCTTTAAATACTCATGGGTCGCTACGACTTTGTGAAGGCTATTTCTGTATTACACATACTCTTTACAGCAAACAAAAACAACAGGTTCACTCATTTGATGAGAGGGCGAGTTTATTTTGAGAAAATGACGGGCATATTCTCCACATTTATTGCAATAAACGTTGACTGCAATAGCAGTTTTGCAGCTGGTGCCGGACTGCCCGACGCCTTCATGTGGCTTTATTTGGTGAGATGTCCTGTTTATCAGCTGTTACTCCCAGGACGGTCTGCATATCATTCCCGGACATCTACAAACTTCATAACACTGATGTTGAGGCATATGTACTATTTACGTAACTAGATCACCGACAAACAGAGCTCCTTTCAAACCAATTTAAGGCGTATTGCTTGATAAATGTAAGAATACCACCATCATGTTTGCCCAGCATGAAAAGCGTGCAAGCTTCTGCAGGACACAGGTAAGATACAATTCCAGAAATGTTTTCGACACATCAAACAACATTGCTACACAGGATCCAAGAGTAAAGCGAAAATATGATAGTGCACTTACTAAAACACTTCTGAGAATTGTGATCGTACCCTAGTTGTACCCCTGGACCCCCCTCCCCCTTCACGCGATACTACATCGGTACATGCGCACAGCTGATGGTTAGACTAGGCACATCTGCATGACGTCAGTCGAACCTCCCAGCCTAAGCTGCCAATTCTGAGCGGCTCGGAACTTGGCTATAGGCCGGGCACTGTAATAAAGGGGGCTACTTCAACTCAACTTTGCTGTCCTGCATGCACTGCTTTAGTGTATTTTTGGTATTATTTTTTGCAGAATATAGGTGCTTACGTGTTTTAGCCAAACAATCAAACAAGCAAACACACAAACGGGACAATACAATATCTTTTAAACAGAGTCATACAAGCAAATAAAATAGCTACTTTTTCTTTCTTTTTGGGGTAATTGAATTGATGGAATATTATTTTCTGCCAAGTCAGTTGATTCTGTGAAGCTTCGCATCTCCCTTTTTTCTTTTAAAGGAGGAGAACTACTTGCATTTTTTTCGGCATGAAAGTCAGAGAGAAGTGTTTAAAGCGAAAGGAAAGGGGGCAGAAGAATGCAGTGAATTGAGTACGGAACTTCAATGCAGACGAATTCTATTGTCTGTATTTTCAACTGTAGGCACTGCCTCTGACAATGAAGATGAAGACGGTAACTATGCGCTCGTGCGGTCTATTACCCCGCAGTAGTGAAAATGATGCATTTCCCCCGCAACGATACGGAGCCGATTCAATCTACCGTAAAGCGTTTATTCATAGCGATACCCCAAAATAAACACCAATAGGGTAGTGAACTCAGGACAGAAGTTTGCTTAGTTAATTTTTGTGGTGCCTTCTTCTTTTTTCAGTCTGAATAACTGGAAGTATTTTGTAAGTTATGACATTAGCGATAATGCCTTAAAATTGTAATTGATGTTTTAAGTAGCCTATCGCTGTGGCAAAACGCTTTGCGATAGATTGGATCGGCCACATTTAAAGGTCTTCAGCAATGTATTGGTGGAAAAATATTTAATTTAGCAATATTGTAGACTCTTGGTTATTCAAGAATGGTAGCAAATGCTAAGTCTCAGTCACTGAAATAATGATATTGTTTGATTCGACGTTGCTTTATTTAATCTGCAGTTGAAGTTGACGGTAGTGCTGAAATGACCCCCACTAGAGCACTCAGAGGTGATGATTCTGATAAGTACGGGAAACTCTTACTACCGGCGACGCAAGTTAGTTTTTCGGGGACGGTTGCTTGGATATCTCAGAAATAAACTTAGAACAGTGAAGTGTATATATCACATGAAATTCGTGGTTGTTTAAAATGTGCATTCTATTATTGTTACTATTATTTTGGTAAAATCCAAAACGAAGATTGTAGAGTTTATGCAATTGTCTGTGAATGCACTGTATGTAGGCAAGTTGTGAGAAAAGCAGTGGTCCATCTCGATTTACTTCTTTTTAGTGAAGAGGCGCTTGCTTTTATTTTAGCGACCGGTGTAATGGATTCGGGCTAGTTGCCAACTGTCTGGGTCACACGCGTTTTAGCCAAATAGATTTAGCGCTGCTGTCTGGAGCTGAGCTGCTGGATGTTAACTTTACTAAACCCAGACAAAAACTGAAGACTGGCTGTTGTAGGATATGGATTCTATCACCAACACACGGATCATAGGTGCTTCATTTTAGGGTTTAGTTTTACGTCTGTTTGTCACATTTGTCCTAAGTAACCACGATGTCTTCAAAACAGAATACACTGAAGAGTCAGAGCAGTGAGTTGCCTCTTATCCGAAAGTAACGGAGCAATTTTGTTCTTGGGGTTTAGTCCACTTTTTTGAAGAGTTGGATTGAATGACATACGCTGGAATACCTGCGCTATACCTTTCCTGGTTGCAATAGTCAATGTCTTCCGTTGGCACCCTGTGGTTGGTAGAAGAGGAAATATTAGGTAAGTTATTCAATGCCAGTGGTTGTTAACAGTTATACTTAAGTGATTGATATCGTATCAGGGTGCCTTGGTTTTTCATAGGCTACGTAACTTTCCTTCTCCCGCTCTGTCAGTGCATGAAATGTGTGAACATTGCCCCAGTGGTTACACTTGCGCTGCCTATTTTGTATTCCGTAAGGACTCAACTCCAATTGCGTTTGGTATTGGAAAGCGTATGCATACCTTACAAGGGTAGTTGCCAGACCCTTCCCCTTGGAGTATCGGTGGTTGTCATGTCTTGGTGTTGATTGGCGCATCGCACGTGTTGTACTATAGAGCTGTAAAAGGAGACTGTACAACATATATCTGTCAATTATTTGGGACTGTGGATGGCTGCTACGTCATGTGCCACTGGCTTGAATGAAAATAGATTTAAATTTGGAAGAGCAGTGCTAGGTAAATCGATTCCATCCTTACATCCATCGGGTTATTGTTGGAAATTAGGATAAGAATTCAGTTAGTCAGCGAATCAAATGTACGGCTTATTGCTGTTTTTTTTTTTTTTTTTTTTTTTTGTTAATGACAGTTTACCGTTAATTGAGTCCTTATTGTGCAAAGCGTATGAATGTTACTATTTTGTTCCCTCGCAGAAACACCGGTTAGTTTCCAGTCTTATACTTGGCGTTAGCATATGAGTAAGATGATCTCTCAGTGAAGTAATCTGTTAACGCCAGATGCTGCATTGACTGGAGGCACTTGCGGAAATTGTTGCACGAGCTCTTTTTTTTTTACCTTAATCAATTTGTTGTTATGACTAGCGCTTGAAACTCTGGGAGGTTGTCCTGAGGCAGCGGCTTTTATCATAGTTAAGGGCTCCTAAATCACAGCCTCTTATCCCTGCTTGACGGAGACCACTCTGGAAGTGGATAATGCACCTCAAAGAGTTCAAAATATTTACAGGCTAGATTGCTGATATGAGGTACAGGTGAAATTGAAGTGAGATCAATTGGCAGGCTGTTACCACCAGCAACATGGGAGAAACATATTCACAATAAAGGAACTAGCTGTATAAAGCAGTTTACATGCTTGTCTCGTCACATCTTGAAAACTCTGTCATGAATGCTGATGTGTGCTGTAGTTAGGCTGTGTGCAGTGGTCAGTTTCATTTTGTCTAAAATGTGCAATGATTTACTTCCAGGTACACAGATGGATAGTTCAAGGCAGACCTCCAGTATAGATCTGCTGCTTTGGAATTACTTGAAGTAATCCACCAATGGATCCTTGCATCTCACATGGAGGACATGTGCACAGAGGCAAATGCAAATAGAGACTGGAAGGGCCCACTTTCAGAAGAAATTTAAAACCTGGATCAACCCTCTCAGACATCTGACGACATATCGAGGACGCAAACCATGGTCTTGTTATGGTGCTATACTGGATTGAGCAAATCTTTTTAGCCCAACAGTAGCCCCCTCCCCCAACCCCCTCCCCCCACCCCATGTTAGATCTTTTCTAAATTATGGAAATTTTGTGGAAGACGCTGACTTGGATATTGAGCCTAGTCATGGCTGCTTCTGAATTTCAAACCTTCAACAGACTTTCACACAATTCCCAAGGTAGGATATTGCTGTAAAGTGTTGTTTAATAGGTGGTTGGAGATTCTTTACACTTACAGTTTGTGGGGGAGTGACCATGATGGATTTTAGTCAGCTTGTCTCTGGAGTTGGGGGGGTTGCATATCTCATGTCTTGATCCTGGTTTAAGAGCTGAAACAGTTAGAGTGCTTACTCTGGCACCATTCTTTGCAAAGAATGCTGGAATTTGGTGGTAGTCCTTGGCAAGGAAAGGTAAACATAACCTGATGGTCTTTGCTTTCATAGGGGAAATAAAACGCTACTGGCCTTTTGTTGAAGGAAAACCGAGTGGTAATATCTCCGCAGCGTCCTGCTTTCCCCCTTATGATCTACAGGGACTGATTATTCAGCCACTGCTGCCTGATTTGAGCAAAGGGTGGAGTTTGCCCCCCAGTGACTTCTGTCAGTGCCAGGCTGAAGTCTGTCTTTTTAAGTTTCACTAAATAGTGCAAGCTGAATTCAGGCAGACAGTATGTTGGTTGTCTGTGTTAAAGGCTTAGCTGGGACTAACCAAGCTGATCCAGTGTGTAGATTGTAAGTATAAATGTCTTGGCTGTTTAGTAGCTGGGGAATTTTTTTTATCATGAGATGTTTACCAGTCTCTCAACACAACTACATTCCATTTAACTTCCAGGCATGTTTCAGTTTTATTGTCTCTCCTTAAGATCAAGATTTGATAAACGAAGAAGATGCTTTGATGACTTCAGTTTCCTCTTGTCTTGTCTTTCTCTGTGTCCTGCGTAGCTCACTTATATGTTGAGTATGAAAGTGTTGATTAAGCAGATGAGTTGTTACTTGATAATGAATGAACATGCGTTCCCAGTAATCAGAATCAGGTGATTCGCAGTGGTCTGACTTTGTATGGTGGGGCTCCTTGAGTCCACAGTAGAGCACTGCATCTGTCAGTCCAGTGTTTTGAGGGTGTTCTGTTGTTTCCTTTTTACATCTCAGAGGATGTTCACCGTTAAATGATAGAGACATTCCAGCTTGTTTGACAAAGAGTGACACAAATGTGACTGAGTGGTTCAAGTAAATGTCCTCCACCAGATCGGCTACATTCTGTTAGCATAACAGGCCTTTCCACTAACCTGCTGGTGATGTGATTGCAGTGTAGGAACAGGTCTTGTGTTCCAGTGATTACTGATTCGATACCCAGGTAGGGCAGTGTCATTGTACCTTTGAGCGAGGTACAATAGCCAGTGTCTTCACTAGCAAATGCACAGTAACTACAGTCATGAATTGCTTTGGTAAATGCTGATCTATGTAATTGGATGATAAAAATGTAAGCCACGTAATCACCGTGGATAAGGCTACCTGCCAAGCAATTAATAACGACATGCTGCTGATTTGCCTAATCAAAACAGACATGTGTGGGGCACTAGCCTTGGGGCTTTGTAGAATCAAATTTGGAATCTTCCTCTGCACCTCAGTCACAGAGCTTGGTTTTGATTAAAATTGCAGTCTCTGTGCCCTGGGCAACAATCCGCATGTTTGGAAGGAATCTGTAATCGGCACAAATGACCTTCTGATTTTTCCTCTTTTTCTTCTTTACTGCTCCTCTACACCCCCCCACCCCTGACTGACGTCTCCTGAAAAAGAGGAGTTCCTGTCCTACCTTGAACAGTACCAGCTGACAGTCCCAGTGAGGGTGAGCGAGACCGGAGAGTTCCTGAGCTACACTGTGAAACACCACCGACCCGCCCGGCGAAGGCGGGGACTGGATCCGGCCGACTCTGAGTCCAGGCTTTTCTACAGACTCTCAGCCTACGGAAGGCACTTTCATTTAAACCTTACACTCAACCCCCACCTGGTGTCAAAACATTTTACTGTAGAATACTGGGGGAAGGACGGACCAGAGTGGCGGCACGACTTTGTTGATAACTGCCATTATGTTGGATACCTGCAGGACCAATACAGCACCACGAAGGTGGCGCTGAGCAACTGTAAAGGCTTGGTGAGTAGAGTGGCATTCCCATCACTTCTGCTGACCTCTTGATTTTTGTTCCAAGGCTACCAGGTATAAATCCTGCCGTGCTGAGTTCAAATATAATATGGGCTCTACCAGGGGCATGGAGTGCATTACGTTTTCAGGAACGGTACCCAGAAATCCAGGCTACTTTAATAAGACAAAAGCAAGAGGCTTTTCCGCTGGTGACACATGGCTAATTTGCATACCTCTCTTGGCAGTCTGGAGGAGCAGAGTAGATGGTAGGGCTGGAAGAAATGGTACCTGCTCTGGTGCTCTCAGGGCCGGATTCCACACACACACACACACACACACACACACACACACACACACACACACACACACACACACACATGTGCACACACATGCACATATACACCCACATTCACAAGCAGTTAGCAGAAGTAGCTTTCTGACTTGACTGTAGCACTGGCTAGAGATTGAGTGATATGTTCAGTTAGTCTGGATTTTAAATATTCTATACAGAAGATGCTGCAGTGTTACATAATCTAAATATTTAAGACAACTTGATTTGGAATCACATCTAAGCATTTGCTGCTTAGGTTGTTACTTGCCATGGAAATGCCCTTCCCTCATTTTCTCTTTTACCTTTAGAACTTGGAAACTATTGTATCTCATTTTCTGTGTTATGTAAATTTCTGCTGTAACTAATTGACTGGGCTGTTACCAATAATGGTATTGATCCTAGTGTGAGTGTTATAACACAGTCGCTGAGAGCTACTTATGAATGTTCCATGCTCACGTTTGTCACGTTGAACTCCTCTTAGTGTGTTGCAAACCTTCAAACCAAAAAAAAAATAGTGATAGAAAGGCACATTCCACTATCCAAGGAAAAAAGTGTTTCAGAAAAATATGCAGAAAAAAATGCCAAAATATTTTAAATGTTTGCATTGTGAACTGTAGGTGTATTGTCAAATACGCGTTTGTTTTCCACGTGTACTTGTTTATTGTTATAGTCAAGGATTTTAATTGGTTTCACTGCAGTTTCACAGACTTGGAGAACAAGCCAGTGTTTTTATAAACACATTTTGAATTACTTTTACAATTTATGTGAAGACCAGGGTGTACGAGGGCACTGAATTGTGTAGTTTGGTCTGTGTCCCAGTAATTATGGGGTTGTTCTCTGCATAATTGATTGTTTTAACATGATTTATTGAATTACCTTGGAATGTGGGGTGTTTTTACATTTTACTACAACTCTGATAGATTTAAATTATAGGTGATGCTACATGATTCATTTTGCTTGGAAGAGCTGAGTATGGCATGATTTTACAGGTGCAAGTTGCCTTGTAAGTTTCTGTAATTGTCAATGAGATGGCATTAAAGTGCACTCTACTTACAAGGATCACAGATAAAAGAATGAGCTGTTTGAACCAAGAAAAAATATCTGGCGACAGAACATAAAAATGAGTGAAATAATGTTGGACAAATGTCATGCTTGTAAGGACAGTGACTACTGTACTGAGCATGGAAATGGCACACTCAATGCATAGCAGTTAGATCCATTGCAGCCTTTACACCTGCAGTTTCTCAAAGAAATTGCGCAAAAACAGCAAGATACAAGTATTAAGACAATGCAACTCTCTGTCTTCAAATGCACTGCCATTAATGTGACAACTGTAAGCAGTACCTAACCAAAACCTGATACCAGCTTCTAATGGTCTGCGTGCTTTTGGTAAGACCTGGAATGGCTCAAACTGCTATGGAAGTGCAACCACAGAGTTTAAAATGTTGTGCTTTGTATTTTTCTCTTGATTGTCCATAACCTGTTTTCCCAATGTTCTTGTTTTTCAACAAGCATGGTGTTATAACAACAGAAGAAGAACAGTATTTAATTGAGCCATTAAAGAATATATCCTCCAAAAATTCCAGTGATTTAAACCTTGAAGAAGGACAGCCACATGTTATTTATAAAAAGTCTTCCATTCCCCGGCCCCAAGAGCACAGTGAGGAGTTTGGCTGTGGCGTTTCAGGTTGGTGCACCCCTCGTCTTGGCTACGTTTTCGACTGACGCAAAGGAACAGCTATACATAGCAGTCGAGGAAATGTTGGTTTCTGGCTCATGTTGTTCATGGAAGAGGCTACATTTGTGTACTGGCACCTTAAATGCTCACATCACAGTAGCCACACCATCATCCTTGTAGGATATTTCATTAAAGGGATACTGTCTTGACAGAACCATTTGTTCTGAGCTTTCTGGCTCTCGATGAATGAGTGATTTAGAGAAGAACAGCAAAAAAAACGTGAGATTGTGGCACTAGGAAAATGTGTGCCGAAGGAACCTCTAGAGAGACAAATGTGTAGATTTATGTTGCAGAGCTAGTGTTTTTCTATTAGGTTGTTATTAGCTACAGCAAAGACTGCCATCGCCATGAAACCAACATGTTGCAACTAGTATCAGCTTATGGCTTTCCCAGCCCATCTGGGCCTTAAACACACAGGCCTCAGCCGCAAGGTTCAAAGGGGCAGAGTCTCAGTTATGTTTCACAGGGCTTCTCTGTAAAGCATTCGTGGAAGATGTAGTGTTAGTTATTCACTAATCAGGTAACACATATTTCTACATTGCGGCCACTGGCTTAGTCATTACAAAGTTTAGTACAACATAGGTAATATCATGTAATGTGACCATTAATTTGAATGACTGTTTATCCTAGCAACATATGTTTGATTTTTGTGCCATCCATTAATTTTTTCAAAAACTTTAATGACTTTCCGCACCTAAATCATGTCAATGAAAATGGTTTGTAGGCATGTCTGTGTGACTAAACTGCCAACAAGTCTAAGGGTGTTTTCACATATAGTCCTTTTTAAACGAACCAGACTCAGTCCTCTTAAAGTGGACCAAAAAGTGGATCAACAGAAAAGGGACTCAGTTCTATTTGCGTTCACATTGTAAGTTCATTTGAAAGAGGACTCAGCTCCCTCCGTTTTGTGGCATATGAAGCCTCACTATGATATATATATAGTTACACCTGCCGCCAAGCAAAGCAAAACCTTCGATGGCTATCACAACAACTGGTGCACACGATCCAGGTGGTTATTGTCCCTGTAAGAGTGGATCCTAAGCCTAAGCACATAGACTCCAGTACTGAGATCTTGCTGAGAAACAGGCAGCAGTGGTAGAAGACTGACCTCCTGAATTCCTGAATTGCCTGCATTGCTTCTCAGCTGAATGAAACTGTGCAAGCTTCAGAGGAATATTTATAAAAAAAAGAACAGTGTTATTAGCTTGATCCAATCGTGGTGTGCAGCACTGCGTAATGCCTTAATGGCAGGATGTTTAAAACCTGCTTCTGCCATAAACAGTAAGAGAACATGGAATAATGTTAACTGGTGAGTATTAACCCCAGCTAAAGTCTCTCATTCCCCCCCCAACCCCCTTACCCCTCCCTCATTTCTCACAGACCTCACAAGAAGTGGGACGCCCTGTTGGCTGAGCAGTCCTGCCTCGGCCCCCCTACCCCTGCCCCAATTAACAGCAGCACAAACAGTGCCCACCGGCAGAAGCGGTCAGTCAGTTCAGAGCGTTTTGTCGAGACCCTCGTGGTAGCCGACAAAATGATGGTGGGGTACCATGGCCGCAAGGACATCGAGCACTATATCCTGTCAGTGATGAATATTGTAAGTTTGATCCCACTTTTTGGCACCCCCTCCTTCCCTCCCCACCACCCCTCTCCCAAACACAAAACAGTTGGAGGTGCATTTAAATTGCTCTGAAGTAGTTGCACCGTGAAAGTTGTAAATGTGATTTTAGTCAAGCCCCTTTGTTCTACCCTCTCCCAATTTATAGGATTCCATCGATTTTCCTGTGAGGGAAAATTCCACATTTATGTTTGAAGAATTCACTGTGTGCAGTCTTTATATTTTGACAATGAAAAGGTTCTCTCTTTTGACTTGATGGTCTCCTTAAAGAAAAAAAATGGGTCCTGGAGGATAAAGGCATCCAATTATGATTTCTTTCTGAAGTGCACAGAAGACCTTTGTCATGTTTTCTGAGAAATGCTCCTTGTTGCAATTCTGCATTCATCATCAAATTAAAGTTAAAAACTCTTTAATAGGTGACATTGTTAGAAGTGGGCTCAGGTTTCTGTGAACTTAGCATGAACTTAATATGTGGTTAGCGTGTCTGTGTTGAGTATACAATGGTATGTGGTTAGTGCATCTTTAGGTGTTGAGTTTACATTGTAGTATTGACACAGTGACACAATTTGTCTGACTTTATGTCTTTTTTTCTTTTCTGGAGGTCAGGTTGCCAAACTGTACCGAGATGCCAGTCTAGGAAACGTTGTGAACATTATAGTAACACGGCTGATCGTTTTGACAGAGGACCAGGTGAGAATGCTCTTAAGCTTCCCTCGAGTTTCTGATGTTGTGGAACTGTTTTGAAAAAGCCAACAGTTAGTTTCATTGCTCTGTAAATAAAAAAAGCATTCGGCAGTCCAGCAGGTTTATTGAGTAGCAATCAATTCCTTTATATTTGTAATTACTGTAATTATGCAAGGAGACAAGTGCAATTTTGTCTAAATGTTACCAGACACGTTTGATTGCGGAACAGCTGAACTGCAACGCAAGTGTTATGCGTGAATCGCTTGAGATATATGCAAATGAAGGAGCTGCCTGTACATTTCAAATTAACGCACTGTGCAGAGCAAAACATTTTAGCTCAGGCGTCTGTTTTTCCAGGTTGTTCTGTTTGTGCCCATGTTATTATAGACCGCGGTGTGTTTTTTTTCCCAACGCACCCAGATGCGTAATGTAGTGTGCAGGGTGTACACCCAGACACACAGATGGACGTTGTTCTCAGCTGCTTGCCAGACCTCGCTCGTGTTGGCCGAGGCTCACCAGCACCGCACTGTTGACCTACATCGCTCCTGTCTGTGGGCCGTTCGCACCCCTCCAAACACCCCCCCACCCTGTCTGACCCGAAAAACCCGACGGGGGGGAAGCGGTTCGCTCCGCACACATGCGTTTTTTGACACGAGGACTGACCGTTTGCTCAGAGAGAAGCTCAGTGCAGGCCGCCGCACCGTTAAAGAAATCACAGGGAAGGCCTATTTTAAGAAGCTGAAAGGACCCGCCATATGAGGGCTGTCGACTGTTTTATGTGATTGGCATGGATGTGGCGGAGAGAAGCGGGAAGCATCATACCATATGGCTACCACCACTAAAGATGAAAGGAGCTCAAATAGAGATGTGCTCAGACACCACTCCTGAGGGAAACTTTGCTTCAGGATTTCTTTTTTTTTGTAATTTAATGGAAAAAACAGGCCGGGCTTTTAGTATCTGTTTTTTTTTTTCAGGGATCATACATGTCATTTTTTTCACAGGATGGAAGCCAGCAAAGATTTCTATTCTTGAGCGTTTCCATTTAAGGCAGAGCACTCTATGGAATGACTATTATCTCTCAAATGATTTGAATTAAGCTGCCTGCCAAATAAGATGCTACTGTAATGGCAGCTAATTAGTTGAGTACTTATGCTGTTTGTGGGCATGTGCAAACACAGAAAAGTTTAATTTTGACCTCAGCAAGCTAAACTTAGCTTGAGTGAGCTGGATATCCTCAACATCAAGGGCTCCTTCTAATGTCAATGTTGAACCAGCAAAATGAAAATGGTTTACATCAACAGGTGTCCGACATGCCATAGTATTGCCCAGTGGCTGCTGAATGGTGGATGATGTTAGTGTTAAAGACTGGCTCAGTCTGGCTAAAGACGGGCTTTTGAGCCCGTGATTAGCGATTGTGAGTTAGGTACGTCAGCGAACTCAACAGCACAGGTGGAATAAAGGCTACGAAAAATGCTAATAATGCTATTGTTTATAACGGAATTGCATTCGCCTTTGCATTCCTCTGGATGAGGGCGCCTGTGGGGCAGATGCGCAATAACGACTGTGATTATAGCATTAGCTACCTCGAGTACAAACAGAAGTCTGTTTGGTTTGATCCCAGCCGACTGGCATTCTGTCAGATCAGCACAAAAGGCCGAGGTCTCCTGCTCTGGGCGCGTGTGGCGGATGCCTCGGAGTCTTACACATGTTTGAGGGGCTCCGGTGCTCAACCCGTGTGGGGTCTTGTGTTGCAGCCCAACTTGGAGATAAACCACCATGCGGACAAGTCCCTGGACAGCTTCTGCAAGTGGCAAAAGTCCATCCTCTCCCATCAGGGGGACGGGAACAGCATTCCAGAGAATGGCATCGCTCACCACGACAACGCCGTTCTCATCACCAGGTCGGTTTTTGGAAAGTCAGTCCCTTCTGTCAAGTACAGGCCTTCAGCCAGTTACTCCTTCCAAGTATTCCTCTTCTCACAATATTGTGTAGAAACAACCATATAGTTGATCTTTTTTGTATTGTATACATGTGCTCAATGCTAGAGAAATACTTGATGTTTTACTGTAGCCATTTATAATTTGCCACATTATATTGTTATTATTATTAATTATTGATTGTCATATTATTCTTCTTAAATCATGTATCACCAGTGGTTCCAGCTACTGGAAGAGGAATGTTTAAAAATTCATATTTCAATATTTATTATTGCTTGATGGAATCGTGTAAGTGTTTGCCCTGTGGATTATCCCAAGTACGTCTAGGTTACAGTGTTTATTTAGTCAAATGTTTTGTTTTTCTTTCCTAATTGTCTCCTCTCAAGGCCTTCCAATTTAAATCAAATTGATTGGCTTGTTTGTTTGGTGGTGTGCGGGTGAGCGGTGTTCTGGTTTTTGCCAGAACCTTTTTTTTACCCGTCACTCAAAAGCAATGGGAACAAAACATGAACCACAGCAGTTCAATCAACAAATGACGTCGCCATTTATTACCATTGCATTTAGCCTGTGATGTGGGATGTGGTGCTGGGTTCTCGGCTTTCTTAGCTTTCCTTTCCTTAGCTCCTCATTCCTCCTAGCTGAGAAAAGCATGAGGCTGAACATGGCAGAAACTAATTTTCCACATACACCCATTTACAGCTTACATATTTTACCTACAGGTCTTAAAGAACCTGTGAACCATGTAAAATTACCACTTCATACATACCAGTCATACTACAGTTTATGGGTGGCAACTGTGTTTTAGTGAAAACACTGTCATTACCTGGAATTGGCTTTATTATTGCTTAGCTGTTTTGCCACAGACCCTAGCAACAAGGTATATCCCCTGTTGAGAGTTAGGCCCACTTGTTATGTCTGGATGGGAGACTTCTGTTGATTGGCCTTGACTAAGCTCCCATTTTGAACTTGCTGAATGCAAAACCATGGCTCTCTCCTTGTTTCTTTTTTTTACCTTTTCCATAGATTCCATAAGCCATTTGTTGTCAGTCAACTGAAAATTTCATAATTACTCAGGACAGTAAAAATGAAATTTGTGCTGTAATATCTGTTAACTGTCTCGTTGACTCAGTCTGCATTTGCCTGTCTGTATTATTTGAGTGTGTAGTGTATTGAGTGGGTTGGCCTTTTGTTTTCTTACCTAATATAGACTGTAGGCAGTAGGCTGCACTGTAGGCATTGAACACCTGCTAATAGCCTGTTCTGTCTCATCAACAAAGAACACTTCTGGCTACTTTGCATACTTCATGGATCAAGGCTTAATTGCCCCATTGAGATCACTCTTTAACCAATCTCCCACACACAGCCTTGTTTTGAACATCAAAGGTCAGCGGTCAGGTGCGGTTATGAATGATTGTGGGTTTGCATTCGAGGGCCCTGTAACGATGCCTCTTTAACCTTCAGTTTTCGAGTGCAGATCCTGCTGTATACACTGGGAATATCCGGAATGTAAGCAATATAAGTTGACCCGACTGTAAAATTCCCTCAGTGATAAGTAATGTCATGAAGTCATCTCCGAAAGACTCGGCGTGGCCTCGCTTGTGGTCGGGGCCGATACCACGAGGGTGACGCACTCTGTGGGCTTTCGTGATGACTCTTGCATTTCGGCGTACCTTTTGACATGCGGAGGCGCACGCTGTCGAGTCAGCTCATGATCGGTTATGTTCATGTCACGAAAGCTCTGGCCCCTGTTGTTATAAAGCTCCGATTGCTGTGTGCTGAAGCTTGCAAACCGCTTGTGTGTCCGAACAAAAGGGTTCACATATCGGAGTCGACAGAGCAGAATAGTTTGGTTAAGTTTCCGTAACGTGCCCTGCAAAAGTGGTAGATTTTGAATTCTGTTTGCATTGCTGTGATTTTGTCTCGATCTGGTTTGTTTTGCGGGGTCTAAAAAGCGAACGGTGACCAGCGCGTTGAGAGCCGTTGGGCTGAAATGCAGTAGAATGCAGTGATTGGAGACTGATGCCAGCGAGCTGTAGGTGTTAGGTGGACTGCAGCTTCAAAACAGAGGGATCGCAGCCAGAGCTGGCCCTGTAGTAAACAACTAGCCGTTGTGGTCCTAATTACTGGCCAGCTGGTTTCTGGTCTGGCAAACACACCCTAGCTCTGTGCTGTAAAAGTGGTTAAGGAGCCACGGTCAGTGCTATACACACTGTCAAAATTACAGCTCATTACAAACACGCTCTGGGTTATTCGGGTTTCTGTAAAGCTGATACAGACTATCTGATGGGAAGCCTGCATAGCTACCAGGCAGTTAGGTTCCAGCCAGCAGTCCTAATGTCCTTCCCAACGCTTCTCCTTGAGCTCTTATCACATTTTATCTGTAGCCCAAAAGGAACAAGTGTCAGTGTCATTTTCTAAAGCATAAATGCATTATGGGATCCTGGCTAATGGCTTAGCCGTGTACCTCGCAGTAGAGTCAAGGTGAGGCAGGTTCAGGAGTTAATCAGTACAGCAGGGCCTTCGGGTTCAACAACAGGAACACTCAAGCGGAGATCAGCAGGTGAGACTGAATCAGTGTAGAGTGCTGTTCGGTGGAAAGGACATGCCAGACTCAAGTGCAGGGCACTGCATTGCAATCACAGATGGAAAACAACTGTTGTGCAAGAGAAACACGTCCTGATAAATGAGATTTAGAATATGTGTGGTTGTAAACATGATACAACCATTTGCTTATCCACATTTATCTATGTTTCGGTATACTATTATATTCATGGTCAAAATATGAGGGATTATATTATCAATGTGGTGGGTAGCCTGGACAAAGCTGTCTATTACGCATACCCATTGGGAGTACAGTACATCCTAGGGCAGACACTAGACAGTGTTGAATTTCCCTGAAGAGACCAGCTTGGGGAACAAAAGGCAGATGTGAGATCAGCTGCCCTCTGAAACGGCAACATCACAGAGATGTAAAAAAATGGGCGGGTGGGTCAAGGAAGCTGTCATTAACCAGTGCATCGGGGAGGAACGCTACAACAGAAGTCCCTGCGAAAATAGTCTGTGGATTTATGGCAGTGTATGTTAGCAACACTTAAACATGTGGATATTGACGTGTGCGGGTTTCTGTTTCATGACTAATGATATCCTGGCAGGGACTTCCAAAGTCAAAACTTTTTTTTTGTTTGTTTTTTCTTTTCAGGTTAGCTTTTTACTTGATGAGGGGAAAACTCTGGTATGACGCGTGTTCCTCCTCATGTCATTGGTTAAATTTTGTGTAATTGATCTAATTAATTCACATGTCTCTGTGTGTATGGGTGTTGATGTGTGGGCATTTAATTTGCCGATTCTTGTTGTGGGGAGAAAATCGGCCAGCTTTCCAATGTAATTTAATCTGAAGCCCTGTAGCAATTGTATAAACTAGCTGATAAGACAGAATAGTTTACTATAGGATTAAAAGGGCATTTCTGCAAGGGTAGATAAACTAAAAAAGACAGAAGTACTGGATCTTTTGGAACACTGTACAGAAGATTTTAATACTTTTAACCACACAAAATATGTATACGTGTCTACTATAGGAAAATGTTTACACATGTATGATATGATTAGCTTATAATTGTCTCTTATTTTAATGTATATTACATTGCATCATGCCCTGTAATTGACGTAATGTGGGCTTTAGATTAAGCTCTGTAATTATGGCTTCTGAAGGAGAATTTGAGGTATGGAAGAAGACCTACCCTGGGATCATCATGAATACGCTTGACCTGAGGAGTAATAGAACGCCACCGAAAAGGTATTACTTTGAGATCTGGTCATTAACATTATGTGGAGCAAGCATATTCCCTTATCTCTCTTTTTGTCTTGTAAAAGACTTTTACAAGACATAGTAACAGCTTAATTGAAAGCATTTGTCAAACTGTTGCAGACAGGGCAGTATCTGCACTCAACATTGCTGACAGCGAATGTCATACTGTTTGGCTGGATCCGGGTGGAGGATTCGGTGTGGTCATTGGGTAACTGGAAGTTTCTGGAAGACAGTATTTTGATAAAAGCCACAGGTGACGTGAGTCACCCTCCTCTTCAGGCAGCGGGATGTTCTACTTTTATATAGGGGTGGGACTTGGTATGGTGCTATTTTTTGCCCTGTACAGAAGCCGTGGACCTATTTCATCAGAAAGATCCGACCCTGCGTTCAATGCTTTGATGTGGTCCCTTTCGCAACCAGCCCGGCGTCCATTAAGGCCGTTTAATGTACGGAGATTACGGCTAATGCGGCGATGAGCTCATGTTAGCGGCGGCCGTCCCCTCCCCGGTCCTCGAGCGCGTCATTGAGCCGTGAGGCGGCGGCAGACGTTAGCCAGGGACCTTGAGGTTGCGGAGAAGCACGGCGCGTCTCCCGCTCCTCCCAGGAAGAGCTGAGACCCCTCCATCAATGTTGTTCTTGATTAGTCTTTGGCAAGATAGCGGTCGGGATGTGATGCCTCGTTTGGAGCGGACCCACAAAAGAGAGCAGTGGGAAATTAAAATAACTAAATCAAAATAAATAGATCTATGGAGGCAGAGCCCAGCCGACCCGGAGACTGTACCTCATGGTTTTGGACCCAGGCCACGGGGCTGAAATTTAATTTGCTCTGTCCTTGGTTTTTAATAGATTAAAAGCCTGGAGATGATTGGATTACTCATTGCCATTAGAAATGGAGGATGTGTTTCGAAAGCAGAAAAGCTTTGTAGATCGCTCTTTGAGCTGTTTTTTTTTCATCCTTTCTGCTATTGGTTTATTGGTTTATACATCTTTGAGGGTTCAGATGGGGGGGGGGGGGTCCTGATAAAACAGTACCTATGGTGACATCCCCTCTGTGTGGTAACAGAGTCTTTGGTGTGGGATGTCCCACCTGGGTTGTTTAAGAAATGTCCTGTACTGAATAAGTGCAAGAACAGTAACATGACTGTTACTGTTTTTACCTCAGCGGCTGGTGTGTGCCGCATAGATGATTTGGAGTATTATTTTTGATTAATGTTTGATATTGACTGATCCACGATGAACTGGAGAGGTGTCAGCCATTAAGGCTGTTCTGCATAACAGCACATTACACACATTGTCAGTCCTAGTATTTATATGTCATATGCTTGTAATATGTGTGCTTAATTTGATCTCGTATCAGGCCCTTTTAAGGGTTGTGTTAGGCAGATGTGAGCTACAGCTGTAATCCATTGGCTTTGATTGTTTTGTTCGTCTGATCTAAGAACAATGCTGCCTCATGGCACTGGGGTACTTTTTCCCCCGTGGCCTTCATCATTAGTAATTACATTTGGTTTACTTTAATTTCTCTCTCCCTCTCCTTGGCTCCCATTGTCTCCTGGTAACCTTTTCTGCCAGCATTCCCTCATGGTTGTGCTGACAGTGAAAAAAGCCTACTGCTTGCTAAGTACTGTTGGGAGAGGGTGCCTCTGGCAGTGAATTTCGTTACCAGAGGGTTGTGGGTTTGCTTGTCACCTAGGTCAGTGAGTACAGCATTCTACCTTAGTTCCCCCTGAAGGTCATATTAAATGTCTTGTTGGAGGGTTCTTGGTGCATTGGGAAACCCTGAATCAGACAGAACAATGCTAAGGTTTGTTTTGGAATGTTAGTTATGGCATGCGCATGTTAGTTATGGAATGTGTTGGTTTCTTACTTTGGTTTTCTCCCCACTAGGTTGCAGCCCTTGAGATAAAGGTATATTTGAGCTGTTAGTATGAAACAGTCTGTTTTGGGGTGCAGTGCTTAACTCTGCCTAAGGCTAAGATCTGTGTATTTCTAACAGTATTAGTCTGTTAAGTATTACAAAAATGAAGGTGTAATTAAGAAATGTTCCCTCACGCTGATTAAGATGCTTGTTCCCCACATAGCTGACAGTGCAGAACAGACTCTGGCACAGAGCCCTTGGCTAGTCTAGAGCCACATGCAGGTCCAGCACTGAAGATCGCATTTCTGGAATGAGAAAATACTTGACATTCTTCACCGAAGCTCTGCAGTAGACACTGACTGAGAAGTGATGACACCTCAAGTGAAAAAAAAACAAAAACAACCCACTAGTTAAGAGCCACAAATATAGCTGTTTACATAATGCGAAAGAACAGGCCTTCTGTCAGAGCGGAAAAGGCTTCTGACGAGGCAGTCAAGGTTGAAGTGGTGAGTCATGCGTCTGAAATCCTTTTCGCTGTTCTGGGACATCTTTGCGCAGACCCTGTGGGACCCAGCTTTTTGAGTAAGCTGAGAATCAGTGACAAAGAGCTGTCCTCCATGTTCACGTGTGGCCGACAGCACATCCAGGAAAAAATCAGCAGTTTCGTTCTCGCTCTTCAGTGTTTCTCGCTTTAAGAAAAAAAAACACACACACGCACGCTGTACGGTATGTGTGTTAAAGCCCTGCTGAACCTAAAACAAGATACTCAGGCGTGTTGCCAGGTTTGATATAAATCATGTCTCTATTGTGGTGACATGCACTGCGGTGTTCAGATGAGGATGGAGATCGTGCTTTGGCAACAGGCTGGTTTGGACTTCTCATCTCCCAGAGCAAGAGTGTTGTTCTTGACACCTCTATATGTAGGACGGATCTCTTAGGGCCACGCATATTGTCTCCATTTTTCTCCCTCTCTCCTTCTCCTTCTTTTCTTTCTTCGAAACAGCTGAATTACTAAATCATCACTTGATATCAAAGTTGGCAGTGGTTACTTTTGCGTAGAAGAGAAAGAATTGGAGTTTGATGCAGAGATTTGCTGCATCATGCTCACCTCCATTTACCCATGAGGTGGTTCCTAAATGCGTGAGGAGGGAGTAAGAATTCAGAATGACCCGTGTCACCTAAAATCAGTGTGGTGCCTGTTTTACTTGGGAGGAGAATTGTATGTGCTCATGGGGGGGTTGCGGGGGGCATGGTTTAAAAGCCGCAGAGACGTCCTAATATTATTCTAGTAAAAAGTGAAGAGAGGACGAGTGAAAAGAGGGAGGGGCCGTCCCCTCCATGAATGCTTTAGGTGCAGAGGCTATAGGTTTCCAATCCAGCTGCTGCCCTGCAGCTCTGCTCTCCCTACCTGCCTTTATGGGTTTATATCTTTATTTCCCCTGCGCTGGCAGGTGTCCTTCTAGCCCCAGGTCAGGCCTCTGCTGGCGCTCCTCTGGTTGCAGTTTGCTGCACTGGAGTAGGCCTCCTCCCCAGCCGCGGGTGAGTGATTATCCCAGCCACAGTGTGCCAGCTGGGGCCTCGCCTGGCCAGGTGATGGAGGAGGAGCCAAGCTGGCCTGGAGGAGAGTGCGGGACTCAAGTAAAGATACTATTCCTTCAAAGCAAAAAAATAAGCCTTTCTCTCTGTTCACAGGTATGACATCTGCACCTACAAGAACAAACCCTGTGGCACCTTAGGTAAGGAGAATGTTAACAGACTTTCTTTTGATTGGACATTGAATACTGTGTCTCTATTCTGAAATACAGTGCACGGCTTGTATTGACATGGAGAATTGAATGAGTGGGTTCAGGGTCAAAATATACGGGTACTTACAAAAGGAAGGAGAGACTTAGGGTAGGGTTGCCAACAACAAAGATGATACTATCAGTGCACAGCAATGCACGTAATCTCAACAAAACTGTGTTATGTCAGCTGCGACAAAACTGAACTAGAGAAAACCACTGTTTTTTCAGAACGCATATTTCAGACTGCCTTGTCTGGGCAGCTTCTCCCTCACAGTGTCTCCCTGCACATGATATGTATCTTTTCAGAGATAGGGAAGGCTTCCTCTATCTCCTCCTCCTGCTGCAGTTCGATGACTTGGCACAAGCCGGGCTTAAACATGGCACTAGGCCTGCCTGCTGTCTCAGACGCTCAGGGCTCCGGTTACAGGGGGAGGGAGATGACTGTTCACTTCCAAGCACTCCCTTGCCGTCTGCAAGTGTCGGAGGTGTTTACACCTCCCCAGGGGGTGCGGGGAAAAAAAAAACGAAATGAATACGTTTAAAGAAGCCCACCGCACTGAGGAACTGCTAGAGGGACTGCGAGAATGAGTGAGGGAGAAGGAGAAAAGAGAACAAGCAAGAGAGAGAGAGAGAGAGCAAGGGAGTTAAAAAGAAAGGCAGAAAGAGATGAAGAAAGTGAGTGAGAGGGAGTGAGAAAGAAAGTGAAAGAGGGGGAACAAGAGAAAGGAGTGAGAAACAGAAAGAGCAACAGTGAGAAAGCAGCTGAGCGAGGGAGATAGAGGGAGTGAGAAAGAAAAGAGAGGAAAGTCAAATGGACAGCAGGGAATGCCAGAACCCCATCTTATCTGTGAAAGGCCCTCTAGGCGGAGCAGTATATCTCAGAAGTAATATTGTGACTCCAGGGGTGGTTTGACAGGTTGACCGCATTCGTCACATTCCCTCTGCGGCTTTAATTGCACTGGCATCTGCTCGGCTTCCTCGTCCCCTCCCCCCGCACCCACTGGGATCATGGTCCGGGGTCGGCGGGCTGCCCTCCAGGGTCAGAGGGTAATCCGGGAGAGGAGATAATACATCTGCGACCTTTGTGTTAAAAAAACAACGACCCCCGAATTGCTTTAAAGTCAGAGAGGCCTTCTCCCAGTCACCTCCAGGTTGCCCCTTCCCTCCAGTAAAGGCTTTGAAAGCCAGTAGCCCCCTCACTCGCGAGTTGGCTCTTGTTTGATTGCCGGCAGAGGAAAACGGAGTGGAGCTCCCCAGTGCTCAGAGATGCAGGCTGATCCCCCTGGTGATCGAGTTGTCATCCGGTGTTTCACGGATTCTTTCGGTTCGGGCTGGGTGCACTTTGACCTCCTTGCTCCAGGGTTTCTCTCTCCCTTACGGTTGCGGTCCCTGACAAATGGAGGTATCCGATTCCCCCCCTCCCAATGTGCGGGGTGGTTCATTCCCCCCCCCCAGCTCTCTCAGAGGGTCCCCACTCTTTAAAAACATCACAGGCTCGATGACGCCACCATTATCACCTCTTTAAACCGGCTTTATTACATTTATCCAGCCTACAGTTCGCAGTGACTCAGCGGAAGACAAACGCTCCTTTAATTTTTTTGGGGGGGGAGGCATCCAGTAAATGTGGTTTGGTCCTACTACATTATATTATTGTACGACTATCAAGCTTACCCCTACCCCCCTATCTCCACAGTATTTTTTTGTTTTGTTTCTTGTGACTGTCGCACAATTGTCCCGCGGAACCTCAAGTGATTAACTTTGAGTTCAACCGTGAGAAATGTCTCCATGAGAAAAGTCTCCGTTCCACACCTGACATGACAAGCTTTGAGGAAGCGGCACTGAAGCACCACCTGGATTTTTGGAGACCGCCCCCCCTCCCCTTTTCCACACCGGAGCACAATGACCTCAAAGGCCCGTCTTTGCCCCACCTCCCTCCAGGAAAGCCAGCTGTTAGGGATGGTCGCGTTGGTCCGGCACTTGCCTGTCCATTGCCCCAAGTCAGGGCACAGACATCCATACATCCATTCAGACTCTGTCCCTCAGTGTTCAGTTCTCGGCCTCAGGCCGACTCCACACAGCCCGGGCTTGTTAAAGACCCAAGTGCCAGGCAAAGCAAGGGCTCCTGCAGCAGCTTGCCCTCCGGAAATACTATATAAAAATCTGCATGGATTTAATGTTTCCTCCATTTCGTGTAGATCCTTCAAAAAACTTTTAAGCGGAAGGCTTTTTTTGGGCATGGGGAGAAATAAACGCCAGAGTTTGCTGATGGCGATTGACAGTCAGTGTGGAAGGCAGGTACAGAGTGGGTTGATCTCACTCTGTCTTCTGCCAAGTCATGTGTGTGTCCTGTTCACAGTGTTCGCTGGCTTGTGAAACTAAGGGGAAAAAGCTATAGGAAGGTGTTAATTGACATATCCTGCTACTTTTGTTCTCTGTTAATTCTGACCAGTCATATTGTTCTCACCTAAAAAATATTTTTTGAAGATTTAAAAATCAAGTAATTCACTCTCTCTCTTACTCTCTCTCTTACCTTCTCTCCCTTTCCCTCTCTCCTACTCTCTCTCTCAGCAGCCTTGAAACGGCAAAAACATCTATATATTTTTTTTAAAAAAAGGAAAATGTTTTCTTAAATTCCCAGCCCTGGCTCGCATTACTAGGTGGTCCCTAGTTACCAGAAGTAAAATTTATAAATCTAACCCCTTGTCTAGACATTTTCCAGCTCCGACTGCAGTTCAAAAAAATATTAATGTCTAGCCGGCGATGCAGAACTCCCCCCGGTGATTCAGGGAACGACTTTGAGAGTTAACTTTTCGCCAACTCCTCCGTCAGTGCCATGGAGGTTAGAGCGAAGAATTCAGGCTTCTATGGTGGAGGGGTCTTCAGAGCACTGCACCTTGGCTTAAGCATTTGTGTGTTTGCGCGTGTGTGTGTGTGTGTGTGCGTGTTTGTCTGCATGTATGTGCGTGCGCGTGTGTGTGTGTGTGTCTGCGTGTGTGTGTGTTTTTACTCAGGTCTGGCATCGGTGGCTGGAATGTGTGAACCTGAAAGGAGTTGCAGCATCAACGAAGACATCGGTCTTGGCTCCGCGTTCACCATCGCCCACGAGATTGGGCACAAGTGAGTGTGTGCCCACACCCCATGCCCATGTTGCAATCCACCCACAACAGAGGAAATGAGCTGCTCAGAACCCCCGTTAAGTTCAATGACATGGCTTTTCTGGTGTAGTGACGGCCACATGGAGTCAGTTAATTGGTTATATTGCTATGACCAAAGGAAGCAATGAAATACATAAATGACAGCAAATAAAACATTTATGCAGTTGATTTTTTCAGTATTTGATGTAGAGAGACTTTTTGAAACCAACATGAATGAGGACATTCTAGACTGAGAGAACTCAGTTCAGGTGAAGACCAGAGTAAAGGCAAACCAGACATTAGAGGTGCAGTTTTGGAATTGGTATGTTGTCACTTGTAACGATGATCATTTTTATTTACCTGTAGTCATTGCAGAATAAGAAATTAGTTTTCCTTAACAATTTAAGCCAATTCAAAGACACCTTAATATATAAGAACTCATGACTACCTTCAGTCACACAGGCAGTTTATTCAATTAGTTGTTTCAATTCCAGAAGAGTATTTACTTTCATGTCTCTATGGCCTTTCCTTGAGGACTTAGGAGCAGATGTATCCTTTTTCATTTCAGCTTTATCTCGTCTTTCACAATGATAAAAGACATACTATATTTGGTGTCTTACCTTTGACGTGTCTGTTTAATCTGCTGTGCCCTGCAGATTTCATCTACCTATCAGGTATACTCATATGTTGTTTGTGTATGCAAATTGTCTGCATTAGATGTCAGACATTAGACATTCGACTAATATATTTTGTGCCGTATCTCCAATTCACATATTTTCCCCTATGAATGATAGTGTCCACATACCTCGAGCATTTGTCAACCTGAACGTGAAGCAAAATAATTATGATGTATTGGTCTACATATCCCCTCTTCAGAGTTCACCAAGATGGCGATTTCCTTTATTATGTCTCGTGTCTGCCTCTGTTGTAGGGCAGTTGAAAAAATACTGGGTGCTTTGAGAGGATGTAAAAAAAATACTGTACCAAGGTTTCAGCTCTGCTGATTTATTGCCCGCGTGGAGTAAAATGTCATAGACGTGAGCCTTAGAAAAACACAGTGGAATTGTGTGATGTGGTCAGGTTTGTTATATACATTAAAACTGATTTGTGCTTTCAGGCCGTACGGAAAAGTAAGCTTCGAGCGTTCGGTGTTATGAGATCATTTTTTTCCCCCCTAAAATGATATTCAGACGGGCCAGAAAAAAAAGAAATGGTTAAAAAAAGGTTTGTTTTCCTCTCTCCTCTCTCTCACATCACAGTCAAAAAGGTGTTGTTGAATATTTTAACAGCTTCTTTCACCAAGGGCCTTATAGTGGTCTTATCCGAGGATAAGAAGCTGATTTTTGCTCATGGACTTCCAGAAGGTTGATGAACGACAGAGGAGACATTTTTTTGGTTGGCTATAGGGGTGGAGGTGGGGGTGAGAAAGGGCAGAAGCACTCCCGTTCTGGAAGCCTTGATTTATAGAGGAGTTAATCCTTATTCACCCCTGTCTGTTTTGTCTGATGCAGCCTGTCCGAACCTGCAATTAGCCGCGGACAGGTAGCCATCAGGGTGGTGATTAGAACTTTCTCATTCCTCCAGAGATCCAGACAGATTCTGACCTCTAACCCTCCCTGTCCCCTCTACACAGCTGTTTCTGAGCCAGGGCCCTCCTCTTTACAGCCTGGGCGAGTGAGATATCCTCAGCTAAATGCTAAAGCCCGGTCACCCAGAGCGCTAGCACCACGGTTGCCATCAGGCTTGGGGTGTGTGTGTATGTGTGTGGGGGGGTGGTTCTCTTTAGTAGGGTGTGACAGACATGACCGGACCCGTTGCGGTGTGTGTGACGTGTCCCTTCCTTCTCCTCTCTGCAGCTTTGGCATGAACCACGACGGGATTGGGAACTCCTGTGGCACCAAGGGTCACGAGGCCGCCAAATTAATGGCAGCACACATTACAGCCAACACTAACCCCTTCTCCTGGTCAGCCTGCAGCAAAGACTACATCACCAGCTTCCTGGAGTAAGTGCGGGAGGGCAACGTTAGCATGAGAACACTGTCTCATTTTTTCCTCCATTTCTATTGCGGCTTCATCGGCCACAATCGGGCAAACAGTGATTGACTTGTGAGCTGGCAATAAACATATAAATTAGTGATTTTGGAGCTGGAGAAGAGCGATGAACTGTCACATGAAATTTGATTCTCAAAAAGAGGCAAGGCCATGTCGGAACTGAGTTTGGCGTCATCAGAAATAACATTTATAAACACAACGGATGGATGGTTGGAGAAGTGACTGCAGTGTTTAAACTTGTTTGTCCATAGCTGCAGTGCTTTACTTTACCACTGCATTTTAAACTCGGTTACCAATTTCAGCAATTATTGAGATAAACATTGCTAAACATTTATTACTATGGTTGATTCATTGATATCTCATTTTAAACAGTTTTAAACAGTCTGTGTACCCTTCCTAACAAATAGCAAAAATAGAACTACATTTGGGTTTGGAGTGTGGTCTGGTTAAAAAAAATACTGTTGATGGCTGGACAGATAACCTAAATGAAGAAATAGAGCTATGGTTATTTCACATTCACGTACTTCCAACCAGGTGTGTGGTGATATGTGTGGTGTGGTTATGCTGATAGCAGTGAGGGTTTACATACCTCAGTGGACTTTGTGACATCACACTGCTCTCCAGCTGTTTGAGAGTGGAGCTGTGGTGATTGCTTTTAAATGTTCCATTTTATTTTAAGCACTCTGATTTGGTACATCATTGCTGATAGATAGTAGGGAAGCCATAAAGAACAGTTGTGTCTGCTTTTTCATTAGCTTTGTATTTGTTTTGTACCAGTCTTTATCAGTCCTGTGATGTTATTTTAATGCTTTGTTATTTCCTAAAAAAATACTAATAATAGATACTATCGATCTTTTGAAGGGAAATCCAGCTTCATGATTAAATAACAGAACCTGGCTAGGGTAGCAACCCCCCATCCTTCCGGGTGAAGTAAAAAGCAGTGACTCTTGAGAACTGGATCTGAGCGTCCAGACCCAAGGACATGCACCATGTCAGTATGATGTTACTCTGGGATGTAAAAGAGGGTGATCATTTATTTGCACAAATCCCAAACTGTTTCTAATGTGAGATTTTAAAAATATAACATTTTGGAATGTGGTTGAAACAATAATAATCCGGGGAATCGTTCAGAGTCGCTAGAAAAATATTGTGACTCCAGGATTCGTGCTCCTTTGGGGCCAGAGCTGTGTTATAGTCTGGTACCAAAACAAATCAGCCCTGAAGCCCTCCTTTTCTGAAAGTGTGGGGAAGCAGCAACCGATATAGGGTATCCTGTTTGTGCTCTAATATTTCCACTCACCCACTCAGGAGTATCTATGGCCATCCACTAAAGCCATAAACAGGAGTTCTGGATCAGCGCTAAGTTAATTAAATCAGGGACGTGTTGTGGCTGGGGTTTCCACTGAAATTCACCAGAGGAGGACCCATGCAGCTCTGACACACAAAACGGAAGGAAGGAAGAAATCACTGCGGTTACCACTGTGTGCGAGCCATTAGCAATGCTAGCAAGAAATGGTAGCGTTCAAAATACACAACAGCAATAGCACTACAACAGTGATAATGCAGTACGTTAATGTCCATTTTGGGCAGTTCAAAGCTCCCGTGCTCATATGCTTAATCGGCCCGGTGTTTGCAGTGGCAAAGTGATCTCTGAGTGTGAGCGCTGCCAAATGGCGTGGGATAAATGAATGAAGGGAAGAGAACATCCTTGTTTTTCGTCATTGTTTCCACAGCTGATTCAGATGTCTCCGTGAGCTGGCCCAGTTTCACTAATCCAGCTTGGGTCGCCTCTTTTGCCGAGGCCGCATCAGGGAACAAGCCCAAGCATTGTTCCTCAGTTCAAGTCCCCCATCTTATTAGCTATCATCTGCCCTTGCTACACTCTTGCTGGCAAAGTGTTTGAAAGTTTTGACCATAAGACGTTTTCATCTTTATGTATATGTTTCTCCTTTATTCAAATTTGCCACTGTGAAGTTGGGTGGCTGCAGTCTGGCTCAAGAGTTTGTTCATCAGGATTTCTACCAATGGGGATGTTTTTATGCACTGCAATGTGGTAGACCCCCCCCCCACTTAATTTTTCAAAACCCTGTTTAATAATGTGTCTGCCCTGTCAATTTCTATCATAGCTCAAATGTATGTGTGAAATTATGTCATTTAATTGATACACATAGATTTACTGAGAGAATGACATAAATGATTGCAGATAATCCGCATCTGAAATGGTTCCAATTGTTTACAGTCAGCTGTGAAATTATTGTGAAAGTGGTGTTAATATGCCAGCGTGATGCATGGAGCTTCTTCCAGGACAGGGAATTACCGGAAGCAGCCCTAATCCTGTCCGCATACCAATGCCACGGCAGTGGGACCGTGGCACCACCTCCGGTTCTCCCTTCTTCAGTAGGAACCGGCTTCGTTCTGCCTGTCGGAACCGTAAACACCAGTGAAAAGATTCAAGAGTCGAGAAAGACGGCGACGCCAGTCGAAGAGACAGCGTGCCAGTTTCTCACGGAAACACAAGGGGCTGCCTGTACCCCGTTATCTGGCCACTTTCCTCATTGGCTGATCAGACTCAGATCTCTGATTGGTGGGTTTGATCACAGGAAGCATCAGCTGGAATATCAACTGCACATTTTTTTTGTTTGTCTGATTGTCATGGAGCTTTTTATTGGTCAAATACATTCTTTGTAAGCTTCAGTGGTTTTCATCTAAGTGGTTTTGCTGCTACTGGTCTTCCGTCCTTCAAAAAATGATGTCCGTCTTTAATTACCCTTGTCTTTGGGCAGACAGTGTTGTCTGCAAATTGCGCTCATCCTTCCCTGCCCTGCTCCGCCTGAGCTGTCTGATTGTTGGATATGCTGTGCATTTCCTCCTGCCAAGTAAACAACGTTGGCTGTGGAGCTGGCCTAGATTCAGCTGCAACATGCGGTGATCCATCTAGGGAGCGCAGGCTTTTTGAAAAATAGTTTGTGAATGCAAACACAGTTCAGTCACAGTTTACAGCCC
Organism: Megalops atlanticus; assembly: GCA_019176425.1. Lineage (NCBI taxonomy): Eukaryota > Metazoa > Chordata > Actinopteri > Elopiformes > Megalopidae > Megalops > Megalops atlanticus. Next base: position 23,813,806 of record CM032880.1, read on the forward strand.
TGTGTTTTCTGCCATTATGTCATTGCTATTAAAAAGGCAATTATGGTCACTCGTCTTTAATGTGAAGCACAACTTCGCATATGGATTTCGCATCCAGCGCTTTATACGGCTGTGTACTCCTCATTTAGCTCAGAGGAGAAGACTCTACACTCAGTACAGTGACAAAGGGCAAAGTTTAGGCTCAGGCGGTGCCTCCTCTTCACATTATTTTCCTTCAGTGTCAGGGATTTCCGCTTGATGTAATGACTTTGGCTTATTACAGGGGGCAGAAAGTTGTGTGGATGTTTTTAACAGTATCTCTTCGTAAAAAAAAATTCAAAGCGCCTTCTCTCTCTCTCTCTATCCAAACCAATAAACAAGGGGGGTCTGTGGTGGTGCATTGGGTGTCCAGAGGCCCTGACCCAGCTTGCCTTTCTCTCTCCCTGGTGAGGGGGACTCACGAAAGCCAAGGAAAAGGATTATTCCATCAAACCACCGAGGGAGAGAAAGAAAACTGAGCTGATGAAACTGAATACTGCCTTTCACATGCCCCTGGGCAATAGCTCAAGTATTCCTTCCTTTCCTATATATTTAGTTTAGTTTTCAATTAGATTAGACTTCCAATTTTCTGGTAGGAAGCCAGGGATCCTCGTTTCAGCTAATGCTCTGTTAGCTACTAAAAAATAAGACTGTTGTAGTTTTGCTATGTTTTGTCTCATTGTATCCCAATTTGTAATTGCCATGCACTTCTGTGCCACTGTAGTGATCTAGGAGACAGGGGATATACATTGCATCTTCCATGTCTCTGGTCCAGACTGACTGTTTGCTGTGAGTGGTATCGACCACCACAACCATAGAGTAACTTAATCATTACTTGGAATTTAGGATTCCTTGAAAGAGTCGTTGGTTTAGAAGTATGGCCTTGGAGGTATTATGGCTTGGTCTTTGTCCAGTCTAGTCCAATACCAGTTTTAGAAACATAGCCACTGCGGAGTCACATATGAACCAGTCTGAGTGTTTGCATATCGTATTAACATGTGGTACAGAATGGAGTAATAGTTTAGATGCAATTAAGTCAAGATGGATTGCCCGAATTACTGTAATAAAACCCCAGCTTCTTGAATGGGGCATATGCATAATGCAGCTAATGCAATAACCGCTGGAAAGCAGCGGTCAGCAGTGTAATGCAACGTGATTGTAATCTGAAGAAAACGGTACCGTTGCACATCTCCTCCTTCTGTCTACAGGGCTTCTGCAGAAATGCTGTGATGCACTGCGTTGCGTCGACACCGCCTGTCCATGTAGTGAAATGTAAGCGTTTATGTTGTACCGGAGCCCGCTTGTCCATTCGAGGGATATTAAACAAGTTTCCCCGGCACATTGCTGGAAAGGACACTGGGTAATAACCACCCACTTTATTGGCTGAACAGCAGCGGTGCGGGTCGGACACGTTTTCCGAGCCACCTCCGCCGCGGGGGACGTGTCTTCCCCCCCCTCGCAGAGAGCGAAGAATCCACAGAGCGACACACGGGGTGGAAGTAAAAAAAAAAGAAGAAAGCCCAGAATAAACAGCTCCCCCAACCAAATCTGCGCAGTCCACCTCTTGGACTTCTCTGAATTCTGCTGTAAAGATGCTTCGCAGAATACAAAAACGCCTTGAAATGGTAGACTTTTTTCTGTGAGCACACATATTTCTATGTGACAAAACAGACTAAACACAGCTCTCGTGCGCGACAGCTGACCTTTGGCCTACTCCAGACGGCTCTCTCCCTCCTTCCCACCTCTTTATTGCCTCTGACAGGGATTCCATAGGAGCCTTGACTCATAGTACCATATAAGTATCCCTTCTCAGCATTTCAGGGGTCACGTCTAACTGTTTCTCTTCCTCATGCTCCATGTAGTGAGTCGTATTTCTGCGATAGTGGCGTTTCCTTTCCTCAGCTAACATCCTCTCTAGAATGTTCTATGGGCAATATTTTAAAGAAAATTACTGAGAAAAAGTGAACAAAAAGTGCCCACACGTTGCCGTAGCCCCCGAAGGGGTTACCTTGAAAAATGATTGTTATTACCATTGCACAGTGAAGTATGGGTAGGAAAACACAATGCGTAGTTTGCACTGAAAAATATGCTTCAGACAGTTCTACTTTTTTGACTGTTGCTTTTTCTTTGCTCACTGAGTTTATGCCTGTGGCTGATGAATTGTTGCTCTGTGCTCAGGAGCCCTCTGCCTTTTCCTATACACAGTGTGCCATGCAATTCATCCTATTAAACAAAACAGCCAGTATGTTGCTTCAGTGTACACTTCGCTGTAAATGAATGTGAAGGGTCTGGTTCCATGCAGAGGACTGGCTTTGTGTTCATGGAGACAGTATGCAGGTGAACCCCTCCCTCTTCTTTCCAGACGGCCAATCTCCTCTGTCCTCCCGTTGCTGTTTTTACTGCAGCTGTGGGCAGGGGTGCGTGTGTGTGTGTGTGTGTGTGTGTGTGTGTGTGTGTGTGTGTGTGTGTGTGTGTGTGTGAAAAGAAACAATTCTATTGTGGCTTTGTTTTTTTGACAGCTCAGGTCGGGGGACGTGTCTGGACAATGAACCTCTGAAACGAGACTTCCTGTACCCCACGGTGGCCCCGGGGCAGGTGTACGACGCGGATGAGCAGTGCCGCTTCCAGTACGGTGCCTCCTCCCGCCAGTGCAAGTATGGGGTAAGGAGCCTGCGTCTCAGTCACTCCTTTACCTGTCTGTCTCTGAACTGCAGTCTCAGTCACTCCTATACCTGTCTGTCTCTGAACTGCAGTTTCAGTCACTCCTTTAGCAGCCTGTCTGTGAACTGCAGTCTCAGTCACTCCTTTAGCAGCCTGTCTCTGAACTGCAGTCTCAGTCACTCCTTTACCTGTCTGTCTCTGAACTGCAGTCTCAGTCACTCCTTTAGCAGCCTGTCTCTGAACTGCAGTTTCAGTCACTCCTTTAGCAGCCTGTCTCTGAACTGCAGTCTCAGTCACTCCTTTACCTGTCTGTCTCTGAACTGCAGTCTCAGTCACTCCTTTAGCAGCCTGTCTCTGAACTGCAGTCTCAGTCACTCCTATACCTGTCTGTCTCTGAACTGCAGTTTCAGTCACTCCTTTAGCAGCCTGTCTGTGAACTGCAGTCTCAGTCACTCCTATACCTGTCTGTCTCTGAACTGCAGTTTCAGTCACTCCTTTGCCTGTATGTCTCTGCACCAAGGTCTCAGTCACTCCTTTGCCTGCATGTTTCTGCATCACGGTCTTTGTTGCAGCTTTAGCAGCCTGTGATGTTCGCTGGAATCCACAAGCCTCAAGAAATCTCTCAGCGGCAGTCTGATTCAAGTGTTAATTTCAACAGCCGAAATCTTACCACACCATCACCACCAGTTCACCAGCACTTCCCACTGTTTTAATAATGTGCTTCAATGCTCTATGCTGTATGCCTTGGGTAAAGGCATCTGCCAAATAGAATAATAATAACAAAGTAATGATTAACGATGAAGTAATTAACTCCTGAATGGAAGGTTATCCAAAACTAAAGCTATCCCACCCATGCGTACATGAAATAAATGTGAGTCATGAAGTCTCCGTATCATTGCTGATCTCAGTGGTCTCCATCTCTTAGTGCTGACCAGAGGAATTTTCCTAAAAAAGAAAAAAGAAATACTGAGATTCTTACGTGAATCATAAATATCATGAATAATTGTGCTTTATATCTATATACACTCCATATAACTTGGGTATATATATATAACTGTCTCCTTTTACATTGGCATGGAGCATTGCAATGAAGCGCAGAGGCGGTGTCCTTATTGCATGTTATGCTTTACAGATTATTGTTTACATCTTGGCTGCCTGTGAGATTAGTGTGTGGAGCGTATGCATTCAGCACCGAGTGGCCGTGATGGTATGTGGGGATGGACAATGCAGAAGGCGTCCCAGGCTCGGAGGAGCAGATAGTTAATGCAGCTTCACGAAAGAGCGATGTGGAGCCCTCGGCGCATATTATTCTTACCGCTGACCTGAAGGAGCTTGGCCGGAGGACTCGTGCTCGTCTTCAAGTCAGACGGACTCCCGCAGACGCGATTACGACACGTTCTTTCTGATGTGCCTCTCCGGCGCGGGTCAGGAAAGCGCTGGCCTCATATTGAGCTGGCTGCTCCTCTCTTTGGCCCGTGACAAACAAATAAGCTTCAAATGAGCGAGTGGAGCCCCCTGGTTTACTTATTAAAGTAAATCGAGAGGCATGGTAGCCCCGGGGAAGCGGCAGGCAGGACTGTGCGACAGTATTTTAAAGCGGAGGGGGGAAAAGCTGTTGCAACACTTGGGCGTAGTCGTTAGGTCTGTCTCACTCCTTCACTCTCGGCCGTTTCGACACAGAGAGGTGCTCTTTGAAAGATGTGGCCCAGGAGATTCCATCTGAAAGGCTTTATCTAAGTAGATCTTTTTGTTTTTTTGTTTGTTTTTGGGTTTTTTTTCCTGAGAAGCACTGTCCTCGGGGGCGAGAGGGGGTGGGGTAGGTTGGGAAAGGTTCTGGGGAGGATTAAAAAGGATGTAGAAAAAGAAGCATTTGTATTTTGGCCTAAACACAATGAGTAATATGCTTGTGCATGTAAATTAAGAATTGTCCTCCCAATCTGTGTGAGTGAAATTTTCTCTGAGTCACTTGTACACTTCAGAGAGCAACAGAGAGCCCTTTCTTCATATATCCTGAGTCATTACCTTTGAGCGAATTAGGGGGGGCCTCTGATAATTATCAATGGAGATTATTTGCCTTACTCCCCTTGAAAGAGGGAAAGGTTCTGGCAGCGTTGACATTCCCCTCCCAGAGATCAAACAGAGCCGTGAGGTTTATCTTAATAAAGGATAATTGTTTTATTAGTACCTGAGACGTGCTCCATCAAGTGTGCTTCCCGCAGATGTGCTGGTGTCTTGGAGAAAGGGCAGAGGAATGCATGTCTCTCTGTTTGCCAGCGAGTCCCTGCTTTTCATGCAATATAATGATTTTTTTCCCCCTTGGATAGCTTAAAATAACAGACCAAGGTAAACAAACAGACACTGGGAAAAACCACAGAAATGGGAGAGCTAGAGCGAAGCCGCAAAGCATTAATGAACGTTGGGGGATATTGTTTTGCATTTTGCAAATATTTGGGCGTGTGTTCTACACCAGAAAGGGGAATTAGGTTACCAGAGATTACAGATGTATTTTATTTCATTGAAAGAAATATTTGACAGTGGATGTTAATGAGCCAAAAAGAAAACACTGTAATTTCTGTTGCTTGAGCCTAAAGCTGTGGTACTGAGCTGTATGAATGGTGCACAGTTCAGAAATGAAATATACCCCTTCAGCACTGCCTTAATACAGGATGTATTGTTTCATGATGGGAGAGTATGGCAATCTGTTCTTTGATTCACTCGTCCGTCAGATGTCTTCTCAGGCCTTTGTAAGCCCTTCAACCCCTTTAGATGTAATAGGTGATAACACCAGTAATGATAGTTATACTTGTATATCAGTAATATACAATCTTGATAATGATTTTTAATTATAGCAGTATGTTTTATTCATAATGCTATTTAAGTAAGGCTAGACCTTGTACAATCACTTTGTGTGGGTGATCGCTGAATCAGGTCAAACATGATCAAGAATTCATGAGGTCCGTCAAAACAAAAACGCAGTATTGCGATATTTGCTTTGTGAGATCACCGACAAAGAAGCACTCTTTTGTTGCTCAAAGTGCAGCATGGGATTGTGTGAAGTCATGCTAAACCACGGGTTCCATGGCATTGATATGATGCTTTCCTAGTATTGAATAATGACATAACTCTGGTCCCAAACCAAAGATCACAATTTATGATGGTCATGTTTTTTATACAGTGTATCTGTACCAGAATCACATATTTGCAGTGACAGCTTTGTGTTTGGCCACCAGTGTTTTGACTAAAATGATTGCTTAGGTGGAAAGGACAGTTTGGTGGAGAAGAAGTCAAAAGAGAGACTTAAGTCTTTACTTATGTTGCACTTTGGAGCTACCCATTATGGATTGAAATGCCCCCGTAATAATCCAGGTTTAATGATGAGTACAACATTAATACTTGAAATAGCCCTTGATGAGTGCAATTGCACTTTAAGGAGTTGTAACAAGAATGCTACATGCAGATGTAGACTCAGTGGACCACAGTAGAATCTCAGTGGCTGGAAACTCCTGTGGTTCAGGAGAGGAAATGGATCCTCACATAGTGAGGCAAGGCCTCAGAACTAAGGCACTGCACCACTGATACATCAGTGATACGCTACACATCAAATGTTTCCCTGATTGTCAAATGCTATCAAAGTAGATAAGTTTGTCTTCTAAGTGTTTCCCATGGTTTCGTAGTTTTTCCACAAACATACTTTCGAGAATGTCTACCAAAATGTGTGGCATTGTATGGGAGGTGAGAGCGTCATGGGATGCTGTAAAAGCAATATGTGCATGGAAATTTTCAGCCACTCGGATGGCTGTGAATTTATGTAGTGTGGTCTCTCTGCCGATTTACTGTATCCTCTCTTGGGTTGACCTATAAAGGGTATATGTTGATTTATGAAGAGGACAACAAGGCGGTAGACAGTAAGCCGCAGCAGTCAGCCCCTGAGAGAACCGAGTGGTGACGTAAGACTCCACTGTACCTGAAGCTGCTGAGGGTGAGAAGCCATGTGAGACGGACCAACCGCTCCCGTGGTTTTGCGTGAGAACACGAGACCCGTGTGCATACAAACTCAGCGCCAGATTGCCTTCACTTCACATTGCTGCAGTGTATACTGCCCAGCCATCCCAGAAATCAGAAATACCCACAGATATTCAGTATTGCATGTTGCAAAAAAAAAACTAAATCAATGTAAGACAGCAAGAAATTGAGAAAATCAAAAAAAGAACAAAGCAGATATCAGGTGTTTTATGCAAAATGCGCAAAGTGGCATGTCAGCGTTGCTAGATAGCTTAATTACCCTTAAGTCAGGTTTTTTTCTGGTGTTCCTCCCTCTGGTGTCCGTCCCCCAGCGCTGGGTACGTGCAACTCGGGGCTTGACCTTTGTGGCGTGGACCTTTTAAATGGTTCACAGGAGATCTCATTGAAAACAGATGCAGGTAAGAGCTGGAGTGAGCGCCGCAGCGCGAGAGATGCAGTTAGCCGCTCTGCGTAATCAGAACGGGCCAGGCAGCCTACGTGGCCAGGACGTATTTATTGACCCAGGGGTCAGACCCGTGCTTTTTATCATAACTCTTTTTCACTGCGCTCCTCTCCTTGCGCTCTCTGTTGTCCTGTAAATCCTTTGAGGTTGAGGCTTCAAAAGGGCCCAGGACGCTTAATGTGAGGTTGATGCAAGGCTGCTCAAAGCCTTGGTTGTAACATGCATTTATTTTCCGGTTTTTATCTACTGAGGGCTGATCTCTAAAGCGAGTAAGTATCTCTTTTTACGGTAAAGATGATCGCTTTGGATTGGTAAAACATGCCTTTTTTATTGAGTTTCTGTGAGTGCTGTGAGTGCAGGCAAGTTCCATTTGTGAGCACGTGAACCAGGATTGTAAGGTTCAGGCTGAGCTTCTTTATGGGGCTTTCTCATGGTCTGAAGCGCCCAGTAATACATTTTCAAATTTATTGTAGGTTAAATTTTGCCCTGAGCAGAAATTCACCCAGCATTCTCATTTCAAACGGTCGCTAACCTAGATATCAGAACAAATCATCTTTGTTTTAGACTACAAACTTTAAACCCAAAAGTCTCAAACAATCAATAATGTTGAGCAATTGTTCACCGGTTTCATTACTTGCCAGTAAGGGGGAGTCCTGAACATTGTACCTCATTTCTGTCTTATTTTGTCTCAGCTGTTGGGTCAGAGTAATAGGGTAAAGTTCCTTGGACTAGGTACAATAACTGTGTCCAAAACCAGGTTTGAACTCACAACACTCAAGTCTTGAGTTCTATGCCCTAAATAACCTCCACATGAACAATGGAATTTTATTTTGTGTTTTGTGTTTAAGTGTCTGTAACATGCAGAGTTCAGAGTTCATTATGTCAGATGTCATCCTTGTAACGTGTGAGTTTAACTGAAGAATTGTGAGTGGACACCTCTGTGTTAAATTGGCCAGGTATAATTATCTATATGTTTATAGAAAACAAAAAGCTGTAGGCTTATATATACATAATTAATACTACTACTAATCTGATGTGTAAAAATTAATCCTGAAAATCAACACTGCATAACTGTAAATCCTTAAATTAAGCATGTTAACACTGGCCACATCGCTCAGGGATGGCTCAACCTTGCATACAGTGTTCTCTGTTGTTCACTGATGTATTCTCACCAACTTGCTTTTGCCTTCTTTCCTAGGAAGTGTGTAGAGAGCTCTGGTGCCTTAGCAAAAGTAACCGCTGTGTCACCAACAGTATCCCTGCAGCTGAGGGGACGCTGTGTCAGACTGGCAGCATTGAGAAAGGGGTAAGTCATTGGATGGGCCCTGGCCAATCAAGTCTCGAGGTGCATCTCAAATGTCATAAAATATTTTCAACACATTGATTAGCTGTCATTTTTAGGGCTGGGGTCTTTATGGAGTGGTTTCTACTTTAATACATGAGGATATATCACTTACAGTGAAGCACTTGTTCCTGTAGTCAGTTAAAGAAGACCTTTTGGGCTCCCAAGCAGCTCAGTGGTTAAGGCGTTCGCTTTGAATACAAGCTGAGCTCTACAGCCTGGGTTTGATCCAAGCCATGTCATTTGCCAACAGTGACTGGGAGCCCACGGTAGTGGACCAAATTGACTTTGTTACGTTAGGAATAGGGGTAGGTAGGTCAGTCATGGTGTCCTCATCTCACTGCTCTCGGACAGCTTGTGATTCGTCAGGTGCCTGGAAGATACTCAAATGACATTGGCAGAGTAGTGCTGTGCCTCCAATGAGCACCCACTCCTCTGTAGTGTGCTGTGTGACTGTGTGACTGGCAATCCAAAAACAGGGTTCCATAAAGGGGGAAAAGGCAAAAAAAAGAACTTCACCATGTGACTAATGCCGTCCTGGTAACCAGCATTTGGAACAAGTGGGGACATAGAGTGGGGATACTAATGATGTATTTAAAAATGCAATGTATTACTGTTAAGAGCCATCCTCACTATCAAACAGTCCAGCTGCATATGCCATTCATATACATTTCTTCATAAATATTCTGTTGATGTTTTTGTGATACACATCCTTATGATGGGTGGAGAATAAATAGAATACTTAATAGTGGTACCAACAAAGTGCAAATGATTTATAAGGACACATGTTAGGCAGTGTGTAAATGAAAAGTAGTATTAAATGTATGTACCTGGGTATATGAAATAAACATTTTTTGGTTACAGTAGCTGTACATTAGAATTAGAACAACCACATAATTTAAGTGATCCCAGGAAGTAAATGATCACAGTTTTACTACCATGTAACAGCACTGTAGTCAAGCTCTTATTGTTAATTCAATGAAATGAACAATATTGTTGGAAAACCTTGAACGTGGTCAAGTTATGTGCTTTTTATATCATGTTATGTTTAGATTGTCTCTCTTAATGGCTGTAGTTTTAGAGTTATATTTAGTGTTTTCTTTATTCTTGCTGTGCACAATAGTCTCCAGTCATGATAAGAATAATTGTAAGTTTGCCGAAAAAAGTCTGAATACAGTAATTTAAAAGATCCTGGCATTTTTTACATTGCAGCAAGACGTTATTTAGATAAATGTGGCCATTTACTGTGCTGTTGAATCTGGCCCTTGTTATTTTGCCATTTATATTATTCATGAATCCAAATTCCACATTTTTCAAGACAAAAATGTTATAATACGTTATTTGAGCACATTTATCTTGTACTTTATCCACTACTGATAAAATTCTCAGAAGTCACAATCACAGGAAAGCATGGTTTAAGGTAAATGTCTTAATCCTCCCCTTCTAGAGTGCTCACACTATTGTTACGTATTCCATAGTATCATGAGGTATTGCACCGACTGTGAGAAAAATGAAAAAAAAGATGGCAGTGAAATGGTGAGACCTTTCAAAATGTACTCACAGACGGCAGCAAACAGGAGAGTACAGTTATAATGTATTCATTATGTTTGTGTTTATTTTTTTTCACTCAAATTTATGCACCATTCAGTCTCCCTGACTCCTGGATTAGCACAACTGGAGTTGTGATTTCAGACAAACCGATACCCCTTTTTTTTCCTCACCGGTCCATTACAGGAGAGTGGGAATGTTTGGGAATGTCAGGTAGGCATCCAGTGTAGTGGGAAAATGACCCTGAAAGATTAGGAGCAGAATGGTGTGGGCGTGGCAGCAGGGACAGCTGTAATCATTCTGGCTAATCCCATTGTGCTGGATATGGGAATAAGAAGCCCATTCCCAGTGGCCACTCATGCGCGGAGGATTTGTGCAAACAATGCGATTGGGTCATCAGTTCATGTTTCTGCCCGGCCAGGTTAGAGAGACAGTTTTAACAAAGATTACGCCGCCATTGTCGCCGTCAGTGCCATGTCTAAATGGGAAGAATGGGAGCGTTTCACAAGCTGTCGCCCTCGGTTACCGTCGGCTCGGTGGGCCCATTCACGGCCCGGCCCATGTTCGGAGTCCTGGACAACACTCGGGCCCCAGGTTGAGCCAGTAGAAAGGTTTTTCTCTCTCTTTTTTTAATTTCTGGGAGTGGCAAAAACGTCTGTCTGCCTGTAGCTTGGGCCGCATCAAAGGAATATGAGTGTCAGCCATTCGTCACCCAGTGTGTAATATACCAGAGCCCTGCCAACATGAGTGAGAGAGAGGAGTGACCAGGCATGCCCAATAACATGCTCGATCCTAGCAGTCACTGCCATCAATAAAACACTCAGTCACTAAACCGTGGTAACCCCTATGCCTGGAGATCCCGGATTCCTGGAAATATTCTGCAGATGAAACCAAAGCCAGAACACCCCAGTGCTTGCTGACGTCACAACGTGTGTTATGTCTGTTAGTTTACAGCCGTGGCCTTATCACTGGCTTTCACGGGTATCTGTTGTAGTAGGGTTATGTTAATGCAGTGGTAGATGATCGAGGTATGTAATTAAAATGAACACATATGCATTTTTGTTCTAAATAGAGATGGCTAAATGAAGGAGTGTGTGTGCGACAAAACTTCCCATTCTTCCTCTGTTCTGCAGGTGATCGTGCCGGTCAGCACCCTGCACTTTTGGGCGTGCATTCTGTCTAATTCTTTAATTGAAGTGTCTTGAAAGTGACGTGCTCCACCCTGATTTCAAAGTACTCATTTTTTTTGGGGGGGGTGAAGAGATTTCCACACATACCCCAGAGGCCTATTTAGAAAACGCAGCTGGAGATAAGCTAAGCAGAGGCCCTCTGGTGAGGAAAAAGAACCTGGTGAACCCAGGATAAAGTGCAATCACAGATTTCAGACCCTCGACCCTTTGATTCAGCCCTGATCTCTGGTGGTAAAACCTCCATACTGGTCCCCTTTGATATGGACAGGCAGACAGAAAGACACACAGAGCCAAATGGAGTACCCTTAAGGGGAGGGGAAAAAATGATTAAAGGTCCTGAGAGTGCTAGCGTCTCTTTGTGGCTACTTGTGGTCAGAAAGCAGAACATCACCCAGTCTCTTCAAAAAAAAAAAAAAAAGAAAGAAAGAAAACTAAATGTTGCTCCCTCCCCTGTCAATGGGATTCCTTGGCCACAGCTCTTTGGCTTAATTGCTGAATGTTTTTTCTTTTTTTTCATGTATTTTGTATGGGGCGTGGGGGTTGGGTTAGGGTTTTTTCGCCCACTGAACCCTAGCTGTGCTTGAGAAAGCCCCCTTGGCCCTGGGCACAAATGGGCGAGGAAGGGCTGAGAGGCTTTCAGCACAAGGGTAGAAAAGACAGGTGCTGCCTGGCCTGGCTTTGCTGGGCTTCCTTAGATAAGACATTCTTGGAGGGGTTATTTTGAGCTCCCTGAATAGCAGGGCTGTCCTTAGCAAAGACCTCTTGCTCTCTCTCTCTCTGCGGTGTTAATCCTGTTTATGAAGTGTCTCTGTGTTTTACCTCCTCCCCCCCGATGCCTTTCAGGGGGTGGTGACAATGCCCTGGCCCTGCCAGTTCTTTCGCAGTTTGCAGGGCAAGATGCAACTTAACCTACTGACACAGTTGTTTGTTGGAGACAAACAACTTCCCCCTGAGCTCTAATCCCCGTTTGCTGTCCTCGCTTGTCCCAGTCATACACCCACTGAATGAAGCTTGCATTGTAAAGTGAATATTCCATGAGTTAGAAGATTTATTACTCTTAATCTGATTACAGTTCTGAGGATACTGTAGGTTTTGTACTCATTTTAGGACATAGTGTGAATACTTGGCATACAAACATCGAAAAGAGGTCAACTCAAAGCGAATTTGGAGAGACTCGCTCTACGGATTTCACAGCGTGAAGGACAAGCTCATACTGACAACAGAATACGTCAACAATAATATTGACATTGTTTCGTGCAAAGCGTACACCTTCCACATACTCTTTCTTTTTGTGCCCAGGAATGAAAAAAGGTGTCGTGGAGAATTTGTGTTTATGATTTACAGATAGCGTAGCTAATTTCATCCTGAAACTCAACCCTGAGGGGTGTTGTGCTTGGCAGAGAGCTGCAACACATGGAAAAGGAAGTGCTCGAAACCAACTTAGTTTGGCGCTAGCGCCACGTTGCCAAACCCTGTTGTAAACGCTGGTTTCCTCAGGTTCCTCCAAGTCGAAGGCTTTGTGTCGATGTGTTGTACACAGATACGAAAGCCTGTAATCAACCTAAAAAAAAACAAAGATGGGAATCTCCTTTGACCTGAGCTGATTTCCTCTCATGAGAGATAAACTACTAGCAGTCAACCGTAATGTCTAGACACTTATCAGATATTGATTGCTGTGTTTGTAGAGTCTACTGCTGTTAAAGCCATTTATCTTATAAGGCTCTGCATGCTTTAAGTGCCATATCCAATAAATACAACATTTTGCTTGCGTCAGAACAATCTAGCGGAACACCTAGGCCCAGGTTTGGCAAGACAATTCATTTCGGGAACCACAAAACACTTAACGTTAAAAAAGAAGAGAATAAAAGAATAAAACTTAAAACATAAAAGCTTGAATTTGTCTCTCAAAGTGAGGGACAAAGACCATAGTTTGAAAATACATTTATCAAATGATATTTCATAAGTTAGTAGTATTTATTTGACAGATTGTGGTGAAGGATACATACCCCTTCTTTTCTGTATGTACTGATCATATACCACATAGGTAGTGTTTGTATGCAGCACGGAATTTTGAAGAAGTAGTTTTGAAGAATTTCTTCAATACATGCAACATGACTCTGATGGGAGGTAAAGCTTCAATACCAAGAAGAAGAGTTTGTTTTTGTGGTATGTGAATTGTTGATGGAGAGTCTTTTAGGAATTTTTTGTGAATCACAGGCAGGGAATATAACACTAGGTTATAGACTCACTTTTGGTGGACCATGGAGTCAAATCCCAGGTGGGACTGGTCTGCAACACACTGGTATCATTTACCTCAAAACTTACTGTTCCAGACGAGACCCACCTGGATCCTAGAATCCACGGAAGATGTAAAAAGGGCAAAAAGCTGGTTTAAGTCGGCTCAAGTCCACTAACAATAATCACATCATTACCGGGGTGTTTAACGATAATAGTTGCTCTCACGATAATTACAGCGTCAGTGATAATGAGTTGGCTCCTCTCTCAGGCCAGTATAAAGCTGGTGACTGTCCCTCCCTTCCTCCCTCCCTCCCTTACAGTGGTGTTATCAGGGGGAGTGCGTGCTGTTCGGGACGTGGCCTCAGAGCGTGGATGGCGACTGGGGTCCATGGTCCATGTGGGGCGAGTGCAGCCGGACCTGCGGCGGTGGCGTCTCCTCCTCCGTCCGACACTGTGACAGCCCAGCGTAAGTAGCTAAAGTAAGCCGGAGCAAACCGACCACACCTGCAGGGTGTCCCTCTGGGCCCGCCCATCCCCCAACCCCTTTCGCTCCTCTGTAGTGTCCCCCATGTTCTGAGTTGCGTGGAGGTTTTGGGTTGAGAAAGCAAAGGGGTAACTCTTCGCCATTTTGGTTCATTGGTTTCACAGATGTGCTCAAAATGGAAACATGCAGCGGCCATGAAAGTGGTAGACATGAGTAAAACCCAAAGAATCCTGGGGCATATTTTCCATAAAACAAAACATGTCATATGCGAAAGAGTTATTTAATAAGGCATACATTATTAAAAATATATATTTTGACAAAATCGTGAATTCAACACCTTGTTTCCTGTATTACCTCAAAATAAGTTCTTTGTGTCGTCAGCAAAATGTTTTGCGGAAAACACCGCTGACTTAATCAGCTCAGGTTTTCTCAAGGGAGGGGTCATATTTGATCAAAAACTTTAACCTCACCACTGCTCTCCCAGCCCCTGTAGTTGTGGCAACAGGAGTTCTCTTGACATGAAGTGTAATCTGAGCACCAATTGTCCGGTGTCAATTGAGTAACCCACGACCGGGGAGGCAAAGGTAAAAACACAGAGCCAAGTGGAAAATCACCCCCCCGTCACCAGAGAACCCAGAGAACCCAGACAAGGCCTTTTCACATCAGACTGTCCCTCTGCTCCTGGTGGGAGAGCTATGGCATGTCAATATTGCCAGAGGGATTTGTCAGTCATGTGTTCAACCCTGACAGACCCCATTATCACACACACAAGTGGACATTTGGCATTTCCAGGCAAGAGCAATTGATCGCCTATTGTCTCTTGGTCTCAAGTTATTGCACCTGCTGCAGGGATGCAAACAAGTAATCGATATTTCACAACACCGCATTGCTTGACGCTTGTACACAAGCCCTGGCCCGTATTGTGAGAGAAAGGATGAAAACATTTCCAGAGATTGCTGTGGGAGCTCATGATGGGGGCGGTTGGGGCACTTGACGGAGTTAGGGTTTCAGCCCTGGCGGTAGCGGAAACGTCTGTCTTCACACTCTGCCCTCAGACGGCGGAGAAAGTGTGGCCGGCGTAATGCATAACACCTGTGTAAGACGATCGGCCTTAAACCTGGGTACCAAAGCGTGGAGAGGAAACCGAGGCACTTCAGCCAAACGGGGCCTGGAAAGCATTCATTAGACAAGGCCCTTTCCACGCAGAGACTGGGGCTTCTGTTTCCAGAGCTTGGGCACCCTGCTCCTTCTCGCCCGTGGGGAAGGGGCGCTCTGGGCTTTGAAAAAGAGACAAAACAACTTCTGGTAAATGTCCCTGCACCCCTCCCCCCCCATCACATCCCACCAATGGACAGAGTATTGACCAGTTGGCTTTTGAACCCACAAAATCTTGATCAGGAGTTGTATTAGCAGTAACCCCTGGTGGATTCCTGGCATTTGACTGTTTTATGTGTTAATGAAAAAAAGTTGACTTTACTGTTGATATAACACAACAAGATATGAAATTAGCTTGCTGACCTAAAGACCCAAGTGCCTAGCTATGACAACCAAAGGGACTCTTAACCTAATGTTAAGTAGGGAGCAACATCACCTCCTGTAGTGGATTCATATTCTTTTCTCTGCTTTTATTCATCTCAATTGGCTGAATTTATTTATGACAGTCAAAAATCAGTATTCCAACAACACACAAAAGCACACACACACACACGCACAGGCACGCACACATACACACAAACACCCACACAAACCTCATTGTGATTCCATTAATTTTCCCATTTATCTGAATAGCAAAATACGTGATTTCGCAAACGGGTTATGAGACTGCGGTGATTTTATCTTTACATTTGAAGAACAAACTCTTCAGAGCGATGCAAAGCAATGAGCTCATCGAAAACAAAGCCTAACCTTGCCCTGTCCCCCTCCCGGTGTGGGTTTTAGTTCATGAGCAAGAACTCACGATGAGTCCGTGCGCTCGAGACAGAATTTACTACACAGATATTCCAGGAGGCATCCAGCGTGGGAGCGCTGTGGAAAGTGTCTATTCCCAACCCTCTCTCACCCGGTGGAAAATCCCTGTCCTTACCTGAGATCCCCCTCTGTGAGAAATTCCCGTCTCTGCACAGGAGCGGTAGGGCAATAAAGATGAATGTTCCTGCTGTGTGGACATGCTGCTGTGACGCAGTTTGTATCTCATGCGCTACCAGGTGGGAGTGCTAGGAGGACATTAAGGTAACCCCCCCTCCCTGCTACCACCACCACCACTCAAATGCAGTGCAGATGCAGACCGGCGTTGATTGGAATAGTGTAGGTTTTCACTTTGATTCCTTTTTTTTCAGCATGTAGTGGGGTGCACTGACAGAGAGTGGAAAGTACTTCATTAATCTTGTTTTTTTTTCTTTTATTCTAATTTGTTTCAGGCCGTCTGGTGGGGGAAAGTACTGTCTTGGGGAGAGGAAACGGTATAGATCATGTAACACCGATGTGAGTACACACGTTTCTCCCGTTCCCCTTTCCCTCTCTCACTGTCTTTCCATCGCAGGCTGTGAGGCAGGTCAGGTAAGAGGAGGAGGCAAACAAAGCCACAGCATTTGTTTTAGACCTATGATGATGACATAGCTTAAAAAAACAACTCTTCAGAAACACTTATTTGATTGTTTTGTACATTATGTGTGGGATATACATGCTGAAATAAGTATCAGAGATGTCCAGGATTCAGAAATGGTTGTGATACGCGCTAATCTCTGAGAGTGAATCTCATCCAGAACTGGTGACCAGTAGTGAAGCTGTCATGTCAACATGGAAGTTCCTCAGGGACAAAGAAAGCCATAAACTGCTAATCACTCTGCAGCCTCTTCTTGTTTGACTCAGGGTTATTAAAACACAGTTATGAGATTGTGACGTATCCACCCATTGGTGCCAAACTGAACTAAGTAGCTCTGTTTATTTACATAGAGCTACTTAACTTCCTGTTTGGCACCAGTGCTGTAAGTGGGCACGTCACAATCTGTCTTAACCCTGTTTTGATATCCCGGGGTTGGCTAAGGAGCTCCGGTCACTATTTAAGTTGTTAAGGTGTTAAGGAGTTTAGGAGTTGCGGTGTCATAATGTTCAGTTCAACAATGGAAGGGAGGGAATTTCCAGTGTAGAGTCTATAGAGTATATAGAGTTTTGCTTGGAGAAATGTATAAATGGATGAACAACATGTATGTACAAGGGGGAACAAAAATACAGTTTACCTCAGGGCTTTTTCATGACTAATGCATCTGAAACAACTTTTGATATTCAAGTTGACCACAGTTAAGATTAAGTCTATGTTGGTTGTACTGGTTGAAATTTGTTTCTTGAGGTCACTGTGCCTCAGAAACTTCAGTGAATGGTAAACATACCTGTCTGAGATACAGGGTGGTCATGAAGTCACACTCTATTTGTTTGGAAAAAGAATACTTAAGTGGGATATGAATATTGTGCCTCTGTGTTGAAGAAAGGATGTTTTCACAAAAATAGCTTGGGATGAGTTGACCATCTTGTATAATATCGGTTCTTAGATCTTGACCATAGTTCTGTATTTGCCAAAATCTCATTAGAAATGTGAAAACCTGCTTGTTTACTCTGAATTAACTAAAGTGCAACTCAGCTGAAGTTACTACTTTGACAGTACTATAATTACTACTATCACAGCTGTAGCTGCTACTAGTACACTAGTACTGCTATAATTATCAAATTAACTTGAGTGGAAAAAAAAACTGTAGTCGGTCTGCCTAAGTACTCAACCTGAGTGTCTGCTGAACATTTTTAGGATTTCAATACCTTAATGGAATAGCTGTTGCTGGTAGAACTCCTGCTGGATGTATGACCTTCTCACCGTAAAGAGCTGAGACAATAGGATTACAGGGTACCCTTCAAGTGCACCTAGAAATGTTCTTATGTATGCAAAGCTTCAAGTTCTTTAGCTGGAGCCTACCAGAGCATGAAGAGCAGGGTATACACGATGTAAATGCACAGCAGAACGCAAAATAGGAACACACGACCGCTTAAAGTGGAGGACATTGAACATGAAAGGGAAACATTCCATTACATTCATTTAGTCGACACTCTTATCCAGAGTGACCTCCAGCACAATAGAACATAAGTGTATCCGTATGCTTAAACATACACTCAAAGATGTGCGCCGTTTGTTGCGGTCGAGTCCTCTCCCGCTCGGTTTATAAAAGCCGACTGCAGAAATGTAACGGCCGTAACTGAAGGTAACCCTGCCCCAGGAGCTGGCCTGGATTTCCGAGCGTCAGGAGCAGTGCGGAGCGGTGATGCATGGCAGCATTAAGGCGCTCTCTGACCCGGGCTCGGGGATGAATGGAACCTGTGACAAGGCGGGACTCGGCTGTTGTTTGCTGTCGGCTTACCGCTGCCCCGGCTCTGCCAATCTGCCGCTGAAAGTGTGTTTGCAAAATTCCCCTGGGAACTGTCAAGGAGACGGGTTTTGGGTCAGGGGACTAGGAGACAGGTTCAGCCGCCCTCCGCTGAGAGACGAATGGGGCAAACAGTGCTCATGGGCCTGTTTGCAGAGCGACTCACCCTCTAAGACAAGGAGATTAGTGAAATGTCAGTCCTCGACCGACCGCGGCGTAAGACCCGCTGCTTAAAACCTGACGGTGGAGGCAGACACGGCGCAACTGAAACGAGGTGTGAGTAAGAGATCTCTCTCAGGTGAGAAAAGTCGTGGAGTTTTCCTAGTGGTTTTCCACTTCTCAGCCTTAACAGTTGTTTTTGTGCTAGCTTTTTCATCTACTGTTAAGTCAATCCTGGCGGCATTCCTGGAAGGACCAGTTTGCAAGCAGGCATTTTTTTCAAAGATCTCTCAAGGATACTAAGTTTAACATTATGCACAATTACCTGTACAGATGAGGAACGCAATGCCTCAGTGAAAAGACATGGGTATGTGCTTTGTGTGCTATTAAAAGCATTTCCTATTCAAAACACGCAGTTTCCAAATTTGCTGAGAACCAATATTTTTTCATGGCTGAAAATTCACGATTCCCACCCAACTGTTTCTAGGTGGCCTGTTCTCCTTAAGGTGAGGTGTGAGCCAACCCAGGGCTTGTGGGTATTCTACCATTAAAAAAACACAGAAATAACAACACAGAGCAAGCATAAGTGTGTTTGTTTTGGAAAACAAACAATGTCCCAAACCACAAGTTTCATTAGCCCTGAACGCTGAGCGTCCAACGCAAACGCACCGTGCGTGTGGCTGCGGTTCTGGGACGACAAATAACAATAAATCAGGGCAAGGGGACTCGGGGAGAAACCGAGCCGATGAAAACGCTGGCCTGAATATGAGCCTTAATGTAATTAGGCCTTTGACCTTTCACAGTTCAAAGGAACCCCAGAGCCCTCCACTGAGACAAGCCAAGGGGGGGTGCTGAGGGGACACTTTAACGCGGCTCTGCCGAGTCGTGTGGGGCGTTCCTGTCAAACGTCTGAATTTATTACAGCTTAAGTAATTTAGGATATGGCCCCCCGCAGTCCGCGGTTCCTGCCTCGACCGTTGTTCCGTGAGGAGCAAAGGTCAGCCCACATTTGTTCTCTCTCTCACAACAATGAGCTAATTCCCCCCCCAGCCCCCTCCCCGGCTCAGACTCCTGCCGTCACTTTATATTCTCTGGCCGTTTACATCACGGCTACAACTGACTTCAGAGCCTCAGTGGTGAGCTGCCTTTGCCGGTGTTAAATGTCACCCCTTAATTGAAAGCAGGGCGCCAAAGGCGAGAAGCCAGGTCGTTCGTAAGTTCATTATGAGGCAAAATTACGAGAACTCACGGGGCTGTTGGGCTCATTACTTTTAGAAGGTGTGAAATGCTGAGACACTGCCATGGCCTTCTGACCCCAGAATATTAAGCAACCATAATTGATTCTTTGCCTTCTTCCATGATTAATAGTAATAGTAATTATCGTTGTTGTTAATGTTATTATCACAGAAGCACTATAATCTGTGGTAAAAGACTTCTCTGTTTATATGATGTATGAGTGACAGAATTATTGTGATATTAGCTTAATTCTGCTGAATAGACTCTTTTTTGTCTATGTTGCTGTCTTCTTACACTGCGCCATTCTGGGGGCCAGTGTCAAAATGGTGGCTTCAGACTTCAAATATCTGATCTGGTTTGAGATTCAGCTTCAAGAACAGAAGAAAGAACAACTTTGGGGTGTTCAGCCAAGTTATAGAAATTGCTTTCCATAAAATGGCTGACCACTCATGAGCGACCATAATAAGTGTGTTTGTAAGCTAATTCAAGCTGATTTTATGATATAAAGTAAATTGCCCTGTAAATACATGACTTATTACCTTGTTTTGTAAAACCTAAATATCAGACTTGCAACATCAAGCCGGGAAGTTAATTCACATCAGTTAGAGTGGCCCAGCTTTATTTGTAGACAAAATGTTGCCCTTTGTTGATGATAAAATCATTGTCTGACAAGCTACCATAGCTGTTTAAATTGTACTTGATTCAAAGCCTGATTTGCAAGAAACTACAGATACATGCACAAGTGGAATCTTAACCACCATTGAAAATGAATTTAATAGAAAGTTGTTTCTAAAATTTCAGTGTTAATTGAAATCAGGCCTCTGTTATTTGGTTTGAGTGTGGAAAGATATTGGACACCCCTGGTCTGTGAAATACTGCAATGGACTGGAGTCAGTAAAGCTTTTTTTATTTGCTAGAGACAGCCCATTTTCAGGGTTCAGATGGGTTTTGCGTACCAATAACATGGTCTCTTCTCTTTCATTTTGCTGATCTGAGTGACACCAAGAGGTGCCAGTCCAACAGCAGTGTCTGCACAAAACAGAGTTTGGAATTTATGTTTCTAATTACAGACTCAAGGCACTCCATTATGCACAGAGAAATCAACACGGAACACAAAAGAACCGTTTCAAGCACAAAGCACATTGTTTCCACAGAGCAGTCACCTCGGGGTTTATGATCCTCGGTTGCCCCAGAGAATTTGGGAGAAATTGTTTGCGAACGCTCCCTGATAGGACTTTAAAAGCATTGGTTGAACAGTTTAATCTTTATTTCTTAATTTGTCTGCATTTCATGGACCTCAAAATAACACGGCGTCTTTTTTCTGATGTGTCTCGCAGGCCTGTCCGGCAGGGTCGCGGGATTTCCGGGAAAAGCAGTGCGCCGATTTCGACAGCATGCCATTCCGTGGGAAGTACTACAACTGGAAACCCTACACTGGAGGTGAGCTCCAATAGTAGGTGGCGTGGACACAACGCCACCTCTCCGTTTTATGTACCAGGGGGCTTCCACGGAGTGTAAGCTTTGCAAAGTCTATACTCTCTCTTTGCCCCCCCCACCCCAAATGACAGTATACATACTGGGCTTTTGTGTGTGCCCTGCTTACACTAACAGTGTGAAAGTCTCTTTGATGCCCTGAAAATTCTTCGGATTCCAGGGCCTAACGTGCTTGAAGGTCTTCTGCACCGCTGTCCCTGTGCTATGTGCTCTCGGAGTGTTTGGTTTATGGACTAGCACTGTGAAAAATCCTGCCGGGGGGTTGGTGGTGGGGGTTATGTGTGATGGTGAGTGTGTGTGTGTGTGTGTGTGTATGTGTGTGTGTGTGTGTGTGTGTGTTGTCGGTGGCCGGTATGGTAATTACTAGTGTTTTCATGCAAGTGAAATCCCCCCTGCATTGTCGAGTTGAGGATGGGATGGGTTAACAGATAATGTTATCATGTTTGGCCCATTTCAAAGGTTCAGGGACTAAAGTGTGCTGGTCGGGTCAGGCTCTGGTTTCGGTTTCAGGCCCGTGCAGACCTTTAGCCCACAGCGGTGTAACATACTGGCTTTGTTCCACCAGGGATCTCACTGCTCTCAGGCACCTGTGAGCTGCTTGGACCATGTCAGTGGAGTAGCGCCTATCCTCTAATTGGCACCCACTTCACTGTGGTGCACTGGAGTGCAAAAAATAGCCACTGGCTGCCCGCGAGTGTCTAGGAGGATTGTGCTCGTTTGGCTTCAGCAATCCTTCGGCACAAGTTCAGAGCTTGTCTCGGTGAGACAGGCCTAATGTGCAGACAGTGGTTGTAAACGGGGGGAAAAAGCATAAAAAAGAGAATGCCCCAAATTCTTATCTCAATCAGCTGCAGTGAACAATGAGGATAAGTCAGTGCAGACACTGTGACACTATATAAACAAACAAGAGGGTCTCTTCATATCAGACAGTTCATACTAGGCCATGACTAAGTCCTCTCCAGCCCAGAGAGTGGTGCTGGTGACTTTGTTCTCTGACTCATTAGGAAAAACACTGTCACATGGAGAGGGAAAGAACAGAAGAGAAACCTTTTTCATTTCGGCTTAAGTTTGTAGACTTTAGGCAAACAACTAATCCATAGGGCTTTCATTTTACACGGCGACGGATTAGCGCTTGTCGATCTGTTAATGATTTGCATGGGAGGGACAAAGGGGGAAGATAAGAGGTGCATTGATCATGAACAGCACTGGAACATATTGATCATCTGCAGTCAGAGCGTTCGGCTTTTGGATTGTGGTGGGGCTCGAGCAGCTTGTACCTGGGGACATGTGAGCCCCCCGCCCCACCCCCCACTCTGCTGCCCCTGAACTGTAAAGCCCTTTTATAAAAGCCTGCATGGAGACCTCTGCTGTGCCAGGGTGAGCCGTTCACCCAAGTGACTGCAGACAGCGCGCTGCCGTAACTCGAGGAGCTCCCGAGATCTTATCACCGTTGTGCTTTCATCCTCTAAGGATCTGTACCTTTTTGCCTCTTTTACTGATTTGCACCCAGGTAAAAACAAAGCAGACGGAACATGTGGGCTACTTAGAGCCGCCACGGGCAATTAAAATGATAAAGAAAAGCAGCCCCTGAAGCTGAAGAAGAAACCATGTAATTGTGTTTTCTGAGGCAGGCATAAGGAGACATCAGGGACAGGAACCGTGGGCGGCGTTGTGTGTGGAGGCTGTTCGTTTTGTCTGTTCTGTCCTGGGCATTTGAGCACTGTTGAGTATGGAAAACTGGGCCACTTAAAAGAACAATAAACCCTTTTTTTTCTCTTCAAAGGTTGCTTTTCCTTATCTTTGGAAAGTCTCTCGTGACACAACACGCAAAGTTGCGCAACCCCTAGAGACCTTGACACACCTTCATCTGACTTGACATGTCTGTCAAGTCAGGGTAGCAGTTTATCATAGTGGTTAAGGAGCAGGAGTCATAACCAAAAGGTTGCCGGTTTTACTCCCCACTGGGGCATTGTTGCTGTACCCTTGGGAAAAGTACTTAACCCACAATTGCCTCTGTAAATATCCCTCTGAGTGTCTGCTAAAAGTCAATAATGTAATGGCTGTCATTGCAGTCCTCTTGCTTACTGTCAATTTTCTCTGCAGATGTCCCAATCTAAGGTGCTTCAGAAATAATATAAAAAATTGCATTCTGTTGTCTCCTTTCCAGGCGGTGTTAAGCCCTGTGCCCTGAACTGCCTGGCTGAAGGCTACAACTTCTACACCGAGCGCTCTCCGGCTGTCATCGATGGCACACGCTGCCAGGCAGACTCCCTGGACATCTGCATCAACGGGGAGTGCAAGGTTAGAGCCCTCAAGGATGGCCCTCCCTGTATGGTCATTGTGCTGTAGAAGTTTTGTGCATGTCCCAGGATATAAGCACTTCCTGGTTATATCCTGGGTCATGTGATAATGAGACTTCTTATAGGCACAATATCTTATTATCAGCTTCCTTCTGGACATAAACCATCATTTATGATGTATTCACTGTTCTGTGTCCCCTTTAATATTGTAAAATATGGGTTTCTAATTGGCTCAGTTGACTAAGGTGCTTGTTAGTATAGCTTGGGCTCTGTCATCAGCCGAAAATGACTGGGAGACCACAAAGGTGAAACTAATTGGCTTTGTATAGGGGTGGACATGTCAACAGGGTCCCCTCGTCCTGCTGCTGTCTTGGCACCCTGCAACTCTTCAGGTGCCTGTGAGTTGCTCAGATGCCACCCAGGGCATGTACCTATCTTCTGCTTGCTGCATTGTGGGAGTTGTAGTATGAGTATGTTTTTAAACTCATGTATTTACACCAGATTTTTATGATTTATCTTTTGTTTTCTGAAATTTATAAACAGATGCACAATGGTATTTTAAATTCAAATGATAAAATGCTCCAAGTAATTCAAGTACTCATTTCAAGTACAGGTACAGGTACATACTGTTTAGTTCGACAGATCACAGCACAGAAGCACTGTGTTTATGCTCAGTGAGAGTGAGGCAGTCCTGAGTTTGCAATGACCTCACCAATTGTAGTGGTTCCATCCAGTCATGTACCAGAAGGAAGTGAAGCCAGAAACTGTTTGTACAGCCTATTAAAAGGGGCTGTATGGCTTCTTACATCTTTCATCAGCAAATAAAACGTGGGTGGAAAAGCAAATTGGCATTTTCCAGTCAGGACCGATGGCTGTCAGCACTGGTGTTTCAGAGGCTGTGCACAGGTCTTCCCAGATGCTCCCCGGGCCCATGGTACACTCACTCTTACTTTCTCTGACCCAGTTTGCGCTCATAGCCACAATGCTGGGATTCATTATCAGAGGGAGGAATCGCTGAGCAGATACTGAAGTGCTGTGGCTGCAAGACTGCAAACAAGTAGCTGAGTCCTGGAAGGAGAACAATGGGGCCACAGAGCAGAATGAAAGTAGTGCAGTCACCTGATTCCCGTGGCATGATGGGTAGATCTCTCCCTGGATCTTATCTGTGCGCCACAGTTCCTGCCGCGATTGTGTCTGGGTTTGGCCCGGAAACAAGCAGACCAGAATTATGGGAAAATCCAATTCAAAGACAATGCTGTGTGTATATTACAACTGGCCTCGAAATAAATAAATAAGAAAGTTTTACATTGAGCTGAAAAAAAGGAGGGCGTTAAATTTGTGTTCTATTATTTGAGGCTGTTAATATTTTGAATGTGTCAGTGCATGCTTCTGCTGGGCGTCCACAAGTGTGTGTGTGTGTGTGTGTGTGTTTTTTCAGTTCTTATCTAAATCTCTTGATCTGGCTTCTGCCTACAAATACAACTTTCCATTGATCCGGACATAGCTGCTTCTGATTTGGTTTGATGTTTCACACACAGAGATGGCTTCTCTTACTGCAGAAATAATGCACTTTTGGCTCTCTGTCTCTTCACACAAAACAGTCATATGTTTAATTCAGTATGAACAGCACATTAATGGCATGTCTGGCTTCATGCAGTCCAAAACTATTTCTGCTATATTTGGACTTAATTCATTGAGGACTCATATAGCGGGACCAAAGCTTCTTAGCAGCCTTCTACTTTTAAAACAGTTCTGCTTTTTCTGCTTTCAGAACAGTCTCCAGGGGCCAAGAGTGGTTTAGTAAGATTTATAATGTATTCATATAATCAAATAAATTCATGTAATCCACAGAGGGAGCATGTTGATGCTCCCAGTAATTTGTAGAGCAATTTGGAATGGTTTAATCACAAACAAACGATTAACTTTCTCAGTCACATTCTATAAACTGCACCTCCAATGCATGACCATTTCTGTATCATTCCTGAATACTTCCTAGGTAGGGGCAGAACATTTTCCAGACTTCTTACGTAAATCATAATATTTCTCAAACATGCATGCAGTAAACCATAAGTGCCTTATCTCTAGATACAAAGACCAGACCAGGTATGCGTAAGATGTCGCAGATGTCCACCATCCCTCCTTCGTCTGACTCACTTCAATGTGTGGAAGAATCACAAACGCAGTTTCAGATCTAAAGGACAATGTCCACTTTCCCCATGTGGGATAATGGTAATCCTGCACAAAGCAGTAGAATATAGGACACCATTTAGTATGACAAAGAAGGGGTTAAATCAAAGGTTGTTTTGTTTTCGTTGCTTTCTATGTCATCGGGGTGTACTGGTATCGGAAATAGTGATCAGACATGAATTTTCCTCACAGACCGTAACAAACAGTCAAACTTACCACCTGTTACAGAGCTATATTCAGAACCTGCAGGATCATCAGCCCGGGACTTAGAAGCTCATTTAAGGTAGTGGCCCCCTACCTCAGCAGCAGTGGTTTGCTGCATGATGAAAAAGTAGAGGAGCTTGTGTTTTTCTACAGCAGACTCATGCCAGGGAGAGGGCTGAGACCTATGTAATTTTTCTCAGTCTCAAAGCACCTTTTTATTTTGTGAGTCGGCCTTCTAGGGTTACTGACATACGATGTAATAAATCTCAAGAACACTGTATGCTCGGGTTCTCTGCAGAAGTACTCCAAAAGTAGTTTTGCTTCCAATTAACACTTCAACACCATAACATATGCATGTATGTGTGTGTGTGTGTGTGTGTGTCCTGGCATGGTTGTGAGTTTTTGAGAGAGACTGAAAAAGAGCAATATTTAATGTTGATGTTTATTCAAATGAAGTAATCAGTGTTGAAATGTTTTTCAGTTAAAATTAAGTGTGAAATATGAATATGACCATAACTGATGCTCAAAAGAGTCCTCTAGTGGTTTGAGTGTGTGTGACCACCAAAGTGCAGAAAAGAAGTGGACGATCAGTAATCAGTCACATCAGTGCAGTTACCCAGGTGTGAAGCCTCTGGCACACAGCACAGTACATGGGTATTCTGTTTTCTGCCTCTTCAGCACGTCGGTTGTGACAACATCCTGGGATCGGACGCGAAGGAGGACCGCTGCCGAGTGTGCGGGGGGGACGGGAGCACCTGCGAGACCACCGAGGGACTGTTCAACGACTCTCTTCCACGAGGAGGTACGTACACGACCGCCATGTGATCTCAGAGTGACTAGAGTATAAAACCGCAGAGTAACGGTCAGCTCTCTGAACCTGAACTCGACTGGAAGGGTCACAGCTCCAGACCACAGCTTGCCAACGAAAGGAGACACTCCACCTGAGTTGCTGATTGGACGTAATACGTCCAATGGTGGAAGCCTGAGCCCGTATGGACGAGGGTTGTCTGCTGAGCCAATAAATAACGTAAAGAAAAAAGGGAGCCATATTCTGGCGTGCTCCCCTATCTCTGCTTGCCTGCCAACGGCGACAAGTTTCTAATCGCTCTCTGGAAGATACCGTATATCCTCTTATCTCGAAGAAAGCAAGGTGAAAACTCAATGACTTATTGTCTTTTTGGCAAAAGGCTCTTTTCGGTGTGCCAAAATACAAGGTTGCCAGACACATCATTTTTCTCGGGAATGTGTTTCTTTCCACGTCGCTCAGTGATAAAGTGTGTGTTTTCAGTGCTGAGACGCACAAAGTCAAAATACAAATGCGGAGACAATATATGAGTATCAGTTGCATCATTTAGTGCAGGCAGCTGTTATGGAGATATCACTATACCGTAAGCACCCTCAAAATCAGAAAGGAGCACAGAGAGTGGGACAACAGCTTTTTTCTCCTTTTAAGGTATCACTCCAAATTAATGCAAAAACAGGGGGTTTCCCTCTGGGTTTTGAGTCTTGCTCCATGGAAAGATTCCTTCTTCCTTTCTTTACTGATTTATGTACTTTTTGAAATTTACAGAATATTTTCATATGCATCTCAAATATTACACCCATGAGAATTATAAGGCAAGGGGGAATTGTCCAGACCATTATTTTGATCAATCATCTTGATTTCCTTCTTTTTCTTGCTGCAGTGGGGAAATATTTCTCTGAGGCTCGTCATTGGTTTGTGACAAAGTGGTGTCATTGTGTACATAAGTCCTTGTGGCTGCAGACACTTGCTCTTTCTCTTCCAGGCTACATGGAGGTCGTTCAGATTCCAAGGGGTTCTGTTCACATCGAGATCAAAGAAGTGGCCATGTCAAAGAACTACATCGGTAAATGATTTCGTAACGTCAGGATAAATGTATTTGTTTTATACACCCATAATGAAAACCATACCAACTGGTACTTATTAAAACATTAAAACATAAAAAGAGAGAGAGAGAGAGAGAGAGAGCATGTTCTTTCAAGATGTACTGGCTGGAAATGTAGTATATAATAACAATGTCAACATGTCTTTTGAACTGTTAGCAAGTTCTCTCTTAGTAATTAACTTTTTTTTTCATTGCTCTTCAAATGGTTTTCCCATTTAGAATACACGGAGATATATCCTCAAGTTAATAAAAACGGGACAAAGGACATAAATATGACAGAGTGAGCCTCGTTTAACGAACGTGTAATTGCCCCGCGTTTCGTGTTCACTGTAACCCAGTGCAACCAGTGAATAGTAGAGCGTTTGAGTAATGAGAGGCTGAATGGATGTGGTTTTTCTGTTTAGCTTTTTTGGGGGTTGTTCGTCCATTAGGGCCATGTTACACATCCCTGTGTTATTTCCTCTGTCTCTTTATGCGACCTAGCGGGAGAGATAGCAGGCTCTGCAGAGCGGTTTCGTCGCATTAAAAAGCTGCGGAGCTGGCGCATTTGCGGCCGTAAATCTGCATTACCACGACAACCATTGACTTCCCTTTAACAGTCATTGATTTTTTTAGTGTGCGAGATGAAGGGGGTCGGATCGTTTCTTCAGAATTACAGGCCGAACGAAAAACATTTGCCGCTGGGAACACGTAGTAATTAAAACAATCTAACAAGCGGATTCAATTAAGTTGTTTGCAAAACAGACATAGATAGGGGAAAAACTGTACGGCAGTGTCATTAATAGTTGACGTCATTGCTGGAGGATCTTTGTCACGCAATTACAGTGGTGCCTCCAAATCTGAGACCCATTTGTTGAGATTGAACATATCAGAGATAGTGATATATAAATGCAAAAGTCAAATATCAATTTCTTATTGTGTCACATATTCTGTATCATATCTTTGTAGTTTCTGGCATAAGCGTAGACTTTGATGTAATTTGTGGTCACTAGTTGAAAGTAGCTGAAAGAAAGCGTTGATTTTCAGAGTAAATGAAGGTATTGTCTACGATGTCTCAAAACCGTTATGCCCATGTGACTATTTCATATTGTGGTTGTTAATTAACTATGTGCATCTAATCCCATCCATTATATGTGGAAGTTTTACTTCAGGGTACATGTCGGTACTGTGTTGGAATGGTGCAGTCCTTCAATTGGGTGTATTATGTTGCACTTGCATGTTGGGTCTTGACCTTGTGTTGGGCACTGGCACTTGTTCATGTGTAGATGGTGGTGTCCTTGTTTGTTTAATGTTTTAATGTGTCCTTTTTTTTTGCATGCACTTTGTGCTCGACTTTGGATAAGAGTATCTGTTGCATGCCAGAAAAGTAAATGCAAGGCTAAATGTTCTCACATCTTGCACATCGCCCAGGACAAGTGTGTCTGCTGGATGTCAAAAATGCTGGATGTCTCCTCTGAGCTCTCCCCTCACGTCAGCAGCCGGCGCAGTAGCGTGGTGCTCAGGATCGAGTGCCGCGCGCAGTCAAAACCAGCGGAACTCCGCCATGGATTTTGTTGCCATAGCAACCAAGCAGGCCATGTGAGGTCAGCAGGAGCTTTGCCCATACGGCCTGACCGGCAGCAGGGGGTTTAGGTGCCTGCACATACAGCATTTGCATCAAGTAGCTGGGATTCCTGGACGATTTACTATGAGAAGTGAAAAGAACAAGTGCTTTGAGCAAGTAAGACTCAAAGGAGCAGAATTTATGTGTTACATACAGTAGCTTTGGTTTCATTTGATCTCTCTGACCAACAGCATTTTATAGCCCGTTTGTGTCCTTACACTTTACGTGATGGTACGCTTTTGGAGGTGGCACCCGCCCACATATATATTTGCTAACATTGGCGTTAGAAGCACAGCTTCTTCAGCATACATTCATTTTACTTTTTAAGTGTTTTGCAGCATGTATTAAATATAATTGATTTAAAATACTTACAAAGTACTGTTAAACATTTAAAAACTACTTGTTTCCATTGTATTACCACCTGGAAGTTTCAGTTGATCTCCAAGTAGCTTTCATGCTCTTGAAAGACTGTAGAGGAGGGAAAGGAAAACCGCAGAACTTTATAAACACTAATGAAACGCGAAATTGATGAGTCACAATCGCCATCACCCCCACCCTCCCCTTTCCCCACCCGATAACTTATGAGTTTACACATCCAACTCCTAATGATAACCTTGGAGGAGAATCGAGAACAGAGGAGGTTGGATCATTTGTGATTTGCAATTTGGCCCGGTTTCAGTCGTGAGAAAAGTGGATATTTCGAGACGTGTTGTGGTTGGAGACGAGACCTTTGTTTTGACAACGGGAGGGGAGCGTCGGTGCGCTGGAGCACGCCGGGGCCCCCACCTGAGGAGGTTGTTTTTCCGAGGTGCTGCCCGAGAGCCGCGCGGGAGCGGGGAGGCGGCGATGACACCAGGAAGCTTGAGATGATGATGAATGAAAGTCAAAGACCTCATCTCAACAGCGCCGAAATCCGCACACATACACACGCGCACACACACACACACACACACACACACACACACACACACACCTGTTGCTCGGCAGCACGTCCTGCCAAAGCTTGGCACCGCGTCATATTTTATTTTAACTGGATCCAACCTCTCGCCTCCAGCCCTGAAATCCGAAGGAGATGACTACTACATCAACGGGGCGTGGACCATCGACTGGCCCAGGAAGTTTGACATCGCGGGGACGGCGTTCCACTACAAGAGGCCTTCGGACGAGCCCGAGTCCTTGGAGGCCCTGGGGGCCACCACCGAAAACCTAGTCGTCATGGTAACGTACCCCCCCCCACCACCACCACCACGCCCCTCTAAAAAACAATAAGCATTGCGTGTGCCCGTCTCCCTTATAACGTTACCCCTTGTGGTGTCATTACATCCGCTTATCACAAATTTCATAAGAAGCCCAAGGGGAAAGACCGTACTGAGATTGATGCGCTGTCACATTGGGAGGTTTGGCTTGGCGCTGCGGTTACATTTTTCTTCCATTCCACGCCCCTTTATGGAAGCGATTGGATCACTGAAGTGGCAGTGGAACAAAGGCGGAAGCTATGTAACCTCAGTTTAAAAAAAAAAAAAAAGAACGGAGAGACGAGACTCTTGCGCTGGGGACCGAGCGCATCAGATGGGGCTGCTCCCAATGCCGAGCAGCCAAGAGAAAAAGTGCCGCGTGTTTTTCAAAGTGTGGAAGAGTCCGTTTTCAAACAAGCTAAATCTCATGGAGATATCTTCACGATATCTTAACGCAACCAGCTGAAGAAGCACAGGAATCTGTTTTGAATGCGCACTGTTTGAAAGTCTGCCTCGGTCCAAATAAACCAAATGTCTGTGTTCAAACCTTACATGACCTCTATTCAGTGGTTTGAAATATAGCATTTATATATATTTATACTGAAGAACCAATGTCTGGTTAAATTTAAACGCGCTCGCACACACACACACACATACACACACACACACACACACACACACACACACACGCGCGCGCGTGCTCGCTCGCTCTCCATAACTGTGACTACCTAACGGTCTCAGAGACCACAGCGGCTTGCGCCTGGACTCAAATGCTGAAAATACCAGACCTCACAGTACAACCATTATAGACAAGGCGGGCCAATTCACCACGAGCCATTTCCTTGTGGTCTGAAGAGCAGCTCTAAATTCCCATGGTCCTCTTCTCCATTGCATACACTTACATAAACACAGAGCAGCCGCTGCCCACCTGCCATAAATAGATGCTGCGTGACAAGTCGAGGGCATGAGGGCATGATTTTGGTTATGCCGTTGCATCACAAGATTCGGCCTTCATTCGGTGCATTCACATTCAGTTAAAGATAATGCTTGGCCTGCCACAGGAGGAGGCATTATTGCTTTTAGGAGGAGTTTAGCTGAAAAAAAATTCTGATGCAGAACTGTTATTAACCATTTCAGGATATTCCCAGATGGTGCAAATTGGCATCTCTTTCAAACTGAAAGGCAGAATAGACACGGTGTAAAAAACAGTTAAACACTGATTGCATGCTGCCCTAAACAACTGATTGGCTGGCCTGTGTTTCACAAGTAAGAGCCCCAACAACAGAGTGAAGGTCGATTTCAATTCAACGTAAAGTATTGCATCACAGTTGACGGATGCTTTGAGGGGAGGGCGCAGAGCTGTCAGTGAACAATAAGGACCTCCAGTTTGAGGTGACCCAGCAGACAATTCCTAATGTTTCATTCTCACCCAACAGGTGCTACTACAGGAGCAGAATCTGGGCATCCGCTACAAATTTAATGTGCCCATTACGCGGACAGGAAGTGGGGACAACGAAGTGGGCTTCTCCTGGCATCATCTGCCCTGGTCCGAGTGTTCCGCCACCTGTGCCGGAGGTAAGTGACTCCCTTAAAGGCCCACTTCACCAAAAATCTTGAGTTCAGTATTTAACTTACAGCTTAACAGGTATGTATACTGAAAGCAAGGAACCAGTTTCACCATGGAGAAACCATTATTTTCTTTGTGCAACTTTTTTCCATGTTTTGACGTTAGTAAGTGATGTTCCTCCTGTCAAATGCACGATCCATGAATGGGCACTTGATATGTAAGTCCATGCAACAGGTCATTTGTTTTGTTAGAGAGGCTTAAAAGCATGTACAGGTGCTTGTCGTGAAACATTTTCAACAATAATGTTTTATTGAAGTGTTGATAGTTCTACAAATTTTTACCGAAATGGGTACTTCATCTCACTTAGTTCCTGCCCACCCTCACTCTACACAAAACACCACAAAGCTAACAGCCCTTCTGCCTGTTAGACGGCAGTTAACACTCTGCTAAAATAGATATAAAGTCAGTAATGGCTTCACAAAGTGTTTGGAATCTGTAATTAAGCGTTTAAATGATGAATAAGAGTATTTAGAGGGTAACAATGCAATTTGCTAATGTAATTTTCTTCAACCCACCGAGAAGCAGGGGGTGGAGCAGTGCATTCTGGGATTTGTACCATATAAGGGTTACATAGCCTGAAGTAGGTTATGAAATCGTGGAAGGATTTTAAATTACCCCATGTTCCTAGTTATTAAAAAAAATGGGTAACATTTTGATTTGAATACCTTCTGCAGTAAAGGTAAGGACCAGCATATTCCGTTTTAAATTAATGGTGACGTTACCCTTCAAGGGCCTGGATAGGTAGCACTTTTAATCTAAAACGTACCATAAGGGAACCTGATGGGTGTGCTAACCCATGCCCAGTCTTGTCTGTCATCATGCACTGAGGTCATCATTATTGAGCAGTAAAAAAAACAATTCGTAATGCATTGCACTTTTCGCGTATGAACCTTTAAAGGCTGTTTGAAATATAAAGATGCATGGTGTGTCTTTAACATTTGCACATCTGTTTATGTGATTGTTAAGTGTTCTTGTGCGCTTACAAAAAAACAAACTGGAGAATACTTGTGGTGTTGGTGGTATAGTATAAACAAAACTTTATATTTCTTTCTTCATTTGATGCAAGCCAGTAACAGAAACCATTACTGGAGGTGACTAGTACAGAAATATTCAAGCTAGGTGCCACAATTAATTATCTGAATGGCTTTCGCCATCTCTGCAAGCTTTAGAAGCGGAACATGCATTTTCCATATTTCAGCAAGGGACATCATTATTGTATAATTTGTATGACAGAACTTCGAAGCATTTCTGTTGGTTTACCAGTACAACTGTTTTACAGATGGAAGATATCCCAAAACCTGCCTGCTATATAATTAAACATTCTAACTCCACAGACCACAGTTAAATGTGGGCAATGAAAAAAAAAATGACTAAACCATTTTGTTTGCCCAAAAGCGTAGGCTTCTTATAAAACAATAAAGAATGTTTTTATACATGGCCATTTAAAAAGCATTTGAAGTATTTGCAGTATTTTTTAAATACTAACATTGCTTTCAGAGCTTGGGGAGGTTTAGTCACTAAACCACTCAAAAAGAACAGGCTTCAATAGGGAATTGCATGGGCCCGACTGGTGGATATTTTAGTCATTAAATTTGTTGTAAATGGACCTGAACCTTTACTTACCCCAAACCAAGCCACTCCAATTAATACTAATTGGTATAAAACCTCCTTGATGATGATGTATGCTTCAATTTTATCTTGTGAACTTTCGTCTGGAATAATATTTCTGCAAAGGAAAGCCTCGGAAACTAATGTATCTCCCTCACAAATTATACACTGCTACTCAATTAGAGTTTGAGACCATTTCAAAATTGTGCGGCACTATTTAAAAACTGAACTTCTGCTAAAGTTTGACTCTTAATTGGAAATTTTGCTACTCTTTCTCAAATTCCTCTGCTTGCCATATTAATAATCACAATTATATAAACATTAGGCTTTAATGTTAAAGAAATATTAGGCCAGATACCACTGTCATATAGGTTAGCTATCCAGGAGCAAACTATCTGATTACATCTTGTATGGCACTGATGTACACCACAGTAATATTGCACATATTGTCCATAAAGGATAAGAATATATACAGTATAATGAATTAAACATAAATATGCAAAGAAAATAATAATCTGCAAAAATATATTAAGACAAGCAAAATCAGGTGAAACCTTAATCGGCAAGGGTAAAATATATCAGTACACATATGCCAGTGATTATGAGCAATAGTAAAGTTATCTACTTATTAAGATCACATTCATCTGTTTTCAGTGTGTTGTTGTTTCATGTCTGTTAACACATTGTAAATCTGTGCAAATCTTCAAGATGTTATCTGCTCATGTGTTGTAACGAGAAATATATTTGTCAATCCATTTAACGTTCTGAGGTAATAATTACTTTACAACAGGCAGAATACTATGACACAGTCTTCCTTGTGACCCACAGTAGTAAATTAACACTTAGCACTGTACTCCCCACTCCACTCCCCACAAATGGTGTGTCAGTCTTCTACTTTAATGTCATCAAAAACCTCTCAAATCTTGAGTGTGAGTCCTGAGTCAGCCCTCTTCATGCAGTTTGGGGCTGGGATTTTTCTGGAAGGGCCCCATTGTTCCTCTGTGTCTTCACCCTAAGTTTTGTTATTCCACCACAACTGCCTGGACCCTCGTCTCACACTCCAAACACGCACGTATCTCATTACAACAGGCTGAATAGCATGGCACACAGTCTTCCCCGCAAGTCACCAAAGTGGCCCACTTGGAGCTTGTGTAGTAGAGGAATGCAAACCCACAATGGCTAGGCCTTTGTGTCTCCATAACACCGTGGCATTCAGATTCTCCATCTTTGGAAAGAGCTGTGGCAGAAAGCTTGGAATGATGAGTCAAGATAACCACCTGCCAAAAATCGCTATGTATTTCTCCTTCGGTAAACACACACCGGACAGGTGAACATCTACACATCTATATTTACTACAGTGCACGATCCACATCTCCGAAGGTTGTTTACAAGTGTTTTTGACATATCGAGCACTCGGACGTCATACGGGTTATAAAAACTTTTACATTACTCTTTTATTTTGCTGTTCCTTTCCGCTGAACTGCCTGAACTCAGGCGCTTGTCAGCGCAAACGTTCAAGGCCAAGTGTTTGAAGAACTGTGTCTCTCTTTGAAAGGTTCGCAGAAGCAAGAGGTTGTGTGCAAAAGGCTGGATGACAACTCTGTGGTCCAGAACAACTACTGTGACCCAGACAGCAAACCACCAGAGAACCAACGGGCATGCAACACAGAGCCCTGTCCACCTGAGTAAGTGATCTAATTCTTATGCGCATGTGTGTGTCAGCTCATGCTTGTCTGTGCTGAGGATTGAACGAGCATGTGCTTGGCAGTGTGTGCACATCTGTGCTGAAGATTCATGAGTTTGTGTGTATCTGTGCATGCATGTCTGTGCTGAGGATTCACAACTGTGTGTGAATGTATGTCTGTACTGGGCCTGCAAAAAATGTGTGCATGCATGTTTTACATCTCTTACCTGTCTTTGTGTGTGCTTGTTTATTTGCGTGTATTAGTTACATGCAAGATCAAGATATTGCTGTTAAATAGGTTTGTCAGGTTTTGAATGGCAGAGGCATTTGCCTTTGATGTACAGTACCACACGTGAACTTCACAATGTAGTTCAAGTCCCAAAAGTCAAAAACCAATATATTGAGCAGTAGACTGTGTAAATCAATATATGTGAAAACAGCATTTCTGATAAATGCAAGTGATCAAACAACTTTTAAGGCATTGACCTAATAGTGATAAAGGGCACTGAAGTGCTATCATGCTTAGTTCTGAAATCACATGAATTTAAGCAAGCATTACATCGTATGAATCGTAAAATGCTCGACACCCAATGAAAATTTCATAGTGGTTATATTGAATGTCCTCTGTTAGTAATAGATTAATGCTCTTAACCAAATTTGGGCTTTAGTAGTAGCATTAGTGCTGTGCAAGTAAATGTTATCTAATAATACAGAATATCAACTTTGTAGCATTGAAGCCCTTTGGAGGTTAATCCAGGTGGAGCTGAGGTAAAGAATATGAAAGCATACAATGGCACTAGACCTAGCTGATCAATATCAAATAGACAAAAACAATGAAATTAAATTAAATCAATGGACTTAATACCCAGGGTTACATTAATTTGTTGTAATTTATTGTACCATATTAAACTGATTCACATTTGTTTACCTTGCAGCTACCAATTTTGTAATAATGTTTGAGTGTATTACTGGTATAATAAAACATCAGGTACCTGTATCATATTCTCAAGGGTTATTTAAATACAGCAGTGCAGTAGTGGTTATTTTGAGAAGAACATAACTGATATAGCTTTTAATCAAATGTTTTTACAATACGGGGTCTTAAGAATTAGCTTTCATTACCTGTAGCTTACCTTCAAATTCAGTTATGATAACATCTGTGACTGCAATCTTAATTGTTTTCCCTGAAGTCTGTGTTATAAAATTTATTTTGAAGAAAACGCTAAAATAAAATGGCATGATTTATTTCTTCATATGTTAACTATTTTCAGTCCTGTCCTATGCCAAAAAACAAAGAAATGACCACCTGTGTTTAACTGTACTGGCCAGTTTACTTTATGAACCCAGCAGGAGTAATATATGTGTATATGTGTAGAAGATGAATGTGTGTTGTGGCCAAAAACACTTAACCCCTCTCTCTTAGCTGGAGAAGCAGCCAGGCCCAGCTCAGCCTTGTCTGCAATGTGGCAAAAGAAAAGGGAATAAATGTTTTTGGCCTTCATACATTGACACTCTGCCAATGCTGGTGTGAGTGAACTCCGACCACGAGACGGGCATCTCTAACGATCTTGTCCGCAATATGTTCTTGGCTTCGCCCAGAACTCCAGACTGCTCACTTTGACCTGCGTAGCTCCTAAATTGCAGTTTGTATGTTTGCGCTCAGCGTCCAGGGTGCTTTTTCAAGTGTTGCCAGATCTGATGATGGATTTTGTTTCGGACTTGAAGACAAACATGCGATATTTGTGCTTGTGTGTGTGTGTGTGGCTGACTCCATAACAGCTTTCGCAAGTAAATCAGTTACCTCTTTCTCTTTAACTTTGTTATGCATTTTTCAGTTTGTTACACAGAGAAAAACAATGGAATGCGAGCAATACGTTTTTGTGTGTTTGAACAATCGTGCTCAAACATCGCCCTCACAGAGAGCAGAAATAATAACAAAGCAATATAAACATAATTGTTTTTAAAATACCAGACATTGTATTTGGTGAAAACTCAATGTAACACAACCCGATACAGATGTTTGGACACACTGTTGATTCATTGTTCAGTCTGGACATTCAATTGGGCAGCATAACAAGAATTATTGCAGCATTAACCGTGGTTTTGATTGAACATTTATATGGCGCATAGTAAGCATACTCATTTAATAAACCATTAGGTATGAGGAGCATTCCTTTTCCAAGGCGACGCAAAGCAGACATTCTTGTGATGTGACTGCCTCTATTCCCTGTTGCAGGTGGTTCATTGGGGACTGGTCAGACTGCAGTGAAACATGCGACGGGGGAACGCGCACCCGGACTGTTCTGTGCATCCGCAAGATTGGACCCGCGGAGGAGGAGACGCTGGAGGACAGCCTCTGCCTGACTCACCGGCCAATAGAAAGAGAGTCCTGCAACAACCAGTCCTGCCCCCCACAGTGGGTCACCCTGGATTGGTCAGAGGTGAGGGGGGGGATGGGTGTGGCTTTGTCAATATAGATAATGTCAGAGGATAAACTTAAGCTGCCCTGCCCATACAGTGCCTTCTTCCAGTTAATATATGTACGCTATGTTTATGTTGTGCAGTGCAGTCAGTACCCAGCACCAGTTAGAGCTTTCTGCTGTGTTCTAGGTAAGGCAATAAGTAAACAAGATGAACACTGAGGCTGTTATTACCAGTACCCACAATGCTTTGTTCCTCTGTGTCCTCAGTGCACCCCAAAGTGTGGCCCTGGGTTCAAGCACCGCATTGTTCTGTGCAAAAGCAGTGACCTGACCAAGACATTCCCTCCCGCTCACTGTCCCGACCATAACAAGCCGCCGGTCCGGATACGCTGCAGCCTGGGCCGCTGCCCGCCCCCACGCTGGATCCCCGGAGAGTGGGGACAGGTACCCGACCGTGTCCCCTGCGCACCCACTCCACACAGACCGCGCGGGACAGCCACATAGACGTCTCAGGCAGCTCCCCCTCCCTTTTCTTGAATTTTAAAGGGCTCAACCATTTCCCTCAATTGATGTGAAACACAAAAAATGTTGTAAGAAGCGAATGATTTAGGGGAACCTGTCAAAGCTGTCCTTGAGCTCACATATAAAGAATAACCAAAATTTAACATCTGGCGACTTGACTGTCTGCAGTAGCATATAAGACGAAACACATGGACATGAATTCCAAATGGCACTGTGTCTCCCGGTTGTCCTTCAGACTTTACCCAACATCGTTTCTGCCGCTCATCAGGTGGTGTGATCGACCCTGGCGCGGTAAACGGCACGCCAGCAGAATATGCGATTTTCAGTTTCTACAAAAGCAACAAGTTTGCCTCTCGAAAAGACCTTCTTGTCAAAACAACATTTCCAAACAAACTGGAACGCTCCCCGATGTGGGGATTTCGTTTTTGCGCTGCGCGTTTTGTCGGTTAAATCCCCTGTGTTTTGGTCAACGGTCAGCGTAATTTATACTTGGATGACAAACGAGGGCTCCTGGAGGGCCCGTGACGTCCGCGCGGGATTTAGCGCGCCGGGAGCATGCGAGCGGCGAGAGTATGGTGCGCATTGTTTGAAGTTTATCTTCGCAGCAGCCAAGGCCCCGCGTTCTCAAGGCCAAGAACGTGTTTTGAAAAGGAGGCTCGAAGACATTGTTCCTTCGGAGGCTAGCCCTTGCAGCTTTCCACTCTAATGAGGGGGGCCCAGTCAGAAGTTGCGATCCAAAAAAAATGTTAGTGCTAACAAATGAGAAAAAAATGCAGTTGCCCTTTGTACTTGAAATGAAGCATTCCAAAAATCTCAGACTGTAGTAAGTAAGTCAAAGCAATATGGTCAGGTCATGTCTTTTAGGACGCTCTGACATGTTATCAATCATTGTCATTTTACTAATTTATCTGATAGGAGCTTTAGAAAATAGTAAGTATTAGAAAATTAAACCTAAGAGAAGTACATTGTTTGTAATGACAAGCATACATTACACTAAATAGCATAGCTGTACAAGGGTGACTGATCAGTTAACATTGTTGGTGTTGATTTGGCATGTTAACCCCTTGTGTAATCACACATTGCCTTTCTTGAGGGTCATGCAGAAGTTCTTAATTCAACTTCAGTTCAAGTTAAGTGAAGATCA
The DNA here is from genome assembly GCA_019176425.1 of Megalops atlanticus. Taxonomy (NCBI): domain Eukaryota; kingdom Metazoa; phylum Chordata; class Actinopteri; order Elopiformes; family Megalopidae; genus Megalops; species Megalops atlanticus. Next base: position 23,853,491 of record CM032880.1, read on the forward strand.
TTACAACAGAATCGTAAGATTCATGCAACAGATAGGTGAGATTTACTTGTATGAGGGAAGCTTTATGTCAATATATAAACAAATCTAGGACTGTGGCCATTTTCACCATTTTAGTTGGTGGGGCTTGGTAGGTTTTTGACATATTTTTCAATAAAATGCACGTAGAGATGTAGTATAAAGACATAGTATAAAGCTGAAAGACCCAGCATGGCCAGCTATAAACAGAGTGCACAGCTCTCTCAAATACAGTTTTGGCCGCAACAGGAAGGCAGCTCTGTGTTTGTTGAAATTGTTTGGTTTCCCGGGTTTAGCGAATATGGTGCTGGCGTGGCTGCTTATTGTGCAATTGCAATGTCAAGACAGGAGTGTACGGCTAATCTGAGGTCCTCCCATCTCCCCGGGCTGTCCACCGTGCAGATGTTCCCTTGGCTGAACTCTCGCATCGCGCTGCACTGGGGTCAGCAACACCTCTGACCCCTGCGCTTTTTCTTCAGCGGCCAGATTTAACCCTGCGATGTCGCATGAGGCGCTCCTGTTACTCAACACGTTTTATTAGCATTTCGTTTTTTATTAACATTCTCTGAAATAGGCTCTCTGAAACGACAGCTGAGTGGAAAAAGCAAGGAAGTAAGAAAAGAGGACTTGGCACGGACAATTAAATACAAATTATATTTTTTCTTATAGTTGTGACCCACTGACCCCATTTTGAGCATGCGGCAACCAGATAATGCCCCTTCCGGCTGTACCAAAGCACTCAATTTGTGTCCTCTACTTCAAAGGTTAACCCCTGCAAGCGAGGCACTCGGGCACTGTCCTCGCGGAGTGTTTTGGTTTGCTAGCGAGCGTTCTCTCTCACGAGAGACGCCACGGAAGAGAGGGGCGTCCCCACCTTGAGTAATTATCGCAGGACTCCTGGGTGCCCTCAAAGCCTTAGAAAGGAGAGGATTGTTGCCGAGCAGACTCCCTGGCCCTGCAGGCCAAAAAGGTCAGCAGTTCAAATCCCACTTAAGGCCCTACCATTGACATATCCCATCTGTCAGGACCGAAGCCCGGAGCTAATAAAGGCCGCTTTAATTTGGAAGGGATGAAATGGCCAGGCACGGATCTGAAATTCCTGGAAACTCATTTGAAGTGACTGTAAGTCAGTGGTTAGGGCCTGCTAATGGGCCGTGCATGTGTTGATGGTTGCCCTGGCTCCTCTTGGGCTGTTTGAATGCAGGTGTGTCTCAGGCACTACTTAGGGGGAGGGAGAGAGAGGGGAATGCAATGTCCACATATGAGAGGAGCGTCCCTCAACATTCATGGCTTTGTTACAAAAAAACGTTGCAGAGGGGAGTGGTTGCAGTTAAAATTACTAAAAAAAGTGTGCTTATTTTAGAACCCCTGTCATTTTTTAACAGAAGACATTAATATGATTTCATTGTATAGCTTCATTTACTTATATAGCATTCCCGAGATTTTTATTTTCCCTCGACTCTCAGACATGACTGCATTTTTACTAGAAAAACCTCAATTGTGTAACTGTTGACAGTAGTCAAAGTGGTTCAATTCAACAATTATAGCTGAATTCCAAGAGTCATTGAGTCCGGCTAGAGTGCAAAGCAAAACAGAAATCGGTCTGCATGGAGTCTTCTCTGGAGACAACAGTGACCTCCACTGCCCTGTTGCATAGCTTTTAGGCAACAAATGACCCGATAATTCCAATTTGAAGTAACAGTTTGTGGTGTTGATTTGTAACACTCCTGGGAAGGGTTTCACAAGCCCAGATAAGCACAGACATGGACAGCCTTATTGAGGTTAACCAGTGGCCATGGTGGAGGGAAGGGGGAAGGGGGGGCTGCCGCCTGTATTGTCTCCTGCATTTTTTTCATCCAAACAATGGCTTAATTGGATCACCTATCAGGCTTAATTAATCTAAATGGCCGTACGTCCCAGGTAATCATGGATCAGTGAAATTCAGGCGGCCTGGACTGCAGAATGGTTGGAAACAGGTCACATTCCGAATAGTGAAATCACCACTGTGCATAAAGCCCTTCCTTAGCAAATGTGGTAGAACATGGTGCTGGGTAGAGACCACACCACATGCAGCGGTGTGGCATACTAGTACATCCCTTTCAGATACAAGGATTTTGAGCTTTTTTTCAGTGGTCATATTTGGGTGTAGGCCGACCGTACAGCAGAGGTTGGGGGCCATTCAAAATGGCGGTCCGCGTTATTGTTGGCCTCCCATAGGTACTGCCTTCCTGACACCAGGCCCATACCGGCAGCCAGAGTCAGAGGTCAACTGTTGCTCGCTGTGCTCTCAATTCGCTCCCCCCTCGCTCTCTCTGTGTCCGCCCTCTGCTATCAGTCTACCCCCCCTCACTCTCACTCTGGCCCCCACTACTCTTATTCCACCCCCACTGTGCTCACTCCCAACTTTTCATACTCCATTCCTCTCTTTCCTCTTCCCCCCACTAAACAGCAGCTGCTAACACACTGAGCTGTGCTTGCGAATTTAGGGTTATTTTGAGTGCGTGTGTGCATTACTTTCATATGTCCCGCATGAACAAGACTGACAAAACTGACGCACATGAAAACTGATGATGACAAAATGACGCCACATGCAACAGCTCGTCTATATCATTTTGCATACACTTCTGATGGATGTTTCATCTTTATTGATTACTGATGATCGTAATGAATGAAATCACAAGTAATTGGTATGTAGGTGCAGTTCAGCAATAATACATGTGATATGTGCTTAAATCCACTCCCCGGAGGAAGGGTTTTATGATTACTGTACGGATATTTTCATGAGCCATGTTTCCCCGACCAAGTAAGGATGCATACAGACCCTGAACAAGGGCCACAGCCACTATGTCTCTACTGCAGTTTTCCACAAGTAGACCCTCGATCTGCACAAAGAACATCTATAGAATGGCTGCTTAAGCAGCTCTTTATGTTGACATGAGGGAGTGTCTTTCATTATTAAATGACTCTAGAGTAATGAAACCAAACATTTATTGAATGCATTTTCACTATCTTTTTTCCTTTCTCTTTTCTGTAATGTTTCCCACTTTCACAGTAGCATAGTAAACAAGCAACGACCGCCTTTTGGTATGCTGTACTGGTGCTATGCTGTATCGGAACTAAAACATCCCGATCCCTCATTCCACAACTTCACAATAACAATGTATCTACCTCTGCCCTGCCCCCTGTTGGCCACATTGTGTATAGTATTAGTTATGATAAAGAGAGTTTCAGATAAAATGGCAGTAAGTTGAATTCTACTATTTTAAAAATGGCATTTTATCATTTACACACATAAAGAATGGATTTGAAACGTATACCCTCCGTCATTTTCACAAAATTCAAAAATTCTGGATGAAGGCGACCTTTGAACTATACTACCTGTGGAATGGTAAACTATCATTTGTAACTTGTACAAATGAGGGAATTCTTGATATATACTCCCAGCTTTTTTACTGGCTGCATAAGATAGAAGTTTAGTGCAAGGGTGAAGAGCGGAAGAGAAGCATGCAAAAAAGCCCTCCTGAATGGGATGACATGACAGTAAATGGCGAAGGTACTGGTGCTGTTTCCTACGTAAGAGAAGGCCCTCTGAATAGAGGGAGCAAAGGAATGACGAGTGTGTGTTTTTGTCCCCCCCCCCCAGTGTTCGGCGCAGTGTGGCCTGGGACAGCAGATGCGCACCGTGCAGTGCCTGTCTTACACCGGGCAGCCCTCCAGCGAGTGCGCCGAGTCCCTGCGCCCGCCCACCATGCAGCAGTGCGAGAGCAAGTGCGACGCCACGCCCATCTCCAACACAGAGGGTGAGTGTTACTCCTCCATCCTGTCAGAGCAGCAGTCGGCAACAGCAGACAAAGCGCTATGCTATGGGAAATGGAGGGTACCAGTAGCTGGTTATATACCTATTGCTCCTCCATATTCTTAATAAAAAACAGCCATCAGACTCTGATACTGTAGTTAGTTATAGTGCTGGTTTAGGTGAAAGTTGGACACCAACTGGTGGTTATGTACAGTATGAGTTACAGAGGATGTTACAAATTAAATTACATAAAATAGGGTTTCCTTTGCCCATTTTACTGGCCCACCACCTACTTTATTTATTCTTCCTTACAATTTCAGATGGCGCTTAGTCCCTGTGTTGAGGTTGGGTAAATTCTATTTTACAGTAGAGTAAAAAGCTCTTGTGACATGCACTATTAAACAGCGTGAATTCCGTAACAGAGTGAAAAGTGATCCGTGACTGGATTCCTCTGGCTGTTAGTGACAGATCTGTGCATTTGGCTATGGACTGTTCACAGGGCCCTGATGGTTTGTGTGCCTACCAGTATCACACGCCATGCTGGTTGATGTTTTCATCATTCCCTTTTCCATCTACACAATAAATTAAAGGAAGAAGTCTCAGAACAGATTACATCTGGCCCTTGATCTCTCTCCATGCGCAGGTTTGGTATTCAAATGTATAGGCAGAGAGGTATCAAATTACCCCTCTGCAGCTCTAATGGAATATTTAGGAGTCATTTACAACACCTTTATGGGATCACGGTTAGGAGCTAATAGTTCCTGTACCCATCGGCAATGAGGGAACGTCTGTTTTCATTTTCGTTCTCCTGGAGACGTTTAAACCGCCTAATAAGGGAAGACACTCTCATCGCGATAAGGCGTTTAATCCCTCATCATTCAGCTGTGCTCAGTGATGGCAGCCTGCCTGGGCCATGAATCCAGCCAGGATCTTGTTCCCTCTCCCTCTCTCTCTCTGTCTCTCTCCCTCGCTCTCTCTCCTTCTCCCTCTCTCCGCAGAGACGGTGTAATTATGTTGTGAAGGCTGAAAGCGGCTTATCTGCTGGCCTTGAATTCTTCCATCCTTTGAGGAAGCGTTCAGGGATGGAGGTGGATAATGTACTTTGGAGAGAGAGAGAGAGATAGGGGATGACAGGGGGGTTCCAGCACAGCACAGCACAGCATTTGCTCGTTGGTCTCTCAGATGCGTAGTCAGGATGCCGAGACCTCAGACCTGAAGTGGGGCTCCTCCCGTGGCTCCCCGCCTTTTGGGTAGCACTGCAACTGTCTTCAGGGTGAAATCACACCTGCCTGATATCACCAGCCCAGAACGATCCTAAGATTCACAAGGCTTCCGGCACCAGGGTCTTATCCCATGCGGAGGAAGGCCAGCAGAGCCGAGATGCTGTTGCAGGAGCTAGCTGAAGCCCACTGTGCATTTCGTTGTCCAGCAACCAGCTGAAGCCAGTAGCTTGTCTTGTCTATATCTCCGCTTTTCCCACAGAGAATGGCTACGCGCTGTAGGTGGAGATATCAGAGCCCGCTGGCACACACGACATTTTCGCTCTGCGTAGAGACGAGTTTCGGAACGGACAGATCGCACTAGGCCCCGTGCCTCTCTATAGCGGATTTATAGGGATTGGAGGGTCCGGCCAGCGGGCGTGCTTATCCATCACACTACTGGACAAGTAATTCTGAGGGACGCGTAGGGAGGATTTAGTGTCCTGGGTGATTACTATCAGTGCTTTATATTAGCGGAGGAGCAGCGGAGGGTGAAGCAGGCGCTCCTTGGACGGGAGGGTGGGTTCCACACGTACAGCACACACTCAGGAGACAAATGTTTTCAATCAGTGTTGGAAACTTCACCATCATTAACTGGCAGCTATTTTAATCCGTATTTTAAAGCTGTGTCTATATTAGGAAATGAATAGATTCGATATTGCCTGGGGCCAAAATTACCATATTTTAGTATACAGAAAGTTTGACCAAGAAATCCAGGATCGCCAACAGCTTTTTTCACCATCGCTACTTGCAGTAAAGACTTGCAGTAACCTTATTCAATACCACATGTCCGATCATGTTGAAATCCATCTTTAACTTAGAAGACTAGTTCATCATACCAAACACACTTTAGGCCCAGCGATTGCTAAATATGGACTTGTGAGCCTATTGCCACAGCCTTGGGTGAATATCGCTTCCCATAAGGAAATGTAATGTGTGGGCTAAGCTGACTCACTGCCGAGGGGGTAAATACAATGGTGCCTTCACCATCCATACTCTTAGCGGTGACAGCGGGGAGAGATGTGGTTGAAATCCCCCAGACACCATGAAATGAGAGGGGATTTTGCTTCCCACAGATGGATATGGCAGTGGACCAGTTACAGTGATTCTCCTCACAAAAAAAGCAAGAGGCAGTGCAGAGAGCAGAACGTGGACAAACTGCATTGGCATTTACTGACAAATTTCAGGCCGATATCAAGGCGGAACCTATCGCCCCTCCACAGAGTTCGCGGTAACGGCAGGCTGGAACGTACGCTGTTTCTCTGCGTGAGGGCAGACAGAAACTAACACGTTCGGGATGGCCCCGCGCTGCAGTCTGGGGCCCGCCGACAGGACCTTATTTTAATCAGCTGCCCCAAACCGCATTAACGGAGGAAACAGAGAGGGGCCTGTTCGCCCCCTGCTCCAGTCAGCGTTTTACCCGGTGCGCTCTGTTCAAGGGACAAGTTGGCCGTTTATTCCTTAATTTGAATCAGCGCTGATTGAAGAATGTGAATCGCCTGATTCTAGCACAGCTCCATTTGAAAGCGTCAAGCTGCGGGCAGCAGTCATGGGGACATGCACAAGGCCAGTGAAGACAGGCTGCGAGCCAAAAGTTCCGAGGTTTTATAACCAAGTTCTGCACGAACGGCTCTGCAGCAGAGGCCAACAGCGAGCTCTGATGCCGGGGAAGTGCTCTTTCTCTCTCTCTCTCTCTCTCTCTCTCTTTCTTTCCCTCTCTTTCTTTCTTTTTTTCACTGCTGCTGCTGCCACAGCCGCCGATCACGGCATTCCTTTATCCAAATTCTAACTCTCTCTCTTTCTCCTCTCTCTTTTTTTTCCCCCCAGAATGCAAAGACGTAAACAAAGTGGCGTACTGCCCACTGGTGCTGAAGTTCAAGTTCTGCAGCCGCGCGTACTTCAGGCAGATGTGCTGCAAGACGTGCCAAGGACACTGACCCGCGGAGAGAGGAGGGCCAAGATTGCGCGAGCAACAGCGAGAGAGCGAGAGAGAGAAGAGTGGCAGTGAGCAAAAAACGGCATCAGCGGACAAGATGGAGTTGCAAGGAGGAGAGGAACAACCCGACTCTCGCACCTGCGTTTTTAACCCTGTGGAAAGCCCAAACCACTGCTCAGCCCCCCCCCCCCACCATACGCTGATGCATCCCAGTCTTATTTTCACTTCTGTGAAGTGGGAACTTAGATTTTTATTGTGTTGATGTTATTTTTATTATAATAATAATAATTATTGTTATTATTATTGTTGGTTTGTTATTTTTAATCCAAAGTGCTGGACACATCATTCCCAGAAGAGGCACCATATCAGAGATTCGGAAAAAAATTAAGTTGGCGGCCATCGGAAATGGAGGCGTTGGCTGGGGTTTGTTGACTTCGCCCGGGCCCACGGTGATGGGATGGACGGACTGTGGTTGCCATGTTGAAAAATGCGCTTCCTCTCCGCTGCGCGACTGCGCAAGCAGATCACCGCATCCCACCCACACGTTTCCACATTATCAAAATAAAGCGAATCCAGGAGAATGCTCTTTTGCATACAGAGTCCATCAGACAGGTTATTGCTAGAAATATGCCATAACATTTTTTTTTCCACTCATGTTTGTGAAATCTGACCTTGGTCTCAGAATATACCGTGTACCCCGGGGGTGGGGGGTACCGGCTTGGGGGGCGTGCGACGGTATCGGTGTCGAGAGCTTTCTGTGTGGAACAGAGTGCACCCAGCTTTAGATGTGGAAGCATTCCAAACTGGGGTGGGGGTGGGGGGATGTTCGATTTCAGTCTGTCAGAAAACCAGGTGGCAGTGAGATACTGTTTATTTGTAAGTTTATGTTTCTGCAGGAGGAATCAAAACAGAGGGGAACCCAACTGATAAGGTCTCACACTCTGTTTCCCCCCACCACCACCCCCCACCCCCAACTCCCACTTCAGTGTCACTAGATCACTGTCTAGACCACACAGACTTTCTCAGCAACACAGCCTGGACAGCAGACCACCAGGATGGAGACAAGCTGTCCGAAAAAAAAGGAAAAAAAAGAAAGCCGCTGACTGTTGTTCAGAGGCTCATCTTTGAGCTAGGCCCTATGAGGAGAGAAAAAAAAACCTAAATTAAGGCAAGGGGTTCCAGATGTTCAAACCACAGAGACACCTGTTTTAATAAGCAGCCTCTGAGACTGTCTGTGTCACCACGAGGTCACGTGACTACCGCCAAAGAATCCTGCCATTGTCTGCAGAACTGAAAACAAGTCTCCCTGAGTCAGAGCTTTCGCATAGGTGAAGAATTACCAAACCTGAGGCCTCCAAAATATAACCATTGAATACACAGATCCTTAGCCTATTTGACACTGACTATATCAATTGAATTTTCCTCACTATTAAGTAAAACTATTTATTAAATGTAAAGGTACGTTGCAAGGGACTGAATTACGCAATACGTGGGAGTTTAAAAAAACTGCACCAGGTCAAAACTGTCGTGTGTGTTTTGGTCAAAAGAAATGTGTCAGCACGCGTTGTAATTTCATTTGCACCTTTGCAACGGATCTTGTGGTTCTGATAATCTTTAATGCTATTTTTTTTTTTGGATGTGAGTAAAAAAAATGCATTGGCGCTATATTTATTGTAATAGAGCATGTAACCACGGAGAACTTTGTATTGCCTCTTGAATTTCATTATCGTGGATGTGTCATCTGCACTTGAATCCCGAATCTCCAATGTTATTTCCCTCGGCCATGACTTAAGCTATGTGATGGGCCTGTGCTTCACTCCTTCTGCGCGGCAGACCTGGGGGACGGATCTCCCCCAACACGCAAATCCGGCCTGCCACTGACTACCTCTGGACAGTGTTACCCACCCCAACCCCCAAACCCTCCCTCCCCTTTTTCCTCTTCGTCCCACCTCTGTTATGCTCATACAGGAGAGGATGACAGCAATAATTACATATCACAATCGATGGGTGCTTTCTTTCCCTGGAGTACTGCTTGTACCACTCCGCCTCTGCTCTTCATCCACTTTGTAGGCTCCACCCCGACCGCTCCCTGTCCCCCCCCACCCAACCGGTGCTACCAGACCCTAAACGGGTCTCTCAGAGAGTGAACGATGCGTGTCTGAATGGTCCATTAGTTCACCTGGAGGGTGACTGGGCTGAGCTTGAGCAATTCAGAAGACCCCAGCCCCTCTGTCGGTCAGTTCGTTTTTATGTTTTGTTTTGTTTTTTTTTTTTCCTCCTTACCTCACACTGGGCGTTTGCATTGAGGTCGTCTTCCCAAAGTTGGACTTCCTGTCATATTTCTGTGCAACGCTATATATTCTTTAAATATACCCCATCCAAGTGGCTTTTTATTTTTTGGATACCAGGACTTGGCCGGAAAGTGCGATGTGCACATTTTCTTGGCATTTGGCTTGTAAAAAAGGGAACACCACACCTGAGACACACAATGAGTCTGAACACAGTGGGACTAAATTATCATAAACTGGATATGTATTACGTGTGAAAGTCAAAGGAAAACCCGAAGAAATATGGGACAGAAATGTATAGGAATCTCAATGGACCACAACTAAAGTCTAAAACGTTTTTGTTTTCCCATTATGCCACCATTTTTTTACTCTAATTTGCTGCTGCTACTTTGTAGCCACCTACAGTATATATAACGTCAGCCGATACATTGTTATGAACTGTTTGTTAATTAGGACAATGAGCGGTGAGCGTTGAACAGAGCTGCAGACCCAACGTGCTGAGCATAGTGAATTATTACCATGTAAATCCTGAGGCTTGAAGTACAAGTTTACAGGCATTGGATCTAGGAGCCTACAGACGAAGACTCTCCAAGACACTCAGTAAAACTGGTACTCATAGCTGTGAACTCTGATCTTTGAATGTCACAATTGCTTATCCTTTACCTGCAGAAGAAAAAAAAGGAACATTTTGTGATTAGTTGCTTATATTTTATATTCAGTATTAATGTTGGTACACTGTTACTAATTTTTTTTTCAATTGTAAATTATATGCTAATTTATTGCCATGTTTCACTTGTCTTACATTTATTTCACTGCATGCAAATTGAGATTTTAGACTAGTGAAAAGAAAAAAAAATGCAGTGAATATTCCCTTCCCCGCCCCCTCCCCCAACACACACACACACACACCAACCTGTTTTTAACCTAGATACATTAGAACAATAAAAAGAGCAGCTTCTAAAGAGACTCTGTGTTAGCTGATTTTTTTTAAATGCTCTCTAAGTGTGGGAGAGAGGATGTGCTTGAGTGTGCTGAGGGTCTTAGCTATCATTGAAAGGTGGTGGTGCATTAAATGAAAAAAGCACAATGGTGTCCGTGCTTCAGCTCTGTAGGAGGCTGTGGGCTACATTCACTCAGGACCCCCTGCTGCATGTTGTTGAGGTGTACTTATAGGGTATAGTTCATAGGATATTTTTTAGAATATGTGAACGTGCTATTCCGGCATGCACTGTATATTGAATTACTTTAGCCGTGCTTGCCGTCATACACACACACAGTAGAGATAGACAAAGCAACAGACTCTGAGCCATTGCAATCCAAGTGAATTCACAACTCAAAAATGTAAGCAACATACTGAATCATGTGTTTGGGAATGTGTCAAATGTATTTCCAAAAAAATATTGCAACAAGAGCGAACTGTATGTTGAGCGGCTGGTCATATATTTTGAAATATCTATCTAAAGACTAAAAAATTCAGACAAACCAAAATACTAGACGTCGGGGGGGAACGGTTTAATCTAGTCTCGTCAAATTCACCTCCGCCAGTTGTGCGACACCTCCCATCCTCAAATTGCCGTGATGCTGATGGGTTGTAGCAGGATCTAGCTATTCTTAGCCAGCATGAATAACCCGTACACGTGCTCACCCGGCCAAGGTTCACCTCGCATTGTATCTGGCCCTCAGCCAGTCCTATTACCTTATGGGAAAGAAATGATAATGCTAATTGATCTGTCAGAAATATCCCTTTCCCCTTTACGGAGGACATTGGTAGAGGTCCACACCAGGCCACATGTGGAATAGCAATGAGGTCGGTGCCTCACTGTGGGTAAAATGATGTTCTTTCTTCATGCCTTTCTAGAGAGAGAGAGAGAGACAGAGAGAGAGAGAGAGCCTGTAGGACCTACTTTGGCAGTTGCGTCTGGATGTCATGATAACAGAGCTTACATTGTCACTGACTGAGCAAAGAAAGAAAAAAGAAAGACGGACAGTTGCAGTTTATTGAACCTGCAGGGGCAATGGTTGTCATCAATCAATCAATCTGGTAACATTTTATATGAAATAGTCTGTGCAATAACACATGTATAATAACACTATAACTACTGTGTAACCAGGCCTAATAAAGTATTTAGAGGTCCAAGTGTGGGTTACTGGTAAGAAACAGGCCTTATTATTCAAGGCCTGCTGGTTTGATTCCCAGTTGGGGCATTGCTGTTGTACACTTGAGCTAGGTACTTCAGCTGTATAAATGAAAAGTAAAGTGTATGTAATATGTAAGTCACTGTGGATAAGGGCATCTGCGAAGCACACAATGCAAGTTCATTCTTTTACTCAAAAATTTTTCAATTTATGCACTTACAGTACTTACAGTAAATCTTTCTGAGATACAAAGAACTTGTAATGTCAGTTGTAGCTAAGGTTTAAAACCTAAAAATCTATTCAGCATTCTACAATGCTAACATCAACCATTTACAAACCATTGCATAGTAAGGATATTCATAACATGTTATTTTTTATCTGAAATCAGTTCCTTTTCATTGTCACATTAATCTACATCAAAATAAAAATGACCCTTTGCTAACACTTAGGTTGAGAATATAGGTTTGATTAGAATGTAGGTTGAGAACATCATCAGCATTCAACTGTTGTATTCTCATGTGCTGGAAGACGTCACAAATTCATTACAGAGATGGTTTCACTTTAAGCAATGTCCTGTAGCGCTTCAGCAAACAAAGCACGGCCATTGTGTCCCACCACCGTGGCTGAAATCGTGGCTTCACCCCACTGGCGGCTCTAACGCAGTGCAGGTGGTCTCAACCCCCCCCCGCTGAGGGACGCAAGGGACAGAGAGTCGGATCGCAGGTCTACCAACGCAGGCCCAACTCATCCAGGAGAGCAACCACAGCCTGGCAGAGAGAGGTCCCACCAGCCAAGCCCTCAGCCTCTGGAATGATTACACATCAGTTTACAACGGGGTCAAAATTCCTGCGGCCTTTCCAACCCTTCCACAAGTTATTCGCTTTTTTTTCCCCTTCCTCGCTGTTTTTTAACTCTCCAGTGTCAGATCGGTGTCGGTTTTTCAATGGGGAACATGGGAGATTTCAGAGTTTGGCCTGAGTTATTTATTTATTTATTTTGGTATCGTTTTACTGTGTGACAATAACATTTCCAGCATAATGGCTGAGGGGGAAACTGGCTGTAGCTTTCAACGGCACGGTGTGGAGTTAAAATGGCAGCGGAGAACTCCGGGTCCTGCATGCGCCTTCGACTGCTACTTTGGACATGTTTCGCTCTGGCTCCTGAGTAATGAATTCTAAATAAACATTATCTACCCCACTTGGCTCCAGAACACGACCCCCCGACATGCTAATGCCGGGCTTCGAGTTACAGATACCGGCGGTTGTGTTTTGTCTAATGTAACCAGTTTAGAATACCTGAAGGCCTGGCTCGGCTTCTGTCTCGCTCGCTCGCTCGCTCCTCAGGGCTTTGATTACATTTGCTCTGCAACCTCCAGGAAGTGGGGAAGTTCCTTAAAGAGGTGAGAAGGTTAAGCGCTGAATGTCTCGGCAGCTGTTTTCTGCTCAGTCTACCACTATTCTGCTGCCTTCATGCCCCGACTGACTGTAGTCACTGTACTAAAACCGGGATGCTGGGACTTACTGACTAACTATCCCCAAAAAACATTAACAGCAACGTAATTGTTGTATGGTATTTAGAGGGTGCACATGTAGCAGAGCTGAAATTAGCAGCTTGTGTGAGTCCTGTGTAAAGCCAGAAGGGTAGCAGGTAGCAGAGCGGTTTCAGCGGTAACATCACTCCCTGAGACTTGATTAGCTAGCATTGTTGTCGATAGGGCTAGGGATAAATTGCCTTTAGCTCAACTGGTAACAACGCTGGCTGTTAGGGTTTAGCCGAGCATCGAGAAAATTGGTTTGCAGACAGACCCATTTCACATCTGTTACACATGGAAAATTGAAAGAAATAAATATGTTATGCCTGCAATAAGAGGGTACAATCCCTTTGTAAAAAAGGATACTGAAGGGTAAATTTCATTCTTTACCCTGTATGAGCATTACAGTACTTGGATTATACCTTGATTTATAGCAAGACAGAACTGCATCAATGTTTTTTCTACATTATATTGCTTCTTATAAGACATTCTTTTCATTATTGAGACAAAAACGATGTCTTAAACGAAACAATGATCTTTTGAGTTCATTCATGAGTCTGAACCATTCCATGGAATCGGTAGAAGATTGTCCTGGATCTTCACCAAAGACTATCCTAAAGATGACAACTGAGAAGACTGAGAAAAAGGAACAACGCTGAAAGTACCACTCCAGCTAGCACCAGCACCAGACTTTGCACCTGTCTTTGCGTGAAACAACACTAGGGCATGACAGTCAAAGTCATGTGGCACGGCTGTAGTTGACGTATGTGCATGGTTCCCATGCACATAAACAGGTGTTTAGGGCGTAGAGTTTGTGATTACCGAATGGAGTGTCTGTGCACCACTGAGCCTGAGGACATAAGGCTCTCTGAAAGTGATCAAATCTGGGAGGGGCGCTTTGACACTGCTTATGTCTTCACAGTCGTATGCAAAGAGTGGTTTATTTTTTGCCAAATTTCTGTTTTTCCTCACATTAAAAAAAGGAGGGGGTGTATTGCACAGTCATAAATCAAATGACCTCTTAATCCACATTAAAGGAAAGGCAAGAAGGACAGAATTAGTCTGCCAAATTAAAAAAGCCATCTATGAGGTCTCCCAAAGCTTTTTTCCTGCAGTCCTGTCAGAGTTCATTTGATGCCACTGTCCGAAGGAGTTAGTTCTGGAGACTGTATTCACACTCTGCTGCTTATTAGCAGTGTTTGTAGGTTTATTGACTGTGAAGTATTTGCTTTATCATGCATAGTAAGTACATATTTGCTTACATGCACATATACAGAATGTTTACATTTTACTTTTTGTCATTTAGCAGATGCTCTTGTGATTTTAAAAAAGTGCATACAAAAAGAGAGACAATACCAATCACCAGTGTCACAACCAATATTAGGAGTCATTACATAACATACAGCATTCTGAGATGTGTCATAACAGGTGCGGAAGGGAATTTGAGAATAGAGAATGTGAAATTTACATGGGGTCTAAACAACTTTATTTCAGATATTGTCACACATATTCAGTTTCACAGTCAGTAGGACCAATGTCCTGCAGTTTCATGGTTTGTGCCCTCCTTTAAGTTTTGAACTGCTGCCTACTTGCTGTAAGATACAAATTGAGGTCAGCAATTTGTGGAGCTAAGGAAACGTTCAATGATCTGCACCAAGCAGTTAATAAAAGCTTGGCACAAACAAAGTTATTCAATTATCAAAGGCCAGAGGGTCTGTGGTCACCGGCACTTGTAGTACCGTTCTGCATGTATGGACGTGTTTTGTGGTTATGAGAGCCTGATAAGACTGTGACATCCAACAGATTGAGAGATAATAACAGAAAAAGGCATCTCATTGTCATGGCTTGTATGCACTCAGGAACAGGGAACTCCACTATTTTACCACCATTGCACAACTGTGACATTATTCATTTGCCTTATCTCTCTGCTTTTACTCAGATTGGTTGCAGTCACATTGACTGCAGTTACATTACCCTGTGCAGATGGCATGAATGAAATGGCAATGATTTGTATTTAAAAGGCCTGGGACTCGAGGATATATGACAAGACTTCTGCGAAGCAGCAAATTGTGACAGGATCACAGGCTCTTTTGATAAGAGGTGCGAAGGGGATGAGAACCAGATCAAACCTCTCCACTCGGGGTCCTCTACTTTAAACAGACAGATAAACCAGGGCATTAAAACTGGCGCAAGATGCCAGCGATTCTAACGGCTAATGTGTAAAATTTCCATACCCCTGGAAAACAACCTGACTAATCTCACCAGGCCACATCAATCAGGCACTTGACAAGAGACACCTGAAGAAACTATTTGCAAACACTCGCATACACACACCACAAACACCCACACGCCCTCACACACGCAAACAAAGCGCATTGAATTCCTGAATTCCTTGGCTTGGCTGGGGACGAGCGTGTCAAACCCCCTCAGCACGGCTGTTGCTGTTCTCAGATAAAGACTCTCAGGACTGGTTTCAATCCTCGTCACTCCCGGCCCAGCAAAGCCCAGATCTCTCTCTTAATACTGATGCTGTGACAGATAAAAGGTAGAGAGAGAGAGAGAGAAAAAAAACTGCATCTGCAGAGCTGCTGAGGAGGAGGAAATTGCTCACTGCTCAATGAGGGATCAGGAGATAAGCAGGGGGGAAGAAGCTGTTGGAGGCTAAGCAGGCCCAGACGCAGATAACCGGCCTAGCTTTATTCTCGCCTGGCTCCTGGTGTGAGGGATAACTGCAATGACAAACATCTCTCAGCAGGGAAATAAGAGTGGCACTGGAGTTTGGGGGTTGGGGGGTGGGGGGGTGTGGAGGTCCGACCGCAGAACCGTGATACTCCTTGTCGTCGATGAGTGCCTGAAGTGCTTCGCCTCTCCTTAATGTGAGCAAAACAAGCTCCAGCAAACAGCCTCGACGGTGTCGCCGGACACCCCGTTCCGATACCGGAGGTGCAATCGAAAAGCTCACTCGCCCGGGCCAGGCGGGTCAAGCCGTCAGCGTTTCTATATCCTAGAAACCCTATCGGGTGTCCTTTCGGGAAGCTTTCCTGAGCTTGCTGCAGAGATGCCCTCCGCCACCACCACCACTGCATACACCAATACCACTTCCACACGGTTATATATAGTGCTACATTGGAAAAGCTCTAAGCAGAACTGTCATGCCAGGTTTAAGCCAAAAAATGTGACACCATCTCCCATGGTTCTACATCTGACATATCAGTCCAAAATATTCCACAATAATAAAGCTCTAAAGGATGGATGTTAGTTTCACTACTGGCCTCTAAACTTCAGTCATACAGTTCCTCAAAATTCTAGCTCTTGTTAGATTGATTACTCACAATAAAAGTCTTCCAACAGCTTTCTTGCAATTTTGAATGTTTCATGGCCAGAAGACACACCCTTTTGAAACTTTCTCAAATTCAAACAATACACAGAACTCTTTGAAGTATTCAATGTTAAATCTTTTTGGATTTATTTATGACATATTGTCCTCTCTGGTTTTCCCATCCCAGTTCACTGAATGTTCGATGACACTGCCAGTGTTTTTGCCTAATACTTTACTGTCCATGAAGTTTGATTTAGTAGTGGAGATGATGTATAGATGCCACATCAAATAAAACAGCAAATGCGGTTCTCAAAAATGCACCGAGTCCGCACAGTTTCCACAGAGATCTTTACCTCCTTTTGGTGCTGCCGTGTGATATGAACGCACAGTGCAGAGACAAAGTCACCTTCAGGGGGCCTTAATGGATCCCGTGTCCTCTGGTGTTTCAGCGAGGATGAGCAGATAAGTAGATTAAGTACACAGCGAATCAATAGCCAATCACTTAGAGTGATGGAGTAAAGCCAGCAGCAGGGACCCCGAGAAGGTCGAGAGCCCTGGTAGTTTCATCTCAAAGCAAACAGCAACAAAGTGAGGGAGGACAAGAGAAGTGATGCTGCCCAGGTTCCCCACTGGACGGTGTGTGTGTGTGTGTGTGTGTCTGTGTGTGGAAAGGAGAGGGGGTTCTTGGTTCTTTTTGGCCAGCATGTCCTCATCTCCACAAAGGATTAATAATGCATCTATTTTTCCACTTCCGTGTCCCTCTCTTGATGAAAACAGCAGACTAATGAAAAACGACAGAGGGGAGAAGCGTTATGACTTATTTTGCTGTCCTTGGGTGGACTACAATTGGTGATTAAAAATGTTCCCTTTTGGCCATATTCTGAATTAAGTTATAGAGGCCCAGGAAAATGTGCATTAACTGAAAGACATGATTTTAAACCTTTTAGTGGCTGCCTTGGAGCTCTGAAGAGTTTAGAGTTAGAGGACAACTAGAGTTTGTTATATCAATTTGATAAAAACGAACCAAAAATCACGTCCTGAGAGTTTTAGCTTCCTGAGGACATTTTTTGGATGGTTCATGGAAACTATTCTCGTAGACCTTTATGACAAAACCTTTTCAAAGGAAAAAAAGACTAAATCAAGACAAATAGGAAGAAATCACTTTAGCATCACCTTTTTTAAATTGTAACTTTAAATATTGCGAAAGTATTTGAATTTAACAACAAATATAATTTGTAATGCCTTAACCACTTACTCTCAGAGGTTATAAAAGACAACAAAGGATATCTGTTTTCTTATGATTGTGAATTGTTTTATGTTTTATTGAACACATTTTATGAAAGATCCTCTTTGCCCCCATTGACTTCCTGATACTGATGACTGTACAATCTGTGATAATGTACAACCCAGGACAAACTGTCCATTTCTGAATCATGACTGAAAACAAGACAGCCTTCACAAACTCTCTGGAGTATAGTAATGTGTGCTGTTTAGATTATTTCGAATGATTTTCACTATTTCACATAATTGGTGTTCAACATGTTTTTAGTTAAGTTTACATTATTACCATGTTAATGTTTTTGGTAGCACCTATAAATTGGTCAGGGACACTTCACGTTAGTTCTTGGTGTGAGCACTAATAACTTGATTACCTTTCAAAACCAGGTTATGGTGCAGGGAAATAATATATTTTACTGGGATGTATTCCACCTTGAGTGTAACAATTTACAGATTCAGTATTGTATTGTGCTGTTCTTTGTGAAATTCTCTTCACTGCGCTGAGGCAGAGTTTGATTTCACAGTGCTGTTTTCTGCAGTGATTGCTACTGTTGTAAAGGCATGCAAGGTTACTGGAAAGCGTGCCTCTCTTTTGCATGTTTGTATTCTTGTAGAAAATCCAGAGGCACACAGACTGCTTTCAGTGGAAATGGCATGCTCACTTTTCAGTCACAAGAACTATCAGCGCACAGACAAAAAACAACCCCTGATCATATGGATGTCTTCTGAGGTGAAGGGTTTGTATCCCTTCTTCTCTCCTGCCAGATCGTATCGTATTACCGCAGAACTATTCCAGGGGCGGAGGTCGGAATGGATGTACTGAGATGTGGGTGTAAATATGGAAATGATATACACAGGAGCCAGATCTCATTGGCAGGTACAGTCTCTGGCAAACTCATTTTTGTTGATATTTTCTGCTATTTCTATATCATTCATGTTTCAGTCTTTTCTTATAACTGTTTCCATATCTTTTTAGAGGAGGATACACACACACACACACACACATGCAGTCTCAGGATATTTCAGGATGTCTTGAAATGACATCAAAACAGTATTTTCAGATGGGTAGTAAATTAAATTATTTTAGCAAATTCAAAAATGTTTTTATGTGATACTATCACAGACCACACTACAGAGGAAACCCTTGAAAATATTTCACGAGATAAAAGGCTTTTTGTAGTACAAGTACCTTTATAATTCCACAAAAACTATCTTACAAAACTTCACAGATGTGGTTATTGTCATAGGCGCTGTAAATAGAGCAAACAGAATCAAAGGGAACAACTGTAAATTGGAAAAATTTACGGAAAAAAAAAAAAAGGAAAAATGGGCAAGTATTCAGGAATTGCATGAGATGCCCATTAGATAGCTTTAAGTGCAGAGGGAACTAAAGACTCAAGCTATTTTTTGCAACATGAGGCTTTTTGTAAAGTCACGCCAAAGGCCCAAGGTAGAAGAAAAACAGCCCAGACAGGACACAACCAGAGTGAGGCTTTACCCTGACGTACCTGAGTGAACATGAACAAAAATGTGTGGAAAAAAGCTACAGCACATACAAATTAAGGTGTGTTTCCGTGACAGCCAATGGTAGATAAGCAGCCACTTGTTTCCTGACCATCAATCTTTTTAAATGCTGTGACCCGGGGCCTTGTCCATTGCATATGGGCCATACAGGTTACATACCTCAGATGGTAATCTCCAATATGAGCACTGGCAGGCACTGTGAGAATTGCTGGTGCAGGCAAAAGTTCAAACAGAGACGCTCAGTATCCCTTCAGCTACGGCTCTCACAGGTCACAGAACTGTTCGACACAGCCCAGTTCACACTCCCCCTTTTTTTCTTAAAAACCACAAACATGCATTGTAGTCATAGCAAATGTACCACAGTTTATAAGGAGCAATTGATAACCAGTCTGGAGAAAGACCGCTAAGATTCCTTGTGGATTTGTCAAAGAACGAACAACATCTTAGGACGTCGTAGCAAGCAAGCAGAAGTTGCAATCATCATGGATAATGTCTGGGGAGCCTACCATCTCCCACTATTCCCTCTCAATAATAGACGCAGGTTTATAAAACACAAATGTCATCAGATAAGGCACTTTGATCAAGGGAAATTATTGAGCAAAAGCTGCCACGGGTCTATCCCGTAATGTGTTTACTGACAAATCAAATAAGGCACTAGGCAACCTGATCAATGTGGTCAAAGCACTTAGTTGCACTCGCAGCAACTGCATGTCAAGTGTGAATCCGCCCTTTATCAAATTACATCACTTGTTAGTGCTTGGTCTGTTTCAAGAAAGACCTGTGTATCGGGTGAAGAAGTAATTTATCTCTTGAACAGTGCTTGTGGAGGACTTGCTTTTACAGGAAGGGGGGAATTAATTGGGTATGGCAAGAAAGGTTGTATCCTTATTCAGTTTTGGGTTTTGATACATCAGGGTGGACAAAGGGGAATTACAGCTCTTCATCATGTATTTCAGTGAATATCTTTAGCAGAAAAAAGCATGGAGCCAAATGAAGCTTACAAACAGCCTTGCAGAGGACTAGTATATGACCTCTGACCTCTCACACCTGAATATATTCACAAGTGACCACTGTTTTTTTGTGCATTCAGCAAACGTCTTTATCCAAAGCGTGATGAAGACTTTCACTGAAGACACCGCCTCATGGCCAGCTGGAAAATGGCATTACAGTCATCTAGTTTTATATGCAAGATTTTATATGCAATCAATTGACCAGACAATTGATTAAACTCCTTTTATTCCTGCCACTCCTGCATTGTCTCTTTATTCCAGCACCTGTGAACTATTAATGGATGTATCATTACCTTACTCATTGCCTGTATCACTTTGATAAAGTCTGATGAAGTACAGTTTACCAATAAGATTGGGCAGTGAACTGAAATTCAATGGTAAACTTCCTTTGGAATGCTCTCAGTGGTTCCGGTAAGCTTCCCAAAGGAAACCGAGAAACACACTCAAAAAATAACAAAGAAGTCCTCTTAATTCAAGAAGCAGCCAACTGAAAATTGCAGTGGTTTTGCTTGTTTTATTTTTTCCGTGCATCACTGTCTCCCCCTCCCCCTCCCACCGCCCCCGCTTTTGACTGCTGCATGAGCTCTCAGCCTCGGCGTACACCTACCCGGCTGTCTCCCTGGTAATCTATCTGATGATTTAAGTATTCCTGCTCATCTGCGCCTCTTTATTTCCTGCCCTCTCACAAAAGCAGACGTCCGCCGTGACAGGTTCCATGGCTGTCCCGCGGCCTGCCGGAAGGCCTCACCCTGCGGCCCCCGTATCGGGAGCACGCCGCTGCCAGACCGCCCGCGGTCAAGCTCCCCAGGACGACTCCACTTCTCCTCTCAACATGGTCTCCGCCTGCCTTGTGTGCTTTGCAGGAAAAGAAAAAAAAACACAATCCGAACGCTGCCTTGTGGCAGGCCGCGCTAATTGATTTCAAACTAGAGACTGCTGCAAACATTTCCTCAAGAGCGGCGTGAAGACGTAGGGTTTTTTCCCCCCTGCGATATCCGAAAAGCAGACGAGCCGAATGAGTTCCACAGGTGTCTCCCCTCACTATCTCTCAGCATCTCATGAGATGGGCTAGTAAGCACAGTTCATAAAAGGGAAACTGTAGCCATTTTTTGTGAAGAGCACATGTTAATTTCTTTATCATTTTCATATCACAATTTGTCAACCTCCCACCCTGGTAAACAACTGTGTTGCTTTCTCTGACTTCTAAAATACAAAAAATCTTGCAGAAGTAAACCTCAGTGAAACTTCTACAAGGTAAGACAGTGTGAGTGTGTAGACACCAGGTGTGTTTTGGACCAGACTGCTTGCTCCTGCAGTGCAACTTAGTTTGCATGCGACCATTTGCAGTATGTACATAAATATATGTATCTGGTTGTAGCTGCTTGATTTGTTAATAAAATTACCTGATCTGATCAGATACCGCAACTAACACAACTACTCTACATGTAACAACTTCTGTATGAACGTATTGGCTTGAGAGTATCACCTCTCTTGTGACCAGCCAGGTCAAGGTAAGAGGAAATGCAGGTATGGCACATCATAGACTTCCAGATCAGCATATAAGGCCTGAATTGACATACTGTAACCTACAGTTTTAAAAGCAGCAGTAAGATCAGTAAGAAACTGAACCTATAGTATCTGGGTCAGTAGCCAGGTTTTCACATATTTCTAATTAACAGCCAACACAGTGCACATCATGACGGAGGCCAAAAGGCATAATATCTGAGTTCACCTGCATTCTACCTTAACTTGTACTCATCTTAAAACAAGTATAAACCTTGCATTTTCAGGGAGTGAACTGAAGAAGGAAACAGCATTTTGTTCCTCACTGCTGTTTGAAATTGGAGTACTACACTTGGGTCCTGGGACAGTCTCCAACACTGTGCTCTGGATGTCACTTGACGGTTTAATGAGAATTTATACTTGACTGGTTTGGAAAGGCACTGGACAAAAGACACACTTCTGTCAAAGAATGAGTTTGTGATGTTCTGGGTTTTACAATATGTACTATATGCTGGCAGTGTTTCTGGTATCTGTTTAAAAAATGGAACTAATCACTATTTTCAACAAATGCTGTATATATTTAAGAATGTAACACTGGATAATTACAAAATGTGCAATCACCTGAAACACGAATGTTAAAAAATTACATAATTTCTTTTGATTTTTTCATATCACATTGGGCTAGTCATTTTATATTAGCACACATAAAATATCAATACAATAAAAGTATGTGTGACTACAACATACTTCCTGAGAATTATGTGGTAATACATTATCTTACATAAAAAACACACATGCACTCAAATATATTTGACCATAACTGGCAAAAATGAACAAATTTAAATTGAAACATGAAAATAAAAATAGGTGAATGACACAATGAAGACCCTAACGGGAAGCTGACCTCAACACCTTACAAGGAAACTAGTCCGATTTTATCCTTGGAAATTTCTATCATGGTTCCAAACAATACTTATCAATGTTAGGTCCTGAAGGTTTTAAATGGCACCCCTTTGCTTTTTTACATTTTTGTCTCCCAAAATATGGAATAAATTCAGGCAGGCCTTAAATGGAAATATTTTTACAGTCTCCAACTGGAAGGTTAGATAACAACCATCCAGAGTGTAATTTAATGCAAAATGTTCATTCAGTCCGAGGTAAAATATTTTTGAGGTTTCCTTTTTAGAGTTTAACCTTGGTCTTGGTTGTAGACTTGGGCTTAATTTATTGTTTTGACTGGTTTCTTTCTGTGCTTTAAAATTTTTGGGAAATAGTATTCATTCCTGATCAGTCTCGTCCAATTCCTCTGGTACAACGGTTTTCATGTGCAGTCTACCTTGGATTCCAAGTCTGGCAAAGGCTAGAGGAATGGATATGTGTTATTGTTAATGGTCCAACATCCCCCCCTGGAAGTGGAACATTATGCTGGATCACGTTCCTCGGTTCCCCTCTCCTTTGGTTGGCACCTCCTTGGCTTCTGACAGAAGTTCCTCCAGTGGCACATCCTTAATGAGGTGCCTCAAAGACGTATCTGCGTCAGCCATCTTTGCTCGAGGTAACCGACACAAAGGCAACAAACCTCAAGTCTTGGGCCTTTTGAGTATTTATTAAAGCCAGTGGCTATTTTTTAATACTTCATCATCCACAGGGCTTTAGCAGTGGACCGCGCTCCACTGGCTCCACTGTAACGCAAGAAGCACGAAGCACATTTAGAAAATACAGTACAGAAGAGCAGAGAAGGGGTAAAAAAAAAGCTTGGCTGCCGAAGAATAAATCTCATAAAGTAGCAGTGAAATATGATCCGTGACATGAGGACATTTATACAGGTTAACCCTATTAAACATTTCCAATGGGGCCCTCCATCCCTGCTTCAGAAGCATTCTAAACCAAGGAACTTGATTTAATAGCAAATTCTTTTTTTGTGGATGAGGCATTACAATATAAAGGTAGATAACTCAGGAATAAAAAAACAAAAACTTGGTGTCTCCAATGTTCCGGTCATGACAATACGGGTCAGGTTAGCCCACTGAGAGAGAGCTTATAAAAAAGCTCCAATTTAGCAGGCACGGGTCAGAGCTAATTAAATTCTGCCATATTTCTAAGTCTAGACACACAAGGCAGGGATGTTTCAACAAGGTCATGTTGTTTTACAATATTATCTTCTGGGGAATGAAAAAGGCCTCTATATGTCCTTTATGGAAAATACCTTACCAGAGATTCATCCTTGATGAAATGCTGACCACAAAAAAATATTGGACATAGATACATGTAAATTATAGAAACAGACAGTCTGGATACAAAGAGTCTGTTATAGAAATATTGCCAGCTGTATATTAAAATTAGACATAACTTTAGAAATGTGGCAAGGACAAAAGTCACATGATTCATCAAGATGAGAGCTGCCATTAATGTTACCTACTAAAACTGGCTGATGACTAACATTGACTCATACGCTTTTATCATAAGCAAATTTTCCATTAAAAAATGCATTCCCATGGTGTCCACTAAAATTTAAGTTTTGTGACAACTCAATTCAGCGCAATACAGTCTGGCACTGTGAGAAGACACATAAAAAAACCTACTTCAGTCCAATGCGAGACGCAAAAAATAAACTTCCCCTCAGGACAGAAATTCTATGGTAGGTGGAAGATGAATGCCTTCTATGGTGCTGGGACAACGCCGCCAAGAGGTCCCATCCATGAGCCAACCTTCAACCCAAATCCTGGCCTTGCCTCACCCTCGCTCTGGTGCCGCTATCGCTGGGATCCCGCCGGGCCTTTGAAGGTTATGTTTAGCTGCAGAAGGCTCTGTGTCAGGTCACCGAGTCAGATTGTGCGGTGCGACGGGTTTATTTCCCCTCACACTTCACTCTCGGACAGGGATTTACACTGATCCAGGTGCCCTAATTAACCCATACATTCCAGGCCCCTCCGCACCGAAAGGGGCGGCAGCTTTTATCTGCCCAAGCCACACAAATTCCCAGCATGCACCCACTCCACACTGGCCCTGAGCAGGAGGGTTTCTTTTCACTGAAATTTGTCACCTTGCTCAGGCTTTGTCTCACAGCATGCAAACCAACGCTCATTTCAACAAATAGGCAAAAACCAACCAGAGTGGCCATGGTGCACATAAATTAATAGAAGCCAATTGGGTGATGTTTCAGGATTAGTTCGATGGAAAAAACGCTGATATTTTGAACAATAAAAAGAAGCTTGACTCATCAGAAGGAATATATCTTAGGAAGTGGATCCTAAATGGCATTTGCTGTCTGCAAACGCGCACCGCCTAAAAGCAATGGCACAAACCCCCTCAGAAGCTCAGTGGCATTTATAGAAGAGTTAATTAGCAGGGGTGGAATTTCGACACTCAGAATCTCCGCCGTGTTTTCATTAGCCCTCTCCCATTTCACTGCGCTTTTGAACTGCTCCCAGCGAGTCATTAATATACCTAATATCAACAGAAGCTTGCTGAGAAGGCAGGACCCCCGGCTACACGGTTGTGCTTACCCTCTCGCCCCCGGGGGCTGGGACTGGTGCGTGAGTGAGCGCTCGCGGCCAGGGGCCAAAGGTCAGGCGCGAGGCCCAATCCGCGCCGCGTCCCACGGCAGCTGGCTCGGCTTCCAGATCTCACCTCCCCGTGTGACACCTGGAACCTTCACAGCTGTCGGGCATGGAAAAAACGGCGAGGCAATATTACCGTAGAAACGGGCCAAACACGAACGCGTATCCATGGCACGGGCTCGCTGCAGAATGTACACCGTATGGAAGTGGAAGCGCCTTCGCTCCGAAGGGTTCCCGCTTTTTCTGATGTTCAGACCATCTGACCGAAATGATTTACAGAGCCTGATGGGACACGGCTGTCAATTCTCCCCTGGTGTCTGCGCACGTCCTGCACGTGCAACAGCTCCTGATCGTGCCATTCGTTAGCGGAAGCAGCGATGTCTAATGGGCTGGAGCTCAGGAAGAGACATTGTGAAAGCTCTCCCATGCACTAAACAGAGACAGACTGGAGGGGGGGCGGAGAGGAGAACCAGGAGCCTGTCAATTCAGTAAGAAAAAAAACCCCACAAGCTCATTAACGCATATCTTGTAGCCATTTTACTTTTGATTTCTTTCTGTGGAGCCCTGATGATGTGGCAGTGGATCGTCCACAGTGGAATGAAATTTCGCCCCTTTTGGCCAACACTAGGCAAAACACAGATAACATATAATACAGGTGTGTAGTAAAACACCTACTGAAAGGTTCAGGAATCCTTGCTACGATTCTGGGAAATATTATTAAGAATCAAGACTTGTCCCTAATCATGTGGCTGTGTGCAGATTTAAGGGAGAAACATTTCAAATGTTCAACAGAATGTAAAATCTCTAAAGCGATTTCCTATTCTCAGTTAACTGCTTTAAAAACAAACCAGAAAATCGAAACAAAAAAAGAAGATACAGTATCGAAGCTCAAGTAAAAAGGTTTCATTTTCCTTGTTTAATGATAAGCTGCAAAATCAATTACCAGTTGCACGGTAAAAGGCCTAAAAAATAGTTCTGAAACTTCATGAGATTTGACAGCGTGAATATGTGAATGGCCCAAGGAAAGTATCCTTGGTGTCTGAACCAAAAACCAAAAACCAAAAAAATTCAGTAGAAAAAGTTTGGACAACTGGTTACTCTGAGTTTCCCCCCTTCGAGCGCTTCGACTTTTCCTCTCATGTCACCAGTTATAATTACTGGTGGGTGAGGACCCATACAAATAAGCTGCCACAGTGGGAATCAGCCAAGTAAACAAAAGGCCACTCATGTGACAAAAGCACCAGTAGGTCCATTACAAACAGCAAGATTACAGCTATAAGACTGCAGACTGTCTATTTTGGGTCTTCGTGACTTGCCTGCAGCTTGTTAATGTTGTTTTGGAAAGTGAATTCTATATATGTTTATACAGTACCAGTCAAAGGTTTGGATACATGAACTCATAGAAGGGTTTTTCTTCATTTTTACTATTTTCCACATTTTAGAATAATAGTAGAGACATCAAAACTATGGAATAAGACAAATGGAATTATGCAGTGACAAAAAAGTGTTAAACAATCAAAACTATCTTATATTTTAGAATTTTCAAAATAGCCAAAATACATTGTTTAAAAATTCATACATTGGCATCAACTTTACTATTTATTTTTTGACTAAGAAACAAATTTAAAGCATTTAAGGACAAGTCTCTAGATCAAAATGAATATTTCAAAGACCAGTCCCATTATCCTATTATCTTAATCAGGTGTGTCCAAACATATATACTGCATGTGAATTCAATGTAAATGCAGACTGTCTATTTTAGGTGTCCACTGACCTGCCTGCATCTCATTAATGTTGTTTTGGAAAGTGAACTCTGTATATATATGTATTTATGTATATATAAAGCGTATATACAGATATAAAAGCATGGCTACAAACATTGAAATGATTTAAACATCAAAAAGAAAAAGAGTCCCTTACAAACATAATTAATATAACTGGGAATACAGGCGAGGACCACCAAAATGTGCTCACGGCAGCTAAATAGCAGCGTTATCTGACAGTTTTACAGACATTGGCGGCATGGTGTCCTCTGCAGCTGGGGCATATTAGATGATAAAGCACTTACCTTAATTCAGCCTGAATCACAGCCGCGAAGAGATTGACAAGATTAAGCTCTAATGTAATTTCATAGTTCATCCGCAGTGTCTCGGCCCATTATAATCTGCGGACGGCTTCGGCCCTCCCTTCACTTTCATTGCTACAACACTTCCAATACATTACAGTGACAGTGGAGAGGAGACGCATCCACTTAGACATTAACTTCCCTCTGACATCATCAAAAGACCAAAGGGCAAAATCGGCACTCTAATTCCTCAAGAGGAACATTTAGCTAGCCCACAATCATTTAATCTGGATAAGGTCAGCAAGGTTGGTTTGTATGAGGTGAACTGACTCCCAATATTTTTACTACCGCAAGGGTGACCAGATATGACCCTGTATGTTGGGGATCGAGGTGTCAACCTGAATACACAGGGGAAAACAATACTGCTTGCTCATTCCACCCTTTCAAAATGGTATCACTCAATAATAATCTATCACAATTCCCTTTTTTAACAGAACTGCCTTTTATTGGATTTTGATGTTAAGAAGAAAAAGACATCGAGAGTAAATCACACGCACTAAAGAAACAAGCAAGAAATTAAAAGAGGGGAAGACAAATAGAAGAACAGAAAGGGGCCCTTAAGGCACTGACTCGGGGTAGCGATGGAAAAGAAACTGCTCAATTAAATGAGCAAAAAGCTCAGGGTGAGCTTTTCAGGGGCTGAAGTGAAAAACGGCAGCATAGAGTGCGGGTGAATGAACCCATTTTTATTAATCTATCACATGAAAACTAACCTGCTGCGCAGACATGAGGATGCTAGACAGGTCCAATATGAGATGCTGTGACACATTTTGATGGCAACATTTCTCATTGTAGGTGGACTACAAACAAGACAGGCATGACATTAAGACAGAGGAGCAAGGGGATATTAGGAGGGCTCCTCCATTCTATGTCCAAACAAGAGCAGAGCATGCTGTCAAAATGTGTGGGGTATACATTTATTCATGTGATGTGGTGATAAATTTCACAACAAAGCCCCTCTCCTCATTTACATAGTACAGTCGCATTTTATTATTACTTCTCATATCAGTGTTGTTCTCATGTCAGGCTGGGATCATGTTGAGACTCATATTGATGCACTTTACATGTAGCCCTGGGTCACCCGGAAGCAACAAGGAGCAACACTCAGGTTCTTGTTCATAAGAAGTAAGCATGTAATGATACATTGATTCATATCGATACATATGAATCAAACATTGTTGCTAGAGCACTTGTAGCAATCTTAGTTATCTTTAAACACTGAGTGTCATAAAAGCACATCAATGGCATATAACAAACTAATGCTTAGACACTCAACATTTCTGTAAAAGCACAGCATAATTTTTAGGTTTGAATCATACTGCATTGAAATGTAGCATATCAAAGTGAATTCCACAATTGGTATATACTGCATCATTGTTAAACGGTTTACATCCCTAATGAAAAATAAAAGACAACAGAAAATGGAAATGCCAATCAGGGAAAGTCCCAAAGGATGTATGTAAAGTATGAATTCCACATCTACACCCCAGTTACAATACCGAAACCAAACATATTCCTTAGTTCCATTCAACCCTAGGTGAGTTACTTTGAGACAGACGTTAAATATGAGGGAGAAACACCAAAAGCATAGCATATGATCTTGAATGAGAGCTGACGTGGGAGAAGGAAGCGACTGGCGTGTTGGACTTCTGGGGAGATTAACGGCTAAGGGTGAAAATTTTCGGGAAAACCGCAGACACAAATTCGTGTCGCCCCTGGTTCACTAGCTGGAAGGAAAAGGATTATCTCACTATTTTTAGAGGCTGTCTGAGAGACCAGAGAAAGAGATGCAGATACTCAGAGCCCAAAGGGGGTGTGGAGCACAGTAATGTTTCAGCTTTGATCAATCCCACAGTGGGGTGCGAAAGGTAGAAAATAATTAGCTCGCTAGATTACTTACGATAGTAATAGTTATTGCCTTATATCTAAATTTTATGATTTATGCTTTACTGTAACCACAGAAGGCTTTTTATATAAATTGGAGTAACAAATCAAAGCATCCATTTCTATTTTTCACATCCAACACTTGATTTTATCTGCAATTGAAATGAGCAACTAATGTGTCAGAAAGTTAAAAAAAAAAAGACACAAATGATGTGGTCAACAAGAATCTGTGCGCTGAAAAGCTGAACAATGATAAATCAATTGGCAGTATCCTTTCATCATTTAAACTTCAAAAAGTTGCATGCTTGATTAGCCACTGAGCGTTAAATGTGAAGTGCAAGGGATTAGAACAGTGTTTCAAGTCACATTCAGGTTATCAGATCAAGGTTCCAGCTTATGCTGACAGTCTTTGACTGAGCCAGCAGTCCTTCATTAGAACCGCATCAGTCAGCAATTTCTGGACTCCATATACGTCCACTTTGGTTTTGGGATAAATTAAACCAAGCCTGATGCTTGAGCTGAGCCACAGGAGACATTTTACCTGTTCAAAGCATTTTACTGCTGTAAAAATCAGTCAAGTTTATGAGCCCCCTGCATTGCTCTCCCTAGCACGTACTCCTCAGTGAAACTGTGGAATCTGACGAGGATCGCTCCAGACGACTGGCCGTCTTCCAGGCCCAGCGGTAAACTACTATGAGCATTCCTGTAAACGGGGGGGGATCTCATCCAGATGCAATACCTTTATCTAACAACCACAACTTTGTTCTTGTCTCTAATATGCAAGCAATTTCTAACCACTAGTCTGGAGCCTCCTCCAGGGTTGTGTTATTATGAAGTGTTTCTGCGCTCCCTTTAGCTGTAACACTCGGCATTCGAATGGCAGGATGACTGTCTGAGTATTCATCAGCCAAAGACTTCAAAGGTAATGCTGGTCATACGAACTTGATTCTCGGAAGAGGAGGAAGTGTTCACTGAACCGATGGCTTGGAGTCCTACCCATCCCAAATTCACTCTTGCTATGCAATCCGCTGAATAGGGAGTCCTCCGTCTACTGGCTGGAGACAGCAATAGTTCTGGCCTAAACTCTGGCTTCAGAGATTACATCTCCTCCCTACCTGTCTGTGCTTTGGGCAATAACTACTAGGCAACAGTGGGATCTGACCAGACATACTCAAGTGCCTACTACCTATTACCTGTCATTGTGCAAAAGTGTGCAAAGTGCTGAGAAAACCAAAAAAACAGTACTTATGACAAGACAAAATATGATCAATAATATGATCAAGATGACTTAATAGTTCAAAGTAAAAATCAGCTTTCTGTTATGACAGCTAAATGAAGTCTTCACATGTCCCTGAACTTCCTCCATGAAGTCATTTTAGGAAGAAATTACCATTGAAGAAATCACAAAAAATTGTAATAGTTACATATTTAAAACTCCATCAAGTCTTAATGGTTGGTTTTTCTTAAAAGCCAGTCATGACACTTGAAAGTTAGAATCCCCCACAGAGAGGAACATCCTCTTCTCACCCCCTGTGTCCAAAGCAAATGCAAGCAGGGATGTAGGCAGTAAGTCTCACCAAGGATTGGGGGGGGCATCTCACCTGTTTCGAATTTGCAGCGACTTGGCTGCGCTGGTCTCATAGTGTAACATTAACTCTCCTTCCTGTTCCATATGAAAATTTAAGCGTGATCCCAGAAGAGCAGTAAAACCTGGAGTCCCGGCCAAACCGTGCTCCTGGTCACACATGGTAGTGGTAGATCATTTAAACAAACCACAGAGTCGCTCCCTGCTTCGCCCAGGTAGGCTGCTGCACTCGGCTCATTCCGAAACGGGAACGCTCGATCGCTTTCGAAGGGGGCCTAAATTCGCCTCGCTACCGTCGGGTCGCTCGTTTTCACATCCCGAGCCAAAATCGGTCGCTCTGTTAACCCCCCCTCAAGAGCCAGCCCTGCAGAACAACAGCAGCAAAAAAAAAAAAAAAAACAATGCTGGAGCTGCAATGTGGATTTACAATAAAGGGATTCTACACTACCATATGGTGTACAGAAGCGCGGCGTGTAACTCCAGGTCTCACGAGTTTCATTTGCAATGCATCAAATTTACAAATGAACCTCCTGATAGCACTGAAGCCGAACCTACATGGACAAACACATGTAAATAACTCAGAATTCCTCGTAGTTATCACTGACTCAGCCCGGCCGCAGCCATCTGCCCCTCGCATCATTCCAAGCAAAGCGGCCCGGCAATATTTACGCAA
Organism: Megalops atlanticus; assembly: GCA_019176425.1. Taxonomy (NCBI): domain Eukaryota; kingdom Metazoa; phylum Chordata; class Actinopteri; order Elopiformes; family Megalopidae; genus Megalops; species Megalops atlanticus. Next base: position 23,884,913 of record CM032880.1, read on the forward strand.
CACAGGCTCTAAACGCCAGCGCTTAACATTTTTAACTGCCTCCAGTGGAGCAGATAGTAAGCTCTAAAATACCAAATCATCTCGTGAATGGAGATTTAACAGCGTTTTTCATGGCTTTTGCAGGAGGGCTGTTTTTTTTTTATTTTTATTTCCTCCCGCATTTCCATGACGTCCGCGGGCCCGGAGAGGTCCACAGAGGCGAGGGCTTTTTGGGATCGGCGCAGCTCCTGAACGGCCCTCTTCCCCTCCTGCTCACCCCTCTCCCCTGCTCCGTGCGCTCGTGGCATCCGGCTCTGCCAATGGGGCCTGAAAGCGCTCCGCATTTATGCCTTTTTCAGATGATTTTAGCACTTCTGCGCACATAAAACACAGAGCACTGACACATAAAACAGAGAGCTGGAGAAAACGGCCCCCGTGGGGGTTCCACTGGACAATGGCACCAACCAGTCAAAACAGTTGAAAAAAAAATGTTACAGAACTGCCATAACAACCCTGGCGTTAATAACTGACAACAATGACTAAAGCCTTATCCCACTCACAGTGCTAGGACTAATAAAACAGATGTATAATAATACATTTACATTCATAATATATGATTACAGCATATAGTAGTAATACCTTCCCTTTTTCCTCTATCTGTGTGTGTGTGTGCGTGTGTGTATGTGTGTATATTTGTATAAAAACCATGGGATCATGTTTACAGGAACTGCACTTAGAGAGTCATTTATTGTGAAATGTTCTTTCCTGTGTCTGTCCAAGTCAGGTGCAGGTAAAAAGAATTTTGAAACAGAGGGTTGAAGTGGGTGAATTTAATTACACTGTGACCATCAAACAGTTCTGAAATTCCATGGGTTTGTCACTTCATCAAAGTAGTAAAAAATGCAGATGTGGTACAAATGTTGAGCCTAAATCTATACCAAGCTGAACAAGCTTGCTAAATACCAATGTTTCACAAGCGGGTGTATTAAAATCACAGTAGGATCAGAAACAAAATGTTTTCAAATTGTAATTGGGCCTATTCTGTTTGCTGCGTGTTCTTGATGTTTATTTCACACGACTACCTCCTATCAGCAATGCCAATGCAATACAAATGTGACAAGAATATAGACAAATTTTCCTGACAAAAATTCCACATGGACATCGAGGTAAATTCCAGCAAACCAATGAGCACATTTCAGCAAATCAGTGAGCAATTGCATAGGAACTGGTGGCAAGTATTTCTGTGCGACGTTCACCTCATTTTACAGTTGACCTCGCTGAAGTAAGCAATAAAGGGAATGCCCCATTCACATACGGGTAAGGCATCTGCAATACAGGTTAAATGCTATTTACGCTGCAAATGTCAGCAATGTCACTCAGAAACTGCCTCCATCAGAGGCCCATAGTTAACTCCACAGAGTGGGGGTAACAAACAAACCAACCAAAAAAAAAAAAAAAAACACGACTGAAGCTCCATATTCCGCAATCGTCTCTGTGGTCCGTACGAGGAGGGGTTGAAGGAGGGTGTGCTCTAAGAGATTGGGGGGTTGTGTACACCCCGGCCCTGCCCTCACCTCCTCGCTTTCTTCTCCTTCATGAGCTTCTTGCTCTCCTCTCTCCTCCTCTTGTTGACGGGATTGCGCGGGTCGTAGATCTCGAAGGTGTCCTCATCCTGCATATTGGCGTCCTTCACCTTCCTGGTTTGCTCGTCAAAGTGCAGCACGTGGGCCATCCTGAATCAGACAGGGAAGACTTCAGGGGCCTGCAATACACCAGCTACAGCATGATAAATCACTTGGGCTTTAGATTAGCCGAGGGCTTCCCCCCAATCTATAACATATAAGTGGATTGGCCGATTCACAAATTCACTGAACTGTTGTGTGAACTCAGTGGGGCTATTACACTTAAAACAAAGTGAAACTACAGCTTGAATGTCAAAATCCACAGAGGAGAGGATGACCATCTATTCAAGGAAATACGCCCCACCCCCTCCCTTTGACTTATGTCTACACAGGGTGAAAAGCCTGTTTGTGTAACTCTAGGAGGATCCGACTGTTCATTGTGCTGATGATGAAGTAATGCTATGACAGTGCAAAAAACATTATTATTAATTGTTATAACTCTTAGCAACAGTAAAATGTTAAAAATAAACCTTATGAAACCACAGAGGAACCAAATTAAACCTGAAACATACAAATACGGTAAAAAGAAGTGTTTATGTGGTGGGGCCATGAAAGAGCGAGATGGGGGAAAATAAGAGACCAGCACTGCTACACAAAGAGGTGTTCCAATTCAGGTGCTATGGTGGATCACATGGTGAGGTGTGGTGTGCATATAGAGAGGTGTTTTTTTTTCTATTACAGAACAATGTTTGAGTAAAATGCCACTGCTACTGTACTGGGAGCACTGGGTGGGAAGATTCCACACCATACAATATTATATACCCTACCAGATTCTATACCCTGGAGATTCTAAACCCTGTTATATTCCAAACCCCTGTAAACCTCGTCATATTCCAAACCCAACCTGACTGCTAGGCCCCAAACCCTGACAGACTCTACTGCCCTGTAACAGCCTCATCGGGGCAGCTCCACAGCCTCCTTTCCTTCCAGCAGTTTGGCGCGGGAGAGGAGGGGACCCTGTCGCCCTGTCGAGACTGCAGACGCTCATCTGCGACTCATTTCCCCTCTATCTCACGGGCGGTACGCTGCCCTGCTGAAAAAACAGGAGCCTGGGCATTCGACACGGGACAGAGCAACATGCGGAGGGACACAGACCCGTGAGCTGGGCGTTCACCGGCTCGTGCGACAAAATCCGCGGCTGTCCCGTTCAGTCGGGCCTCTCGGTCGCGGGAGACGCGCACGGAATACCACTGTGGCGCGAGCGCGTGACTGATTTGACAACGTACAAGGCAGCGCCAATAGAGGGGTGCTCACCTGAGCGGACTGCAGAAGAACGAATGCGAAAATGCGTATCCCAGCAGACAGACGAAGACAACATACCATAAAAATATGGAACCCGAAACATTCCAAACGTGTTCAGAGGAGATCGAAAAGGAATGAAATGCAGCTGGAGGAAGACTTGAATATTCTGAACGCTGGATTTTAGCTTCCATTTGGGACCTGGAGCACGCAACACCTTGAAAATAAAAAAACAGGCTGAATATCAAATGTCTGCAAACAGTAAAGGCAGGCAGAGACCAACAGGTTGTCTGGAAGAACAAAAACAGGACCACTGCAATGGAACTGGCTCTGATATAAGAATAATCAGCTTTCTGCAGGCCTCATGTCCTCTGCATGATTTAAAGTGTTCCAGGAGATATTGCTAAAATGAAAGAAAATGGAGTGATTATTACACTCAGTAACACCCTGTCTAATTATTCAGATAGATATATAGACTGTTTCCAAAGAACTTCAAACGGATGAATTTCAGCAAGAGCCAGAGATCAGAGACGCACAAGTGAAGACAGCTACAGAGGTTTCATTCAACAATGGTGTTGCAGCACAGCTGCAGGAACTTGTTAAGACAGCTCAAGTGAATCAGAATGACGAGGAAAAGCTAATACTTGATCATGACGATCCTGACACAAACAGGGCAACTGGTAAAAGTAACATGACCACAAAGGTGCACCACCCTATCGGATACGTACTGTGTAGGTACCACTTAAAAAGGCAAATTTTTTCCATTACTGATTCCACTCACTTCCATTCCCTTTTCAGCCTTTCATCATCTTTTTCACTCTGTTTTATAATTTTTTGTCATGGTTTGCAGTGCTTTCAATAATAAATGCCAAATTAAATAAATATGTGCAATTAAACTGTAATTAATGAATATATAATCACATTCTGGGTGCAAAGTCTGCAAGTTTTTTTTAGGAGTGGGAATTTCTGGTGCTGTTTCTCCTGTCTCCCCATCCCAAGCCTCTCTGTGGTCCTGCTACCAGCCATTCTGAAAGGCATAGCCAAGTGCAGTTTCGCATGCACGCTTCCATGAAAAAACCTTGGTAAAGGTATCACTGCTGCAGAGGCTGCAAATCTCTTTAATTTAGCAAAATGTCAATCAATATGCACACCCATTCTTCCCTACTATTTTACTCACTTAAACCAAGAAGAGAAAATGAACTCCCTATTTCGCTGAAATTATACTGATGTTGCTGTTGAAACTATTTGATTCCAGTTTGAAATGACCAATTCCACTCAGCTTACATAGGAAAATTCCGTCAGTGATTCCGCGATCAGTGAAAAGGTGTGCGTAAAACGTATACTGTTGGGAAAGGATGTCTCTGTTGCTCTAACCACTAAACTATACTGTTAAATGATATTCCCTCCCCCGCCTATCCTCTGTAACTTGTTGACCGAGAAGCTTGATGGGGGACATGAATCCAGTAGCTCTCGCCAGTGAAAGGGTAATCAATCAAACACAGATTCCTCACTGCAAAAGCTACAGGGGGATCACATGAATGAGGACAGGTAGTGACAGAGAGGGAAGACTCTTCGGGAAGGGTGAAATAGGTCACTGTTATGCATCAAGTGGACACAGCTGCCTGCTTCTCCAGGATTTGCAAGAAAGCAACAAACGCAAAACAGGCTGACAACCCACACCTGTTTAAACTGTTCTGGTGACAGATGTCCACATTTCACAACAGGGTCAAGGGAGAGTGCTTCCAGGAATATCAAAAAACAAGAACAAAGAAGAACACAGTCTATTGCCAACATGCATCAGAGCACATCTGAAACAAAACCCAAAAAATACTACAACAAACACAATTTAATATAGGATGCTCACTAAAGTACTGTGCTTACTTTTGTCCCAATGGTGCTGGCTTGTATGACTTAGGCTTAAATTATGTGTTTGAGGTATGGTTTGAAAGTCACATCTTAAATGCACGCACAACTGACATTCACTTAGAAATCCACTGAACACAGTGGAATAGGATGGGAATGCATGAGGGAAGAGTTCTGACACTCCTGTGCTGACGCAACTGTCATTACTAAATTGAACAGTTACATGAAAGTAACACTGTGCTACTATTGCAGATTTGACTATAACCAATTTTCACACTTCATAATAAAGGGCTTTGATGGCAAAAATGTTTTGTCATTTCGAAAAAGTCATTAACTTCCTAAGGCTAGTTAGCAAGCTCATTTAAATCAAATATCATTAATGTAAACTCTCAGTGAGTTGAAAAAAATGTTCACTTAATGCAAAAGCTAGTTCACTACCCAGTTTGCAGACTGTACTGATCTGAACTTTTACAGAACTAAATGTACTCTTGCTAGCCAACTATTTCTGGCATTATTTAGACAGGGGGAAAACATAACTAACCATATTACCTTTATATAAACATACTTCCTTCAAAAGGGAAATAAGATTTTGTCTTCATTGTCTTGAGCCAGATATGATCTGAGCAATCATACACTTCTTCAATATTCATTTATTTTTGTACAACTAATGTGAATGTTTTAATTTGTATTACTGAAATATTTTTGGATATATTTTTCACCTTACACTGTCCAAGTCAGTACAGATAGAGCGACCTGCCACGCAAACAAACAAAAAATAATCTTAACAATACAAAGTAAAAGTTCTCCACCTGTCGATGCGAAATCTGATCGAGTAAAAAAAAAAAAAAAAAAGCTGGCGATTCAGCTACAGAGGGGCCGCGATCAAAGAGCGCTCCCGATCGCTGCCAAATGGAACGACATGTACTCTTTCGGAGCGCGTTTGAAATCTCCGCGAGACGTGACAGCCCATCAGGAATGTCACGGCTGCAGTCTGAAAGGCCCCGAGGACTCCCGCGGTGAGTGTGAGCAGGCTCTGATAATTTGTCTAGCAGTCTCGGCGATGACAGCCCCCCGGCCTAGCTGCAAAGAATTATGGCTCGTGCAGGAGCCCTACTGCTCTACTTGTGCTTATCAAAACGGGTTTCGCTCCCGTTGCTGCCGTGACGCGAGACTTCACAAACCTTCCCGAATTTATTTTCTTTAGCTTTTGAAGAGAGTGGCTGTGTTTGAGGGGGGGAGGGAGAGAGAGGGCCCCGGATTCTTTGAGAGGGGTCGTAGACGCAGACACAGATGGAATAGTTTACACTTCTGGCCCAGACTTGACTTCCAGTGTCTGACCTGTTGTAACCCATGTTCCGTTCACGGGGTGCACCAATCGTGCAGAAAGCGGTGCGGATTCCAGCCTCCCGCTGGTGTTTCTTTTTTTTTTCCTTTTCCCTGCGAGAACGTTGTGTGTCTCTGCTCTTTTATCTGTATCTGTCTCAGGCTGGCAGCGTGGTGTCTTCCTCTGCAAGGAGGGGAGGCAGGTGAGCGGGGTCCTTGTACAGCAAAGATATGGTTCATTTCGACTGTCAACAAGAGAGACTTCTTCAAGCATGAGGTAACTGATAGCAAGGGTAGATTTTATTATTGCAATTCGCACAGACACACACATACACATACATTTTCAGCATGAAAACATGTCATGATAACATTTAATTGGAATTTGAAATCTGCAGGAAAGGTTTATACTTGTAGGGTAAGCCTTGAGGTCTCTGATGAACAAAAGTACATGGGAGGATAAGACAGTTGGAGCTTATTTCCTGTTGCTGCCTCCGTAAGCCATGAGAACGGGGACAACACACTGCCATAGTCTTCAGGTTTATCCTTCTCCTGCCACTACTGCTTTCCATCAACAGAACAGAAGCGACATGTGACACCACGATCCCACTCAGATGACAGAGACGACCAATTAATCAAAACAGAAATATAAAAAACATCTGCATTTCCATCATCTGCCCGATCAACCATTAAAAAAAGGAATTCCTTAAGTGTATTTTCCACAATAATGTCATACTAAAGTCTCTCGATGAGTAAAAATGAAGGGGTATTTCAACTATAGCAAAACCTTCAAGCAATAATGAGCCATGTGGCAGTTCGATCAATCTACCAGGCAAATTCCAAAATACTGGACACAACACTGTGTGTGGGGTATGGGCAAAAATCTGCATTCCGACTCATGTTTTCACTCCAATGTTTTTTTTTGTAAACCCAGAATGATATAAAAATCTGTTTCCAGTGATCTCTTGGAAATACCCAGGGTAGAGCATGATGGACTTGTCACAGTTGTACATTGGAAATATATCAATGTATAACATAAATTTAAAAGAGGAACAACACTGACAAGTTCATCAAATCAGACACAAAGTCTCCAAAAAATGAAAAGTAAGTCCGCTACGAAAATCCCAGATACATCAAGTGGGACGGGGAATTGCACAGACCCATTCAAATCTGTACAGCCTCCGTGATAAATGGGACAAGACTATAAACCCATCTGCATTATTGCTGAACAGCAATGCCCTACTGTGTAGCCTAGCAGCGTCATGAACTGTGTACTAGTGTGACTACAAAAGAATGTCAATATGGTGCATCTCAGGTCACCTAAGGGGCCGTTTCCTCACTGCAGAGCCCAATCAGTCCAACCATGTTCACCTGTAATTTCTTAGTCCTTAATTATCTTCTTTCTAATTTACCAATTTATTTTTAAACTGTTAATATCAAAATACCACTACGTCCAAAACAAAAATAAAAACTTTACAAAATCATTACTTTAGTATCTGCGTGGCCTCCTTTTCCCTTGCTTTACGAAAAGATTTCACTTCTGAAAAATTTTGTTTGAAACTGTTTAGCTACTTTTTACTGGGACCTGATGATCATCTTGAGCCTCTTGGCAAAAATGGGAGACTTAATAGGTATGCAGGCACTTATAAATCAATTCTCTAAGTGTCACGTATTTGGGGTATACTTGGTGCATCCAACGACGCATTCCTTGCGTTTCATTTCCAACAACTTTGAAACAAAACTCAACTTTCAATATTAATGTCAAGCTCAAGGTAATGTATTGAGAATTTTCCAGGCAATAACCCTGTGTGCCATTTAAAGGCCTTCACATTCCCCCTCATCTGAGTCTAACTGCTTCATTCTTTGAACTTCTCTTCGTACAGCAGGGAGCCGCTATCATACTGTAAATATTAAACCTGTCACACAAGGCCCTGAAGATCTCTCTCCGTTTTAATGTTTAGAGTTAAGGTTGGGCTCCTCGATCCTGACCCCCTAGAATCGCGATTTTGCACGTTTTCCAGCTGTCTATGTTACACTGGTTCAGTCAGGACTGAGCCAGGTGATTAAGTACTTCAGTGGTATAAAAATCTGGAGCCGTTTGACTCAATCAAGCCAAAAAGGGTCATGTGTCAGCTGAGACACATACCACTGTCCTTTATGGCAGATTTCACACACATTTCTCAGGTGCACTTGATATAGGACAGCGCTGCGTCTCTAACTTTGTCACCTGATCTGAGCTCTCCCGCCTCTTCCTGCCCGATCACATGCCACACAACCAACCAAAACACAGCATGCATGCACGCTGATTTATATCACACAATAACAGACTCACACCTCCTGGCCTCCCAAGAGCTGCTTTAGGCGTTTAGGTGTTTTCCCAGTCCATTGCTTCAGCTCTACTGCCATGACATTACTAAACTGTCACTCATTCCTTCTTACAGTGGAGGGGGAGAAAGCGCTGGAGCTGTTCCTAGTCATGGACGGTCTATCCCATACATTAGAATGGACATACATCACATAATCATTAAGGTAGTTAAATGAAACAAAACAAAAAAAACCCTATTTAGTCTTAATATTTAATTGAGTGTGAAATACGACCCAGTAGACTTAATATTTGCTCGGTAAGTGGTGTCTGTGATATACTGCTGTGCGAGTCTGCTGACATAGTAACTATTTCATTTTCTCCTTTGTCATCTACTGTGATGCAGTGCTGAATGATGGGAATGTCCTACAAAACAAAGAACTGAAGGCCGCGTCCACCGCACCAGATCGTATATTACACCGCAGAGCCCGTAAAACCCAATAACGAAAGTTATATTGTGAAAACAAACAATACAGCGCTCGTTAATTCAGAGCCGTTCCAACCGACGCGCGTTCTGGACCTGCAGTTCGCTGGAAGAATGCACTCTACCGCAACGAGAGGGAAAATCAAGACAATCTGTCATAGTCACACAAACCTGCTGGTGGTGAGAGCGAAGGAGAGAGAGTGAGAGAGGGATAGAGAGACAGACAGAGAGAGAAAGAGAGAGAGAGACAGAGAGGGGGGGGGCTAACACCAGGCTCTGAAAGGTGTAAATTCATAAACCGTGGCTTTTCCTCCCCTTTGTTTAGGACCACTTATTCAGACGCTTCAGGACAGCAACAGAGAAGTCTGTGTTTTGTAAAAGTGGCTCAGGTCCTGCACTCCTCTGGTGCAGTCAGAGGGTGATACAGTCCATCTGCATTCAGATCAACTGGACACCAGCCCTCCGTCTCGCGGGGCGATTATTTATTCTGTAAGCCAGATGAGTGAATGAGAGATTCACAAACGGTCACTGCAGCACTACGAAAATAAACAGTGCGTACTGTTTAAATGGTGTCAGTGTCCTGTAGAGCTAAACATGTTGTCTCTTACTGGGACGGATTTCTTCGGAGAGTGATGAGCCTCTTTGGCCGCTTCAGAACATTCAACCTAGCGTACAAGTAACGGTCTGATAATGCGCATTCTGTTTGGACCAGACCGGGAGACCAAAGTTTGGCTCGAGCTCGGTGAAGGTGATATACAGAGCGTAAAAGGGGAAGTTTTCAACGGTCCCTGAAAATCAGTGTACTGAGACGGAAGGCGTGCATGTCGCACATTCACGCAACATGAATAACAATTTAAAGTCTGTGCAATGAAGGTACACGTGGGTGTACACAGTAGAAGTTGTGATACAGCAGTGTCACAAAAAAACACATTCTTCAGGCGGGCAATATTGCCTCTGTGTAAAAGCGTTGCCTTTGAGAACCAGTGTGCCACTCACCATCCTTTGTCATCATCTTCTCCCAGCTCCTCAATGTCCGCCTCTGGGACTTCTGGGGCCTCAGTGATGGCATTTGAGAGCTTGGACTTGAAGCGATCCAAAAGGGCTAGTGTCTACACAATCAACAGACTCAATGTTACTTAGGGACCTGATCACAAGGCACAAATCCTGCCAACCAATGACTGCTTCATCTCCAGTGCTTGACAGTGATCAGAGTAGCTCTACGAGAGCAGTAACCTTTCTCCCACGTACACCCCAGACAAACGGTGATGCTCCCCTTTACCTGCGCCTCCCTGGAGGACCCCTTCTTCGGCTTCTGTTTCCTCAGATCCTCGTACTTCTTTCTCCCCTCCAAGTACTCCGCAACTGCCTGGTTTGGGGCCTTCTTTTCATCTGTAAGACAAGACAAATGCAAAGTTATGAAATCACAGCGTCAGACGAAGAGGTCCTCATGGTTTCTCTTAACTGACAATTACCTGTCATCTACTAAATTTGGAAATTTTTTCAACCTATCTGTCATTCTGTAAGACAAAATTTGGACTTCCTGAATCATTAGCATTTATTTTTAATGTAGTGTTAGTATTCAAGCAGTGATTAATGGAAAATGGTTTTCTAAAATAAATGAAGAATGAACTTGTTTATTGGTGTTGAATTTTTTGTGCATTTTCAAGCAACTCATCACAAAATTTAGCTATGGGAGTAGCCTAACTGAAATATTCATTTTAGACCATGTCAATTCAGAGGAATTACATTTGTGAAATATTCAGTTTCTAAAGTGTCTGTATCATGCTGTACTTCTGATGACCCTTTATTTGATACTAATGAAACTAAGAATTTGCTGATCTATGAAAATAACATTTTCAACCCTGTCTGCCATTGTGATGAATGAAAATTTAATCTAGCGGAAACCTTGGACTCCAATGTGAACATTGTGGTAAAACCCACCATTCACAAACGGTGTCCACACAATCAAACTGGTCAAATAAGAAATTTTCTGAAGTGTTCTCAGGAAAACACTCATTGCTAATCATGTTTAAATGCAAATGAAATGAATCACAACTGTGGTGGCAATAATGTATTTGAAAGCCAGACAAAAAAAAAAAAAAATCAAAATGAAAAATGATTCAGACCATATTTTCAGGGACCGTATAGATGATATAAAAAGTAGGCATACAATGCATGATGTGTTAATTGTCACAAATCCCATGCCATGCAATCCAGAAAAGAGAAATTCCATCCCTGCAGTAACAATGACCCTTGCAGCAAAGGCAAAAAAAAAAAAAACAACACCTTGTGATACCAAAGTCAACGCTGGCACCAAGCTGCAGGAACAGTATGATGCCTGGGCTTGCCGTTAGCAGATTATCTGGGATATCTGCGGATTGGCGTTCCGCTGCAAAGCGAAGACAAGTTTCGGCACAGTGACAAATTGATAGTGGAATCAACTACAAAGGCTGGGAAGTAGATCAGAGGACTATAAATGATAGGCTCCCGGTTTAACAAGGGGATCCCTTTTCGTCACGCAATTGTTCAGCGGCATCCAAGACAGTAAATGTTCTCCCCCCAAAAGGGGGAAAAAATGTGCAGAATTCAGAGCTTTGTCCTTGAAATGAAATAGGTTTGCTTTTAAAACTATACCTCTGGGCAACGGTTTTGAATGAGAAAACCAAATCCTTCAGTCGTCTAGTTTTGACAAAAAGCACGCACTTAACATTTATGTGACTGTTAGCAATGAGTTGATTATAAAGCAAAATAGTTATTACTTTTTTATTTATGACTATGAATGCAACAGATAATTTGTTCTTGAATGACCAAAAAGCTAGCAAACTAAATAGTTCAACAAAATGCCTCAATGTTTAACCAAAAATGTTAATATGTAAATGTTTAACCAAAAGTGTTAAAGGACATGCAAGTAAAAGAAAATGGAAAAGAAATCTAAAAAATATAAACAAACCAAAATGTCACACTGAAACAGATACATATAACAATATACCTGCAAAGGGTACAGTATAGCATAGAATGCAATGCAATGAAGACATTACATAATTTACAGAAGACTTACTTATGGTGCTAACATGCATGTAGCTACATCATGAAACCTACAAATCAGAGGGAAGCAGACAGGGCCTACAAAGTGTCTGCAGAAGAATTTAGGTGCAAGGGTTGTAAAACATAAATAATATTTCATAGTACAACTAACTGCACATGGATTCAAACCTTCACTCTGAGTTAATAATATGTCTTAACCTGGTCAGCTAATTTGGATTGGGACTTGTCCTTGCTTGACTTGCAGGACTGCAGTGAACAGAAGGTGATAACTTTAAAGGATTGTCCATTCAAACAATATAATATGTGTTGGAATGAATTACAAATAAAAACAGACACCACCGATGGTCCCTTCATAGAGTCACGTCAGAAAGCAGACAAGGTGGCTTAAACAATCTGCTTGAGAAACAGAACCAGAACTGGGACCAGAACAGCGGTGGTGTCTAAAAGGTCTGGCAACAGTATTAGCTAGTCTGACCATCATGGGTGTAAGACAAAGTAGGCAGCCAACTCTACAGCAATCTTTTTCTGAGAAGTTCACATTTGGAAAGAGCCAAGTGTGTGACTTTTAATCAGACGTTATTTATCTGTTTCCAGTTTTTCATCTTTCTATTGCAACACAGACACACCATCACTGTTGGCCCGTCTTCTTCAAAATGAATTACAATAAATCAGTTTCTGTTTATACATGAATGATTTTTTTTTTTTGGAAAAAGCACAGGCTGACTTAGAATGTTTAGTGGATGCAGAATTAACAGCCAGTTTTAACACCAAAAGGCCCATCTCTGTAAATACGCCATTACCTTATGATTCTTTTTTTGTAGATAAAGCAAATGACTGCAGGGGAAGCGTTACCGCAAAGGTTCGAACCATCACCCATGTGCTCACGAGTCACTCACACCAACCTTTAGCCTTGTCATAACAGTGACCCACATTACTGCTGAAGGCTGGAAAACAAGGCTTTACTGGAGAGGTCATCGATCAAACCTGGAATTTGTCTATGTTGAAAAGGGAGCAACAACTTCCCTCAGGTAGACAGGTAGAGACAGAGAAGCAAAGATTCCTTGAATGAAGAGTGTGGTTACGGTCACAGCTACTGCAGTATTCCTTTGCCTATCACTGGTTAAAAACAAGTCAATTCAAATAAAGACCCAAATAAATAAATAAATACTGCCTAATTCTGCGGCGGCTGGGCTCCTTCACCAAATCTGGTCGGAGGCCAGCGAGAGGCGAACGCTCCAGGAGGGGCGAGATGGATTCTGCAGAGCCGAGAACGACAGGCCCCGGGCTCCCGGGCTCCAGAAGCGCTAATGCGCTTTCACGCGGACCCCTTGGATCGGGTAACCTGGCGCTGGCCTTGCGGCTGGAGCAGGCGAGCAGCAGGGGGCCGGCCCCGCGGGGCGGCTCGCTTTTTTCCACAGCGCCTCTGATGTAACCCATGCCAGCTGACCTCACCTGGACGCTTTAGGTCTGGCCAGCGCTCGCGATGTGACTACAGCTCATTAACTCTAGCCTATTCTCTCTAATCCCAAAGGGGGAACACCTGGATAAATAATGGGTAAATATATGGATAAAAAACTGGACACACAATGCCACTGGCCTCATGCATCTGTCAACAGTTTAATGATTTGTTGTGCTACAAATGGTTTCAGTCTATGTTGAGATTCTCAGTGACGTGTCTCAAAATATGAATGTCAAATGAGATGTCAAAAGGCTGTATGGTAGAGATATACGATTGGTTGCCATACATATTATGATCGGATGGACATGTTAAAAATGTGGGTTTCAAAAGGGTGGAATGATTCCTTTGCCCACAAGAGGTTAATGATTCAGATGGTAGACCTATGACAAAACTGAAAACTGGAGAAAAACAAACAACATCAGCACCCTTCGGCTCATCCCTAGCTTTGTTCACATCATGTCTAGAAAGGGTGGGAGCCCTTTCAGCACCTTGTTTACAGATTGAAGACATTATCACACACTATTGTGTAAAATGTACACACTTTTGCTCCACCACAGAAACATTGTATCTTTCACACAAAAACTAGAGTCACGTGTAGAGTCCCTGCACAACAGGGACTACTGCTAATACACAGTCTGCCGAGCCATTTTAAAAATGTCACCCATTTAGCTGAAAAAGGGACAATCTCTGTGACTCACATGCAGTGGCACACTACACTGATTCTCTGATTCAATGATTCAGATTAAAACACAGGATTAGAAGCTAAATGATCTTAAGAACAGGTAAAAAGATGCAGACATCTACTACTGGATGTCAATTTAGGACATTCTGTATACTTTATTAAAGCCATAAAGGAAGGCAGCTATTCATGCTGGAAAAAGAGTCAATCACTGACCAAGCCAATGAATAAATAAACGGTCACCCTTAACTGCATCTCGTCTGTACAGGCTGAGCACTACTTGGGAACGGTATTAAACTGTGCTTCAAGTGGGACTTAATTAACTAACAGAAAGGTGAGTCCCACAGGATATTTGCGTCGGGACGGCTATCATTAAACTCTTTGAAACCTTGCAATTACAAACCCTTTCCACAAGGAATTCAGCCGGAGAACGTTCCGGGGTTTCCGGGCGGCGGCGGGAAGCGGCCCGTCGGGCGCGGGGCGAGCGTGGCGCTTTGCTGCCACTCCGGGACGGATCGGGGGGAAGCCCGCTCCCCGGCGAACAGGGCTTTTCCTCTTGATTTATGCCGGCAGGAAAAAAAAAGGCGATGCCTTTAATTGGGCCCCGTTGGTCGGTCCATCTCTCTCTCTCTCTCTCAGCGCTGCCCCCGCTGCAGCCTGGGACTTGCAGGATGCTGAGTGATGACGCCTCGGGGGGCTCTGGAGGAACGCACCTCTCCCCACTCCAGCTGTTGTCACTAAATACTATCTTTGAGTTTGATGGCCGTCCTAACAGCATTCCTCCCCTGTCCCGTCACCTGGGCCCAGGAAGGCTACAAATCAAACTCCTGCTGTTGTGGCAACAGGGAGGAAGGGAGGGAGAGAGAGAGGGTGGACAACCGAGGCCTCCTGGTTGCCTCTTTTTTTTTTTTGCTCCCCTTTTTCACCCTGCCAATTAAACCGCGTTGTCAAGAAAGAAAACGAAGCAGAAAAGGCCTCCAGCGTCGAGCCGCTGTTAACGGTTTCCTCCTCAGATCAGCGCAGGCATCGAATACTTGAGAAAATGAAGAGGTGGGGGGGCTGAAACGCTCTTCCTTCAATCCATCACTATTGTTTCAGATCGATGGACAAGACTCGAATTCCAGCTGTGATCCGGGGGGTGTAAATCAGAGGTGCCTTCAGCGGGAGGGCTCGCAACGAGGAAACGGGCTTCTGCGGAGCGGGGCGCAGGGAAGGCAAGGAGCTGCCAGGCAAGCAGGCAAATTAACATTCCACAAACACACCGTGACAGCATGAAAAATACTGGAAGTATTTTCAGTCTCGTTTTTAGTGTCATAACCAGGGATGTAGCAATTAACAGATTAAAATTAATTAATTAACCTCTTTTTAGTGTGTAATTCTTTCTTTAATTAATTTTTCAGATTATTATTCTAATTTACATCCGACAGGACATCGTCTACATTAAAGATATTCTCTGAAGAGATAATGATATTACCGCTCAGATACACAACAATTATACTGCACATTATTACTAAATCTAGTACACAGCTAAGGACTATGTGTGAGAACTTAATATGAAATACAGACCGATTAATTCACAGATGAAGGAGGGGGGAAATGGCTTTACTGAAAGCCCGATCTCCGAACTTTAAAATTCTTGAAAAAAATGTAGGAATGTGACTATACAAGGGATGCTGAACAACAGCACTGCATATTTGAGCTGAACTATAACTATATGATAATATAATAATATACTTTTTACCACAAATTCCAATAAAGTGGCATGCAATCATACAGTAAATTAATGGGCATTTCACAGATTATCGGGACACAATCCCACCCCCCAGTCTTCCATTCTATTTTTCTTCCCACATCCACTGCATGACTGACAGGGTGTCATTGAAATAAAACACCCCAAGCACACAGCCATACCCTGTATAAATAACTTGGAGTGGTAGAGAGAGAAAAAAAAAAAACGTTGCCACATCATTTAGGGTGGGTATAAAACGGACAGTGTTTTTTAGCATGTCTTTCTTATTTTTGGCTCCTGGGGAAGACGGCCATGCCAAGAAAGAGAAAACCAGACTAAAGGAACATGCTATAATTTATGTCTTGAAAATTGAAGAGATGTCTGTCTAAAATAATAACTCAAAAGGTACAAATGTCTCTTTTAGCTCCGTTGGTGAATTCTGAGGAGACAATTGGCTTTTTCCCCTTCGGAGATGATGCCAGATGCCAAGAAGTGCGGGTTGCTGTTATTAGTGCACGGCGGAGGAATGTGTTTGCTTTTGTGACCGAGTCCAAAGCTGTGTGTAGCCTCTGTAGACACAGGAACACCAGAGAGACTAGATTGAAGACCTGCTCGAAACCAAACAATGAGATCAGGGGGTGTAACCGTACGGCTGTCAAAATACCCTACTTTCACTTTAGCTAAGGTGCTAATTCCGCTTAAAAAATAGGAACCTGGAGAGCCCACTGGTCTTCATGCCACTTCAGCCTGTAATTACCCAATCAATTTAACCACTGGTTAGAGGCAATAGTTTAATATTTTCCTTGCTTTTCTGAAGCTGGAGATGACCCGACAACTACAAAGCCGGTGGGTCATACCCACCGAAGTGTGAATATTTATGATCACACAAACGCGGAGCTCCGACGTTTCAAAACCGTATCTGAACCCCCAGACTCCGACTTCTTAGTAACTCGCGCCGATCGATACAAACAGTCGCCATTCATCAAACTCACATTCTGATCTGAGTGATCATAAACGCTTTCCTGCTGTTCGTTTTTTTTCCCTGGTATTTTCGCGGAGATTGCCGAGTACACGATGAACATGCCTACTCTAAACGGTCCATGACCCCTCTTGGCCGGGGAGTCAGAGAGGACACCGGTCCAAGCTAAACACGTGTGCAAAGCAGGACCAGAATTCCATCCTCTGTGATTTCATTCTCAAAAATAAATAAATAAATAAATAAATATGTAAATAAATATATAAAAATATGAAGACAAATCAAGAGCACTTTCGTGCATTACCGATAGCGCAGTACAGTGTAGCTTTGTCGGGCCGAGAAGATGAAGTGGAATTTTTACTGACCATAATTTTACACTTCCATTTATCAAAAGCCCCTTCCAAAATGTCTTTGGAAGGTGACAGCTTTGTAAACATACCACACTCCTGCCAACAACCAGAAATATAAAACTTGCTTGGATCTATTCATCTTCTTCAGATTTCATCTCTTTTTAAATGTATAAGTACAATTCCCCATTCTTTCCACGGGAATGTTGAGAATGTCAACAGTATGTTAAAGTGCATGGCTGTATTTGTATTGGAAAGACTCTGAATACGGTAACCAATGAAGTAAGATGGGGAATCAAATCTGTGTTTATCAAATGAGGACTAAACTCATTCAACTGCCACAAATTTTAACTATGGTCAGACTTAATTTGGGGGAACATACTGTATTAGCCATATAAATTTCAATGAACTGGACTGGATTTTTTTAAAAGTATCATCGTACAGGCTACATCCCTTGTTTGAAAAGTGTGCAGGGCTGTCATCAATTTCAGTCATACAATTCAAATAAATTAAAAAGCTGTGAGTGATAATAAGAACATTTAGAGAGAGGGAGAGTGAACTTAAAGCACTTGCAGAGCTGTTCAAAAACAGGAATAAAATCAGTTTAAACCACTAAAAACAGGAAGAAAGTGTGTTTAAACCGCTAAAAACATGAATAGTCTGTTTAAACCACCAAAACAAGAAATAAAGTCTGTTTAAATAGTTAAAAATGGGAATTAAGTGTTTAGACCACTAATAACAAGAACAGTCTCTTTAAACCACTATATGAATAAAGTCTGTCTAAACCACTAAAAACCAGAACATTTTGTTTAAACTGCTAAAGCAGGACTAGACTGTTTAAATCTGTAGGCAACTGAGGAAGTGACTGTGTATCATAACTGAGGAACATATACCTTGTGTCCATTAAAGAGCAAGACCTCAGAGCGTCTGTCTCCAGAAAGCACATCTGTTCCTTACACCAGGTACAGCAGGGCCCAGCTGGGAATGTGCCGGTGTATCTACCAGGTCTGACCAAACTACGAGTGACGGAGCCTGTGGCACTTCTTCTGTATTCCCAGAGCCATCTACTGTAAGCCCTTTTGAGTTCACTGACATCCATTTTCAAGATATTCTGACACACTGATTCATTTATGGTTTTTTATTTTTAGTAAAACTTTTTTAAAATGAAATATTATTTCTTGTAATCACAGCAAAACAAACTATTCTTTTTATTATGCTTGCAGGATAGCAACCATTAATTAAAACTATGAGCCAGCTAGTGTAAATGTTGATATACTGTTTTTGCAAGAAAATAGCTATAAAAAGAACGATGTGCAAGTAGAAAACATACAGCATGTGACAACGGCACATCATTTCAGTCACTCGACTGGCATCTTTGCTGTAAAGGAGAATATCTCCTGCTCGCACCATTCATTATGTTGGCTGTTCTGGTAACTTCTTGCTTCATTTAATCCTCTATGCATAAAATTAAAGTGCAAAAGAAAAGTTATGCATTCCATGTCCAGTGATTTGTTTTGAATGGCAAAATGAGGACTTCAGTGAGATTTTGTCCCCTGCATGTAGCAGAAATGCCTTACTTTGATCAAATGGTCAACAAAGAAACCTGCATTAGAACTCAAAAGGTGAATCCCGCTTAACAGGAAACTGTGTTTAGAAGTGTGATGCTAACAACTCAGTTTCTGATGGAATAAAAGATGAAAAAGTAACCTCCAATTCCTTTAATCACTGTTCACATGATGAAATGGTGAACATTTTCTTGTGTTGACCTTTAACCAATACAAAATACATCTGGTGTCAACTCTGTGCTGTGTGTAAGTTATGTGTATTTACAGGACGAATACTCCCAGATATTGAGGGACACTCCTTCAACCACATACAATTCATATGCAGCCATATGACCTGCATTATCTGAAAGGCACAAATAAATAAACAGCTGTACAGACATAGTTAACTTACAGCTCTGGCCCATCAAAAAACATATATTCAATATTCTCAGATCTGACCTGGCTGTCTTTATTACCTTCTTGGTGATCTCATTAACCTTCCAGTTAAAACAAATGAAACAGAATAATCTCACACTTTCACTCCAAAACACTTGGTGTTCATACACACACACACGCACACACACACACACACACACACACACACATATATATATATATATATATATATATATATATATATATATATATATATATATATATATATATATATATATATCGGTTGACTAGCCATTGATCAGACAGTACATGATTGTGCTGAATTGGCGAAACTGGACAGGTATATTATCCACACAAAATAAACAACCTTTCATCAGCACAGTAAATTTAACATTTATAACAAGTATACATGCTAAATTGAAAAAAATGAACAAACCATATGATAATGGTAATGACCATTAAATGTTCTGATTCAAATTCAGCTCTAGTTTATATTGTCACTGCCCTTTCCACATCCTCCCATTTAAGAGGTCTCTATGGTACATTAATGAAAGCAAAACTGGATTTGTTGGCCTACTCTGAACTGAACACAGACCAAAAAAAAAAGGACTGAGCCCTGACCCTTGAGGGCTTCCCCTGCCAAGACCATGATATACAGCAGGTACGGTGAGCAAAGTTCAAAGGTCAAAGGTTTCCCTGTGCAAAGCTCAAGCCCAAACTAATCCACAAAGAAAGTGAGGCACAAACCCTGAGAACTGTGCTGTTTGAATTCGCGACCTGACACAAAGACACAGATTAACCTTGTCTGTGCCAGCTTGATTTAGATTTTCAGAAAGTGCTGCAATCTGCTCCCTAAATGCAGATTAAGGGGGTCATTCCATTTTTATTGATGTCGCTGCTGTTCTAATGTGTAACCGTTAACACAGCACACCAACTTTGCTGCAGCCATAAAAGGAAACTTAAATTACCTTCCCCATCACCTCAGCTCATTCTTTTGTGTTCTGCTGAGCTGCAGGCAGTACCAAAGGAGTTTGTCATCTTGATATCGCATTCTGGACTTTATGAACTCCTAAAACCTTCAGCTCTTCCTGCAATAATCGCTCCACATTTGAAGGAAACTGCACATTATAACTGCACAGTTTATAATGTTCCGTCCAATGCATTAAATTTTTAATCAAGCCAATTACAGAATTCTTCAATCCCTCAAATAAAAGTTAAGTGGATGGATTTTTTGGAAGACCTTAAAAATTGGCTCCTCCTCATGGCACCTAAAATGCACTATCCTACCCAACATCACCAAAATAAGCAGCACATTTCCTTTCCTTGATGGCAGATTACATTAGGCTGGTGCTTTAGGAGCTTTATTTTAAATATGCTGCATCACTTCCTATTTAGAGCTTATTCTGTTTTATTTCATTTGCTTGGCAGATGTCCTATCCGACAGCAACTCACAGAACGATTGCACCTTAACACATTCTGTAACCTATTTCATACAGCTGGACTTTTAAGTGGAGCAATTTGAGGCAGGGCGCCTCTAGGATACAACAGCAGTGCCCCATCTGGGACTGGGACCACGAGTTCCTTCACAACATCAACACATACTGCCCTCTATAGTGTGTGTGGGAAAGACACTGCAGCAGCTTTTATTGGGTAAACTACAAGCCTTCAGCTAAATGTAACCCTTTGATCTGGTAAGAGGTGTGGCAGTGACTGATTCATATCAAGCCATCCTGAAGATCATCACCTTTCCCTCCAAGTAATGTTTGGAATTTCAGTTCAGTGTAAATAATTACCACCTGCAGAGTGCTCCTGCATTCACTTGCAATTGAACTCAAGTGTCCTAATATAAATTAAACATTGTTATTACTGTCCTACAAGGATACCAATTAGACAGAGGGCAAATCTTTCATCGCATTACATTCCTTTTTCTCTGTTTATTTCAGGATCAGAACAATGATCATATTAACCAGTGTTCTCAACTCCTCAATTAGTGCTGAAATGAAAACTTTCTCTGGTTTTTAAAGAAGTCAAGGTTTTCAGGACTCAATTCATGTGGTCCAGGGTCTGCTCGCCTCACCTACCCATAAGTAGCAGCTGTCAAGGAATTCAAGCCCAGCTAACGTCAATCTTAAAACCTGCATGCAAACCCTTTCACCGGCGTCCGGCTTGGCGATCCAGAGAAGTGCTCCTTGTAACACATGACTTGGAGCAAGGAAAAAAAAAAATCTAATTATGAGCCCTTCTTTTCTTCTCGTAGTCGCAGTATTAAAACAGACCTATTTCTTTTCCCCCGCTGCAAGCGCAGCCTCCGGTTCCCCTGTGGAGGCCGGTGGCACATTTCAGTATCCGATCGCGGCAGTTTTCACGTCCTACACACTTGTGTAATCAGAGGAACCTTCAAAGCCACGCTTGCCCTCAACTGAACTGCCGGAGCAGCACATTAAGGTTCACTGAGTAACCTCAACAAGAAAGGGGGGGGTCCAACTGCAACGGCGCACAGCTTTTTCGAAAAAGAATGTGAATAAAATCGGTTGTGAATCACGATGGAATGCAGTAACATTGGTGTTGTAGAGCTTACTGCTTAAATGTCCCCGGCCCCCCTTTCCTTAACATAATAAGTATTCACACATGTACACACTGGATATTGGAATGGCCTGTGATCCGAATATGCACATAATACAACTTATCACAGTCACACAAACTGTGGACTAGTATGTGCACACAGCCACATGTTAATGAAGTGTTCCTACAATCTGTTAGAAATAAACTTGAAATTGTGTCACAAGGACAAACCACTTCTAGCCTCTGGGTCTGGCGGTGGCCTCAAGTAGTGCTGGCATCCACGCCGCCGCAAAGTTACCATGGGGGGGACAGGGCTGGCGCTTTTGTTGTGGGGTGATGTTTACAGGATCTGGAGCCTTATTTGCAGGCTTACCCCAGGCCACTGCGGTTGCGAGCTGTCGCCAAAAACACAAGTTTCATCATCTGCGGGCACGCTGACAAACACACCAGAGACAGCGTGATGTGGCATTTCAACTGCGGCGCTAAACAGGAAAAACAAACACTCTGCCTGCTCGCGTCGAATTGGCAGCCCATGGACGCTGAGTGTTGTCTTCAAGGAATGTGCGGGATTCCTCTGCGCTTTATTTTATTATTTTTTTTTAGATTATGCTGATTTTGTGGCGAGGAAAGAAGAAATGTGCAGACGCTGGCACTGCAGCTGAGTTCCATCTTCTCTGAAAAACCAGAGCCTTCACTGGGTGGGATAGGATCCACACATATCGGCACAGCTAGTTTAAATGCACCGTGTGAGACGCGTGGCTGAACAAAAGGCAGGAAGGCATCTTCTGCCTCTGCCATAATGTTTTTCAGAACAGATACACACACAGACAGAAAAATGTTGGGGAAAATTAAATGAAGGAGTAGAGTTCTTTATCTCCTTCATTTTACTTAACAATGGAAAGATCCACAAGTCCAAAATCAAAACTGGCACCCGGATGGCACATCAAGAAAGCATGGGCCACACAAAAAATGTCAAAAGGTGTTTTACTGAAATTATACGTAAGGTGACTGCTCATTTCAGAAAATAAACACAAGATTAACATTTTGCCTTGCCTGAATGCTCCTTCTCTTTTTTAAATCTTTGTTTGGAAAAAAAATCCTTTTCATATACCTCACTAATTACTACTTATTTTGAACAAAGCACTATTAAAAAGTAGTGCTTAAATGACTAAAAAGTAATTTTCTCTCAAACAAACAGCTATTTGTGGGTCCTGTAACCTTATATTACAGGAGAACATAGAAAATAAATTAAATTTAACCAGAACTTAAAATAAAAACTAAATATTACAATATTATAACCAAAACTGCTATAACTGCTGATTTATGTATTGCTGAAATGCGAATGGGTGATGTCATAGTTGGCCTTGGTGAGATAAACAAGTGGAGGAAGAGAGTGGAGAAAACAGGACCTCTGTGATGCCGCAAGCTTATTTTCACACTCTCCCACAGACCTCAGCAAGAACGCTGGTCACCATCAAACCAACATGAAATGTTCGGTTCAGAGTCCGCACCTTTTAACGCAGTTGATTTTGTTTACCCCCCGGAATGCCATTAAAAGCCTGCCGGCTCTGACAATGTTTACAGGAAAGGAAGTCGTTTTAGATCTGTTGTGTAAGTTACATCATTTCAGACGACAATCAAGCAAGGTTCACACTATACAGATGTTGCCACCTACCAACTCACCAGTGGTTGATGGTGGACACGCCAGACCACACATACTAAGTCATTAGTATGTTTCAGTGGTAGCTGTAATTTAAATGTGGGTGACACTGGGGGAAAAATACTTTGCTTTATTTATTTATTCTTTTTTTTTTTTTTTAAGTTGTCACAGGGGAGCATCAAAGAGCCAAAACGTTCAAAGCATCAACAAAGCAAGAGAATGTTCCCTTATGAATGACTCATTCGCCCTGTTTGAGAGGTTCCTACCGTCCTTGTTCTCCTCCTCGGTTTTGGCGAGGTCCTCCCGCCTCTGCTTGATGGCCAGGAGCTCCTTCTTTAGCTGGCGAGCTTCTTTACGCAGTTCATCACTGCAGACAGAGCGAAAACCAGCACATTCATTCCAGTGGAGTAAAACTACTGGGAAAATATACAGGGATGGAGAGCTCCACACCATGAGCAGTAAATCACTGATTGGAGAAATTTGAAGGGACTCAGTGGTTGTTCTTGGCCTAAGAGTTAAAAAATACCATGCAATTTGAAGATTATATATATATATATATATATATATATATATATGAATGAAGAGAATAGTCCTCTATATGATTCCCATTATATAATACCCATCGTATATGATCTTAAATACAGCTATGCAATGTGTGTGTGTGCGTGTCTGTATATATACATGCATGAATGAGTACTAGTCAAAAAAACACCCGAATTCTTATAGCAGAGTAAAAGACAATGAAATAAAACACTACTCCGCTGTCCATTCATGCAACCTCTCCGACACACCTGCATTGACTTGCATTGGCATTGCCTGAATATTACGGCCACCTCTAGGTTACCGCGCGCAAGGAAGATTCATCATCATATAGCCATCATCCACCTTATCATCAATCAGGCAATTACTCAGGCTATCCCACTGAGCAGGGGGGAAGCACCGCCACGCTCCAGGGCTTCCTGCAGCCCCCTGTGCTGATGAAATCTATGGAGGAATTTATATGGACTTTCCAAAGGGTTTCACATTTTTAAAAATTATTTTCTTTCCCTCCTTTTTTTTTTTTCCAGCCACATACACAGCATATTTCGCTCGTCTCGCTTCCTGTAATTACACACACCCACTTTTTGAATTTGTGATCAGCGTTTGTTTGAAAGTTATGTTCTTGTCTTTGGATACACTGTATAAGGGGAGAGGGCACATGTTACTTTTGAGTTAATGCAGATTTGGTGTAACTGACTGTGGAGACTTGGCCATCAGCTTTCTGCATGCCAATGACATGGAAGGCAGTTACAAATGTCATTGGACACATGTTCTAGTGACATACTGCCCTTCGTACTTGGTCATTTTATTGATTACTGATTATTTTTTTACAAAATGTTAATAACATGTATTTGTCACAATCACAAGTTCATATCTTAAAATAAAAAACAATATACCCCCGATTTCAGTCATGTACATGATGCATTTAAACCATTTCTGGAATGTATAGGTTTGCATATAATATTAATCTAGCATTTTCACATGCCTTCCAATCTTGGCCATGTAATGAACTCCTCAAACTTATCAAGAAAGTCATTAATTTCGTAATTTTAGCTCAATGTTACATTTAGAAACAGTAGTTCAGCACTGACGTCTAAGTCCTCTTCATCTTCTAATGAGTAGGCTACAGTTATTTTCCATGGACTTCATGTATCCAACAGTAGAACCTCTTTTAAAAATGATCCCCTTCCAGTTTCATACACAAGACAAATTGTGAAATTTCAGTCATACAGCAAGGAGAAGTACATGAATTACTATAAAAATATATGGATTGTGCCTTTCTGTGAGCTATTATGATTGCTTCCCAAGCTGTTTCTCTCCAACCATAAAGAGAGCAATCAGATTGCAGGCCCTCATCCTTCTAATGCTCTAACTGCTACAGTACCTCTAGCTGTAAAATGCAGTTACTGCACCACTTTGATCTAGACATAGAAATACAGACAAATACACAAAACCACATGCAATACCCTTGGGTAAAGACAGCTTTGTGGTATAGCTAATTATATACAACAGATCTGTCTTTTTGGCATGTTGCAAGTACTGCAAAAGCATGTTTGCAATATAGAACAGGAAACAAATTGGGGCTATAAAATATTTTTGTCTGACCTTTGACCTTTAAGAACACAGAATAATACACAGGAGAATACACACTCTGTGTTCTTTCACGATCAAGCTAAGAAGTTCTTTAAAATGTGGGACCTTATAATTTTTATCGGAAGACAGCCTGGAAAAAGAAGGCCCGATGTTGTTATAGACTGCAGTTCTAATCACATTTTTACATCATGTGTCCTTATGCACAAATCATACAGTAGAAGCTTAGGTATTTTAGATAATACACCCCCAGTACTTTAAAAAAACAAAACACTGGTTGAAACCCAACTCCTGTCAAAATACTTGGTGATGTATAAGACCAGCATTCATTTTGCCATCAGACGTAACAGTTTATAAATTTTTTAGAGGCGACCGGGAGGGAATGCCAAGAAGATGGAGGTGAAAAATAACTATGTAAAAATAATGAGTTACGTTACGGAGGATCAAATGAACAGAAGAGGGAAAATGCACGAGTGCATCCGCAAAAGAAGAGAGGCAAGAGCTCCTGTCCTTGGAGTGGGAGTGGGTGAAGACCAAGGGGGGAACTTGGTGTCTTACTGCTGTCTTGGATTCCAATGTTCCGGGGGAGTGCATGAGCTCTGAGACTGTCGAATGAGAAATGGGACTTGCCTCTCTAAAAGCAACATCACTCCTCACTGGAAAAGCTCTGATATAATGATTCACTGACTGGCCCGACACGTCACCGTTGTCCCCTAAAACTATATATTGTCATGAAAATGAATTAAGGAGACAGTGGGGTGTATCAACTGAGTGGTCACTAACAAAAAGAAAAGCAACGTGAATCACATGTATTGCTGTTTGAATAGACAGTTGAATTTACACTACACTTGCACTGTATTAGAAGACAGCAAACTGTTGTTGCTGTAGATTATACAGACTTGCGTGCATAGCAGTGGCCAATGCTGTACAATTAGTGAAAAATGTATGCAAACAGTTTTAACAATGTTAAAGTGAGAGCTACAACATTAAACGCAGTATAGGGCAAACCGTCCGCAGGCAGCACTAAAGCAAAACATTCAGACGAGTTAACAAACAAGCGTCAAGCTGGCTGTTCCAAACAACCTGCTCCCAGCCGATCACTTCATAAATAAACGTCGACACAACACAGGTTTCGTGCTGTTATAAAATAATGCAATAAAGAGGAGACGGAGCGTCGACACTCGCGTTAGAAACAGAGATGAACATTAACAGCTGAGTTTTCTTTCTTCTCTAATAAATCGAGTGGCGCCTTATTAGAATGAGCGTTCGCTGTGGCATCCAGGCTGCCCAGGGTCCTGGCACGTGACGCGCCGCGGTCAAGCCCATGCAATGCGGCTCCATAAAACTCCAGCCGAGCGAGCTTCGTATCTTTCTGGGTAACGAGGCACCGATCCTTAAACTGGCGGTATAAGAAACACTAAGAAAATAATATGAAACCGGCAGAACGACTGGACCCCCCCTCCCCCATCAGATGCAGATATGCACAGTACAGTTCGTGCTGCTGTCAATTGCTGTCCGCTTCCTGACTTTCAGTGATGGAGTGCCGGAGTAGCGATCTGCTCGCTAACTGGCACCGACCTCAGCCCGTGGAAATTAGCCAGCTTGTGCTCACTGGTGAAAAAGGCCTCTCCTTCAGTTTGTAGCTCTTGAGATATAAATATATTCGCACTTTAAGCTATGTGCGTTCAATTCAAAACCAATTTCCTGCCTTTTTAATGCTCTGCTTGTGATATATTGTTTCCTACCGTTATTTCTATTGACTGCTGTTCCTCTAGTAAAACACAATGGCAAGGTCTGTTAAGATGGCCTCTCAGCCGTTTTATTTTTATGGAGGATGTGGACCTGAAATTATAGATTCTTCTGTTTCTGTTCGCTCCAAATGTGCTGGAGACAAAGGATTCCTGCCAGCGCAAAGTCGGTCCCAAGACTGATGCAACGATATTTTGAACGTGATGATGTCCATAATAAGGGATAGTGTGTTTTCAATAACTCGGGCTGCAGAGTTCCCTCACCGCGCTTACGGCTGTCATTCATGTGGAGTGGTGAAATAAGAGGAGCTCCTACCTGTTCCAGTCTAAATTTAAGCACCAACCTCAACTGCTAATAAAATCTCAACAATAGCAGATGATTAAATTGATGTCTTACACTGCTGCATATGATGTGCAGTGTTGGAAATGTACTATACAAGTAAGGGTGCTTTCAGATTTTTTTCTGATACGGTATCCTAGATCAATTCCAAAAGTGACAAAATGGTAGTGGTGCAGAAAATCCATCCAGGCAAATGCAGGCCACTTGGTTTGGAATGTGCATTTAAGTTTTGTTTATGCCAGGAGAATTTTTTTCTATGGAATTCCCATATTTCCAAACAGCATCCTGGGAATTTATGTACCGATACTATCTCTGGCTACTTCTGTGCTGCAATGTTCAGTGTAGTTTGAAAAAATCTCAAATGCAGTTAGTCACTGATCCTCCTAACGAGCTAAGAATCTCTGTGCAAAGCAGCCAGTTGACCTTACCTTAACCAGTTTCATCTCCCCAAACAGCTAAATGAGACTGTTTTAATTTTGGTTTCACTGTTTTAATGTTACTGTCCCGCTCATCTTACCAGTTTTTTCCAACCAAGTCAAACAAAAACAAAGACTTCCACCTGTACCCACAAACAAATCTGTCAGTCATTTCTAACAATAGAAGACCCAAAATCCTTTGCAGTTTGAACCCACTGGATGGGAGCAGTTCCCTCCCTGTATCAAATTATACGAACAACCCTAACCTGGACTCTGAACGATCTCAACCCGGTGCTCCACAGTTCCTTCCTCTTTTGGTCTCATGTATGCAAGATGACATGAATTCAGCTGTCAATCACCCCCTGCATAAATCAACAAGGCACAAGGCAAAATATTTTGAATTCAAAGGTACTATTAAAATTCCAAATGCAATTTTGCATCACAGAAAATATCACCTTTCTACATGCTACAGTATGCCAGCACACCCCTCAAACCAGGTATAATAAGACTAAGAACAGTGAAAATTTTTCTGCTCCTGTTCCCCGACTCCTTGAGTGCCCACTTGAGACAGCTGAATGGCCTCGCTGGCTCCTTTTATGTTTATTTGCATAGAGTATTGTTAAGCTGGGACGGAGGGAGAGGTGTCTTAAGTTTGAGAGAGCTGAAAAGGATCTCCTGTTGATCCCGGTTTCCAAGCGCAGCAACAGACAGACAATGGGGTGATCCAGATCATTTAAACCATTAAACAATTTGCTGTATACATCCATAGCCAATCCTCAACACTCTCACTCGCCCCTTATTCCAAACTTCTTCTCCTTGTCTTTTTTTTTTTTTTTTTTTAAATGGCACTAGAATGAAGACTACAGACACTTGTGACGGCCAGCTTTCTGACTAAACCTTTAAACAGCTGATAAAAGCAGGCCACTCTGCCGATACTGGCCTCCCGGGAGATGAGGGCCATGCTGGCGCGTGGCCAGGCTTGGCTTGGGAAGACGTGAAGGGGAGTCAGCGCCGAGTGCCAGCAATTCTCCTCGTATTGTTCACTTTAACATGATTGAGGCCGCTGCCGGTTACAAAGCAGGTATCTTGTGTTGGGAAAACAATAATATTTTTATACGGACTGACAGCTCTGTTTTCATCCCTGCTTCTCGCGGAGCCACAAAGCACAGGTAAGCTGTGGTGCCTGGGCCCTAAGCCCAGAAACACGTGAAGCATCTCGTGCCGAAACAATGGCTGCCTTTGTTCCTCACATCTGCTTCTCTGAACCACCTCACTCGTTTTTTTTTTTTGTTGTTTTTTTTCCTGCTCCCTTAATTTCTCCCTCTCTCCCTCTCCATTCTCCTCAAGCCTCCTGAACTCTGCTGGAGCTCTCTGAAGGAAAAAAAAACTGGAGCATCAAATGAGGATCAATGAATTTAGGATGTAAGCTGTCTCATATTTCCAAACGACAGACTAAACATGAAATTGTTTTTGGTTTTTTTTAGAAAAAAAACATGCTTTGTTATGTCCTTTTAAAAGCTCTGTGAAACAAATTACTTTTTGGGTAACCTCTTTGAGTGGCATGTTGTCACAGTTGGCCACCCCTGTTTTTCTGGGGTGGGTGGGGGGGCATAACTGTAGCTGACAAGGGGTGGGAGGGGGCAGGGTGTCTGAAGTATTCTGCAGTCCCACTCTTCCACAGCAGAAATTCCAAGGAGCCAGTCATCTACAGCTCCAGGAACACATTTCTGAGAAAAGGAGCCCACTCTGCTTGCCTGACACTGCTGGAACCCTCTGAAGGTGGGAAGTCTATATGCTCACTACCTCATCCCAGCCAGGGATGGCATTCTCATTTCCTGTGAGGTCCCGTTTGTTCTGGGAAGAACAGCTGGCTTGGCTGAGGCGGCGGGAGATGGGACAGGTTGTCTTGTGTGGGGTCATGGAAGTGTTTGAAAGCTTGACCCTGCTCTGGACTCAAGTGAGTTCTGTCCCCCGTCTAACTCTTGTTAGAACATCTCACTGATCCAACACTTCCCACTTGTTTTTTTCGTTGTTTTTTAGCAGTGCTGCACTACTCCTGAAGCCCTGGGAATGTGGGAGGTTTTCTTTTAAAATATATGCTATCATCACTTTCAATTCCATTTTATATTTCATAACTTAGATATTACACTAAATTATCAGGAGACAATGATAATGGCTATTAAAGATGTGATGAGTATAGTACATTTAAGACAATAATTAATAAGATAATAACTTGCTTTAACAGTAGAAGCTGAGCAGAATAAAGCAGTCTAGCAGAAATATATATTACATTAAGTGCCACATGATAGAAGAACCAGGATAACAGTACAAAGTTCCCAAGGTTTTAACGAATGGAAGGGAAAAGTATGATATTGTGGACTCTAGAGAGAAGAGGAGGTCTGCAGAGGCAAATGAAGGAGCGGAAAGGAATGACAGGACAGATTTGCTGAAGTTTAAACTTCCAGGAGGTTATGTCCAATACAAACACAGTGACAAACCAGAGAATCAGAAGTGGTAAAAGGAGGGAACAGCCATCCTCTGGCTGGAAATGACAGGGGGATACCATGGAAATCACTGAGATAGTCCTGAGAGCAAGCGCAGAAAACCACAGTGAACCCAGAACAAATCCCTGGGGTACTCCAGTGCAGACAGAAATGAAGAGGGATAAATCCTGTCTACACAGGTCCTCTGTTGATCAGAGCTTGAAGAAGAGCTTGGTGATCCACATGGCCAAAACAGCAGAGAGAACAAAACGAATACAGAGGAATGAGAGGCTGCATAAGCAGACAGAAAACAGACAGAGGAGCACGTTCCACTGAGTGAGATGACAAAAATCTAAACTAATCTGAAGAGGAGGCTGCTCTAGAAGGAATGCAGAGTTAGTAACTGTCACCTCACCGGAAAAGGGATGGAAGTAATGAGACAGGGGAGACGAAGCCAAGGTATTGTTTATAAGGGTTATGACGCAAGCCAGTCTGAAAAAAGTGAAACAACCTAAAACAAGCATTGTGTCAATAAAGATGGGAATTAAAGAGGAAACTTAGTGGGCAATAAGAGCAAAGAACAGTGAAAGCAGCAGTGTCAAGAGACTGACTGGATAATAAATCCATAAGGTTCATGGGAATGACCAACTTACAAGTAGTATAAAGCTTGCTTTGATTCAACCTCTACCTCTAATGGTGAGACATTGTTACTTCACCCCTTTATGTGGACAGATGTGCATATAGTCAAATGAAATACTCTTGGAACTGTACCAATGCTGGGATAAACTTGCCTCAAGCCTCAGGACACTTTCATTCACTTCATCAATACACAATTAATTTTACGTATTGCATTAATGTAACTTAACAGTATCTTTAAACAATGAAGAAAGCGCAACAACAATGAAAACAAAATTTAAAAAAATTTTAAAAACTTGTAAGGGACAGTTACAAGGCATAACGCCAAAAATGTAGGGTACTTCCCAGCACACACTGGTTTCATAAATTGTACTGTACCATATCTGGCTTCATTTCAGACATGTTCTCACCATTCCCCAGGCTATGAGAGTGGGGTCCCTGCTGACTGGCACCTGGCAGAGGCATGTAGAACGTGCAGGTGCCACGCCGTGCTCGCTAAGAAACAGCATCCAAATCGTATTTTATTTGATTGCTCGCATTTTATTTTGTTGAACCGATTCATCTTTGCTTTTCTGCTCTCGCCTTTCCGCTGACATTTCTCTTGCCTCACACTTTCAAAAAAACCCTGAGCTAAATCTACATGGAATGAACACGAGTGCCAATTTGTTTCTTTCGCCATATCAAATCCAACAAATTCAGACTCAGATGCACACTCCGGGACCGGCCAAGTTTCTTGAGGTTTGGTCAAAGCACGTGGATTTTACAGCCACGCAAGTGCCAGCTACTTGTAGGAGGTCACAAGGGTTACTTCAACACTGCAGCCAAACCTGAGAACCCACATAATTCATTTTTACGCATGTCATTCCTATGATAGCTCTCTGCATGCCAGCTATATTATGATATGTTTTCACAGCCACTTGGACTTAACAAACAACTCAGTCAGAAAATTGCAGAAAAGAATGCAAGTTTGGTGGATCGTCCTACAACAGTCATCCATGACATCACATGCAACTGCATGCCAACCTATGGCCATTTACCTTGTTTTCGGTTCATAAAAAACAAAGTATACTATGATGATTATTATGATATAAGCACTGCAGAAAGATGGAATTCACACTTTATTGCTCACATTCTGTACCTCAATGAAGTATTTATCATTGTTCATTATGTAATTGCTTGACAAATCTATATAACAGCTAATCCCACTGTACATTCTGATCAAGTCTAAATCTGATCATGATGAGCCTAACTCTAAAAAAAGAAAATAAATTACATCAAATATATACTTGCCTACAGTAACAGTAAGAATTATCACCCAGAAAGTGCCAATTGATGATCTAATGGTTAACGCCATCTTGATGTCCTCGGAACGACATCGTTCATACTTTCTTAGAAAGTAAACAGCTCAGGATGAAATAACTCACGTCTACATGTAAGCCATTAATCAAAGCGGAGCCCTTCTGCCTGCGAAACAAATTCATGACTATATGTATTCGACAGGGAAGCACATCCAACAAAGTGGTAATTTTGCTTGCCTTGACCTGCTGTTGTTTACAAACCATGAAAGACGTATCCTAGGCAACAACCAAACAAGCACGTCTGCGGCCTCTTTGCCAGTAAAATGGAGGCCAGATAAAAATGGGGGAAAAGACCCACGAACACCTGTTCATTGACTCCTCAGGGCCCAACAATTACTTCAGAAAGCCTGAACATCAACTACCTGAAAAATCCCTCTGTTCTACAGGTAATATCTTACCTCCACTGTCTGAACGGAAAAAAAATGCTGACCTTAAAAACTACGTTCCAGATGTAGACCAGATCAGTCCAATTCTATTTGGAACAGCTGCATCTGTGTTTTCTCTCAACAGCAGTTGGGCAGCGTTTTTTTTTTCATAAGTGCAAACAAAGAGAGAAAATGCTGAATTAAACAAAATGCAACACCCTGGTATGTGTTAAATAAAATGGAAAACATTCTGTTATCTGGCCGTTCATTAGCTGAGGACAGTCGACACACAGCTGTTGCTGAGTGATGCTATGTTGGGGAATGAAAGCAACTGGGAACCTGCACCAAAGTTTGTGGAATTGCTGGTTTAAGCACCATTTTGAAACTAATGATTTTTTTTTTCCACAACTGGTGAGTGAAACATCTAGACGACATCATTTCATATCAACATGAGGTTTCACTTACTGGTGAATTTGCTATAATTCACTTTTAAATTCAACGATGAAACAGTTACATTTTGACAGGCTCACTCACCTTTGAAATATTTTTAACTTCAAAGCGTGAGCAGTGCACCGAACCCAATTTTTGCACAAGGTTTTGAAATTGGGCTTTAATCTGGCTGTTTCATGACAGTTTACACTATCTATGTAATGGAAGATTCAGTAAAACATCTGTGATTAAGTTTCTCGGGCAAGACCACATTACAACTGTGTCACCTCAGTTTCCTTGAAGACAATGAGTTTTGTCTAAATCCAGGTATGCTATTCAGCCTGAAGATAATAATACATCCCCTGATCTTCATATTAAAGAGGAGAACACAGTTTAATAATTTATACTGAAAGACTGCCCTCATATTACCTTAACCTGCCAACTGAATAGGATTCTTCATGTTTGAGGTAGGTGTGTCTTTGGGTGGCAATGAAATCATCACAAACCGCAATTAGCAGATTAATGAGATCAAATTGACATAACATTACTTTTATAAAAACAGGTGAACACATACACTCCAATTAGCCACGTCAGCCAGGCAAATAATGAACCTTTGATTTCTGTAACTGTATTGCTCATTATCTGTTCATCTTCAAAGCTGTGTTCTAAGAGGGACCTCTAAACCAAAGCATCAATACTGCATAGAAATTACGAGCCCTTCAATTTAGCTGAGAACAACTCCTCTACGACAAATAAAATCTATAGCATATGTATTTTTGAAAATTCAGTTGAAAATTCAATTGGAAAGTTTTTAAATCATTTTCCATGTTATAGCCAAAGCCAGACAGTTTACACAGCTAAAGCTCTTTCAAAAGCTGAGAGCTTTGATGACTTGTGTACTTTGAGCGATATGCTGCTTCTGGAGAGCATGCTATTAGCTACTTTGATGCACTTAAAAAGATGTAACAGCATGGATTATAAAGAAATATTTAATAATTTGTCATTGCTATTTTATCAGGTTTTTCATAATGGTAAATAAAATCTAAATGATAAAATGTGAACTTTATGGAAAGCTTTATGCCTCCTTTGTTTGCACATCCTGAAACAACAAGACACAAAATGATTTTTCTAAATACAAGTTGGTTAAATATTATTTGTGAAACGAGGATGAATGACAGCACAAAAATCATGTTACAAGTATCTATGAAACGCTTGTATGCTTGTATTGGCAAGAGAATAGAAAACTCGATCACCTTTTGATCCGTGGTGAATTGTCAGATGTTTACCGCTCACATCCGGCTTAAATTTCATGCCCTCTTTCCTGTGTTCGGAAGCTGACAGAGCCTGGCCCTGACACATGAGGAAGACACTTGTTGCTGACATGTCCGCCCTGGCAACGGCATTCACTGTGCAGCGCAAATAGAAGCATACAGGAAAAAAAAAGATTTACTTTTTATCGTCCCTTCTTTTCTGTGCAGAGATGGAAGACAACCTCTGGATTTTACTTGAGTCATCTAAAGAATCGCAGATGACATGTTCTCTCTTACGCATTCTATCATTGCTATTATTACTAGCCAGCCATACTTCAATATTCTATTTAATATTGCAGACAGACCGATTTTAAAGTTAGCTCACCACATTGCAAGACGGCAAGATGTGGAAAAAAAGATATCGAACTGTCAATAAGCTACAGCTAGCTCCAAGCAACATAAAAACAACAGCATGCTTCTCCTTTGTTTCACTGACGGCTTGGAGGAACCACAGGCACCGGCAATCAGCTTTTCACTGAAATGATTGGCAGGTATATTTGTGGAGGACTGAGCTGACACTGCTGATTTGATTTTGGCTTCAAACAGGACGTGTTCAAGCAAAATTTAGCAGCGCACTCCAACGCTGTAACTATGGCTTAAAAAACAACTCCAGGTTCTGGATTACGCATAATGTTATCCAAACAATAGACAAAATAGAGGTCAATTAACCCTCTAGTTGAAAGTTTTTTTTTTTTTACATGGTGGTTTTCATAAACAGACTGACAACTTTTTATCTTGGTGTCTCTGCTTCTTAATGGCCATGTCTGGTCAACACTTTTTTTTAACACAGTCGCACTGTTTTTTGGACAAAGGTTGTGGCTGTGGATAGTTTCATGGTAATCACAGGCACCAGTATGTATACCCTCACTTGCACTCTGTTACTGCCCGTTAGAGACTGGGCTGGGTAACCGAAAAGCAAAAGTAATTTCTTGTGCTGCATGTCTCTAACTCCAGCACAGACCAAAAAGACACTACACATACAGATTCCGTTGTGCAAGCTCTCTGATGTCTGTCCGTGTTAATCGTCCTCTGCGTCCATTTGGTTTCAGCGCCGCTCTCAATGCCCAACTCTGCTAGTCATACTTTGTTGCTTTTTTAATTATTATTTCTGAATGCCTGGCAATGCGTCACAATTCCTCTCACAGCGCCCACACTGGTCCACATTCGTTTTTTTATGAACAGCATGAACTGAAATTAACTCTGACATTCCTCAAAGGGCAGCTGGGACTGCGGAGGGCAAAAATGCCAGAGCAAAGGGAGCGAATTAAATGCAAAATCGGAGGCGGTTCGGCTTCATTTTTAGGAACTGCAAGGCGCGGCTCATCGCGCCATGGGACCCGTGACATTTTCGACCGAGACCGCTCGTTTCACGAGTTATAATCACCATGAAATGAAGCTGGCATCAGACAACTGTAGAAATCACTCTTTAGACTTTCAGTTTGGAGCTCTGGCCGAGCAAAACGTTCCCCTCCGTCGATACGTTTTAAGCTTGATTCTCTACCTTAAAGGGCGGCGAGAATGTCAGACGGGTGCACACATTTCACAGAACCCAGCGCAATGGATGCACTGCAGTGAAGGTGACATTAAACAGTTAGCATGGCCTCACTCGACAAATCACCCCTTTTCTAAACGCCAAGACTTTCCATACCCATTGTAGACCTTATATGTCATACACTTCTATTACTTAGTTTTTTAGTTCTCTGGGTAAAATCATATTCATTGCCTGGCTGGTTACCTAATGGTAATGGATTCTGAATTATATATTTATGGCATAGGAACACTGCAATTGAATTATTTCACTGGATGAAGAGGGAAGAGCAGTGAATGGGTAAAATAGCTTTTCAAGTTGTCGTGCCGGGAAAATGCATCCCAAAAACCCAAAAAGCTGTCTGAGAAAAATGAGAGATAGTTTAAGATAATATCCTTCAGAAATAAAGGCAAGCTCTGAATCAACTAAAGCATTGGCAGAATGGGCATGGGTTTATGTGTCACTGTCAATCCTTCAGTGGCACAAAGGTCACTCTTTGAAGGATGTGTTGCACAAAGAAAGGGGAATAGAACTAAAAGTGTAAAATATGCACAAGTTTTAGTTTACTTGTGCATCACAGAACGAAAGTTCAAAATTTCAAAATGATTTTCACACCACAGTGTACGTGTATTTAAATAGTGTACAACATCTATGCTATCTTGAGAATTTATTAATATACTCTGCTGTGAACAAGAAAAACATACAGATTCCATGTCACTGAAATAATAAGTATCAGAAGAATCAGTTCAACATTAATACACATATTCTGTCCTTGCAGAAGAGCAGAGAAACGATGGTGTAAAACCAACAATGCTATTTTAAGGAAGACAGGACCTGCTTTAGCTACAGAGCAGGTTTTTCACAGCTTCAAATAACTGTAAAACATGCCGTTTTAGA
Organism: Megalops atlanticus; assembly: GCA_019176425.1. Classification (NCBI taxonomy): domain Eukaryota; kingdom Metazoa; phylum Chordata; class Actinopteri; order Elopiformes; family Megalopidae; genus Megalops; species Megalops atlanticus. The sequence goes on from CM032880.1 coordinate 23,921,819, forward strand.
CCAAAGAGAAAATTTGCACATAAACTTTACATTCAGTTTTAACTGACATCTTTTTTTTTTTTGTTTTGTATAAACAATTTTATAATGTTCTTCAATAATCCTGTCTGTCTGTGTGTATGTGTGTGTTTCCATCATTATCATACCAATCAACTATCACCTGAATACTGCTAGTCATTGTTCAAGGTGTCTCCTTGACTCTGTTGCCTTTATCAGGCAGGAAGTGATGAAGCAGAGCTACCGGCTAAATTCATTTTCAGCATTCCAAAATACCTCACTTTCAGTCTGATATTTTACTACCCTGGTGTGGTTTTTCCAGCAATCCTGGTTATTTAAGACCCATGCAGAGCAGCATCTAACCACGGCTGTGCAGTTTCAGAAGGACTGAAAAAACACACATGAATGAAAATACACACACTGCTTGGAGAAAAAGTAATAACAATGTGTCATCTAGATTCAAAATACATAAATGTCAGGAATCGCTTCGAAAATAGCACTTTAATAAAAGTTTAAAATTATGCCGGTCTGCATATATATTTAGTGCGTGACACATTGACAAAAGTGGATGGAGTTTCTGCTTCTGACTTTTAAAGTATTCTATTTTCTGTTCACGTGCCTACAAATAGAATTTCCACCTCTTACTGCTCGTTTGTTCCGTTAAGGGGCACCTAGGGTGGTTTCGAAAAATTAAACGCAGGCAGAAAGCTTGGATGAATGTGCTCGGAATTTATTAATAGACCTTGGAAGTGGCCATCAATTTAAGAGTGTGCTACGCCCTAAACAAAAAAACTTTTTTGGGGTCAGTTTAAGTACTTTTTCTTGGATACTTAATTAGAGGCTTCAGTTAATTTCAAGGTAATTCTGAGACTAAGGCCATTGCAATTTCATTCTGGAGGCATGCTCTTTTGCCCTTTTGAGGGCTACTGCCTCAAGTCCCAATTCTTTTGTAGTACATGCTGTACACAAAAAATCTACATATAAACCCATGCCCATTGACAGTTCTTGCTAAAAGCAATATGTGTGAGGGAAGGGTTAAGTATAGGTTTAAAAAATAATGATAAAAAACAAGCAAGCAAGCAGTGAAACTCCACATCCCCCCCAAAAAACAAGCCATTTATTACCCAGAACAAAGAAAGGAAAAACAGCCCCTTACGAATAAAACGTCTTTTTTAACGAGAGAATCTTAGCCTTTCAGAATTTATTAATGACAGCGCTGCTTTGAAGAGGAGCCAGAGAGTGCCCGCTGCCTGTCACCCTCGCTCCCTCTGATCCGTCAGCCAGGGGCGGCTGACATCGCCGCAAACACAATAACAGCCATTCAGCACATCCTCTCCACCTGCCAGCGGGGAGGAGGGACCATCGTTTCAGCAGTTTGCGGAGACATAAAAACTGCGTGGATATGGCCACGAGGCTTCTGGCCGCCCGACGTATACATTTCGAATCCTCCGAGCGGAGGGAAAGCTATTCGTCACTCACGGCTTTCTGGGGCTGCCAGCGATTGTCGCTCACTCAGACAATTCAAATAAGCGAAACCCAGGGAGCTCTGGATGATTTACTTTTCATAAAGAAAGCACACAAAAGTGGCTGGCCGCAGACCAATCTCTCTCATGAAATCAGCGCGGAACATTTAACACTCTCCCACCCAGAGGAGTTCGGGAAGGGCCGGCGGAATTCACCCTCCGTTACCCGGCCTCTCCAGGGAGAGAGGAAAGGCCACCTTCGTCTGGTGCCTTGACAATGTAAGAATGGCAATATTTACAACAGCCTGTCAATTTTTAGACTGGAACATCGCTGCCAGACAGAGAGTCTCCTTTGGGGAATTAACAAGGAGCCTTATTCAAACCATTCTCCTCTGGAACGTTTTTCGGGGGGTTGGGGGATTATGCAATTCCATACAGATCAGATCTTGATGAGGATACCTGACTTTTGCGTTTTTCACACTGACCTTGGAAACTGAAGTGCGCTGTTTTGTAGTTTTTTTGTGATTTGGTGACTATTTGGCACACCTGATTGCACCACAACATATGAAAAGTCCATTAGGATGCCTATAATTTTGAAAACCATATTCACTGCAGAGGGTGGATATTTGAATACATTCCTTGTCATATGTCAAAAAATCCTTTGATATAATTTCTGGCAAAACATAATCAGAAAGCCAATGTGAATTTTTTTCTTTCATTTGCTTTTGTTGCGCACACCTCTAATGGGTAAATCTACATCTAAATTCAGACGTTGCTACATAGGTCATGAGTTGCAATTGACTAAAAGGGGAGAACATAAAATAAAAATTGATATTGTTACTATCATAAATGTCTGAAATATTTTGATACAATCCTTGCCGAGAGAAAACACACAGGTAGTTTTGATTTGCAGTGTATGAATGGAAAAAAACAGTATGCTAAACAGAGCAGAAAATATTTAATAAACATTTGAAGTTATCCTACATGGATTATCAGGAAACAAGGATAATGTCCAATTTAGCTGTGGAGGTCATTAATCAATGAGGACTTAGCCTAAGGACTCACCCTGACAGTGCAGTGTAAAATCACTGTAATTGTACTGAACATGTCTAGTTGGCTTGAAGTCAGTTCCAACATAAACCAGTGCTCTTTCCAAATTCTGCAATGTCTCGTCTTTGTATACCAAAAAACCTTCACAGAAATCATATAAAATATTTCTTTGTATGAAACAGTACTGTCTGACTGCAGTAAACATGTCAATTAATTTAACCCAGCTAGCATTCCAGAGTGCAGCTGTTCCAGGCAGCAGGTTTGAGGGGTGCGATAGGCAGCAGGGTGGATCAAAGCTGCAACCTCAAAGACAATGACGGCATCCAGACACTCTCCTGCCACTGCTAACTAACTAAACTTCATTTTATTTGAGGCTAGATATGCGACCTGGCTACAACGCCAATATATGCCTCGCAAATTCAAACTTTTGTTGACTACACTCTGTTGTTACTAAGGGGGACACAAAGTAGTAAGTTGGGGAGAGGAAGGCCATGTTAATTAAAGAGATGGCTGGTCAGTAAACTGAGGCGGCTGCCTCGTCTCTGCCCCGCCGATCAAGCGCTGTAACGCAACCCCGGGCGCGCAGACGGGTCCGGAACCGCTTCCTGAATGGGCTCCACGCTGGGCGGACACGCCACAGAGGGCCAGGAGATCCGCGAGAGACCCCGGCGGATCTGAAACGAGCGCCGGACCGCTGCCAAGAACCGGATTAATCCCTGGCGGCGTTCCACACAAAAGGGCCCCGACAGGCTCCCGATCTCCCTGACCTTCTCCCGCGAGGCCGGCAGAGAACTGGATTATGGGAGATGACAAGTGACAGGTGCAGCCAATTACCGGCGGTGACATAAGGCCCGGGTGAGGGGACAAGGTTACGCAGTCGCACTCCTCTGTGGGTACTTGGGTGTTGCCAAAAAACATAAATAAATAATTCTGGGGAAAAAAATCATAATCCACAAGACGGCCGGTGGACATCAAAAGAGTCCACCCCACGATGCACCTCTCATTAAAGCATGACTTTCTGTTGTGAAGTCCACCAACTGTGGCTGCGTTCACTCTCACCTAACCTGGCAATCTGTCAAGCAAAGGAGGAAAAAAAGCAAAATGGCCACAGAGACTAACTGAGCATTCATCTCTGCAAGCAGCTTTCTTCCTGCCAAGACAGACGTCCCTCGCGCTATTCCACTCCAGTCATGTTTAATGAGCGAGCAAGAGGAGGATCAAATGTGTTTTCTGAAGCGTACTTGTTTGCAACACAAATCAGTATACTGTGATGAGCCATCACTCAAAAATAATGAATGCTGGGGCTCCACTGTGTAACAGTGTGAGGAACTCCCACACAGAGCTCATTCTGGTGCTAAGTGAACTTCTGCTTCCTAGACTGAGTCTATACAATTCAAGTGGAATTAAACTGAAGTCACCCTGTTACGTTTGAGAGCAAGGGGAGCACTGATCATACAATGCTGGTTGCCACAACCTTTCAAACAACACCATTTAGCCACTTTACCTCCATATGCAACACTAAATAACTGTATCAATAGAATTTTTCTTCTATGTAGATCAGGCATAACATGTTGACAATACGATGTATGATTTTACTGTGATTAATAAAGATGAGCTCCTGTGACGTTCTCACGTGCTCCACTCTGGGTGGCACTGTAGAAAAGACCCACGGTCCTGATGTCTTTCACAGCCACCTGGCAACCACTGGCTGGGATCAGGGAGGAGAACAGGCCTGCCAAAGCCAGTTGTTTTTTCACGCTGTGAAACCAGCAATGGACTGCACCCCATTGGTGTCCAAGCAGTCCAGCCTTTCCTCATTCTCGTTCATATTCAGATATCCATACAACTGCTGGCCTTGCTGTACGGCACACCACACTAAGGCTACCGAAAGTCATCCACCGGACTCAGGTGCAGTAGCTGTGAATGCCTTACCTAGCTTTCTGATCAATACCTTCTTCCTGTTGGTATCCTAAACACTGTCACGTACCATACAGTTCTTAACCATAATAATGATAAATAATTAATGACAATAACATAATTAATGTATGCAGCACACAAACAATTTCACTTCAACTTTAATTTAGCCTCACTGGCTTGCTGTTCATAGGCTTGCTGTTGATTGACTGTGGGTGGGTAGGTTTGGAGGAAGCAAACTGCAATGGGAACGTATCACTTGGTTTGAACAGCCTGCAGCAGATTCATTCCACAAAAGACTGCAGGGACATCTGACATGCAGTTATTAGTCAATACTTAATATGAGTCATTATTCAATGCAGCAGCCACAGTTTCAGGTCATTCCAGATTCAATGACTCAATCAACCATTTGATTTTAATGAAAACTACAGAAGTTTTTCCAATGGGAGGAACCTTGACAGAAGATGATTTGTGCTCCATCTTCGCTGCATCTCTCTCCAAAGAAACCTCCCTCAAGCAACTCTATCTACACTGCTAGAAAAGGGGAGACAGCCTTGCCACTGGTAGGTAATGGGCTGCACTAAATGGGATTGTGAATTGCTACTTCGGTTTCAGTTTTAGACCTTACTACACAAATATACAATGCCATGACTGGAAGCCAAGAACAGCAATAACTATGAGTAATATTAACAGTACAGAGGGGTGTTATGGTAAGGGTGTATTATAGCTGCATTGAAATTATGGCATTTGCATCTCATAAATATTAGCAATACTTCAAAAATTAAAACCCAAAATCATTGACTTTAACTGGTTTACATCTCATGTCTGCATTTCTCCCTCCTGGAGTGATACAGTCGCATGTCTGTGCTTACTTCAGTGATAATCTGAAGATCAGAGGTTTCAGCTCATTCCAGCCTTGATTCCAGGCTTAAGTTTACTTCAGATACGAAATATTTTTCACCCACACTGAGAGCGTAGTCATGCAGGATACCTCCTGGCCAATATAACTTTTCACACAGTGTCATGAGACCCGCACTTCCGAGACAACAACCAGGGAACCTAACTTAAAAAAAAAAAAAAAAAAATACATTAAATTGCCACATTGAATATAGCAGACTGCGATAATTACCCACCCTTGGGGAAAAGCCTACTGAAATAGTGGAAAAGTTGAGCACAGCGCGGTGCTGCAGAAAGCAGACGCTGCCTCTGCGGACACGTGACAGGTGGGCCGGGGGTTAGAGGTGGGCCGAGCGCTCGCTCGCACACGCCCACACACGCAGAGGCCCGCCCAGCCTCTCTCGCTGCCGCTCCACCGCGCTGTGCCGGACGCTACGCTTTTCTTTATTTTTTTTTCCCCCCCTTTCTCCCCCTCGTTGCAGCCCTATTTCAGAATCGCCGATTGTATGTTAGGCTCATCTCACGGCAACAATCGCTGCTTTCGCTCAGGAGCGGCGAGGCGAGACGAGTGAAGTCCTCCGGCACACTCACATGCAGCCAATGGCTATTTTTCCACGCTCCGTGCCACACAGCATGCTGCAGCAGAGCGAGAGCTCATTGGAGGACAAGCGCTGCTCCACTGATGTCATCCAAGCAACTCACAATCACCTGTTGAATCGCGAGGGCATCTGACAGCGGTGAGATGAGGAAACCCCTGCTGAACTACTCATCCCTACCCCTGGGGGAGCAAAGCCAATTTGTTCTCCATCTGTGGGCTCACGATCACTGTCAGCAAATGACACCGCTGGGAACGAACCAGGCCCGCTGAGCTCAGCTTGAGTTCAAAGTGAACGCCTGAACCAGTGAGCTACTCAGGAGCCCCAACTTCCTTTTTCAGTTTTGTTCTGGTTCTGATCCAGTTCTGGTGTTCCAAAACTGAGTATGAAAAAGGTCATGGCAAACCAGGATTTTGAGACTGGTGTGCCAGGGTTTTGTGTATTTTTCATGCTTAGAATACAGAAAAATTTAGATCAAATTCAAATCAGGAAAATTATCGCTAAAATGATTGCCAGTTCCTTTTCCATTTGCATGTTTTAAATAGCATGAACTATGCAGGATCTTGATATCGCCTTCAAAGTGATTTCCAAAAACCTTTGACAATCTGATATGAGATTTCAGTACATCATGTGGTCGAATCCCACTTCCTCCCATATTCTGAACGATTGCGCCCCGTCGCTTATCTTATTGGAACGGAATGCAGATGTGGGATAAGATAGAACAAGATGTTGCACCCCTTTGACTCGGTGAGACAAAATTTACACATGCTGACGGCTAGCGAGGCCTACTCGTCGGTATTCAGACTCAGTGCACAGTAACACCGAAACCTCATCCAGTCCTGATTTAACTGCCACCACAGGGATTTCTGTCTCTCTTTGCACACACTCCCCAATAACAAATACCTGCCGAAACAAAAATACGTTCAGTCTCCCACAGAAAGCCTTAAATACTGAGAAAATTAATGTGACGATGAAGAAAACGTCTGCGCACAAGCGCAATAATCAAAAAGAGCTTAAGGATGCATTTTCGCAAACCTTCACGACAATATGAAAACAATCCCAACAGCCACCGTGGCTTTACGGGGCGGGGTGGCGGGAGATCCCAATTTATTTGTTGGCCCTTTCTCCGATTTCACTTGCGGTGCACACGGGCTGTGCGCGAATGCATTAGCAATAACATAATTGAGGATAATTTGTTTTCTCTAATCATAACAGCATTAAATTACAGATGTTAAGTATGGAGGATATGGAGAGAGCCAGAAGGCCTGCTGGCAGGAGCAGTAAACGCCATGTCCCAAGCCCATATGGAAGCGTTTTGTTTCCCCAGCCGTGCCCTGCCGGCTTTAGCTGAAGTGGAGGCTACCGCGTACGCTGCTTTGAGGACCTGCCTCGACACAGCGAAGTCAAAGGCTTCCCGGGCACACAGGAACCCTCTCTCCATTCACCCCACAAGAGAGGCCCATGGCAAGCGACAGGGGTACGATTTTGGTACAGCACCAGCACCATAGATTATCCCAAAACTATTCTAACCACAGGCAATGAAAGCACAGCCCCTGTGCTGATATTTATACCACATTTTTTGCCATTTTGGCTTTCCTCCATGTTGGACTCGGGCTACCGATGAATTACCCACAATTCTTTGTGCACTCTGCAATGCAATGTCAGTAAAATCAAACAGTGAAATGGACAACAAGGCTTTGCCACCCCTTCCTCGATTGCCACGTTTACACATTATGGAGAGCGTAAAATATCTTTCACAATACATAGTGCCTCCACAAAAAATACCATGTATAAAGTGGCACCTAAGGTGTCTGCAAGCTTCAGGACTCAGATCAACATGCACTACGAGCAGTAACCAATTCGCTTGTGCCAATGTCAGCTCACACCAATCATCAATTTCATTCTCTGCTCGTCGGCTTACTACCTGTGTAAGTCAATTAAAGAGACACTCAAAAATATATGGAAAGTAAAAGCAGACTGAAATAATCCTAGATCGTGTCAATGAAACTGAGAAAGATGCAAGACATTAGACTGGCAAATCCACAGCAAGCAGCAGCCCATCCCCACTCACTATGGACGGTCTTCACATGCAAAGACCACCGCAACTTCAGTAGTCTTCAACGAAGAGAAGCTGACAGAAATAACCCTGTTTATTAGACTGTGCTGCAGAGCAGGGCCCAGTCTGGAGCAAGTCTAACGGTAAAGATTTTATAAAAATTGATATGGTTCATATGGATCCAATCGAGGGACGTGGGGGACAGAAAGTTGGGAGAACTTGGCATGTTTTTGATATCGCAACTTAGATATGGGGAAAGTAGCAGCAAACTTGCCTTTTTTACCATTGAGGTCATTTTTGTCTAGAGACTCTAAAAATACATTATGATTTACAATCCACAGTCAAAAATCATACACTTCCAAACTACCCCATTACCATCTAAGGATGAAAAACACAAAGAACAGTCATGTGTTTTATAAGAGATTATATGCAATTTGGTACTGAAGAAATTCAATAAATGACATGATGACCCGTTACTAGGTAACACCACGAAACACTGTTATAACAATATGGTAAAGCGCAAGGCACAAAGATGTTCACTTGTGTCCTATGCTAAACTGACGTAAGATAGTTAATTGCTAAGATTGCTTCAGACATTACTCAGACGGTAACGTCTGTGGACAGTTTTCTTTTCAAACATTATCTCTGCCCATTTGCAAGAATATGAAAAGGTAGATAATCAAAACACAGCGTGTCCCTGAGATTCTTCAGCCTCAAAGATCTGAAGGAAAAGTGGTGACTAATCAAAAGGCACCCCTTGCTGTCACCCCAGGCGTCCTGCCTCTCTGCCGTGGCGACGGCGCGGTGTGCCGTGACGTTGGCAAAGCTGCCGGCTTTCCCTGGGGAGCCCTGCGCCGGGCTGGACACCGGCGTTCCCAGAATCCCTTTCTCCGTTTCCAGGTGATCACACACATGTGCGCGCTCCCTCACCTAAGATCTCCCGAGGCCCCCTGCCAAAACGCGAGTGGGACGGAGCACTCCACTGGAACAATGCCCCCTTTGTCCCGGGCCGGCACTATACCTACTGGCCCACTCTTTGATTCCGGGCCAAGACAAACCACTGCGTTGGGTTACAGCTCTTGTAGCCAAACAATCTGCGCTTGTGTTTAATATACTACAGTCTGTCTGCATTTTGCTCACTGTCAATCACGCGCCAGCGCCTGGCGGGGCCAGGTTCTTATTTCATTAATTTTAATAAGAAAAGGGTGTGTTTATTACAACCAGAAAATAATGCACGGCCGGTCAGCAGCCCGGGTTTGAGCTGCAAGATAAACCGTGGGGTAAATCACCGCGCTTGTTTTCTCTCCCGGGTCCCGCTGCGGAGTGGTGACCCTAAACTGTCAGCTTTCATTGGCTGAGGTCATAATTATTCCTTTTCAGACAGGTAGCAGTACTGGGTTCAGATGTGTATTAGTGTAAAAGAAAAAAAACTAGCATAGTATCTTAAGTTACAAAACAAATGTGTAAATATGAAACAATTGAGAATTTTTTTGTCTCTGTTGTCAAGAATGAAATACAAGAAAGTAATACAATCAACTCTCACATATCTTTCTGAGTATAGGCTATTTGGCATTTGTTTCTTAGATATAAAGGAACATAGTCCAGTACAGAGGAAAGCATTTACCCATACAATCAAAGACTGATGTAAGATATGCGTTTACGATATTGAGTACTTTTTAATTCACATTATGCTTTTTGAACTAAAAAATAAGGAATAATTCTGCATCTCCCCTATATCTCTTGTGCAACAACACATCCAGGGTAAAAAAAAAAAATCAACCCCAAGCTACAGGACAGGATTGGCCTGTGTGTGGCAGAGCGTTGGCTTTAAGTCCGGTCACACTACAGTGTACGAGGAGATGTTATTTTTATACTGGGCTGCTGAAATGATCGGTGCCGGACTGTCCATCGAACTACCCCGACCTGCATCTCACTGAAACGTTAGTGGGTGTATGGGTCGGAGACAAGACAGCGCTGCCAGGAATATATAAAATAATAAGGGGAAGGTTTTCCATGCCGCCCCATCCAGGACCAAATGTGCTCTCCATTTACCGAGAGTGCGGTAATAGTAAATGTCTGAAGATGCAAATCTGACAAAAACATAAGAACGCAAATAATAGCGTAGTCAAGGAGAGCGAAGGCCAGCTTCCATTTTTCCCCGTGTAAACCTGCTTTGTGAGAGCGGATTGAGATTGATTCCATTTTGGCAGATGAAAAGAGAATAGCCTCGCGTTCGAGCAGAAGCTATGAAAGCCATGGCCTTTATGCGGCAATTATTACAGCGCCACTGAGCCATGAGTCATCCTGACATATCTTCACATTATTTGTTGATCATTTGCAATTCAGAGCTTACAAAACAGGATATAGATTTTATACATACTGTAGCTGAAAGGGGAAGATGGAAGTTGTTCCATATGAAATTTTGGCTGAGGGGGAGACGCGACAGCACAGCAAATTGATCCAGTGTGGAAAGGGACGCTCAAGCGAGGACCTTATTTCGGATAACTTGCCATATACGGCTAAGGCCAAACCCTACAGGTTTATACACACTCCAAATTCGCGAATGGAAGACCATGTTAATTGGCCTTCGTTTCAGCTCTTTGCTGGAGCACGCTCACAGTCATCAACACAAGATTAGCTTGAATGTAGGGTGGGACTCTTTTTCCCCAAAATGTAACTCTCAAAATGGTAACTTTCACCATATTAGTAGACTAGTCAAAATTTCCAATATTAATGGGGAGTGGCAAAAGGTGCCACCAGTGGCCAAAGTGACGCCAATGGAAAGAGAACGCATTCAGCAGTCGTGACGGTTTTTTGTTTGGTTTCTTTATGCTCCCCTTTTTCGCCGGGACTTCAGAACGGTTGACTGAGCATAAAGCTGCACCACGACTCGATCCTCCTCGAACACGGGGAGGAGCTGAAGCGAGGCGCGTGCCTGTACAAGTCCGCCAATATACTCACCTGCGTCCAGCCGCCATTTCACACAGTGAAACGTTGCATTCTCTTACTCATCACAGAAGTTTACATGTCAACTCAATTGTCCAACTTTGAAATAACTGTAACAATAATGGTTACTGTAGCTGAAACTGTAGCCAACTAACTAGCTTAACAATGCCTGCCAGACAGGGCACAGTACCGTAAGAGAGCTGACACAATTGTCCCAAAACAGTAGGAAAAAAGTCTCGGACCGCTTAGCTAGCTAGACTTCCAAACCACTAAATAACCAGTCTGTCCAGACCACAAACCACAAAATGTTACAAGACCCTGTTCGACTGTATCAGAAAACTGTACATCTAAACACACTCACAACGAAGCCTTAACCCTAAGAAACTAAGCCTTATTAACAGCCATATTCAGTATTTACTCTAAGCAGGAATAACTTGCACTGATTCCTATACAATACTGTGTAAAAATCCGTATCAAAGTACAAACGATCATAAAAAGCCATATTCGATCCCATTTACAATGCTAAATGTGTGCGCATGAAGTATTCTGTATATGCGAGACCTGAAACCTCTAACACACGGATGTAACTGAAGCTGGAACTGCCCAAGCTGCTTCGTACAGATAGCATTTCTATCTGTATTATGTTTGTTATTCTGGCACTTCAAGCAAAGAGAACAAAACGCTGATGCACAATACTTGGATCTACTGCCCACATTTTCCAATGTCTGAAAAGCACAAGCAGTGTCCACATAACTCAACTGCAGTTCACTTGAAGAGAATGAGAGCTGATGAAGTAGGATCAGTCCATTCAAAATGAAGCCTTCAGGAATAAAGAGACGGGAAAGGCACAGAGAGCCTCACTATAAAGGTCAAAAAGCACCCAGCTGTCTTGGCCCTGGACATACACAAAAGGAAAAAAAAATCACTGTCAACCGATGAGATGCTACTTGAGAAGAAAAAGCACTGAAACTTGGAATCTCTGGAAGGTACGGTGCTGAAAACAGCAAGGTCGTGTGCTCATTAGCAAAACACACTGCAGAATCCCTCCACCTCCATCAGTACATGCCCACCCATGGAGCTGCCCTCACTTGCATTCTGATTCTGGTAAGGGCCTTTCACTGTACAAAAATGCCTAGTCAAGTAAATTAGTACTTATCTTTAGGGGATAAGTAAAGCCCATATGCTTCTTTTTTTATTTTTCTGGTCTTGATACAGAACTATTATCAAAACTGCAATGGAAAACTGTTGCCATTTTTAATAGAAGTGCTCGTTAAGGAAGTACCTGATAAATAAAACTGCCCTCACGACTAGACTGAAGTGACTCTTACATATCACTAGTAGATATACTTTGTCTAGATTATCTTGCTTGTAACTGGTCATAGGGCTTGTCAGCCAAAATTGATTTGTGTTCAACCGCTTTAAGACCCTATGCTGTCCGACTGACCACGTTCCACGGCAAAAGTAATGATAACAACAACAGGGTGCATTTTCTAGGTTTTACCAAACTTAAACGAGGAAAAAACTGACACCGGGAATTAGGTGAAGAAACATGGCTGCCACAAACCAGCTGAGTTTTGCCATTCTCACATGATGGAAAAAAAAATGACTCTTGCTCATTTAGCTGCGGGGACTGATCATCAGCGCAGTAAGCGAATATGTTAAGTGGTAAAGCTGTTGTGATACACAGGAGCAACATTTTACGCTTGCTCGGGCATGCACTCACGCTCGGCCTCCGTTTAATCGCTGCTTGCGGCTGCACTTTCGTGTCATGTGCTTATCACACACCTCTATCAAGTGAGACTAATTAAGCTTCCATTTCTACATCCTATTATATAAACCATGGACTCTTAACTTCAGCGGTTCACATAAGGTGCTTTACTGTACGGTGCGTCACCCTGAATTTCACCCCGCAGGACCAGGATGTAGGGAGCTCCACTGCCTCCGGGGAAAAGCAGGCCTCACCGTTGAAGGGTACGCAGCTAAGCGTGTCCCAGACTCCAGCACAGGCGCACCCTTGGGAAACCTGCCCGGCCCCACCCTCCAGCCTGCACTACGCAAGGCAGTCCGTCACCTTGGTTGTACCCACACCCAACGGATTCAGAGGCCCTTTTATTTCCAGCAGAACCAGAAAAGAACATTTTCTTATCGACGCGGCCGCCAACAGCAGATATAAGTTTTTTTTTTTTTTTTTAACACTGGAAATTAGTTAGTTTGGGGAAGCAATTATATTTAACAAGACTTTCCATTTTTTCCAATCTGATAAAGCAAACACAGCGTCGAAAAGCTCCTTGGGCTTTCAATAAAGGGAAGCTTATATTCATAAAGTCTTAACACGGTCTCCCGAGGCCGCTTCAAATGTTGAAGTAATTATGGAAAAAAAAAAAAAAATGGGGGGGGGGTTCGGCGAACCCGACGCACCAGGGTTACAGGTTTCCCTTAAACGTTTCTTCCTTTTTCAAGGGGGAAACGGGGATGATTCGCACGGCCGTTTGCGGGGGCATCCTTCGCGCGGGGAGAAACGCGTACCTCCTCTCAGGGCTCTGACTCACTCTGACTCTCTCTTTCTCTCTCTCTCGGTCCGCGTCCAGGACCGGACTGGCACCGGCTCCGCTCGATCGCCCCTCGGCTCTTTCTGCGCAGTAATTTCACTTCTGCGCCAGCATTTCTCTCTCACCTAGCCAGCCCCGGCCCGGGCTCATTTGATGTCGGGCCAGCGGGTCTGATGTGCGTGTTGAGGGCCGGCAGGCGCTTGCGGCTCCTGCCTGGCCGGGAGCGCCGCGCGGCTTCAGCGACACCTCGGCGGCGTCGTCGCCGCTGTCGACCCTCGGGGTGGGGTGGGGGGGTCAATAAAGTTGCCGCTATCAAAATGCCACTTCCTGTCGTGGAGAAGGCTTTGGATGTGTCTGATCATGCCTCACGTGTCGTGTGTGAATGCATCTGCATTGAGCCAATGCCATTTTCACCCTTGCTTGCCAGTTATGTTGTAGCATTAGCGTTTACAAAGTGATACGCTGTAATGTTAGCCGTAAAGTAAAAAGTATTTAAAACATTATTCGATGAAAGGAATTGATTTTCATCCTTATACATTCGCAGTAAATAAACGGTGGGAGAGCTTTGGATCGCACTATTACCAGTCTACCAATGTCCACATTCAGTAGAATCCATTATTTAGTAATGACTGTGTGCTAATGCAACCTATCTTATGTATTTAGTTTTAGTATTAACGAATTTGGCGTTACCAGCAGAACAAGCCAAGGACTTAAATATGACTGTCTGTTATTGTATTTCATAAGTGTGCAGGAGTTGTTCTCCTTTTGTAGTAGCTATGACTATTGTTAACATTCTTGTCTACTTGCAGTTGTGCAAGCACACAAATTAAATGCAGTAAGATTCCACAGATATGAATTTCCTACCACTTTGCTAGTGGTACAGCAATAACAATAATGACAAAAGTTCAGAGAGTTTCACAGAGTAACAGACACAAAGACCGGAGCTGAACTTCCATCAGATATTCAGTGGTCATCTGACAGCGTCTGTTGCCATCATTCTCACCCACCCGCACTGAGCTTCAGGAGCCTGTGAACACGAGTCTAATCCTGCAACAGTAGTTACCAGACCAGGGGCAGCGGCCGCCCCGGGGTCTAAAAGCGCAACAGCGCCTTCCCCTGGCCACTCTACGGCAAAGCGTTCCGTACACGTGCGAGGTTCTGAAGCGTGAAGGGAAAGCACCACAGCGGCACGGGAGATCGATCGCGGTCACTCTTCTCGAACTCGGAGGATCGGAGGACACCTGAACCTGGCTGGGAGATTCAGCAGACAGCTATACAGCCCTCTGCACTTCTGCTGCATCACGAGTGAAAGAAACCTGGAGTCTGCTTTAGCAAAGATGAGCAAGATTCTCAACAGTTTAAGGTTAAAGTCAGAGTTCTTTTTTAACTATACTGGCCAGGTTTGGTACATGTTACTGTGAGGTGTAAAAGCCTGAAAGTGTGCTTGCATTACGGTATTACGGTAATGATCGTGGTCGACTTCAAAGTAATGGATACGAGGGCATATCTGCACATCTGTACCATGCTATTATGCACTATGCCAAATGTATAAATGTGTAGTCTGTCATTCCGAAACAAACCTATATAACTCTTTTGTTCACATAAGCCATTTTTACTAAATGATAATACCATTACATTGTATACAATTTAACCTCTAGTAGCTTTGCAGCATTTTATCAGTCTCCTTTATCATACTGTTGCTAAGAAGATAATCAGTGGATTACATTATTGTGGTATTGAACAGAGAACAGCTCATAATTGTACAGATACCAAGCTACTGAAGCCACAGGCTCCTTGCTTCATTAATTCCTTATGGAGGTAATTATTAAGAGGGAAGTGCCATATTTGATTAGCTGACAATAGAGTAAAATTAAAAAGTAATTAGCGTGTGGGTTAAAAATTAATCTGGAAACTGCTGAAGCCCCAGATAGCACAAAGCTCATTTACAAATCTTAATACTACCCATTGCAACTGCAGTGGCTTGAACTAAAACAGGTTTCTCAGCATAATATTGCCATCTGCTGGAAGCATGCAGAAATGCAACAATGGGGACAACCTGCATTTAGTAACTGCTATTTAATTTCTGAATGCCTTGTAATTATGATATTACCAAAATTAATATTCTACCACAAAATAAATGTTTTATTCAAAACCGGGACTGTACTGCAGTGATTGTGAACACCGTGCCTGTTCAATGCTGACCTAGAAATTGAGGGTCTGAGCTCTGTCCTGGCTTACCTGCGGCTTGTCTTCTGACTCCGCTCTTCTTCTGCTGGCTCCGCCTTCTTCTCCTCCACTTTCTCTTTCTTCAGCTTGTTCGAGATGCGCTCCCTCATCTCCGCCCTTGCAGCATCGTCTTCATCGTCATCTGTGTCTCCTTCGTCTTCCTCGTCCACTCCCTTCATCGTACAAAACGAACACACAGAACATGTATCTGCAGAAATAAGTCACAAGGACTCCTCCCAATATGACTGGCCATGAAGAGAAAAATGAACAGAAAAGCTATTGTGAAACAGGAAATGGAGACTCCTGAACCCTTTTCATGTGGAATGCACCAGTCTGATACAAAAAACTTAGCTCCCATAGCTTACAAAAGGCCTGAAAAAAACTGATACATCTGAATCAGACAGATGTCAATGTGAACAAAAAAAGAAAGATGACACTTCAGATCAACTCACTACCTACCCCTGACGAGTCTCCTGCTTCTTGTTTGGATTTTTTCCTTCAAAAGAAAAAAAAAAAAACATTCTCATCATCTCAGTGAATATACATGCCTTTTGTTTTTTGCTAACATATTTCACATTTCCTGTTTGACCTCATGACAGAGTGAGACTCTTTGTTTCAATTGCGGGGGCAATATTTCTAAACAAAAGGTTGGCGAGGTCAGAGAGAATGGGGTTTGCTCGAGGTCCAGCACTCTCGAATCATGAGTGCAGAGAAAACTATGTAAGGGCACCATACATCAAACACAGTCGATGGACCACAGCCACACCCGGCTCACACACTCTCTCCTTCCCTCGTTTGCTCAGAGTGCTACAGCACAGAGCGCCTCTGCTGTGCTTGATTTATACATAACATGTTCCAACAACGTTTTAAATAAAAGAGCGGATTCTTCCCAGGGTCCTTCTGGGGAAATATTCATTTAGAAAACCAACAACAATAAACATGAGACAAAAGCCGATGAACTGCGGTACGGTCAGGTAGGCGCACGCCGTCATTATACCTGTCGATGGCAGGCACCGAGCTCAGCCTGGGATCGTCCTTCAGTAAATCATGGCTGCTCTTGCTTTTGCCTTTCATCGTCTGCAAGAAGAAACAAGGGATGCCGTTTGCACTGCAATTTGTCTTTCCGACCCTGCAATTTCGAGAGAAACTTCTGCTGCGGTAGCTCTTCGGGGGTAATGCGTAATATCCTCTGCGGGCTCAGACCGACGTGTCTGAAACCGCACTTCTGTTTGAAATGACTGAGAAAACTAATGAGACTCTAGCCCTTCTGTTACCTCCCCAATCACTCAATTCTGCATCGCGCACATACTTTCGAATATGATCTCTGAGCCTGAGAAACGGAGAGATTTCGGTAATCACCACAGGTGGTCATCCGAATGATATTTGCCATTATTTTATTCAGTCCGTAGTTGTCAAAAATCGATTATACTCTCCAGCGGCTTGACCACACATATTGCCTTTGCACAACAGGAGTTTGTTCCAAGGATACCATTTTCCCACAGGAAAACTACAGCAATACAGCAATCACAGAGTCAAACTGTATCATTGGGTAATTAACTGTAAATCGGTATTAATCCATAAAAGTTATTGGCTAACTGGAGCAGTTATGAGCAGGGAAAATGATATCCTTAGAACTTTATTAAAATTAGTCAGACTACTGTTAATGCAAAGGCAGTCTGTATGGGCTGATAACTGCTCATACTCCATTTTACTACTTAATTTTAGTGTTACTGCTTACTGCATATTTAAAGTTAATTAAGCAATGCAAATGCTTTACATTCAGCCAGCTTATTCAAATCCAGTTTGCATTTTGAGATGACACAGAGAGAAATTATCCTTGCGGCTTTGACGTCTTCAGGTGTGCAGTTATTTTAGCATCTGAAGTTACATATATTAACTAATTCCATTACTCCTTCCATACAACAGCATTCTGACGTGCTGTGCATTTGTCAAATAGCAGTACATCATCGGTGGCTATCATAGTTTCCATGTTTGTCTTGCTAGCCAGACACTTGGCATGTGAGTATAAGCTGACATTAAAGAGAAGCACAATTTGTACTAAGGAAATGCATCCAAGAGTGATAAAAAGATTTTCAGCAGCTGGAGCCACTGGGCTGTTTCCCAATCATGAATCTGAATGTTTGAATTCAGACTAAACCTTAATTTAGTTAAACCCTTCAATTAACGATAAAGCATTAACTCTAGGAAAGCCCTGAGATTTGAGTAGCAATTTATTAAAGGAGCAATGGCAGAAAATGAGAAACTAAGGGGGAACCTGGGGGGCAATACAGCTGTTATTCTGATACTCTACTCCATATTTAAATCACTGGCCTTTCTTAAAAAGACCATGTACTTCCAGTCAGCCAATTCAATCTTCCATCGAGACGATACTGCTCTCTGGGCCAGGAGCTGCACCTACACTAGGGGAGTGCGTTCACATTCGGCTGGCATCATTACCTGACTGACTTTATTCACCATCTCTTCCTCCTCTTCCGCCTCCTCTCCAAAAGACAGCAGGCTGAAGTTCCTGGTGGCAAACAAATGAGTTCCTGCTTTTTACTTGAAAATGAGGTGCTCTCCATTATATTGTACTCAACCCAACATGAATGCAAAGTCATGACTCATAGAGAATCATTTCATCTGGCCACAAAGGGCTGCACTTTCAGGGAAAAGGTATCCCACATACAGCTATTGTGCAATGAGATTTCATTTCATTTCCAATTCAATTTCTGCAAGGATAGGGCACCCCCACTTGACCTCATCTCTCAAATAGCGTAATACGCCTTCCATGCAAATGGGCAATTTTGGAGGGATTTTAAAATGATACCATAAATAGAATTATGAAATGAGAATTCCACTGTTGTCACTGATGCCTCGCTTTCACCATGCAACTGTTTGACTTCTGCAAGCCTGCTAGCTGGCATTTAGGACTTGTTGCATTCTGATTTCTACCAATGGAGCCCATACAAAATTGAAATATATTCTAATATACAGATAAATATGTTGTTCAGCCCAGGCATATATTGCAAATACATTTAAAATATAACAATGCAAAGCATTATACTTCAATATACCAAAGCAGCAATTATTTACAAATTTTCAATGAGATAAAAAAATTCTCTAAAATACATTCTCAATATGTTCATTTTTTGTACAGGGAGGTAGGAATCCATTCAGTATTCTGGCAGACCAATCCACAGAACCTGCGCATGATCATCCAAGATGCGTGGTTGTCTTGAGGCATGATGTCACAACTGTGGCTGTGATAAATGAGCTTCTGGCAGCAAATGTCGGTTTGAGATGCATTACTGTACTGAATAAAAAAGGAATCCAACTGAGCAGTTCAATTGTACGAACTCAACCTTCTGCTTTGTAGGAACTCTTCAACCCACCAATACTGTGTATTTTCAACCTCACTGAGATGCACTTTTGGATGCTTACTTTCTTACTAAGCTGGTCTGGACAGAAGTGTCTGCCAAGTGACAATATGTAACTTAATGGTCAGTGTGATGCAAATGTAATTCCCAGTCAGGAAAACAGCATGTCATCCATCTACACCTGCATGGTGGTAACCTTTTTCCCAGAAAAAAAAGCTCAGGAGAACAGGAAATTGTGATGAGCGAATCTTTGCCTTCAAATGCTTACTTTGTTGCTTTGGACTGAGATTTCCTTCCTTCGTCTTTGTCTTTCTCTTTTTTTGCCTTTTTAATTTCCCTGGGAATGATGTCATCAAATGGGGAATGCAAAACCTGTGAACATAAATGCAATTTTTTTCTTATTATCATTATGTATAACAACTGTGGTTTCGATACAGAAATTATAAATTAAATCTCAGTCTGTTTTAAGTAAATACTGAACAGATTCATTTTTTGCTAGTTTTTATTGTTCTCAGAACAGTTTTTTCACAGTACAGACCTCAGTAGAGCGGATCTTGTGTGGATTTAACGGTCTTTCATCACTGTCACACTCCACTTCTGCTAACCTCAGCATGTTGTACACAGTATCGCCAGTCACCTGCATTGTGAGATAGATGGATGTATTTTAAGACAGAAATAAGCCATTCGAAAGGAACATCACCAATGACCTACATATGGACCAGATATTCATCTCCTCACAGTGAAAGCTGTCTCTGCCACTGCTGAAGATACAAGGGTTCTGATTTGCTGCCTTGTTATGAGTATTCTTAACGGGGCATGGTCTGAAACAACATCCACAGCTATGACAGCAAAACCGACAGCACTGGTCAGAATACAGAACATTCTCTTAATATAAACAAAACATTACACCAACAGCAATTTCAGCATAAAAAAGCAATTTCAACATGAAAAAAGTGAGCTCTGACAAAATTTCATAAAAGGATAATTCAGCAAACTCATAAGCTCTATTAAAAATTTGACCAACACAATGCATGGGTCAAGGAACAACATGAAGAAGATAGAAAATGCACCGTTGTTACCAGTAGCCCAACAGTATTCTCTACACAGCACTTTACAGCTTGTGTAGTTTCAGTATTCCTTTAGATGAGGCTGATGAGCTTTATCATTTGTTACTCCTTTTCTACATAAGGTTGCCTGACATGAACTACAAATACAGGCACTTAGACGGCGCACTCTTCAGTGTTTTTACTGATATATTGAACAATCCTTTATCTATGCAGGTCTATGCACTTTGTCAAAGGAATCTTTTCATTTAAATTCATGCAAGGTCAGGTTCATATGAAACTGCAGCTTATACAGATCAATAATTTATCCACTTGTTTTTTTCTCAAACAAGTGATGCTTTTTGTATGGTCGTGGCTCTGTTACGCTAGACTCAAGAGTATATCTAAACAGCAATGTGGAATGCTGACACATCAACAGTCCTCATCACCTGAATGCATTTCTAGCATTATAATAAGGTAGGACATTCTGTGAAAGTTAGTACTCTGTTCAGGGTCTAAATGTTCAAAATTTCAGACTAAATATGACTACAAGCCTATAAACTTGAGTTTTAACCTAAAATGCTTCCCATAAGACGAAGGGAATAGTCAGCGTGAAAAATCTGACCTAGAAATACACTCTGTGGACGGAAAAAAAGGAAATATGTCTTGTTGAGTGTACCAAACACGCACCAAGACATTCCTACCAAAGATGACTCAATTGCGGTAAGGACAGCCAACAAAATATTTTTGGCTGAGCCTAATGTTCACACACTCTCAAAGATATCTGTACTGCCCAACAGTGATTGTCCATACATGTTCCTATACCAGGAACATGCTAGATGTGTTATACGGTGATAAAATGAACATAGCATCTCACAGAGACTGACAATAAAGAGGGTGGCAACAAGCCATGTTCTTTGTGCTTTTACCTTTCCAAATATAGTGTGCTTGTTGTTGAGCTCATCGGCACGGCCAAGAGTGAAGAAAAATTGGCTGCCGTTATCATGAGGCCCTGCGTTCGCCATGGCAACCAAACCTCTCCTATTGAAGCGCAGTCTTGAGTGGAACTCATCCTACAAGGAGAGAGAGAAAAGGAAAATAATAAAGGCACACTACTCTAATGTCTTCAACTGGAAGAAAACACCCCTTCCCCATCCTTCCCAAATTCTCTCTATTCACTTTTGAAGGTCTTTTTTTCTTTAACTGAAACAGCAATTACTCTCCAAAGACTGCGCAGCGAAATTGCAATTATACATGAGGTGACGTCTGCCTCACATTACAGTGACAAAGGAACACATTGTTGAAATGCCTTAAAATAGAAATTGTAGGTATTCATTAAGTATTTGAAAATAAAACTAAACAATTCCAGTACACACACCATAAGGCCATAAGGCCACTTGAAAATTCATACAAAAATGCATACACCACATGCAACATTTATGAATGGAACGTAAAAACATAGTATTATTTATTAACAAGCAAGTGATTCATTCATTCTTTGGAAACGCTGATGGTTTCACAGTGGTCGCATGACGTTCTGTTGTTACATTGAATTTATACAGCTAAGAATTTACTGAGGCAATTGTGGGTTAAGCTCCGCAGCAGGGAATCGAACTAGCAACCTTCCGAGCCCTACTCCATACCAATACACCATACCACTGTTCACTTCAATTGCCTATACACAGCTGAGGATCAGTAACTAGTCAATTTCTCATGACTCCTTAGGATACCCTCCACAATTGTATGCCTATGTGTCTCAGCCACTGCAAAGAGCCTGCCAAATACAATATGTTCTAAATCCAAGCCAAAGACAATCCTGGGTTAATTAACCATATTCTTTTACAATGACATGTCTTCACTCTCCAGAACAACAAATCGGTCCATGAGCCAGGAGACGTATGTTACCCGCACTTAAAGCTGCCACGTCACACTGAGGTATCGATGACAGGAAATGTTCTCTCACCTTAAAGGGTCGCCCGTTCACGGACTCCCCACCAGACCCCGTGCCTGTGGGATCCCCCCCTTGAACAATGAAATCCGGCACCACACGGTGGAATATTGTGCCATCATAGTAACCTGCAACAACAAGCAAAGTATCAGCAGGTGTAGCGACAGAATTCAGGGGACTCATCTATCACATGTTAAAAACATTAAGTCTCGTTTTGTCACAAACGCAAATCTAAGACAGCAATTTTTGAAACATTTTGTTCCAGCACCCCCTCTTCAAGCTCATACATAGTAAATTTTAAGTCAATTAAATATATTTAGTGTGCCACCCTTTGCTGTGAAACTGTAAATTTTACAATGGAGAGTGAACTACAAGATGCTGGCAAAATCCAAAATATTTGGTTTGGAAATATTTAATTCATAAATCCAGTTTGTGACTGTTATGATGATTTGTATGACATGTTTAATGGGGATGTTCTTTTTTAATAATTTGATACTTCTATGTTCAAGCAACTAACCTAGTTTTTCCCCTCCAAAGAATGCACCAGGACTTCAGTTCCTTCTGTGTAAATTACACGTAATTGCAACGAGATCTGCCTTAAATTACACATTCAAGGATGAAATTAGATGATATGAATTAATTCTCATCTTATATAGTGTGTCTCACTTTCCATGAGTATTGATGAGAAGGCTACACATCTGTATTTCTGACTGTTATAAATATACAAGTCATTACTTGTACATTTATAACAATACTATAGCAATACTGATATAAGAAATACATTTGTAGTATAGCTGTCGATATTTGAATATTTACCTCACACATCCCTCAATTACACATTGCGTAATATTGGCCTATAGATAAAAGTATTCCTACCTACCTTCCATGCAAAGCTGGACAAAATTTCTGCATGCCTTTGGCGCCTCTTTGGACCACAGCTCCACGTCAATGTCACCGCCTGATGTCTTTATCAGTACCTGGGGAAAGAGAGCAGTACTTTTAGCAGCGTCTAGATGACTGTACAATTCAATACAGTACCTGATGGTCAAAAAGGCTGAGTGCAGTGTAGAAAATTACACACACAACCCATTTTAGCAGTTTTGCAGCAACAAATCTGCATATTTGCAATTGCATAAAGAGTAATTATTGTAGTCTTCGTGTAAATAGTTGCATCCTCAGATATATAAACAATTAAATCTTGCAGGGCTGTTTAGGATGATCACTTTGCCATGTGTAAGACTCTTTTGAATTATTATTCGCTATGGCTACTGTAGCTAGCGTTACATTCGCTAACTGGGCAATTTCACGTAAAGCTTGATGCTAGCGACCCACCTTGCCATTCGTCGGTGGCTCCTGAATGTATATGTTGCTCATTTCGTCCTTTGTCTTTGCAGCCTACTACAACAACGATAATAATCTGAATTTGCTTGAAGACAACACTGTCTGTTGGAATGCAGCAAATAGTCCTGACGATTCCTGAAAATAGCTACATCTAACTACACGCTCAACACAGCCGTGAATTGACCGCCATATTGTTGTGAAGAAGTGTGAAGCACTTTCTGGGGGTGGTGAATGAAGTCAACGACTTTCTACAATTTGTTTCATTTACTTACACTGAAATGAGTGATGTTTCTATTTAATAGTCCTAATTTACAGTTTTGACCGTCTGATAAAAAATTCTTAATATTAGCTCAATGTTTCGTTTTCTGTTAATAACACACCGCTTACAAGCCTCACTCAACTTGTTTTCGTGTTACATCCTAAGTAATCCCTGGGAAACACGTCTGAACCACATATGACCTAGCTGGCCAGAAAACGTTGATGTAGGCGATTGTAACTGATGGATGCGAACTCGCTTGTTGGATAACTGAATCCTCTGAGAAGTGTCGGCTTAAGTATTTTTGTTTGTCTGCTGACTGGCTTGCTTGCTCGCTAGCCAATTAGTGTTTTCTACCCACCAAATTTAGCTGTAGATAGTGATAGTAACTTAGCTAGTTGGATAAAATATCTGAAAGGTTCGCTATGTATCTGTACTGTGTCCTCTGATGTCAGATGAGGAGCAGCTTATTAGATACATACTTACTGCTCATATATGTAACCACACGGCTGGTTTATCTTTTTAGACATGGATAGCAAAGTGGCTGCATCGTTAGCCATCTAGTGAGGTAGAGCAGTGTGGTGTTTCCCATCGGACCTACTTTGCTGATGTGCTTTCGGGAAGTTTTGAAAGTGGTTTGAGTAAACGAATCGGGAGTTGGAAGGGTGCACTATGGCTGTCCCAGGTTGTTATTTTATCATTATTTCCAAAAACAAGGGTTCATTCATTTATTCAGTTACCAGGGTATCTATATCGTTAACAGAGATATCTATAAACTAATGTTATCTAACTCTTCTTTAAAAACGAGATCTAGCTAGCGACCTAGAACTGCCGAGCTGCCGTTCTAGAATTCTCCATGTGTGCGGCATGGAGCGAGCTAACTGGCTAGCCACAGACTTGAAAAGTACTAGCTGGGCAAAGCAGCTGGCTTACTTACTTTAATAATCAGATCGCCCGTGTATGAATATTTGTCATTCCCTTCTTTGGCACTACGTTGTTTAACTAGTTCGCCAAAAGGCTTCCTAGCTGATGCTAATGTCTGTTCCATTAGTGAAGACAGCAAGACTTGATACTGCGTGCTTAACGAAAAATACGAGGGCAAGTGTATCTAACTTATATATTTAGCTTGCGATTAGATAGTTAGTAATCTTAGCAGTATAAGTAATGTCGGTTCACATGTCCCTCGTGTTATCTAACTAGGTAGCCTTAGCGTTATACGATTCTGTGCAAAACTGCAAGCAGATTGTAATGTGTTTGTTCTCCCACTACAGGTCCGAATAAGGATAACATCCGCGCTGGATGCAAGAAATGTGGCTACCGTAAGAAACCCTTTAACGTTACATATTTTCTCAAGCCCAAGTGTCCACACTGAAATGTGCACGTTATTAAGCATATTGTATTGTGCGTTTATAAACAGTACGAATACATTTTTAAAAATGCTATGAATTTCCTGAATCTTGCATTCTTTTCAGTCTTACAGTTTTCAAGAGACTGTATCTCAATATCAACGTGTATATTTATCTGCTTGTTGATTAGTATTACATTACATTCATGTAGCAGACGCTCTTATCCAGAGCGACTTACAGCATAAGAGAAGTGTGTCCCTCCAAGTTTAATGAGCAACGGTGTTTGACCAGACTAACGACACTCCCAGGCCAGTGAGTGCGAGCACAACACCATTCAGGCACTACCGCAAGTTAACTTGTGGTACTAGACAACCTAGAAAACTGACAGTCAAGTATATACACTACCGCATATCTCAGTGTTGCTAGATCACAATATCTGTAACAAATAGGAGTGATTGCAGGATTTTTATTCCCTTTGATTTCGTTATTCTTGTTTGTTTTGTAATAAATGCATTCTTCAAATTCATGCGGAAGCAAAGGTACAGTTTGAACTGTTATATTGTTGCATTTGCTATTTGTTATTCACCCATGCAAATCTACACCTGTTCAGATCTAAAGGGTCTTTGATATGCTGTCAGGTGAGATGGTATCGGCATGCAGCTGCTGCTGGCCTCAGTGCTGCTCTCTTTATAACATGGCAATGTACTGTGGACCTGATGTTGGCTAGGGCCTTGTCACACACAGTGGTGTGTTTGTGTCCCAACAGCTGGCCACCTGACGTTTGAGTGCAGGAACTTTGTGCGGGTGGACCCACAGAAGGACATCGTCCTGGACGTGAGCAGCACCAGCAGCGAGGAGAGTGACGAGGAAGAGCAGGATGCCCCGCGCAGTGAAAGGCTTCCCGGCCGCACCAGCACCAAGGGTAAGAGTCACAGGGACTGGGCGAGAGCCTGCACTCCATTACTTAACATCAGTCACGTCCTACCCGGGGTAAGTGTGTGCTTATGTACTGAAGAGCTCTCAGTATTCAGTCGACCATTTGTAAAGGTCTATTTCTTGTGGAGCAGTTAAGGTTAAATTGAATGTTTTCCTTCTGGAGGCCGTAGTCATTCCTAGGTTTAAATGTGTAAGGCTTTCAGTTGAGAGTGTTGCCATGTCACAAATTGATGCTGTCTGAAAGCAGCCGTTTTATCTGATCCAAGAATGTATTCCTATAACCAGTGGATCCACCAGTATGTTTCTGCCTCGCCCTAGGTTCTGAGGAGGATGCCAGAAAAGGACAGCACAAAAGAAAAAGCAAAGAAAAACACAAAAAGATGAGAAAGAGGTAATTTTATTTGACATAACCACAGATCTCTTGCCTTCATAAAATGAGGAGAAAAAAGAGGGTGGTGTGCAATTTCAAAATCTCCAGTCTTAACATCCCACTCTGCTGAGTGTCATATATGCCTCGATATCAAAGGAACCCTCTTAATATCTTGTGAAAACCCACTAGTTATATATGTGTAGTCTATACTATATATTTGTATAGTCTACCATACTTCATAAGTATTTGTGTGAAGCCTATGAGTCAGTGCAGGATCTGGGCACTTGATTCTCAGGGAAAAAAAGATCTGTAAATTGCAGTTTTGTTCTGGGTTTTTTTCTCCCTCCTTAAAAAGCTTTTGTCAGACGGAGACAACCTAAGAGGCTGTATCTGTTTTAGAGGATGTTGACATACAGTTGACTCATGTTCGAATATGGCCTAGTAGCGTCCTAGTTTGTACAAGGACATTTCATATGCCATTTTATTAGATGCACTTTGTATGAGTAGTTTGGGAGTTGCTCTGGATAAGAGCATCTGCGAAATTACAAAAATGTAAATGCAATATCCAAAACCATTTCATATTGATATGAATGAAATACAAAGTGTGGGTAGTCTACATGACTGCAAGCGAAATGTACACATGGTACTTTTGAAGCAGAATGTTTTTTTTAATATGAGTATCTTAAGGAAAGGATGTCTTTTAAGCCACAGTTTGCCTTTTTTAAAATGTTGCACAGCAGAGCAGATACCAGCCGGATTATCCTCATATAAAATATGTCTGTAGTGACAAACTGTGTTTATTTACCACATTAGAGGGATAAACTTTTAAATGAAGGAAGCAGTACACTTCACAAGCTTGTGAGTAGTTAACATTAAAGTGCCTATTGTGAATTCCAGTTGTGGAGGGTTCATATTAATTATGTGGTAATTTTATGATTATGTTGTATGTGGTCTGAGGCCTTTTAACGTAGTTTGAACTCAGGAACGTAACATAGAATGGTTATACGCCCCCTGTTGTCTAATTGTAGCATAAATATATTTGTGTGGGACTTTATGCTATTTTGTATTTCTTTGATGCCCTGTTACTCTGGATTATTTTTATATGGTTTGCTATTAAATTAGAGACATTTCCCTTTTATGTGCTTTAAAAGGGTGTGGTATGTTGCCGCAATTATGGCCTTAATTTTGTAGCTCTTATGACATGCTGAAAGCCTTTTAGTACTGTGTTGTCAGAATGGTCTCAGTCAGTTTGCAAGGGATCTCCTGTGTTGCATCCCCCTGGTAACATGGGTTGGCAACACTTACAGATGGCATTGAGGTTCCAAATAGACCTTGAGTGGGCTCTGTCCAGCGGGGCTCTAAGAGCCTCCTTAGAGGGATGCTTTCTGTTTGCATCAACATGGTAGTTTTTTTTTTTATTCTTCAAAAGGATGACTCATCCGTCGCTTCCACCCTACACACAAATGAATTTAGCCAGGGCTTTCTCACAGTGTTGCTCTTTTGACTGATTGGCCATTCTGGTGCAAGGTCACTTAGTGACTCACTTAGTGCGAAATGTTTTTGAAGGGGCAGTGGCAGGTCCCGAAAGGGTGGCAGGAGTACCTTTATTTTTCAGGCTAGTGGTGTGTATGTTGTTGGTCTGTTCTTATTCACTTTTCATAATTTGCAATTGATTTCATGCATCATAAAATACCCTTTTAGACTGTAACTTTTTCTCATCTGTGCCCTAAACTGCAGACCGATTTCACACAGTTGTCAACCCTTGTAGTTGTCCCAGACCCCCAAACAGAGACCAATTCGAGGTAGAACATGTGTGAAATATGTCTGTTGTTCACACATTCATATATGAGCAAGCTAGATTTAGAGCTAATTTAATTTGGAGTTTCATCCATATTACGGACAACTAAGGGAAACATTAGCTGTACCACAGTATTTTATTTATGTTGCCATACATATTGTTTTGAGGAGCATCTACGTAATGTTTAAGGGCCCCTGGACAGCTCTGGGTCACACTATTTAGTGTGTGCCCGAAATGTTTTTTGCTGTGATGTAGGCGGTTTGTCAATTTGGAAGACGGAGTGAACACGTAGCTGTCAAGTCTCGTGACAGCTGCAGTTGTAAAATGGTAAATGAAATTACAGGGCAATGTGTAGTCTTTCACAAAGGCACTGTCAAGACACCGTTTTGCACTCCACAGGGCTTACTCGTCAAGCGACGAAGAGGACAGGAAGGCAAAGAAACACAAGAGCCACAAGAAGAAAGGCAAAAAGGAAAAGAAAGAGAAGGAGAAACGACACAAGAAAGGACACAAAAAGAAGGAGAGGCGCTCCTCGCCGTCCGACAGCTCCAGCAGCTCCTCGGATAGTGACTGAAGGAGGAGTACTGCAGTGAGAACACGCTGAAGACGTCCAGTGCAGCTTTCTGTCCTCAAGAGAGACAACATTGAGGGCTGCATTTTTGTATTTTTTAATGTTTTTTTGTTTTGTTTTATTTTTGGACTGTAATCACAGAATGACCAATATTGCTGAAGTGTATGTAAATCTAAAATCTTACGTCACTGTAATTATCTAATTCCAGCTAAATTGAGATTTTTGAGGTTTTGTCTCACTGAATTATGCTCAGCAACAATTGTATGAATTGGTCTTACCAGGAAAGGTTCAGAGCACTGCTTTAATGTATGGCATGTATTTCTTTCCTTGAGGGGTGGGCAAGTTCCTTTATTATTTTATTCCTTTCTGGGAAAGGGGGGTCTGTGTTTTGTTTGTTCCCAGGCAAGGGCGTGTCTTACAGTCAAAGTGAAATAAAAAAAAAGTCCCCAGTGGTCATTTCTATCAAGTCACGCCTTTAATCTTCTTATTCAGATTTGCATAACCCTGGCCCAAAATCCATTTATATTTATATTTTTATATGAAGAACAACGCAATATACAATCTCTGTAAAATTGGAAATGATCAAAAATTTGGCATTAGAAAATTGTGTTGATGTGTAGGGGCATTTATTGCTTTACCTTTGTGAGTGCAAAATGTTCATCTCATATTAGCCTTGAAACTGTGAGTCAGTTATGTAATAAAATCGGAGTGAATAAGGAACATACTTGATATTGTGACCTTCATAAGCTATATGTGGGTAAAAAAAATCTAACCCTTCATTTCTTTTGTAATTCTGAGTGTGTCATTGCTGTAGTGCTTTTTTAGCTGTGCAGAGTGGATTTTGTTTTCAGATCTGTAATGTGTGC
Organism: Megalops atlanticus; assembly: GCA_019176425.1. Taxonomy (NCBI): domain Eukaryota; kingdom Metazoa; phylum Chordata; class Actinopteri; order Elopiformes; family Megalopidae; genus Megalops; species Megalops atlanticus. The sequence continues at coordinate 23,951,362 of CM032880.1, forward strand.
CCACTGAGAATAAGTGTATTGTGTCTGTTCCTGCTATGCCTTTGTCAGCCTCATTTGCTGTCTCTTCTTTTCTACAGTAAGGTTTGTTTTTATACTACTGTAGCGAAGGAAGAGGTGGGGTGACTGCTCTCTCCCTTCGCTACAACTACCTACTAAACATAATGTTGTATTGTTACACTGCACATCAGTATTACAATCTAGTACCAAGCCTATGCTGCTTCTTTCTGTTATTTGATATCTTGGTATTTGATATCTGTTTAATATTCGAGTGGATTTTGTCTGAATTGGAAAGGAGTCTGGGTAAACACGGAAGCTTAGCGGTAAGGAGGTCACAAACGAATGCTCATTTAACTTACGGAGATGAACAGTGGGCAGCATTATTGCCAATATTAGAATGCATCAGTGAAAGGCTCAGCACAATATAAAATCCATTTGTAACATGCCTTTCATCAGAAACCTATGGAATGCATTAATATACCCCTATCATCTGCATCCAGATGACTTTTAATATAAAAAAGTGCTCCTGCCAATAATGGTGTCTTGATCATGCATCATTTCTGATTGTTTACGATGTTGAAAAACATGAGATTGCTTCCTTTGAAAGGCTGTCCCCAGTTTATTGTGAAGAACACAAATTCACTACTGTCTGGAAAACTTCATCTATGGCAACACAGAACTTCTACCAAGAAAGTAATTATCAGTAGTTTGCTTTTCATAGTGAAAAGCTTTGAACACGCTTACACCCCAGTGTCACTTCTTATCAGGTCATGCCACCCTGCGATGTGTGGAAATGAAATCATATTGCAAGGTGCTTTCTGTAGGAACTAATTTGGCAGACAGCATGCTATCAGCATTAAATGATGCTACTCTGTTTTCTTTACTAGGTGCTGTTAAGCATGCAGAGTAGGTCCATACTAATATGGTTTTATTTTCAGGTCTCAAGTGAGACAAATATGACTCACATACAACAATGTTAAAGAAGAATTTTCCCAAGGAATGTTCATCAATTGATATGATGTAGTGATGGTATAACAATTAAAGAACTTGTCAGGTATAATTAAAAGGGTAATTTTTAAATTCGTATTGTTTCAAATCTTAATTAGAGGAGGGTAAAGTGCAATGAAAAGAATTTTGTGGGTGTAGTGAAGGGAGAGGGCGTTGCAGTCAAGCTGCAGGATTGGTACCCCATAGACCCGGGTTTGAGGCTGGATGGGGTGACTGCTCTCTCCCTTTGCTACAGTGGGCATGGTGTCTGAAAGCTTAGTTTTCATTTTTTCACTAGAATTCCAATATTTTTGTTCCTGTGTTTCACATCCCAGATGTTCCCATCCATTCATTAGGTGAGGTACCCTGGCCTTTACATTGTAAAGTAACAGTGGTGACTCAGGGGTTATGATTCAGGTGGTAAACATATTTAGCCATAATTGACACGGAGAGAAGCAACCTGCACATGGCTGCTGAAGTCAGAGGAAAATATGAGAGCAACACTGAACAGGCTTTGAGGTGGTGGAAGCATATGCAGTTTGTTTGGATATTTTCCTTTCACATCACAAGGTTCACAAAAGACAGCGTTAGAGACAGGCAGACACACTTGCTCCTATGTCGTATGCTCTGGCATATCTATTGTGTGCAGTCAACACATTGCCAGAAAATTTGGAAAGCTGGAGCTCAGTTCAGTTTGCATTTCAACAGTTGCATTATGAGCCTTTTTTGTCTGCAATGGTGCGAGATCCCAAACAGAACTGCTCCTTTTGTGACATTTTAAAAATACAGAAGATCATAAAATATACATTTTTTAAAATAGTCTACTGAAACACAATAGTTTGAGGAACAGATTTTGAAAGCTGTGAATTAGTTACATTTCAGTATTTCATTTAGTTGCATAACCTTTCAACCATTTTTGTGATCTTACTGGAATTTCACAGTAGCTCACAGTAGTACCCACACCATGCAAGGCTTCATGGGTAGGCTTCAGTATACACTAAGCTGACACAGTTTATGGAAAAGCAGTTTTAATTGTTAATATCGCTACTGTAGAATAATCATTCACAATCAAGCTGTCCATGAGGAGGTGACACAGTCAAAATGACCCCAGAGGGTGAAGTTGACCTCTTAGAAACAAGCACATCAGGGACTACCCTAAGTACCCTGTTCAATGTGAAGGAGTAACCTCCTGCTGTAAGGCCCTTGCATGTCACTTAGGAAGAGGAGGGTTCGACCGTTAAACAGGTCAGATATATCTCTTTACTTTACTGAACACACAGTTGCTCCCTCTAAAGCAGACGGTAACAACGTAACGACTCCCCAGCTTTTAAAGGATTGTTATTGGCGTGTCGTTCAGGGAGACGTGAGGACAGCTTCAAGACCCACACGGATGTGCGCGTGTTCTCCTGACTTTTACAGTCACAGCATGCTCTTTGTTCAAAGCAAATTAGCACATCGATCCGCTCACTCAGCCTCATTCTGTTTCTGTCTCTCATAACAATACACACTGCTCTAACGGTTTTAATTACCTTCATAACCTGGCACACTGTTGTTGCTGATTCATACGCAAGCACTTTGAAGCTGCTCCCTTTTCCATTAAATTGCAAATATTGATAACACAGATAATTCCTCCATTTTATTAAGCGTGCCTTCTTGACTTCTACCCAAATCGGACTAAAAAGGCATAATTAAACACAGAAAACCAAGAAATGGCAGTTTCATACAAACAATCACACACATCAGGTGTCGCTGGGTCCCACAGATGTCTGGTAACAATAAATACTCTGACACATGCCAGCGTTGTCATTTGAGTTAAAGAATTTGCCCAGATGTATCACAGCTTATCTTCCTTTGTATGAATTTCATGTCAGTGCGGAGTTCACACACTTTACCTGAAATCTATGTTCAGATAGCTACACCAAATGCAAGTAAAAAGAAGAAACACTTACTGTCTGCTCTCAACAGTGTTTCCTTAATGCAATAAAATACAAAAATAGCAAACATTAATTGCACATAATTATTTGACATTTGAGAAAGTACCTACTCATTACTGAACGCTAATCATTTTTACAGAGTAGATTGACAGAACAATCAATTTTTCAGGTGTACTAAGGCAGGATTTTTACAGGCACTCTAAAGCTGGGCTGAACTTTAACAAATGTCACTTGTCCCTCTTCTTTATAATATTTGGTGGAGCAGCAAAAGTAAGCTCCCCCAGCTGCTCTTTCAACATTCATGTGAATGTCTATCAGAACCCATTTATGTGATGGGACACCGAGGGTCCATAAACCTGTTGGCAGAGCTCCACTTTGTTTTGCCATGCACAAACACATAAGAACCAATCAAAAGACTTCGATCTAAATAGCACAAAAGAGTGAGTCCCTGATAACACATGGCCACTCCAATCACATTAGATTTCATGAAACCTCACTCCTGCATATATTCATCATGTTAATGGTTGTTGGCAGTTGGCAGTTAATGGTTACTGCAGCTGAGCTTTTCAATAATAACATGTAACTGACAAGGAGGCTGCCATATTTAGAAGCCCTTAAACAGTAAATTTTTATGGTGATTATATGTTTACTGTATCTTGTTTTGCAGTAAAATGATTGATCTCTTGATATTTCCCACACTTCACAGTACCATTGACATGATCACATCTCTAAAACATTTGTAAACACTTACTGTAGTTGGTACATCTATAAAAATGAAAGTGCATATTTTAATTGTATGCACTTTACATATCCACTGTTCCACACACATCCAGACCAGAATAGTAAAAAGGTATAAACATGTGAAAATTATATTGGTTTTGTAGATTGTTAAAATGGTTAAAACAAAGCTTTCATAATTCTGCAAACACACCTGCAGCTTTGCCTGAGAGCACAAGTGATGATGTGCACAGAGTCCCTCAAATGTTCATATGAAACATTTGAACAAAGTGGTTTGTTGACAAAAGATTGTTATAATTATCACCCCATAATAAATCTGGTCTTGAATAGGTACACATCTTCCAAATATCCCGTGCTCTGTTATCATCAGTGTTACTCTCACTAGTGCAGTAGGCTGAGCTTTAGCATTGCTCAAATCAGCTGGCTGATTTGTTGAATGAGGTGATTAGGGGTTAAGTGCCTGTGTGAAGAGATGAGCTGTAATTGTGTACAAAACAATCAGTAAATGTGGACCTCTAATCTGCCTGATAATATTTGAGTATGTTCTCATACTGTTTTGTTGTGTTGATATATTGCATGTACAAATCACTAACTGTGATGCTAATTAAAATGGTTAATATTGGTTGCCAAGTATATTTACCTGGTAAATTGTTTTCAAGTCAGATGAGATCTATCATAATCCCCAGATAATATTATGTGCAATAAGAGATTTATGTGAGATTTCTAATAAGAGATGATATGAGCAGAGCAAACCATTCATCTGATATTTACGAAGGATATATTTTTGTTTATGGATAAACCACTTTATGAAATTTCCATTGTGTCTGAGTCATTTCACTACAGCTGATATGAAGAAACAAGCTGCTGGGGTTACAAAATGTAGTCTGTGCCGTCTGTGTTTTTCAAGCAGCTCAAACATACACGCTGTACTCTTTCAAACTGGTTGGCGGATGATGTGCAGTCAGTGATAATGGGAAGGCACTATGACGCCCTTTTACACTTTCAGGAATTGCACAAGCCAGCTGATCCGAGGATAAACAAATTCCCTTATACAAACCTCCACGTTGTGGTAATCATCTCCGTGAAGGTGTTCCAAAGAAATTTGGTGGCATGGACTTACTTCTGTGACAATGGATGAAAGATGAAGTGAGGTCATGGGATTTTTTTGGGGTTATATGCTTGTAATCTCCACTGGTTTGACAGTGATTGATGCATTCTCCTGAAGTGTGTTCCCTGTTCTGGGTGAAGTACCCTCTCTCACTGTGATTAGCTGATCTGTGGCCCCATTCTTCATCATATTCCCCTTTGAAGCTGCAAACATACATATGAAACAAAAATGAATTAGATTTTTTTCTTGTTGCACAGTGTCTGTTTACTCAATAGAAAGGCTGTCTGAATCAGGCTATGAGACCCAGTTTTATGCTGTATACTGTATTAGGTAAAGCAGTTAGAGGCTGGCACAGATAAGTTTTCCTTGTACTGTCATTTACTTCTGTCCTGGATTTCCTTACTTTGATGCCATGACATAAATTAAATTTGACTGAACCAAACAAACCTGTTTTTTGGAGATAACCCACAGAACTGACAGAGGTGAAATATCCTTGCTTATGATGGGATTTGTTCAAATGCAGTATTGTGCATGGGTTGAATGTAACCTTTACGCATTGTTTTTTTCCTCACTGAAGTGCTATCCAGAGAATGCGCATGTGACATAAGTGATCAAACAGAGGCAAAGGCCAGTAGTTAAAGCAAGCAATAAAATCATTTTAACAAAACAATTATCATTGCTCCTTGCTAGAAAAAAAACCCACATGGAATCCATTGAGTAGTTGCATCCATGATTTTAATATGAGAAAACAACTACCTGCACCATACTGGGTTCAGTTACACTTTGCTTTTGTACCAATATCCATTTCAATAGTTCTTCTCTGCAGTCATTCAATAAATTGAGAGCTACACCAACTATGAGTATTGCGATTATATGATTAGTTGTGTTTATGTAGAGTGTGTAAATCCTGTTTTCGTGTAATTCTTATACTATACTACAATATGCAACAAGGTAAATTTGCCTACTGATGTCAGTCACTCCTCAGAAGTCATTATAGACTCTTTATACCTGGGTCTTTTGCCTGTAAACCATTGGCTATAGCAAACATTGATGATATGAGATACAAGGCACATTGGGTTACAGCTTATTAGGAGAACAGATAACCAAGCAAACCTTTACTTATGGAGCTGTCAATGGCGTGTAACTTGAGTCCTGTGTCCGGCCGCTGTGGCTTGGTGTGGAGAAACAGACAGCAGAGCACACAGACGCTGATGACAAAGGCCAGGAGGACGAGAGCAGCGATCCCTAGTCCAACCAAGGCTCCGATGCTGGAACAAGGGCATGAGAGAACCTTGAAATGATTCCTCTGTCAGAGCCTTTCATTTCTGGTCTTGGCCCTGGTCTTGGAATGTCGGCTTTTGTTACATCTGAGCTTTTCAGTCTCTGCATTGATGGAGCCGTTAATTTGATACCACAGTGTTTGCCATCCCAGACCCTGCCCCTTGCCAGTGCCCCTGCTGATTTTCCCCCAGTCATTTTAAACGCCTCCATTTAACAACACAAAAACAAACAGTTATGGTATTGAAGAGATGACATGTATGAATCTGTTTACCAAAATTGAACTGCTTTTCTTGCATGAACTGCAAAGTAATTTCGAAGCAGTATATAAAATTGATTGGATATAACTGGCTCTTGAGAACTGATTTCAGACACATGCATGCTGAAGTGGTGGAACTTATTTTGAAAGTGCCTTCTATTTATATATATCCATACTTCCTACTATACTATACATATATTGTAGCAGTGTTTTTGTGCGTCCTTCTGCCTCAGTCCCATTCTGTTGCTGTTTTCTTGCACTATTCTGCCTTTGAAATTGTCTAAATCTAAATGGTTAAAATATGTACAGATTATCTACTATATAATCAAATATTCAAATGGTCAAAAAGGAGAGGGGAAAAACTGAAAGGATTTTGTTGATGATAAAAATAACATTCCTATAAAACACCATGTATTGCATCACGCTTTCTCTCACGACACAAAACAACATAGTCTTACTTTACTTTTCTCATTTTTAGTGACCAGTATGACACAAGGCTAAAAAACTCCATATTGCTCCTGTTTTCTCAACCTGTGAAGTCTGCCTTGGCGATCTGCTGTTAAAAGAGCAATCCACTCACCTCAAGGTCCACATGTACGCGTGCTTGTAGGGGAAGTAGTTTCCAGGCTCGCTGCAGCAGTATTTCATATCCTCGAACCCACAGCAGTAGGCCAGCTCTGGGCTGTTGGGGTCCGGGGGGCAGGTGAAGCGCTCCACAAACTGTATGTCTGCGCTGTAGTACCCCTCGCACACGTGCATCTCGGCCATCCTGAGCCGGTGGTCCTGACTGAGGCGGAGGTGGGGAGGGGTGGGTGCGCGTATAGCAGGAGGGCTGAGGAAAAATCACCCTCTCTCTCTCTCTCTCTCTCTCTCTCTCTCTCTCTCTCTCTCTCCTCTCTCCTGCCTCACGCACCAGCATGTGCAGCCAGATGGATTTATCTCCGGCGGGGGCACAGAGCAGGGAGGAGGGCTGGCGTGCTGACATCAGAGAGGTTGGCTCCCGTGGCGATGCCGGCTCTCCCACTCTCCACATGTGCACAGCTGAGTTCTGCTCTCCCTAAAGTGTCATTCTCCCTGCTTGCTGGTTGGGAAAAAAATATATATTTTTGCGCTGTTGCACGTCATTTACTGGCATTTCCATGCGCGAGGCTCATAAGGGAGGGTACATTTTGACCCGGTTCTGATTAGGTGTTCCATGCAATGCTGGGGCATTGGAAGTGTTTAGGACTGGTCATAGTAGTACTGCGATCACCTCAACAGATATATTATTGGTGAGCTGAGAGGGTGCCAGAAGCTTCCATGTAGCTTCTGGGGACAGGGTGTGTTTGTTATTCCTCACTGGAAAGAGGTCAGATTATTCCCCCATTAAGAAGCAATACAGCATCAGCAAGTGATCACATGGTGTCTATTAACATCTTGTCATTCACATATAGTGGTTGTGACTAGCACGTGGCAGAGTCAGAGTTTCCTTCATAATCAATCTGATTTTGTCATTCTGAATAATTCACAAACAAAAGTTACTCTGCTGCTCTCCTCATTGAATAATATATCTTTGCACTATATATCCCATAACAGTTATTAGGTTTTTTCTTGCAGGCATGGGCTTGAAATATACAAAATAATTTCAATTTTGAATATATGTATATTTGAATTGCATGTATAATGAAGATAAACTATGAAGAAGATTTGATATTCAACAAAGGTAGGTAATTATACATAAAGGTATTGAACAATCTACAATGTTAATACAACTTTCTGTAGCACCCATATTATACAAAATCAGAAAAAGATTTAATTTCATTACCAGAATGACACTTTATGTTCCGGCAATGGTTTGAGGCAGTGTGCAGCAGATTGGTGTATTTACGTATGTCCATATCATATTTTCAAGCCATGCTTTGAAGTTGAGTACAATTGAGCAAATTAACACGACAGAGGAAACATCTGAAACAAAATGTAACGTCCTTGACAATTGGATGGCACTGATTTATTAAAAGCCTTTTGTCGACCGTTGCCAAAGCAGCACGGACTCTTTAATTATGACTAAATGAAAATGACATCAACAACGTTGACACGCATCCTGACTCACGCTGACTCTGGTAAATACCTGACCTAACAACAGCACTAGAACACAGGTGCAGGAATAGGGTTGCTGAGATGAGTATTTGAGAGTGAATGGCAAACAGAGCGAGGGTACAGCGTGACTGACCTCCGGTGGAGTTACTATGCAATTAGACCGGAACTATGTGGTAGTGCTCTATCCGCGCAGGGCTCTCTCCCTCTGCTGGTCCTCTGACCAGGTGCGGCGCCCGGACAAAATACAGAGGGGTGCACTTGTAGTCCACGGGGGGCACCAAACGTTATGTCTTAAAAAAACGTAATAAATACTTTGTAGACACCCGGATATAAGGAGACAACTGGGGGTGCACTGAGGTCCGTCTGGGGGTGTAATGCTCCCGTAAGCATCCCCACAGCGCCGGCCCTGCCTCTGACTAACGTTACGGTTTAAACCCATATCTTCATCCATGTTGACTTTTGCAGGTCACAGAAACTGAGAAGGATTCGTTTTTTACACATGAATTACAATTACAACAGAGCAGCTCTTCCTCAGGGCTGCCAACTTTTGAGTTCAGCTCGGAGTGAGATTTGTTCCCGTTGGGGGTAATTTTAGTAGTAGTACTTATTTTTGTTATACAGTGATGTGCTTAGCCATAAAACCTTGCATCACAAGAAGTGTACAGTGTTCCCTTACATTTATTGACAATGTCAAAACATTTGACAACTGAACAGTATTTCCTTTAATGTATTGACAACAAGTTCAATTCACATTTCTTTTTGAGGTTGACTGTCCTAAAACCCTAAAACCCACAACCAGAAAGTTTAACAGAAACAGGTTGACAAATTCTCATGTGCTCTGTTGTAGAGATGAAACGGTATGAAAATTTAATATCACGATTATAGTGACCAAAATTATCACGGTTATCAGTATTATCGCGGAATTGTTAAAATGTGCTGAAAATGTTCAAAGTACTGATACACAAACTTAAATCATTTCACCAAGTTTTATAATGAAAACCACAAATAAAATTAGCAGCACTATGCAGTTTTCTATTTGCATAAACATTAAAATTATAACATGGCCAATGAATTGTACAATAGTCTACTATGTCTTTTATAGATGACATTACTTTCTCAGGCTACAAAAACACTCTAAAATGAAGTGCAGATACGTGTTTTTAAATGCAAAACTTAAGCTACCTGGTCCAACATTCCCAAATTTGAAACGGTAATACTAACCGTTGCGGTTTACATTGAAACCGGTAACCGTTTCATCCTAACACAGTATTTAACGTGAGTTTTTCAAAGCGCGGTAATCAACCGCGGTTTTAATGATAATTAAAATTTGAAACAACCGTTGCGGTTTACCATGAAACCGGTAACCATTTCATCGTGTCACTTTAGGCCTATTTAACATGAGTTTTTCAAAGCGCGGTAATCAACCGCGGTTTTAATTACAATTCAAATTTGAAACAGTAATACTAACCGTTGCGGTAACTGTTTCATCCTGTCACAGTGTTTAACGTGAGTTTTTCAAAGCGCGGTAATCAACCGCATTTTACCGCGGTGAAACCGGTAACGTTTCATCCCTACTCTGCTGTAAGTGCTGGTGGCTGATTTTGGAGCCTTAATCATTGATTGGGATGGCTCCCACTTGAAGCATGAAAATGAATATATTATAAATAAATAAGATCACTCTCTAGTCAAGGACAGCTCAGCTCAGCAGTCGTTGTTCTACAGCTCTACAACTTTACACCGACCATGCACATCTGCACTTAGTACTAACATGTACAATATCTGTTCCCTGTATCCACATTGTGATGGAATTTCACTTCCCTCTGCCATATACAATTGAGTGCGTGGGACTAGGGATGAATCGATTACCGGTTTCACGGTAAACCGCGGTAAAATTCCCGATGGTAATTTCAATGTCAATACATTTAAGGAAATACTGTTCAGTTGTCAAATGTTTTGACATTCTCAATAAATGTAAGGGAGCACTGTACACTTCTTGTGATGCAAGGTTGTTTTTTATGGCTAAGCACATCACTGTATAACAAAAATAAGTACTACTGAAATTACCCCCCCAACGGGAACAAATCTCACTCCAGGCTGAACTCAAAAGTTGAGAGCCCTGCTCAACTGCATGCGAATTACTTTGTTCTGAATCGTGTTTTAATATAAACTTTATTGTAATATCTAAATAAAAGTTTGGGTTTAACTTATTATTGAATAGACTCAAATGTTTTTTGTTTATTGTATATTTGGATATTTGCACTGTTAGATATACCCCCTCCTAAATATTTCTTATATTGTCGCCGGGTAAGTTCCATAAACGTAGTTAAGTTGTGTAGTATTCAACGTGTTCCTGGTATATTGATTACCAAAACATAGCTGGTGAGGTGTACATTTCGCTGTCTAGCATGGTTTTACATGAGGATCAAACATTTGGGGGTGCAAGGAGGGAAAGACATGCGCAGTGCAGGTTGCCTCTGCTCACTTCCTACTTTACTACGTTACCCTCCCACCTTTCCAGTTCGCCGTACGCTTACAAGCAGCATTGGTTACATTCTCCGCCTTTTCTTATTGATGTGCGAGAGGACCAATGAAAGTTGACCCCGCAAGAGCGGCGCTGGTTACGGTGAGATCGCGACCGTCGGCTTGAGTTTGAAACAGAAAATCATGGCGTCTGAAACAAGCACCACAGAACTGAAGAGGAAATTGGATGTGGATGAAGACAACGGGGGCGATGCTGGAGACGATGAATGGGTTGGACCGATGCCCAGTGAAGCCACGCATTCAAAGAAGAGAAAAGGCAAATGCTGTCTTCTGGCGTTCCACAGCCACGTTAACGTTAGCCAGCCAGTGCTCGTTGTTGTAGTTTTGCTAACTCGTGTAGTCCAACTAGTTATCTTAGCAAGCGAGCCGGCCTCTTACCTGCCACTGAGTTACTGCTAGCACATGTGTTATGGAGTCACTTAAAGTTAATCACAGTGTTTGTGATCCAGCTAGGTGTGTAAGCTAAGTTTTATTAAGCCATAGCCATAGCCAAGTTAGCTAGGAAGCTAAATATAAATAAAACGTCACACTGCAATATCAAATATTTTCCTTATTGCCCACCAAGTTAGACAAAGTAGCTAGTTATCTAGCCAGCTGTATTAAATAGTCTCCACTGTTCTGATTTTTCCGACAGTTCTGGAGTATGAACGTGTATACCTGGACAACCTCCCCTCTGCAGCCATGTATGAACGGAGCTACATGCACAGAGACGTTATCACGCACATTGTCTGCTCTAAGTGGGTGGTTACCTATTTCTGTCTACATCACCAGCATGCTGTTGTTTTGTAGAAGTGTAACTTCAAGTAATTGGATAATTGTCGTCAAACAAATGTCATCAGTAAACGGGAAATTTGTAAAAAATAGACCAGGTAACTTTTAATTCAAGATTTGATCTAAAAAAATACAACACTAAAGATGACCTAGTTGGGTATGGGTTCCTTTGTCTTTATGATTGATAATGTACAAGTTCAGCATTTTATTGAAAATCTGAAAGTGTGTAAATGCTAATAAATAATTTTGTTTTGTGGTGTACACTTTGTTGAGCCTCTCCTATGTTTGTGGAAGCCCTGCCAGTTTGTGATTTTCTTTTGGGAAGGGAAATACTGAGTTTTTTTTTTTTAACTCAATTCACAGGACCGATTTTGTCATCACAGCCAGTCAGGATGGCCATGTCAAGTTCTGGAAGAAGAAAGAGGATGAGGGAATTGAATTTGTGAAACATTTTCGCAGCCACCTTGGTGTGTCTTTCTTCTCTCTGGATGTAATGTATCTGTCAGCCTGCCCTCATGGAATCATAGCTTAGTGTTGCTGACAACATGGTTGTGAAATCTTGATTGGCTTAGCTATACAGAGACACGTATATATATCGAGGGCTTACATCACTGCATTGAAGTACTGCAACTGTGAAAGGCTATACTGAGGTGTAGTAATACTGATTTCACCAAATTTTACAGCAGTACATATCATCAAAGTCATGCAGACTATAGAGTAGTAATAATGCCTGGAAGAACAGTAAGTAGAGACATTTTTCTTCCTTTGTGTATACTGATGTCTTCAGCTTTCCTGCAGCTGTACAAGTTGACCCAAATTGGTTGTTTTTCACCCATTTGAATTTCCTCTCTTCCATCAGGGGTGATTGAATGCATTTCAGTCAGTGCAGAGGGTGCACTGTTCTGCTCAGTGGGGGATGACCAGGCCATGAAAGTGTTCGATGTTGTCAACTTCGACATGATCAACATGCTTAAGCTGGGGTAAAGTAATTTCTCTTGCTTCCTGCATTTCATTTTGGAACGATTAACTGGAAATGTAGGGGGGTGAGGGTGTATGGTATGTTGACATTACAGACATTTAGCAGACACTCCAGAGTGACTTGCATAGGTTACAATTTTCACGTTATCCATTTACACAGCTGGATATTTACTGATGCAATTGTGGGTTAAGTACCTTGCCCAAGGGTACAGCAGCAGTGCCCCAGCGGGGACTTGAATCGGCAAACTTTTAGTTATGAGTCCTGCTCCTTACCGCTGCCCTGTTTATTGTGTATGCAGAGCAGTTATGATTGGTGTCAGACAATGGGATTTGTGTTGGCTGTGAGAGTGAGAAGTCTACTATATATTTGGTGGGTTCCTGGAAGCAAAACTGAAGGGATCTCTGTTTCTGATTCAGCTTCCACCCCGGCCAGTGCGAATGGATCTACAATCCGGGCGACGCAATCTCCACAGTGGCCTGCTCAGAAAAAGCAACCGGAAAGATCTTTGTGTACGACGGTAGGGGGGACAACAACCCACTCCACACGTTCGATAAGATGCACTCCTCCCCCCTGTCCCAAATCCGACTAAACCCGCGCTTTCGGGTCATCGTCTCTGCGGACAAGGCGGGCATGCTGGAGTATTGGACCGGCCTTCCGAACGAATTCAAGTTCCCCAGACACGTCGACTGGGAATTCAAGACGGACACGGACTTGTATGAGTTTGCCAAGTGCAAAACCTATCCTGTCAGCCTGGCCTTCTCGCCCGACGGCAAGAAAATGGCCACCATTGCCACGGACAGGAAAGTGAGGATTTTCCGCTTCCTTTCAGGGAAGCTGATGAGAGTGTTCGATGAATCGTTGACAGTAAGTTTTTACTTGACACACATTAAAGATTTGGAACCTGCTGTAGGAGATGAATGCTGTCTTTGTATTGTATATATTTTTATGTAAAAAGTTTTCAGAGCATGTGAGCTGCAATTAGTGTTGTTCTTTTTAGTCCAAATATTTTAAATTAATCCAGGATGTTGTGCTGTTGTGCTTATTTTAAGAAGTACTTCTGTAAGTCACTTTTAAAAATGGCCACTGAAAACAGTGTGCAGACTGCTTAGATACAAAACTTCAACCCAGGATAGCTAGGAGGTTTCTGCTTGGCCATTAGATAGTCATTTATGACCTACCTGGACATAAATATTTTAATGTTTAGTTGCTTAAGATAAGGATTTAAAGATGTGTGCTTGATGTAAAGGTGTGTGCTTGACTGAGGCACTCTGCTTCAAAATGTCCCCCAACAGCTATCACTCTTGCTGATCCTGGGCTCTTGTGTCCTCTCAGATGTTCACAGAACTGCAGCAGATGCGGCAGCAGTTGCCTGACATGGAGTTTGGCCGCAGGATGGCCGTGGAGAGGGAGCTTGAGAAGATTGATGGCATTAGGTTGACGAACATTGTCTTTGATGAGACGGGACATTTCGTCCTCTACGGAACCATGCTGGGCATCAAGGTCATTAATGTGGAAACAAACAGGTACCCTGGAAACCATTGAGGGAGTGAAACTGTGGTATTTGTCTCTGTTTGCCATAATGCAGCCTTTTACTTTGTCTCCATGTCACATCTTTGGCTCCATCCTTTAATGAGAAAACGGGTGGCATTGGAATTCAAGGATTTTAATTTTTCTATACCACATGTGTCATTGTTTAAGACTTGCCACTATTTTAGAAGGAAATAGTTGAAACTATTTCTGTGAATTTCAAATGCTTCAGTATTTACTTTTATTAAAATGGAAACAAACCTCAGTGAAGCAAAAAAAAGTTCAAATATGTAATTACTAGTAACAAATATTAACTCAATATTAAGAAACCAAATATCAGACAATTCTAGTGGATTTCTTTTTCAAACAGAAGCACTGGCTGTATATACAAATAAAAGCACAGCAACCATTCAACTAGACATTCAGATACGTAAAAAGTAGATACTGGGAGTGAGTTATGGCAAAAAAACAGTAGGGTACATACAATGTAGAAAAACCCAAGAGCACCAAGTCCAGCTCCACTCACCCATGTGCCTTGCATTCATTTTACACTCACACTCATATGCATTAAAAGGATTTCATTGAAGTACATTACCGCTGCAGGGTGGAATGACTGCCTGAACCACTCTGTAGCTCATCTTGGTGCAACAAAAGGACCACTCAGTCAGTGCGCTGTAGAGATGCTGTTTAGAGTTGGAGTATGGAGGGGTGTTTTGTCTCTGATTCCATTTACTTCGAACGGCACATGGGCTGAAAGTGTTTTGCAAATAATTGTTGACCACCTGCTTTCATCATGTTATCCATCATAACATCTTGCTACAGGTACTAAAAGTACCCTGTACTTGCTTGGTCTTTCTTTCACGAAACATCTGCTTTGAGTCTTGGCTGCCCAGTCCAGCTTACTGACGACTAACATGGACATTTGTTGGTTTCCACAACCTCTACATCAGTGATGCAAATGCTAATTGTGACAGTTTGCTGGTCTTTTTTCTTCCTAAAAAATAACTTGTTTTTGGGGGATCGACCTGTCTGTCGTTGCATGTCCCTGGGGGATTATGGGAGCCTGAGTCTTGTGTTCCTCCTCACGCAGGTGCGTTCGGATCCTGGGAAAGCAGGAGAACATCCGCGTGGTTCAGCTCAGCCTATTCCAGGGCGTCGCCAAGGCCACCCAGGCTGTGCCGACCATCGAGATGAAGGCCTCGGACAATCCGGCCCTGCAGACCACCGAGCCGGACCCCACCATCTTCTGCACGGCCTTCAAGAAGAACCGTTTCTACATGGTGTGTGCCAGCGCCAGCGGTCCGGACTGCCCACAAGTGGACCTGGGGGCTCTACGCTGCTTTTAGCGTCCCTTGTAAAGGGGTTTTGGCTGAGGGCCCAAGTCCACTCGAAGGCCACTTGTACTGTGATTATTGTTAGATGAGTCATGCCACACAGGTGTGCAGGACAATGGCATTTGTCAGCACCTTCCTTACTCACTTACTTTGTGAAAAGCGCTGCCAAGTGAGCTGGATCACAGAAGCTGTATGTATCATTAATGTAAAGAAACACAGTCCGTTGGATGGACTGTGAGGTTTCATAAACCTCTTAATGGTTGGGGCTAACTTGTGCTATCAGTCACTGACTGCCACCTATTTTTCGGGTTTGTGAGGCCTCGGTCTGCCATAACTACTGCTGGGTATTCAGCTTCTTCTGCATTACCCCATTCTACTGCCTGACTGTCCCTTCATCTGATGTCTGACCACTCCCATCACTGTCTCTCTCTCGCCTATCTGCTGGTCACAGTTTACCAAGAGGGAGCCTGAGGACACGAAGAGTGCAGACTCGGACAGAGACATCTTCAACGAGAAGCCTTCAAAGGAGGAGGTCATGGCCGCCACGCAGGCGGAGGGCCCGAAGAGGGTGTCGGACAGCGCCATCATCCACACAACCATGGGGGACATTCACATCAAACTCTTCCCCGTCGAGTATGTGGGCCTCAGTCCTGGAAACAAAGCCTTGAAAGATCATCATTGCTTCACGTGGCCCTTATTTAATGTGTGCCTCTCACCAGTTTATTTTCTCTGTAGGATAGTGAGGATTTTGCTCTTTTTCATGAGTGTAATTGATAATAACACTATAGCAGTCTTACATTTTTATGTCCTTCCTCCCGCTCAGATGCCCAAAAACTGTGGAGAACTTCTGCGTTCACAGTAGGAATGGCTATTACAACGGTCACATATTCCACCGCGTCATCAAGGTATGGTGTTCAGCTGGCTCAGAGGTTCCTTTTCAGCCATGTGATGTAATGTAAATGCAGGACTGTTTGGAGAGCTCTTTGGGCTGAGCAGATGTGCCACCTGCATCTCTTCCGTGCAGGGCTTTATGATCCAGACAGGAGACCCCACTGGCACTGGGATGGGTGGGGAGAGCATCTGGGGTGGGGAGTTCGAGGACGAGTTCCACGCTACGTTGAGGCATGACCGCCCCTACACCCTAAGCATGGCCAACGGTGGACCTGGCACCAACGGCTCCCAATTCTTCATCACCGTCGTCCCAACCGTAAGACCATTCTCTCAGATTATATTGAACTGTGTGTTGATATCAGGGCCTTCCAACAGCGGTTGAGCAAAACGGTCATGTTTGATTTGTCTATTCAAAGCATTCAGGTTGGAGTTAACATTTAGTCTTCAGAACATCACCGACTGATACACTGTTATCAGCCCTGTAACTAGTAATGATAATTGCTTTAGGGTAATCTCTAAAATTGGACTGGAACTCCACAAAGGTTAGAGAAAACTTCAGTCCATGAAATTTTTAGTTTAAAATGCTGTAGTGGTCATTTCATTAACACCATTGCTCCTCTCCTCTATCCATTCATTTATAGCCATGGCTGGACAACAAGCATACAGTGTTTGGGAGGAGTACGAAAGGAATGGAAGTTGTTCAGAGGATCTCCAATGTCAAAGTCAATCCAAAAACCGATAAGCCCTATGAAGATGTCAGTATTATAAACATAACAATCAAGTAATGAAAAGTGGTGATGGACTGTATTTTTACACAACTCTCATTGCATTTTAAGCTGAATTTCCAATGTAAAGAATGAAAATGTAAAAGCCAAACCTCAGTTGTTTCTGACCTTTTAATCTGTAGTAAATATTGTTTCCTATAGTGTGTCTCCTTCCATTCAGGGTAAACCAGTTAAAGTAATGCGTGTAATTAACTGCTGTCAAACTGTCTTCATGTTCATCAGTTGTTTATTTAATAGCATAACGTTAATTATGAATGGTATACAAAAGCAGTGATGTTCACAAGTTACAAATGTTGGGATGTGCACTGTGCTTTGACGAATTCACAGAAGTTATGCCTATGATGGAACATTATTCACAAACTGACATGGAAAATTATCCTGTTAGAGAATGGGAACTAAATTCATACATGCTCTTTAAATAGGTACAAGTATTAAACATTACATAGCAATGATGTTGAAGGACGATAGTATTAACTCAAACCAACATTTTGTTTGAATTTCTTAGAAAAAGCAAAATGTTTCCTCAGTACAATGCACTCAGAAGACCTACTAGTATAACCT
This sequence comes from Megalops atlanticus, assembly GCA_019176425.1. Lineage (NCBI taxonomy): Eukaryota > Metazoa > Chordata > Actinopteri > Elopiformes > Megalopidae > Megalops > Megalops atlanticus. The sequence continues at coordinate 23,969,128 of CM032880.1, forward strand.
TGTAGCAAACACAAATTTGACTAATTTCTATGACAACAACCTAAAATGAAAAGTAGGGCTGGGACAAACGCATCAGTCAACTGGACTTCTTAACCTGTCAATGCACAAAATATGAATACCCATTTTTAAAAATGGATCCAGTGCTCAGTGTTGTTCTTTGGGGAATGGACGGCTAAGATGAACACATCCAAAGAGGTCAGATTGACGGATCACAAGTTTTGTTTAGAAAGGGTTAATATCCTACACACAGCTAGCCAGCAAGATAGCTGCAGTTGTCTATTCATTTAGTTAAATTCTGAGTTGTAAAGCTAATTTACAGTTGTCGCTATAACTAAATTTATTTCTGACTTTGACATTAACCCATTCTACAATCTAGTATTTATCTAAAATTGTTCGCTAGTAATTTACTATTAAACTAGTCCTGCAATATGGAAGTGGCAAGTTTGTTACTGTATAGACCAAATAAAATGCATTTAGTATTACTGATTTTCTTCTGCATCAAAAATGAATTGGGCATCAACAAATCATTTTTTTTCAGACCACAAAGCAAAGAGGGTTCCAGAAATGCCTAAATCCCAGCCCTAATGAAAAGTATGTAACGTCGGTTATATAGTTACACACAATCTAGTTAGGCATGAAGTGCTGATAACAGCAGTTTATACAGCAGTTGGTCACAGTTCTGTGATTGACAGATTCAAACCACAAGTCCCATAGTCCACAGCATGGTTGTTGTTTGTCCATTTTAGCATGAATCCTAAGGAGACATATCACTGAACAAGAGGCCAGTGCATCCAATGCACTCACAACTTAACACACTCCTCAAAACAGGAGGTGGGGGCACTGCCATAAACACTATTTGTCCATTTAATGTTCACAGCTACCAGGTTCCTCCTTCAACTCTCTCAAGGAATTTTACTATATACAAAAAAAGTATTAAAACAGAAGGCTTCTCAGTAAACTACATTTTTTGTACCAGCTGAGATTTCCCTGGGCACCAGCCTGGTGATGGCTGGATTACTTCTCCCCTAGTGCACCAGTTTAAGACTAAAATTTTGGCTAAATCAAAATCTTGACCCACCTTCTAAATTATAAACAACTCTATTGCTGGTTTAATTTCAGAAGAGAACCAACTGCCTTTGCACAACTAAAAAAACACCACAAATGAAGGTTGTAATTACTGGTAATTATCAAACTGGGGGGTCAAAATTTGATTGCAGCCCAAATCCAAGATAGAGAATGTATACACTGATTCATGATAAGTAGTATACGTACCGCCAATTTTCAGATTGTGGGGAAGTAACAGACTAACAAATGCTACTGGGCAATTGGTTACACTGATGACAAACTCCACTCAGCAATCCTTTACACTGGACAGAGCAACAGCCAGCAGGCACTTACAGTCTTGACATGCCAGAAGATTTTACAAGATCCTGGGCCTCAACCGCAAATCACTGGTGCATTCAAAGAGACCTGCATTGAGGTTGGACTAGGATGCATTTAACAGCAAATACCAGATGTTCTGGGCAATGACCTAAAAATCACTTACTGCCAGCATAAGATGTCAAGTGTCCAAGACCCATAATGACATTTAAAAGGGGGCAGCATTTCGTTTCATCTCAGAAATCTGACAATGGATCAGGGAGGAGAGAACTAACAGAATGTGCATTTAGTCAGGCTGGCATCATATTTAAATGTCCCTGCGATTATAAGAGGGAATATGTTTGCCAAATAAATTTGCTCTGCACATTTTACTGAAGACATTCAAGGAGTAAAACGACCAGCGTCCGTTTTCACTCTTGATGAAGAACATAAGGACTACATCAGGCACCAAAATATTTGACCTCAGAGGGGAGGGGAGGTTATTGAGGGAGCTTCCAATATGCCTATATGAATATTGGCAAACAGTAACCCGGACATGTAACAGGAAGAAAAACATGCTGAACACCTACTGCCCTCTGTTATATTGTACACACAACACTAAGGTTTTAAACACAGAACCTTAAATGTTAAGTTAGGGTCTAAAATTAACCTCACCCTCACGCTTTGCAGTGAGGCTTAACGGATGTATGTAGTCTCACAGGTGAGTTAGTAAGATTTCGTCTATCGCTGAGCAGTTCGTTTCAATGGAGGGCACATCCCTACACCAGCCTCATTTATTAGCAAACGCTGCCACTCAAGAACATGAAAGCACTGAGTTATAATGAGTTAACTGCTGTGTGTTAAGGAACGTTAATCACATCATGGAGAGGTGGGGGGGGGTCAAGGTCAAGGGCTGGAGACAGGTGATTGGCTGGGCTGGGTTGAGGAAAGGGTTAAGGGTCATAGGGGGAGGCAAAGGCGGGGCCTTGGGCTGGAGCAGAGTCCAGTGCAGATAATCAGCAAGGCGGGGGCTCAGGCCACGTCCAGTACGCCGGCGGCCACCAGCTGCCGGGACAGCCAGTCCAGCCCCTCGTGGAGGCCCATCCCGCTGCGGGCGTCGCAGCCCTGGATGTGCCAGCTCCGCCCACAGCACAGCTTGTGAAGGCTCAGCAGCTCCGTCATCTCCTCCACTGACACTGCACCGGGGACATCCTGCACACACAAACAGGGACAAGGAATCTGCAGCAAAACCGTCGCCTGCAATATTAGGGTTGTACTTAATCCTACACTGACAACTGCAGAGAAGCCCATCACAGCCTCCAATTGGTCCAGTGCTCCGTTTCAAGCACATGAAATACTTGTGCTTAAATTATGGTACCATACAAAGAAAATGTGTTTATAAAGTGTTAGTAATATCTAAAATAGTAGTTCACATTTTCTAAAATTCTCTCAATTCTGTATCATGTTAAGCATTTCAGCTGGAAATGCACACAATCCCTCTCCAACTTAATGACACCTCTCATTTTCCCTTCAATTCAGGGTTCCTCACCTGTTTGTTGGCGAAGATGAGTAGCAGTGCATCTCTAAGCTCTTTCTCTGTCAGCAGTTTTGCCAGCTCACTATGAGACTCCATCAGCCTGTCTCTGTGACAGCTGTCGATCACAAACACCACCGCTACGGACAAGGTTAGGAGGTTACAGTTAGGGTTAACCATGAAGCGCAATCACAGCAGCACAAGCAAGACATTCTGCTTTAACAGCTCTGCACTGTCAAGATAGCATGTCTACATACAGAAATGAATGCTTATGCAAGTTTCTTTAAAAAAAAAAAGGGGGTAGCCAATCTCCTTATTTTCAAATTACACAAGTCAAAAGCAACATTGATACACACATTTATAATGAACATACATGACATTTATAAATGAAATCTGCATAATCACCCTGACATATGGCACCATGAACATTAAACACAACTGACAATAAATGGACCTATAATGGTACTACAAGATTAGAAATACCTTGTGTGTTTAAGTAGTAGTGTTTCCAGAGTGGTCGGAGTTTATGCTTCCCGCCCACATCCCAGATAGTGAACTTTAAATTTTTGTACTCCACTGTCTCCACATTAAAACCTGTGACACAAACACATTCTTCAGGTGTCTCTTTGATGAAGCATCCATTGGAAAGCATTCTACAACCGTGGCCTTATTTTCACATCTAATATTTAGGGATACTCTTTGAACACTTTGATAGGTAAATCAATCACAGAACTACAGTATTTACATTTTACCCAAGGCAACTTACAGTTACATACAAATTATCCCTTTATACAGCTGGACGTCTGCTTGAAGGAAACTGGGTTAAGCATTGTGATCAAGGGCAGCGAGCAGTGCCCAGCATGAGAATTGAACTGGCAATCTTTGGGTCCCAATACTCCATTAGGAGTCCATCCAGGAAGTTACTCATAAGGGTCACAGCTAGTCATTATACGTACGGTAAAACAATTAGCCACATGGTTTTATTTTAGTAGCATTTGTCCCTTCCAATAATAGCCCTGGAGGCTGGTCTGAATATGAACACTTGCCATATAAAAGTCAAAGCTGCACTGGCTTGAAGGGATGCAGCACATACCAATTGTTGGGATGGGCTGCATGAACTCGTCCTGTTTCAACTTGAAGAGAATGGTGGTTTTCCCCGCGCCATCCAAGCCCAGAGTCACCACCCGGATCTCCATCTTTGGGCCGATGTGGACTCGGTTATCCTTAAAAAGGTGCATGGAGAGAACGCTTACTTTAAAAAGAAAGCATTCTTTCTGGCAGTTTTGACACTGGGCAACAGATACCAAAGCAGTTTTTTGAATCCATTATGTAAGCAATAAATTAGTTGAGTCACATCAGAAGGTTTAATCAAAAGGGGAGATATTTTCTAACTGCAGTGAAGTTTTGATCAACACCAAAAAAAGATTTTTATTTCCATTATCAATTAGAGAGAATCTCAGAGACACAACCATGGGGCAACAGCTCAGCACAGCCACATGTAGGCAGGGGTTCTGCGCGCATTTGGCAATTCATCAGAGAGCTTTGTAAAGTGTCCATTTTCGACCTATCAGCGAGGGGCTCTCGGCGTACCTTTGTGAATGTGACGGGAATGCCGGCGTCCAGCTGGATGTGGTCGGCCAGCTCTGTGAACTGCTGCTGCTGCTTCTGCAGGGTTTCTAACAGCCTGGTGATCTCCTGCTTTGCCAAGACAACCCTGCAATCATCCTACATACAGAGAGAGAGAGAGCAATGATGACTCCAAAGTCATTACTGTCAGCTTTTCAAATCAGAAAAAAATGACCAGATGTTACTGCTGGATTCTGCAAGATTACATAGATAGGTCTTCTATTTTTGCATTTTTAAGTGGAGAGTTATTTTTAAATCCTACAGGAATAATTGCTGTTGACAGTCAGTTAAACTTTATGTGCGAGCTACAATGCATGTGTACCTTTAAGTGGCATGATTTTTACATTTCTACAATATTCCACGCTAATTCTTGAAGTAGTTATAATAAACCCATTTATGTTAGTCTTTAAGAATGTAATTTAGTATTCTGTTGATGCAAAATCTGCCATTACAAAAGTTTACTATTTCTTCACAGTAGCTAGAAATGCTAAATTAATCACACATGATAACACAATTCCTGCAGTTACAGTAAACAAGGAATCAACAAATACGGTCTGAGGTTCCCAAGTTTTTTCGACATGTCAATTAACAATTACCTTACACCAGAGACAACTGTTGAGATGAACTTCTACCCTCAATAATGAAATTAAGAGTTGAGCTGATGCAGAAGAAAAGGCAGTTGATAATGGGGCCCCAGTGGAGCGGAACTGCCCCTTCCCTGGCACAGTGCACAGACACACGGCCGCCATTTTGTTTCTCTGCCTACCTGCTGCAGAGTCTTCTCGCAGTGCAGGCAGGCCGTGGAGACCTGGGACAGCAGGATGGTCATGTCCTCCTGCTGCTGCCTGAGCCAGATCAGCCTCTCCCGCACGTGGGCGTCCACCACGCTCAGGGCCATCTCCTCCTGACGGCACAGCGTCTCGTGGAGGTCGGCAAAGTAGGCCCGCACACAGGACCGGGCACTTTCTGCTGTTCCTGGGACCTGGACAAGGAGGTGGAGGGAGAGGTTGTGATCAGGGGGTGGATTTAAGGCTTTGTCTAAAATACTTGAAAACTGACCGGCTCAAGAATCGCGCTGCGTTTTTTTAATGTTCTTTTTATGATTTCCCTGTAGCTTTGATCATTCATACGTTCATAATGATATAACAAAGTGAACTCTTCCACAAAGCAGCTTACGTAAGAAAAAAATTACATAAAGGGAATTTAGAAAGATTAATTAAAATGAATAAAGGATTATGAGTTTCCTTCAGCTGGTTTTGGTTCAAACATGGCTGAAAGAGTTACTCTTCCTAATTCCACATGTAGCCCTTTACTGATGTGTACTGACCCACTTCCAAGCAGGAAAGTCGATTTCTTCCATGGCCTACGGCTAGACTGCTAAGTCGAAGAAATCAGGAACATGTTTATGGTAGCATAACAGTTTAGGGCAGTATTACTCTTTGCTACACCTTACATACAAGTCAGATTGCCCTAAACCTGTCACTTGCCTTAATCCCTTTAGATGCAGGTCTTCGACTACATCAACCTGTGAGCCTCCAAATAGAACTCTAGCTCCTACAAGCTTAGTGTGGGACTAGAGCACAAGGCTTAGGAAATTACAGTGAGTCAGACAAGCTTGAAGTGGGACTATAGCACAAGGCTCAAAAAGCCAATGTGACTCAGACAAGCTCACTGTAGGACTATAGTATGAGGCTTAGGGAACTACAGTGAGTCAGACAAGCTCACCACAGGACTATAGTATGAGGCTTAGGGAACTACAGTGAGTCAGACAAGCTCACCACAGGACTATAGCGTGAGGCTTAGGGAACTACAGTGAGTCAGACAAGCTGACTGTGGGACTACAGCATGAAGCTTAGGGAACTACAGTGAGTCAGACAAGCTCACCGCAGGACTATAGCATGAGGCTTAGGGAACTACAGTGAGTCAGACAAGCTCACCGCAGGACTATAGCATGAGGCTTAGGGAACTACAGTGAGTCGTCAGACAAGCTTACCACAGGACTATAGCATGAAGCTTAGGGAACTACAGTGAGTCAGACAAGCTTACTGGGGGACTATAGCATGAGGCAGAGGGAACTACAGTGGTCCATGCCTTTCCTTGCAGCAGAGTATTGGCGCTGCTCTTACGTGCTCTGTGTGAGCCATGCCGATGCTGTCCTCCACGATCTGCTCGCCACCTTCGATCTGCTGCACGATGCCCACCAGCTTCCTGGAGTACTCGGACACCTCCTCCGTGAAGGTGCGGATGCAGTGCGCCATGTCCAGGATGGAGGCGCGGATCTGGTTCGCTTCGGCTTCCAGCACTGCATGCTGAGGGAAGAGAATCCATGGAACAGGCTTAGAATCGCAGAAATGCTTTTCAGATATGATTGCACAGGGTCAAATTCCTTGTCCTGGTGTGCACTTTACAAGCTTTTAATGGAAAATTCCTTTAAGAGTTGGGTTACATTGTTATGACCAAAATAAAACATAACAAAAACACTTATGACAAATCTGACCAAGGCTGTTCAGGTATCAATACTTGCAAACACTCTGAACAATAAGTATTCTCCTCATCACACTGCAAACCTATGTACTGGTAGGTCTACAAGCCCCATGTGACTTATTTGAATCAATCAGAGACAAATGCACATTACAAAGAGAAGCCATGCCCGACCTGGATACACATTGGGTAAAAGGGGGAAAAAAAGAAAACCTTGTGATGGTGTGCATATTCCGACTGCCACCAGCGTGCCGGTACCTTGTGTCCCTGGTGCTTGCCGTACTCCTTGCACACGCAGCACATGAGCGGGCCCGGCTGGCAGGCGTCCTCCAGGCACACGAACTCGATGGCGTGCACCTGGTGCTGGGGGCACAGGGTCTTCTCGTGGGGCTTGTCGGCGAGGGGCACCCGCCGGTGCTTGGCCAGGGTGCGGGTGGAGTGGGTGAGCTGCGAGCACTCGGCGCACAGGTGGGTGGCGCACACAGTGCAGTACATGGAGGCCGTGTGGCTCTCGTCCTCGTCGCAGCGGATGATGCACTGAACGCGGAAGAAGGGGGGGGTGGGACAATAACGCATGTGGGCATCACAGTTTCTGTATGGCCGCTGCAGAGGCTGCCCAAGTGATGGATGCTCTCAGTTTGTGTTACAACAGGTTTCCAACATTTTAGTAACTTGTGAGGGCATGTTTCTTTGCTATCTAATTCTTACATAACCACTCCCAAAGGGGGAGCAAATAACCGAAAGGAATACTTATTTCTGGCCACTTTAAAGGCTAAACACTCACTCTCTTCGCACACAGATCTTAGTTACAGCAGAGGTGACCAGCAACAGTAACCCACAACACAGCTGGGTGTCCATCCCCTACCTCTCCCACGCCTCCCAGGGCGTCCTCCATCATGCCTGACTGGTTTGAAGCCCCATTCTGCAGCCTCTCCAGCAGCTCCAGCAAGGCAAAGTTCTTCTTCAGGCCCCACACCCCAGAATCCCCTGGGAAATATGCAGAAGGAGAGAGAGAGCATTCAAACATACTGCAAAAGCCAGAGAACTGTGTAGGGTGCTTAGGTTCAGCTGGATGTGAATGGAAAATGGATGATGCCATTGACCTGGTTCATTATGGACTAACCCTGGATCGCATGAGCCAGCATACTGTAAGCAGTGCATTAAATGCTACACTAAATGCTTAGGTTGTTCCCTAAAGAGTTTACCAGCAGCAAACACTACAGTTACAATATATGATGTGCAGAACATCAAAGGTTAAAATTAACTGGAATGTTTGTGGAAAGGAGTCAAGAAGCTTTTGGGAATAAACTCTAGGAAAAGATATACTATACTTAGTATGTCTTGGTATCAGACATAAAAAAGAACACCACCAAATTCAATGTTCTTTGCAAATTTGATTTGTTAACGCCTCATGCATCGAACTACACACAAACTCAGTTTTATTTTTTCAAAGAAAAAATGTTACATTTACTATTTTAACTGTTTTATGAATGCAACCCAACACCCTTTGCAAACCAGCTATCTGTTCCTCTTTACTGAAGTTATTAAGTGGTATATTTGGAAGTGGTAAATAGTTTGAATGAACTGATTTACAAAAGAAGTAGCCTACTAGAAAGCCACTACTAGGTCTGAAACTATGTCTATTTGGCAGGTCGTGTTACATTATTCATAAACCTCTCTGGCTAGCTGACAACATCTAAGCTCTTTGCAAAAACAAAAGGATCAAAACAAGTTCTAAGAACTGTCACATTCTGCAGTGCTTTCCACACTGAGGGGTAATTTGTAACCGCATTTTAGTCTATAGTGACTTTCACACTGCCCCCATTGTCACAATCACAATGTGTTTTCCTGTCCTGCTTGGCAATTTCTACAATCATAGCGTACAAATTAATTGAGTACTCATGGACCACCCAAGGACCCTCTGCCCAGTTGCTTCATTCCCATATGGATACACAATTCAGCAACTGCAGCTATTATAAACAAACTGTCCAGATGACCTTTGGTTTGCGAGCATCGCAGTAGCATCAGTTCTTTTCAGGAGAGAGCATACTAGTTAAATGCTTGTAAAAAACTTGAGTGAAGATCATCCACTGACAAAGAAATGCTTTGAAGAGCCATCTGGCTCAGTGAATCACTGCAACAATTAAATCAGCATCAAGGCCAGACACATCACTCATGTCTGACTGGCCCTGCAGTAAGTGACTGCAGAATGAAAATTTAAGCAAAAATAATACAATACATTGACTTATTTCATTTAAAAATGTATTCATGGCAATTTCAACATTCTTTTATGTCTCACTTCCTAAATTGCTTTTTATTTACTATGCAGTGTAGGTTTTAGAAAATGCAGCTGAACTTACTGTCTGATCAATGACAGGATAAAGAATGATTTTAGTCATAACCTCGGGGCCAGCACAAAAAACCAAACCGGATTCTCGCAGTATTAGAATTACTTGACCAGACTGCTAACTAGTTTAAACAAATTATGACATTTGTAGCATCTTTTGCTACTTTTAACTATATATCTACTTATCATTAATAACATCAATTCTTTTGCCTATAGTAATGAAATTTGAAAGATTACTGCATATGTGAATGCTAACACAAGACAAACATTTTTAGACACATGGTAAATTAATTCCAACACTATTACACTGTTCAGAATGTGACCACCAAATAAAATAACAATCATGCACAGATAGAGATCATTTTGCACTCAGTCCCTCACACCATCTAGTCATGTTGGAGCACTGGCTATGAGTCTTCGCTCAAAGTTCAGTATTTTCACAGCATCAACTTTTTGCTAGTATTATCAATTCAGAGCTGCTTCCCAGTTCAGAATGTCCTTGGCACTCCTGGTAACACAGTATATAAAATACATCTGCCTCAACAGCAATGGCCTGTGAACCCTGCAGTTCAGCTTGGCATTCAACCAAAGAGACTCTCTGCAATCACTTTCCAAACAAAATATCAAGGGGGCAAGAAAGAGAAGTCTTAATATGAAAAACGGGAAACTATTACAAGGCTGCATTTTGCAAGACAGGATCCTCTACTATTAAGGACACTGCATGCCACTTGCATATTATGATGGAAAACAAGACATTTGATATTGGCTATGAAGCCACAGAGTTCTTGAGCTCATGTGTTGATTCTACCTACACCGTGTATTCGATAGCTGTGTCAGCGCACTGCACTGCAATGATCTATGAATTTTATGCATTTACACTCTCTCCCTGCAGGTTCAATGATTAGTTAGGCTAAGAATTATTCTTTGAAGGGGCCTGAAGACAACCTGAAACAAACAAGCAAACACACATACGTGCATGCATGCAGAGATGGACGGACAGATAGATCCATGGCCCGAACACCATGCATTACTCACCCAGTTCAGTGACCTGCCTGTCGAAGGGGCAGCGGACGGCCCTGCCGTGCAGAGGCAGGCGGGTCAGACAGTCGTGACAGACCGTGTGGCCGCACAGCAGCAGCCGGGGGACCTTGTCCCCCTGCAGGGAGAAGACATCCTCACACACTCCGCACTCCAGCACCTACAGACAGACAGACCGACCACAGTGAAAACAAAGTTAAAAAATGATGCCCCCCACAACTTTAAGACAGCAATAGTTATCACAGCACTTTATGACGGCCTGACACATTTTCAGAAGCACTTTAGCACTCATCGCTCTGGGTTAGAGCAACCGCTAAGTGGCAAAACTGTAACTGTGTGCTGGATTACCAAATGTGTTATTTTTTTCTTAGGACTTAGGCCATTACTTTTGTCTGGGGATAGGGTGCTAAGTATGGGTCCAGCATTCATGAATAATAAAAAAAAATCCAATGCTTCAGTTTACTTTTCTCGTTTCAATTCATCAAAAAGTGTTTTTACTCCAGCTATTAACCTCATTTCCCCGCACAAATGTGCATGGCCCCAGCTGTATTTAATTGTATGCATACTATATATAGCATTTCCATTTTTAGAGAGCAAATGTGCTGTTGCTTAACGTTTCCCCAGTTCCATTGCCGTTTAGATTTTTGTTGAAATTACTATTAAAGAATAAATGAGAGAAACCAGGAACACTTTTATACTTACAGACGTATATATACTAATAATGTGACAATCTGAAAATGGCTTCATCACCTAACGTTACCAAGCAACTTCACATGCAAACAGACTACTGTATTTAATTTGGTGGTGGAGGACCTTTCGAAAGTAGTCTAATTTACATATTAATTGAATAGACCTTTTTGATCTGCAATAGCTACCACTAAGAACAGCTGCAAAAACCTGAACCGTAACTGTCTGCAGTTGCCACCTGTATTCATTATTTGTTACATTTTTACCGATCCGATGTTTGTAACTAGCTACCAAGCAGCGACAGTTGAAATAAATTTTACATCTGCATGTTCACTATTTACTCCGTCGTAACAATAAGTCCGCTTTGCTGCCATGAATTATGAACAGCAAACGGCAAAAACACAATTTGTTTTGTTGAACATAGCTAGCTCAGTGATCCTTGATGAAACACATAAACGTTACATGTAGCTGTATGGCTATCAGCCGTCTAACTTGCGAGCTAGCAAGCGAATGACGTAAAGTGCGTGTCCAATGTTGCTATTAACACATCACAATAAAGCCTTGGTTTTGCTAACAATTTAGAATGATGCACACAGTCAAAGCATTGTAACGTTTTCTTTACTGTTTTCCTTTCTGACTTCATAATGTGTCGGTATCTATAGCTGTGTTACGCGAGATGGAAATTTCCAGGCTGAACACAAACCGGTCTCTCATCTGCAGGCTACCACACAGCTAGGCAGAGGGCAGGCACGGAGTCATGGGACCTGGCAGCGTAACTAATTAGCCCAATCTGTATAGTTCCGAAATGAAATCGTGGAATGTGCATTTTAACTGCTGGAATGCCACGACTTGTACGTCTACGTAGTGGAAATATTCGTTGTTAAAGACCAAGGGGCCGACCAAGCATCAAAACGGTGCGACACCCCGCCAGTGCAGCGGCAGCATCCGAGCCACGGAGGCATCTCGCTGAACGTCTGAACGAGTGAAATTGCCCTCGCCGGCTTTTCCAAGTATCAGTATTCCTTCGCCCGCTGCAGTCACTCGTTTATATTTTCCATCCCTTCGATCTTTCCTACCCACCTTCACCGTGCTTCCAGCTGCAGCCCTGCCGTGTCGAACGCAGGCTTCCATCGCCGCAGCGGTCCCCTGCTTGTTTACACCCGCAGCGGCGGCCATCCTCGGGCGCGACCACTGACACCACTGCTAGGTGAACAAAATGGGATGTCAATGCTGTAATTTCAGGTGCTTTTCTTTACACCACCTCTGTAATAATATGTGTGCATATAAAATATTTATGTTCAGCATGATTTCATACATAAATATAATTACATATATAACAAATACATTTACGTCCGTGTAACTTAAACAAAGATAGTAACCCCTGTTTGAAAAGAATGGTACATTCTGTCAGCTGTTTCCGTCAGCTTCGACAGGGAACGGTAGACGCGACTGCGCACAAGATAATTTAGCAGGAAATACTTTTATCCTTTACATTTTGAAATGCGAAAAATTACAGCAACATCATCTTGCAAACAGTATCACACTGCACGAACCTGGTGACAAAGAAGAGCATTTAAAGCTGTCTTACCTGAATTAAAAGTACTCTTGTTAGTTTCGCCTCAATGGTTGGCATGCGCTTTGACTTGCGCTGCTGCTTTAGCTGCAGCTAAAGTATCTAGGCGACCTGCCAAACCTTGAGAGCTAACCAAGAAGGCAGCTACCCACCCTACGTCTATGGTTAATTTGTATATCGGATACACATATGTATACGGTACTCTGTGTAAATAAATTGTGCTATACTGCAGATGAAATGAAAATGTCAGTCACAATTTAGTGCAACACTCGAACACCATGCAACACTCACCAGATAATGTTCATCAATGTTTTTTTGAATTGTTATTTCATTTCAGGGGAATAATTTCTTTCATTGTGAGTTTAGTCAGGTAACCATACCTGTGGGCACAAAATGGTTCCTTCTTGTGCATGCAGAGCAACAACATAATCTCAAACATGTCTTGTAATCCCAAATCTTGTCACAGAACCATTTATTAATTTACAGCCCAACCCATGAAAGCAGGTGGAAGGCCATATCTGAAGACTGAGTATGGACACAAGTTTTTCCTTTGTGCCATTTGTGCGGAGTTCTGCATAGTGATGCTCAATGCAATGTATTTTTGCATTCTGTCGCAGTTCTTGTACTGTCTGATTAAAGTTTGCTATGCACAAATATTTGTAATAATGTTTTCTCCATATGCACAATATATTCTTGAATCAAGATGCTTTATGAACGATTATTAATGAAATTATTGTGAAATTAGTAATAAAAGAGTACATGGTCGATGTAATATAGTCACATGAAATGATTATTTTCCGCTTGTCACACGCTTGCAAAAATTTGGCTTGGACAGGAGGAATTATACTCATGTTCTTAGAAAACGTCAGTTGTGTTAAATGGTGATGTTTAAAGATTATTTCCCCTTTATGTAACCAACACAGTTGTTTCTTGTATTACCCGTATACGTTACCGTACTGCCTGAAAGTATTTTCTGTTATAGGTATTTTATGTTTCAGTAAGAAAACAATTGTATTCTATACAAATGCCTGTGTAGGAGTTGAATTATTATATTCAGGGGCGAGATTATATGAAATATATTGAAATTAATAGATAATTTTTGAAAGTGCGGTGAATCAAGTGAATAATTGTAATTCGCATCCCACATTCTGCCTCATGAGAAACGTAAATGTGAAAATGTATGTAGTTATTAATGTCATTTTAGTATCCATGCACACCCGTCCAGCAGCTGGCGGCAGTGCACCTTGAGCCGATTTGTTTCAGCCAGTGACTCTTGACAGAAAAGGCGAACGGTATGTCCCTTACCACGTACCGTACGCAGCTGATAATGCAGGTGAAAGTTCAAATTAATTTATGAAAAAATGGATGTCAATCAGGCGAAGCAGGAGCATCTCCTTGCTTTAAAAGGTATTTTGTCTGGAATTATGGATTTGCACCACAGAATGAAGGAAACAATATGATTGCTAGTTGGTAACTAGCTAGCTAGCTAATGACGGGACTCTAACCTAGCCAGAAAGCAGATCCTGTCGTCTTTGACGTCAGGCTAGCTAGCTAACGTTAGATAAACAACAACACTGTGATACTTAATTAAGTGAAGATCCGTAATTAAAACCAATTATCAAATTACAATCTTTGGCATGTTATTCTGCTAGATTATAATTTTTGTTGCGGTGAAAATTCGCTGTAAAGTTCCTTTGACAACTATTTGAGCTGGCTAGCTAGCTTGAAGTTAGCTGCGCTAGCTGCTTGACAGTCCAGTTCCGTGTATTTACAGTTGTAACTTGCTCCGTAACGTTAGTCGTGGATGTCTTGATAAGATGTTGTTAATCTAACATTTAAGGCAATTTAACCTCAGAGCTAGGTATCATATGTATAGATTTGTTATCTACCAAGGAACACCAAGAATCAACGATTGTATCAGTATAATCTATTAAACGTTATTCATATGTATGTAGACAGTATAACTTTGCGTTTATTGTACAATGCAGAGTCAAATGAAAACAAATTCTCATTTACATTGACAAACCTTCCTTCTCAACAAGATAAAAACCATGCAATAAAATAAATGCTAAATGTCTACATTTTGATGTGACTACAGTAAACAACAATGCAAGCTGAGAGCAGGCGTAATTATAAATTAAGACCTCCTGTAGTAAGTGTCTAAATGGTATAGAGATACAGTTGAGTTATATTAGTTATTTTTGTAAAGCGTTCAGTTTTTCAAATGTTTACTGTAAAGCACTTACACAGTTGTGGCCAAAAACAACGTGGGCCTTGGGAATAAACAGGGTTACGTGATCATCTGATCTTAGATTGTAGTTGCTGGAGGAGAGAACCAAAAAGGTTAGGTGGGACTAAGGAGGACATAAGGGGGAGTTTTACCCGAAAAGAGGTTAGTAGATGAACAAGAGCCATTATATTAGTAATTTGGTCACAATGAGTATAGGGCAAAATGATGGGTTGTTAAAAACATCCTGAAACAAAAAGGGTGGCAGAGCAGTAAAGTAAATCTGCTCAGTATGCTCTACGATGCCATTCTGTTTATGTCTTCATAATCAAAGATGAGGAGAATGGTCATCTGCTTCCATTACTTTAGCTATTGGTTATATTGGTTGACTGTGTAATACATGTGCAGATTCACCACAGCTGGTATTTTCTGAATCTGCAAATGCATTTGTGTTGGGCTTCACTCAGTTAGCAACCTTACCACACCATTGCTGTTACAAAGGATGCTTGGTAATCATTTGTGTGTCTTTAAAATGTGCTGTAATGAGTGGATTGCAACATCTTCACAGGATCCAAATAATCACTGCGTTTTCAAGGTTAGTTTGTGTCGTAGATTGTCCAAGAAACCATACTATTTTGTCCTTTCTTGTTTTCAGAGAATACTTTTCAATTACACTAGAGCCATCCATCTGCATTGGAAAATGCAGGCTTAAGAAAAACAGCCAAATGTCCGTGTGCTGAGTACTGTAAATATATTTTATGCAGTTAGAGTGGAATCAGTGTGTGAACAGGAGACATTTAGTTTGAATTCACAATGGTGGAGTGAAGGCTAAAATGGTTCAGTGATAAAAATCAAACTGAGGAAAAGTGTAAAGTTGGACTTTTCTGAATCAGCTTGTAAAGGCCAGTACTTTTAGAAAAATGTCATGTTTTAAAGGTGGAACTGTGTACTTTTTGTATGTAATTGGAAGGTAGGCTGCGGTAATTGTTTTCACGGAACAGGCAAGGTGACCTTTCAATTCAGAGAGAGTGGAAAGTGAAATACCAGCTCTCTCTGAACCTGTTGCGGCAGTCAGAGAAGCCTTGCCCCGCCGCGCTGACCTCAGCGCAAGAGCACTTTGGCGGAAATAGCCGTAAATCCGTTGTCAATCCGTCCTATCTTTCTTTCTCTTGCAGTGATGCGGCTGACGAAACCGACGCTCTTCACGAACATGCCGGTGACGTGCGAGGACCGAGACCTTCCAGGTTGCCGCCATAATTCATGGGGGGGGGGGTCAAGCCGCATTTCACCAGAGCCCCCCGGCCAAATGCTGGAGGGGCTGCAGTCCAGCAGGTGTTCGAGCTCTCTTCAAAATGTCAACACACCGGCTTGCTCTAATTAAGCCAATTGTTTATTTTAGCCAGTTCAGTGCTGAGGCAGGACATAAGCCTGCAGGCGCCGTGCGCTGTGGAGTTCTCAGGTCCTGCAGATCTTTCATGGGTTATTACCCGCTGACAAAGTAGCCTGAAATTTGTGCTGCAGTGCTTCAGTAGCTAAAACATGCTAAAGGTTGCCAAGTCAATTCGAGGCGAGCCAGCCCCTGGAATAAGGACACTTGCACTGTAGAAACCAAATGAATGAAGATTTTTGGGATTATATGAAAATTAAGGCTCGTAGATGGTGGACTGAATCCTGCTGCAAAAGTGGGTAAAATAAGTACATCTGAATCGTTCATTAGTTACAAACATAAATGGGTAAACCTCATTTGCCAATATGTTTTTATATTAAAGTGGTGTTAGTTACAGCCTCCTGAAGCAGAAAGTGATATACTGTCCAGCTCTGGAAGGCCCGTGCCCAAATTTAGCACCTGAGTTCAGACAGGGATTTATAGTGTTTGCTTTCCCTTGTGCCGAAACCCAGACCGCTGTAATGCGATCATTGAACTGGTAACTGGATCCTACAGAGGTCATACATCAACATGACATTTCTAGGTACGGCTGCTATTTATATTATTGGGGAGGAATGATATGAATGCATATTTCACGTGAAATCAATACACAGTTCTGAGAATATGATATCAGAATGATAAAACACGGTCTAATCATGTTATACTGCCGCACACTTTTTTCCTATGTTTTATTTTTTGTGAACTGCTTATCCTCCAAACGTAGGAGACATGCTAAACATGCTTCAGGCTGAGAAGCTGTTGCTGCTCGTTTGTTTCCGGTCTTTTGAGGTGAACACTGGAAAGAAAAAGCTGGAGTCAAAAAATGACACACAAAACTGCCCACCAGGTTCTTTTCATTGGCACAAGTTTTCACAGAAGAAGCTGTAGGTTGTATATAAATGCCAGTGTCAGAAAAAAATAAACTCCTACATTTCTTATTCCACATCCAAAAATTGGCCAATGCTCCTGACCTGAGAAACGTCTATGAGCCCATAGGTTATGAACACTGTCCAAAATGATAAAATGATAGAACAGGGCAGTATTTCTGTCAGGCCCTCTCCCTGAAACACCCCCTTACACAAAGTGTCCTGTGTCAGTACACGTGTGATCTTGAGTCGGCTGTTCAGGGACATTGGACCCATGACCAGATGGTCATGGGCTCAAATGCCAGGCACAACATAGATCATCTAGGTTCAACTTGGGCCGCATTGTCAACACCTGGTTATAGTTACTTACTGCTCATATAAGCAGTTAAGGGTCATATGTGCTCATGTGTGAATGACTTGTCTTGGTTTAACTCCCATGCATTTATGTAGGTATGTATGTGTGTATGTATGTATGTATGCATACATTTCCATAACAGGTTTTAGGGGGTTTTTTAAGCACTGAGGCAACAGAATACTTTATATAGTGCTACACTCTGTCGGCGCAAAGCAGCCTGCTCTATGGTCTTTTCCCACGTATGTTCACAGGTGATCTATTTACTCGGCTCATGAAGGAAGACCCATCCACCGTAAAAGGAGCGGAGACCTTAATGCTCGGGGAGATGCTAACACTGCCTCAGAATTTCGGGTACAGCTGCACGGCCTCTTTTATGGGGTGGGAAATTCAGTCACAGCATGAGCGGCAGTAGTGGGAAAAACCACCGGCCATATGGCCTCCTGCTGGGAGGTCTCACGTGCTTTCACACGGTTTTCACATGGTTTGGCTGGGCCTGGCTAGTTTTGGGATGGGACAAATAGTAGTAGTAATAACAGAGTAATAATTATAATAATAAAAGTAGTCACGCTGAATGTACTAATATTAGTTATAGTGTAGGCATAATATTTGTAGTATGGCAATGCCTTCACATATATGTTAGCCCTGTTTGACTCTATGTGTCTACTTGTCCATCTGTACAGTAACATCTTCCTGGGTGAGACCTTTTCCAGTTACATCAGTGTACACAACGACAGCAACCAGGTGGTCAAGGACATACTGGTGAAGGTAAAGTACGGGCTGGAAGGGAGTCAGGCGTTGCAAACTATTGTATCCTCTTCAGCACTGATGTGTGTGGGTGTTTAATGTTTCTTCTGTTGTCTGAAAGGGGAACTCTGGCTTATCTTTGATATGTTGTGTGAAGTGTGCGCAGCAGTAATAGCACTTTCAAAGCACATGTGGTTTAGAATGAACCTCTCCCCAGACCACTGGTGCCATGGCTGGAGCTAAGGCATCCTTGAGCTGTTGCTGTAAGCCCATGGGAGGAAGTGGACGTGTCTGGAAGAAATATTTCAGCACAGTGATACATTTCTTCCCCCATGTCATACAGTAATAACCCAGAGCTGTCTTAGTTCCTGTGACATCAGTAGCATTGAGCCGGTGAGGTTTGGTTCTGGGTTAACTGCGCTTTCACACATTATGCAACATATGAATATGTATTTTGACCAGAGTTCCACTTTGAGGCACGGATGAATAAAAATCCATTCCGTTGTTTTATATTGCAGGCAGATCTACAGACCAGTTCTCAGCGTTTGAACCTCTCCGCATCTAATTCAGCCGTCACAGAGCTCAAACCAGAATGCTGCATCGACGATGTTATCCATCACGAGGTCAAGGAAATTGGAACTCACATGTGCGTTCCTTTGCACTAAAGATCCATTATATACTTGCTTAGTTTGGACTGTTATACAGGGTGAAACAGGTTCGCTTATGTACAGCTTATGTCCCATGTCCCATGTCCCATACAGCTGAATGGTTTTATTGGCAATAGCCAGAGTGTGCAAAACCATTCCACTCAGGTTTATAACCTACAGCCTGCTTGTTCAGTGTTTTGAATTTTATTTCATTTTCCTTCCTTCAGTGTTTTAGCTGTATAAAACAGAAGATGTTAAAATGAAAACCCCCCTCTGAGTGGATGGCATCTTGGTTTATGGGAAGGAGTGATAGCTGAGACTTGTATTTGTGTGTTTCAGTTTGGTGTGTGCTGTCAGTTACACTACTCAGACAGGGGAGAAGCTGTACTTCAGAAAGTTCTTCAAATTTCAGGTAACCTTGGTGTCCCACCACATCCTTTATCCTTCGACAATGTCATTCTGTCCCTTCATATAACACAGTACAGAGGTCCAGACATAACCACCAAACAATTTAGCAAGTCCCTGGCAGAGAGGAAAGCAATTTGCACCCAAGTTTCGAGTTTGAGCTTGAAGATGGTCAGAGTGTCTGCTCTCAACATGAGAAAAGCAGTCCCTTTTTAAACTTAGTTTCAGTCACTGAAAAACACTCTCATTCTGACTGCTCTTGAACAGTGTTCCTGTATTTCCTGTATTCTGTAATATTGGACACCCTTTCAGGAACTTGTTCCTTGGTTAGTTGTGAAGAGGGTACATTTACAGTCATTACAGCATGGAGCTTAGTGGTAGCCTAGAGGAGCAATCTGAGAAAACATCTTTCAGCTTGCAGTCTCTTTTTAACCAGGTGCTCAAGCCTCTGGACGTGAAGACCAAGTTCTACAACGCTGAGGTAAGTCAGCCACTTACCAATGATCTGACTGATTCCAGCATTTCACCCTGGTATTCAAGTCTCTTGTCATTTCATGCCAAATGAGAACCCATGTGTAAAGCTGGTTAGCGTGCCAAATTTTATTAACTTAAGGTTATTTAAATTAAAATGAACTTTGCCAATGCATTTTTGGCATCTAATCTTATTTCATATTCATTTTAGCAAGTTGCAGGTATGTAGGCCAGGTTACATCATAATTTTGTGTCTTTACATTTTTCACAGTAACTAAATCTGTGACATTGTCATTGCAAAGGTGTTATACATGCTTGTCAATATGCTTATAACCTACGAGTCTATGAACGTAAGTTAAAAACTGAATAAAGTGTTTGGGTACATGTAGAGATTACACAAATTTCCCATGGTAATACTTTATATATATGTGTGTATACAGTATACACACACACACACACACACACACACATATATAAATGCGTGGTCTTACCAGCACACAGTTTCTCGCAACGTACAGAGAAGTGTGTTTGGGTTGGGTTGAAACTATTTATTTTCACTTCAGCAAAGGCCTGTCTGAGTGAAAGTGAAAATAAAATAACAGGACAAAATTTAGTAAATGAGGAAAATAAAATATAAATAATTACCTTTTAGAATGTAGGCCTTATTTATCCTGCATCTGTCTTTATAGCTCTCTCATGTAAATCTCTTTACATTTCTCATGTTAATAAGTGACAACCATTTTGATGGAAAGAAAAACCTGGCTGTACGAGCCAGCAGTTTAATATGGAAGCACCACTTGTACTTTTAATTAGTCGTTGTAGTGTTATATTTCACATCAATGGTTGGTTCATTTATTTGCGTACTTTTAGTAGAATTACCACCCAGTCATTTATAATTTATTTTCTTGCTATATTTTATAACCAAATGCATTTAATTAGGCCGAAGGTGGAGATGCATTGTCATTTTCTGTAGCACGTAACCCTCATTATTTTCTAATGTTTGTTTGTGTTTTTTCATTTTCTCCATTAGAGTGACCTCAGTTCCGTGGTAATTGCTTTTCCTTTTCATTGCTTAACTCTCTCTCTCTCTGCTTTTGAAGACTTCTGTTGCAGCATAACTCTGGAGCCTCTCAGTCTGAATACAGGGGAAATAATGAAAAAGCATCTTAGGAGAAAGGAACGTCTGCTGATGTTAGTTAAACCGAGTGCTAGCGTGAGCGTGAAGGAACGGTCTGTCTCATGTTTAAGACAGCATCACGATGCTTTTTCAGTGTTTTGCCCTTGCTCTCGTTTTTTCCCCTCAACGCTTGCTCCCTCTTGCTGATTTGAAAAAAATCTCACGCAGGACACACGGTCGGGGTGCGGGGAACATGGGTGCTCAAGCGACCAATGGAAAGCATTTGTGGGAGGGGTAAATCGGTGGGGCGGTGGGACGTCAATCAACCAACTGGCTGAAGTGTCTTGATTGTGGAGGGGTGTGGGGGGTGCCTTACTGTGCAGGTCTGTTTCTGTTTTTAAAAGAGGAACTTACACTTCCACAGTATGCCGTGGGAGAAGGGTGCAGATGCAGGATACAGGATTCTCAAACTGAAACATTTCAAAATTCATTTGCAAACGCTGGTAGTTGTTGTTTAGTGATTTTAGACGTACTGTGAGATTTATTTAATTGGACTGAATACCTTGTTTGAAAATCGAATCGAGTCTTTTCAACCGGGAAACTGTATTGCTGCAAATACAATTAACTGAGCCAAAAGAGGTTTCTTGTATAGACTTGGTTTCTCAGTTAGTTTGGTTTCCTGTCTTAATTGCAGAACAGAGAGGATACCTTATTTCATACAATGCTGTGAGCTGGCTGTGTAATCTGAAACACTGCAGCCTGCTGCCACTAGCGTGCAGTAGATATTTATTACCCGAAGTTAATGTGATGTTGGGAAAGCTGTGTATCTGAGAGGGTCGGTTATTGAAAGCTTGTTCTCAGGTTGATTGATCAAGCGCTGCATGCGAATGGTTGAAAGGTACTCTGGATTGTGACGATAACTCCAGTTGTTCTGCCAAATTGTACTGTCGTTCCTTTGTTAATTACTAGCCTTTGAATTGCAGGCATGAACTAATCTCAACTCTCCTTCTGTCATGTTTAATAAAGTACTAATCCACACTTCAAAGGTAAACTGAGCAGTACCTTCTTTGTTAGGTATTGGAAGCTGTGGTGTAAGTACAGGCTTTGGGGAGAAATTTCCAAAAGTGTGAATTTTCAAGAGCCAGGTGGAAATGTATGTGAGGATTATAGGATGCTAAATCCATAACTGAGCTTTTAATAACCACCCATGGCATGCTTTAAGTACCTTAAAGTAAGTAGCTGTACGTGCTTTAAGCGGGTTTTGTACTTCTCAGGAAAAGTGCAGCTCAAGTATCCCAAAAACAAAATTATTCATATTCAGACTGTAGACTAAGATGGTACTGCCCAGTCGACCTTTAAGACGAGGTTGGTTCTGACTCCAGGTGCTTCAGCCTGTCCTTTAACCCCGCAGACGGACGAGGTGTTCCTTGAAGCCCAGATCCAGAACATCACCACCTCACCCATGTTCATGGAGAAGGTGTCTCTGGAGCCGTCCATGATGTACAATGTCACAGAGCTCAACACTGTGACCTTGGGGGACGAGGGGTAATGCAACTGCATTAGATTCACCTTCTTCTCTGAATGAAGAAGGACATATTTGCAGATGAAATGTCAACGGGATGACAAGCTGTACCTCAGAGTTGTGTTTACTTTAAGAACTGCATCCATTTTTGCAGTTCAGGTCTATTAATTATTTATGATTATTAATTATTTGAGGGCTTTTGTCAGAAGTTCCTTTTCAGAATTAGTTTATATATTTGTAGGGCAGTTCTGCCCATTTTAGCATGTTTTAAACAACAGATATGAACAGCAAACACTGATATTGTGATGTCAGGTATTTCTGACCACCCAGTGTCAATCACATTATCCCATTCATTACATTTTATGGTTATTGGTGTCAATATTTAGGGTATCCACATTTGGGAAGATGTCCTACCTGCAGCCTATGGACACGCGGCAGTACCTGTACTGTCTGAAACCCAAGCCGGAGTTTGCGGAGAAAGCCGGGGTGATCAAGGGGGTGACCGTGATTGGTAAACTAGACATCGTATGGAAAACCAACCTGGGGGAGAGAGGACGACTCCAGACCAGTCAGCTCCAAAGAATGGTAATCAAGTGTGCCGTTCTGAATTATGGGTACTGGTCCTGAATCATGGGGACAAAAGGGCAATCTGACTAGAGCATGATGATTGGCTGATAAGTAAACATTACCAGTGGGCAAGTTAAATTGTGTACCTCTTTGTGTCAGCTTCTTGTTGATAGTTCCAGACAGGGTCACTAGCTTAACTCATTCCTGCTGTCTCTCCCTCTGCCCAAGGCTCCCGGTTATGGAGATGTGAGGCTCTCTCTTGAGATGATCCCAGACACAGTCAATTTAGAAGAACCGTTTGACATCACCTGTAAAATCACTAACTGCAGGTATGTGAATGCAGTTCCTTTCATCAGCAAGTTAAGAAGAGAGCAGAGTGCCATGTAACACAAGCAACTTGCTAACTTGCCCGCTTAGCTCACTAGCTTGCACAGCAGGGGATTGCTGATTACTGGCTGCCCTCCATGTGTTTGCTAGTCCTCAGCCTTCATTCACTTGAACTCCAGCAGTTTTAATTGCGTTATGGTTGCAGTTACTGCTGTCATTCCAGTTGTGACCTTGCTAAAAGACCGTCTGCGTGGAGATGTTGACTGCTCACGGTTCTGTTCCACGTGCCTCAACAGCGAGAGGACCATGGATCTAGTACTGGAGATGTGCAACACCTGCTCCATCCACTGGTGCGGTGTGTCGGGGAGGCAGCTGGGCAAACTTAGCCCCAGCTCTTCACTCTCACTTCCTCTCCGGCTGTTATCCTCCGTCCAGGGGCTGCAGGTAAAAGACAGGCCTCTGCTCATTGGTTTCAAACCTCTTACTGGGCTGTGTGCAGAGTGAACATAGGGTTTGTAGTCTGTTCCGCAGATTTTGCGCAGCAATATCCTAGTATACAAGGTGTATTATATACCTTATCCCACAACCCTACAGCCCTTTGCGCTGTAATTGTATCTGGAATCCTTCAGTGATACTGGGACTGTGTTACACAAGTTTTGCTGAAATTTTGTTAATTTCAGAGGTTGTAAGTAACTGGTGTGTAGTGTTTGCAGTGGGTGTCCTTATAACCGTAGGATTTGTTTGAGCATTTCCAGGGATGTGAAATAGCTTGTGTGCCCCCTTAGTCTGTATGTAATTGATGCTAACAATCAATAAGCCAAGAAAAATGGATTTTTCTATTCTGCGTTGTAACAATTACACCCGTGAATGATTTCCTTTCAGAGTATATCTGGACTGAGGCTTACAGACACGTTTTTGAAAAGGACATATGAATATGATGACATTGCACAAGTCTGCGTGGTGTGTCCGTACATGAACCCGGAAAGCTAGGCCCTCCCCCACACCTAGCACTTTGCATCTTGAAGGACCAACTGCGGAGATGTGCACCTCCTTTACCCCTCTCCTTTAACTAACTATCTCAAAGGTGATCATGTTTTAATATATGGAATGTTTTAACTGTTCAGACCCATATCCTGATTTTAAATGTACAAATATGTGTTACAATAAAGTCTTATTAACTCAAGTGCTGGTTTTCCCAGGGGTGTCTGTAGCTTTGTGGCGGTTCGGTCTTTTGTCAAAGTAGGGAGCTTACATTTTTTCATCTGCTCTCTAAAAACTTGTGGAGTTGAATGCTTTGAATGCTGTTTAGCCTATCTGTCACTGGAAAAATGGAAACTACAATGAATCAAGTATTGGTGGTGTGAAATAATGCCAAATAATAGTAGAAATGTGTTAGTAACATTAATTTGTATGCTGTGATTGTGAAATCCTGCTGTGTTCACAGTTTGGAAGGTCTACTTCAAGAGCAGGCCCTGAAGGACACACTGATACACACCTGCACACATGAATATACATAGGCCTTGCTGACACACACACACACACACACACACACACACATACTCACACTTCCTGGAAACTCTAGAAGTGAGTATTCTCTAACAAACATTAGTGAAGCTTTGAAGATGCTTTCCTGTCTCTGGTCAAGGGGGAGAGAACATTTGTGCCCTTAGGGTACACACATTCAAGACAGAGAAGCCAGGGGGAAGTGAGGTAAGGCCCTGGGACCTTGATCTTGACGTCAGCTTGAACACCTGCTAACAACATTTGCGTGTCTCCTCTGTGCATATGAGGAGGACCTGTTTCAATGGATCGTTTGAACAATCATCTTTGTGTGGCTGTAACCATAACTGATCAGTTTTTGATCACTTCTTTGGCTGCCTGTGTCTTTCATTCTTTCATGAATTTCCCGCAACTTGGGGCCAAACTCCAGGAAAGCTGTAGCCAGTTGGATCATCTGGGAAGAAGTGCTTGACATTAGCTCTTGAGATTAGTGTAACTTCAGTACCACCTCTGGCCAAAGGAGCTGCTCGGGTGTTGCTTCCGGGAGCTGGCATGTATTTCATAGGTTGTCCTACAAACTAAGTTGGAGGAGTCTGGAATTGTTAGTTGCCACTCGGGGCAGGGAGCCGAGGATTAGGTTAGCCCCTGGCTGTGTGTGTGTGTGTCTGGAGAGAAGCTGCTCTTCACTGTAGATCCTCTGAGGCACCGGTTCATGTGAGTACTCTTGTGACACCAGAGGTAGTGTAATATGTTTGAGCTCCTGTACTGTTTTCAGACTGCTGTGCCCATGGTGGATAGTTAACAGTGAAAGGATATCAGTGTCTTGGGGTGTGTGACTTGGAATGAAAGTGCCATACAGACTATCTGGTTCATTTCCCATGGGGGTGGTTCACATTGGATATGAAACCTTTATGACCGTAGGGCTGTCTGCATTGGAAATAGAGCTTGGCAAATCCACTGTGGTGTGGATCAGTGGTAGCAGTTTGTACACAGATGTGTGCACTAGAAGTAAAATGAATAAAAATACAAATAAATGTTTTGTGTGTTCCAGATGTGGTAATGTATGTTTAGAATCCACCAGGGTTGTCCATAACTTAACAGATATAATTGTAAGTTCAGCAAAGGTGGTATTCCTCCAAACACCCTCAATTGTATTGTGCCTTTTACAAAGCTTGCATAAGTTGGCAGAGTCATTTGATAAAACCACATTTTCAGTGTAACACATATCAGTTCCCAAGCACACTGACCTTCCCCATAAAACTGACCACAAGAATGGCATTACACAGGAGGGAGCAGGAAAACCCAGGAGCCTTGAGGTAAATTCTAAAGTCTTTGCCTGAATCTTTGTAGAGTTGCTGTGAATAAATACATTCGTCATGGTTTTGCAGGTTAACATGAACTAAAGGAAACATTTCATGATAGGAAGGTACATACATGAGGTTGAATAGGATAATACACCCTCTGTCACTACCTCAAAACTGCTTGTCAGCCCAAAATATCAATGCAAAACAGCAAAACAAGGAAGAGGGAAGGAGATAGTGGGAGAAATGTCTGAATATCTACAGGGGTATTATGAGAAAATTCAGGAAATGCACAAAAGAGGAGTGGCAAGAAATTGAAATGCCAATCGAATGGGAGGCATTTTGGAATAAGAGCAAAAAACAGGACAACAAGGATAGAAGCATGGTGTTGCTATGCGATGTGGTCCATAAACAAACAACCCCAAGAGGACCTAAGAACTCAAAACCACGTCCTTGAATGACTGTCGTGTGCGACCAGGACTCTGAGGCACGAGAGAACCCTCTTCCAACCTGTGTGCAAGTGAGGCATCTGGTTCTCATAGAAACCAAACTAGCAATTCCCAGGAGGGCAGGCACTGGGGGATAGACCAAGACAGAGCAGGGAGGTGCGTCAAGGTGTCAGGTGGTTGCCTCCATTGAGCCAGCACCACAGCACATAACAGTGACACAAAAACCCTTCAGCTCACTGGAACTGGAACAAATACTCTTACACCTTACCCCATCTCCATCTAAATCAGAGCAATTGTGCATATTTTGGAAATGCCTGGATGTGCTAAGGTTTCTTCACACCATGCATCTGTAGAGTGCGTGTATGTTAGTGAAGCGCCCTCCCCACATTTGGCAAAACATCCCTAACAGGTATGCAACAAATAATTACACTGACGTTGGTGGAAACAAAATGATGGATTTGGTCATTGCCAACTTTGTGGAAGTTATTAAAACCGTGCTTGGAGTTGGTATAGCCAACTGGGACCTCTTTCTCTAACTCTGTGCAAAAGCCAAAGGAGAGCCTTGTAGGCTTTGCTGAAAGGAAATATGGCCTTTTTATTAAATCATGGGGGAAACTGCACAGAGATTGCCATTAGAGATCACAAACTATTCTTCCTGTCTTTAAAACATAGGTTTACAGGCCCCTATAGGGAATCCCTTGTTGTTGGTGTCAGCCCCAGCATGGACCTCCAATCCGTCATTAAGTGAGCCACTGGCATTGAGTGGTACTTCACTACCGATAAAAAGGGTAAGGTTGTGGCGCTGTCCTTTGCAGGGACATGTGATAAACACGGGAAGCATTACTGAGATGATACTGCCTTGTGATGACAGACAGGTGCACTAAGTAGCCTGAAAGCATTCCAGCTGCAACAAATGATACTTTCACAGTAGCCAAGGCCTTGGCTGAACACATCGCTCCATTGTGGGGAGTCCCAGATTGGTTACACTCAGACCAGGGGATTCATTTCAGTGGTATGGCAGTGAAGAATTTTATATGGTCATGGCACATTAAACAGAAATTTTGTATTCCATACCAACCCTGCAACTCAGGCATGACAGAAAGGGCTACCCATACCACCAAAAATAAGCTCACCAAAGCACAGAAGGAACATAGCCATAAGTGGATGGCTAAGTTGCCTCTCATAACATTGCATATGCACATCACCCCCAACAATACTAGGTTTTCATCTTTTGAAGTAATGGCTGGTCTACCAGCAAAGCTCCTGACTGGGAACTGGAAAGGATCCCAAGGGGACACTGTACTAGTACACTCCAAATTGAAGAAGTACCTAAACACAATTGACTCCAGCCATTCAAACCATGCCCTACCAAACCACACACAACATCCAGATTAATGATGCACAGGCTTGCGGAACAATTCACACTGATGACTGCATGGAACCAGGAGGCAAGCTGTGCCATTTCTCAACAAGGGAGTAGTCTCCTGTGGCTGGGAGGTCCCTTACCTGGTGGTGGCTGGAAACAACACCTCAGTTCCTCTAAAACTTAAAACAGGCAGTAACTACTATCATGTATCTCAACTCAATATATTTTCTCCATTGTTCAATGCCACATGTTACCAAGAGAAAGTTGCCCCAGTAGGAGCAGTTTCACACAGAATATTGTAACCCCAATTAGGAATAGGTTTGATGGCCTACCTGTTTTCAGTGGTAAGCATACTGATGGGCCTGTCTGCCACACACTAGTGTCTTTCTTTTCCATGTATAGAAGTGATTATCTTCCAACAATTGTTAATCATTGGTAAAGCTTTGAAGATGCCTTCCTTTCTTGGGTGGGGGGAATGTTTGTCCCTAGGGCATACAGTACTCAAGGCGAAGTGGTCAGGGAGGCCTTGAAGGTCATCTGGAGAGAGATGAGTCCCTGGGTCCCTGGTTGTGATGCCACTAGGGACATTCTCCTCCAAGGAAGACCTGTTTCAACAGACTCTTCCAACAGTCTGTATAGCTGTTCCCAAACTGATCCATTTGTGTGAATCTAATCGCTACTTTGACTGCCCGTGTCTGCCATACTTTGAATTTCCAGCATTTTCCAAAATAGTTTCTGTATCATATCATTATCTGGCACACACCTGTTTAAAAATTTTAGTGATATAGGCTGTTACTCAAAGAATGTCCAGCCAAGATTTGTTTCAAGACAACTTTATTGACATACTTTAAGATTTAGACTCTGACAATACATTATACTTTTTTTCTCAGTCTTGTGTTTCACAAGCATAGCCTTCCAGCCTTGTAACTGTCAGGAGTACAAATAACAGATCTCATTAAGGAGCATGCAGATGTAAATAAGGCTGAGGCAATGAATATTTCCCTATTTTCCATTCTCTTTTTAGTAACCAACATGAGGTAATGTGAAAAAATGGTGGTAAAAGGTGCAGGCCTAAGTACAGGGAAATGCTTAAATTAAATGGTAATGTGAGCGTAGCCTTCTAGCAGTGTTAATCACCCTGGGGTTTATTATGCTGTTAGATGTCACGTTTGAGTAGTATTTTGGTACTTAGATTTAAGCAATATCCTCCAATGGAGTGTTAACAATGACCAATTTACCAACCTGGATACTTAAAGTGTGGAAAACGATCGCAATAACCCCCTGCACACTACAGTAAATATAATATATATATGTATTTATCAATATATTGACTTGCTCATGGATAACGGTCTTCATAAATATTTCATATTCGTCATTTCCTATTACCTCAGTCTTAAAAAATATCGATCAGCATTCACGGTTCTCGCATACATATATTTATATATATATTTTTTGCTTCCCTAAAATAATATAGGAAATAATAGACAGAAATCATTTTAAAGTGGCGTTTCCTGCCATGGGAAACAACGTGAGAAGAATGGCAACCCTGCGATTATATGCTACTTACAGCTACAGTCCCAGGTAGAGCAGTAGACACAAGGTACTGTATACATTGCTACAACATATAAAAACACATATAAAACCATTCTGAATGTAACCGGAGTGAGATATGATGGACCGGTTAGGTTTTTACAATGTGTTGAATAACAGTGTGCAATGCCTCTTTCTGTGTTTCCTTTCCCAACCCCCCACTTTCCCTTCTCCCAAAAGCTGCTCGTCACAGTAAAGTGCTCCCCTCTTTCCAGCTCTCACTTCATTCCAGCACTGCCGGTGATCTGCTGTTAAAGAATGGGTGTGGAAATTGCAATCACGTACGTCCTTCCGGCCTTCCTCTTCTGTCCCTGCAGAGAGGTAGGCACACAGTCACACTAATCTGCATGCCAATGCTCGGGCCTGTGAATTCAAAGGGAGTGTGTGAGCGGCATCTGGGTTTGACATTCTGCTCAGGGTTAGCTTTAGGCCAGATTCTGGTTCCACCCAAAGTTCCTAACCCTGCGACACGTGCCTCCAACGGTGTTAAAAAAAGAGAGTTAAAAAAATACAGTCACATTCCATTACAGTCAATGGTGTCTTCTATACTGCACCTACTGTTGCCATGTGACCTTTTTCCCTTCTGCATAATCTCCCAGCTTGGTGCCATTCCTGTCCTGTTGCTTGGTGATTTCTACACTATGAAGGCGGTAATCCATGTGTAGCTTTGACGACCTGCCCCCAACCCCCCCCACATACCTCCTCTAAATTTGGGCTCACTATGCAAATCTGGCATACAATTACAATGTGACAATGCGCAGCTATCATAATGTGAATTGTTGCCTTAATGATTTGAGTCCTGTGTATGTGTGTGTGTGTGTGTGTGTGTGTGTGTGTGTGTGTGTGTGTGTGGGGGGGTGTGTGGGATGACGGGGGTAGGCCTCATGATTGTCACAGACCTGGCCGGATCAGGAGTGCTCCTCTGCGCTGCCGCTGAAGGAACGACTCCGGATGTGGTTCCTCAGCTGCTCGATCAGCTCCGGGTTCTGCTGCTGGATCTGCTGGGCAAACTGCTGACCGCTGCAGAGGAGAGATTCAAGCCTCCTACAGTTATAACACGTAGCACCACTCACCATAGCAGGAGAGAGATTAGACTCCCCTATGCTGTCAGCAAGTAGCACCACTCAATATAGGGGGAACAATCTCTGGTCTACGTTCTGTTTTTCTATATTTTAAAATGTGAAATTGTTAAATTTCTCACCTTAAACTTTTCACTCAAAATACAAGGTATGATTGAGGTATTGTATCGGAAATACTTGGGTTTGATTTGAGCTTGTTTGTTTCAAATGATCATGATAACTATGCACACAATTAAATGTTGATTCACTTTAATATACACTGATAGGTGTTACTAACCGACTGTGTATAGAACAGGCTCAGAACAGATCTGATTTCCTCTTTCATTGTACATTACCTCCCAGCTCTTGACATCATTTTTGTCTCTCAAGTAAATGAAGAAACCACAAAATTTTGTTTGCCATACAAACGAGATCAAAATGACGAAAAGCTTCAAAAACCAAACGGTGCTATGGAAACAGAGCCATGGAGATAACAGGGGCACTCACGCTTCGATGAGGCTGGAAATGTCTGATAACCCGCCCACTCCAGCTGCTGGCCCACCAACCGCGTTAGACATCATACCCGACATGCTGCCGACAGGGAGAAGAGCACAGTCACTGCAAGGGGCCCTGCTTCTGCACATGTAACATGCATACACTCATATTACACAGAGAATCAGGGATCAGGGAACGGTTTTCCGGTTTTTCCCAATCACCCTGGGTTTTTCCGTTTTTTTTTTTAAAACTCCCTCTGGAAAATTGACTACGCTACATGTACAGCACTTTGTAACAATCTCAATTATACAAATGTGCTATAAAAATAAATTTGACTTGATTTGATTTAGAATCTGGCTGTGTTTCCCTTTAGCATTCATTTTGACAAGTTTAATTTTACAGGTATGAGTTGGAAACTTGCAGCATTCTCATGGGCCTTGTTTATTTAGTTGCACTTGGTTACATTTACATTTATTCATTTGGCAGACGCTTTTATCCACAGTGACTTACAAGTGAGGCAGAGGTAATGTATCTGTGGTTAATGCATCTCCATGCAGGGGCCATGGCATTTTATGCACACCCCTTTGTTTCAGCTGTCACTTTAGCACTCCCTTGGTACTCTTTTTAAAATCTTTGTTTTTTTAAAATAAACTAATTGACTAATAAACTCATTTTTAATGTGCTCCTTTTTTCTTCCCTTTACTGTAGATACCTGGTATGATGTTAGCACACCACATTATGTAAGTGTCAGTGCTCCCGCCCCCTAGCCGTTGTGTTTTTTGTTTTTCTGTCCATGTGCTTTTGTTTTTTCTTGTGTTCTAGCCCTGCCCCGCTCCTCGCCCGGTCTCCGCCCGCCTGATTCCCTCATCACCCTCACCTGCCTGCCTGCGCACCTGTTTCCCATTCCCGTTGTCAGCCCTGCCCTATATCTTCCCTGCGTATCCCTGTTCTGTTGCCAGTTTGTCACAGTTGCGTTAGCCTGTTTCATCCCCGCCTTTTGTTCCTTGTATTGATTCGCTGTTTTTCCCGTTTTCGACCTGCCTGTTTTTTGCCTGCCGTTCTGCCCTGTTTGCCTGTACCTCTGCCTGCCCGGTGTTTGACCCTGCCTGCTCCGTTACCCGTACCTGGATTTTCCCCTCGGACTGCCTCTGGTTTTGACCCTGCCTGGTTTTTGCAGATATGATTCTTGCCTGTGGACTTTAAATAAATCTGCCAGTATAGGAATTCTGTGGTCTGCGACTGAGTCCTTGCCCGAGCCCTGACGGTAAGCTTACTCTGAAAAACAGTAATAATCAAAACAGCCAAAGGGCCTCTTGTCTCCATTTATAATGCTGATATGACCACAGTCACTGCAGATGGTTTCCATTCTCCGCACATGATATAAACGTGAAGTCATTCGCCGCAAAGCCCTTCCATTTTCTGCACTGACACGTGTGAATATAAGCATAGCATTCTTGACATGTAATGCAGAAATGATCACATCCAAATTGTCACACTTAAAACCTGAAGAAAATCTGTATGCACATTACACTGGGTAAGGTCATCCACAGCCTAGCCTGTTTACTCACAGCTGTTGCACCTGCTGATTCTGCATCACACTGGCTGCCTAGAAACAGAAAACACAGCAAATATTACTCCATTTCCACTACCAGGGCAGTAACAAGCACACATCAAGTCAATATCCCTAACCAGGCCGCTTGCAACAACCAACAATCAACCAACACAAGAGTAAAACACTTACATTTTATATTTGGTATACACGTTCTGTACGTGCCAAAAGGTAATGACACAGGGTACTGTGCCTTCCCATGCCAATCAAAGGGCATTTAATGCAGCTCTGAACTATCTGATCCCTTCAGCGGTCGACAGGGAGCAATGGTATATCGTTAAACCTAAACTTTGCCCGTCAGATTCCCAGAGGCAGCTTGGCCAGCACTGAGCCCATTGTGTTTGATCTTTCAGAGGACCCCCTGGCCCCTTAACAATGTCATAGACTGGATTCCAGACCGGCGCTGCCAGCCAAAAGGTCAATTTAGACAGCATTCCAGACTGTGGTAATAAAGCAACCACGAGCAAGCTTGTGCGGTCAGGCGCGGACAGTCTGCGCCGGGCCTTACCATGCTGATGAAGGCGGGGTTATTGATGAGGCTGGCCATGTCGAAACCGAGCCCTGTGGCGGTCTGTGGAAAGACAAAATGCAACAGCACGGTTTATTGGTTCAGCCAACACCTTCCGTTCATTTTCACCACAAGATCATTGTGGAGTATCAATCAAACAGGTGGCCCGATTTTAATCTTATTTAAAGCATCTCAAGAATCAGTGTCAAAGCATTGAACCCAACATTGTGCAATGCAGAATGAATGAGCAACCTGGAACAGCGGGCTGGAAAATGGAACAGAGAATGAGGCTCAAATTCACAGGGCATTCACCCCGCATACCATAAACCTCGGAGCGTGCTGTCTGAAGCCTCTTTCCTCAGGGGGCGTAACAGACCAGTGCCTGTGGCGGAATACTGGCATGCAAGCAGAGAGTGCCCTTGGGACAATTACGCTGACTTCCTGCCACTAATATAATGGAATCGCTGCGGCTCTGCTCTGCAGAACTGTAATCAGGATTTACCGCCGTTTATTTGCCTCAGATGCCTAATGCGGAGTAACTCAGAGCTCAATTTTATGGCGCAGTTCTCCATTTATTATGTGACCCACTCATGTGTCTGCTGTTTGTGCAGGCTGGGGCACATCCACAAAGTTATCAATCGAATTTAAAGCAGCAATATCCTGCTGGGACGTGAACCCGCAAACACTCCGGTCCATTTTCCCGCATCCCAGATGCTGCCTTCCCGCTACCGCTTCACTCACAGGGCTGGAGGCCTCCTTCTGCTTCTGCTCTGCGATCTTCAGGTTCGACTTGTATGTGTCGTTCTCCGGGTCCAGAACCAGCGCCTTCTTGAAGTAAGTGATGGCCTCCGGGTACTTATTCATGGCGGTCAGGGCCAACCTGGAACACAAGAGCATGATGGGATGCTCGTCCTCCAGTTCTTAAGCAACAGAAACGTGCACCTTGGGGGCTGAGGTGTGCATAGCCAATGCTAAGGCAAGATTGATATTTACAATTAATTATTTATGTTACGCTTAAAACTGCAGGCAAGCACTGGCCAAACGGTGGCTTTAAGGCCCTGTGGGGCCATTGCTTCATGCTTGGCCCTTGAAGTGAATGTGAAAGAAACAAAAATAACACTTTGGGTTGGATTAATGCTATGACAAAAATGTTAGAGTCTGGTCCCCGGAAACGTATAACATTATATTACAGTTTAGACAAGTATGAGTAGGTTGTGTTACCCACCCCTGCTATAAGTTACGCTTCAGAGAGAATTAAAAAGACTATGCAGCACACACTCAACTACAATCTAAATATTACATGAAATAAAACAAGTGAGGTGTAAAAAATGCAAACAAATTTTTAACTGAAATGCTGCAACTATGATAATGTTATTTGCTTTAGACAAATACTGCTGTGACACCACTGGCCATTTTCCTTTTAAACATCCCAAATCAATTCGCCCCCCACAAACAACTGGTCACATTGCTATGGTTTTTCTGTGATAAATCAACAGGTTTTGGCAGTACGTCCTTCTGTGATCAATTATTTAAGTCCATTCATGATTGAATGATTATTACAATGTTCTGCAAATTTACAGCAAATATAAAATCTGTGCAGCCAGTGTAACATATGTCCATCTCTGTTGAAGACTCCCCTATGCCAGATGTCCCTGAGCTACCCTTGAATGTATGGGGGTCTTCCTTATAGTTCATGTCACTGCGGCTACAGAAATGTCCACAACTATTTGTCATAATGACAAGTCTGTGTATTAATGGCTGTGAAGCCTTGGGAAACGGGATGACATTACAGCCATGATGACATTACAACTGCCAGTGGATGGACCCTTGTAAATGCTTGAGTCCATCTTAGTGAACGCACAGAGCTGGCACCCGAAATGTCACAAGTGATGAGCTTCTGAGAAGTGGATCGGAATTTCACAACTGCCTCTTGCCCATGAGGCCTCGGGACACATGAGTGAAACCATTCTTAATTTTGAAAGAGCTCCACATTTAAGTTTCATATCATTAACGACATTTCGGATTCATTCCGGACACTCCGCGCATTCTGACACGGGGTCGATTTCAAAGTCACTTCAATCAATGAAGACAAACATTTCAGTTTGTCTTCATTGGTGAGCGCTAGTCGTGGCTGATCCCTTCATTAAGCTCACAAACGTGAATCCCGAGAGGCCGTAACAATCCTGGATCCTGGCCGGTAACCGACACCGCTCACAGACTGGCGAAGAGTTATGGTCACCCGTATTTGGTTGCGCTTTGATGTGCACCTTGTAAAATCACCCTGTCGTCAAGCAAGTATGAAGTTCTTTGTATGATTTTCAGTCTTACTGAGAATATGCAGAGGCGAATGACCACCCGTGGCACAAACACCTGAGCGAGATGGCGGATCTAGTTTCAGCAATCCGCTCAGAATTTCATAATACGAAACACTTTGTGAGGTCGGGGAGGCTGCGGATGCCACGTAGGCTGAGCAGTCTCTCCGTGAGTGAAAAGCTTGTCTCTGTGTACCGCACCTATGGCCTCTTTCAAAGCCCACACTGCTGACACTCTCTGCCTCGCTGGAGATTCCTCATTCATAAACTGTCTGATGTGACATTTTCAAGCTGCCACAGCCCAGGCAAGGAAACAATACAAATACTGTGGTGGATGCTGCCTCCCAGAAAGAAGGAACACTGCCTGCATGATTAAACCAGCCTTTCCATCCTACGGCTAAAAGAGAAAAAAACATTCTTGTTGCTTTTAGAAAACTATGTATTTCTTTTTTACAATACAAATATATACCAAATCCAGGCCCAAATGAGCCTTGTGTAGGTAAACCAATAGCCAGGAAGATGCATCACTTTTAGTCTATTAATTAATACAATCTTGTGATCTGGTCGGTATTGTGAATCTGCATCTATATTTTGTGACAATCCATGTCCACCCCTTGGCCGCTAGAGCCTTTTGAATGGTGAATGGTGAATGTATAATCCCAAAGCTGACCCAGAAGCAGTATCAATCCACACGCTTCCTCCCTGGGCATCAAGCCCCAGATCCCAGCAGCCTTAGCTTACCCCATTCTCCCGTAGGCCTTGCTGTAGGTGGGGTCAATCCCGATGGCCCGCTCGCAGTCACTTGTCGCCTCAGTGTAGTTGCCCAGTTTACTGTATGCAGCAGCCCTTAGAGGGGAAAGGGCAGCAAGGACCGAGACACAGAAAAGACGCGTGTTCACTCATGCGCCTTCACTAATGCAAAGCGACAGCTTTCTGGCATTATGTCTCTGTCTGATGAATACAGCAATGTGTCATCTCATCCATTTTAGCTCAACGTGTAACATAACGTAACTTCCATCCTAGTTTATTTTTGAAGCCAGTGGTAATTTTGGTAAGAATCTGAGAGGATCCAATGCTTCAGTATAGCCTATAAAGTTACTTAGTTAATGATCCTAATCTGAGAAGGAGATTTTGTAGATGACCCCTGTCTGACACCACAGACTGATGCTGAAGATACAGGGTAGGGTGGTTTTCTTTCTGTTTTCTTTGTACCTGTTACAGTAGTAGACTGCATTTCTCAGGTCCAGGTCAATGGCTTTTGTGTAGCATTCCACTGCAGAGCTGTAGTTCTCCTCCTTCATGTGGTTGTTACCTGGAAACGCAGTTCAGACTCATTCACAAAACTGACATCACATGCTCACGTTAGATGCTGATGTCACCTTTATTTGAATAGTGTGAGGCATACTGTCTGTGTGCGGCCTACCTAGCCTGTGCCTGCATACCAGGACACTATTATGGTGCTGCTGTGGAAAGACTATGTTTAACAGGAATTAGGATTAGAAACACCTAGAAGAGGAGCAACTGAAGCATGAACAAAAGATGTATGAGCAATTGATCTTAACACACATCTTCTACACTAATAACATTTAAGGCCATAGTTCAGCTTCAGTACTTTACCAGAGTTTACCTATACTCATTCTATTTCTAATTTACACTTGCCTTGCTCCTGCATTTTCTGTGGTTCTCATATCAGACAATGAAGTGAAGAATGAGAATTTGAAAAATGCCCTCATCCTCAATCTCCTCATGCTATTTTAAATCAAGTGAATCTCATGCTTGATTTGCTCCACACGAACAGTTCTGGGCCTGTGTGGGAAAATGGAGCTATGCCTCAGGTACCTTCGTTCTTCAGCTGCTCAGCCCTCTCAGTGTCCTCTGCAGATGGCGAGATCTCCGGTATGGACAGGTTGTCGTTCTGGGGAACACACAGGGCAAACTGGAGTGTCAGCACAGTGTCACAGAGGATGTAGTTACAATGAGGTATTCACAACATTGGCCTGCGGTAGCACTGGCCTGTATCCATTTCAGCTCCTGTAACTGTACGCTGAGAGATGTAGTAAAGAATTTGCCAGCGTACCTGTGATTCGCTTACAGTCTGAAGAAGAACATCAATTTTAACACAAGGACGCTCCAAAAAGAATAGACTCTAGTGAGGAGTCCTCCTTGAAAGGGGCCCTTTGCTGCATATGACCTCACATTGAGTTCCTTTACACTCTATATACACATATATATATATATATATGTATACTTATTTTTAAGATATCAATATTCAAAGCAATTTCTTCGTAACTTCTCAAGGGGTCAACACAGTTGATCCAGTACAGAAGGTGTCAACACCTCACATGTGTTCTCACATATATGACAGGCACATGCTTTGGATCCTCTCCCCACCTTAAACATGGAGTTGAGGAAGATCTCAGTCAGGGGCTGTGGCACTGCCAGATGGCTGTCGCCGGAGTTGATCTTGAAAGTCGTCTCCAGGCACTGAATCGCCACTGAGTGAGCAGGAGGATATGACATCACAAAGAGGGTCACATGCACCTGAGGCTTCCTTTTTGAAAACCTGTTTGCAACCATCACACTCACTAATTGTAACCCACGACAATGAAAGAAATCCTTAATCACTACTTACACTACTTAAAAAGGTGTACAAAGCTGGTGAGAAAAAAGAAATAAATTTGTCCACAGACCAACAATTTGGAACACTGTTTCAACTAGCTCAGAAGAATGTTCGCTTCAATGCAGTAGTGCACAATGTCTTCAGTTCTGAAGCCTCTTCTAGGACAATGTTAGTATAAAAGGCTTGCACTAAAATAACAAGGTCTGCCTTACATCTTCGCTGTGGTTCATGATATTTTTAAGGGAGATGACAGCAGCAAAGCATTTCTATTTTCCAATTAAAGAATGTCATCAAAACAGACATGCCCTTGTTTCTCATACGAGGATGAAGCAGGAGTCTGATGTTGGTCTACCTTCAAGGCTTTCTTGCTCGTCTGAATTTAGGGTCCCGCAGTGTGTTTGGTCTCGGAGGAACTGCACAATGGAAAACGCCAGACGCTTCTCCACTGCCATGGTCTCTGCCTTCACCTCACTCCTGAGCACCAGTCTGAAGTGGACACAAGGATTCAGGAAACTAGACATCCTTTAACATCACATGTGGTAACTGCATAACCCAGGGCTACACACAGATATCCCACCTCTCTCCATCCATTTAAATGATATCACCTGGATTGCCTGTTTTTGTGGAGTCCAGGATTTAAAGAACAATATACAGTGTTGACTGCTGTGAGACCAATGTTTGGTATCTCTGATAATTTAATTCTTGACATTCCGTTCATATATGAGGGATGGCAACAAAAAAAAAATCATATATAAATATCATAATAACTGGGATGCCACGTACCTGGAATGCGATGTTATGGTTAGCTGAGAACAAAAGAACAAATATTTTTTTCCGTTATTAAACTATAGTATGGAGATTAACAACATGAAAACAATTCAACCTCTGACAAATTTAAAGGAAATTTTTCAACAGTACATCAGGAAGTTCTCCGCATTTCATGATGTTGCACTCAAAGAGTGCACTATGTACAGATAGTTCTGGCTGAAAGGTTACAAGTTCAAATCCTTGGTGGGATCCATCTGCCATGCCAAGGAGTAAGGTATAGTGTATCACTGCATAGGTCTGTATTGTTGTATTGACCCAACCCTATATTTGTTCCAGATTTTGTGTAAAAATATGTTTACATTTAAAAATAAACGCATTTAAAATTTTCTCTAAATGAGAAACTGTTTAGAAAACAAATTCACAGTAGAATGTTTTAAACAGATAACTAATATTTTAGTTATTAATAATTTTACCTACCATATGAATGTGAAACCAGTGTCACAGCTAAAGAGGCTGAGACAGAGTATACATGCTACTGAATTTATTTTAAATCTAGGTTACTGTATTGCAGGTGGCTGACCTCATGTGGCAGTCAGTGTCCCAAAACACCCTTTATGGCACAAGATGGCTGTCTCCCTCTTTCTGTGATGAGCTCCAAAAGGCTGAATCAGACCCTAACGCATTTACGTAATGACACATATTCCTGCTAATGCGAGAATGGAACTGTTTCCAAAACCCAACAGAAAACCAAACCTTTTTGTACATTTTACTTGATGCCATTTGGTATTTTCAGCATAATATTGCCTCCATCTGAGGAATAGTTTTAGATCTGCTTAAAAATTGTAAAGGCTACAAGAAAGGACACGTGCTATTGACTCTGTTAGAATATAAGTGTCATTATTCCCCTCTGAGAGTAGCCTGGAAGCCAGGTATCTGACAGTCAAAATCTGTTGCTTTTGTCACACACTTTCTCTATAAGCAGATACCTGTAAGCATGTGTGTGTCTCAAATAGCTTGTGGGTGTAAAATTCATACTCAGCAATAAAAGCCACAGACTGGCACAGCCCATCTCTGGTAAAACTCTTAACTGCTGTTCCTAATTGGCCAAGGATGATACCACATAAGCTCCCCATAATTTAATTTATTTTAGTATGAATATTTTTGTATGTTTTTGAGGGTTAGATGAGCTGTTTCCAGGCAACTGCTCATAACCCAGCACAGCTGCAGTGGATTAAAAAATAGAGATTTTAAACCAAAATTACATCTCTTGGTAATTTCAATACCTTCTCCAAATTCATAGCTCGTTCTTATGCTGATTTCCGAAATTTTCTCGCAAGAAAACTACAGCAAAATCAAGCGGGCACATACTGCATTTATTCACAGTGGCTCGATGTCACATCTGCACCATTTGCTGCGATCAGGGAGAGCTCACCTGTCAATACTCTCACATAGCGATATGATTTTGAATAAGTTCACTGACAACTGCCAGTGAATTACGCAGATACCGCCATCACGTCGCAAACAAGTAATCTCTTAGCACAGAAACTTAAGGGTATTCCCAAATTGCATCAAAACATACCCTAGAAGTAGATAATGCATTTTTCGTGCTGTCATGAGGAAATTTAGTCCCTGATAACGTCTTATACGGCCAGTTCGAATTAAG
Organism: Megalops atlanticus; assembly: GCA_019176425.1. Taxonomy (NCBI): domain Eukaryota; kingdom Metazoa; phylum Chordata; class Actinopteri; order Elopiformes; family Megalopidae; genus Megalops; species Megalops atlanticus. The sequence goes on from CM032880.1 coordinate 24,009,686, forward strand.
ATACATTGTACTCGAAAACGACTGATATGCTCAGATAATCGGCATTGTTCACACAAAATAAAAGCCAGAGCGGTTGCACGTGATGCACGTGCCAAGAAGTGTAGGCTGTGTGATGTAATGTCAACAAGAGACATAAGATTTTATCCTCCAGATGTTGGTCTGTAAGGCATCCAATAAGATCTGTGAGTTATATGTGTCCGATTATGCATCAGTCAGAATCTCTGACATTGCGTATTTACTTAACAAAGCCACCAATATGCATTTTCATCGATGATGCCTTAGCATACAGCAACAGCAGGCTAGCGACCTATAATGGCTGGTATGGTCAACGCGTTGTCTGTGAAAACCAAAGCAAAGGGCCGACCCACCGTTCTCTCATCTTTTGTGCCACATTTACACGTCGCCTATAACCTTATCGTGCCAAGGGATGCTATTAGGGCCCCCGCCCACCTACCTGAGAAAATCTCCGGCGGTACCCACAACACCGTCATCAAAACTTGTGTCAGATCAATCGGCTCCGACGCGCCTGCGCTGTTCGTGGCGGAAGTGAGCCTTCTCAATACCCACGACTGGACCTGGCATAATAGCAAGATAGCGAATCATAGAGAGTGAGAGAGTAGGGGTTCTGATCGCCAGTATGTTTGATGTGAAGTTTAGGATGTTTTCCTTGAGCCTTTCGGTCTTTCGAAACGTTAACAGGTACAAACTTCTTTGTGGGTTGTGTTTCATTCGTGTAGGTGCAAGCTACAACAGTACATGATTTCTTGATCTAACAAATAGGCTAACGGTACATTCTGACAGGGGCACTAAAATTAAAGACATCAGTCATTACTTGTGACGTTTACAGGCATACCACACCGCCCGTGAAACCGGAGCACCCCGTAAGCTTTCCAGATCAGATAAGAATTTACGTGGAAGTAAATAAAAAACTAATGTGGTTTGCCGGGTAGCCACATACCCGACATGCTAGCTACCTTTGACAACTTAGCTACAAGAAACCGACTGACTGGAAAGGTTGGTCATATAGCTGGCTGGACGTCTAGCTAAGTGGGTGCTTAATAGAAGGGCTATTAAATTACCGTATGCGCTCTGTGCCAGTCTTGGGGAAAGGCTAACCATAGTTAGCAAGAAAAACACGCACAGCACGTGTCCCGTCTCTGGATCGGGTTTCTCCGCTTTGGCTATAACCTTGAGGAATTTATTGTGTTGATACAACAAGAATACTTTCGTTCGAGCGAATTTGGGAGTAGGGAATCGCTGACTAAATTTCTTCAAATTTAAGTATCGTTTACATTCGGTAAAATTATAGCTTGTCGTGAATTAAGGGATTTGCTCTCCTGTGTTGCTTCGAGATATTTGTGGCAAACCGTTCATTTATACTTATGAGAATCAAAACAAAAATAGCCGTAATATTTCCCCTTAAAGGCTGTTATTGGAGGTAGTCAGCCGTCTTGCAAGCAGGCAAATGTTGAGTAAGGTGGTCTCTGTGACTGATTTTACATAATGGAGCAAGCGCAGTAGCCAGCGAGGCGATCTGGCAAGTTACGGGCAGTTCGCAATCACAGGTTGTAAAGAGAAGTTGAGACTGTTGAGAAGTCTGAAGTCGTCCATTACATTGTCACCTGGTGAAGGTACAGAATGTATAGGCTACTTTGCCAAGAGCGACAGTTTCGCATGTTCAAAATTATAATGCATGACAGCGCTTGTGTCTTTTTGTTCGCGTTTGCTGTACTTTATTGGCGTTTTAGGTATGTTGTCGTACGTCAAGTGAAGCGATACCGTCGCTGGGCTAACCGGGGACACTTTCGTTAGCTAGTTAAAGCTCAAGGGCAGTTTGAAGTGATGTCTTTATTACATATTGTAGGCCGATTGCAAATGTGGTGACTTTAACCGCTGCATGTATCCTATAAATCTAATCGTACAGGTCCAAATTTTAAACCCTATGGAGACTACAGTAAACTATGGATTACATATAAAATGGCTGCTTCATAATCGCATTGAAATACATTCCATTGTAAAATTATATTAAATAGCCTAAGAATTAAACTTTGATATATTTTTCACATCCTGTGGGTTTTATCAGATCTTACACGTTTTTTTTTTTTTCACAAATAAAGAATATCGTATTTCAGGAAAACATATCAATGCCAAATTGGATCTGTCATGACAGAAGTGTAAAACTCGACATTTGTCAGAATAGATGTTGCGACATCAGATACATATATTAGAAACATGAAAATAAATCCATGTTGAAATTCAGCTTATATATATCTCATAGAAAACCCTTAAATTTCATAGAAATACCCTTAAGTTTCATAGAAAATTAATCAGTCAGACTGGATATTCAAGTATAGACATATCACATATCAGAAAGGAATGCATCAGTGGCAAATTTAATATGTGAATCAGAATTTTTCTGATGTGTTACATGCAAGTTAACTTGTGAAATAAATATATGATACATGATATCATTCTGATATATGATCCATCCAGTTTAAGTAGTTTTAACTCAGTAGCACCTGAGGACTTGAGAATGCAAACCTTGAACAAACAAGCCCAGTAAAAAGATGCAGTGTGCATATCATAAGGTTCAGGTTGGTACTATCAGATGATCTCCTGAAGTAGTAATTGTGTTAGGTAATTTATGCAGCGATCAGGTTGCAAAGATTGTGGTTTTAATTATTGATTATGTTTTTCAGATTTTGATAATCAAGGAGATGATGTGTTACTTTAATTGAACCAATTTGCTTCAGTAGATTTTCCTCAAAATGAAAAATCATAATATAGCCCATCTAATGATGTACCTTGTTACACTTGGTATAAAATGCTTGCATTTTAATGGCCAAAGTACAGACATTCTGAGGGATGACATTGTCCCACCACCAGTGTACATTTGTCTAATAGCATGCCAGCATTTTCCTTGGGAACTATTTATACTAAATGAATGGCAGTATATTGGTTGGAAAATGCTGGTATTTTTCTTAAAATTGGTGTAATGTGAATACATTTAAATTTCCAATACTTCTGGATTTTAAATGTATTTTGAGGTCACTGTCACAAAATTCAGCTCTGCTTCCACATTGTGTGAGTGGTCAAAAATAAAGGATGCCTGCTACTAAGATATTTTGCCTTAGGTAGTCAGTTAAGACAAGAATTGACTCTGCAGGTCTGAATCAAGTCGATGTCTCTGTATTGCATAGCACGTCATTGAAAGAGGACTCCCCTTCCATGGAAAGTTCTTGGACTGTTATCTAAAAATTACTCTCCAATAAATAGTTATAGAGCTTAAAAATATAACCGCTGACAGCTTATAAAGCTTTAAATGGTACACTATCTGCATATACTTCAGATTTGCGAAACATCTCCACATGCTCTCTCATAACCTGCATTGCTCTGACGCAGGCCTGCTACCTATATTGAGGCCATGGCCGTGGAGTGACAGGACCTCATGCATATGAGCTCTTCCATCATTAGTTGGGAACCTTCAGCATTCCTGAGTTCAATAGGTGGTCCTCAACATCTTTTTATAAAATGCAAAATGTCACAGGGTTTCTGTTGAACACTTTCCCCATGTGAAAGCAGACTCTTTTTTGGCAAGATTGTTTCAGATTTTATTTAAGATTAGTACATACATGTCCCCTGTTATGTTTTCAGTATAAACAAAGATTCGCATGTATGTCCCAGATACTTTTTGAGATGTGATTAATTTAAGGATTCATTAATTTAATACTTCTGATCACTTCCTTGTCTGTTGTGCAAGTGGTCAGTCTCCCCTCCAATGCAAATGAAATATAAAATATGACAGATTTTTCCAAGAGAGTTTCCAAGAGTTTCCACCCAGTTGACTGTTTACACAGTAGCTGATGTACCTTTTCTAGATGACGTATTTATAGATTTAAGGTGACACTGATATTGTTTAGATCATATAGAGTCTTATAGCCTAAAAAGTCTTAATGTAACTCCAGTGAAGCAGAGGGCACAAATACAGCCTCACCTCTCAAATATAATATGTAAGGTGAGGTTGTAATAATAAATAAAGTAAAAATAAATGACAGATTTTGCCCTGATGGTTATCTTAATAATAGAAATAAATGTTCCAGCTTTCAATAATATCTATCAGGGTCATGCCAGAATTAGGCATAACTGCACATGTAATAGTAAGGTAGTGATAGTAGGCTACAGAAATGCCTCACAGGTGCCATCAGGAATTCAGAAGCTTTGTTCTTCAGCATTTTGTATTACTAAATGTTGTGCCATTTGCTGTCTCTGCTGTGTGCTTTGAATTGTTTTCTCGCTGTGATCATTGCAACCAGTGTAACCAAAGAATTATTTTTGATCGCCCCCCTGCTATGTACAATTCTGGAAAGTAAATTTGTGTGGAATAGACTTGCGTTACTTGGAAGTCACGCTATCCTGGTTTTTGTTTTGATTTACATTCAGTCATACAGGAGACACTCTTAGCCAGAGTGACCTACAAAGTAAGATTACAAAGTGTATCTGATAAAGCTGCAGCAACAACAGACCATACCAAACGTAACCGACCACGTTACCAACACGCATCAGTCCTACACACAGTGCTGTTACACTGTTAGACGGTGCTGATGTAAATACTTGAGTGCTATAGTACATTCATAAGTGCAATATTAAAAAGACCTTCACATGAGCTTTGCATCAGAGCAGAAGCCTGTGTCTTGGGTGACATATCTTAGTCATGCTCCAACCTATTTTTACCATAGAATTTGCTCAGGAATCATTCTGGTACAGCACTTCCCTCAAGGGTACAATGTACAGCGTGGATCCTGGGATCACCTTTATGTTAATGCTTGCTGAATCTACTTGTGCATTGCATGGGGGTCCAACATTTTTTCCATTGTGTTGCCACATGTGCAGAGAGAGATTTTTTGTTTAAATGTTTTGGAAGTGAACAACTAAAATAATCCATTCAATGAGGAAATTATTGCAACAGAGAGAGGGCAATGCAATTCACACAGATTAGGCCTGAAAATGACTTTTTTCCACCCAAAAGGAACTGTAACGAGTGTTGCTCTGTGAATTTCAGAATCTCCTGCTCTAGACCAAGGCTAAGAATGACCCTCCAAAATGGGCTCGACCTCTCTGTGAGGAACTGTGTCCAGTCTGCTGGCAACAGGAACGGTCTGAGGTGGGATCTCACACCCGAGCAGATCAAATCCAGGGCCGAGAAGCTTATGCAGAGGATTAAACAGACCTACGACACCATCGGAGCACTCGACCTGGAGAAAGTCTGCTATGAAAACACCTTGAAAGCCCTGGCAGATGCAAAGTTGGATTACACAAGTAAGGCTTCAGTGTGGTGCTCAATGTTTTCTACTCCCGAAACGGGGAGTGCTAGATTTTGGTTGTGAAAGGAAGATGTCCGACCCTTTTAACTAATTTTAATTCTGTCTGTTTGTGCTGGTATGAGAATTTAAACGGGTTTTTTTCCCCCACACTTTGTTGAATGAATAAATTAATAAAGCCCAGCGATAGTGGAAAAACCACACTTTTTTCCCTCTTGTGGCATATCTCCGTTGTACATTGTATCGGTGCCACACTAAGGGCCGGTCCTCTGTTTATTTCGCCTTCCAGTGTCCAGACACATGTTAGACTTCCCCCAGTATGTCTCGCCGTGTAAAGAGGTGCGCTCGGCGAGCACCGAGGCGGACAAAAAGCTGTCCGAGTTTGACGTGGAGATGAGCATGAGAGACGACGTCTTCCAGAGGGTGATCGCGCTGCAGGTAGAGCAGGGGCATCCGGCACCAGCTGCTCCCACACCGTTGCGTATGGGCAGGAATAAAATCCTTTGCTTTCTGCCGACCAGTTCACTAAAGTGCTCGGGAATTTTCACTAAAGTCAGTCAGTTCACTAAAGTGCTCGGGAATGCATTTCTGCTTACTGCAACTCTAATAAAGCCAACTGATAGTAGGTCTTACGTAATTATGTTAATGTATCCTTTAAATATATCCCGTAGATGTGTATGGCAGCAAGCCCTATGTAAAGGATATTTTTATGACCAGCATTTTACAGTGCCAGCATAACTAGAACTATTAAAATAATCTGTTGGTCCTGCCGTGCCCTTGTGCAAGGTGCTTGACCTAAATTGTCTTAGTAAATATCCAGCTGCATAAATGGATAATATGAAGAAATCGTAAGTTATGCAAGTTGCTCTGGATAAGGGTGCCTACAAGGCATAAAATGAAAACTTAAATGATAATTGGCTTATTTAAAGGTTTGCTCTGTCCTCAATGAAGTGGAATTAGCAGTTATTTTCACAGCAAGCCAACATGCCCTAATTCTGACACCAACTCTGTATGCTTTTTCACATTTGATATGAAGCTTTTTTGAGCCGTTTTCATTCAGTCCTCTGTTTGAACCCATGGCGAGCGCTTCAGAGTGTGCTCAAATGCGGGTGGAGGAATTGGACCATGTGACATTTGTTTGGCAATATCTGAGCATACCCTGAGGCGGGGCAGCTGGAAGCGCCCGGCTAATTCTAGACGCATATGCACATCTTGGCAGTCACCCTGCACCCTGTAAAATTGAATCCGCACCATCTTCAAGAAATAAGAGGTCAAAATTAACCGACTGCATGGAACTAGTGCAAAAAAACAAACTGTAAATGAAGGACTGACAGCATGTGTGTGGTGATATGACTGAACTGGAACTGTGCCCAGAAGAGGCTTGTGGGTTAATATAGGAAATAGGCTACAGTACAGCACGTAGTGTCACATATAGTGCGATTTCACACCAGATATGAGGCGTTCATCAAGTTCCCGCACAGTAGTATTTCTCCACCAGTGTTGCACTGCACTGTGTATTTTTTCCCGCTTGCTGTTTCTTTGAACTGCAGACAGACAATAGTAAGGCCAGGCTGTATTCTCCAGGGTGTTTATGGCTCTCTTAATTGAGTTATCACCAGGAGCATGACTGTGTTTCATTAAAGATCAAAATGAAGTCCTCACTGTCATAAGGGGCCTGGAAGCTGTTAGCGGTTTCAGAGCAGACTGGCACATGACAATAGCAGCAGCTCCAGTGCTGGACAGAGCCATAAAGCGGGCTAGATGACCTCTAGGCCACCCTCCAACTATTTTCTCCTCTTAGAGAGAAAGAGGCACCCTCACTCTCTCTGACACTTAAAAAGAATGATAGCCCACTCCAAAACTATTCCTGTTTTATTAATCATCTGAATTTGGATATTCCAAATTTGTCAAGAGTATTGTCAGTACCAGAAGTTCACAGGTCCCTTGAGCCAGGCAGTTGCTTGGACAGTTGGACAGTTGCTACTATGATTTGTAATCCTAGCCTTTCCTTTAAGACATTTGTTGTTGGCCACTAGAAGCTGTTAATGTGAAATATTCAGAACCAGGCTGCCAACTTTTAACAATATGCCCCCAGACAGTTGCTTAGTTTTATGGTGCCTCTCCTAGGAGAAGCAGCTGAAGGATATGAAGCCTGAAGCCACGCGATTCATGGAGAGACTAATCAAACTGGGAAAGAGAAATGGATTACACCTGTCAAAAGAGACACAGGAGGTACTGTGCATCGACTGCTGTTCCACTATCAGTGCAAAAGTGATGCAATAATATGTCAATATGTAATATTTAATGTGTAATTTATAAGAAATATGTGATCTCTATTCCAAAATTGTTGATGATGGAACAAGGACAAGTAACGTGATGTATCTGTTTTATACATATATTTGTGTGTGTGTTCAAATATCATAAGCATGTTTAATATTATCTATATTGTATCTTTATGAAATGAGTACATGCTCTTTTAAGATATTTTAAGCAGATTCTAGTGGAATTTGAATTGTGTGCTTTAAATTTTTTCCTCACCAGGAGATCAGATCAATTCGCAAACTGATAAGTGACCTTTCCATTGACTTCAACCAAAATCTGAATGAAGAAAACACTTTTTTAGTCTTCACCGAAGACGAGCTAGGTAAGGATAGCCAATATTCATCGGACTGAATGGAAGCATGTGGAAATGAAGGGACTAAAGTCTTAAATCAGAATGTAACATCCCCTTACCGCATGATCTGCATTTCTCTGCATCTGCCCCATTGGTCACTCATGTGTCTTGGCCCCTTGAGGTGGTATGGCGGAGAGCTACATAAACGGTTTAGAGCGGACGGAGGACGGCCGGTTCAAGGTCTCCCTGAAGTACCCCCACTACTTCCCGCTGATGAAGAGGTGTTATGTCCAGGAGACAAGGAGGAAGATGGAGATGGCCTTCCATAGCAGGTGCAAAGAGGTGAGGGCGAACATGCGATGCCTCAGGTGGCCTCCGCTGCTTCCCTGAGTTAGAAGATTGTTGTAATTAAAGGCTCTTCTTATGGCTGTTGATGTTATGTAATTGGGTGGTCTTTACTGCCTTTGGACAACACAAACCCATCCATTTTTTCTCAACGGCTGTCAGACTGAACCTTCACACCAGTTCATATAGTCTGTAAAGGGGAGGTGTGTGTCGCTCTCGCCCTGCAGGTGAACACAGCCATCCTGGAGCAGCTGATAACGCTGCGGTCGAAGATGGCCCACCTGCTGGGCTTCCCCACTCACGCCGACTACGTGCTGGAAATGAACATGGCCAAGAACACCGGCAACGTGGCACGCTTCCTCGGTATGTTTCCCCCCCGCTGACTTGGGGCCGCGTGAGAACCTCAGGCTCGTAAAGCCGGCCACAGTAAGTGTGGGTCAGGGTGCGACTGCCATGCGGCTCGTTGACAAGGCTGCTTAATTTTATTTCCCTGTCATGTGTTTTGCTCGTCCTCGGTAATTGTGGCCACATGAGAGGATTTTTCAGGACCGTTGGCTGCAGAGGCCTAGGAGAACCTGTGTCACTGGCTCTGTTCATTTAGCAGGCCCACGGCTCCCCAGACAGCCACATTCCTTAGCTTACTATCCTACACATTCGGGCTATGTGAATGCTGCTCTGTGCTCGCGCCAACACACACTGTTATTCAGTGACCCAATGGGAGTCTCATATTCCAGTTCTCATTTACCAGGGTTTTTAAACTTTTTTTCGTAGACCTAGATCATTTACTTGTCGTTAGCCATGCAGAATCCTCCACAGTATGACTTTGAAACCTGAAGGTTCATTTATACTGACTTGCAGCTCAGTGGTATTTATGACCAAATATTATGACAGCGGCCTAGCTTGCACAGGGCTAGGCATTGTACAGACAAGCTCTGTTTGAATATCTGCATTGTCATTACATCACATTATTGTTGTTTAGCAGACACTCCAGAGTGACTTACACAGGTTACAGTTTTATCAATTTATACAGCTGGGATATTTGCTGAGGCAATTCTGGGTTAAATGCCTTGCCCGAGAGTACAACAGCAGTGCTCCAGCCAGGAACTGAACCGGCAACCTTTCAGTTACCCGCCCTGCCCCTTGCCACTACACCACCCTACTGCCCATACGAAAGGTTCTTTGTCAACAGCCTTTTACTTTTTCCAAAATAAATATAGCAGACATATATAACATATAAGTAAACACGGAACATGGAAGTTTTAAATTACTAGTTTAGAAGAGAAAAACCCTCAGTTAACACTCCCATGGTTGCTTGCACTTCAAAAGAACAAATTACAAACCCCAAAAAATGACAATAAAGAGCGTAAAGCCACAGAAGCTTCTTTTTCGTACTATTTGACTGGAATGGAGACTGGAGACGGCCCCTTCTCTTGAAGTGGAACAACGATGTGGGTTCTGTGTCACAGATGAGCTCCACGAGAAGCTGAAGCCGGTGGGCGAGCGGGAGAGGTGGTACATCCTGGAGCTGAAGAGGAAGGAGTGCGAACAAAGAGGCTACGCGTTCGACGGGCAGATCCACGCGTGGGACATGCCCTACTACATGAGCCGGGTGGAGCAGGTGAAGTTCTGCGTGGACAAGGACAAGCTGCTGGAGTACTTCCCGCTGGAGGTGGTGACGGAGGGGCTGCTCGGCATCTACCAGGACCTGCTGGGCCTCACCTTCCGCAAGGTCAGCCACGCCCACGTCTGGCACAGCAGCGTCAGCCTGTACTCCGTGGTGGACACGGCGTCGGGGGAGGAGATCGGACAGTTCTACCTGGACCTGCACCCCAGGTAACCCGCCGACCGGGGAAGCACAATGACGGTCATTGGAACTGATCTCTGCCAAAGTAAACTCATTGGAAACGGCAGAGCAAAATGCCCTGAGATGTGGGATTACATTTTCCGATTCTTAACGTAGTTATGAGCCATGTTATTCTGTTGGTCAAACTTATTCCACTGCTATTCAGTACTCATCCCACACTGCTCCTACATACTGTTGTAGATCAAAGTGTTTCCACCCTAAGCCAGAAAACTCATGTTGCTAGATGTGTTCAAAAGTTGATTTTACCATTGGCATTTTTAATACCTGTTAAACCTTGTCATGTCTGAAAAAAATCAAGGGTCAAGGGTGTACTTTATTGGTGTAACTTGTGCCCAGGGCCATTGCTATGGGGGTCCTTAGGGCTTATTGCACCCCCAGACAGACCTCAATGCACCCCCAGTTGTCTCCTTATATCCCGATGTCTACATAGTATTTATTACATTTTTTTCAAGATATGATGTTTTGTACCCCGTGGATTGCAAGTGCACCCCTCTCCCCTCAGGCGTTGAGCTTGCTTGTGGTTCAGACAAGCTGATTGGAGTAAAGTGGCTTTTGCTGCCTGTCCAGAACTGAGATCTGTGTCCATGCTTTTCCTTCAGAGAGGGCAAGTACGGCCACGCGGCCTGCTTCGGGCTCCAGCCCAGCTGCCTGGGGCCCGACGGGGAGCGCATTCTGCCCGTGGCCGCCATGGTGGCCAACTTCACCAAGCCCACGGCCGACTGGCCCTCCCTGCTGCAGCACCACGAGGTGGAGACCTTCTTCCACGAGTTCGGCCACGTCATGCACGAGATCTGCTCCAGGGTAGGCCTCTCCGCGGCACCGCTGGAACCGCGCGGTCCGGCTCGTGTGTCTCTCCCTGGCAGGCGCGCCCCGATCCCGCTCCAAGCACGCTGCTGCCTTGGAGGTTTCCCAGCCCCTCAACTCTGCGCCAGTCCAATTCAGTGTGTCAGCATGACAGAACCAGATGTCTGTCTTTCCCTGATGCTGACACTGTCACATCAGTAATGGAAAGATACTTAACACCTATCACACTGTGGGCCTGTAAGAGCAGGGCAGAGGACAGCTAATGTTTCCTAATTTGTAGTCTCTGTGTTAGGTGTTTTGGGCAGTTTTGCCTTTAATTAGGTGTCTTATGCACTGTGAGGCAAACCTGTAATGCTGGTTTCTCTGATCAGCCTGAGTGCCTCTGTCCCTTTGGCGTGGGTCTCACACTGTAGCTGCTGTAGAGATGAGGGTGTAATTGGCGGCCTCCCCTCCAGACAGACTTTGTGGAGTTCAGCGGGACGCTGGTGGAGACAGACTTCGTGGAGGTGCCATCCCAGATGCTGGAGAACTGGGTTTGGGAGAAGGAGCCCCTCCACAGGATGTCCCGGCACTACAAGGATGGGAGCTCCATCCCGGACAGCCTGCTCAACACACTCATTGCCTCCAGAGTGGCCAATACAGGTGTCTGCTAGGTTTACCCATTCCCACTACAAAGGAGGAGCTGCATGCCAGATAAAGCTTCAAATGACACATTAAACAGTCTGGAAGCAGCTCTTTTCTAACCTGCTTTAGCACAGTCTAAGAATGAAGTTTCAACATTGATGACACAAACATGCCATTAACCTAAAAAGAGATTCTAGATTCTGATTCAGAATTTGATTTCCTTACTGTAAAGATGTCTGACTTGCCAGCACATGGTGATACTGTTGAATTTCTGTCCTTAGCCTAACCCCATTCAATGTCTGCTTATTTCCCTCTCAGGGCTGATGAACTTACGTCAGGTGGTCTTCAGTAAAGTGGACCAGGCTATCCACACCAAGTCCAGTGCTGACACTGCAGAGGAGTTCGCCAAACACTCCCGAGAAATCCTGGGGATCCCTGCAACTCCAGGTGGCCCTAACTGAGCAAACAGCCTTCCTGCAGCACCATGGAGTAGTGCTTAAAGCTGTGGATCTCTGACCCAGGCCTTGGTCAAAACCACGGACAAAACAAGGCGCATTGTGTGAATTCTTGGGAAAGGCATATTGAAGTGGTTATGCGATTTATGGGGGCTCACGGGGGTCAGCAGCTCTTTAACCACTACACCACAACAGACTGTTTACGGTTGAGTAACTGTTTGAGTTTTCGCATCGCTCTGCCCTTTGGTAATCTTTTCACAGCGTTGGGTCCAATTGAGTCTCTGCATTAAAAGACATTACATTACAATATATTACATTATTGTCATTTAGGCAATGCTCCTATCCAGAGATACTCACATAAGTTATAGTTTTGCATGCTGTCCATTTATACAGCTGGATATTTACTGAGGCAATTGTAGTATCTTGCCCAAGGGTACAACAGCAGTGCCCCAGTGGTGAATTGAACCAGGAAACTTGCAGATACAAGCCCTACTCCTTACCAGTACTGAGATACCTCGTGGACTAATATCACTCGTTACCATTAGCAAGATAAGAGACTGAAACGCAGCGGGGTTACAGTCTCAAGACAGTGAGCATATTTTGCATACATCAGATAACATTGTTTACTCTGACAGCACACTGTCGGTTTTTTCCACCCCATCAAATTATCATCCAGATGATTATTGCTGTCCCTCTTTAAAAGAGAGGATTGGTACCAGTAGTCCAGTGTTTAATAGCAGGGAACACATTCTTGGTCTGGCTGAAGAGCTTGTTAGTGTTGTGTGGAAAATTATGGAAGAACGGTTAAGGCACTGAGACTGACAGTTTGTGGGTCCTTATCCAAAATGGGGCATTGCTGTTGTGCCTTTGAGCAGGAGACATTCCAAAAATTGTTCCAGAAAAGACCTAACTGCATAAGAAACAGATAGATGTCATGGACAGTGATGTTTCTGTTATAACACGATGTTGATATTGTGTGCTTTAATGACTGTCCACTCCAGGCACAAACATGACTGCCAGCTTTAGTCATTTGGCCGGTGGATATGATGGTCAGTACTATGGCTACCTGTGGAGCGAGGTCTTTTCCATGGACATCTTCTTCAGCCGGTTCAAAAAGGAGGGAATCATGAACCCAAAGGTGCAACACAGTGACAAGGCCTTCCTCTGAAGCCTTCCATCTGAAGTCTAATTTCTACCTCCACTATCGCAAAAGCCTTTTTCCAGCAGTGGGTTAGAAACAGTTACGACAGAATGCATTGTCTAGCTTCTGATTCAAAACTGGGTATGTAAGACTATCTGCTGTTTTACATGTAATCAGTCAGTGAACCGTTCTGGAAATATTTCATGTTGAATATGACTGCAGCCATGAGGTGGAGATCCAGATGTCAGTCAGCAGAAAATGTTATCGATGTACATGTTGGAGCCAACCTTCTATGCTCAACAAAAGGCATCCGTTATAATATGCAATACATTATCAGCTAATGTGTGTCTACAGTACATGCGGTAGCCATAAACTGAAGCACAGGGTGAAGAGGTTAGGTTTCAGGGTATGACTGATGTACTGTGACTGTGTACCTTTATGTCTGCAGGTGGGAAAGGAATACAGGAGGGTAATCCTGGAGGCAGGGGGGTCATTGGATGGTGCAGACATGCTGAAGACCTTCCTGGGTCGTGTGCCCTGTCAGGACGCCTTCTTCCAGTGCAAAGGGCTGGCCCGGTCGGAAAGCACCATTGACTGTCAGTGACTCGACTTGCTCATCCTCTGTGTTGTGCAGTGCAAATGACCACAGGCACGTTTAATAGATAAATGCTACTTGTTTATAAGATTTATATTTAATATATTTGTTGTAAATGTATCAGAAGAGTTATTTCTCCAGAATCTTTCTTACTCCAGATTTCTGATGTTCCACAACATACCTTTTGAAAACTGTCATTTGAGAAATTATTCACCAAAGTGGTTTATTTCCTTCTCCGTTGGGTTCAAAGTACACAACTCAGTTGCCAAAAGTAGGAGGAGTAGTAATAGAAACAGTAGTAGTACCAAGCTACACCAGGCTTGGAAACGAGTTTACCATGGACCATAATCAGGACAACACTGGTACTGTACCATCTGTTACTGGTTTAGGAGTGTTTTTGCAGATTCTGTGCAGGTACTGGGAATGTTAACCTCTTTGAGTATAAAATAAACTCACACTTAAGTCATTTTGTCTCAGTTTTTATGGAGGATATTGAATATGGTTGGACTCACATGCAGATGGTCCTCACAATGAGGTTCGATCAATGATTGATCCCACCAGCCAAGCACTTTCACTGGTCTTAATTTTCAACAGTTGAATTCCTTTAACTGAAGTCTTAAAATTAAGATTAAGCTCTTTTTTGACCATTTTAAGATCAAGGCTAGATCATAAAAGTAACCTTGAACATTTTTCATAAAATACCCATTGGTGCCCTTAAACTCCTCAATAGAAATTGAAGATGAACATGGTGGAAGATAATACATATTAAATGACAATACTATTACATTTTACATAAACTTGATTGGGTTCTTAATGTGTTTTTTATTTGAATATGTAAGGCCATACTTTAGCTTAAAGGAATAAGCTGATGGATAACATACACAGTACATTGTTAAATTTTCTTTGGGGGGTATTATTTTGAACAAAATATCCTTTCTAAAATATTTTAGAGAGAAACTACAGTTGTACCTATTATAATATAATTTTGTATAAAATCGATTTATTGAGTGATTTATATCAAAACAAATTTTTATGCCTGAGGGTGTTTAGTATTTTTCTCATACCAAGTATATGAGTCCACCGAATCATATGTTGTAATACTTGCCAAAGGCCACTAGCCAGTGATGTCTACTAGGTTTCACACTGGTGTCATTTGTTATTATAGAGAAAATATGTGGGTGGTAAAATGTATGCAAACAACATCAACATTCAGCAGCAGAACAAAGAAAAATCAGAGTCCTACTGTACAACTTGATGTCACACAGTCTTGATGTTATCCACTAGGTGGAGACATACCTTCATTTAACAAAAAAAAGAATACCTGCATTACATATTCATTTTTTGTGTACAATAAAATCTAAAATTGCTTCAGTTAAAATTGCTTTAGTTAGGCATACAACACCAAGGGGCAGGAGAAATATTGTTTTTTGTCATTTTTTGACTTAAATATTTTTTACGACCCATTTTTGACAAGGACCTTCCTATGGACTGATTCAAATAAAATTTGCCATGCTTGTTCACCCTGGCCCAAAGTTGCATATAGAATGTCATGTGCATAAATCAGTGATTTTACCTTCTTTTAAGTGCAAGGAGCCTTAATGCACATACATAACGCACACAAAGTGTTGTACAAAAATATGTCACCTCTAGTTAGGCAGGTTACTATCATTTGAGCACTATCTGTTACAAGCCAATAATGGAGGAGACATATATGATATATGTCACATTTAGGTATAAGTATTTTCGAGATTTCCTCCTCCTCTTATGGTAATTCACCATACTTCTCCCTCACAATCAAAATCACCCAGTTTTTACTAATGCAGTTGGTAACTCTAACTCTAACTTAGTCTTTATAAAAGTCCATCCATTGTATGGGCAAATAGGAAGGCTTTAAAAAGAAAATAAGAATGAAAAAGAAACAGATTCTACAAACTAACTTAAAAGATAAATTGGTATAAATAATAGTATAATGATACTATAAATGAATCGGGTTAATATAACAACCCATTTGTCATTTTTTTTCCAAATGCAGTGTGCGCTTGGGATGGTTTCAGTAATAAACTTGTATTAACCTTAATCTTGTAACTTGTGCTGATGCTTACTTTTGACTTTGTGGCTTGTACAGACATCTCAGGTAGGATCCTCTGTCTAAAACTTGTCCACCATTTACTCAGATGCTGTTGCTACGTTACCAGCGGTTGATACTTTTCTGCATGTTGCATCACTGGCTTTCAGATGTTTCCATCACCTGTCCTAGAGTGGAGTCTAGAGAATTGATGTGGAAAAACAAAGCTCAGACAACCTCAACAGAAACAGGTGCAGTTTGTGCTTAACCCCTAGAGCTTCAACCTAAATGAGGCTCCCCGACCTGAGTTAGCTAATAGTGTTAAAGACACAACTGTGTGTCCGTTTGCGTCGGTTGTCAAATGTGACAAGCATGACTATGTGATTGAGTAATGGCCTTCGTATTTTTTGTTGAAAACCTCTTGCTGTTTTAACAATGTGAAGGTTAATTTTGTGGTTATTCAAACGTATTTATCAAGCAAACTGCTTAAAGCTTCGTGAAATGTACTCCATATTTCCCAGACTGGTTCGACGTTTTGTTTACACACAATTCAAAACACGGAGAAAGGCAAGGGCTCGACCGTTTTTTTTTTTTTTACAAAAATCTTACAGACAAGTCAGCCAGACAGACCGGAGGGGGCAGTGAAGGGCGGATAGTTCGCTAGTTTCAAACTACTGCTTTTGGGGTAACGAACTTCCGCTTCCCAGAAGGGATGGAGTACTGTAAAATCTAGTCGAGTATTTAACTTTGCCATCAAACACCAGTAGATCACTGCAGCTCTTGCTATATGTGGTTGTTTGAATGATTGATTATACAATACTTATCGGTAATAGTCTATACACAGTACTGTACTTCTGAATTGCCTCTATTTTGAACAACTATATAGTTCCCATTGGTCATATTCTGATACTTTTGCTTGACAGAACAAAGCAATTTCGTGATCATAATGTCCGTCATGACATTGATAGAATAAAGCCCGGATAGTTTGCTAAATGACAAGAGTCGTCGAAGGAGCCGCTACACAGATACCCATGATGGAGATCACACTGTACACAGTATAACCATAATCTGAATTTTTGTAGTTTCCTGTTTGCCACAGTGTACACAGTTGTCAACTATGACATAAAATTAATCACTAGATTTTTCTTTGCCAACGTTACCTAAATTACAAACAATTTTAGCTGGCGACAAACACCAGACATACTCCATCTCCCGAGACAATCTAACGTGCTAAGCCAGAGATCCCGCCTCTTTCGCGCAGCCTGTATTGGCTCTATGAGTTTATTCGTAATATACGGTCCGTTTTAATTGGCTCTTCCCCTACGACTATCAGGGAGCTACCTGGTCGCGATTTAGATTGAAGCCAAACGGCCCCAATCAGACTCACCTATTCCGCTCGGGTTTTCAGTGGCAGGTTTGCTGTTTTTTTTCGGTCGAGTGGTTTGGCCGCCGTCAGTCCGTAGACCACCGTGTGTGAGTGTCAGGTCTGCTTCTTGTGTTGCACGCTCTTCCTGTGTCTGTACGTGAATTATTTGGCGTAAATGTTCTGCATGTTGCTGACTTTCTAGCTTACAATTTCTCTTAACGAAGTCGAGGGCATCAGCTCTTGGCTGCGGTTGGGTGCGGCGTTACTCTGTCAGGAAAAAAAAGGATTTTTTTCAGGCGGTGGACATTTTTCGTCTTTTGTATTTTTCGCGTGTCGTGTGGACGTTTTGGATTTTAATTTTTGATTTTCAGTTTTTACAAGGTTAAACCACTAGCAAGCCATCACTGCTACTGTGTAATGTAGCCAAGACGTTTTAGTCAAATTTATTTTGATTGTTTCGGAAGTTATTGCCAAGCATCTAGGTAACTTAGATCGCTAAACAAGTTTTGAGAAGATTGCACTTGGCGAAAATAATGCGCTAACTTGCTAGCTAGCTAGCTTGTTTAGCTAGCTAGTTAACAATATTCAAAAACACAGCGAGATAAGTGGATGCTGTACCATTTTAAGGCAAATCATCAGTTTTAATGCAGTCTTGTTCTCTTAAGAACAAACACACTTCCGTGGATTTTGAAGACTCCTAGGACCTTCTTTTCAATGAAAGAAAGCGCTTGGAAACCTGATATTTAAGGTAAGCTTGTAGCACCGCATGCAACATTCAGCTTGCTAGCTAATTTACTGTATGCTGTTTAGCTGGGTATGCGTTAACTTTGATCGGTGAATTGTCAAGTAAGCTTCAATAAAGCGTAATCATGTGCCCACGAGACATAAAAAACAAGGGCAGCGACTGAGAAACCAGTACAAATAGCTAACTAGCTACCGTGTAGCGAGCCAGCCAATATAGTAGCTGGATACCATTGGTAAAATAGGTTTTAGCTGGCTAGACTAACTACTAAACTTGTGCTGGAATTTGAAACCACTGAAGAGGCTTTATAAGCGGCATAAGAGAACAATTGTCTTTTTGTTTAGTGAGCTATGTAGCTAACTCCCTAGCTAGATTGGTGAAGATGGATAGTTAGGTTGCGAATGCTCCCGAGGTAGCTAACGTTAGCTAATGGAATTTAAATGATCAATATGTTCGCTAGCTAGCCAACCAGCCAGCTTGCTAGCTATCAGCCATTATAGCTCTTTCGTTGACGCGTGATTCCGAAAAATGGCAGCTAAACTACTGCTGACTACCTTATAAGATAATTAGACTAGTATTTCATAATGGTCCAAACTTAAAACTCTTTATCTGTGCCAACAGGGATTCATTCAAGGGAAAGGTTAAATGTGTAACGTTAATTCACTAATGTCGAATTAATTTTCCTGTTCAACGAGAAATTCAGCATATGTAGAATAATAAGCTGCTTAACATGACTTGGTAGCTAATTATGAGCAATACTGCGACATGGTTTTCTAATGCTCAGGTAGCTAGCTTTTGACTGGCTAGCTTTTACCGAACAAAGTCCATGTTGCTCTAAGGACAGAAATGCGGAAATTGGCCAGCAAGCTTGTTAGTGCAAGCGATGCGATGGACGCAATTTC
Organism: Megalops atlanticus; assembly: GCA_019176425.1. Lineage (NCBI taxonomy): Eukaryota > Metazoa > Chordata > Actinopteri > Elopiformes > Megalopidae > Megalops > Megalops atlanticus. The sequence continues at coordinate 24,028,521 of CM032880.1, forward strand.
CATTGTTGATCACTTCCAGCGCAGAACACTTGTTTTCTGGGTATGAAAGTCTCGGTAATCAGAAACCGCCATGCGTTTGTTGCAATTTCTCTTTTGTTTTCCCCTTACCAGATAGCTTAATACGATTAACTAGTATCTTTAACAGATGACGGGCTTTGATCTCGTAACGGTGTAAGGCATTCTCCTTTAATCTTGTGAGTGACTCGGGTGCGCAAAAGAGGATGAATTCGTTCAATCCGAAACTGCATCGGTGATACCGGAACAGAAGAGAAGTGTCATGAACGACAGTTAGGTAGCTGGCTGCTAGATGACCTTAGACTGAGAAGTGTTCTCAGAGATGGCTGAAATAATCATTAAAATAATCAAAACAGGCTGTCGTAAAATTCTGTAATCGTATTGTCGATGGACTGCCTTGATGGTGAATAGATTACGAGCTGTCTTATACAATTTACACCCGGTTCCTCTGGGTATAACTGCCGTGTATTTAATTAAAATAATTGGTTACTTTTGGTGTGGGATCAGGGTTCACAGCAAATCGCCCGGGCAGGTGATAAACCTGGCTAATCGGATCAGATTTGTTCGCAGGGATTAGAGGCACTTCGTAGGACACCGTTCGGTATGGGTAATCTCGCACTCGTTCTGCTCCAGATATATTTATACTGAATGAACAGCAAGAAAATTTCCAGAAAATGGGAGATCTGGATCCCAAGACACAGTGCGACATGGGACACAGTTATTTAATAGAGGCTCTAGCCGAACTGTAGTATTGGACCGCGAACAAAAACATCTGAGACGTTAACGATGCTGTGAAGGCATTCATCTTGTTGCTGTGGTTTCCCCAAAGCAAATATACTGGCCTGCCCTCCTTGCGCCTTGACCTTATGCGTCGTTTTTCTGTCAGCAGCCACGTTCAGTTATAAGCTGCTTTGAATACAAACCATTCATGTTATGCGATGTTGTTGAAAACTTATCAGCTACCCTACTGTTTAGGGATTACGTAGGAGTGTACATAGTAAACATTGTTTCTCCCACGCTGTTGGTAACATTTAATCTCAGATGATGTTAAAATATTTTTATAGCATCCTAATTTATACCCACACTTAGAACATTAACGTAGGACATTGTACCCATTACTTAGGACATTAACTGATCACGGTGGAACATGGACAAGCAAAACTACACTTGTCTGTGAAGTTAGCGGTCCAAGAACGCAAGTGTAAACATGGCCTTCTAAGCAAACACACAGTGTTGGGATGTGTAACACAGACATTTAAATCATTCTTTCAGTAGTAAACGCCATAAACATTTGTATTCAGTGAGCACAAGATCCTGAACAGTAATGTTCCAACAGTAGTCCCACATGCTTGAGTTCACATGGAGTGTCTTTTGAAGAACTCCAAGAGGTCAGAGCCTTGAGGCTATAACCTTGACCTAAGAATATGCTAAATCTCAAGGCTGTTTGGGTACAACACCAATCTAGAGACGAAGCCACTTTTTTTCAGGTGTATGCATAGACTGCATCGGAAAGAGGCTTGGACTGTTGATGTGAACATATGAGCAGCCCACTCCTTCTTCCCAGCACCTGGTATACTATTAGCTCTCCTGTACTGTAGCCTAATATCAGTTGTTGGATGGAAATCCAGAATCAATGCCTGTGTACAGAATGTTCTCGCACTGAAGTTGTGTTTGTATGGTTTAATATACAAGATGGACAAGGGAAGAAAAATACCAGCAACTGTAATATGCCTGTTAGCCTGGTAGTCTCAGAACACTGGCACTGGATGCATAAAGCCATCTTCACTTACAATGATCCTTTATTTTTTAGTGTAATTACTTGTGCACTGACACATGGAGTGGAGGTTGTGTGATTACATGAGTGCTAGTCTGTGAGTCTCTGGAAAGAGGGTACCTGGAAAAAGAACTGATTTGGTTCAAACTTGAAATGATTGCCTAGAATAGATTATGGGTTCTTAGTCATTCCTGGGGACCGCATGTGTGTGGTGTTTTTTTTTTTTTACAGCCAAATCTCTCGATCAGTTAAGTGTTCAAAACATGTGTTTAAGATCCTTCCTAATTGGTTGGTTCAAATGGTTTATTTTCAGTGACCAGGTGTCTACATCATGGTCATCATTTCATCTATCAATTTATAATTTAATCACTTAAAAATGTAACCTCACTCTGAAGGAATGATTTGACATATTACACATCACAGAAAAGGAAAGTATTAGTTCATCTAACTGTTAAAAAGTTCTGGGATGTGAATATGCAAGAATTACCTGGGGCTGAGTGTGAGAACCCCTGGCCTAGATGTCTAAGCCCGCTATGACAACAGTAGATGTAGAAGAGGCATGCACACTGCTCTGAATGCCATTCCACTTATTTTCTGCATTATCTCAACATAAAACAATTGAAATTGGAGATGTAGAGGTTGTTCGATACATCAATAATATATTCATTTTTGAGCGCAGGGGATTGTTTGAGTTTAATGCTGCATGGTTTTTTGGCCTTGTTGAACAGATTAGCCGATATGCAATCCAGTGCTGATCTATGTGCTAATATAGTGAACCACTCCAGGACTGTGACCCATCCCACCTTGTGAAAACGGCTTCCTTTGAACTAGGCCCGTAATGCCAGAGTTGATTTAAATGCCTTACTGATATAAAATGGAATCCCATGGCAGGGTGTGCATTTTGACCATGATCAGCACACGGGTTAACTGTTGGTGTCCTTTAACTTCACTTTGAAGCAGATGTACTTCTCTCCCATGAAGTATTTAACATACGGATGGAAAATACAGGCAGCTCTCAGGCTTATTAAATAAGAATTAGCCTTGAATCAGTTGTCATGAGTTTTCAATTAGCAGAGACTTAAGGGTTTGTAGTTCAAAACTGGAGCAATCTTTTCAATTTACTGACTGGAGTGTTGCTCTCTGCTGTGTACTTTGACAATCAAGCATCTTAATCGGCCTCTTTGATGGCAGTTTACTAATTAATGTATGTAATTGATGATTGATTAGACATGTTGCCAGTCACAGGTTTGTGTAGGCGGCCCAATTCACGCTTACTATAAGACAGTGTAATTGTAAGGCTGCATGCTTAACTTATTTCAACGTAAAGGCCAGTGTTGGGAATTCTTTTACACACAAGTTTAGTTGCAGACTATATTTTCACCTTGTTTTACCCTCATGTATAAATCAATTACAAATGACGCCTACTGCATGTTTGTGAATGCGTTCTCAAACTTTCATCTTCTCACGAACTTTAATTCCCTCGTGAAATGGTGGGTAGAGCCCCACTGACTGCCGTTCATAAAGAGGCTCTTTATAATGTCAAATGCGTCTGTCTCAGCTTAACATTGAGTCAGTAGCTACGTTCCAGCAGTTCAGTGGTTTGATGCTTTGGCCAGTCAACGCATTCACATTGAATTAACTGCATTTTTAGGTCATGGCGAAAAGGCGCTTGCAGCTTCTTGCGTAAAGTTCTGACGATTCAGAAAACTAAACAAACAACTTTTTTTTTCCCTTTTGAAGCGAGGCTCAGCTTGTTAGTTTACCCAATTGCCCATTCCTTGGTAGTGGTGAGTGAAAACATGTTTTGTAATATTACCCACTTGCTGTAGCAGTCATGTCATCTTATATTTCCTCTTATGTGAGGGGAGTGATTTGGATGTACTCAAATTTGACAAATGGCAGTGACAACTTGCTGTGCTTAACTAGCATGTAAAGCTAAACTGTAGCTATGTGGCTAGCAAATGGCAAATACCTAATGTGGTTCAGATGAAGAGTTAAAACAAGATATACTTGTATGCTAGTTAGGCCTTATGAGAGGTATTTCAGTTTAGTTTGTTCATAGTTGTAGCTTTGCTTGACAGGCCTATCCTTAAGTTAGTCTGCTGTCTCTTGCGCTTTTCAGTATGGCGGCCCCCTGTGATCAGTATTGTTCACTGCTTCTTATGGAACCAGTCTTAGAAAAGCATTCACAACAGATGATCGGGTACTTACTTTCAGTGGTTTTGTTTGACGTTACCTTCCACCCAAGGGAAGTGACGTATTTCTAAAGACACAGCACTCCACTTTATCTGTTTATCATTCGTTTCCTAGGTTTGCCTGGCCAGTAGTATTCTTTTCACGCCAGCTTTCTGATCCAGTGGATTGCAGGCAGTCAGCAGGTCATGCAGGTCAGTCAGCCAACATGACATAAAATAAAACAGCAGACATACCCGTAGAAACCTACAGCTGAAACCTGTTGGCACCGCAAACACAGCGCGCATTTCCCAACCGTTCCTTTTCCCTCCATCTGCCCCTTTTGTTTGTATAACCATGACACACATGAGGGAATGTATTGGCAGGGTGGCCACATTGGCAGCGTGGGCATTTTCTCCTCAGCTGCACTGATCAACACCGATGGAGTTTTCATCTCCGCTTCAGCACACAGCCTTGAACCATGCCTGCGCAGCTTCAAACCGTAACGCTAGTTTGCTTTAGTCGTCAGGTGACTCGTCCTTGTTCCAATCAGCCGATCCTCCGCCTGTCAGTTGTCCAAACGCAGAGCGCCTAACCTTGAGAAAGAGCCGTTTTTATGAAAGCATGGAGGCCTGTATTTATGTAATTTTGTGCGAGCGCGCCGGCGGCTGTGGAATGCGTGTAAAAGGAGGCAGAGATGGATGGGACGATGAGCTTGTATGGAAGTTTTAATGAGCCACTCAGCTGCGCAGCTGGCCCGGGCAGAGCTTCGCTCAGAGACAGCTCAGCAAATGCACCGGGATTTCACTGCCAGATATTATTCTTGTCATGTGGATTTTGGGGATTAAAATATTTGGCAGTTGCATAAATGCTTGACTTAACATTTTTGCAATTTTCTTTTAATTTTTTTTTTAATGGATTTTTGTTACATAAATTGTGTATTTTTGTAGTTTGTGTTTTGCAGTAAGAATGTCGTACTACTTATGCTGAATTAGCCTATATCACAATGAAAAAGTGTCATTTTTGGGTATTTGTCTGCTTTTTACAGTAGTAGTGTTATTATTTATGCGCTAAGATAAAAGGAACAGAATTCACTATAAACCTGCCTGTCTAGTGTAGTTTAAAATGATTGATTGTATTGCTTATGTAGACGCATGATTGCATCTTGGTTTTAGTACTGTCCCCAAGAGCAAGTCATGCAGGACGAATGTAATTTACTGAAGGTGGCTGAAGTTTGGGTGTATTTCATACTCATTGAAATCTTTCATAGGAGTATCATGGAGTATACCAGTTACACAAACATATTTGCAGAACACGTGTGTTAGGTTGAATAATATTCCTTAAAATTTTTAGCCTGCTGTTGAATGGTTTGGTATTATGTAAGAGTGTTGCGTGGCAACATCTGTCGAGAGCCAGCCATCTGACATTTTTTGCAGGACACATGGGAATGTTTGCAAGTGTATGGGGACATTAGATGTCTGTTGATGTGCTTGTTTTGCTTTGGATTTGACAGATAACATGCTATGAAGCACTGTCAGATTTTTCAGTAGGAGAGCGATCCTTAAACTGTCACAGATGTGATGTGTTGCTTTGACCTGTGCACTGGCCTTCTTCAGGTGAATGCTAGTTTTTCCTTTCTGCAGAAAGAACACCTCTGCCTGGTCAAACCATATTGGCTTTTGCCGGAGTGCATCACTGGTGTCGAATTGTTTTGAAATGCTGTATTTTTAGCGCTATTCACCTAAATTTAACCTGCACAATGTAAACACTGTACTGTTAAAAAGCATAAAGCACAGGTCTTAAATATAATGGTTTGCTCTAATATTGACTCTCCTGTTGGCCTGGCTTCTTGAAGTAACCTCTGCGATTCTAATGGGAGTAGCTGTTCAAAAGCCCTCTAATAGATGGCAGAGTGTTTGTTGTTTGACAGACTGCCAGATATGATCCTGCTTTGTAATAGGATCAACTCTATTTTGAAATGAGAAAGTCGAAAAATTGAGTGTATTGATGCAGTAAGCATTGGAAAAACAAAAGTGTGAAATATGTGCTTGGCCCGCACACAGCACACACAACACAATAGTATCAGCAAGGGTACGACAAAAAGGAAGAATTCATTTTGATTGTAATAAAATGGATTTGTTAATATTTGTCATTTGAGATTACTTCTCAGACCATATTTCCTGTAAAACATCCGTTGAGAACCCAGTATTTTTTCCTTGCAACTTCCTGATATATAACAACACTATGGTTCATGTTACAGTCACTGTCTCCACTTGCCAGAGTACTGCAACATCACAAAAGCAGTTCACCCTGATAGGCAGCTCTGGCAGGATGCATTGTGTGTTTAGCAAGGAAAGGAGATCTCCAACAATGGAAAGTGAAGTACAGTAGGTGATAGTTAAGACCCTTCAGTCAGGCTGAACTGGACGAGACTGCCGTGATTTATTGCATTTTCCTATCACCATGTCCCCCCTCCTCTTTTAACAAAGGTCTGTTCCATTGCAGAGGAAATATTTAGACTGGACCTGCAGATACATTACCCCAAAGACTTGCACATAAAGTGTATGTAAGTGCTATGGAATGTTTCCATTAAATGATAGAAAGAAAATAACCCTCTTGCCAGAATGATGGTAAAAGTACTCTGCTTGTGAAACGGTTCCCAGAAGACGACTGTTCGAGATCTCCGAGGTACTGTGTGCCAAGTTGATTTTGGTCTGAAATGCAATTGTGTGTGCAAAAAAACGCTTGGGGAATTAAGGGGACGATTGAGCTTTTGTTTGAGTAGTCCCCTGATTGTTTTTCAATTATTCCAATGTCACACTTGATGTGTGTCTTTTTGTGTGTCTGTTGCAGTGTTATCACTGGATGGACATGAATGACTGCAGTTTTTAATCACACTTTTCTCAATTGCCTGCCAGAGTTTGATCTGGTTTTGACAGCGTGGGGCCAAAATGCATACAGACAAGGCCCACTACAGGCAAGCAAACGGCTGGCCTAGAAGATCCGCCGGACCTCCGCTTTGAGTTGCTATCCATCCTGAATGAATGTAGTACTGAAGCTGTTGATTCTTGGTCAGCTGTCAGCAAACACCCTGTAACACTGAGCCAGTTGGAGGGTGAGTGGGTATAACTTGTAGACCATTATAGCTTCTGTGTACAGCTAAGTAAACGGTGCTCTCAGCTTTTGCCATTCAAATGAAGGGAAGCGGCCATGAGCTGTTCTAAAAATCAGTCAAAGCAACTGTAAATATGCTTAAATATTTGCTTAAATAAGATGCTTAAACATAAAGAGTAATGCAACTGGCTGGACTAATGGTCTGATCAAATGGAAAGTTTGCCTCTTGTACTGTTACCATGATATAGGTTGCTTGCTGGGTGTGAAGTATAGCAGATATGTGATTATGGATTGTGGATTATGAAGTTTAAAGTAAGACAAATTACTCCTCAGCCACCTAGGGCTCCTAAGGGTTTGGTTAGTACTCCCCGCCTCAGGGAAAGGAATGAACATGTCGGTCTCTTCTGCCCTGGAACGACTTGTTCTGTAACGCCAATTAATCCTGAACAATCATCTTGAGAAGAATGTGTTTTTTGACTGGTCGATTTGAGGCAGACGGAGGGCAGATAAGAAAAACCCCTTTGTTTTCGGAAAGCGGGATCTGAAGCCAGGTGAGAGCTCTGCTTAGTTGGCGGGGCCAGGAGAACCGAAGGGGGAAGCTGCGCTAATGATAATGATTTATTCAGTTGTCACAGTAGATATGATCCAGTTCAGTAAGCCTGAAAATGCTGCGTTCGGCCAAAGTGAAAATATAAACCTTCTGACAGCGGAGCGGGCTGAACTGGGTCAGCTGTGTTCATTTTCAGCGTGCGTCCTTTCATCTGGAGGTTCTCCTGAAACCTGTTTGTGGTGTGTTATGTAAACTCTGCTGTGCCGGTTGGACTCATCGCTAATGCGTGCCCAGCTGTGTAAAGGTGGATCCTGAAAGGGAGTGTTAGCCCACTGCTCCACATCCTGTTCAGAGGTGAGGGATAGGGATGAGTGGTGTCTCAGCTCTGGATTAAAGAGGTCCACCCGCTCTCCTGTCTCTCAGGACCATTGATACGCCGTGTATCTCATTTCTTTCAGCGTTATCGGGTTTAACCCGCATTCTTATTGTTGTGAAGGTTTGCATTGTGTGGCAGCCTTTATCATGGTTTCACACGAGCCCTGACCTGGTTTTGGTGCTCTTCAGCTATGTATCCAGCGAACGTGTGAAATGAAGAAAGACGATACTTTCCTCATGCTGCCACGGTGACGGCTTTTACATTCTTCTGTTCTTATCGCTTCCTTTGCACATCACAATTACACCCTCCGTTGCGGGGTTCACCTGCTTCTCCAGTTTCGTGCTTCATGGGAACCTAACAAAAATTCAAAAACAACATAGCGACGTTACTTGATTACAAAGGTAAAGGACCACTCTTAGATGCTTGCCCATAATTAGCTAGAGCAGGTCATACGTGCTTAGAGCTTTTTGCCCCAAGAACATAATCTATTACTACAAGCAGCATCACTTTCCACACTATAACTTCTTACTTCTTCTGACCTCAGCAAAAAAAAGAATTCTTAAAGCTTCAGTTCCAGCCCTGGAGAGCTTATCAAAGCTATCAGCTCCTCACGCTGTTTCCCAAGCGGTGCTGCATTTCTCGGCTCTTGATCGCATTCCATGCAACACGCATACATTTTCAGCAGTACCGAATGAAGCAGACGTGAAATTTTAGTCCTGTTCTCTACTACTTCCTCAGGTGCGAAACAGTTTGGGCGTGAAGACTGGTGTTTTATGTTCAATCGCCGGTCACCACCTCCTGTCCTCTACTTTGACTTATTTACTATTCCCAGTGTTTAATTTCATTGGAAACGTGAAACAGAGCTAAGACTCTACCATTGACGGGTTGATTTGCGGTGGAAGAATGCTGTCAGAAAGGCTGAGTTCGTTACGTGAACTCTGCTCGGGCTTGTGCTGTAACTGTTTTGAACCAGACGGAGCGAGCCTCGTGGCACGGCGGAGCAAGCCAAATCACAAAATCTCTAGCAGGTAAAGAGCAGAGCGCACCAGCTGTTCTTCCTGTGGTTTTGAAGGAGAGAATTCTTTTTCTGATGCAAAGCAAGCGTCTTTGCATGAACAGGAAGCAAGACAGCTCGTGCGGTTTGAAGCGATCTGTATTTAGAATAACCCAATACCTGTTTGTCGAGTCAAATCAAACGGCCGAGCGAGGCTCGTTTTTTCAGCCAGGGCTTTTGACATGCTACGAAGCGCCATTCGTGTAACCTTTTAGACTGTGCGGTTCCTTCAGCAGAGAACGTGGATGCCGATGACTGAAAGATGAACTTGACATTCAACGGAACCGGGTCCCGCAGTCGGCCACTGTAAATATAGCCCGCTCATTGGTTATATATAGTTGTAAACCTTTTTGAGTGGTGCAGAAGGATCCTCTTCTGTTCGGGGAGAGCCGGGGCCGTGGCGGCTTTGGCTCTTGGAAGGGCGCTAATGGGCTCGAGTCTGTTGGCTGAACCCCTCCTGAGGAGACGCGGTGAAACGAAGCATGTTTATGTGGCAGCTCAGGAGGCACTTCAAGGTAAAACACAGCTGCGTTTGACACCGAGAACGGCTGAGCAGAGCGGCATCTGAGGCGGCGAACCCAGATCTTTCGAGCTGCTACGCGCGCCTCTGTTGACATTGATTTTAATTGCGTGCACTGATACTACCCAGTATGACTGCTTGTCTGGAGCGGTGACTGTGTTTCTACTTCAGTTGTTAAGCGAGTTTGGGTAACAGTGTTGTGTACAGTGTTAACCCATGAGAGGCTTTTCTGTTAAATCTCATTCTGCTTGAAATGCCAAACTGTGCCTGAGTCTTCAGAAATTATTCATTGATGTAAATACTTGGAAGAGACTGAAGACTGGACATGGATGAAAGACAGCTGATTTAATAACGTGACGTGCTGAAATAAAAATCTGCAAAACCATTTTGGTGGTTTGAATCCCTGTGTGTTTGTGTGGTGCCATGGTTATTCATATCAACAACCTTTTAAAAGAAAGTGATAAAAATTATATTGGTAAGGTATTGAATTTTCTGCAGTTTTCCTATTGAGATGTTGACAGGCAAGCATATGTGGAGTGCAGTTACAGGAATGCCCCAAAAACAACAAAATATCCTCATAATGCCGCAGTGCACCTCAGGTGGTGTTTTAGTCGATCCTTGGAGGGGAAGTAACTGTTTCTGATGACCTTCACGAGAATCTACCCAAGAATTTAGGAAGTTGACATGAGGTTGTGCTCAATTCTGCTCAACTTGTCACATTTTGTTCCTGTTTATTATTGACATTTTTCTGCAAAATGTTGAATGGATAACGCCCAGTGACCCATTTGCAGTGGCAAGACTAGGTTGAGTGAGGGGATCAGGCCAACATTGCTCAAGGATAAGATGCACCTCTTCGTTAACCTGACTGTTCTCATGCAATACAGTTATCTGAAGAAAGCTTGTGGAAAAACATGATGCCTCTTTTTAATTTGTCTATAAAATGTCCTTTGACTGTTAACATAACTGGAAGAACGCATAACTTCCCTAATTCATACGGAAGCAGGGCATTTTAAAAGGCCATATCTTAATTGTAAGTGTTGTTCGCAGCTGCTGGCAGTGAACGAGGGAGGGTTTCTCAGACCACATTCTTTGGCTTGTGAGAGCCCGTTTTATTGCAGTTATTCTGGAGTGCCTCAGAATGACGCTGTGGCCCGTTCGTCATCTCGGTGGTTTAGATCTGCGTAGTCAGGACTACCAGTGTTTCAGCATCGCTGGCTGCAACAGTAAAGTGATTGTTTCCTCGTGACTCCTGCCAGCTGTTTCAGCCCCATTGACAGGATCAGTTCAGTCCGCACATCCAGCGTCTCGGCCCCGTCCAGCTTCCCCTCCACGAATCCGTCCGCGGAGGAACTTGGCGGATCTTGGTTGCCTTGCGCGCCCCTGCTGTTTTTTGTTCAACGAGAATGCAATTTTTTTTTTTTTTTTTGAATTGGTTAAATGCCTTAATGCCGGGCTTGCGTTCAGCGCCGGCGGGGGGTTGATGCCACCGACGTTCTGAAAGCCGTAGTTTATTTCAGAGAGCCTTTTCCTGGTCTCGCGGCGTCCGCACAAAACGGAGACTGTGGGTGGGAACCGGGAGGGCGGGGACGTGGTTTCCCTTCAGGCAGCCTCGGCTACGTTAGCGCCGACGATCCGCCCCGCTGAGAGCAGAACCTTCTCACGCCTCTCTGGCCTCCTGCCATCTCGGAGGGAGCCGTGGCTAGTGACACGCTAACGGTGGAGCTCTTATTTTCATCAGTATAGAAATCCATGTAGGAACTTTAATCTACTGGAGGCTCTGTGGTTAGAGAGGGGAGCAGCTGTTACGTTGTCATTAATTACCACAGGCTGCATGATTGGTGCAAGACTCCAGCGATTGAGTTTTCAGATACAGCTACAAACTATAAGCTGTATGCATTCTGTTGTGAGAATTGCACATGAAAGGGAACCAAATGTTCTGTACTGTATGTGAAATTTGAATTTCAAAAATGCGCTCCCCCCTTGCATTAATAAAGTTGTGAAAGAATGCCCTCTGTTGTAAGGCCCTGGCTGTGACTGCCCCAGGCCCCTAGCCTCAGTGCAGGCCAGTGCTTATAGTGCAGAAATAAGTTGCCCTTTGCACATTGCTTTTCCTCCCACCACATTTCTGTATGCCTGTGGTGTACTTTTTCTCGGTTTTTGAAATTCTGTAGACTGACAGTATGACTGTGCCTGAATGTGATCTCCTGCAGCTTATCTTCCAGTATATCTTTTATATTGCAACAAAGCTTAACATAAATGATTGATTTATTGGTACAAGGATGGGACAGATGCAAATATTTGTGATGAAGAAAACGGTGTCAGAAACATGACTGCTTGTATGTTAACATTTTGCGTATGTGTTTACTGTAATAGGCCTAAATCTATGGTTCTATGAAATTAGTGGCTTGGATCCAGATGGAGTTATGAATTTATTTTTAGAATTGTCACAGATCCAGCAAGCTTTTGTTTTTGTTAACGGTATTATAACTTGGCATGTGACTGTAGTATTCTAATGTCCTTTAACAAAATGGAATATCATGATTACTACATGTTCTGTCCTAATTATAAAAAAAACGCACAAAATTAGAATTTAGAGGTCAGGCTGGCAGTTATGTTTATCGGATCTCTCTGTCAACCGGTGTACTTGAGGCATCACACATTTATCCTGTCCAAATGCAGAGAGGCAAACGATATCTTGTGCAGCATGTGCTGTGCCTTCTAATATTAGCTGCATGGAGACCTGCAACATTAAGATAGGGAAACTAGTTATTTGTGTAGGGGAATTCATAAATCCTGTTCACCAGTTCTAGTGGATAGAACATGATGATTTGCATTTGAAAATGAGGTATTAGCCAGTCTGGAGTTCAGGGAATACATGGCTTACTGGCACTACTGACCGCTATGTGCTGGTGTCTGTTTGCCACAACTGCAGTGTCATTTCATTGTTGAGTATACAGATGCATTTTTAATTGACCAGTAATAAACTGTCTAGTTTATCTCCAATAGCAGTGATCCATCCAAACTTTGAACTTATAACCTCTGTTCATAGTTGTAGGCATATCACATCAAAGTACCATACATTTGTCTGTGTAGTGCACATTTGATGAAGTGGTTATTAACGGCCCTATTGGTGCAAGAACATATTTAACCCTATAACCTTTTAGATATATGCCTGTGTATTGAAGTAATGTAGTAGGAAAGTGTGAAACCTTCCCATGTTATCAAGGCTACATTGTTTTTTCGGTGGCCTAGCTGATGAAAAATAAATGGCTTGGCTGATAGGATTGCCGTTTCACTGTGTTCTGTTGTGTGGCGGTATAAAAGTTGGGGGTTGAGAGACTCCTTGGCCGCAGCGGCGGAACATGACACCGGCTTTGTATGCGAGGATGAGAAAGTTAATGGTGTGTGAAGAGAGGCGGCTGTCATGGCCGCTCCTATTTTTTTTTCTTTTTCTTTAAAGGCATCGCCACTGTAGGAATAGAGAGTAGCGCTTTCAGCTGACATAGCGCTTTGTGATCGTCCTGTGCGATCCCGTGACCTCGGGAGAGGGAAGTGTGTTTCTGGGTACGGGCCGGCCCCTTCGAGGTTAAGAGTTCACCCTCGGGAGTGATGTTTGTCTTGAGCGCAAAGTGGCCCCTATCAGGGTAGCTGTATTGGATTCCGACGTGGGTAGCCATTAACAGCTTAGGCAATGTATTATCAGAGATGATTTAGTGGTTTGGTGCGAGCCGTGGTCCCAGTCTGTGGCTAATCTGTTGTGCGGTTATCCTGCTGTATTCTCTACATTATGTTCGTGCTTGAGATTAATACATTCTGCTGGAGCCGAAATATCTTAAAGGAGGCGACAACATACACAAAATGAGTGCAGAACATCTGGAAGGAATAAAAGCACTGCTTTTAAAATGAGTGAGAATGACTAATGCCTATTACGATGATTTCTGTAGTTCGGCAATCTCGTCTCATGTCCTTAGAATAATTTTAGCAACAACTGATGCCAGTAGTCCCATGAATTATGCATGCAAAAAACAAATATTCTCTTGACATTTTCACCTTCTTCCATGGAAATTTCAGTTTTGATTTGTAATGCTTTTGAAATCATCAGTAATTGACTGAAAAAGTTCTGTGTAAAATAAATAAAATGAAAAAATTAAGATTCCACAAAATTCATTTCCTATTTACGGGCAAATTCTGTGCTCTCAGGTTGCAGAAGCTTTAAAGTGCCACCAAGATTAAGCATCAAAAAGAAAGACAGATGCATTTTTGGAGGAAATGCTGTGCTCCCTTATATGACCAAGGATTGCTTTTTTTTTAACTCAGGTTTGCACATCATTCAGTGTCTGCATCCATCAAAGGAAGCTCGCATCTGCTCATTTTGTTTTCCCCTCTAATGATTTGCCTGCCTTTGTGTCCCACTTAACAGAACATCTGTCTCCCCTATCTGCTCCGTGATTGTTTGGTGCATCCACAGAACCTGATCCTTCTTACTCCTAATTACCTGCACAGGAAGCCGAAAAGAGCCTGGAGCACATAGAAAAGGGACATCTTTCCGAGGAACAATTACCTGCTTTTTTCCAGCTATACATATAGGAAATACCTGTGTGTGCATGTGCCAGTCGCATAGTGTTCTGATGCTGGCTTATAGCTTATTTTGATCATGCCAGTGACATGTTGGCAATTGATTCACGAGTGAAGGTGAGTGGTTCAGATACCGGGCTCAAAGAACCAAGGGTGCAAGGTTGGCGGTGGAAGTGGAAGGGCTGAATTTTCCCTGCACGCGAAACCTAAGCCGGTTTTGTATGGAGAATGCATGGTTGTGCGGTAAAGTCACAGTCTCAAATTGCAAGAGGAAAGGTTTATTCCAACAGCGGTCTGGACGGGCCCTTGCTTCGGGCTGCCTGACTCTGCCAGCCTCATCCTCATGTCCAATGCGCTCAGACCGCCGGGGCTGGATGCAGGTCAGACGGCCAAACTGTGCCGCTTGGCTCAAATTCACTTCAGACAGAACACAGGAGAGGGAGAGAGGGAGAGCGTGAGGCAGGGAGGGGGATGAGAGAGAGAGAGAAACAGAGAGAGAAACAGAGAGAGAAACAGAGAGAGAGAGAGTACAGTAATCCCATTATCACGTCCCTGGCTGCTTGTGTGTGTGGCGACAGTAAATCTTTAATACATGAAAGGGAAAGAAAAGCCCAGAGAAGAACTGGGGCAGAAACTAATAAGTGACAGTGATGCAGGCCAATGGCGCGCTGCCTCGCTGCTCTGTAATAAAGCCGAGCCGTTGTAGGGCCGCGCCGCTGTGCGGGCGCGCTCGAGCGCGGCGCTAATTGCCCTCTCTCGCTCGAATCTTATCTTTAATGAATCCGGCTGTGCGGAAGATGGTCTTGGTGCATTCTGCGCAACTCCTTGTCCTGTCTGTGGAAAGTCACTTTGCTGGGCTTCCCTCACGCGGCCTGCATCCTCTTAATCACAGGATTCTGCCACATGAGGTGACGTCTTTTCTCTTCCTTGTTTCTCTCATGTGTTGTGAAGGTTTCGACCTTCACCGGCTCCCTGCTTGCAGGTTCATTGTAGTTTAAATGTAGACAGTTTCAAAGCGGATACTTGAAACTGAAGATGTTATTTTTATTGAGTAGACCTGATTGCATTTTGGGCATAAAAGATTCAGAAATGAAAATGAAAAAAATCGCGTTCCATTGCCAAGTTCATGGTAAGTGTAGACAACATTAATATATTGTGTCTTTACTTACCACACTTATGATAGGTGTGGTCCATATAAAGTCTTATCGCAGCATGTTTCTGAGTTGGTATGTGACAGTAAAGTTGTCCGTATGGCTTACACACTGAACACGATTTTTACCCACACAGTAAAAGTTCAGTGTTTCTCCTTCTGATCAAGACAGGTTATGTATGTACGGACAGTCTGTGCAACTATTGCATTCCAGCGTCCCACAATGCCAGGTAATCATAAGGAACTATTTGACTGCTTTGTGTCCGTCGGACACTCTACTTTTTATGAAGCCGTGTTTACACTGCTCTTCACTGCCAGTTACCCTGCTCCTGCGTCCGCAGCCAGCCTGTTTTCTTTGTCCACGTCTGTTTATTTTCCCTGGACCGTGACCTGAGATCAGGTTACTGTCCACTACACCGAGTTCAGTGACCCTACAGAGCGCTCTCCAAGGCTGCGTGTCGAAACCAGTGACGTCAGACCCGCGGTAAAGAGCGTTCTCTCACGGAGGAAAGGAGAGCCTTATTTTTCCGTTCGCTCATTCGAGATGTGGGCTGACACGGTGGGGCTGTAACATTTTCGAGGAGCTTAATCTCTTTTCATTCTCTCTGGATCTGACTGGGCTGCAGCTGCATAACAAATCGGATTGAGAATGAAAACAATCAATTACCCTAAAATATTTTGACTTCTAAATCAGCTATGTTGAATTCGCCGCCTGTCTGGCAGTCTGACCCATTGTGAAAAATGTGGCAACAGAGAGATAAAGTGTTATGTCAGCGTTAAGGGGCAATACCCTAAAATTTGCTTACTTTTTTGCCGTGTGCAGTAGAACTGGTTTTGCTTTATTCAGATGCCTGCAATATGAAACATAGATCCTGTGAGAACTGGAGCTGTGTGGGCATGACCTTTGCTTGACCATGCACATTTGTGGTCTGCTTCCACTGGCATCGTTAACTGTGTTTTTTTTACTTGCGTGCTTTGCTTGCTTCACACACGGCTGTCTGGGCGGTGGGTTCCATCCAGGTCATTTGGCTGATTTCCTTCCCCCTGCAGGCACTAGCATAAGTGCCGACCGTGTGGGCAGAAAAGGAATCTGGTATTTTAACGATATTTTTCTTCGGTATTTTTGTGCTCTGCTCACCCGTGCCCTCTCCACCTTTTCCTGTGCAAAGCTGGTGCATTTTAGCTTAGTTGATACATTTAATGTTTGGTATTGGTTAGATAAGTTAAAAGTGGAGAAGTCACACACACTGATAACAATGCTTTGGCTATCAGTGTGTCGGTGGTGGGCGCTGAACCAAACCACAATCTCTGCAATTGCGTTTGCCTTAACTTGGCTCTAGCATGGCATCTGCTTTGGCAAACACCCATGCGCACACACGCGCATTTTGGTAGTGGATAAGCACAAGCCCAGGAGTTCCGGTTAATATGTGATTAAACCCATAGGTCGAGGTCTCAAAGGTTTGCGGTTTTGGAACATTAGTGATGTTCCTGATAAGGCAGCATGAAGGCCCTTGCAGCTGATAGGTCCAGAATATTTTGGAATGGTAGCAGAGCCCGGTTGCAACCTCCTGAGACATTTTTAGATGCAGTTTAAAGGGAGCTCGCACTTTCACTTCTGAACACCTATATCCTATAGTCTCTGCTCACCTGCTTTTTGAATGTTTCTGTGCTTCTCACTCCAAAATGCAAATAGATGCATGTTTGCTGCTGATATTTACGCTGCAGTATTTGATTGGTTAAAGTAAGCACATGCATGCTAAAATGCAGGACGAGGCAGGCTGGCCAGAGTGTGTAATTTTAATGTTTGTGGTATCTGAGACTAAAACTGGGAGTGTGGTCTGTTTCTGAACAGAGTGGCTGACCCGAAGCTGCCTGCCTTTCATGCTAGTGAGTGGTTTTCCTTTTTTTTTTTTTTTTTTTTTAATATTTGCATCCCACCATAGTCAAAGATGACTCCCATACCGTCCCTTCCTGTTGTCCTGCAGTCTTTCCTGTCTGCGTGTCTGCCCCAGCAGTCCAGTGCAACGTCTGTCCCGTCACTTCCTGATCTCTGCCCTGTTGTATCCCTCGATAGCCCTGCAGACCGGGCCGTGGACCCGGCCCAGATACGCTGTGTCATTTTTGGCATGTGACCTTTGTAGCTTTCTTGCGTGGATTTCCGCTGGTGAACTCCGGTTTGGGGTGACGGGCCGGTCTGAGGCCTGACCGAGGGAACTCTGGGGCAGCGACCGTGACCGGCCCCTGAGAGCGCAGACGTAGAGGCGGCCCCACGGCCAACACAGGCCGTCCCCCCCCAGTCTTTCTGACAGACCGCTGTAGAGACCAGCAGCACAGCTCCATCAGTGTGTACGAGTATGTCTCCGACATCAGTCTAGCCCTCTGATAGCATTCACGTGAGCGCCGGTGAATCGCTCATTAGCTGATGCTTTGCTAAGGCTTGACCGTTCCCCGGGCCTCACGGAAACCTTCCAGGGTCCTCTGCACGGCCAGGTGCGTCTGTATGGAGAGCGGCGATCATTCCGACAGCGCAAACGAATGCATGGAAAACGAGCACGTAATTCAATCATTCGGCACGTCACTCGTGAAAATGAAGTGGGAATAAGATTCCTGAAACTCTTCCAGCCTGTTGCAGATCCATAAACACCGAATGGCAGACAGCTAATCTGTTTGGCTTTTGGGAGTTGATAAAGGACGGGCGGCTACATTTCTGTGACTGGTCGGTTCGCTATTGTAATGCTTTGACACTGTGGACTGAAAATTGCCACGTGGTGTTCTTCCCACAAATATCAATGGCATGAATAATTTCAGTCTAGGCCAGTTCCCCTCTCCTTCATTAAGAGAATTCAGGCATTGTTAAATGAGGCAAACCTGATTCTTTTTGCCAGTTGGAAAACTTTTGTGGCAAAATCCGTCTTGAGATTGGATATAATAAAAATGGAGGAGGGCCAAGTATGACCCTTCCAGTAACCACATCGTCCAATATGGAATGTTGTGAGCGGAGCGTTAATGTATCATTATGGGTGATGTGTTTGGTGCAGGACGTAGTAAATGTTTTCCCAAGTCCTGGCTTTGGTGACTCTGTTAGTTTGGATGCAAACGTTTCTGCATACTCTATAGATTTGGGGGCTGTCTGAGGGGAACCGTCACTGTTTGTTTTTGCAAACACAAAGGTCAGGTGCCGCTGATAATGTGGTCTAATCAGCCGATGACATGAATTCCTTGTGCTCCTGGTATGGTTTGATAGAGAAGAGGAATCCATGTCAGTCTCTGAACTGCTAATAATAATATCTTTCCTTTTATCTTTCCCTCAGACAAGCACTTGTTTTGTGGTCGGACCTCTCTTCTGCCCTGAACTGGGATCCAGGAACCCGGGTCATAAATGACAAGGTACTGATGCCGTCCGCGGCCTTTCTGTCGCCTCACAGCTTGGAGATCATGTCAGTCAGAAAATTCCATTGGCCATTGGATTTACTAAGTGGCTCATGATCTGTGCCAGCTACGCTTTGCGCTTCATGCAAAAAACGTCATTTGTGGTAATGAACGGAAAATGACCATCGGAGCGATCCCACTGCAGTGGATTCTGTGACCAGAATTTCTAATGTGTTTGGGAAAATGAGAAACCACATGATGGTATTTAGATCGGAGACAGTTCCTTTCTGTGTTTATAGCAGTGCAGTTATACAATTCAAGGTTGTAGGCACACTGTGAGGCTACACAGTGAGTGTTTTTCTTTCAACCATTCCTTTGCAGTGACTGAGGGTGGCTTCTTGTACTATTTTAATAATTATTTTAGTAGCAGTGTACTTTCTTGTAATCATCAGAAGTTTAACTGCAGGGTAGAGCCAACCACACTTTTAAGATATTAAGGCTGTAATGTAGACATTGAGAAAGGGAGGGGGGCGTGAGATCGTTGTTGCAAAGTAGTCTAATTGATTTGCATTTGTTTTATATTCAGAGTGGGATCGTTACATAAGGGGGATGAATGTGGGCAACGCTTTGAAGATGTAATTTTCCGCTGATGTGTTTTGACAGGTGGCTATTAAGGCTGTACCGGGCCAAGGCCGTTTTTGATAATCCTGTTTGAGAGCATGAGTCACATCTGCACTTTAGGGAGCGTATCTGCAAATTCAGAACGCTACGCCTCACACCGTGTTCCGGTGGGCTCACACATCTCGCATCATTACATGGAGAATCTCCCAAATGCGCAAGTCCTGTAGACTCCTGCCACCCTGCATCCTTAGCAATTAGCAGATTGGAGCTAATTGATATTTTACATGTAATTGGTTGGTGCCGGGGGTCTTAATTGTGGTCCTTGTTTCCCTGTTTGCTCAGACATGGTGTTGGCGTACCTGTTCCATCTTTGTCACCGGCTTTCCTGTGTTCTCCTGCCATTGCATTTACAGAGATGATTCTGCCCTTTTATGAAAGGAGAGTAAGAGCCTTTTTTAGTGAATAGTGGCGGCTTGTTCCCTCAGCGCTGTTTGATCAGTGTATCTTTTGGAATGGTGACAGAGGTTTCCACGACAACAGGGCAGGGAGCTCCCATTGGATCTTGTCTGTTGTGACTTGTGCTTTTCATAACCCTCAGAGCCTACCCCGAGAGCATGAATGTCCCTCTATTGTGCTGCACAAAGGAGTATCCTCCCTGCAGGAGAGAGCTATGGTGTATTGGTTAAGCAGCTGGGCTTGTAACCCATAGGTTTTGTGTTTTCTTCCCTGGAGTAAAATACTTGAATTGCTTCAGTAATACATCTAGCAGTGTTGCATGAGAAAATGTGAGCAAAGTCATCCTTGATGTTAGCATAATGTAAATGTTAGCACAGTCTACATGTTAGCATAATTATCCTGAGTAATGACATGTAAATGTTCCAGCTGGCCAGTCTTCCACAAGCATGAGATGGAGGTGTGTTGATCTTTCCCTTGGACTCTTGCTGGATTGGGAAAAGGCAGGGACAGCGCAGGTTAGGCCATAGAATTGGTCTGTTCAGAGTGAGACGAGACCAGCAGGCAGAGAGGGCTAACAAACCTCTCCACACCTCTTCCTAACCTAGGGCCCTCTGATTCAGAGTTTCACTGCAGACTCTCAACAATGAGAAGATTCTGTGAAGGGTTGGGTCTATGATCTGACATGTCTACACTGCATGAGAGGGAGAGAGAGAGACAATAAACTCAGAGGCTCAGTGCTCCAGGTTTCTCCCCCTCCTCAAACCCAATCTCTGAGATGAATCCCATACTATCACAAAGGAAGGCAAGGCTCACAGTAACATTAGCGTTAGCTTAGGGTTTATGTGTGAGGGGAGTTCACATCCAGGAGTGGATAACGGTGTGTTTGTGCTATGGAGCAAAGCAGTTTCCCTGTGTTGCTTAGATAAACTCCTGTAGACAGTTTCAGACTGTGTAGGAGAAGTGAAAAAGAATCGTCTGGACTGTGTGTCGCCCTCAATAGTGGCGTCTGTGCAAGTAAGTGATGATTACAGTAAGAACTGAAAAGCCTTCAAATTAAACATCTTAAAATTTCCCCTCATTTTTGTTCTGCATTCTCTAGAAAATGCTTAGCCTAGCATTGGCATAAAACATGACTTGCAGACAAACCTTTGACATAGGAGGAGGACGCCGCTAAAGGTCACCGCTATCCCACGTCTCACACGTCTCTCTACGGGTCTGTAGATTCCCATGTTATCAGGGGGAAATTTGTTAATTGCTTTAATTAGCAGTTCCATTTACAGCGACCTCCATCATTCAGAATCCAGGGCCTGTGTTTGCTATTGCTGTCTGTTTCAACTGGAAGTGAATAGTTTACAGTTCTTGGTGGACAGTTCTTAAATGCTCCGTAATGGCATTGCTGTTTTATTTAGTAATGCAGTTAAAAAATGCAGTTTAGAATTCTATTCCCTTTTGGTGTATTGGTCAGTTTATTTTGTCCCTTGAAGCTGGATCAGGTTGTCCCTCCTTTGTCACTGAAAAGGAAGTCATTTGTCTTTGTCACTGGTTCATGTTTTTGTTTTCAGGTGCAAAAGTGCACCCTAGAACATAAGTCAAGGCATGTTGCAGTTCGCTATTAAGTATTGGTGCACCATAGTACATTTAGAGTCATAAAGTTATTCGGTCAGGACTCAAACTCCTTGAAACGTACAATACTAATTCATATGTAAAAATTCACGGAATTTTTAAGGAAAAAAAAAAACAACAACAAAAACAACAGCAGCCAAGAGTCTTTGTTTTTCATGTGGACTCGGAATGGATGTTCAGCACAGTCCTCAGAGCCTGCATGAGAGCAGGTATCCATAGTTGTCGTTAGAATGAACCTCTTTAGGGAGAGCCTCTATGCCTGTGCTGTCATGGACACTGGCTCGGTTTCCCAGGAAGGCGAACCGCTGGGACACCCTGAGCGCCAGTTTGTTTTTGCTGCTATGGTAACAAGATTGGGGGGGGGGGGGCTCCACCCTAATGACGCTGCATCATAAAACTGCAATAAAGAAAAAACAGTGCGGCATTAATCTCCCTGATACTTGAAGCAGATACTGTACTGTGGAAATGTGGGAAAGCCCTGTGTTCCGGTGTTGACAGATTAAAATGTTTCCCGGCCCCGCTGGTAAATGGCCCTGTGGTGTACTGTGTCGCGGCATGAGGTCTGGCTCACGACGAGCTCGGTTTAGACGGACCGATAACGGAAAACTGAACTGACTCTTTCCTTCAAGGAAAACCTGTCTGGAGCCTTCCCCCCCCCCCGCAGATGATCAGCAGCTCGACAGCCTTTATTGACCCCCACTGGGCCTTAAACCGATCCCCCGCGGGGCCCCTGTCAGGTTAATGAGCAGCGAACAGGGACCTGCGGCTTGATTGATGACTAAGAAACTTCACTAATGTTGTAACCGATCCCCCTAATAATTGATGCTCTCCGCCGGAGTAGTATATTCCGAGCTCCGCTGAATGGAGTAATGGAATCCGCAGGTCTTGAAGTAAGACTGCACGCACCGCCCGCCCCATCCCCCAAGCCACACACACTCAGACTCACAAACATACTCTCCGACCACAGATCTTTCAATCTTACTGTGCTAATGTCCATCTTTACCACTGCCGAGCAGTTAAGATTTGGGTAGGGGCCGACAGGGTGTGATAGTCTGAAGCTGACAATTAGATGGGTTTTTTTTATTTTCCTCTTTAGCGGATCTTCTGCACTTCAAGCTGTGGCTCAGATCTCAGATGGGGCTGGGTGGGGGAGGGCGATGAATTAAAGAAGAGGGACACGGCGAGGCATTAAAAGTGCATCCACCAGGCCACTGGCGGGGAGATGGGTTGAAGACTGTGCGTGTAACCTCCTCCTCTCCCTCTCCTCTCCCTCTCTCCCTCTCTGGCTGGATGAATGGATGCGGCCGGGGCTGTGGCTCGGAGGTCTACTGTTCCCAGGGCCATCCATCTTACTCTATGAGCCGGCGGGGCAATTACTTTTTCAGAGATGTGATGAAACGAGATTCCCAAGTGTAGTTTTTTTTTTTTTTTTTTGTCCCCCTCTCCATCCAGTCAGAGCCTGCGATGAAACTGCAGTGTGTTTCTCACTGGACGGTGGCTGGGTGGGGGAGGGGAGTAGGGTTATCATCTCTGCTATGTGAATGATGGGGACTGTGTACATTTCATTGTTTGCTGTATAGTAAGAGTGATTCCCCTGGAGGGCTGTGCTAGCTAGCACTGAGAATAAGGCTAGTGTTGACTGGAGGCATCGATTAGCTGACAATCAATACACTCATTTGCTGTCTGGGGCCGCTTGCGACAATGGAAACGGGGGGGTTGAGATTGTGCGTTTCTGTATTCCAAGGCAATCTCCTCCTGATGTGTTTGTACAGTGGAATGAATTTGTACAGTGGGCAAAGTAGCCCTCAAACCCAGGTGTCACAACAGCATTTAATACTCCTTTTCGAACAGTTTTCCCCAGCTGCGGTTTCTCAGGCTTGGTTAAGGAAGTCTGTCTGTGTCTGTGTGCGTGTGAGTGTCTGGCTGTGTCTGTGCATGTCTGTCTGTGTCTGTGTGCGTGTCAACCTCCGTCTGTCTGTTTCATTTTGTAATCTTTGCGTATGACAGCATTTCCTTTAGACCACTACAGACAGGCTTTTACAGAGGCAGACGTCCAGTCGCCGTTATGTCACACTCTGTGTTATCTAATGCGCTCATCTGCGATTGAGAGATTGTTCCGCTGCTGCTCTCAAACCGCAGAGCCCAGGCTCCCCGTGTTAACAGTGCACAGCGCTCACAGCTGTCCTTGAGAACAGTGCAGGCCGAGAGGAGACGGTGTAGCATAGTGGTTAAGGAGCCGGACACGTCACCGGAAGGTTGCTGGGACACAGAAGCTGTACCTTTGGGCAAGGCGCTTAACCCATAGTTTCCTCAGTAAATATCCAGCTATATAAATGGATAAAATTGTGAAAACCGATGTAAGTCGCTCTGGATAAGAGCGTCTGCTGAATGTCGATAATGTAACGTAAACAGCGTGTCGCTCCGCCCCCGTGTCCGCCAGCCGGCACAGCGGAGACACGGTAACACCGGGACACGTGTGCCTGTGCCGTCCTCATTCCGGAGCCCGGACTCGGCGCTTTACAGCGCGCTTTCCGCCCGAGGTGGGGAAAAAAAAACAGCAGGTCTGCGCTCGCGGTCCAAGGTGACCTGCGGCCCAGACGCGGGGTGCTGCGAAGGAGCACTTCCTGCTGTCTGACACCTCTCCCACGGCAAGAGAGGTTTCTCCTTCTTTTTGGGCTCGGTTACAAAACGGTCCCGTTCCATTACAGCCGGCGGTGTGTTCCGTGACGCCCCTGCTGTCACCGCACGCCTCTCTGCCCGATCGCACCGCTAAGTGCCACTCGTCATACACCTTGCAGATTTCTGCCTTACCGGGATAGGGATCCGCCCATAACCAAGTGTGTCAACCCATGGACCCACCCCTAAAATCATGTGCATGGCACAATTGTGATATTATTCGTTCAATCCTTATTCCACGTAGGCTTGTGTGTTCTGCACTCAAGTTGCTGTTTGTTGTAACACTACTGTTGTTTGGTATTTGTTGTTGTCTCTTTGACGTTGCATGCAAGCGCTACAAGAGACACTGGAACTGGAGCTGAATTTCTTCAATGTGTAAAAGCATGCCTGGCCGAGAGTCTCATTCTGATTACGATTCTCATTCGGATTCTGGAAGCACAACGCACCAATCGCAGCTGTCGTAACTGCAGTAGTGCATTTGCGGGTGAGCTTTGGTTTAGGGGGCGTGTGAGATCGCCTTTGTTTGGCCGGTTCCGCGCGACGCTTACGGGACGAGCTTTTCCAGGCTCCTGCAGCGGCCCTCTTTATGATTTAATCCGGGCAGATGGTGCGGTTTTCATGCCTGGCGAGGCGGGGGGAGTTGGCGCGCGGTCCGAGACGTCCCGCCGCAGAGGAATTAGCGCAACGGAGAGTCTGCCGAGCGCTGCGTGGCGGAACACAAACACAACCCCGGATCCGTGCTGGCCACAGCATCAGACAGGGTGCGTGCGTGTGCATGTGTGTGCGTGTGTTTATGTGTGTGTGTGCGCGCATCTGTGTATGTGTGTTTATGTGTGTGTGTGCGCGTGCGTGTGTGCGCGTGCGTGTGTGCACGTGCGTGTGTGCGTGTGCGTGTGTGTGCGTGTGTGTGTGTGCGCGCGCATCTGTGTATGTGTGTGTGCGTGTGTGTGTGTGCGCGCATCTGTGTATGTGTGTTTATGTGTGTCTGTGCGTGAGTGTCAGTGTATGTGTGTGAGAGTCTGTGTGTGTGAGAGTCAATGTATGTGCGTGTGTGTCCATGTGCATGTCTAGTGCAGCCTGGGTCCCCCTGCCAATGTTATGGCCCTGCATCGCCGGCGAAGGAATGTTTTTATCCCCGGCTCTTTTGTTTGTCGCAGTAGTGGCATTTTAAAGACAGTTTCCAGACAGTGTTTTTCTGGGGGGAAAAAAGAACCTTAGAATTTTTCTGTATGCCGTTTCCTTTTTGACTTGATCTTTTTGTGGGGACTTTTTTCCCTCTGAACTTTGTGTGCGCCCCTTTAAGGACACAGCCATAAAATGGGGCCCCTGATGCGGGCCCAGCTGGATAAGATCTACCGGAGCTCTGACCCTCACCCCTCGGACCACTTTCGGGCTCCGCCAGACGAACCTCAGTCTGAACTCTGGGCCTCGACGCTGATACCAGGACAGGAATTTGGGAGGACGAGGAGGAGGGAGCCTTTTATAAGCGATTATCATCAGGAGTCGGAGTGACGAAAACAGGTCATGAGCGAGCCCCGTTCTTCCTTTTGCGCGAGCAGCTGGGGGTTCGCTGTGCCTTGGCCCCCCCTTTATTCGCCCCCCTCGGGTCAAAGTCACGGCTGCCCAGATGTTTTTCATTTTCGCTGTGGAGGTGGCGGTCGGGAAAGAGGCGCCGCCATGGCTTAAATCGCCCGCCGCCTCTCGGCCCCTTGGCCCTTGTAGCATTTCCCACTGCAGAGCTGTCCCGTTGAGTAGGAACCAGACGAGCCGGGTGATTCACTGCACGGGGTCCTGTCCTGCACTGGGATCAGTCTTCCGACACGTCTCTCCGCCCTCTCCCCAACATCCTCTCCCAATAAACAACATCCGCCTCGTGCTCAGATGCTTTTGATTTGCTCTTATGCAGTGGACAGCATCTTTGGCCAGTGTGGAGAGCGCTGGAAAGCTTTCCGATCATTTTCAAGTCCAGAAACATTCACGTTTTATCAACGACAACACGTGGTTACACGCATGCTTATTTCGAGTGTTTGAAGAGCCATGAGGGGCAGCCTCTATCAACATCGATTTTTGCAGTTGAACAGAATGTTTCACCTGGAGCTGCAGCAATGGAATATATAACTCTTAAAATATTTTATGTAGTGTTAACTCAATAATTAAAACAATTGGTGTAGAGCTGTTATTACTGTTATTAATATGTAGACTATAAATGCTAAACAGTATAGAAATCCTGTATGGTGGTATGAGCAGAGAATATCCCCCAGTATTTCACTTGAATTCCAGTCTCTTAATGCATTTCTCTTTTCCTCCAGTTCACTCGATGTTAGTGTTTTATTTACGAGGTTCTGGCGAGTCAGTGAGGTAAATAAAAAATGCAAGGCATTTATAGACTTTTTTTTTCCTTCCCTCGTATGCCGTGCCGTTTGCCCTCTCTGTAGCCAAACCAAGGCATGTCATTTAGATAGCGAACGATAAGGATTCCGCCGGTGCTATTCAAACAGCCGCAAGGGAAGCCTCCGTGTTTTTCTGTTATTGAATCCCCGCTATCGAGTAAGCTGCTGCAAAGCACCGCAGCGCGATAATAAATCAACTGGCCAGCGGTACGCACCCACCTCAGACATAACTCACTGACCTAAACATGTCCTTGCACTGAATACAGTATTGGGCTGATGCAGTTAGGCACTGAAGGCTGTGCTATATCATCACAGCTCTTTAGCATGTAGTATTGTCAAAGATATCCTCTGCAGTATTTGTTTTCTGAGCGGTTTCTCAGTTTATGTTCCTGTGGATTGGCAGTGGTCTTTGGCTGAGATGCTTCAGGCCAATGTGTGACAGAACTTTTCAGTTCCTCTTTTTAAATCTTTTTTTTTTTTCATTCATCTGTTTGAATAGCATAATTCTGACGGATGTACAGTAAGTCTGACAGCCAATGAATTCGAACAGGTGAATAATTGCAGCGTTCAAGGCTTCCAGCCTTTGTGTGCAGAAGGGATGTTTTTTTTTTTTCTGTCGTGGGTATGAAGCGTTGGGGAGCTAAGTCGGTGTTGTAAGGGTGTCGTCATTTGTAGCGTCTGCTGTTTTTTTTCCCTCCCCGTATCGCCTGCCTGACACAGGCTTTTTCCATTCATCAAACGCCGGCATGCTGCGCTGAGCCGCCGTTCAGAGAGATGCAGAACGCTCATCTCGAGTGCGCTAACCTTGAAACGCTGGCGTGATTTGTCTGTCTTTCCTGTCTGAACTTGGAAAGGCCAATTTTCTGCGCCGTGCCGTTAAAGCGTTCTTCGTGGCCATTAAATTCCCATTTCCCATAACTCTGGCAGGATGATTGACATTTAAAAGGAAGAGTAGCAGATTGGTTCCTGCATTTTGATAGAGTGTATGGTTCTTGATTTATAGCAATGGGGGGGATGTATTTTGATCTGGAAGGTAGCAGACCTTCCTCTGTTTCGCAAGAATACGAATGTCCCGTTCCATGTTTGTTTGAAGTGGATAATTTTTGCCTTTTAAGTCAGCGTTTCCCAAACCTCTCCTGGAGGACCCCTTGTCCTGCATGTTTTAGATCTCTCCCTGCTCCAACACAGCTGATATAAATGATCAGTTTGTTATTAAGCAGCTTCAGGAGTTCATAACGAGTTGATCATTTGAATCAGCTATGTTGGAGCAGGGAGAGATCTAAAACATACAGGACAAGGGGTCCTCCAGGAGAGGTTTGGGAAATGCTGTTTTAAGTGGTCTCTTCTTTCAAATGAAATGGAACTTATTTCCCCCTCAGAGTATACTGTATGTACAGAGAAAACAGTAGCCTGTGTATGGTAAGCACTGCACATGTGGCACTGCTTAACACACCTTAAAAATCTTAAAAATGGTACTCTCTACAAATGTAGTTAATTCATATCATCTCAACAGTCAGCATTTTAAAAATTCTTTTTGTGTAATTTTGCATGTAGCACACCACCGCATTTACTGCTTCAGAAAAAGTTTTAAGTCTTTGCTTGTTGTAATGGGTTGTAAATGCTTGCATGTTGCAATACTGCTCTCTAAAAATGGACAGTGTAGTTTATATTGTGCAACTTGCTTTTATGGATACTCTTAGTGTCTTAATTTGTCAACATTATGTTGGTGAGATTCTGATGATTTCCCTTGCAGTCCGATGCAGTGATCTGATTTGGAGTTACCCAAACTTTAGGGAGCCTGAGCGTAAAACAATATGCACAAGGACGTCTTAGCCTGGCGCTCCCCCTCTGTTCAAAAACATTACCACACAAGTGCCTTGTGAAGCTGTTTGGCAATCCCTAGTAAACCGCAAAGCCCATATGTTGACTGTGGTTCAGTTTGTCCTCACCAGGCACCTGTACTTTACAGAACTAATTTTACTTCTTGTGCATGTAGTTTCACTGGTGAACACAGGTGTCTTAAGGCCACGCCATGTCCTCTGGATGCCTGCATATTCCAGTCTTGCATCTAAAAGGGATGTAGCTAATTAAAAAGGAACAGTGCAAGCTGCTTCCACAGCTGCACAGTATCCAACTTTAATGATGAGGGGGTGGTGGTTACAGAGGAAAAATAAACCATACCCTTGCTGTAATGTGCATGGAATGGCAGTCAGTGAATACTCACTCTTCTGAAGTGCTCCAGTGGACTTACTGGCTCAATACTTTTGTCTTCCAAAGACAGCAGCATATTATACATTTTCATTTCTCTAATGGAAAATGGATCTGATCAGTCAGTTAATTTCTTTCTGTTCTGATGTGACCTTGTGTGACAGTGGCTGAAGCTAAAGGGTCTGAATGCACATCGCCCTGCTTGACCAGTGTTGCATTTAAATGTACAGGAGTGCTTTGAATAAGCTTTGCAGCTGCACGGTCTGCCCGCTCCGTTTTTGTTGTCCTGTTCTCAGCTCCTCTCTGTTCCCAAGAATGTCAGAGGAAAAGAAAACCGAAATGGACTCTTGAGCCGCCTGCAGGGAGTATTCCGAATGCTGGGTGTTTCGTCCTCAGAGATGGAGTAATCGCTGTGCTCAGACGCAAAGCCCTTTCAGAATCAAATACAATGAAATCATCACTTTACATGACTTTTTTTTTTTTTTTTTTGCTTTCACCGCACCCCAATTTGCAGTGATTTACAAAACTCACGTTTTGCGTGTCATTGCTTCACGTGGCTGAGCGGTGCGATTCCAGCCATGTGCCTCGCTTAAGGGTGCGAGTCTGCTTTGCCTTGGATTCAATCCTGCAACCTACCGGGCACGGGGCTGGCTGCCCGAAAGCATTGCCACGCCGGCGCCAAGACCGTGAGACACTTCTAATGACCGGGGTGGGCCGTATCTTCATATGGTTCCAGCTTCAGATGAACTGTAGCCATTAACACTAACTTTTACCAGGCTTATCAACTAAAATTTGGGGAATGCTCTACACCAAAGGCTGTTTAAGCATCAGGACATTCTTGCCTTCATCTGCATACCTGCAAGCATAGCTCTAGCAGGAATATTACATAATTTTTGATCATAAACAGGAGTTTGTCATTGCCAGCAAGAATAATAGGAAGTCCACCAGCAACACTACTGTTAGTTTAATTACTCAAAAGAATGATTCATTATGGTTTTCTGAGAGAAGCGATTTGCTTGTGCTATGGTGCTGGCAAAACAGTACCTCTGTTTTTTTTTCCTCTGTACTTGGGAATGAACAGAATTGAGCAAACAGAAAGTAGGGACCGCTCTGCATTGATGACTTGATTTGTGCTTTGGCCACCAGAGAGCTTTGTAATTACAGGGTTATAGAATGATGCGATTCACTTTATGTGGCAGATGGTAGAATTTAAGTGCAGGTTCCAGCTATTAACAAGACTGTCATTCAGTTATGCTCAGGGTTTGGAATCACTGACACGTGTATTATAATAGCCTATTTTCTCATACTCCTGGTTTTACACACAAAAGCCAAATGGAACAATGTGATGAAAGCTCTTTCTGACCAAAGGGAAAAATTCTCTTAATAACATTCATAATACTGCTCTGTTATTGGCAGCTCCCCACGAGTCAGATTAGTCTTCACACTATGCAGGTACATGATGAACTCTTGACGTTTCTTCATGAACTGCAACACAATGTCAGTTACCTCAGGTAACACAGAATAATTACCTCATGTTCTGTTCCGTGGACGGCCTGTCCCTGTCTCACCGTGAAGCTCATTCACAGTCAATATCAAGTGGTAACACCCCGTAGGCTGTTTTGCCAGTCCATAAAAGTTTGTGCGTCGTCACATTATTGGTTGCGTAGGAGATGCAGCTCTCACTTCATAGGTGGACCTTTTTTTCCCCCTCCTGCTAAAAGAGCCTGATTAGAAGTCGTCAGTGTGAGCTTAATGAGCATCTGTTGCGCGTGTGTCGATCCTGAGTGTCTCTGGCGCGTGATTGGCCGGAGTGCAGGTAAACACGCCCTGCTCTCCAGAGCCCCCCCGTGTAATAAATGGAGCGAGTGCTGGGGGGGGGGAAGCCTGTGGCCAGTCCAGACTCCCAGAGGCTTTCAGCAGACTGGCTGAGAGGGCAGCAGGCTCGATGCTCAAAACAGATGTGTCAGGTGTGTGTGTGTGTGTGTGTGTGTGTGTGTGTGTGTGTGTGTGTGTGCGTGCGTGTGTGTGTGTGTGCGTGCGTGTGCCCCGCTCACCAGACTGATGAAGATTGAAGGTGATTTACTGAACAGGAGAGGGAGCAGCATTGTTCAAATTTCCTTACATGGACTTTTTTCACTTATTTGAAAACCGCCTCGCAAAAGAGAGCCATCGTTTCCTATTTAAAAAAGACTGGAGGCATTTTAGTATCCAAGGCTTGCGAAGCGAGGAAGAAACGTTCTCCTTTTTTGTACAAAGGAGCACGCAAAGAGGGCTCGCTCGCTATAAAAGTACGTGTGTGCAAGGCCCGCTCATGAGGAAGTCCAGAAGTTCTGACTTAGTGCTGGGAGAGAGATGAGTTAAGTGCGCCTCTGGCATTGGTGCGACGGTGGAATTTTGCCGCTGTGAATATGAATTTGCTGTCATTGTGCAGGGCGCTGCACAATGCAGTATGTGGCTCTTTCATTATGTCCTGAAAAGCTGGCTTTGATTACAGGCTAAAGGTCTTCCGACGGTCGTGACCCTTTCATCACCAGCAGCCTGGTCCAAAGAGTTGAACAGCCCACCCCACGCAATTCAGTATTTATTCTAATGACCCAAGATCAGCCGTACTGCGAGGTCTACATTTTCTTACTGGAAGATAAGGCAAGAAAAGCTGTTTAAAAAAAGCTGGTTTGAACAGCAATTTAGCAATTTATGATTTTTTTTTTTTTTTGTCCATTCAATGACCTCTACTCCAGATTAACTTATGGAGCTCTTTAGTTTGCTTTGGGTGCTTCAGTTCCCATCTTCAACCATCTTTACCTGAACGAAGCAATAGAGGAGGGAATGCTGACCCCTCTGTGCTGACCAGATAGGTTGTGAGGTTTTCCTAAGACCCAGTCCCTGCGGTATGCAGGTTAGTGACATATTACAGTGACTACCATCACCCCTATTGACATCAGCTGAACTAGTACTATCACCGTTTTACAGGAGGTGACCCTAGTGACCGAGGCCAATGGGTAAGCCATAGTCAAAGTGTCAGTTGTTGTCACGGTGATATTTCAGTGCAACAGGCCCAGGCCGGCTCCTGAACAAAGCAGCCTTCAGCATGGCGTGATAGTGTGCTCAGTGTATCCCAGGCCCAGTCTGTCCTGGACATTTGGACATAGGTGGACATTAGTAAAAGGTCACGGTGACACTAGGAAGTTGTTGTTTTCATTCATATAGTTCTAAATACATGGAATGGCTTACCAGGGTTCATAGGGGAAGCACACACTCTTGGCGTGTTCAGAACCAGGCTTGACACAGTACTAGATTCGCTTGAGACTCTTTTGGCCTAATGACCTGTTCTTGTCATGCTAACTTCTGATGTTGTGACTGGCATCTGATATCAGACAGGTGTGCTCTGTGGGAGCCAAGGCAACATTCTCAAAACATTGTTGTCTATTGTCCAGCACTGTTTGACTGCATGTGTAATATTGGTTTTTTTGTGTGAGTGTATGTGCGCGTGTGTGTGTGTTGACCGAAGCATCGAGCAGCCTTCCGCAGCAGGTCCAAGGGCGTCGGGAAAGAGACGCGCGCGCAACGAGTGACCGCCAGCCGGCCCGCTCTGCACCCACGGCCGACAGCGGCGCTGGCTTCTTTTTCAGAAGCGGTCAGCAGTTCGGGAGAAGTGGGTCAGCGCAGGAAACCTTCGGGAAGTGTTTCCCCTCGCCCCCTCTCGTTCAGGAGCACCGCTCTCATCAGCACGCCGGGCGCACGGGCCGCTCTCCACCGCTCTGGGGGATTCGTACAGCATCCTCCATGCCGACACCGCTGGTTACGGGTTTCGCAGATCTCTCTTTGATCTAAGGGACAGGTTTCTGGAACTTATTTTCCCCAGAACCCCAGAACACAATAGTGGGTAATTTTTGCGAGTGTAGCTGCTTTTTTTCTGGGTAACAGTAACAAAACTGGTATAATTTCCAGTTTAAATAGTAACATTTTCATATCTGCGTCATACATATAGGAAAAACAGCTTATTTTGAAACAATGCGATACCGGAAAGACCTACGTCATCTGTTATTTGTCTGGTAAAGTTTTCTCTTTTTTGTACAATCATTATAGCCTTAACTGGGTAGAGTATCCAGAAGCAGCCGTCATTTGGATTACCTGCATTTCCTTGTACATACGGTCTAATTAGGGTGTTGTATAGGATTTATACGGGGCTTTAAGGGTGTGCCAGTTAACTCAAGGTCATGTCCATTAGGCAGCAAAATGAATTTGCCTTTACATTTAGTTATGTAGCACTAATGGTCAGTTCATCTACAATCCCTCCGGAGGTTCCAGACTTTAAAATGTTGTAATTATTGCAAAGACAGCATGCCATTTTTGGGAAAACTTTCTACCTGGCACTTGCCATGGCAAGGTATTTTTCTTCATTGCGTAGTACATGGAGTCTTTCCTCTCACTAGAGTCAGTAGAATGCTCAAAATGATTGGTGAGCAGTGTGGGTTGTCATTTTTGTATTTGACGTGATTATATATTTAGTGGCAATGTATTATATTATGAAATCCATATTATGAGATTGTTTAACTAATTCTGGATGTATATGATTTGCCAGCTGGCCATCTATCAAGAAATTATGTAAATTTGATCTACTTTTTTTTGTCTTCGTCCATTAAAAAATATAGTGCCTGAATTACAATTTCATGCACACAGCCCATGACGTACTTGTATGACAGCGATTGGGAACACTTTCCTTCTGGTGCTGGTTGTAACCATAGCCACAGGCTAACCACCTATAACACTTGTGCGCTTGCCAGCCATCTGGCAACAGAAACAAAGAAGTGTAGTAACAGCTAAGTGATAAGTGTGCCCTTGTTTACAGTCATAACTCTTTCTAGTTAGGCCAGTCACTTCAACAGATTCTTCCTGTTTAGCTGCCCGTTCAGCACAGCACCTTCTCTCGCTTTCTGCCGGATGTTAGGATGTCTGTGTTGATCTTTCAGGGCTGACCGTCTGCTATAGTGTAAAGTCTTACTTCTCACCTGGACGCATGCAAGGGCTAGAGAACAGTTGATTCGGTTTTCTTTGTCAGGGGATCGCGACCTCATTGTTCCGATCGAGCAATTCGCAGGAAAGTGGCCTGGTGATGTCATAAACCCTCCCACTCAACAATGGTGAAAAATGCGATTCGGTT
The DNA here is from genome assembly GCA_019176425.1 of Megalops atlanticus. Classification (NCBI taxonomy): domain Eukaryota; kingdom Metazoa; phylum Chordata; class Actinopteri; order Elopiformes; family Megalopidae; genus Megalops; species Megalops atlanticus. The sequence continues at coordinate 24,062,325 of CM032880.1, forward strand.
CCTGTTTATGGCTGAACAGAAAGCTTTCACTAACACCTTCACTAATGAATTGAAACTTTTACCCACCCACTTGCTAAGAATGAACTGTCTGTTACTCAGGGTATGTACTGTATAGGCTTTTGAGGCTTTTCCTTAAAATGGAAAGGGGAGTTCCACGAAAAATGTGATATGCTGCTTCTGACCTGTAAGTGCTTGGTTTTCACATCCTCCTTTCATTCAGTTGCATTTGAATGCAGAAAGCCATAATCAAAGGATATTCTACAGTGTTTGCCTCCTTTACGCTCTGGGTTTTCATTTGTGGGGTCATGGATTAACATTCTGAGTTTAGTCACCCCATAACTCCTTCATGTAACAACACCACTTCTATTTGATGTAGCTAACCACCTACTCACCTGTGCCACTAGATGCTGGCAGATCATTGCTGCTGGAGGCCAGGTAAACACCTACAGAGCATGAGTCTTCATGGTCCCGTGCTCCTTATCCCACTCGGCTGATGAGCTCAGCCAGTCCGTCTTCAAGGAAAGGAAATTTGCTCAGGAATCACTAAGTGCCAGATGCTTTGTTGTGGCTTTGTGTCACTGTCCTCGGTCAAACCACGAGTCCTACCGAATATTGTACAGTCCAAGGTCTAATGAGCAGTTTCACTTGAAATGACACAGCAAGGGCAGAATAACAGCACGGGAAACGAACCAGATCATCAGAGTACATTGAGACAATTGCAGGATTCCTCTTCTGAGGACTCTGGCCTGGTGGTGAAAGTAATCCTAACCCGTGGTCAGGGCTGGATTTATGTGACGCACGTTAGTGGTCTGTCAGTGAGACTTAATGTCGTTGTGCCGTGTTGCCATTTTCCTGGAAGTGTTCTTACTTGCGGAGATGAAACAGAACATTTAGGTGACTGAAGAGGTTTGATTTAAGGAAAGCTTGTATTCCATTGTCTTGATTTTGCAAAGCCTGAATGTGAAGGGGCATGGTACTCAATCTCCACAGCGTTGAACGCGTAGTGTTCTTATTGGGTAATTTAATTGTATCATGATAAAGGCCATCATCAGTGAGGTTTTAAGGCAATCTGTGATGCTGCTGTATGTTCACCAACATTTTCAGTAGTGCAACATTTTTATTTATAAAAAGGTTAGCTCCAACCCATTGTTCCTCTTGGTCCAATTGTGTATCAGACATGAAGGTATTCCTTGATATACCATGGAGTTAGTGTACATCATTTTGGTATCATTGGGCATGCTTTATCGTTCAGGTACTTCTGTTCTCGGGAACAATCACTGCATCCTCCACACAGCAAAGACCATCAACCACTGGGTTGCAAGCCAGGAAAATGTCAGTAAGTGGCTCCAAGGCAGAGGGTGTACTGCAAAGTTGCTGGCAACCATAACTTGAGAGCAGGAAACAGTGGAGTAACATTTCGTGGTGTCTAAACGAAAACAGACAGACTGACTTCCAGGACGTGGACAGTTATCCCAGTAATTGCAGCAACTGTGAATGAAAATGTACGTTAATACTTAGAACAAAGAGAAGTAAGGAGTTCTTGTAGTAAGCTAGCAATTGAACTCCACACTAAAGTTAACATGAAATAAAAATATCTAAAAAGCCAGCTCATTCACTAGCTAGCTGGCTAACTAGCTGCTGGCCCTATCAAATCTAACAGCAGGAAAGTTACTCTAGGAAAGTTACGAGAGTAATAGTCTCATAACAAGCTAGGTTACTTCTTTCTTTGGTGGAATTGATCTTTCATGTAATCAGTAAGACTTGTTAATTTCGATCTCCCTCTTTGCTTTGTGTAACTTAGTTGTTTGCCTTAAGTTGATCCAGCTGTGGATCTGTGGATCCATTTTATAAAAGCATTCTACGTGTTCCACGGTGTATCACCTGTATTCGTGCAGTTAGCTCGGGGGTTTGCCGATGCTGCACTGTGTTGTGCCTAACAGCACTTCATAATCAGTATTCATAATATGTCATGTTCTGATGCCATATCATTTAATTATGGCCTGGTGCTGCTGAATTCCAGCAGTATGAACAGGACATGTAAAGGGTTCCACTGTGACTTCAAAAAAGGCAGCCATGTGCAGCTGCTGCTGTTTTTGTCAGAGCAGCACAGAAAAACTCATCCAATCAGGGAGATATTGATTTCCCAGAACACATCTATAAACGCATGGCGCCTCATTGTGTGTGAGTCACCTCTGTCTGGATTTATTAGAGAACCCACGCCATTGTCACATCAGTGTCATTTTAAAACTTTGAGAAGTTCACAAGCTTTTATAGGTGCAGCCTTAGACCTAAGAGGAAGCGAAAGAAGTCTGTGTGTCTCGTCTTCAAAATCTGTGCTATATTTCAGGAAGCAAGGCCGTAAGAGATGAGTTAATTAGAACTTCAGCACTATGATCAATAATCAGGGAGACATCCTAATTATGGAGAAACCTTAATTAAAGGGAAGTTTCATTTAAAGAGAACCTGAGGCTCTCTTTTGAAAAATGACCAGTAAGATACAGTTTTAATTTAACATGTATAGCTAATTGGAGTTTGAACTTAAGTTTAAATCTGAGCGGTGAAGCCAACAGTTGTTTAGTCCCAGGGAAAGTGCTCAGATGGATCTGTGAAATGCTTGTCAAAAGCCCTTGTAATGCTGATGCATAAATTCTTAGTAGCTGCTAACATGCTAACGTTAGTGTCTGTGAGCTTCGTTTTCTCTTCTTCCGTTCCCTTAGAGATAAGTGTAGTCCTGGACATCCAAGAAAGCCTACAGGTTACAAAGTGCAGTTCAGTTTTTTTCTAATTAGTGATGTAGGAGACCCTATCTAAGCTGCTGATTTGCTCGTACATTTTTTTCTACATTAAGGAGCGTAGGTTGGGTTGACTTCACTTATGTAAATGAACCATAATAGCCATGGTAACGAACGTCTTATAATAGGGATTAATGAAGCCTGATAGTATTCTCTCTTTCTGCCTCAACATATATTGAGCAAGAACTATCTTTTTAAGCCTCATCCCAGATATAGAGGCCATTGTAATTACTCCTGGGATAAATTTAGATCCCTTTTTTTTTTTCTCCCACCAGTTTGAGACACCTGATGTGGAATAATGGCGGTCTTATTAAATTTTCTGAGGAAGCGTGTCGTGAATGTAGGCCAGTTACCGACCGTCATGCGTGTGGTTTTGTTCACGGGGTGCTTGGGCTGGAGTGTCACCTGATGGGGGAATGACAGCTTTAGGACCGCCAACATGCAAAAAAAAAAAAAAAAAAATCACACGCTTGGGGAAACTCCAAAAATCACAGGGCCGAGCTCTGTAGGTTCTTTCGCGCAGAACACACCTGCCCGTGAAAAATGCCCCTCATCTCTTATCCCACAGATGTTTCTATATTTTAATTACATTTTAAGGTCGTCACAGCAAGCGCGGCCCACATTGCGGTGGATGAAAATATTTATCAGGTTGTCGCGGGGAAGCTTGTTTTTGCGCACTGGTTCCACCTGCCGTGTCTCTGGAAGCAGATTTGATTAAAAGGTGTCTGACGTAATGGCACACCTCAAGAAATCTAATGCAGCCTCTCACGTTTCCCGGCTGACAGCGGTGGGAGAAATGCAACGGCGTTGCGTGCGCGGAGATGTTAGACTGACCTGAATGTGTCTGCCCAGGTTACCGAGAAACTGCATCTCTGAAGAACTTCTAAGGAACCGCTCGCCGCCAAGTAAAATACATAATGTGGAAAGCGAGAGATATACTGACAACGCTGCATCTTTGCGTTTTAAGTATGTGCGGATTTTGTTAAGTTAAAAAGCACACACTCTCAAACACTGTTGATAAAAATAACCACTGGCTCCCGAAGGAGTGGTGACATGTATTTTTAATATGTAAGTAAGATAAAAAGGCAATTATTTATATGAGTTTTGGAAGCTGACATCCATTCAAACAAAATCTGAGAGGGTAAAAATAACATTTTCAGAACAATGATTTCTCTCCAGTTTCTGTTCACTGTACAACCTATTCACAGTCTATTTGTCAACTGCCTTATGATAAATCATACCATAATTAATTGGCAGCCGTGTATTTACTGTTTTTCAGCAGTGTAAATGGGCCCTGACTGAAATAATAGTTGTTGTTGAAGCCTGTTGTTGAATAAAGTGCACCTTATGTCATTAGAAGCTTCTGTATGCAGAGGGGGGGTATTTTTGGAAACGGGGGAGCAGACCGGCCTTTATCGTGACTTTGTGGCGCAGGTGGCAAGGCTTGATTCGGTACAGTAGTCTCAGAACATCAAACAGAACTTCGCTTTATCTCCCATCTCCTGTTTCCCATCTCCCATTGTGCTGCCGTGGAGAACTGAAACCCGTGTGGGCGTGAAGAAACCCCCTCCAGTGCTCTGGAAGGGGGCGGGGGCGGGGGCAGGGGCGGGGGGTTGCACTGAAACTCTTTGTGTGTGGTTTTTTTGAGTGGTGTCCTGTTACTCCCCTCGCGGTCTGCGCTTTGGGAGCCCGGGCAGGGGATCGAAAGGCCGCCCCGGTGCCACGTGCACCACGGACAGAAAGCAGGACCTGAATTCCTCCCTTATCAGCCATCAGCGGCCCTTGAGCTACCCTGTCCTGCGCGCTCTCTCACGGCTCTGCTGAGCAAAACAAGAGGGAGGAGGAGGGAGAGAGAAGGGGTAGAGTGATGAGGGACAGAAGGAGAGAGAGAGAGAGGAAGGAGAGATGGAATGAGAGAGGAAAAGAGAGCAGCGGAGAGGGAGGAGGAGAGAAAGAGGTCGAGTGATGAGGGAGAGAAGAACATGGAGAGAGAGGAAGGAGAGACAGAGGGAGAGAGAGGAGGTAGAGGAAGGTGGAGAGGAGGGGGGAGAGTTGTAGAGGTAGAGAGAAGTGAGAGCTGTAGATGGGAAAACATTGAGGGGGAGGGAAGAGATATAGAGAGAACGTGGGGGGCGGTTGAGGAGATGGAGTGAGAGAGAGCAAATGCAGTGTGAAGGATTGGTGACAGAGGAAGCAGGGAGTTGAAACCCTCGCAAGGACACTGTGCCCTCAAGCGATCTACTTTGCTTTGTTTTATTGTGTGGTGACAGTTCCACAACAATGACTCCACATGCCCTCTGGCACTTTCCAGTGGTGTAGTTTCCACTTACTCCACTTCCAACTTAAGGGAGTCTGAGGTGTGCTTGGCAACCTAGAGTGGAAGGTGTTCTTTGAAATGGGCTTGATATGCAAACCTCCATCTCTCTCTCTCTCTCTCTCTCTCTCTCTCTGGATGTCAGTCATAATAGAATCAGCTTTTCATACATAGTTCAGGGGTTAATTTGATCCCCTTTAACATTTTTACTGATCCTGATAACTCGGTCTCTATTAATGTCAAAAGTACTGAACCAGAAGACTAAGGGAAAAGCTCATCAGATGTTTGAATGTATAACCTCTCTTCGTGAAAGGACATTGCTTATCTGGATTTGATGCTTGTGTTCTCCCCATTGCTGTGTGGAGTTGACATGGTTGATGATCACTGATCATCTCTGGCCACTACTAAAGGTCAGCCCTGGTTTTCAGAATGGCCAATTCTGTGTGCCTGTCTCAACCCCCTTCCACACGCAGACGCTATTTTTTTTTGTTGTTTAATTTTCGTCCCGTCTCCAGGGAAATTTAGCTTTTAATTTAGTTCCGCGTTCCTGGCGGCGTTACCGTGAGTGTGCAAAGGCAGGAGTCCTCACGTTACCCCGCACACAGCCGCCCCCTGATGTGCTCCATGTCACAGTCATGGAGGGAGGCTGTGTACACAGCGCGGAGCAGCGCTGAAACAGTTTACACAAGCCGCGTCAGATCTGTGGGTTTAAACACCAGGAATCCAGAGGGCGCATTTTATTAAAATTAAAATCGGAGAACTTCACTAATTCAAATACGACCGCATGGTGTTAGATGGGGAATGACCCAAAGGAACTGTAGGCAGGCTTTTCCAGTGTGTGTGTGAAATTGGAACTTGTTTCTGTATCCATCTCTGCTGCCCTGTTATAGAGCCATTTAAGGAAATTGTGTAGGGATAAGTGTGCTCTGTCATGGGTCATACAGAATGTTGTCATTATTCAGTTCTAAATCATTGTTATGTCAAAAAAGGTATACAAGTGACTGGCCTAAAATCTTAAAAATTGAGTGAAATTTTTTTTAGCTGCATGACACCATAACACACTAATTCCTCTGCTATGACATGTGGTGGAATTGGGCTGTTCCACACGTGCACGTCTTTGGCATGCATTTTGTCCAGATCTCAAATTTGGCTGACTGAACTGCCTTGCAGCAACATCATCATTGTACTTTCGGGATACTGAAATTTGTTTCTTTCTGACATTTCTTTCTGCCCCCTCAAGCACTTCCCTGCTGAACTTTGTATTCAGCAAGCGAATAAATTTGCCTAATTTGAAAGAATCTAAATCTGATTCGAGTTTAATTTATCTAGTAATGATTAACCTATTTAGCTACTCTTTATTGCATTTGATTTGTAATTATCAGGGAAACTGTTCCAAAAGCTCGTCTTAGACATGCATAACTGAACACCTGGTAGGTTGTTTGATAGATTTTGCAGTAAATTTAAAAGAGCAAGGCAAGTGGAAGTAAGGCTTAGACATTCAGCCTGGTAGTACGGACAGTAGTTATTAGGCTGAATAGTTCAGTTATGCTTAAAGTTAGAAAATGTTTTTGGTCAAAACATTGGAACTGAATTTATTTGAAGTTTATATGGGTTCTTGTAAGTTTGTATATTAAGAACCAAAAAAATGCTTCCTGTTGAAAACATGGTCCTTCAAGAGTGTGATGTCAGAATAGCAGGTCAGCCTAAATATTGATTAATTAAGATGCACATACAGCAGCGCGCTAATGCCGGGGGTCCTGTGACCAAGGTCGTCATGGCAACGGCTCCAGAGGCAGGAGTGAAAACGAGAGAGCGAGTGAGTGGCAGACAGACAGGAAACCGCTGAAATTTGAGCGCCGTCCCCACTGCGGAACTTGAGTTCCATTTACTGTTTTCTTTTTAGTATTCGACATTTTATGTGGAAAACCAGGTTCATTGAATTGTAAAGGTTTTATTTATTTTGATTAAGATGTTACAGAATTCTCACCAAAGATGACTGCCTGCCTGGTTTTCAGCTGTGTCACTTTGGAGCTGACACAGGTGTGCCATTTAGCGATTCTTTATGTTACCCATTTAATGTTTATCATATGTTGGTGTAGTCGGTTGCTTGACAGAGAATTCTTTAGTGAGGATGCGGGGTTGAAAGGTCCTGAAGCTGGAATACCAGTAAATGTTTAAATCGGCTCCTTCCAGTCATTATGTACAGCAACTGGCTGTCAACATACAAGATGGCTGAATGAAACTGAAACCAATGGCCTACAGAAGCTGCACTGAATCTTTGAACCAGCATTCATAATTAAGTCAGATAAAGATACACAGCAGACACAGATGTAAACTCCAGATTCCCAAGTCTGATTTTAGCAATCGATGGCGAGTGGTGACCTCCATCAGAAAAGCATAAACTGCTTTTCATTGTCAAATTGCTTCCTTTACAGCCCAAGTATTGGCCTGAAGGGATGGGAATTTCTCCCCTTCAGAACATCAACATTCACCAATACTATCATGTCAGATTTTTTTGGAAGGCTCTTTTCAACTGCCCTCATAAATCTGAGGTTAATGCTATTTTTACAAATTTTTCCTGAATAATGGAATCCTAACCTTGCAGTGTGTTTGATAGGTCATACCCAAGCTACCCAAAACGTGTGTCGGATCAGATTGTTACTACAGTCAGGCTTTCAGGGTTTGTGACTCTTTACATTCTATGTTGAGTAATAACCGGCACAGTAACCTTTAAGCAATTTATTTCCATGACCCCTCCATGGGAAAACATCACTTAAATGCAGCGCCGCTGTTATGGATCTCCGCGGTACCATCGCCAGCTCGGCTCAGGGGCACCTGTCTCTCTCTCTCTGCAGCTCCGAGACCGGGGCCTAATCTCATATTTAATTAACGACTTCCCCGCAGGAGGCGGGCTTTTAAACATGATGCTATTTATGGCCCTGGATCAGTCTCCGCCCCCCGCCCCTCTTTGTGAAAAGGCGGAGGAGGTGGCGGGAGAGGACGTCTAAATAAAGCGGCGTGTTCATTATTGATAAGGCGCAGTGCTCTCGGAGCAGGGGGTCAAACGCTTTTAACGAAGCACAAACTCCAGCAAAACCTCCTGTAATGAGGTTGCGCGTTATTAAATGCACCATCATCAGTCAAAGAAGTGCGTGAATGCGGCTCGGTAATTAATGTTAAGTGTAAGGTATATCTTGCTCACTTCCTTACTCCTATCTCTCTCTCTCTTTCTCTCTGTCTCCCCCCTCACTCATTTGCTCTTTCTCTCTCTCTCTCTCTCTGTCTCCCTCTCTCTCTTATTTGCTCATTCTCTCTCTCTCTCTAAGCCGGATTTGGTTCTCAGAGGAAGCGGCTCTCGCGGTCACACAAAGGTCTGCAAGAGCCAGTTTTTGACGAGACTACCTGTCTTCCATCTCTGAGTTGTATTAAAGACGAGAAGCCAGAAAATGGCATTTATGTTGTTTTCAACTCGTTTTGGGTGCTTTTATCCTGCCGGTCACCTGCTGTCTGTGTTTAACACAGCTGGGCAGTAGCAACTGCCTGCAAAAGTGCCATCTGTCTTTGGATGGGAGAACAGGAGCTGCGCAGTAGATATGTCCGCGCATCACAGCAAAAACGCGTGCAAGTGGGAAGTTGAAATTAATGTATGAGACACTCACCATGGGCACCCTAAAAACCTTTGTGGGTTGTAAGCTTCCAGCAGTCTGCAGTTACCCTGTGCTCTTTCATTACATAGCAAGATACACTGAAGTAAATGTCATCTGTATTTAAATAGTCTGACACTGTGCTCTTTCAGAATACGGGGACAGGCTGACTCCTACCCCATCATTGATACCCCATCAGTTATACTGAGGCTATGACTGCTAACGGAGGCTGCCCGTCATTTGACTTTGGTAACTGAAACTGGCCCTGTTTGACATTTATAAAAAGCAGTGGAAGGGGTCCAGTGTTCTCTGCTGTGCTCATTTCTCATTCTCCTTGAACTGGGGCTTGTGACACAGACCACTGATCTTTTCATATTGAACTGCACCAATGCATAGCAGATTGCTTGTGGCAGATACGACGCACAATATTGCATTTGGGGGTTTTGTCATTTTAGAGGACTGTGCTGGTGGTTCAGGGTTGTGTAAGGTGATGTCACAGTGACTGATGATGGCGGTGCAGCTTCATGGCCATGTGTGATGTCACAGGGCCTGGTGATGCATCTGTCACAGATGGGAAACTCTAGTCACTACTATAGTGGCTTCTGTTACCGTCACTCTTTTTGTGTAGGATATTAAAACTCAAGGCCTTTGTCTTAGGCTTTGGTGTCCCCTTTCTCTGGGGATCAGATTTATTTCTACTAATTTTCTTAATAGGCAAGTCTGCAATTAGCGAAAAACCGTGCTGTGGCTAATACTAATTGTCTTGTGATTATTTTCTATGTTTGGCGCCGTGATTTATGTAGGACGGCCATTCAGAATGCTGAACAAATTCAAGGTGAGAGGCTAGCTTCCCTTGTGGAGGATCCAGCTGGAACTGACAGTGTAAGAACATCATGTTCATTCAAAGGAAAAGAATGCACTCCAAACGCAGTTCAGATGCCTCGGTTTTTAATCATGCTCTTTGAGACTCTGAAAGCCCTCCTCGGGTCTAATGGCTCCTTCTGTGATGAGAACATGCACTCTTGTACTCACATTGCACTTCTTAATTGTCTTTTTTGGGAGTGAGTATTATACACATTTCCTGGGCTATATTTAGGGTTCCTCAATTGTAAGATGTAATGAATTGAAATCGCTGGGTATCATTTCGCTGATGATTCTTCGCAGGGTGATGCATCATTTTGCAAGCTGTTGGTAGGGCTAATCAGCTGCTACCCTTAGCCCCTGCTGCTGTGGAGTAGTGGCATTAACTCACAAGAGACTGCATGTCAAATTTCAAATTTTTTTCATGTGGATGTACCTGCATCCCAACTAATGTATTTTGAACGGTCAGATTATTATTATTTAAAGGCAGACCACAGATGTTTGGCACAGTCTTAATTATCCTGCATTGGGACTCTATTCTTGGCCTATTCTTTTTTTCTTTTCATTGAACCATGCAAAATGTAGCGCAGCATCTTTAGAACGCCACCTGAGAGGAAGATGCTATGAAACCTATGCTGATTTGGTAGAATTAAGGTTTATTTTTAGCTGGTTCCTACGGCAAGATGGAAGGGCAGTCAGCTGTACACCGCCCCCTGAACTTCTGTGCTCTCATAAACACCAGGATGCCTAGAGTAAGGGCCTCTTGCCTTGTTGCAACAGACCACCAAGAATTAAGAACTACAGGTGAGCTCATGGTGGCTAGTGACTGGGCACTACAGTGGAATTCAACACACCAATTATATTTTAAGCTAAAGCTGTAAGCCTGGTTCAGAATTTAGCCTGGTTAGCTTATTACCAGTACGTTATGAAGCCAAGCCTCCACTGCAGTTGAGAAGTTAGTCTTCTCAGTTGGTGTGTCAACTCCCCACATGAACAGGTCAAGCAGAATTGTTGAGAGGGATCCGTTCTGACAGTTTGGCATTTATGGTCAGCGTTGGCGGGCAGAGACCAGGCCCTTGATCCTGGGGTTGAGATGTGTGGAGTCTGGTGAAGGCAGGGTGCTTGGTCAAGCCCGCGGGTCACCAAATGAGGCCGCGCTGCAGGGGGGTGGATCTGAGGCGGACCAACCGCAAAGGGCTTGATCCGGCCCCCGGGCCTGCAGGCGAAATGCTTTCGAGGCAATTTGTGTGTGGCAGGCATCAGATTGCCTGCTCTCGGTTCACAGCAGGTCCAGAGAAACAATGTCGGTTTTGTTTTCTGCGGTCACACAAGACCCCGGTGGATCCAGGACAGCTGAGAAACAGAGTGCAGTGGGAGAACCGGAATGGTGGGTTTTTTCTTCTTTTTTTACTCCCCCCAGCGATCACCCATTGTCCTGCCATTCAACAACAGCGTAACACATGCCATCTGACACAGCCTTCACCATTTGTATTACATTACATTGTTATTTAGCAGACGCTCTTATCCAGAGCGACATGCATGCAGTAGTTTACAATGTTATCCATTTATACAGCTGGATATTTACTGAGGCAATTGTGGGTTAAGTACCTTGCCCAAGGGTACAGCAGCAGTGCCCTAGCAGGGAATCGCACCAGCAACCTTTTGGTTACAAGCTGCGTTCCTTCTCACTACACCGCACTGCTGCCCTCGCTCCGGCCGATTGGAGGGTTCTCCGACGCGGCTCGGGCTCGCAGGATCAGCGGGTTCCGCGGGTTCCGCCAGGCGCCGGGGGTGAGGTAAGGAAACGCGGCCGCTAACCCGATCCCGCGCTGAATAATTGAAGGGGCGCCCGCCGCCTCCGCCACCGCCGGCCGCGCCAGCTGGGAGGAGGGGAACCCGACGCTGTCGGTGAGCGGCAGGAAGGAAACCAGACCCACCTGGGGTTGCTGTTTTCCAGTGCGCTCTACACGAGCTCTGCCGCCACCTCTCCGCCCGATGGGGTCGCGGTCCCGCGTAGGTCATATCCTCCTCCCCCGTCTGGAACCGTACGCTCGGCTCGTCTCGGTGCCAGCCTTTGTGTTTTCCAGCTGCAGAACCGCAGGGTGTCAGTGTGCTTTCCCTTTAAGAAAGCAGGGCGTGTGGAATTGTTGTAATCTGTGATGGTGTTATGAGGAAGGTAATTATGTTTTGGATCATGCTGTTTTGAACAGTCACGCTTCATGAAGGGAACATGTGAGCCCTTTGCAAAGCTGCTGATACCAGTACACAGTGTTTAGAGGCGGTGCCCGTAAGACCCCTTTGAAGCCATTGAAGGGACTGTGTGTGTGTGTATGTGTTTGTGTCCTGCCGTTAACAGCATGGGCCGTGCACAGCAGTGGTTTCTGGTTTCAGAATGCAGCCAAACTGTTACAGCATTTATGAGCCTTCAAAGTGAAACTCCAAGAACGGTGGTATGTAGGCTCTTGGAATTTGACTTGTTTAAGCTGAGATGAAAGCAATTTAATGCATGCATAGCAACTGCATGCATTTACAACTGCCAATAAACACTAATTCCATCATTTCCTCCATCGACCAAAAGGATGAAGAGGTCAAACGTGGTGGGAAGTGCGCCTGACTGCATTTGATATGGAAGGTGGCATTACCATGAGAATATAAAGGGCCCCTCAGTGCAGGGTGTATGCATGTGTTCAGAGAGGGATATACAGCAGTGGAGTGTGTTCAGCACAGGCTCAATACTGTGCAGAGTGTACTTGCCCTTGTGGAAGCCGTTTTTCCCTACCCGGCAATGTGCAGCCAGCAACACAAGCAGGGTGTTTTCTTGTTTTTGCAAAAAAAAAAAAAATATCTTTTTTCATACTCTCGTGCCCTAATTCTCTGGCACCGAATTAAAACGTCGACCCAGCATTCCTGTGCCAGCTACGGCATGAATTCTGCATCAAACACTCCTTGCATAAGACTCTCACTAATCCCATTCTGCCACATTAACTAGATATGAACCCTCTATTAATACCTAATATTAATACCTTTTTTTGAAGCAGTTTCACGCAGGATTGAGAAAAAGACTCCGAATCTGCCGCTAGAAACATGAGCAGGGACTGTGGCTTTTTTTTTTTTTTTTGTCGCTCAACTCTCTTGTCATGCTACCTGTGTAATGGAAAATTTTCATATACGTTGTTTCTCAAATACAGCGTAGACACTCAAGCATTGTGCATGGAACAAAAAATGCTTCTCAACATCTGCGTAGGCGCATATTACATATGAGCAACATAATTAAATTGTGCCTGGCTGCTTCATTTCAAAAACTGCAAGAAGATATCTAGCTAACAGGCCAGAGTAACATGTCATATAGGTGTCATGGTTTGTTGATTACTGTTGATGACATTGATAAGGTGAAAACTGACCTGGGTGCGAATGAAATGAGACTGAAACTCGCGCAGGCTAAGCTAAAGGTGAAGAGCTGTGTTATCACAGTCAAGCCTGCGGCTGCTGCAGTGAAGCCCCGCTCGGCCATCTTCACTAAACGAGATCTGCCGTCCTTACGGTGAGCTGCACCGTGGGGCAGTGCCGACAGGATTAGCGCGGTGTAACGGCACACTCGCAGCCCTTGAGCCGTTGGCGGCGGCGTTCCAACGTCACGAAACCCTGCTATCAGATGCAGCGTCGCAGGTGAATCTCGCAGCACGGCGTCTCCGTGCAGAGATCTGAAGCTACTGCAAACCGTGTGCATGGAAGGGTCCTGTCAGGTCCACTTCCTGTCAGAGGAGCCGTCCCCTCTCTCTCTCTCTCTCTCTCTCTCTCTCTCTCTCTCTCTCTCTCTCTCTCTCTCTCTCTCTCTCTCTCTCTCTCTCTCTCTCTCTCTCTCTCCCTCTCTCCCTCCCTCTCGCCGTCCTGCTCTGATAACCGCGAGCTCTGAGAGGGGAGGAGGGCTTGGGGGTTGGAGGTACCGCACGGTAAACAGTGCCTAATTGGTCCCCGGTCTCTGTGAAGTGGGTCAGCGCGTCCCGGTTGGGCCGATGTGTGTCGGGCGGCCGAGACTTGCGCTGGGCCAGCTGGACGCCTCTCCCAGCCACGATGTTCTGGTCTGCGTTTTGGGGGATGCTCGCTGTCCGACGTCGCGGCTGGAGTCCCGGGCGCAGCTCATACTGGTAGGTTGCAGTTTCGTGCATGCATGCACACATGCATGCTCTGGACAAGAAAAACATCCTGTGCGGTCTCGACCCCCGTCGTATCTGACAGCCCGCCAGTGGAGATTGACAGCACTGCGGTGCGGCGTAGTGGTAAGGAGCACATCTTGTAACCCGAAGGTCGCTGGTGTAATTCCTGGGCGCTGCAGGTATGTAACCTGAATTGCCTCAGTTAATGCCCAGCTTTCTAAATGGATGATACGCTATGCAAGTTGCTTGGGATAAGGGTGTCTGCTAACCAGTGTTGTTGTAATGTTGCAGTTCAGGGTTAGGTTTCATCATGCAATGAGCAGAAAGACTTCCTGCCGATTTTGTGACGGTGTGGTTTGTGTTGTCTTTTTGCCGATGGCATGTTTTGTTGGTTTCATTTTCATTGCTGACTTTTGTTTATGGAAAAGTGTCAGTGCAAGGCAGCAGGCCAGAACACACTGTGTTTTCCTCTGGTCTTTTATACGTGAGGCCCTGGGTTGGGGTTGGGGTGGGGGGCGGATGGGGGGAGCGTCCAGCAACAGACCGTCATCTCCTCTCTGCCACAGTTCCTCTCTTATCACAGCATCTGGGAAGTCGTTGCAAAACAGCGACGTGTGAGATCTCTGACAGCACCTTCTACGTAACACTGTGTAACACTTTGAAAACATCAGCTTTTTCAGGGTGACAGAATGGGGGGAGGGGTGTTTTTTTTTCCTCTGAGACGGCCGTTCTTCCGGTTCGGGGATGCTGCGTGTTCCTGCCGTGCGGTCGTCCTGTGGTCACGCCGCCGTCGGCAGTCATGGGAAAGTCGGCAGTCATGGGAAAGAGCCCGTCCTGCAGACAGGAAGAGACAGGGGTGATGACCTGGCCAGAGGCCTTTCCCCTTCACACACAGTGCCACCTGTGACCCCTGAACTCCGCCCGGCAGCACGGCAGAGGAGTGTCCTCTTCCACCATGCCACAGACAAACATGGATGGTTGGATCTGCTGACAGAAAAAAAAACTACAAACTCCAAGATGTTGATGAAAAGCCATTTCAAAATGTCTAGATCTTACTCAAGTGTGGTTGCAAGGTTACTGGTGATTAAATCATTCCTGTGACACAATACAGGAAATGTAGGATTAAAAAAAAAAAAAAACTATCATTCTCTAATTGAACACAGATCAAACACACAGATAAATGGCTCTCCCTGGCTAAGTGCAATAAATCTGTCAATGTGGGGGCTCCTCCCGATACTCTTTAAAGAGGGTTGCAAAATATTTTACGCATTTCTCGCAGTTAAACAGACCGATGATGTAAGTGCCAACGCTTTCCCCTGGCAATCGGAAGACTGCGTTCCGAGCTGAGACGCAAGAGAAGGCGCTGGAATGCTTTTCTGATGACGCAGGCCCAGCTGAGTGCGGGCTGGAAGCGCTCCGCCGGCCCGAGGCGATCGAGCGCGCGGCGGGTTCGACCGGCAGCGGAGCTGGCCGCGTTTGTGAGGCGCGTGGCCGCCGCCCTCTGACCCCGTCCAGAAGGGCGCGCAGCTGTTCCCGGCCTCTGGACTCCGGCCTCCTGTCACAGGCTGGGAGATTAAGTCTCTCTGCGCCCCGCCAACGTTTTGTCCGGCGTTTATTCAAGGCGGTGGTGCTTGTCCTCGCGGAGGGAGGATGATTGCAGGCCCCCGCAGGTCGTGACACGGGCCTCTTTTCCTCCGCCGGCCAGCTGATAGAGCCCAACCCCTGGGTAACGGTTTATTTTCCCCCGGCAGATCGCCAGCAGAGAGGGGCTCCAGGTCTGTCAGTAACTGTAGCCTGGTAAATATGGCTGCTGCGGTCACCCCCCCGTTTGTCCGGACACTCCGGTTTCACAGGGAAGGGGGTTGCCCTGCCACTCTCTCACGGAAAGGCGGGGAGGGGGGCCCATGCCGGGGTGGGGTTTCCAGCCGGAACAGGGCTCTTCGGCTCACCGAGAGGGAGGCACGCCCTCGCGTTTCCTCCTTCCCCCCCGGTTGCCGTGACGATAGCAGGCCCAAGCAGAACTTGTTTTTCTGCAGCGGTGCTTGACGTGACCCTGGTGTGGAGTGGCTGGAGCCCACACACAGAGCTCCAGTTTAGCCATGCAGTTACACTTCACATCATAATGCTGTTGTACTCCAGTATCCCTGCATACTTATGTCCACATTCATTTGACAAGCAGCACTTCAGCAACCATTATGACATCACGGGTGATATTAAAATGTTCTTTCGCGTCCCAAAGGGATCTGTTATCATGCACAGCAAACATTTATTATGTGAAATGACGTAGTGTTTTTCAGAGTTGTTCTTGTTTTTTTGTGAGGTTTATTTTAAGTTTGTTTTTTTTCTTGTTGAATGGATTTGTTGTGCAATCACATTGCTGTACTTATGTGTGTTATGATTTTCTGCTCATTGAATTAAGATGGCTTTTGTTTTGCCTGCACTGCGAAAGATGAGGGTTGTGAAAGACTGGAATAATGCTGTGCTTAATGCTCTGTACAGTCCCGTCTGTGGGGAAAAAACGTGGCACATTTCTGAGCCGATAGTCCCGCGTCCGTGGGTGTTCTCTCTGAATTGATCTTGCAGTTCGTTAGCGTTCGGAATGCTCTCTCGAATATGAGCTTTTCCTTCAGACGTCAAAAGTGGCATTGTCTGAAGGTCACGCGTCCCGCTCAGTGAGTTGAGGTAAGCCGTGATTAGCCTTACTAGACACACGAGCGATGCGGAGCAAACACCTCCCACTGGGGCATTCTGCTCATTTTTCTAGTAAAAAATGCCATTTCTTGCCCTGCCCCCAGCCCTACTGAAAATTAGGACTTTACAGGAATTTCAGACAGATTAGTCCTCCATTATAGTAATCCTCCGCCAGTCGTCAGGACTGGCAGCCTATTTGGTATGACGCCGTCCATTCAGTGAGAACATAGCTGTACGCTTACGCATTCCCACAGAATAGTAGGACGAGGTGGGGTTTTTTTATTATTATTATTACTCACCGTATGAATTCCTCACTGTCGCGCCATGTGGGTGACAAGCCGAGGGCGTTCAGCGTAGCTCGGGAGGATGTGAGTCTTGTGACAGACGGAGGCCGCGAGGGGGAAAGGGCGCTCTCTGCGAGAGGAAGTGTGCCGGTGCTGGCTGAGGCCCCTGGCCAGCGCGTCGCCGGGGCGCGGGCCAGGCCGCGGGGACCTGAGGGTTTACTCAACATGTCTCGAAAAACAAGCAAATAAGTCCACTTCTGGCAGGGTCAGCGCCATGCCTGCGTTTGTTTGGCTCTGCTCGTTTGTCTTGCATTAATTATTGAAAGATGTTGACTTCGGAGTAAACGCGTGGTGTGACATGAAAGGAGTGCGGACAGATCCAAAAAAGTTAGAAAAGAAAAGTGACTTATTTACCTGCGCACATTACTCCTCAGAGTATTTACGTGTTTGTTTATTCGTCTGTGACGTTCTGGTAAGTCACACTCTAAAGGGTCATGCATAAGTCACTCTAGGGACTGTTGTAGAACATATGGAATCATTAATTAAAAAGCAGACTTCAGCTAAAAGGAGATGCTGACCGTATGTTTGTAGACTATATTGTACAGCCTTTCTGAAAACAGATAAAATTAAGTAAAATTATGGGCACAAAAAGTTGAAGGAAAGAACCTGTGAAACACCTGCCCCTAAGCCTTGATGGTAGCGCATACTCGGTGTTGTCTCCCAGTGTCGTGACGGTTGTGTTTAACGGTATGTTCCAGTGTGACTGTGAAACGGAGGAATGCCCAGTTCTGAGAGTTCGCATATTTCGCGTGCTACAGCGAGGAATCCGTGGCGGGCGAGAACGGGGGCGGAGCCTCCACGTGCGCCGCGCTCTCGGAACAAGGCCTCCATTCAGGGTGGCCCCTCGTTGCAGGGCACCCCCCCCAACCCGCCCCAGCCTCTACCCTCTCCCTACCCATGACCTCCAACAACGCACACTCCGAATCACACTGTCCCACATCCATAAGCACAACCAAATAAGAGGAAGGCGGTCTCTTAGCGGTCAGTCCACTGCAGAATAATGTTGCTTTTCCCCCTTCTATGGTGGTAGACTTGTCATTGCGGCATTTCAGACAGGGCGCTGCTTTCAGAGCTGGTGTGAAATAACTGAGAGGGGCACCGCTCAAGGTCAAGGTCTGGAGCACTCTGAAGGCTGGTTAGCTGTGCTTCGCTTTCACAGTATTTTTTTTGTGGGTTTGCCCTTTTTCTTCTGTGGTTGCACACCATTTGGGGCACCAGTTCATACAGCCTTCTGGTACAGAGCTGGTTTGAAATGACTGTAGATTGCACTGTTCAAGGTCAAGGCCCTTTGAAGACCGGGCCGTTATGGTTCATGTTTGCGGTCTCATTTGCTGCAGTGTTGCAGTTGGCCATGTGTCAATTATAACCTTCTTCAATAGGAAGTGCATGCAAAAAAAAAAAAACTCCAGAAATTGCCTCATGTTAGAAAATTCAGGTCTGACTGCTCAAACATGAGTCATAGGGAATGAACATGGGTTTCTGCCTCTGAAAGTAGGGAAAGTAGTTTTCTTGACACTTCTCACTTAAAGCTGTTTTGTAGCTGTCACAAAAATGCAGACCCGATGAAGACAGGCAGCCACAGACAAAAGGAATACCTCCTGTGAGTGAAAGGGATGTCTTCTCTGCATAAACAGTGCCTGCCTGGCTACAGGCCAAGCTATAAAACATGACTCATGAGTCATCTCAAAAATCGCACATTTCCTCCAGATTACCTTCCTAATGTGCTCGGAAGTCCAAACTTTCTGAAATCTCAGGCTTTCTCCCGCGCTCACACGCTTATCAGATGGTTATGTGTGTGTGTGTGTGTGTGTGTGTGTGTGTGTGTGTGTGTGTGTGTGTGTGTGTGCCCGCACTCGCGCACTGATGTGTGAACGCGGTGGCGTGGGCGTGCGGTGCCCTTGCTGCAGGGACACAGATGTCCCAGCTGATGGAGGGCCAGCGTCCCGCCGCCCGCAGCGCTGTCCCCGCACACCTGTCCCGACAGAGCGCAGGTGTGGAGAGTGAGGAGGGGAGGGCTGTCAGGAGAGAGGACAGAAGGAAAGGAGGAAAGCGGCGGTCTGGGGAACGCGGCTGATCAGAGCCGCTTTTTACTGCAGCTCCTGCTTTCCTTCCCCTAGATACACTTTTAAGAAAACTCCATCGCCCAATATTGACTATAGTGAACTGTGAGTACTGAGAACTGAAGTCTCCAGCAGCCTTCAAACTCATTGTTTAACAGACTGAGTGACTGTGAGTGACTGATTCTGCACGCAGACTGAACGTTTGGGGGGACGAGACCTAAAGGATGTCTCAGAATGGTGGACAACAGGGACTTGTGTTACTGCAGGCTTTGTTTGTTGCCAGGACCTTTCATGTAAACTGCTTTTAGGAGGGTATGACACTGATTCAGGTAGTGTTAGGCTCATATGAGCTCAAACCCCTTTCTCACTCACTGTCCCATTGAAAATGGAAGGCCTCACACCTGTCAAAAGCACAGAAGAGTGGGAGGAACAGGTTACTCTAGCCCAGGAAAATTAAATGACATGTAAAAGCACCTTTGACTGCAAGGTGAGAGGGTTTCTTGTGCTCTTCTCTGTTGCAAAGAGTTCATAACGCTGTCACTCATGAAATGAGAACAGAATAAAGCAGCTTCAGTAGCATGAGCTGGCATGAAGCTGCTCCATATATTGAATCCATTTTGTTCTGTTTTCCCTCTCTTAATGAGCATTGCTGGAAATAAAACTCCCTCTGTGAGTGTTTGTCTCCCTTTCCCCTTATATCGAAAGAAAATAGATGAACAAATAGATTACATTAAACATAACCTAATGAATACAATCTAAATGGCCTTTTATTGCTAATGATTGTCTGTCGGAGACAGTTTCTTCAGTCTGAAATGATCATTGTCATATCTTTTAAATGGGTTTTTTGCGTCTCCTTGATGAAGAAGTCTGTTTGATAAATGCCTCTGTTTATTATTCTCCCTTGTGTTTTGGTTTTCAGTTTCATTCAGTTTCTCTTATAGTCGTTTTGAGACCAGACCAGCCAAAACATGCTCGTCCCCCTGAAAGCCCAGGGGTCAACGGTCAATGTCTCGCGGCCCTTTTGAGCTGCTCTTCACTGGCTGCTCCGTCCACTCCCCCTCTCTATTTGCCGCGTGCCCTGACCGTCCCCCTCTGTCCCCCTCTGTCCCCCTCTCCCGAGCAGTGCCTGAGGATGACGACCAAATGTGGCGGAACCTGTTGGTGCGGCTGGTGCCGTGCCGCTGCTTGCGGGGCGAGGAGGAGACGGTGACGTCGCTGGACTACTCCCACTGCAGCCTGGAGCAAGTACCCAAGGAGATCTTCAGCTTCGAGAAGACGCTGGAGGAGCTCTACCTGGACGCCAACCAGATCGAGGAGCTGCCCAAGGTGAGGCGTGTTGCGCACCTTCCCAGAAGTCCTCCTCTTCAGGGGCGTATGTTACCACCGGCCCTCTTCAGCCGCAGGAGCCGCAGGTCCAGAAAAGGAAGTGGAACTTGAAGTTCCAAGCTGCAGCGTTTCTATCTGTCCAAATACAGCTTTCTTTGTTTTTACATTACATCATTGTCATTTAGCAGACGCTCTTATCCAGAGCGACTCACATAGGTTACAGCTTTTACACGTTATGCGTTTACATTACATTACATTATTTAGCAGACGCTCTTACCTAGAGCAACTTTCATAGGTTACAGTTCTTTACAATGTTATCCATTCATACAGCTGAGTCTTTACTGAGGCAATTGTGGGTTAAGTACCTTGCCCAAGGGTACAGCAGCAGTACCACAGCGGGGAACTGAACTGGCAACCTTTTGGTTACGAGCCCTGTTCCTTATCACTATGCTACACTGCTGCCCCATTTCAGAGTAACACATTCAGATTCTAGCATCTTTTAGTCTGCAGTCTCTGTCTGCATCATCATTCAAGATCAACTCATTTCTCATGCAGACGTCGCAGTCTGTACACATAATGGAAAAAGAGAATTAATTTGATTTGCCTTCATCCCCTCACATTTCGGCTGCTCCCTGCGCCTGTTTACCTATTGGGGTGATTGACTGTTAGGTGTGTTTTGAGGGAGATCTGCACAGCGTGCGGTTTGGCAATGCCGGTATGAAGTAAATGATGTGAAAATTGGTGTTTGAACGGGTGCGGCCTCTCGCAGCGTGTGGCTGCGCGCCGCTGCCGTGGAGAGTAGCGTTCGGCCCGGGCTCCGTCGCACGAGGGAGCCGCACTCGCTCCGGGGGGGCGGGGGCGGTTTTTCGGCTCGGCATCTGCCGGCTCTCCTCTGCTGAGAGCTGGAACCCCCGGGCAGGCCACCGTAAAAGTCGTAAATCACCTCCTCCGATGCCCGGCTCCGTTCAGGCACTGTGGGGAAAAAAATATATATATATATATAAATAAAAACATTGCAGCTGAAACTGTTCCGACTCCTCTTTGTTACTCCCAGGCGAAGCACATGAAATTTCAGTGGAACGGGTCCCAGGCCCTAACAGCATTGCCCTGGCACATGTAAGTGGCAGTTGCCCAAGCCCGGGTGCTCGGTGTAATAGAGCTGAAAGCCGCCGTGTCAGACGAGACAGTGGAACCAGTGAAAGCCGCCGGCCAATCGGCTGCGACGTCCATTCCCTTTATAAATTGAAGTCTGGAGTGGCAGCTTCTTGGTGCACTTTGCAATTACGTTTTCGGAATTGCATTTTCAAGATGAGGTCAAAGGTGCACTCACCTTTATAAGCAGTCTTATCAACTTATCCATGTGGTGATGTTTTGACACACTATATAAATTTGAGTACATTTTCATTTTACTGTTAGAAGTAAAAAGGTGTCCAAAACTGACGTTTGTAAAGGACACTTGTAGCGATTTTTTTCTGACTGTTCACATTGACTTGTTCGGTTGTTTGCCTTGCTGAAAGGCGTTTAATCTGCTTCTGTAAATGAGCAGCTGAATAAATAGATAGGAGTTTATAAAACGTTGGGCCTGGAAAAGGGTGTCTGGTGCTAAGCAAACGGATTAGCCGTTTAGATGATTCTCCAGGCCCCTCGCACACCTAGGAAGTGGAAGTGCCGATCTGCAGATGGGCTTTGTGTACTGTGTCAGTGTTGGGTTAGCGTGTGTGGAGAACCAGTAAAGAGCTTGGACCCGGGTCCCGTTTGCGTCTCCGGCTCCTCCTCGGCTGCGACGCGACATGGGGCCTGCTTCTCGTTCTCGCCGCGGTAGTTCAAACATTTGCGTAACAATCTCTCACTGAGTAATTGCCGGTGCGAATACCCCGGGGGGGCCTCGGCGCTTCTCGGCGCGTATAATTTTCCGGGCTTCCTTCAGCGAGTCACGGTGGGACGGGGCCGGCTGGTGGCGCTCCAAACGAAACGCCACGTCTCGTGCTGGCTCCCTCCTGACTGACGGACTCTGTCCCCCCCATCTCTCTTTATCTCTCCACAGCAACTGTTCAACTGCCAGCTGCTTCACCGGCTCAGCCTGCCGGACAATGACCTCACCATCCTGCCGGCGGCCATTGCCAACCTCGTCAACCTGAGGGAGCTCGACGTTAGCAAGAACAGTAAGCGAAACTGAACGGTTCTGTTTGTCTTTGTCTCTCTCTCTCTGTCTCTCTCTCTTCCTCGATCTCTGTCTCTCTCTCTCTCTCTCACTCTCTCTCTCTCGCACGGAAGACCGACGACAGCTTGCCCGTCGCCCGCTGTTTGAGGGGAGGGTGGCGTGAGGTGTGAGTGTCGCACCGAGGAGGCCGAAAGAAAGCCCCTCGAGCCGCGGCGGCGAAGCAGCCGAATCATAGGTGTCACCTGCGTCCTCTAATGGTGACTTATTACTGGCTGACATGCTTTTATTAGCCGTCACATTAAAGACTAATCCTGCGAGGTGACACGTCAGACGGGAAGTGTTGGGCTTAATGCCTCATTAGGGTGCAAACATGCTGTGCGGTTGGCCCCGCCGCCGCATTAACAGACGAGACATGTGCAGTGCGATGATGCCGCGATGAAATCCAATTAGGTGAGAGTGTATTCGCTCTGTATAATGCATTACGATGCATTACGGTCCTCTATTAGTGCCTATAAAAGCGGGTTTCCGTTTGCACACGGCGCTCACGTACAGGTAATAACCGCTTAAAGTGAGATGGCAATCGTCTTTGCAGCCAGCCGCTTTAATCGCTTGATGTTAAGCACCGTGAATGCAAACAGCCGTGAAACCACAGAGTGGCCAAAGCATAACAACGCTGAAGAACCTGTGTTTATCCAAAACATGTACACCTCACCACCGTACGAAGCACTTGGCAGCACTTGATAGAACGGATGGGTTTGAACCTGTATCAGACTTGTGAAGTAATGCATTGGGTTGCAGAAGTAGCTCGTCAGGACGATGACATGAACTGGCTGTGTGTATATGTATGCATTATGTTTTGTTATATAGGCCCTCTCTCCCCTTCACACTAGTGGAATGTGTGTGTTGTACTCTCTGAGCAACAGCACGTGCACCCTCTAGTCGTGTTCTCTGTGTCTCTTTTTGAAGACAGCGTGTCCTCCAGTCATGAAATGATAAAAGCGCAAGGCTCACTCGAGTTTCTGTGGCACGGAAACAAGGGGAGAGAGAATCACTCAATCGCAGACAGCCCTGATTTTACTGACTGGTTCCTTTTGGGATTTAATAGATTGCATTTGTTCATCCCAAAATAGGAGACCGGTTCCCGTGAGGAAAAAGTATTACATAGTTGCCCCTCTCTCTGTCTCTGTCTCTCTCTCTCTCTCTCTCTCTCTCTCTCTCTCTCTCTCTCTCTCTACACACATGCACACGCATACGCACACACACTCTTACGTAGACAGGATCCAGATTGGGAAAGCCCCTGTATTTTTCCCACTTGAGCTTGTATGGTGTGGAGGGTTCTGTGTTCAGTGAAGGTCATATGAGTCACAAAGAGCTTGCAGTCAGGCTGACGTGCGTTGTGAAAGTTACTGGAAAAGCAGAAGAGCGGGGCATCTGAGGGTACAATCATTTAATCCGCTCATTGGCTAGCACAGGACATGATAGCATCACTTAGCACGATACCCTGATACCCAGAGCATCTTGGCTGTATTCTGCTCAGCCATCACTCCAGCGCAGTTAGCATGACTCTGCACTGCCCCCTGTAGCTGCAGTAACAGCCTTACTGACTTGACATTATCAGCGAATGCTTTTTTTTTTTTTTTTTAATACCCCTTCTCTGTCAGAATGAGGGTTGAGGTTGGCGGCTAGTCTTCCGAACGAGGTCAGCGACTTTCGAGTCTCGATGGAGGGTAGTGCTGGTGTGTGTTTGTGTGCGAAACAATCCGTGGCCTTTGCAGACATAGAGGCCTCTTTGTTGTGGCATTATGTAGCCAGTTGGAGGTGGTTTAGCCTAAGAGTCCAAACCTGAGTCGTGGCTTTCCTGTATCTGTTTACCGCAATATCTGTGTAAATAACTTCAGTCTGTTTTAGCAGGTAAAACGGTATTTGGTCCTTTTTTAAGGCCCTCTGCAAATACCACATAAACTTTCCTGGAGGCACGTTCCTTGCCTGTTCGTTTGGTTAGTTAAAATGGGGATGTTCCTCTCCTTTTAGGAAATGCCCTCAGCCTGTCTTAAGATAAGGTCACAAGTTGTACTAGAGAAGGAATGTGTCCAAGAACTTTTAGTTATTGCAACTAATTGAGTTTTATAAGCTGAGAACTAATGTAACCTCCCACTGTTCTGGTATGCAGTATATACATGTTACAAGTAGAGAGTGTATGTCATTGGTCCTCCGGGCCAGCCAATTTGTACTCCTCCAATGGTCCAGCATTGTGTGTGTATGTATTTGTGTGTTTGTGTGCAAATGTGTAAACATGTTTGCTTGCAAGTGTTTTTGTGTGTGTGAGTTTGCGTGCGTATGCGTGTACACATATGCATATGTGCTTTTTGTGTTTGTGCCTGTGTGCGTGTGTGTGCATGTTTATGTGTTTACTAACTCTCCTCCCCAGCTGCAGAGGGAATTCAGACCTGGCTTCCCCTCTGCCCACCACTTTACCCCAGAACTGTCAGAGCCCATTATGCTCACTGAGGCCTGATCAGAACCAGAGGAGCAGTGCCGAGCCCCTCCCCCTTCCCCTCCTCCTCCAGTCAGATGGCCGCAGGGCCGGCCTCCTACTGGAGCCTGTAACTCCACAGGCATTCCGCTCTGCCATCCCACCATTAGAGGAACGCTTGCCCACCTACTGCATTTCACACCTGCATGTTACCATAATGCTGTTGCATACAGTACCCCCACGTTTAACTTAACTGACTATAAACAGGACAGTTTGCATGCTTGAATCTGTTATGAACCCTTTCAATCAATGTTTATCTGTTTACATCCGCTGTTATAGTGGAAAAACAGCTTGAATCATGGAAATGGGAAGGAATCTGGTCGCTCCACCAGTAATTAGAATCACTACTTGGTGATTTCATCATCGTCGGACTCAAAGGCCTTCCACAGATATGAGCTCTGAGTCACAGCGGATGCGTCTCTAACCACGCGCCTGCTGAGGTATTAGCGAGCCTCCTCTGCATCCTGCTGGAGGCCTCGTCGCACACACAGAACAGAGTTTCAGCCGTAAAGGAGACAGGAGCTTCTGTTTGGTTGTTTCCTTGATTTGGAGCCAGGGCCTGTGTGTGCGTGTCTGCGCGCGGTTAGCGGTTTCCCCAGCTCGCGGGGCGAGATGTGCATCCGTGACACTTCAGAGTTCACCTCTCCTGACCCCGGTTTCAGCACGCGCTCGGAGACCCCCCGCGTGTCGCTCACCGCTGCATCCCTGTCCTCACACGGCCCAGAGAATTCAACCCGCCGACGCGGAGAGCCGAACGGAACGCTGTTCCATACGAGCGCCGCGACTGCCTTTAAACCGCACCCGACGTGGGGTTTAAAAAAACGTTAGCTTCAACGGAATCGATTCTAAAGGGAAGGATCGCTGGACGAGGGCTCGCCGCTAGCGTGAGCTCGCTCCATCGATCGTGCTTTCTGAGACGCGCTCGCCCTGTTTCAGAGCGCCGGAGTGTGATTGTTATTCCGCGCCGGTGGAGTGCTCAGACTCCGAGACTCCGCGGCCCCTCTGACGCACAGGGCTGCGCGGAGGGGCGAGTCGTGCCCTTCCGTGGGTGGGAGTTAAAAAAAAAACTCTGTTTTTCTTTCTCCTTTCTTCACTGCATTTTAGGCGGAGGCCTATCTCTCTAACAGGCATCTTAATCTGAGTGGAGGCGCTCACTTCATCCAAAAAAAATTAACCCGTGTTGGGCACTGGCCTCCTTACAGATGGCAGTCTTCCAGGGTTCAGATGCACTTTACACAGGCTTGCTCTCTGTTTTTCTGCTCTTCCTCTTATTTGTATTCAGGCAGCTTGGTTGAGCGTCTAGATTTATGAATGTTGGATCCAGCAAGCAGCAAAAAGTCTTTTGCAAATCTGTGGACAGCTGGTGGTCCTCAATTTCAGAATCCCGTACTCTGGTGGCTGTCGGGGCCATATAACGTATAGCTATTCCTGTAAAGTGGGATTTTTATAGCCAGTGCTGGCCATGATTTTTATGAAGCCTTGCCCTCTGCATTGTGGCAGTAAGATTGCCTTCCGATGACTATCCTCCCTCAAATTTGCAGTCTTGCAGACCGGTGATGCTTTTGGACCCTCAGGCCCCAATGAAAGAATCACTGCACTCTCACAACTCTGTGGGAGACAAAGACTTGAAATAAAAGCTGAATAAATATCCAACTAGATATGCATATTTACAGAGTATGTCACGATGGTTTTAAAACCAGCTAGTTATGTTTGAATCCCTGTAAGTACTATATACTACACTGTATCCTACGGTATCAGTATTGATTGCTTATCCAATATAATTTACACTTAATTCTTGATTGGATTGTTTAATGTGAATTTGCTTTGTTGTTTTGAAAGGCAAAAATACAGAGCCGGTGTCGTGCAAACGTGGAGATGGTATTTGTCACCCTGTGATTAATGCTGTAGGCGCGTGTTGTTTCATATCTTTGAGATTAAGAATAAACCGTCCCTCAGTGTAAGAACCATAGCGTGACAATTTGCTTACCAACAGTCACTGAAGAACTACTTCCTGTTCTGGCCTCTCCCTCGCAAGGCATGTTAGCTGTGTGTTAGTCACCTGTTTGTGGTTTCGGGCTTCGTCTTCATCAAAATAGACTCGATCTAAATTCCCCTAACGCGCGCGCGTCCGCTCTCGCAGCGAGCACCGCAGATGTGGCGTGCTGAATGCGCCTTTTATGCTCGGGTCTGAAAACGGAGCGGGGCACTGATTGTGTGCGCGCTGTTCCCTCGCTCTCGGATTACAGAAGGGGCTCCTCCCTTCCTGCCAGAGGCCAGGCCAGGTGTGTGAGAAAACGGCTTCCCAGTTGCACTTCGGGTCGTTTGAAATGAAAAAGGAAAAAGGCCCGTCGCGGCTGCTCCGCTCGTCCCCGGTGCGGCTCGGGGTTCCGGTCCGGAGCGTGACCCCGGCCGTAATCACCGTCTGAAGCGGCTTCTTAAGACCGAGGTTAATCTGTGTCAGGTGCCGTGGGGCAGGCCAGGCTTGGGATGAAATATTATGAGGGCGATTGATTTAATTCGACTGATTTAAAGTGGCACGTCGTGTTCTTAACAGCGAGTAACATCACCGCGAGGCGGGCCGTCGGCGCAGGTGCGACACCGCACCGGCAACCCTGGTTTGACGCTCCCTGTGCACCGCGAACACCGCTCTTAAAGCAGGGAGGCCTTGCACAGCACCGCGGAACACTTCCACCGAGAGCAATGCCTAATCACCAAATAAAAAAAATATACACACACACACCCAAAAAAAACAGCTCACTGCAGTGAATTATGCATGGTGTAATGATATCTCACGTTAAGGCCAAAGAGTGCACATTAAAATTTCATCCTTTATCTCTGGGGACACGGATTTGCATTGTAAATGATGGTGTGTGCCTGTGCGCTGGAAAGGTTTTCCGTGTATCCTGTTCCCCGGCTCTGGCATTTACGGCATGCGGGTAAAAGCAAGGCTGCTCTGTTGTTGTGCTTGATTGGGGGTAGAAAGAAAAATAATGGTGTTTGACGTAGTGGAGGACAGGCTATAGCGGAGGATGGGTTGATGGTGTTACAGCAGATAGGTGGTTTCTCTTTGCGGTGCGCACTACTGCCGATGCTTACTCTCAAAGACCTTTGCAGCACACTGTCTGTAAGCAAGGTGAACACAAAGCAAAGTGGTTAACCTTGAGGCTAATCCTTCCACTGCGGAAGTTTTTATGAGAGCATGCACATATTCTGACAGTGTTAAGTGCTGCTTCTTTCCCCCCCTTTTAACGAATGTCTCATCCATGCACTACTCTCCTCTTGTTTAGAGTGGAAACGTGCAGCCCAGCACACGGGCTCTCAGAACGCAGATGATTTAAAAGGTGTTGCTTAACGTGATTTTCCACTTGTTTTTGCCCTTGAAGCTCGCCCCGCTTCCTCTGTGTTTTATGTCTGCCCTTGAGTAAGCCGTCCTGTTTTACTGCTCTCAGTGTGTCTACTGTTCTTGCTGTTGTCACATTTGCTCTTCACTCGTCATTTTTCGTCTTTTCTTCTTCCCTCTTTATTTTCTTCTCTCCCTATTCTCACTCTCCTCCCTCCTGTTTCTCATTCCTCTCCTTTTCCTATTTCCTGTTCCCTCTTTTTCATGCTCCTCTTTCCATCTTTTCCTTATGCCCACCTCCATTTTGCTCCTGTCTTTCAAACACGGAAAGCCGCACCATCAGGCTTCATTCGGTTTGATCAAAGACAACCATAGAGATGTAGAAAGTAACAGACAGGGGGTCCTTTAGTATGGCTGGAGGTTTTGATGAAGGTACTCCTTTCACTTTGTATGGGATTTTGTTATGAGGAAGGAAATGGCCTGGCGATTTTGTTCATTCCAGCAACATGACTTTTATTATCTGGTCGACCATTACAGGTATCCAGGAGTTCCCAGAAAATATCAAGAACTGCAAGGTGTTGGCCATCGTTGAAGCAAGCGTGAATCCCATCTCCAAGTAAGCCGCTGCGAGAGACTGTGTAATTACCACATAACCCACCCACACACCCGGCAGCATTCTGTGTGCCGGAATAGCAGGCATTTCCCAAGCCTATGCCTGGATGTGTGTTGCCTTATGGAGTATCGGTTCCACCTCCAGAAATGGCACCCCTGTCTTGGCTCGAGTCAGCGTCTGTCACCCCCCTCGCGGGGAGGTGTGAGATCGCTAAACGGATCTCCGCGGAACTCCCATGGGAGAGTCACAAAGTCTCTCATTGCCATCTCTGTGTTGCTGTGAAGCACAGATTCGCTTACCATGTTAGCGGGCAGAACGCAGAGCAGAAGAGCTCTACAGTTCTGCCTCCTCTCGAGCTCACAGTGTAAAACGCGCGCTCCTGCGGGCCTAACCCGTGCTGCCCCCTTCTCCTCCCACGTCTCCGCAGGCTCCCGGAAGGCTTCACCCAGCTGCTCGGCCTCACCCAGCTCTACCTGAACGACGCCTTCCTGGAGTTCCTCCCGGCCAACTTCGGCAGGTGAGTCACGGCAGCAGCGGGAGCTTCGGGGGGGTCGGCGCCGCCCCCTCCGGGTTGCCGTGTCGAGCGCAGTGGCCCTGCCTCACACAGCACGGCTATAATAAGTCTGCCTTTCCTGGTTGTAAGGCGTAAAACCCAGGCAGTTTAAATCGGTGACTCAACAGCACAAGCCGTGTGTGTCTGTGTCTGTGTGTCTGTGTCTGTGTGTCTGTGTCTGTCTGTGTCTGTGTGTGTGTGTGTGTGTGTGTGTGTGTGTGTGTGTGTGTGTGTGTCTGTGTGTGTCTGTGTGTGTCTGTGTGTGTGTGTGTGTGTGTGTGTGTGTGTGTGTGTGTGTGTGTGTGTGTGTGTGTGTGTGTGTGTGTGTGTGTCTGTGTGTGCGAGAGAGAGAGAGAGAGAGAGAAAGGGAAAATATTCATCCATGGACATGCAGTCACAGGGTAGAAAGTTAAACTGGTGGTTCATCAGGATGAGTTTTAGAAATGCAGGTATGCACGGCAGCTGTTTTGGTCCAGATCTTGATACTAAAAAAGCCAGCACATACAAGCAAACATTAATTAGTTAGTTAGAACTCGGTGAGATTAAAACATTTTAAAACTTCTGCTGACTGCCTGAAGAAGATGTAGTCCTGAACTACGCTGAGTGTGCCCTTGTGCATTACTTTCATTGCCTTTGCTCTGTTTCCTTGAATTAGCTGAGTTTGTGCTAACAAACTCTAATAAAAGTTTGCTCTCCACTTGTTTTGATCATACTTGCATCGCTCTTTCTTATCTGTTTATTTCCTCAACCCAGACCTCACCACAGACACACCTTTGGAGATAGAGATTCAGCCTGAATACACTGTACTGTTATACCCACACTGTGTGGTAGACTTTGTCTCTCATCACCTGTCACTGACATAATGTAACGTATTTCCAAAGAAACATCATATCACGGTTACAGTTTGAAGGGAGTAAATAGATAATAAAAGAAAGATATCAGTACCATTGTACAGCACTGAGTTGGCAGTAACTTAATTTGTCTCTGCCAGAAAGGGCACAGTTTAATGGATGTGAAGATAGCATAGGTATTTCACTTTTCACTTTTTCCCATGTTTCGCTGTACCCGGTGTGTTTTTTTTTCCCTCGCCAGGTTAACCAAACTGCAGATTTTGGAGCTAAGAGAGAACCAGCTGAAGATGCTGCCAAAGTAAGTCGACACCATTGCGGGCATTACATAACGAGCGCTCGCTCAGGACGGGGCCGGGGCGCCGTTACCAAACGGAGCGCCGGGCCGACCCGGCTGAGAGGGCCAGGTTTATGTAAGAAAAGACTGATGAGGAAGGAGTAGCCGGCTCGCCGCGCGGCATCGGATTCCGCCGGGTTACGTAACCGGTGGCCCCTGCCACGGGGGCGCGACAGGTTTCACAGCCGGGCTGCGTCCAGGAGAGCGGGGGCGCGGAGATTCGGGAGAGCGCCCCGCCAGTGCCGGCCGGCGGCAAGCCTGCGGGCCCGGCGGGAATTCAGCTTCCTGGGCTCTGATTTCATCACTCCGATTCATGTTTCAGGAGGTGGAGGGGGAAAGAAATGAAGCCGGGTTGAGGGGGGGGAGGGCCACCACAGAGGCACGTAACACATGCACTCCCACTTCCATCACTCGGACAGCCGCTGATACTCTTTCACTGCATTACATTACATCACTGTCATTTAGTAGATGCTCTTTTCCAGAGCGACTTACAAAGTGCATCTAGTAAATTGGCATGAAAAGTTGCACAAGCAGGACACCACTAACCACATATGACCAAGCATCAGTGCCAAACATAGTGCTGAGATCACAAGCTTGTGTTTAGGTCAACATGTAAAAGCAATGTAATATACACTAGGGAGTACACCATCCAAACACAACGGTAATACAGTACACTTCACACAGTAAACTACCACATATATAATTACATGCAAGCCACTTATACTGATATCCTATGCATATATGTACTATCTTGTGACCAACCCCCCACTCCATTCACCCACACCCCTCTCCCAGGTTTCAGCTGGAAGTTCAGGAGTTCAGAACAGGATTTTACATGGACTAGACTGCTCTGCATTCCTTTCAGGGACCTGTTTTTTTCCCCCGATGAGCTGAAGCAATCTGCCACAGCTCTCGTACGGCCCCTGAGAGAGACTGCATGCCTGCGATTGAATGAGCATCTCATTTGCTCCTCTCTGCCCGCCGAAAAACACTTAAAAAAAAAATCACTGGAAGGGCTGGTGGATATTTCTGACATCAAAATATCTGATGACTTGGGTGCTTTGTGTGTATGAAAATGGAAATAATTTGAAAACATGACCAGATTAATGTATGGAATCAACCATTATCTTGTGCATGCAGGAAAACGAAAAAAATTTGAAATAATGTGTATCTGCACACATCATGAAACAAACTGCCTTGATTTCCCATCATGCACCTTGTGCTTCTTATCTTTTGCTACCCATCTATCTCAAGTGCGTTCCATTATTCATGTACTGTGGGCTGGGCCACCAAAGGTACATGACACGACTTTACTTAATCGCTAATTACATAATTAGCAAAAAGACACAATTAGGTATTCACATTTCAGTGCATACATCAATAAATGAACGCCCTGTCTCGTTACAGGGAACCAATAAATTAAACCTGTATATTACCAGCAAAATCGGCAGCCTAGTCCACGTTAAAGCCGCTTATAATTTTTATACACAGCAGCAGTACGTGTGAGACCATTGGGTCAGCCACATTATGTTGTGAAAGGATGCTTCCAAGCACGAGGACGTGTACCGTATGTAAACCAGAGCAGGAGGAAGATCAATGTGGCGGATCGGTTTGAAAGTGTGTCAGTGCTGTAGGGACCGATAGCGCCACAACTGACCAGTCACAAACTGCATGTCAAACAACATGTAAACTGTTGTTGCTTGATTTATGTCATTGGTCAGTTTTATGTTGTTTGCGCTATTAGCATCTTTAGCATCATACCTTCAGTCATTCTCATGGTTGGCACAAACACTGTGAGGCCCTTCAGCCTGGTTCTCCTGTTGCCATAGTGGCACCGGTGTTTATCTGTTCCTTATGCAATCCAGTCATTATATAAAGGACTAAATTTTCATTTTCATTGTTGCAAATGACAAAGACCACATGATACTTAAGAGTTCTACGATGATTAATTGATCCTTATTACAAGTACAGATTTTGAGCTTAATTTCCTCCCTGCGTGTAGCCGTGTCTCAGTCCCCCTTAACAGGTGGCTTCAGGTTATGGTCCGTACCCCAGTAGTAACAACAGTAACAGCTGTAACGAACCACAGTGGCAGAATGTGAAGTCAGCACCGCTTTCCAGAGAAAGATTGAAGAAATCATGGCAAAGTGGAATGCAGACACATACTGCTTTGCACCAGGCCGCAGAGGTGGATTTTGCCAGAGCACGCACCCCGTTAGCTTTCCTTTCACGGCGTCCCGTTGAAAGACGGCCGGCTTTGCCTTGAAACGGACTCGCTACGCCCCTGTTCGCAGCAGGCTTTTCACGAGCCCTCTCCAGGACTGAGTCACCGGCGACAGCGGAGCATATTGTTTTTGTGCCTTTTAGATGGATATTGCGGTCCGCTCGTGAAATTAAATGCCGCAGTTTGAATTATTCACTAGCATCGCTGCCCGCAGTCCTGTTGCTGTGGCTGTGTGTCGGAGGCAGGTGCAGAGTGTTGTGTTTTACAACCGCGCTGATTATTAGAGAGACACTGGAGAGGACATGAAATGGCACATCTCAGTGGGCGCGTCATTATAGAAATGGCAGACGTGATTACGGAGAGATGTTTTCTAACAGAACTGAAGCAGTAAGCTGTGCGCATGAACTCGGCAGTCTCCTGCCCCAGTGATTCATCCTCTGTTTTAGTCCCAAGATGCAGTAGGTGCTAAAATGTGCTTGTAGAAGCTGGAAGCTGGTATGAGAAATTATCCTAATGAGCAGAAAAAGTTACGGAGATGTTCTCGAG
The DNA here is from genome assembly GCA_019176425.1 of Megalops atlanticus. NCBI lineage: Eukaryota > Metazoa > Chordata > Actinopteri > Elopiformes > Megalopidae > Megalops > Megalops atlanticus. The sequence continues at coordinate 24,095,666 of CM032880.1, forward strand.
GGGGGCAGTGCAGATCAGGTCAGAGTTGAAGCTGTATTGCAGGCATGTAAGACGGCATCCCTGCAGGAACGTCACCGTGCTTTGTGTTAATGCTGTGCTGTCGTCAGCCATCCTCTCCAGGGATGAGGGTAAACACTGCAGGTTAGCTTTAAAAGGCTTTGAAAACGTGCCTTGATTGTTCCATAGGAAGTGCACTGTAGCTGTTACTTCAACTCTAGCTGCAGTGTTGTACAGTGTGTAGTGTAATGGTGACTGTCTCCCTCCCTCTCTCTCTCTGCAGAAGCATGCACAAGCTGACCCAGCTGGAGAGGCTGGACCTGGGTAGTAACGAGTTCACAGAAGTGGTGAGTCTTGGAGCGTTGCCACGGTGATATGTTGGGGGGGGGGGTTCTTTGACCACGTTCCCTACGGCTCTCCTTTTAATCCGGCACACATGCCGAAACGTGCAGCATTTCTGCCAAATCTCGTTCGAATGTTATAATCCTGCAGCAAGACAGGGTGCCTCCAAATGATTTCTTCAGTTGACAGGTTTTCACCGCAAGTTTTGTACCACATTAGCCTTGTTATGTAACAAACGCACTTGTTCGGGTTTGACTCCCGCCGTCCACATTTAATATGTCACTCATTTATTGACCTTTTTATTGATCTAGATTAGGAACTCTCCCAAGGGCATAACAACAGCGTTCCACACTGAGTTCAACAAACACAATCCTGTCATCACAGTCTCAACACTTGGAACTCTGATTCCCAGGACTGACCGGGACTGTGTGTTTTGGACAGAGTAGCAGGCAAACTCTCTGCTAAATTTCATCTTCAAAATAAAAACAAAGCCAAAAGTAAAGCTCAAAGCATTTGTGCCAAAGAAAACAGTTTGTTGGTACGGGGCCCTGCCTGTTTGTATTGTATGTAGCTTATCCAACCATGCAGTTATGCATCTAGGCCGCGTTGTAAGTGCATGTTGTGGGTTTGCTGGATTGCGTGCTGTTGCTTTGGTGCGGTTACGGTTGTTTGAAACTGGCTTTCCTTTCTCTCCCTCTGCAGCCTGAGGTTCTGGAGCAGCTCACGGGAATCAAAGAGCTGTGGATGGATGGGAACCGGCTGACCTTCCTCCCGGGGGTACGGGCACCGCTCTCTCTCTCCTCCTCCAGCTCCTCAAAGCCTCTGTTCCCTTTGCACCAGCGCCACACACTCGCCCGTGTACCTGTTCCGCCCTGTTAAAGTCTAACCGCCGAAGTTACTGATTGATGGTCATGAGGAGGCGTTGGCTCCGCTTCAGCTGAGCGCTGTTCGCAGGGAACAGTGGCTGTAGGCGACACTTAGGTTTTCGGTGTTGCTGTTGAGCACCCGCGCTGAACTTTTACAGCCTGCTGTTTTAGCTTGCAAAAATTGCCTCAAGATCTCAGTCGGTCCATTCTCGCTGGTCCCACTCACATCCACATGACTGTTTGAATTCCTCAACTTTACTTACAGTTGCCAAAGTTAATACACAGAAGCCAAGCCAAAAGAAGCAGATCTCCTTTATTCTGTGCATGCTGTAGAGATCTTTCCCCCTTCTTTAGTAAGTACGAGTGTTTGAGTGCACAGTGTTAAGTTTCAATGAAACACCGCTTCTGCATTTTACTCAGATCTGGCCTCAGGGCATTTGGTTTCAGCCCTGCTTGCAGTCCTCATTAAATACTATACAAATTAAGCACATCATAAAATGAATGTCTTTACCATCCTAAATTTGCCAATGGAACCATTGCTTTGGAAACATTTTAGCGTTTGCTCCCACGAGACCGTGATGTTCTTATTGAAAAGGCCTTTTTTAAACAGGTCGTAATTAAAGTGTTCTGTCTCTGTTAGCACTGCGGCGGCTAACAGTAATTACCATCTGGCGCCCAGGATTAGGCTTAACGTGTCCAGGACCGGGGCTAAAGAAAAGCCCGGAGCAAACTGCGAAAATCTGAACAGAATTTAAACCCAGCTTTTGAAGCGAGAGCGTTCAGACTCCCGCTCTGGACTGGAATAAACCGCAAACGGAAAGCCAGGCTCTTCTGTGTCGCGCACCGCGCGCTCGGGCTGAAATCGAGCTCCCTGCGTTTATTGCCGTTTTGATTAAGCCTCCCGCGCGGGGGGGGCCGCGCGGGAGCAGCCAGCGGGACGTGCTTTAATCAGCGGGAGTGTGTCACAGGATTGCAGCGAGAATCTGACTCTGCCTCTCAGGCTTTTCTTTTTTTAATTGTTCAGGGCATTCCGTAGGCCATTAAATCCCAGGTGTGTACCGAGTTCACCCTTTCTCTCCCTCCCCCTGTTAATTATTCATTTCAGTCAGTAATTAAAGCAAGAAGTGCTCTTTCTTCTGTCCATGGAAGGGGAAGGTAATGTTGTTTGTAATGTCTGCCACTGCCTGAGATGCTGTTTGTCTTGTACAGTTTTTGATGTATGGATCTGGCGTGCCATGTAATAATAACCAATCATTTGTGCTGTCCCAGGGCACTTAATGCAACTACAAAACAACTAAATACGGTATACAAAATGACACTGATTGTCGTCAGGTATTCCATATTCCAGTTAAACTCAATTACAAGGCTGCTCAACATGAATGTGATTATAAAACAATCCAATGACATTTTAAACATTAAAAGCTATAGATGGAAAGTGGGTTCTTTTGTATAGGACAGGGCACAACCATGCAGAGTCAACCATCTTGGTTTCTGTTGTACTGCAGCTTGAGCAGCATGTCTAACAGAATTCTGTTTTCTGTGTCTGTGTGTGTCTGCCTGTCTACAGATGATCGGGACCCTGAAGCAGCTGACCTATCTGGACGTGTCCAAGAACAACCTGGAGATGGTGGACGAGCAGATCTGTGGCTGCGAGAACCTGCAGGACCTGCTGCTCTCCAACAACGCTCTGACGCAGCTGCCCGGGTCCATAGGTAAACGCAACCCCTCTGATCCCAGAACAGCCACACCGAGCCTGATCCAGGGACCATGTGGCCGCTGTGGCAAATGGCAGGTCACGCCCTTTAAAAGGTCCCCCGTGGGTCAGGAGGAAGCGCGGTGTTCTGGAGTCAGGGAATATTGCTGGGGCAGGAACAGCAGTGTCTGTGCTGCTCAAAATAGCCAGTCGAGATTGCTGGAGAGGTGTCTGTGTTTGATCCCATTTCAGGGTAATGAAGCCTGGCTAACAGTGACTCTGCATCTCTGGACCATACACTTGACCCCACTGCTCTCAGCTGCTACTGTCACTGATATTAGCAGCATGCAGTTGTGTATTGTGGTTCCAACAGAGCTCGGCTTCTAGAAGGTTATAGGTTCCAATACAGAGTGCAGCACGTATGCATTACCCCAAAGAAAGATTCTTAGCCTGAGTTGCTTTCCCAAATATCCAGCAATCTGAATGGACATTATTTCAAATTTAGATTGTCACGTTACATAAGAGCATGTAAGCAAATAACCTAATGTATTATTATACCAAGCAAGAAAGCATGGCTGCGTATATTTAAATATGAAGTTCACCCAGTAGATCAATCTCAACCATGAGTGAATCTCTAACAACCATAATAAACTGATACACCGGACGTTAAAATGATCTTATCGAGACCATCTTGCAGCAGTTTTCCAAGGCCATGTTTTCAAAGTGCTCGCCGAAGCCCAAGACGGGCATTTTCCAGCCGAGCCCGATGTCTCTACGAACATCCCACGTTCTCCCAGCCCCCTCCCACTTGGCTGGCCTCAGCAGAGCACCTGCAGCGCTGTCTCCGCGGCGGACGGCAGCGATATCGCTCATCCCCCTCCCACACGCCCATGTGAGGGGCACGAGGGGGCTCCGCCGCCCGTTTCAGAGGGGCCTCCTCGCTCCCCCTCGCCCGCCACCTCCACATTTCTCACAGCGCCCCACGGCTCCGCCGTTAAGCGGCGAATGCACATCCAATCAACAAGTCTCATTCCCTGTCAGGCTGAGATGATGCATGTGCCGTAATGTAATCTCCTGCATTCCTGGATGTATGACCACACATAACTTAAAGGCCTTTTTTTCCTCCTCCTCTTCTTCCAACAAATATGAAATGCAGAGTCCCACTGTGGCAGCAGATACAGGTTTCCTCTTCAGGACCTTAAGAGGGCTACTTTAGTCTTGTGTTGGTGATAATGTAGTACTGCAGTGACGAAAGCAAGATTAATTGAAGTTCATTTTTGATGCAGGGGGAAAAAATCTAGCTGAAAATATGCACTGAAAAATCTTTTCTCTCCTGGAAAAAAAATGTTGCCATTGGTAATATGCAGTTTCTACAAAACAGAGGGCAGTGTGTGCAGTGCAAGACACATGCAAAACATTTTTTTGCAATGCAATTATCGTAATCCAGTCACGATATTGATGGCAACATTAAAGTCTTTGACATTTTTGCATTACAAGCGTCGATGTTCTAATGGGGAAAAACCTGCTGTCTGTAATTGAAAACCAGTTCCCGTGAATGTAGTCAGTAAACTGTCAAGCGTGAAAACTCGTTTGTGACTGATTGATCCCACCTCATTCTCAGGGTCCCTGAAGAAATTGACCGCGCTTAAAGTTGATGAGAACCAGCTCATGTACCTGCCGGACTCCATAGGAGGGTGAGTACCTAACAGCACTTTGGAGTCGTAGGAATGCGGCTGTCACAGGGCGGCGACTGCACTCCACATCCAGTCTCCCAGCAAACCAGTGGCTCTCTGGGTGATACAGCTCTCATTAAGGCATTGCGATGTCAGGGGATGTTTAGGATCATCATCTGTGGGGCCATAATCGGTGGCCCTGATTGGCTTCCTTCTCCTGCAGAGATCAGCTATCTAACCCGGTGCCCTCGGCCAGATTCTGCTGCAGATTATTAATGCAAATCCAGATCTGAACGGAGCTCTGGCGTGTGACAGCTGGCAGGTCTGCAAAGCTCTTGATGGGGGGGGGGTCATTTGGATCAGTAGCGTTCGATCCTGATTCCTGCACCGGTGGGTGTCCGTGTTTAGGGTGATTGGGATCGATTAGTCAGAGCTGCGGCAGATTTGCGAGTGCGTTGAAGGCATCTGCACCCAGGGTTACAGCCCCTCGACAGCTGAGAGAACGAAAGCAAACAAATGGGAGTTCCTGACCCGTGATGATCCTGAGAGTGTTGGTCCCCCATCTGCAAGGCAGGATCTTGCGCATCACCGCTCAGCACCACTGGTTCATAAATAATTTGTGCCTACACAAGGTTTCTGAGTCAGATCAGATGTTGCCAGTGCAAATTGTCCTGGGCTGAGAACAGTGGCCAGCGTCTCTTGATTCGCTGAGAATGGGGAAAGCGGACCTGGAGAGAGATCGTGTCTGAATGAGAGCTTTGTGTTGTCTGGTGTGGCCTCACCGGTGCTCCCAAGCACAAGTGCCTGCCAGTGCCACCCGGGTTTTCTGTTTGTTTTCCTTTCCGGTGTTCCCCGATTCGCTCACGCTCTGTTTTCCCCCTGAGCTGTTTCCAAACATCCTAATTATCCCTTATGTTGAGATAGATTTCCTAGTCCGGGATTAGGAAAAGCCAGGGCGGATTACTGATACGCGATTGCAGGATCTCTGGTTTAATCCCCGTAAGGATTGTAAGGCACACTGATTAAACCCACTTAATCTTTGATTTCATTCATTCGCTTCACGTTTCACCCTCGGATCCGTTTTGGCCTTCCCTGCTCTTTGGCCCGATCCCGCGTTTCGAGGTGCTGAAATCAAATCTGCCCTGGTTTTTAAATATGGGGAAGGTCAGATGTCCTCATCTGTTGATTACTGTCCAGCTGTTCAACTCTATACATCAGCATGTATCAGAGTTTTCATCATAAGCTATGGAAAAGGGAGACCTCTGTGTTGTGAACTGTAAATGCTGCAAGATGGCTGCGTTTACAGCATACGACAAGAGGAACGATTCTGTATCCTTAGTAACTGAATTGATCGACATTTATGCTTTGTGTTGAGTTTTGTGCCTCCATTGTGAAACCAGATATTTTATCACTGGAGCCTTGTGGGTTTAATAATCAAAATAGCACCTGTAGGTCTTGTAATGGAACAGGAAGGGACGCAGAGGTCACGGTTTCCCTTGTGGTTAGCGGCCTCGGGTTAGGACGTTCTCAGGTTCCGACAGGTCTCCGGAGCTATTCTCAGCCAGGCCGTCAGCAGGGCTCCCTTACAGCGAGGGGAAGGTCGCGTCCCCGGGCTGTAGCACATGCACAGTGCTGCTGCTGATGCAGTCCCGCTTCGTTCCTCAACAGGACCGTTTCCTGCACGCTCGGTCACGAGGGAGAGCGCTCTCGTGCCAGTCGTTTTATTCGTCAGTACAGCTGAGCGGTGACGGGACAGCTCCCTCGTCCCCTGCGAACGCTCCCCCCCCCCGTCGCTCCGTAAACACTCCCGGCTTGATCGCGTTATCTCTGCATGTCTCGCTCCGTCCTGCCGTGCAGATCAGCTGTACGTAATGAAATGGAACGACCAGCTGTCTCGACCAAACCACATCGAGTGTGTCCCTTTCAAACGTGGTCCAGTGATTGTGATTTTCCATACAGTGTGCTTTGCTTTACACAGTACCACGGTACCAGGACGTTCGCTGGGCTCCTTGTGTTTATTAACTTGCATTCGCCCGAGATGTTTGCTTGACCATTTTTAGTGAAGTGCATGTATATTTAACTTGGGATCTTGCCTCACAGAATATAAAAAGGAGCTTGTTTTGTTCAGGTTGATCCACGCTGTCCTCTTGTTTCTCGTAGTCTCACAGGAGAGCATATGAGGGCACCTTTTCGGGCCTATTTGTATGCTTACTGCTCATTGTTGAAGTTAAGAAAAATGCTGTCTGCCTTCCAGATTCACTGGCTCTGTTTCAAATGTCAATAATTTATGTGCTATATTTCTTCATGAATGTATTTTTGAACCGTATTCCTGGCCATATACAGCATACACTAGCTCTTGTGATTTTAAAAGAGAAACTTTTTCATAGCGTAGTTGAGAGAAACATTCTGATTAGTCAATATGCACATGGAAGCTTCAGTGTGCCGTTGAGGACAAAACGGTTCAATAATGGGCCATTTCCCTTCGAATAACAAATGAGGTGCATACAACTCAAGACATAGGTTTGTAATATTTGAGCAGCACAGTCCAATATCAACAAGTGCAATGTTGGCCCTTTAACAGGGCAGGTCTGAGTTTGTTTCCGTGATGGAACAAGATGAGCCAGCCCATGAACACACAAGCTGAAAAAGTGTGTGTTTGGCATAGTTTCAAGACCACTTTCTGTAGAGGACCTGGCACTAATAAGCAGCGTTCTTACCAGTGCCTCTTTTAAACACAGCTGTGAAATACTGTCTTTGTAGTTCCCGTCATTGAAATCAATCTCCGAATCAAAGCTGTAATAGTTTTCACCCCTTGCCCACAGGCTCAAGGGCCTCGCTGTTAAATAATGCATTGCTACAGCGGTGGGTGCTTAGCTGGGAGCTGCCGGGAGTGAGAGGCAGACAGCGGCGAGCGGAGACACCTACGCAGGGCGAAGCTGAAACCGCAGAGTTCTCACCCCCCTCTCTCTCTCCGCCCGCAGGCTCACGGCCCTGGACGAGCTGGACTGCAGCTTCAACGAGATCGAGGCCCTGCCCTCGTCCATCGGCCAGTGCGTCAACCTGCGCACCTTCGCCGCCGACCACAACTTCCTCACCCAGCTGCCCCCGGAGGTGAGCGGAAGGGGCCGGCCTCTCACGAACCCTCCACCCCTCTCTCCCCCTCAGTGTTACGTTAGAATCCTGAATAGAGATGCACTGAAGGAAGTTCAATATTTCGCTCAGCGTCTTCCATCATCCAGATTCTTATGACCAATCTGTTCTGTAACAGTAACAGTCTGTACACTCAAATGCAGTTGAACATTTTGATTTGATACTTTAGTTTCGTGACACACATGCAGTTTTACAGCAAGAAGTGTTCAATGCTTACAGTGTAAACCCATCAGAGAGGGACCCAGAGTGGTTGCTCCCTGAGTTACTGTTTAGTAAATAGCTGGGCCTGGTGATGAGGTCAGCTGTTTGCAGTGCTGTTTGGCGTGTTTGACCGCTCTCTACTCCCCTCTCCTCCCTTCTCTTCTCCTCTCTCCTCTTCTCCCCTCTCCTCTCCTCTCTCTTCTTTCCCCTCCTCTTCTCCTCTCCTCTCCCCTCTCCGCTCCCTTCTCCTCATCTCTCCTCTCCTCCTCCCCTTCCCCTCCCTCTCCTCTCCTCCCCCCTCTCCACTCCCTTCTCCTCATCTCTCCTCTCCTCCTCCCCTTCCCCTCCTCCTCTCCCTCTCCCTCTCCTCCTCCCTCTCCTCCTCTCCCCTCCTCCCCTTCCCCTCTCCTCTCCTCTCCCTTCTCCTCCTCTCTCCTTTCCTCCTCCCCTTCCCCTCTCCTCTCCTCTCCTCTCTCCCTCTCCTCCTCTCCTCTCCCCTCTCCTCCTCCCCCTCCCCCTCTCTCCTCCTCCCCCTCCCTCTCCTCCTCCTCCCCTCCCCCCCTCCTCCTCTCTCCCGCCCACAGATGGGCAGCTGGAAGAACGTGACCGTGCTGTTCCTGCACTCCAACAAGCTGGAGTCGCTGCCAGAGGAGATGGGGGACATGAGCAAGCTGAAGGTCATAAATCTCAGCGACAACAAGTGAGTCTCCTGCCGCCGTCTGTATCGCCCCCCCTCCCTCCCCCGCCGCCTGCTAATTGGGCTGCGGGGGGCTGGCGGGGGGCTGGCAGGGAGTCACGCACGCCCCTGGGCAGCGCTCGTGACCCGCGGCGAGCGACGGAGGGGTGCTACCGCTTTGCCATGTGAGGCCGCGCAGGGCACGATCTCACCCAGCTCAAAGTGTGGGGACGGCGCGTCGAGGCCGAGCGACTCTTCTTGAAGAAGCAGGCCCTTCAGACCGGGGGAGGGGACAGCGTGCTGGGTAATTGTAGAGAGAGCGTGGGGGGGGATAGACGAGTATCAGCGCTGGATGAGTGCTTCAAACTCTGAAGCACCGAGCACTCGCGACTGCGCAATCAAGCAAGAAAAACTTTTGAATTGAACTTGTGCATAATGATCCCAACTGCTGCAGAATGATAACACTGTGAACCACAAGGTCTTTTGTCTGGTCACTTCCTGTGATACAGACAAGACACAGATGCTGTTATTAGCTGTCATTCAGAGCTGTGTAGAAGTAGTTAACTCTATAATTCAATATGACAATAGGTGTCAGTGTATATCAAACATTGGGCTTTGTGCTTTGTGCATTTGAGCTTTGTGTTCAAATGCCAAAGGACCGAAGTTCATAGTTATATTGAGCGTAGTCTCTCTTTCACTTTCACCTCGTTCAAGTACTTGCTTGTAATTTGCTGACCAGACAAAAACCTTTTGGGTGAATAGTTCAGCCGAAGTTCAGTCATTTAGCTGTTGTTAAAGACAGGAGGAGCGGCGTTATGACCATGTATGTTATTAGAACAGTGTTGTTAGAACGGGGTTATGTTTCTTAACTTTTATCATTGCTGTGCTCTAGTCACTGTAGGCTATTGAGGTCATTTAAATGGCAAGTAATCTCTGGCTGCAAGGTAAAAGTAAAGGGTTTTTTAAGTACACATTTTATTTACATGGATACATACATTATATATATGTGTTATGTATTTGTGTGTCACTGGAGGGGCTCAGGGATGTCACCAGGCAGATAGAATCTTTGTGGCGCATTACTTTCATAACGCTCCTGGCAGGTACCTGGACTGCCCCATTAACAAACTCCAAATTGCAAACAAAGGTCTGCTCCCTTCTGCCGAGCGCGCGGCAGCCAAATGGGTAAGCGGATAAAGCGGGGCGGTAATGGGCTGCCCGGTCTGCGTGTTTGCTTAGTTTACTCCACTGCACGGTAATTTGGTTTATATAAAGCGGCCTCCATTGAACGCTAAATGGGTTTCTAAACAAAGAGAAGCCGGCGCTTCCAGCGCAAACGGGACCTGTGGGGGCGCCGGCTGCGCTGTGAGCCTCTGAAAGGCCGCGAACGAGCCCGGGGCTTTGAGAGACACGGGAGGGCTCGGGAACACAGCGGTAGCACGGGCGAGCTTCAGAACTGGTTTAGATTACGCTTCCCCTGTGTAGAATAACACCGATGACTCACTGACTGACCTGGGGACCTCGGCGGTTGAGTAGGAAAAGGAGATGAGGAACGGATTAAACAAGCCGCGAATCGGTGCTGTGCTCGTTTTCAGAAGCACTTTGAAAGGGAAGAGCAAGCAGAGATGTTTGAACAGGTTCTTACCTTAGCTTTGTTAAAGAGCGTGTTTGAAGAGGCACGCTGGGTGCTCAACGCAAACTCGGTTGCCCTGTGGCTAAATGGCTCGCGCCGTTAGCGCGTTATGTGCTGCGAGTCTAATCCAGACGGTTCACCGAAACCTCGCACAGCCCAATCCCTCCCAAGTGATCGGTGGAAAAGCACAAAAAGGCTTATCAAGGGTGTCTCCCGCCTTCTGTCCGTTTGAACAGATAACTGTGTTTGCCATGTCTTTAAGCCAAGCGTATGAAGAAACGTGGCCGTGTTCCTGTTTTTAGAGGCGTTTGCGTGGAGCAGCGCAGTTAGAATTTGGACTGTGAATATAAGCTTTGTGAGTGGTTTGTCTGAGGTGGGGGGTGGGCCTGGGGTGCATGTCCCCAGGGCTTACTTACAGGTCTTATTCATGTCTGCAGTAACACATTTGCTTAAAAAGAGCTAAACCTCTCTGGAGATGACCATGGTTCAACAGGCAAACTCATTCAGATCTTAGCCCACATTCCCACAGAATACAACAGGGAAAAAAACAATTTTTCTTTTTCTCACGATTTAACAGAGACCTCTGGTTAAAGTCTATGATTTGTTATGATTTGCTATATATATATATATGGATAAGTAATGTCATGCCCTGCAAGCTGGGAAAAGCTGCAGCTCAAGCTCCAGCTCATAGCTCTGATGTCACTAGGTTATTGCACATTGCTTGAAGTCATTCACTTGCTTTGCCTGTAATTTTTTGACCCTAAATGCAGAAGGTGATGATATGATAGATCGCTATTGCAGTGATTCTGATTTTTTTTTTTTTTTTTTCCACCCCCATCTGATCTGGCAAAGGTTACATGACACCAACACACAAATATCTGACCTCCTACTTGTTGATGTTTGGCATTTTCTCTGTATCCTGCATAACTGCCCTGGAATCGTTGATCAAAGAGCTCAACCTCAGTTGTTTCAATGAAAATTCAGCCATCAAAACAAGGTCTTTTATGCAAGTGTAAATGTCAGCACATTACCTGACAAGGGCCTCTTCTGTGCAGATAGGGAATGTGTTGAATAATTATGCTCTCTGTGCACACTGATGTAGGTGCTTTCTCTGCTGTGACTGGGTCTCAGATGTCCTTCCTTCACTTTCCACAGGCTGAAGAACCTGCCCTTCAGCTTCACCAAGCTGAACCAGCTGACGGCCATGTGGCTATCCGAAAACCAGGTGGGGACTTCTCCATATTTGTGTTTGTACCGTTCAAATTCCCACCGCCCTTGCAGCTCCATTTGTGCCAGCTGTTCATTTCTGTTACTTAGCAGTTGGGACAAAAAAAACTTTGACACAAACAAATTGAAAACAGGTATTGCTATTTGTAGGGGCGGCAGTGTAGTATAGTGGTTAAGGAGTAGGACTCATAACCGAAAGGTTGCCAGTTCAGTTCCGTGACGGGGCACTGAAGGCAAGGTAATATGCAAAAAAAATTGTAACCTATGTAAGTTGCTCTGGATAAGAGTGACTGCTAAATGCCAATAATGTAATGTATACATATAGACAAGCATTTACAGCTGATTGCTGGTCTGAATGAGGCAGTGACATTTTCCTGAGATGGACCCCATATCAGAGTGCTGTTAGGAGGATTCCTTGAGTGGACAGTGGGAGTGTTGCTCCACAGAGCAAGCATTGAGAGGGGAGATCCAGCACTCTCAGTCCTCTGTCAGTCATCCCGGTCCCCCCGCCAGTGTGTAATGAAGTCTGCGAAATGTTTCATATTTATGACCTGGAAAACCCATGCTGCTTTTGCGCTGCTCCAAGATGAATGCATAATTGGTGATGCCGTGCGGAGAAAGGAATTGGCTCACAGCTGTTTTCCGTGCCTTTGCCCACGCGGGGGGGCGGGGGGAGGGGGGTCGTCGGCGGCTGCGATCAAGGAGACAGAAGCGCCCTCCCTAAAGTTGCAGGAAGACTCGCCCCGACAGCCGAGAATCGAATTATCCCGTTAAAGCGCGGCGAGACGGGGGGACGCGGCCTCGAAGTAATAAAACGCTTCCGCTGCGTCTAATCTGAGCGCGCCATATGGCGAAAGGGCCCAGCTCCAAGGCCCGCCGCTGCAGAGGGGGCTTAGAGGTTCACCACTGAAAAAGCCCTCCGGAGGAAGTGAGAGTATTTCATCCGTTGAACACTGGGAGCGTTGATGGGTTTTGAGAAGAAAAGGGGGCTTTTTTTTTCCCCCCTCAAAGCGGTATATGTTATACTGTGAACTTTAAAGGGTTTCTCTCGCCGTCAGCAATTTTCAGTGACGGAGACCTGTGGCCATGTATGGCTAAGCGAAAACGACCTCTAGCCAGCTGAGCTCTGTATTGATTCTTATCTGGAGCCACTGAAAGCTCTCGGCGTTTAATGAGCAGCTTGGACATCTGAGGTTTTATCGTCGGGACACTTTTAATGAAAGCATTCATCTATTGGCCTTAAGAGGTTTCCTGCCCAATTCCTCTCTTTCATAAGCAGACAATCGACAAACAGCAGCCACCTAGCTTTCGTGTCTCACTGGATTGAGTGAGAGACCACAATGAGTCACATCAAGATATGTATGAAAATAATGAGGTGTATGTTTCCTGTAATTTGGTAACCTCTAGTGTCTATGCTTATTATTAAGTCTCAAAATAGTAATTTTAAAAAGCACTGATACATGACATGTTTTAATGATGAAGTTCCAAATGTGTTTCACTGTTGGTTCCAGGTTTTTGCATTATTACTAAACAAGCATGCAAACAGACTGGTACATATGTTGTAGTGATGGGGTAGTTTTAGTCAAATCAAGGTGACCTGACTTCACCAGTAAACAGGGCAAAGTTACTTTGTGGGGGGAAAAAATGTAATATTGGAAGGCCTTGGTCTGATCGATTGTTACACCTCTGTTGCGCAAGATTTCTGTATGATCCGTTTTGTAAAGGACATGAAGGTTGAGACTTCACCTAGATTGTGTATTAACTGGTTAGTTATACAGATAGCGTGTCAGAAAAGACTAGATGTGACATCACATGCCTGGATGTGATGTCACAGTTGTAAAGAATTGATCTGACGATGTCACTTCCTGTCCTACAGTCGAAGGCGCTCATCCCCCTACAGAAGGAGGAGGACCAGGAGACTCACAAGACTGTGCTCACAAACTACATGTTCCCCCAGCAACCCAGGACCGAGGAATGTGAGTACCCTGCCTAAACCGAGAAAGAGAGTCAATGACAGCTGCTTACACACACCCTGTCCAAACCTACTTGAAATAACAGGACTTAAATGAGAGGAAGAGCACTCGCAACCAAAAACTTCGGAGCCTGTGCAACACAGTGTCACGCAGGCTAGGTCCAAAGGGAAAGTTAGTGGTGATCACCAGCATACCTACCTAGTGATTTTGTGGCTCAGTAAAGTAACCACAAATATTGTGTGAAGCTTTTCTTAACTCTAGTGGCTATTATTGCTGTGTCTTTCATAGTCCCAAATTTAGGGAGTACCCTACTGTACAGTCTACACAGCTGCAGAACAGTGGTTCTCATAGCAGTACTTCATCCAAAGTACAGCTCTATTTTTGCCAGTAATTGGATTATGAAGCTGTTGATTTAAGGGACAAGGGGACGGTGCTTGTAGAGGCAGCACTTGTTCTGCCAGAAGTGGCTGTCAGCATGGAAACGGTCTGCGCGCCGTCACCGTCACGAACGGACGGCCCGTTCCCGCGGGGGTCTCCGGCTTAATGACTTCATCCCTGCCGGTGCGGTGTGCACGGAGATCATACGCGGTGATGGGAAGCGGCTAATGCAGGAGCGACGTTCTGATTGGCCGTGCCCGTGACATGCACAAACAGAATGTACCGGAGCGAATTAAAGGCTAATTGTTTAGATAGGCAGGTAGACCGATGTTTGCATAAAATGAATCGAAAACCGCATCTTTCGCCGATCAAAGCGTGACCGATGGGCCGGTTCAGGATCAACACGGGCCGGTTTTAGCTCCCGAAAACTGAAAAACAGGCCCTCCTCGCTGTGGGGAGAGCCGGCGTATCTCGAATTGGAAAGCAAACAGATTCCAGGGGGGAAAGGGGGGATTAAAAAGTCTTAACCTGTTTCCTAGCAACCCGACTTCAAACTCCTCCACGAAGAAAAGGCAACTTCTTGGCGGTAAACCCGCCCTCCGCAGTTCAGGGAAAAACACTGTGTCCTGAGCGCGACAGGGGTTCTAAAAACATGTTTACTGTACCTGTCCCCAGCGCCCACTGTGCTAGCACATGCTTCCGTAAGGAGGCAGGATCAGTGCTCCTAATATCTCAGCATAGCATGCAAACAGGTACAGCTCTCATTCGGAGGTAAAAAAGATACTTTTAGGCAACTGCAAGGCCATCACAGATGGTTCATTTTCTCATGCGTGGAGGATCAGCTGGTCTGCAGATGAGCCTACATCAGTAACCAGCGTATGAGGGAGCAGGTCATGACGGGAGACGGTAGAACCCAGCAACGGCTTTTTTCTATCCTTGAGAGTGTGTATAAGAGTGTGAGTGAGTGTATGCGTGTGTGTGTGCGTGCGTGCGTGCTACCTTGTGACGTGTCCCTCTCTCCCCCAGACATCCCGAACTCGGACAGCGAGAGCTTCAACCCCTCCCTGTGGGAGGAGCAGCGGAAGCAGAGGGCGCAAGTGGCCTTCGAGTGCGACGAGGACAAGGATGAGAGAGAGACGCCCCCGCGGGTCAGCACCGGGCCGCCGCTCCGCCCGCCCACGCGGCTTTCGCACTGCTCGAGTGGCGCGCTTTTCCAGGGAGACAGCCCGTCTGCCATTTTCATAGGAGGGCACAGTGGAAACAGCACAGGCAGTGGAAAATGGCCAGCCAGCGCAGTGTCAGACGCCCTGTCTCTCGTTTCTTTCTGAAAGTTGCCTCAGGCTCTAGAGTCTGGGTGAAATACGAGAGCGCAGCCCCTAGGATTTCTGTCAGCCGGGCACGTTCAGTCAATCTTCTCTAATCGAAGTCACCCCCCGTGGTTAATGTCAATATTCTGCTCTGTGTTTTAAACACAGACACCAAATCAGCGCCTCTTCTCTTCAGGTAGTCTTTGCAGTATCAGTGCAAGTTCAGGATGATCAGGAGAATCAGGGACAGTGCAGTGTGTGATAAGTGTGCTTTCCTTTCTGCATGAGTGCACTTGTGCATCAAATGATGACCCTAATTAAATGACAGACATGCACAATTCAGAGCGAACTGAAAGTGAGGCTAGACCTCCATTAGTGACTGATGTGCTCTGCTCAGGCAGTGTTTGAGTATAAACAGATTGCTTTCACCTTAAAGACAGTCCCAAGGAAAAGTCCTCTAAGCTGTGCCCCTCTTTGATACAGAAAGAATGCGCTCTCCAGACCCGCATTGATCTGTGTTCTGCTGTGTGGGCCATTGACATGCAGTCATCATATATTGAATTTTACTACAGCCTCTTTACCTGCCTCTCTTCACTTTAATGAAGTATTGTTGGTTTGCTATTACCTGCACCTTGATCTTAATGCAATCCTTATCAAAGACACCTGATGTGAATTTGAGTCAGACTTGCAGACACTGATTGCGGCAGACTGTTTAAATTCAAAGTGACTTTCGCTAAGTAACTGGGCCATGTGTAGAAAAATGAGTTTAGTCTCTGGGCTGCCAATATCTGATGGCCTGAAAACACCTGAAACTGACTGATACAGGTTGCAGAGTACACAGGTATAGGCACAGACTAACAAGTAACACACAGCATCAGGCTAAAAAGCAAGGTGCACAGTACAGCCAGCCAGATGCGAACACGTGCACAGAGCTTAGTGAATGACGGTCGTGTTCCTTCGCTGTCCCAGGAGGGCAACCTGAAGCGCTACCCAACCCCCTACCCCGACGAGCTGAAGAACATGGTGAAGACGGCCCAGTCCGTCGCCCACCGGCTGAAGGACGACGAGTCGAGCGACGAGTCGGGCAAAGAGTCCAAGCCTCTCCTGGCAGTGCGAGACGTCGGAGTCAAGGTCTGCGCTGCAGTGCCTGTCATTACACCACTGTCGTCACTGTGATAACCTGACTTTCAGTGCTGAGTCTCTGCCTCAGCTATAGGACGCTGTGGCTCTGACTCATGCCTCTGTTCCCACCTGAAATTAACTGGGAACTGCTTCTTTCTGCTGTAGCGGTGCTGTATATGTGTGAAATAAAGGGTGGATTGTAAATGGGGTTGAGGGAATGTTACCAAAGGTGGGGTTATTTTAGAATATTGACAGTTTGAAAGATGGGCACAAGCAGTGTACCTTCTCACTTCACACACGTAGGGCTTCCCCCCCCGTCATCGTTTGATGAATCGGTAGATGTCCCTCTCCCGTTGATCTCTTGCCGGTTAGGCTCAATGCATGATGGCGCCCGTGTCGCGGTCTCGTTGGTCAGGTAATTGAGAACGCCTGCAGCAATGGGACGCCGGTGGAGATGGAGCAGAAAGCCACCGCGAACAGCATCCAGAACCCCAGCACACCTGAGCCAAGGGACCCGGCCGAGACCCGGAACACACAGAAGATCCTGCTGAAGACCTCAGACAACCCGAGAGCCATGGTCAACCACGAGGACACACTGGAGGTGCCCAGCGTTTATTATTACATTATTGGCATTTAGCAGATGCTCTTATCCAGAGCGACATACATAGGTTACAACTTTCACGTTATCCATTTATACAGCTGGGTATTTACGGAGGCAATTCTGGGTTAAGTACCTTGCTCAAGGGTACAACAGCAGTGCCCCCAGGGGAATCGAACCACCAACTTTTTGGTTATGTGCCCTGCTCTTTACCACTAAGCTACACTGCCACCCAGCATAGAAACAAGTCTCATCTGTCCTTTTACAGTTTACTGCAATATGCAATGCTGGGAGCAGCCTGTCCTCTTACTGTTTTTTTTCCCTCACACTTATTGTACCATTTTGATATACATCATGCTGAGCAATTGTGGCAAGCAACACTTAAAGAACATGGAGGATCATTTAATGACCATGTTGATGTTAATGCTAATGCCTGCTCTGTTAACAGTGAAAGAAATGTATGAAATATAGCCCCTTTCCTGTAGTTCTCAGACTGCAGCCTTTCAGAAAAATGTATGCAATTCCAAAATGCCAGTTTGGCTGTCTGTTGTGAAGGAATTTACCTTCTCCACAGATTGCTTCTACTCAAGTCCTTCTTTGCAGGTCTATAGTCAGTAGTGTAATTAGCAGCATTAATGGTAATAGTATAGATCATTTTCTGTACAGTCTCTGTATTACCTATGGTTATTGGTTCATTTCTAGTAGTCATGTATAACTGTATATTCCTTCTCGTGTGGATGAACTTGTAAGCATTTTCCTGCACAGAGGAATGAGGTTTATTTCAAAATTTTGGCATGTATATTAAGCAATATGTCAGTTATTTAAATGTGCGATCATTCACATGGCTTACTGTATGTCATAGCTTCTGTACCATGTCAAAAGGCGATAGCAGGTCATGTTGAACTTGTCCAGATGAGGTGTAGTTTCAGCTTTGATGAATGCTAGAAAGACTCAGTATAGCTGCTTAACGTGGCTGTCTGTCTGCTTTCTCTGCCCCCGCCCCCATCTCCAGGACTCTGAGGATCTGTCCTTTGAGGAGGAGGAGGAGATGAAGATCGCTGAGATGCGGCCACCGCTGATCGAGATCTCCATCAACCAGCCCAAGGTGGTGGCGCTCACCAAGGACAAGAAAGGTGACCCAGCCGATCGTGCGCTGTGCACTTAAAATGCACACCAGTGTTCTGTGCTTTATTCAGCTGTGATGTCACCCAGTGTGCATCATACTGTTATATTCTGCTGTTGGAAGATTGTCCGTCCTACAGATATCGGCCAATCGTGCGTTGGTGATGAAGACTAAGTGACAGAATGTTTCATTCTCCATTCTCCATTCTGACAGACGACAGCAAGGATGCAGACTCCCTGCTGGACGAGACGGTGGCCAACAGCAACCAGAACAACAGCAACTGCTCGTCCCCGTCGCGCATGTCCGACTCGGTGTCCCTGACCACCGACAGCAGCCAGGACACCTCCCTGTGCACGCCCGAGAGGGAGGCCAAAATGTCCCTGGAACCCGCCAGCAGGTGATGTCATCTCAGACTAACGAACATGTCACAAGTGCCTCTCTTAATATTGCTTCCTTTCAGTCTGAAAAGGAAGGTAAATTCCTCTCTGCAATAAGGTACTCTGACTACGGTCATCATCTGAATTTCTTGCCATGCTTTTTCTCAAAAAAAAAAAAAGTGTGTAACTAGTGTGTCATCGTATCTAGTAGCTTTCAGTGTCTTTTACATGTAAATGGACCTTTATGTTTACTCTGCCACATGCCTAAGTATTAAAATTTGTCTAGCTTAAAGCAGAACGGGTTGCTTTCAAATGTTGATACTACTTTGTTTTGAATATTAATTTTCATACTATATATTGAATATTTCATTTCCATGTTATCATTGTATTGTGTGAGAATCTAGTATCTTCAAGTCAATAAGTGTCATCTTCAAAACAGCCTCTCTTCAGTAGAACATTCAAAATTTTCTTTCAAATTAACATTCAATATGATCAGCTTCATATTCTGCTGGCTAAAGAACAGAGATTGCTCCAGTATGTGCAAAAGTGAGAAAGTGACAGTGTCAGCATATCATTTAATAGGAGATGCTGTGAAGATAGGATGCTGTGACTAATCGACCGAGATGCCCGTTTTGTGATAAGTGAATTAATGCGGTGCCTCATGTTTTCAATACCAGGCAGGAGGATGAGAACCTGAACCAGCTAAAGGAAACGACCCCCCTCCTGCAGAATGGCAACGGTTCTGACACGTCTCTGCAGGCCTTGCTGAAGAGCCAGCAGGAGTACGAGTCGAGGCCAGAGAAGACGAGCGACTTTGACCTCTCTGTGGAGGAGAGGCTGGCGCTCATCGAGAAGGGCATGGAGCTGAGCAACAGCGTGGGCAACCCCTACAGCAGGCTGGACCAGATCAACATGAACGTGTCCAAGCCGGCGCCGGACAACGCGGGACTGCTGGAGGGCCCGGAGCAGGCCCGGAACGTGCCGTCCCAGGAGGACCTCAGCAACAGCTCCGCACTCAACAACAACAATGCCAGACCCGCCGCCGAGCACCTGGAGAACGGGAACCAGCAGCTCCCCCGGCACGCCCCGGCCGACTGCTTCAACGGCCGCGCCGAGGAGCCCAAGGGGTCGCCGGCGAAGCTGGAGGCGGACAGGACGGCGGCCATGATGGGCGTGGCGGCCAGCAGCGACATGGCCCTCTCCCGGAGCACCGAAGAGCTCTCCCCCCAGAGGAGGAGCGCCCCGCCCCCCGTGGTGAAGTCGCAGAGCATCACCAACATGGACGCCGGCGGGATGAGGCTCTACAACATGGACGTCGACAGCGGGCTGTGCGAGGCCGGGGGGCCGGGGAGAGGCCCCGGGCCGGCCCCGCAGGGCCAGAGCATCGTGCGCAGCAAGTCCGCCTCCCTCCTGAGCGACCAGCCCCTGCAGGTCTACCCGGGCTCGTCGGCGTCCTCGTCCGACCTGCTGTCCGCGTCCAAGCCCATGGCCAAGTACGAGCCCCGAGTCCCGGTCCCGCCCCAGTACAACGTCCAGTACACCAGCAGCACCGTGCCCAAAGACAACCTGTGGACTCAAAGGACGCCCGTCCCGCCCGACCAGGCGTACCTCCCCCCCCAGCACTCGCTGGCCAACACCAACTACTCCAACCGCAACAACGCCCCGCCGTACCCCCTGGCGGCTCAGCAGCGCGCCCCGCCCTACCCCGGGGACGCGTGGGGCAAGGACAGGCTCCTCCCGCCGCGGGGCGCCCTCCAGAGGCAGGGCAGCGGCTCGTCCTCCGCGGGCCTGGCCGACCCCCGGCGCATGCACGCGCCCGAGGGGGAGTACGTGACCTACCGGGACATCCACGCGGCGGGCCGCGGGCCCCTGCAGATGAGCCAGGCCTCCCAGCGGCCCCTGTCGGCCCGCACCTACAGCGTGGACGGGCCCGGCGGGCCCCGCCCGCAGAGCACCCGCCCCCCCGTCCACGAGCCGCCCGAGAGGACCATGTCGGTCAGCGACTTCAACTACCAGCACGGCAGCCCCAGCAAGAGGCCCAACGCCAGGGTGAAGTCGGAGCACTCCCTGCTGGACGCGCCCGCCGCGGGGAGGGTGCCCGCCGACTGGAGGGACCAGGTGATGCGGCACATCGAGGCCAAGAAGATGGAGAAGGTACGCGCCCCGCTCCGGTGGTCACAGTCACCCACACGCCGTCGTGAAAAATCTCTGCGTTTCAGAAGTCTGATTCATAGCAGTCTCAGGCAGAAGGGCTCTGGCTGTCATTCAGTTAAAGAGGCCCTGAGCTCTAGTGTCAGCATGGCTCACCGAAAGCATAACCTTTGTTTCCAAGTCCTGCTGTATGTAAGCAGATTACAATGGTAACAAGCTAAGCGTGTGGTGACACATTAGTCAGGCTCACAGCTGTGGTGCGATACGGCCCGCTGTCACTGCGGAGAGCGTCTCTGCAGACTGAGTTCAGCTCTGTTCGATTTTTCGTTTGAAGCAGTTTATTGAGGGTTTTGCATCCAGACTGTGCTCCCTTGAGAGTGGCGGAGGTGTGGCTTTCCCCTCTAGCTGAGGTGGCTCCTCTGGGGTTGTGAGGCTGTGGCCCTGGGGCTCCGGGCTAAACCTCTGGGGGAGCAGAGTGTAATGCGCTCTATGACCTGACACACCTGAGGGTTCTTCACCACAGCTTCAGAAAGGGAAGTGTGAGGGAGGGGTTGCCAGGCCTCATGCTACAAGTCTCCCTGGGGCAGCAGCAGCCTCTTTACTCTGCAGGCACAGGGAATTATGGGTTGTAGAAAGAGCTTGTGCAAGTCCTGTGGTTTCCTCAGAATGCCACAATATCACAGTGGTTTTTAAGAGGGGGGCCTAAGAATATGTTTTGAATAGTCCATCTTGAAAAATAATACACTCAGATGAAGTGTAGAGCTGCAAATTTGGAACTATTGTGTGCACAACCATTGATACACCCGTTTCAGGTGTTTTTTCACATTTATCATCCATATAGTCAGTGACCTGATAATCCTTCCAGATTAACCTGTCAAACAGGAACTTTAACATGTTGAAGTTTAAAATCCCGTAGTGTGATTGATTGTTGTTTGTGCTGTAACTTGAACAAGGGCAGAACATAGATCACCTGGACTTCAGTTGAACGTTAAATCCTTAATTCCTAAAGTCTTAAAGATGCAGGTGTCTTCAAAAAATAAAATTGCGCATGTGTGTGGGTCTGACATCTTTTGGCAGTGTGGCTTTTGCCAGTGAACAATCCTCTCTGAGCACTAACACGTTGTTGCCATCACTTCTGTGCTGAGGCGTGAGAATTTCACTGCATGCTGCCGGAATGCACAAACAGAATATATTTACCTGTGTGTGCGTGTGTGTGTGTGCCTGTGTGTGTGGTTTTTTTTTTTTTTTTAACACACCCTGGTGTAATGCATGCCTACTAAAGTGTCCATGTTGAATCTGTGTCCCTCTCTGCTCAGAGCATGCTGTCTCGGTCCTTTAATTCCAATTACGCTGCAGTGAGCAGCTCTCACTATGGCAGCTGTAGGGACGTGCATGCCAGCCAGGGCTTTGCGGCCTTTAGTGCTGGAGACGGAAGGCCCTGTGGAGCCCATGGCCTCTGTGTGAGTACAGCTCCTCCCACTAGGCTAGCTGCAAGCCCCTCCCACTGCCTGACCAACCACCTGCCCGATAACCTGTTTAAAGGAGGCATTCTCTGCTGTGGGTGCGCACTTTAAAATCCGGCCCCAGGAAGCACCACGCTCGCTGGGAAGTTGCCGTGAATTTTGTATAAATCGACACAAACATATTAATTGTATAAAAAATTTGATTGTGTATCAGATTTTTTTAAAAACCTATTATAAGACAGGCACTTCAGGTCACTGTATTTCACTGATGGGAAAAAAAGGACAACTTTTGCCTGAGGCTTTTTCGCAAGAATATGAATGTATTTTCCAAATTCAGCTGGACAGGACGTAGCCACTGTTAGTGGACAGTCCTATTAATGCTAATGTGTGCTGAAACCATACACGGGTGTCAAAAACACGCAGAAGTATCAAAGCGATAATCATTTTACATAAAAAATGTTATTACCATTTAGTGTCGATCATTGGTTATGCAGTATTTTGTTATGAATTTATAGCATGGTGCGCTAATAGCCTAAAATTCAGAAAAAAGGCGCTTATTTGAATTGGCTCAGCACAGTCAACTGAGCTGCGACAAGCTTGAGTTTCCTCCAAGCAATAATGATGTCACTGGCCTGGCAAATATTGCCAGAGTGGTTGGGAATAGTGGAAAATGCCCTTTAAACATGCTATCCATCCTTTGACCCCACTCTACCTCTGCTTTCTCCTCCTTCTACTCATCCAAATCCACTTTGAATGCATAGGTCACTGTAGTTCTGCTAGATGTAGCAAAATCATTTCCATACTAGCAGTATCTTATGTCACGCATGGGTCTTCCTCTAAGGCCTTCTCTCTTTTTTTTTTAACTTACAATCACACCCTAACATTTCACTGAGTTTGTGAACATAAATCCTGCTCTTGTCAAAGGGTAAGTGCGAAATGTATAATTTGTATAGCTGTGGAGATAGGCTTTTATCAGTGCGAACAGGGTGGAACGAGACTGAGGCGCAGGTGAGATAAGCTGGGTGTGGAAACGGATAAACACAGCTGGAAAACGCCATTGTTTTCAGGGGGTTTTGTCTTTTGCATGTGTGCCAGACACAACACGCAGTATGAAAAGCAGCTCCGAGAAAGGAGAACAGGCTGCTCGCAGCGGCGGGAGCTGCCAGCAGTGTGTTACAGCAGTGTGAGCACAGGGTTACACTCCAGAAGCACAGGATATTCTCAGTTCGGCTCGCGACACAGAACAAAAAGTAGAACAACAGACATTCGCTTGCCGGTGCAGGGTTGTAGAATTCTCTAGTTTTAACACAGAAATGGCGTCCACCATCAGAACGGACTGCGAAGCGCTGCGCTTGGTGTGAAATCAGAGGAAGGCCGAAATGGCCTTCGGCCGTTTGCTGGTGCTTCCCAGCCTAGAGGCCTGATGCTGACAGCTAACACAGAGGCAAACCCCTGATGCAGACCTCTTGCCGTTTCTTCCTCATGCCGTTCATTCTCAGTAAACTCGGTAAATTGTACTGGAAGTTGCTGTGGATAAGAGCGTCTGCTAAATGAATGTAATTTAAGGTAACGTAATGCAACTCAGCCAGCTGGGTCACCTTCAGCTCCGCTATCCCTAATGGCATTTGTATGCCCCTCAGTTGACCAAGGCAGAATTGTAAAAGTTAGACACTCCTGCTGTTGTTGAAATGACACCAGCGGACGCTCCGTGGTCCTGGTAGGGTTTAAAAAGCCGCGTGTTTCCCCGGGTGAGCCGAAGCCGCGACGCGTGAGTCTGCACGCCGTCGCCTCGCCTCTTTGTCGAGCCGCCGTCCAAACCGCTTAAACGTCGCCGGCGGATTTGGCCCGGCGGCTTACGCGCTCATCAAAGACAGCCCTGCATTTGGCAAACACCCGAGATTAGACTCGGGCTTACACCTGTCGTACTAATGACCGTCTCTCCCTTTCCCCCGACAGGAAGACGTCTTTGGGCCTCCAGGACCACAGGGCTACCCCATGGATTCCCTGAGAAAAGTAAGCTTTGTACAGTGGTGCAGTTTGAGACCATTCCTTCCAACCCATGCTTTGCAGTTTGCACACACCTACTCATAGAAGGGTTTTTCTTTATTTTTACTATTTTCCACATTTTAGAATAATAGTAAAGACATCAGAACTAATAAATAACACAAATGGAATTACGCAGTGACCAAAAAAGTGTTAAACAAATCAAAACTTATATTTCACATTCTTCAAAGTAGCAAAAAAATATTTTTTAAAATTACATTTTTTGGAAAGAAATTCCTACACAGGCATTAACTTAACTATTTATTTTTGTCCAAGAAACAAATTTCAAGCATTTAAGCATAAGCCATTAGATCAAAATGTCTTTGAATGCATGTCTCCCAATATCTGAATCAGGTGTGTCCAAACTTTTGACTGATACTGTATGTAAAATGCGTCTATAATGACAGGACTGATGTAACACTACTGTAGTTTGTTGGGATGGGGTTGGGTGTGGGGGGGGTACTACAAGATACCCCATGCACTGTGCACCTTATCCATATTACTGCATTGATTTTTGGTCCCTTTGCATGGGGGTCGTGGTCGAGTATAAAAGCGCCTGCGCTTGCTTATCGGGTGTGTTATTTGCAGCGCTGCACATTAGCGTGGAGGAGTGAAGTAGCTGTCTCCTAGCCTGGGAGCGGAGCAGCGCAGCCTCGTGTGGCACCTCGGGTCCGGCGGTAATTAATTAGCTCTGTTAATGAGCGGCGCTCTTTCTCTCTCTCTCTCGGGGGCCCACGCTGTGCGCCTCCGTGCTTTTGAAGGTCAGCCGCGGTTCCTGATATAAATAGCTTGCGTTTTCCTGGAGTTGGTTCGAATGCTGTGCTAGCTTAAAGCCACATCGCCGGCGTGTTAATTATGCATGGTTATTACTCCATGCAGGAGGGTTAAAATGGGGAAAAAAAGTCACCCTGACATCTCAGCGGTATGGATTAGATATTAGATATTAATCTCATCATCTGATACTGCACGCAGCTGCTGGGAATGGAGTTCTGAGTTATTAGATTATTAGGTTATTAATATATGTTATTAGGTTTAGATAATACTTAGTGTTCGTTATTTTATTCTTCAGTTAAAGCTTTAATAGGAGAAACATTACCTTTCTGAAAGGGGAAAAACTAGGTGGTTAGATCTTATAATGGATCAATACAAAATCAGAATAGAACACAGGTGATGAACACCGCATGGTCGAAAACATCATTGCTCATGTGTAAAATTAAACGAATCACTCAGGAGCATTGCAGCAGTGCGCGGGTACTTTCCTCCGATTTCCCCCTCATTCCGTTTTCGCCCAGCACCTGCCTAGCATAAGCTAACGGATGTGCGTGTGCCTCTGTGGAGCTGCCCGGGACAGAACACAGATCGCATTGTTTGCGGTGCAGCGTGTTCCTGCTCAGCGGTCGCTAAAGAATGCGGCGCCGAAACGCGGGGAGATGCGAATGCCGAACGCCGCGGCAGCGGCGCCCGCTCTGACACGGCGGCCGGAGCGCAAGGCATCGTGGGCTTTCCAGGCTCTCGCCCCTGCCTCGGCGGCGGACTCACTGAGAGCCGCTGCTGATAGAGGCCAGGTGATTGAACGACCCTGGTTTGCCTCAGTGATGGATGTACGCTCGCAGGCTCATGAAGTGGTTGCGTCAATGATTTACTCAGTGTCTGAGAGAGACGGGCACTTTTGGATGGGTCCCGTTGGCTTTTCTTTCTGGAGAAACTCCCTTTTTAAAGGGGAGGACAAGCTTTCCTATTTGCTTGGTCCTTACTTGGCCCTGTCATTCTCTGTACTCTCCTCTCTCCCCCTGCCTGCTCTCTCTCACTCTCCCTCCCTCCCTCTCTCTCTGTCACACACACACACACACACACACACACACACACACACATCTGTGCTGGGCTACAGCTGCCGCTGCATTTGGGAGATTTTTCTGGCTGGCCGACAACTCAATTTATCGGAAGTGGGCCATAAAGCGGACGCACCACTCGTCATGAATAGTCATGGGGGGGGGGGCCGAGAGGGACGAGCGCGGAGGCAGGCGCCGTACAGTGCTCTGCTGAATGCCACGCGAATGCTGATGAAGGACAGGGGAAGGAGGTACTCGGGGCCGGGGGGAGAGGTGGCGTTTCCATGGAGATGCGCACCTCCTCCCCCCTAAACCCCTCTGTCACAGCCTGGCTTTAGGTAACCCCAGTCTGGATTAGGTCTGAAGCATCATCCAGTTCATTCCCCTCAGCCGCTTCCCTGGAAATTACCTGGCCCATATGCTGACTGGAGCTGTGTGTGTTTCACTTACATTTTATACTCGAAGGAGTGCTGTAGCACTTTCCTAATCTTGAAAGTAAAGGGTATATATTCGTGATTCATACATCTGGATTACTGAGCAGTTTGTCAGTATTTTTTCTAGTGTTGTGACCCCGTACCCAAGCCATCTGTTAAGAAACGCATAAAAACATAATAGCGATTCATCATGAGGCTGATACATTAGAGGACTTTTTTTAATCATTTTTATTGCAGTTCACATTTAACAAACTTTAAATTCCCCCTTGGGTGGGAAAGGTATCTTCATAATTACATTTCAAATGTAGTTTATTTGAGATGTATCTGATTTGGAATACAGGAAGTATTTTTACAGGGAGTATGCCTGCCCCCTGGTGTCAGCCCAATGTAACAGCAATAGTTGACCCAGACTGTCTGGTTTTGTTATGGGGTAGTGGTATTATTAACTCTGGTGAACCTTTGCGGAGGCCATGTGGATTAAAATGTAAGGTAAAGAAACAAATATGAATTTCAGGAGCCGCTGGCTAGCATTTCACATCTGAAATCCCAGAAAGGGCATTGCCTCTCCTGGGATATTTGTGAAATACTCTAGACAGAGGTTACCATCATTAGTCAACGTATAGTAAAGATATAGCTTAGATGATCTGTGAAAGCTTGGCTGCAGGGTTACAGGGTTTACTAAGCGCATACTCCTGCTCTTGACTCTGGTGGTACGTTGCTTTGTGTGTGCGTGCGTGTGTGTGTGTGTGTGTGTGTGTGTGTGTGTGTGTGTGTGTGTGTGTGTGTGTGTGTGTGTGTGTGTGTGTGTGTGTGTGTGTGTGGAGGCAATTGTTTCCCTGGAGCAACGGCTGTACGCCGGCTCCCGAGCAGACGCCACCCCATGCTGTCTGTAATGAACACTGGGCCAGCGGGTGAGCCTGTGAGCTCTCAGCGCTCTGGGCCACGCGTACAGCAGTGCATATACACACTGTCATCTGTCGCACGCAAATACTCACTCTCACAGACACACATTTACATGCAGACAAACATGCAACAAAGCTTTGCACACAGAAGCTGAGGCTAGGCAATTCCCACCCTGCCTGGAGTGAGAGAACCTAATTTCAATCAGCTGTCAGCGTCTCAGAGGCCTGCCTGTGTCAGGCGGTCAGACTCCCCAGAAGAGAGAAGGCATTTTGTCTGCATTTTCAAGCCTTATAAATGAACGCATTCTCTTTCTGCATGGACAAACAATGACTCAACCAATGGCAGTTTTGATGAATGGCAAGCACAGTGTTAACTTCCACTATCATGTGTGAAGGCTACCGCGCTTACAAAAAAAAGCCTCAGCCGCGCAGCAGATGAAACAACACCCCGCCGGCGTTGTCCTCTAATTAAGCAGAGCTGCCAAAAACCTCACAATCTAATAGAAGTAATGCAATTACCCGCTAACTCCATCTTCCGCGCTCAGGGTAGCACTGTTTTCATGAGTCTGCGTCTTTGGACCGTGAGTCAGACTTTTCAGAATGCTGCGGATGATACTGCCTCTAAAAGAGACCATTCCAGCACCTATAAATCAGGACTTTATGCTGAAAGCAGAAGATTTAATTTCCTCAGTTGTTTGCTAGGGCTGCAGTTGCATTTGGCCAAGCGCGATTGCCAGAGTTGTATTTCCTGTCTTTTTTTTTTTTTTTTAAATGTTGTGGCTTCCCTGTAAGCACTGAGAAGTTGTGGATCCCAGTCTTTGTAATGTGGCCAAGATTTTGAATGACTTCACTTTGTGTGAGTTGCCCTCTCAGCAAAACGGAGGTAATGTAGTTCTGGTACCGACAGAGAT
Organism: Megalops atlanticus; assembly: GCA_019176425.1. NCBI lineage: Eukaryota > Metazoa > Chordata > Actinopteri > Elopiformes > Megalopidae > Megalops > Megalops atlanticus. Next base: position 24,123,732 of record CM032880.1, read on the forward strand.
TCGCTCACGCATAATCACTGTTTTATATTTCGTCTGTCAGACTTCTCCTTGTCTAACATTTTACTACCAATATAGATAAAACCAGTGCATGTGTGCGGAACTGGAAATTTTAATCACATTGATGGGGTTCCATCCAGTGTGCTTTCCCTCAGGGCACTGTGTACTGTAGTAGCCTGGCCTGCTCCCCCCGTTCTTGAGGCCATTGGTCAGCGGTCACTTAATTTTTCAAAGGACTTTCGTGGCTGGTACAGGGACAGGTGGGCTGACCGTGGCGTGCGTCTCTGTGTTCCTCAGGTGCCTTTGACAAACGGACAGATGTGTCCCCCCGGCCGTCCTCCGATGACCTGCGGCCAGACGCCCATGGCCCGCCATCCGTCCAGAGAGCAGCTCATAGACTACCTGATGCTGAAGGTTTCCCAGCAGCCCCAGGGGCCACCCCGCGCCCCCCACGAGGTCCTGCAGCAGGAGGTGAGGACTGTGTCACTGTGCTTGTCGAGAACGGCTGTTTCTTTACCAGTCTATGGGAAAAGGCTGTACTGTTTTATACCGGTCCACAATTGGCTTTGTTCCACCAAGGGTTTTCCCAGAGACCCCTCAACCTGCTGCTTTAGCACTCCCTAGCAGCTCATGAGCACCAACGAGTCACATAGATGAGGTCAGCAGTGATGCACCTATCGTCCAATCGATGTTCGCTGTGCTTTGGTGCACTGTGGGTCTTGTAGTGTTAAGACATAGCAGTTGACTGTGTGCGAGTGTATTTCTTTAGAGCTCCTGCATTACTACAGGGAATGTGTGAAGAGGGGAGCTTAACATATTCCAGTTGGTGATTGATTTCAAGGCTACTTCTCATTATTAAGATTTTTTTTTTCAGAGTTTTGAATCAGTTTCAAGTTGCGTATTAATATTTACAAATCAATACAATTTACTCACTTAAAACCGTACAGAAATGGAAATTGGTTATAGAAACTATTTACTTACGTGCTTGCTATGTGTTCATTTGCTGTTTTACAATGAATTTATTTTAATGAATTTATGCTTCATAAGTAGTGACAACTGCATCAAATGTGTTCTAACAGAACAAAAAGGCCCTTCAAGTAGAATGTCTCCTGTTTCTGGTCACAGAGAATTTATCTCATACTGAACATGTCACTCCAGCATAGAGCCTTCTAACAATGGCTGGGTGACACAAGCTGGCTCCAGGGCTGGAATTCAATCAGAAGGTGCACCCACACACTAATAAAACATGACTCAAGAAGTGTTCACTTGTCAGAAGGCAGCTGGTCTGATAGTCGAAACCGCTAACTGTTTTTGTAAGCGTAGAATATCAAGTAGACTAGCGTTAATCAGGCCGCAGGTGCCATTGACATGATGCCCTGCTTCTCGGTGCTGATTTGGTGAAAAGAGACAGAAACAGCAAAGGTTTGTTCATGTTCATGTAATTTGGACACGTTTGAGCAGCTTAAAAGCATAGCCACGCTCTACCTTGCAGCGAGAGAATTAGGTAGTATCACCTCCCCTTTTTGGGCAGGAAAAAGCTCCTGGCTATCTCAGTTGGCTGTTCAGAGTTTACATTATATTACATTGCATGCATTTAGTAGACAGTCTTATCCAGAGTGACTTCCAGCACAATAGACCATAGGAATATCCATTCAAGCTGAATGAGCAACAGTGGCAGACCAGGCTAACAACACTCCCACACCAGTGAGTGTGAGCATAACACTATTCAAGCTGACCCCCGTGGGGAGTTCATTCCACCACTGAGGGACCAGTACAGAGAGGGATTGTTTGAGAGGAGTGACCCCGTCGGGATGAGGCAGTCAGTTTCCCCTGTTGGTTGTCAGCACATGTAGCATCTTGCAGGTGATGATCTGAGGTATTCCTCTCGTTAATTACCGACACGGCCACTCTGTTGCAGGTCCGTGTGAAGATCGAGAAGAATCCCGAGCTGGGTTTCAGTATATCCGGTGGAGTGGGAGGAAGAGGGAATCCATTTCGTCCGGACGATAACGTATGCATTTATTTTTAATCCTCATTTCTCCCTGCCTAGCATGAGTAATGCAGACTCTGCATTTAGATGGAAAAATACTGCGTTATTCATCCATGTTTTTATTTTTTAATTCATTCAGTACTTGAGACATGGCAATTTGCTTTGATTTTGAGAAGTAAAATGCATTCGCCTGCACTTGGGTTGTTGTGTTTGCATTCTGATGCGAATACTATTGTGAATTACTGTCTCATCAATACAAATCTGATTCTGGTGTTCCCGCAGGGCATATTTGTGACAAGAGTCCAGCCAGAAGGACCTGCATCCAAGCTTCTTCAGCCAGGGGATAAGATTGTCCAGGTAAAAGGTGGATGTTTTAGTAAGGGTAGCCACCACCTGATGCTGATTACTTTATCACCATTTTGCTTTGATGTCTAGTGGCTAAAGTAGGCATGTATCTGAATGATGAAGCTGAACTCCAGTTTTTAATTGTAACCAATGTCCTCTCCTTGCAGGCAAACGGATACAACTTTGTCAATATCGATCATGGACACGCGGTATCTCTTCTAAAGACGTTTCCCAACACGGTGGACCTGATCATCGTCAGAGAGATGTCTGCATAGAGCAGGAGGAAGAGGCGGCGGCCATAGAATATGAAGAGACATGAAACTGAATGTTTGCGTCATTATTTTTCTACACAGAGGAGCCAGTTCTATTATTAGATGTTTGAACTGCATAGGTGAAGGACTTCAGAGCTTTGGTAAATGGGGGATAAACCACTGCAGTAAATGAGTGGGGGTGTAAGCAGGCACCTGAAACGGTCTTCACTGTGGAATCTCCGGGTATTTATTAATATTATTTTTTACTCGGAATGGAGCAAAGATGGTGTGTTCGTACAAAAAAACCTGTGTGCTTTCTGTACAGACTTGTAGGGTTTTTTTTTTTAATAGTTCGTACGCATTACTGGTTAACAGACTTCTGGTAGTTAAGCATAAGTTGTAGCTGGCCAGTAGGGGGCAGGGCTCCCTGTTTGCCTCAGTCCATATGCCTTTACTTTTAATCATGTTTTTTTTTAAACTTAAGAAGATGCTGAAACCACTTTTTAGATGTACAAGAGATGAGATCAGGAGGACAACGCTATGTGCATATTGTGAAGATGAATGTAGTGGTGAAGTGAGTTCACTGGACAGTTCAAATTTCCCTGTCTGCCTGCAAGGGTGTTTTGAAATGCCTGTGTCTGCTTGGAATGGCCATTTTCCATGTCATCAGTAGGGGGCACTCTTAAGTCATTTGAACATGCTTGCCTTTTTTGCAGTGTGGGTGGCAAACAGAAAAGGGGACAAGGAGTTACAGTTTCATTGCCACCTCAGAGCTAGACAACGAATACAGTAAATTCAGTTGCCATTTATTCTACACAACCTCCAAAGCACCTTTGCAAAAATCCTCCATGGGGCCTTTTGTTTGAAATTTCACACGGTCAGATGAGAAACCACTGCCTGCGTTCTCGTGATCAGGCTCCCTACCTAGAGTGTCTCTTAACAATGTTCCATCAAACCCTTACAACCGAAAACCTTACAGCTTCAGACTCCACTGATGAAACTGCCTCTGTTCATGTCCTGTAGAATGCAGTAAATGCTCTCTGTATGTGAAATATAAGGACTGGAACACGGAAAGGAAGATATTGGGGGGCTTATTGGTGAAAACTAGTAATTTGCTTGGCCTTAAGTAGCCTTGCCTGGAGCATGAGTATAGGAAGTGGTACATGCTAGGTAACCAAAGCAAGTGTCTAAAAACTGTGGCAAGGTGTTGGGGAACTGCTGAAGATATCGAGACTGTCAGGGTAGGTGGGGCCAGACTCCGGACCCCTCCCACTGGTGTTGTAATGTTTATAAAGGGCTTCACCTAAAGGCAGCCATAGCCAACTAAAACACTCACAACGACAGAGTTTTTAAAGGGTTTCTGACACCATTGTTAAAGTGGGGGGAGAAAAACGTTTGCCTTTCCATTGTGTAAGAAGTGCATCCTTGTAAAAATCGTGCTCAGATTTTTACTTTCTGAAATGAGTTTCATGTTTGGATTTTTGTTTTATGGTGAATGATATGAAGAAGGCAAAAAAAGTGCCATAGACCTGGAACTGTTTGAAGCAGGGCAGACAAGACTCTGACTCTGTGCCCTGTGATCCTAGCAATAGTCACTGCTCTAAACGGCAAACAAGATGTCCTAGTCAGCATTAATCAGTGGTACAGTGGTCAAATAGCAATAGTCATAGCGTTTTTTTTTTTCTTTCTTGAAAAAAGTAAATATCAGATTCATCTTTTTAAAAGCAAAAAGGAAACCCTTTAAGTACTCTCTGATTGTTATACAGGATTTTATATTGTTGAACTTTTTTAATGAAAATGTAGATTAAACTTGTGAATTGTTCATTTGAAGAAAAAAAACAGACTTCGTAGTGTCACATGTGTCTGAGATGACCCAGATTTTTATAAATACCCATGCTACAGAAATTCTGCAGCAGCTGCCCTCAGTGATCCCATGTCTGTGTGCTGACTGCTAAAAAAAAAAACTGAACAGCAGTTTCAGAGGCTTTGCTGTCGGGCAGGGTTAAGACTCACCTGCGAGCTAAAGGCATCCATTAAAACCAATCAATCATTTGTAACAGTGCAATTGATATAAAGTATATTTAAAAAAAACTAATTTCATGAAGGCTGCAAACACAAAAAAATGGTGATCATGCATAATCTGTGTAATGAAAATTATTTTTAAAATTTATTTTAAAGGCAACTCTTGCTATGTTTACATGCAACAAAGTGTAACCGGGGAGATGACTTGCTCCAGTGTACGGTTGGCATGAATTCCATCGTTAAATGTTTAGTTTCATAAAGTTGTTTTTGTAAAGCATACCTTGTTCATGTCATTCAACAGATCCTGCTGTATCTGTATTACATTTTATGTGAATGAAGTAGTGTAGCTTTTTTTTCTTTTCTTTTTTTCATGGTTCTGTGAGTTGTGCACTGAACTATTTTAGTTAAATTACCACAGGAATGTGGAATAGCTGTTTCATGTAAACATAGCTGTGTGTGCCTGCTCTGATGAAAAAAAAATCAATACTTTTATAATTAGATTACTTTTGTGTGAAAGCCTTGAAGGTGTTATACCTATGAAAGACAATTTGATCCTAACCTGCTTGTTTATGGTTCAATTTTGTGTCTTAATTTTGTGCATAAAACTGTTAATGGTACTGCCTTTCCCCTGTAAGCATCTTCTTGTCTTCTCTTTGTGGATTGGCATCAAGTGGAAAAAATGATATGTAAAAAAGTCACCTCTTGATTTTTTTTTTTTTTTTTTTACTTATTTTAGATTTCGATTCAAAAATTCCCAAATTGCATTGGCATACCAGAAGCATAGAGATGGCCGTATCGATGGTCAGTTTAGCTTCCTCGTGTAAAAGGACACCTTAAATTTGTGATGCCCCCAGCTTTGACATCAAGGTTCCATTCATCTGGTTTTAAAAACATGAACATTTTCATCTGTTTAAGTTATTGTGCTGTATGTTCTATATTTTCTGTGTGGGACTGGGAATATTCAGATGAATTTCCCGAAGTCAAAATGGTGTATTTTATATTGACAGCAAAAAAAGGATCTATTCATCATACAGTGTAGACAATCTTGGAATGAGTTCTGGGGTCACACATTCTTACTATATCATTAAAGAACAACTTTCTAATATTTTTCTTGATGTCCCCATGTTTATTTTTTATTTATTTAGCACATTCTGTTTCTATGATTTTTAGATTACTAATCAAAATGTAAATACTTTTAAAAGGTAAAAAAATGAAATAATCATGGCATTAGTTTGTAAAACCAGCAATAAATTGCAATGCAGAAACAACCCTTTTAATGTATAACTATTTCAGATGTTTCTTTGGAAGTGGCTACAAGGAGACGATTGATATGCATTTATTCAACATTCCAGATTTTGTACATAATTACTGTTTCTGAAGTAACCTGTGGAAAATAAATAAACTAATGCTCTTTAAAGTTTTCCTGTGGATTGAGTTTTTCCTTTCATTGGTTTTATTTGTCAGGATGTTGATTTAATTGTGAAAGTAACATCTATTGGCTTATACAATTTACAATTTACAATCTGGCATTTCACAGACACTTTTAAACCAAAGCAACTTACAATTAGTGCATCAATCAGATATAGCTGACTTCCTCATAGGCAAAAGATCACAGTAGGAATGCAAAGTAATTATTTACAATACCATGCTCCTGTATATCCTGCAACAATAAAACAGAAATCTGCAAACAAAACCTGCAACATAGAGACAGGGTTAGTACAGAAGATTTTTTTTGTACCATGACACATAGATACATAACAGAAAGGTTAGACAATAGGGGACAAGTGGATTCTGAAAAGGTGGGTTTTCAGGCTCCTGCGGAAGATGGCAAGTGATTCTGCAGTTCTGATTGGGTGAGGAAGGTTGTTCCACCACCGCAGAACGAGGGCAGAAAAAAGACGTGGCCGAGTGGAGCGGCTGCCAGGTTCCCGAAGTGAGGGGACCGCCAGCTGTCCAGAGGAGGTTGAGCGGAGGGGTCTGGTTGGAGTGTATGGAGTGAACAGAGACTGAACGTAGGACGGGGCAGAGCCTCTTGTGGCCTGGTAAGCCAGCACCAGTGTCTTAAACTGCTATCGGGCTGTTATCGGAAGCCAGTGAAGTGCAGTGAGTAGTGGAGTGACATGAGTGTTTTGGGAGGTTGAATATCAGGCGTGCAGCAGCATTCTGAACCAGCTGAAGCGACCTGATGGCGCAGGCCGGTAAACCAGCCAGTGAGGCATTGCAGTAGTCAAGGCGGGAGATGACTAGTGCTTGAACTAGGAGCTGGGTTGCTTGTTGGGTAAGGAAAGGGCGGATCCTCCTGATGTTGTAGACGGAGAATCTGCAGGACCAGGTGACTGCCGCGATGTGGCTTGAGAATGTTTGCTGGTCGTCCAGGATCACGCCCAGGTTTTTGGCTGACCTGGAGGGGGTCACCACAGAACCCTCAATGGTGATCGGAGCGTTGATCGTTGGGGAGTTCTTTGCTGGAAAAAAGAGAAGCTCAGTCCAGATTGAGCTTAAGATGGTTAGCAGACATCCAGGAGGCAATGCCGGCTAGGCAGGCTGCAATGCGTGGGCGGACCTGAGAGTCGGAAGGGGAGTAAGAGAAGAACAACTGTGTGTCATCTGCATAGCAGTGGTAGGAAAGACCGTGGGCAGAGAGGACCTGTCCAAGTGATTTAGTGTAAAGTGAGAAAAGGAGTGGGCCAAGTACGGAACCTTGTGGGACCCCAGTCTGGAAAGGGCAGGGGCTTATGTTGACGGTTGCGCTTTTAAGGGTAATGTTTTGTGCGAGTTGCACTGATAACATCAATCAGACAAACCTGTTTTACTCAGGTACACAGTTAATTTTTTGCAGAGGAATTATGATGCAACAGAATTAAAATGACAAAACGTGAAATTACTGAACGAGATGAGCAGAACACCGCAATAGATGATATGTGACTCCAATAAATGCAGTCAACAGCCACACTGGGTTTTATTTTATTTATAATTTTAAAGGTCCTTTGTTGTCCATATATTCCCATCGATATTAAACGGCAGCATATAGTGCTTTCAGTAGAAATCATATAAAGAAATTTTAGAGATGCTGGAAGGGACTATGGAATGTATCTGCCTCTTATGGATGAAAACCTATACGCACACATTTGTAGGGAAAAAGGTGATCTGTAGTAGCTTGAGAATTAATGACTGAATTCACGTATTCCGTTTCAAGCAGTCTAAAAAAGCAAGTAAATAACCTACGTATAAAACGGGTTCGCCCTGCTTTCATCCGGGCGTCAGATTAAAATTGAAGAATGTGGCAAATACGCAGCAAATTCCAATTACACAGTACAAAAGCTTCATGTTTACGTTTGATTCATCTTCCGTTGGCAAACACTTGGCAACCAGCCTGCGGAGTTAATACGTGACCAGTCCACCGCTGCGCTTGGCTTCTAAAATCGATTCCAACTCTGCAGATGCGTGGGTGGGTGAACATCGTCGTTGCTGAGACATCCCTGCCGAGGGGCGGCGCTGTGGCGTGGATAGGAAATGCGACACCAGGGCCTGTAGTCGCCTCGCAAGCGCCCAGCGGTATAATTTTGAACAAGAAAACTAAAAGCGGGGGCTGAAAAAGAAACGCTGTAATTACCTGTGCAAGATTTACATTTTAAAAGTCGTTTTTCCCTTCAGAAACCGATCAAGATGAGTGGAATTCCAGGTACCGCCGTGATTCAGATCACCAATTTGTCGTCGGCAGTGAGCAGCGAGCAGATGCGGACTCTCTTCGGCTTTCTCGGGGATATCGAGGAGCTGCGGCTCTACCCGCCGGAGTAAGTATGCCGAAAGGCCTGCTAGAAGACGGGAAACACCCAGGATGTGAATGGGCCTAGTGTTCTGATATATGGCCTGAAGACATCGGTTTCAACCCAGTGGTTAGCCTACCTAGTGTCGTATCTTCTCATCAACAGTTTATTTCATAAATTGAGATGTTGCTATTCAAACCAACCTAACTAGCTAGTTAACTATTTTGGAAGAAACTGTTACACCGCCTTAAATAGGTTAGCTAGGAAAGATACAGCAATCAGGTAATCCTCTCCTATTTCTCACTGTATTTCCTTTTTCATTCATACGCGTCGTAGCAACATGTGCTAACTAGCTATCTATTCAATAATAAAAATCTTTTCTGGTTAGTTAGCAAGACATACAAATTACATAGCTGTTTCTACAAGACAAGACAACTAAATTAGCTAGGGGAAGAAACTATTTGTTTGCTAGCTAGACTGACAAGTATGCGTGGCGTCTATTGAGAATGTTCTAAGAAAACTTTAGTTTGCAGACATTCCCTTTATCATTGACTTAGGATGTCACCAAACATACAATTACTTGGCTAAGTGACCGAGCAATCTATTTAGCTAGCTAATTGTTGCTACCTTGCAACGGTGCTACCTGCTTGGTATTTTTAAGTTGTAGGTTAGAGAGCAAACAATGTCGCCTCCTAGGCATGATATTCGCAATTGTTAGGTTAGTTTGTTGGTTTAGCTAGTACGCATGTAATAACCTAGGGTTCATCGTTCTAATTATGGCTGCATATGTTTATGGAGCACCCGAAAACTGACTGTTGTTCTAATAAACCTCTCTCTTCTCTTTCAGCAATGCTCCACTCCCCTTTTCGTCCAAAGTATGTTATATAAAATATCGAGAACCTTCCAGTGTTGGGGTGGCACAACATTTAACCAACACAGTATTTATTGACAGAGCTTTGATAGTTGTGCCCTGCGCTGAAGGTGAGTATAGCTGTCGTTTATGCTCATGTGCACGGTTAACAAATGAGCTGTTTATGCGTAACCAGACTAATCCCTGTAAACTCACCGTCCATCTCCGGAAGGGTTTCAATGTTAAATAAACTTTTTACAGAACCACAGGTCATCATCGTGTTACTTACGTTGACTGTCATATTCTCTGTCATTTTAAGTGATTGAAAAGTACAGTTGGATAACAAGTGAATCTGAGTTACAGCACCAGCACAGTATCTAGTCTGTTCAGTGACACATGATTCCTTTTGAAATTATCCCCACAATATCAAGTACACATGTTGCAAAATGTTAACAAATCTGCAGTATTGAAGTTTGTGAATATGCAGTTACAAGCTTTGTGTGTGCCTGTGTGTATGTATGTTGAGGATGTGTATGGAAAAAATACAAGGAAATAACCTAATCATTCATCACACAGAAAGGATGATGGCATGTGGTTGATATTGTGTGATTGTCTTTCAGAATGTCGCCATTGCTGTGTAGTACGTTTCACTTGGCAGTGATACACCATTACTGTGTTTTGTTGGAAAGCTAACAAGGAGAAATGACAGTAAAAGGCGAGGGAGATGTTTGTTTCCAAACACTTTCTGAAAATTAGAAACATCTTTTTGTCAGCTTAACTGCTGTGTGCGCAGGGCAAAACAATAACAAAAAGCGAGCAAGACATTGTGGACATTCAGACAAATAGGCTTTCCAGCTGAGCTTGGGCAGAGATAATGTTACTTTAAAGAAGAACAATTATGAGTGTAAAAAAAAAAATCACACATGCTAATTTGTACCCATGTCCAGTACTTTTAAGCTGGCATTGCACTATGCTCTTTCACTTTTTTGCTGGTTTAATGTTGCATTATTAAATCAGTGAATGAATGGGTTGGGAAGCGGGAAAATGTTAGCTATAAATTAGTGTTAAAGGTTGTGGTAGAAATGATCCGATACATATCATGTAGCTAACGACGTCTTTTTCTCTCTTTTTTTTTCTTTTGTTTTATTTTTTTGTTTTGTTTTTTTATTTTGTTTCTTTTTTTATTTCCCTCTCTCCTGGAACAGCTGTTCCATTTTCTTAAAAGAGTGGTATTCTTGCATTCCCTCTATCCTTTGATTTATTTCTCATTCTGAAATTGCTTGTCCTCGTGACTTGGTGCTCGATGGATACTGAGTTTATTAATTTGGTTCTGTATGTTTTTTCTGTGTGATTATGTGTGCATATCAGATGACTAGACTGGCCCAGCTGGTACACTACACTAGCCTGAGTAAGGCATTGTTTGCCAAGCCACTATTCCCGCTGGGGCCGCTGCCTTCAAGGGGGGAAATGTGACCTGGAGAATAACCGCTGAATCCTACCAAGATGGACACCTTGTCTCTTTTTATTTTCTTTTATTTATCTATTTATTTTGTTTTCTTTCCTTTGTTGTCCGTTGTTTCCCTCTAGAGAAAAAAACTGCTATTTTCATAGAATTGTTTTTAATTCCTTTTAATTTAGTTTTTTCTTTAATCTGAAGTGCATCACTTCATAACTGCTTCCTCTCATGTTTGTTTGAATATTGTCTAGGTTGACATGACAACCAGTATTCATGGGGAAGTGTTTATTGTATGTGGACTGCAATGGAGTTAAACTAACGTTACTTCTTCTCACTCATGTTTTTCATGAATGCGATCAGGGTTTCATCTGTGTTTAGGATTGTGAAAACATCCCCCAGCATTCTCTACAATCAAGATTTAAAATATGTACTAGAAAGAAATACTATTTACCTTATTTGCTTTAAAAGTAAAGCTGTTGTTTAGTCCCAATCACCTTTAGGAAATGAGATTGACAATTTCCTGAAGATCACTTTTTAAGGAATGTGTGTTTTTAAAAACCACACCCTTGAAAATTCATTTGCATGAGCTTATGATTTTAAAAAGTGAAAATTATGAACAGCACCTACTGTCTTGAAGAAATAATTATAAGTATGAGATATTACATGTTAAGTAGATGTTAATTGAATTTTGGAATTTTAAACCTCACTAGTCCCTTTACCTTAGATCAGTCCTTTTGCTTCTCTGTATTATAAAGCTATAGATGCTTTACTGAGATGCATGTTTTGGGGGCTTTGCCTTTGACAGCACGGACTAGATATAAAGCAAGCTCTTTACCCATCCCAAACCCCCTGCACCCCACCCCCCAAAAGTGAAGAAGGGCCATGTACATTAGACGTTGTGGAGAAAGTTACATATTTCTCTTTTTTGACAAGTTTTTGCTTATATTTGGGGATTTCGAAGATTCTTAAAAAATGTTCTTCTTTTCTGTATCCGATGTTCTGTGTGCTATTAGTGATGCAGCCAACATGAACGCTTGTCTTGTGTTGCACACCTTTCCAACACTGCGAAACGATCGCCCCACGGGAAAAGCGCCCATGCTTGATATCGTATGGTTCATGACCAATATGTTTCCAGTACAGGTGACCCATACCTCAAAGCGTTAACTAATTCTCTGCATTATTTTGATCTTTAGAAGAGGAAAAGAATCAGATTCTCTGTGAAAAAAACAAATGTTTAACGTTTTGTGTTTTTTATTTTGGTTTTTTTGTTTTTAGCCTGATAAATCTCTTGACAAAGTGATAAAACTGTAAATCTGGCAATAGGAGGACTTCCAGTGAGGACTCTCGGCTTTTTCATACAAGTGGTTCTTTTTCCGAGATGTTCCTTAGCTGGTAGAGTAGTAGGGATTTGTCAGGACCTTTCTCTCTAGAATACTGGGGTATTTGTGAGATCATAGAAGAGAAGAATGGTGTTTTCCTTCCATTACCTGCACTGAAACCTGCGCTCTACCCTGCAGGTAAAATCCCAGAGGAGGCCAAGGCCTTGTCTCTTTTGGCTCCTGCCACCCCCGTTGCCAGTCTGATGCCTGGAGGGGGACTCTTGCCCATCCCCACGCCAGCCCCGCTCCAGAATGTGAGTACAGCCTCCACCCCCCACCTTATCTTCACATCATAAATTTCTCTTGGCCATGTGGTTAATGTGGTGTTTTCCATTTTTTGTGTTGATCAATATGTTTAACTTTTCTTATGAGACCTGTTTCCCAGAAACAGTCTATGACATGGTGTTTACAGTGGTGATATCTCTATGCTCTAATTGGTCAGTGTTGTTGTTGGGTAAGGTTTGTAAGGGAAGCATGCCTCATTTACATACCCAGAGGTGTTGGACATGTGAGGGTAAGAGCAGCTGAGAACTTAAACCACAACAACTATCATATTTTCTTCATCTTGCGACCCATCAGAATTAAAGGTTGCCTACGTGCTTTACAGAGCCATACATTGTAATATTTCCGTATACAGACAGGAAATGTCAGAGACCTGTTTTGCTGTAGTAGCACTCATTCACACACACTGAGGTGTTAGCAGGTTAGCAGATGGTGAGATAAACCTCCACTGTGGTTGCGGCTGTTATCAAGGCTACCAAAAAGGTGCCCCCGTTAGATGAAATTTCATATCTTCTACAGTGAACGGTGCCCTGTTCTACTTTTAAATGAATTTAAAATGAAAATGCAGAAAGAAACTGGAAACTGGAAATCATTTTGGAAGACATGCACTTTTACGCCACAGCTCAAAGCTGAACGCTAACTGCCAGCAGTTGGCATAACCAGTGTGACACTCGATATGATAATCAGCTTAGGCCCTGGTATAGCACAAACATTTATACAGATGAAGAAATGCCATACAGTCAATCGCAGGACAGTTGTAAATGAGCTGTAATGGATTATCAAATTCCGAGAGAAATATCAGTGTCCACACAAACGTCCTCACAAACTCCTCTGGACTGTCAGCAGGGTCAAACGCATGTCCAGAGAGGCAGGATGTAGTCACGGGTCTCACTGGCTGCGTTTCAGTCACCCGCGGTGCTCCTCTGCTGTCCTATGCTGCTTTCTGTCAGCTGCAACGGTGTCGTGTGCTTCAAGCCACGCTTCAAGTCACTTAAAAAGCCGGTTTCAGTACAACACCATTTGCAAAACAAATAAGCATCCGGATCCCCTTTCATAATTGTATTAACACTTATCCAGCACAGTCATTATGAGATTTTCATTTGGTTCCTGTTTAATTTACGCACGCGATTATGTATTGTTACATTTCACCCTGGGACCTAAGTAGAAAAATTTTTTGTATACTGAAAAAGCACATTTTCACACATGCTGGAATGCTTCCAGAACTCTCCCAACAGCAGATAGTGACTTATTACATATACACTCATTGTAGGTGAATGTTATTTACAGAACATACAGATTTATAGTGAAAAATCTATAAAAATGGTTGCTGATAATCAAAAATCTGAATTTTCCAGGCAGAGTCAGTTTAAAATGCAAATGATTCGATTTCATTTCAGCTTACTGGTATATAGTTACCGTAGCTGTTTATTTGCAGTATTGACTGTAATCCTTGTTAATACAATAGATAGAATACATAATACAACAGAAATTCCTATACTTGTCCAGTAAAATGCATTTTACAACAGAGCAAATGCTTAAATAGTATTCAACTATTAATGCAGCAAAGATACTGATATTCAAAGGCATAATAAAATTTTGCATACTGTAACTGTTAAAATGGATACATTTTGTTTTGAAGTCACTTACTTGTATGCTGCTAGTGTGCATTCAGTAGTGGAGTGTCTTCGTTTTAGTGCTGTGATACTAAAGATAGATAAAAGCCATTTAAGACGGCATTTATCAAGTCGAAAGCCCTGTTTTTCTTATGAGGGGGTGTGTGTATGGTCTCTGCTGTGCAACCAGTTGCATATCTAAACTGGCAACACACATTAACCCCAGTGCTCAGTTTTCACACTCAAAACCACAGGCTCCAAGTGTAAAAGGATGACACCCAGAAGCAGTGTAGGGCCCCCACGCAGCCTCTCTTCATTCCTCAGCCTTTGGCCTGAGCTTCACCCATTGCGGTATAATTTCTTGAAACTACAATAAACTACATTTACCTGTGTTAAACATGTTAAACTATGTTTCTCCTCTACATAAATTAAAGGCGGGGTCATTTCAGTGTAAACTTCAAGTGCCTCCATTTTGGTTCTGGTGACACATTATTGCGTGGGCTTTTTTTGTGTGGCGTCGTGTGTGCTGTCAAGTGTCCCCAGATCATCATCTGTGGTTATTAGACATATCCTCTCCTGCAGTTAGTCATTAAAAAATACATGTGTTGACTGTAAGCGTTCTAGGTGGCAGTGTGGTGTATTGGCAAAGGGCAGGGGTCATGACCCAGAGGTTGCAGGTTAAGCAGATGTGGCAATTAAGGACCAGAATAGATCTGATTGACAAAAGGCACGGTGGCACGGTTTCCATGGGGTAAATGCAAGGTCTTTTCACTAGCTATATAACTGCTATTCTGTCATTTCACATGGTAACCCCTGAAACGCACCAATATAATGTATTCCAACTCAGTGTTGTCTGGAATGACATGTTTCTGGAATGACCACTGTAACCCCTATACTGAATATTTTCCATAAAGGCTCTGCTTTTTTTTGTTAAAAATAAATAATGATAATCCTTAAAGAAACAAGGAAATGATAACAAATAATGTAACAGATGTGATACTGAAAGGTATATGTCTGTTATGGTGTCACACAAATGTTTTCATCCAGGCAACAGACAAACAAGTAGATAACATAATTCTCTACTATTTTAGTGCCCATATGGTTTTACATTTCCCCATTATTTTAGGCAGTCCAACTTTTGGTTGTGTGGGGATAAGTTTGAGTGGTATATTTTTATAACGTATTTCTAAGACCGAGAGCCCACAGAAGGGGAGTGAACTTGCAGTTGGACCACAGCAAACAGTGTTGTTCATTCTGATCGATGATTGCAGGCCTTTTTAGGTCCTGAATGGTAAATAAACTTGTATTTCTGAATAATCACTTCAGTGGAACAAAGGTTTACATTGTTTGAATCTGATATTTGTTAAAAAAAAAAAGACTGCATAAAAAGGATATGTCTGATGTATCTGTTTGATTGTCTTTTAGGCATGTAGCAGAGTTGTAGGTATACTAGCTCATTGTTTACTTGTGTAACGAGGTCACCAGAGTTGGTGGCTGGGAAATGAATTGTTGACCTTGTAAATCCACTTGTCATCAGTCCTAAACTGCAATGTTTCTATTGTTGCAGCTGGGTATCCCAATTGGCAATCTGGGAGCGTTGCAGGCTGGCCTCGATCCCTCTGTCACAGGACTGGGAGGAATTTCGACACAGCCCCCTTTGATGGGAAATGTGGACCCCTCTAAAATTGATGAAATCAGAAGGACTGTCTATGTTGGCAACTTGAACTCACAGGTAACACCGAAAGACTGCTTTATTTAAAAGGACTTATTATTAACACAGACTTATTACAGTGCAACAAAAAAACACTTGCACACACAAATTATGGGTTGTTGTTGTATATGTATTCTACCCGCTTTAAAGTAATACTGATTTAATGTGGATTTAGTCCTGTGGCTAAATCTTACCCTTACTGCTTATACAAAAATAAATGTAGGAAGTGCTGAGTCTTTATAGTTCTTTGTAACTCTTCACTTCTTAACTTCATCACTATCTTCAATCTGAAGTGTGTAAGAAACTGAAATATGCTTGTTATTTTTCTTCGTTATTAGTTAATGCCAAACTGTCAGCCACTTCCCCTGCTGGTTTTTGTTGTCTCTTGGTTTTTTTTTTTCCAAATAGCTGAATTTTATTATTTTTTTCTGGCCCAGTCATTTCTAGATTTAAGTATTTGTGTCAGTAAAAAGGCAGAAGTAGTGCTGTTGTATGTCAGTATTAAACGTTATAGTGTGCTCAAGAAGCTTTGTAACCATAGAGACAACCTGGAACGTGTATGTATTTAATGAAGCTCACAATAGCAGGTTCTGCAGCAGACTCAGGTTCTGCCACAGAGATTACATTTAATAAGGCAGCCTGAGCTAAGCCAAAACAATTTCTCTTTTAATCCAGGAGCATAGACCTTGTTTTGTATTATTAAAAGACAAAAATGTGTAGCACTGTGGTTAAGGAGCAGGACTCGTAACCGAAAGGTTGCCGGTTCAATTCCCCACAGGGGCACTGCTGCTGTACCCTTGGGGAAGGTACTTAACCCACAGTGGCCTCAGTCAATATCCAGCTGTATAAATGGATAACATTGTAAAAACCTGTAATAGATGTAAGTTTGGATAAGAGTGTCTGCTAAATGCCAATAATGTAATGTAATTTTTATTATCTTGCCGGAGGTAAATTGTAGTCACTGGCTGTAATATTCCTGCAGACGACCACGGCGGAGCAGCTGCTGGAGTACTTCAAGCAGGTGGGGGACGTGAAGTTCGTGCGGATGGCAGGGGACGAGACCCAGCCCACGCGCTTCGCCTTTGTGGAGTTCGCCGACCAGGAGTCCGTGTCCAGGGCCCTGACCTTCAACGGAGTCATGTTCGGAGACAGACCACTGAAGTAAGACCAGCCCAGCCCATATATAGAATCACAGCCACCTTCTCTTCAGGGCCAGGAGTTTGAGGTCTTCCTACACAGACGTGGTGCTTTCCATTCATTGTTTTCATCTGAGAGTGTTATTTCAGCGAAAAACTCTCCATCGCTGCATTTCTTTGTATTTCAGTTTTGAGAAGAAGGCACGACAAGTGTTTTTATTTTCCCCCACATACTTGACACTGAGCAAAATAATTTGCATCTGCAGCCGCAGGTGGAAACACAGACTTGCACAGTGTTTTACCTACGAAGCCGCAGTAGGAAAAGATTCCCTTGTCATAGACTGCGCAGCGCCGCAGGGTGAAGTGTGACCTCACCTCAGACAGGTGGTGTGAAATCCACAGCTCCCGCGGTGAAGCACTGTGCTCGTGTGGCCGGCGGAGAGGCCGCTCGGCGACCGCAGCGTTTCATCGCCCCATTTAGTGGCGAGAGTTGCGTAAACAGGTGAACGATGAGGTGTCATCGCTCTGTGGTAATTGAGATGCTGGAAAAAAGCTGAGAGCCGAGATCTGAGAGAGGCCGGCTGTCACTGAGGCTGCCGTTCACAAAGGGCCAGTTATACCAAGCCAGATTAGTTTACACCTCTTTACTTGAGAGGTGTTTTCAGCATCATTTATCAAACACAGGTGGATCTCTGACCACAGTGAAGTGCACTCCACTGTATGAAGCAGACCTTATTTTGCACAAAACATTTTGAAATTACCTTTAAAAGTCAGTCTTTAAATGGTTGTTACCCTCATTAGCTTCTTTTTTTATCCTTAATTTCACAAGCGAAACCCTGCAACAATGATTTTGAAGTGGTTTCAGGTAGTTTCGGGGTGAGATGAAATTGAGGCCAGCAGATGTACGATACGGGGCTGAGTAATGTCATGAGGACTTGCAGGCTAGAATTGCGAATGGCAGTTTTTGGGGAGCTGCAGTCTCGCGGGAGAGAGTACGCTGATGGCTGACCGTGGTGAATTAGACGTCCTGAGTAAAGGTCGTTTTTCTCTTTAGGATTAACCATTCCAACAACGCCATCGTGAAGCCGCCGGAGCTCACCCCCCAGGCTGCGGCCAAAGAGCTGGAGGACGTGATGAAGAGGGTGCGGGAGGCGCAGTCCACCATTGCCGCCGCCATCGAGCCAGGTGACCTCCTCAGAGACGCTTCCCCATATTCCACATGTAGCCTTGCGTTACATTTACCTCAGACGCTCTTAGCCAGAGTGACCTATGAAAGTGCGCATAGAAAGGTTAGGCTCAGAGCAGAGGCAAGACCGTGACAGCATTGCCATGACCGTTAGTAGGAGTCATTACATAACACACTTTACATAACAAACAGCAGTGCCAAAGTAGGTGCAGGAGTCTGAGGAAATGCATAAACCGCAATCCCACCGGTTTGCTCACGCTTTCATTCCATGACCGTGGACCCCTGACCGTTGTGCTGTCCCACTCTGGCTTTCAGAGGAGTCGAGGAAGAAGCGTTCCATGAGCAGCTCCAGAAGGGGTCGGAGATCTCGCTCCCGGTCCCGCTCCCGGTCGCGACGGAAACGCTCACACTCCAGACACAGGTGAGCTCGGCTCGCTGGCTGCTCCTTTAGTGGCATGATGGTCTGTCATAGCTGTGTGTGTGTGTGTGTGTGTGTGTGTGTGTGTGTGTGTGTGTGTGTGTGTGTGTGTGTGTGTGTGTGTGTGTGTAGCTCTGTTTGTCCCAATTTGGCAATTGTCATTTCAACTAGAAGCCAGCCTACAACCTATGTGTCTAGGGTCGGCTAGTTTACTGCTGGCTTTGGTCAGTTTGGTGGGAAAGTTCTTGTGGCTACCCTCCACAGCAAATCTTGGTCAGTGGAAGCACGGCTCTAGAAACAAGAGTAAAAAAGACT
The DNA here is from genome assembly GCA_019176425.1 of Megalops atlanticus. Taxonomy (NCBI): domain Eukaryota; kingdom Metazoa; phylum Chordata; class Actinopteri; order Elopiformes; family Megalopidae; genus Megalops; species Megalops atlanticus. The sequence continues at coordinate 24,142,450 of CM032880.1, forward strand.
CAGTAGTTTATCGCTTTCATCACCATGTTGTGAATCGTGTCTGGCAGGGATCTTAATGTAAATCTCTTGCCCCTTTGAATGTGACAGTATAACACTGTGTGCCGTTTGATTCTCGGAGTGGCTGTGCGTGTGGGAGCTGCTTGCTAAGGAAGCGCTCCCTTCTTGTCGCCTGCAGGAGCAGGGGGTCTCAGAGGTCGCGGCAGAAGGCCAGCGATTCGCACAGCTCTCGGACCTCGCATAAGAAGCACTCGCGCTCCCGGGACAGGAGGCATTCCCGCAGCCGCTCCAGATCCAGGTGGGCTCTGGGACCTGCAGTGGACCAAATGCAAGTTCCTCTCTAGCACGGTTCTTCTTGATTAGCCGTCAGCCTAATGCAGTTCCTCCTGACCTGCATGTGGCCTGACGCAGTTCCTCTGGAACACAATTACTGCTGACCTGCAGTTTGTCTAATGCAGTGGGCCTAATGTACTTATTGACCTGCAGTGGGCCTAATGTAGTTTCTCTCTAATGCAGCTCAGCCTGACCCGTGGTCAGCCTAACGCAGTTCCTCTCTAACATAGTCCCTCCAGACCCACAGTCGGCACAACAGTTGCGCCTGACCTGCAGTCAGTCTGACGCGGTTACCCCTGTTCCACAGGGACAGGCGAAAAGAGAAGGATGGGAAGTGGAGGGGAAAGGAGGCCAGCTCCCGGGAGAAGGACGAGAGGCGGCAGAGGGACAAGAAGGGAAGAACGCCACCAAAAAGCTACAGCGCATCGCGAAGGTCCCGCAGCACCAGCAGGTCCGCGCAGAACGAGATGACGTCATGTGTTCATCATTATTTCATCTCCAAAAGGCCTCTAGCAAAGTGTAGCAAAGTTAAAGTGTGTTTTTGCAGCAGCGCATTAAGTAAATGTGTCATCACTGAGTTTGGAGTGCCAGTATATTTCATTCATAGTAAAACGCACAGGTTTAAGTATTTGACTGTTCCCATTAAAAGTACATTTTTCTCTTCAGAGGACATAAAAAGAGGAGCAGGAGTCGGTCCAGGACTCCGAGAAGGAAAGCGAGATCTCCGTCACCAAGGAGGTAAAGGCATTTCAGCACAGCACTTCTGGCTCAGTCTCTGAGTCTCTGTATTCTGCTCACGTAGTTTAACCTTTCCGAGCAGGAATAACAAGCTCGCACCTGGTATATTAACATAATGAACAGGGGTGTGTGGAGCACTCGTTACAGATACGGGCCCTTCCCCAGGCAAATGTACTAAATGAGTAATTAAGCCAATACACAAAAGGAAAAAAATAAAGAAAAGGAATATTTGTAGTTGTGACCTGGCTTGCGAAAAGCTTCCCTATCAAATTCACAATGGAATCAGCCTCCAGCCATTAGACCTGCTGTCCACATGTTTGATCATTGCAGAACTGTTTTCCGCCCATCAAATAAGTATGGTTTAAGACTGTATTGTGCTAACTTCTTCAGGAGACACGGTTCTAATGTGATGGTGATGCAGATCAATCTGTAAGCATCCGTCTTCTGTTTGTTATATGTCTCTAGTCCTGATGAGAGCAAAACAAGGTCGAGGCAAACCTCCATAAAGTTTTACAACACAAAAAAAATGCCTGTCCGTTTGTTGTCATAAATATTTGAGTATCTTATATAAGTAAGGTGAAAAGATAATTGCCATTTATCATATGAACAACACAAGCTAATACAAGCAAAAAATGCTTACATCATTGATTACAACTGAAAAATGGCTCAAATGTGGAGCTAGCTGCTGAACTCTGTATTTTTTTTCTTTGACTTGTGACTTGATAAAGTGCCTCACAAAACCACTCTTTACATCTGATATTTCATCTGATGTGAATATGATCAAACACTTTGAAATAGTCAGTAGTGTCGGTTGAACAAGTAAACACTTATCATTTGATGGCTAATCCAAAGAATGAGTGTTTCCGAGGTACCTCCTACTCACTTGCATTTTTGAATTCGCACATATCGCAAGGTATTCCTAGAAATATGACCGCACCTGTAATGCTTCCCCTACGCACCCCTGGCCATGGAAGGGAAGTCATTTGTCTCCTTGCCAGTCAACGGTCGTCGCCCTAATCCTCATTTCAAAAGTCTATCATCAGTCATCCCTTCTGCTCATCCAGAGGGAAGAAGGACAAGAAGAGGGACAAAGCCCGGGACAGCAGCCGGGACAGAGCCGAGAGGGAGCGCTCAACGTCCAAGAAGACCAGCAGAGACAAGGACAAGCAGGAGCGGAAGGCCAAAGCTGTGAAGGTGAGGAGGCGGGAATTTTCACAAGGGAATTTTCCAGAAATCCCTCAACCACTCTGACACGCTGTCATGCAAAAGTCCCTTGTAAACCTTCTCATCAGCTGTGGAAGACTTGCCCTCTGAGCTTCATCTGAATAGGACTTAGTATCTGAGGGTGTCCAGCAGTGGCCGGCTCACTGCTACCAGACCACAAAGGGCCCCCGGGTTGGGCCTATTATAATGCCTTGTAGAATGGCACCCTCATTGTCCTGGTGTGTGTTGCTGTCATTAACTTTGCACAGTGTGTGCAGCCAGGGCCAATCCTCTCTCTGGTCTCTCTCTCCCCCCTGTCTATCCCTCTGTCTCTCTCTCCTGTACATATTGAACATTAAAATGCCACTAACACGTGTAAGTGAAGTATTGTGGCTAGAAAGAACATTTCAATCACTTACAGTTCTCAGTTTTGGCCTAGTTCCTAAGCAAGGCTTGACACCTGATTTTATCAGTCAGATGTTCTTTAAGATTAAATCTGACGCATTTAAAAACACAATGACTCTCAGCTGGCATTCCTCTTTCTGTCTATTCAGCACGAAGGCAAATACGTTCTGGGTAAACCCATTTAGTTAAAGGATGATAAAATCACCAATTGCGAGGGGAGGAAAAAACCCTACAAAATGTGCGAAGATACTTGATTACTCAGGGCACGCTTACCGTATATGAGAGGTCCTGCATTACTTGTCAGTGTTTTCTCTCATTTTATTACTTTAACTCGGTTACTGGCCTTTTTCATGAAATGGTTCACTCTAAAGCCATACATAATTGAATGTTATGTAAAAACGCGTATATTTGCGTTGGTGAAATGGTGACTAATCTAAGAACAGATCGCCTCGCTCGCATCTAAAGACGATGCCGCTTGCCCCGGCTTGCATGGTCAAAGCGAGCGCGCCGGGGGTGGCTTTAGTAACCCCGTCGTCTCCCGCAGGTGGAGAGGGATTACGACAAGGAGGAGAAGGAGTACGAGAGCGACAGGGAGGACTCGCCCGGGGGGGCCGAGGAGCCCGACCCGCCAGCGCAGCACAACGGCAACTACAGCAAGCACGGAGAGGAGGCCGGAGCCGGCGCGGAGCCGGCGGAGTGACCTGGCCGTCCCTGTCCCCGAGAGAGAGAGAGACGTCCCACGAGAAACGCCCCAGCGTCACACGGCGCGTTCCGATCTGTACAGACATTCACGAAAAATTTAAAAAAAAAAAAAAAAAAAACAAAGACCAAGAGGGAAAGAAGGAGCGGCTTTAGAATAGCTTTTGTACTACTGTGAATCGGCGAATCGTCATATGATATTCATATGGGAAATGGCCATAAGCGCCTGCGCAGCTTTTATGTCGGCGGATAGAACGTTAAGGTGTTAAGGATATCTCAATACGACCTATACTGACTACTCAAAAAAAAAAATACATGCTTGTATGCTGCCATTTTGTTTTGTTTTTTTATGTTTTTGGTATGTGTGCTACTTTTTATTCACGTAACCCTTTTTTCTTCTATTTGCCGTTTGGAGTGCCGAGACTGCCCATCTTTCTGTCGTTTTTACGCTCTTCCATTTATTCATGCGTTCAACGCTTCTCCCTTAGTATTGGCACTGACATCAGGATCCGAAATTGGGCCGGTTCAGCCTTTGCGTTGGGGGAATGAGGAAGAGTTACACTTGGGGAAGAGTTTTAGTGTAGCGCATGTTTTGTGAGGGACACCACCTAAAGCTCTGCTCGATCTCGGTACTGAAGAGATGCCTTCTGCTCCGTGTTTTTCCCCCTGTGGTTACATTTTACTGCCTGCTAAATGTTTATGTAACAGTCTAAAAATATTAGGGGATAAGAACTACATACACTGAGAAATAAGTTGTAGAATTGCTCGCAAGCACATAGAACACAAGTGCCTAGACGAAGATTGTACACAAATATACTGTAAAAAAAAAAATACAAAACAAAAAAAGTTGTATTGTCGTGGCAAAACTGGGTGCGAGGGCAGAGGAAGTCTGCTTTAGCAATCACAAAAGATAAAGGATAATGTTCCGGAGCTAAACCTGCATACAGACGTTTGATATGCTGGAAGCTGTTCTATACGGTTTTATATCCTCTGTATTTATGCTGAAGGAGGTGTATTTGTTGTAAGTCAATATTTTAAAAAAGCGGCTTATTCAGTCTGTTTCGTTTTTAATGAATCCAGTATTTTGTTCCTGCCAATGGACTCCCGGGCACCCGTGGTGTGAGAGGACAGTGCTGAACCCTGTTACCAAGTGGTGTGCGTTTTGTATTTTGTTTACTATTGCCCCCGGCCTCAGTGGAGTTTTTGAGTGCGTTGCTTTTGAGTCTCTTCGGTCGTATCATGTTTGAATCAGTCTCTCTCAGCTCCCCAACACCACTGAAAACGTGAGCTGCTCGTTGTCTGAAGTGTTTTTTTAAAAATGTACGCTGCGTTTGTATGATATCGGCAGGTCATCTCCGTGATCTGCAGTCCCTGCCCCACCCCACAGAGTCTGTCAAGGCTTATTTTTTTTATATTTATATGTATTTAAAGATCTGTCTGTGAATTGTCAGGGTGGGCAGTGGGTTGGGCCAACTCTCCGTAATTATGTGCGTGTGAAAGCCAGGATGCTGAAGGATCATTAGAGAGAGTGTGGCAGCAAACGAAGAGAGGAGGAAAAGGTGAGCTTTCTCCTGCTGAAGAGCTGAAGAGCTTGCTTCATTTCTCGTGTTGGGTTTTGTAGTGAATACAATTTGGATATCAGTAGTTTGTGCACCTCCTAACCTGTAATTTTGACATAAGTGTACATCTTTGGTTGCAATACAGACTTTAACTAAAATGTACATTAAAGAAGCTTCGCTTCCAATCTGTAGTGTCTCAGTGTAATTTTTAAAACATTGTCCCCATTTTTGTTTTTATTAAGTTAGTTGTGATCAGCAGCTAAATACCTAACATCAGGTCCCATGTGGCTAATTACTGCGGACCAATGTTTTTAATTTTCTGTTATTTTGAATTTGTTTCTATATACAGTATGTGGTTTTAAGAAACCTTAAAGTGAATTTTAAACCATGTTTGAAATGACAGGATATATCAAACAATACTGTGTGACTTCCAAAACTCTCCTGCCTTGGTATCTGCAAATGCTGAATAAGCAGGGTTATAAGGTGAGTTGTCATATGAGTGGGTGCTGTCACTTTTAGCCAATCAAAACTGCTCTGTAAAGGGTTTTGGTGCTTTCCTCTTGTAGAAAAATTACAGAAAGGTAAACAAGCCCACTGAGTGGATATTATGACTTTTAAAATTTCAATGGAATTACTTAATTGTAGATTTCATGTCTATGTTGTATATGGCTCTTTTCACAGTCTGGCTGCTGAAAACGAGTAGGTCTCTGTGTTGTTTGTTTGGTTATGCAAGTTTTTTTTTTTTATTACTGTGTGCTCTAAATATTACACTACCAACTACAGTAAATGTTGCGATTTAAAAGCAGGGACCTTTCTGCAGTGCTAGTTGTGATTTTGTTTGGCATCGGCATGTATTCGGATTACACAGAAACATGCAGCCTGGAAGCCTGCTGGTCTGTCGTCAGAATATGCCTGTGCTTGCTTTTGAGTCAAAACAGTGATCGTGTGTCAGCTTTAAAACTGAAGCAGAAATCTTCCAGTGCTGTTTTAACTGGTTTCAAAGGAAACGGATAGATCCCTCTCTTTACAGCTCCTGCCTCAGGTCATTTGAAATGTTTGACAACAGGAGATTCAAAATACTGATGCTACCTTCACTGGTACAAAATATGTAAAAACATGGATATTCTGCTGGTTAAAAATGTGTAAAAACAAAGATCCAATAAAATGAAGACCTTAGAATTTTGAGTTGTTTTGTTTTTTGGAGCATCTGTGTTTTTTGGAACAACTTTGCCAGCTCTGTTAGGCCATGGATATTTTCTAGTTTCTGTTTCATTTTGAAGCAAAAGATCAGCGTTCAGTGAAGGGGAGGTATGGTTGGCAGCTTCTTCAAATATTCTCTAGTTAACTGTGCTTTTCTTAAAAAAAAAAAAAAAAAAATATTTCAGTCTTTGCTGGTGGTTTGAGGCAGCAAGAAGTCATCAACATCAGACCCCTGCTCAGTGATGGGCTCTTTTAGCCTTTTATCGGAACTTTCGGAATCCAATCGCAAGCACTCATCCACCATTGTACATGCTGCTTTGAAACTGATAAAGCATGGTGTGATATGTGATTTTGTGGTATGTCAATTCTTCCCTATCATTATTGCACATGGTGTGAACACAGCCTCTTCTAGCTTTGATCTAGCCATTAGTTACATACACACACTTACAAGGTGTAAAAAAATTATTCAACAAACCACTCATCATGATACTTAATTTAATACTCAAGACATTACATTCTATTGTAATTATTAGCTCATCTTGATCTCCACAATACTGCACTCCTAAACACACATGGGAATTACACTGAATTCTGTATGCGAACAATTCAGAAGTATAAAATGAACTAAACAATGCCTATTTTATATAGATTACCTTAATATAAATAAGATTCCCACAGAGAATTTTACTTGAATAAGACAAAGCAGCTTGTTAGTAGAGGTAAGGTTTGTTACCAGTACATCATGTGGAAAAATCCAGAGAACTGTACCCAAAGACAGGCAAAGAGGAGAGCGCAAGATCATCCAGCTCTTAGTCTTCTCCTCTGACCCCTCCCTTTACACATGGATTACATCATATTTTCAGCTTAAGGTGGTGCTTGAAGTCAGTTGTAGGTATTGTGGTGGTCCTCGTTAAACCATTTGCCTTCCTCTTCTCAGAATACCCCACCTGTTCCCCCTGTCATTGGGGTTTTATGCGTCAGTTTCAGACCTGAAAGGGGAATGGATTCTTGGTCCTGTACACCAGCGTTTCCCAACCCTCTCCTAGAGTACCCCTTGTCCTGCATGTTTTAGATCTCTCCCTGCTCCAACACAGCTGATTTAAATGATCAGTTTGTTATTAAGCAGCTTCAGGAGTTCATAATGAGTTGATCATTTCAACCAGCTGTGTTGGAGCAGGGGGAGATCTAAAACATGCAGGACAAGGGGTCCTCCAGGAGAGGTTTGGGAAACGCTGATGTACACTGTGATTGGAAGATGGCAGATGCATCGTGGTCGCTTCTGTAAAAGTACAGCTTTTGAAAACGCTGTGAAAGGCAGCTTTGCTTTCCCCCTTGCAGAGCTCACACACAAAGACCGCAGTCTGTGCGAACAGCCGGCTGGCGTGTCTCCTCACAGACTGCTGACCCACTCCCCGCTGTTCAGCTCCTCGCCGGCGTCACAGCAGGACGGGATGACCGTGTGACACAGCGCCTGCCGGACGTAGTCCTGGTTTGGCCTGGCTGCAGCAAAGCCCTCGCTCTCTGGCGGGCGGAGCTGACCGCCGGCGTGCTGCAGCACGGCCAGCTGGAAGAGCTCCATGGTGGTGTAATCGCCCGTGACGGGCGGAGCCGGACTCACCCCACCGGCATCTGTGAAGGCGGCTGCGGGGGTGGGCGTGGCCACGGGTGTGACCGTCAGGATGGGCGTGGCCGTGGGCTCCGCTTGTCTGCAGTCTGCAGGGCTCTTCTCCTCCTCCGCACCGATGTCTTCGGGAGGCTGCTCCTGTATGTCGGGGATACCCGGGTCGCTGATGGCGACGGGACGCGGGTGCGCCCTGCCCTCGATGATGTGCAGGCTGCTCGTGTCGCTCTCCTCGATATGAGCCAGCTTCTCCTTGCTGAGGGGCTCCAGGACTTCCTAAGGGAAGGTGAAGATGGAGGAGAAATATTTAAACCCTCTTATGCATGTATTTTAAACTCCAATGCAATTCCAGTATGCACTGCAGGTTTTGATTTACATTACATTATTGACATTTATCAGAGACTCTTATCCAGAGCGAGTTACATAGGTTGCAGTTTTTTGACGTTACCCATTTATACAGCTGGATGGTTACTGAGGCAATTGTGGGTTAAGTACCTTACCCGAGGGTACAACAGCAGTGCCCCAATGGGGAATTGAACCAGAAACTTTTCAGTTACAAGCCCTGCTCCTTACCACTATGCTACATTGCCTAAAAAGCAGCCAGAACCAACACCAAACAATTTATCACCGGCTGTGTTAACTTAAAAGCAACAACAGCAGACTGCCAAAAAACAGTGAGGGAAAGCTACATGACATGCTCAATGGAAACAGATGTAGTTTGCACCTAACAGCTACCTCTGACTTCCTACATTCTGTTCTCTGACAGAGGTCAAAGAATTGGTCTAATGTATGCGCATTTTCCCTCGTGTGCAGTTAATATAATGGAAATAAAGACACCCTTTTGCAAAAGGATGTACAATGTGCTACAAGTTTATACCTCACAGAATATGTTATGTTTACAACACAGCGCTGAGGAAGAGTAGCCAGCACATGGTCAACACAGCAGAGTTCCACTCAGGACAGGACTCAGAGAACAGAGAACAACACATTAGCTACTACATACATATATACCCTCAATGTCCAGCAAAGCAGTGATCCACATGGAGCCTCGTCAATAATATGTGATGTGATGTCATGTCGTCATTCTTGTACTTACCAGCTCGAAGGCACCATCTATTTTTTGGATGGCATTGCTGTTGCCTGGGTTAGGTATACTGGGCCAGAACAGTTTCTTTGCCCTGAAAACACATTATTTCATTCGCTTGATTCGCATTCATTTGCACTGTCATTTTAATCTATCTATTTATGTATCTATATATCTATATATGTATATATGTATGTATACATATATATTTTTTATTCTGTATAAATTATGTATATAATGTATAATGAATATTTTTTTACCCACAGCTTCAGTGTTGCCTTTGAGTTTACAAATCTTCAAAAGTGGAGATGGGGTTAAACAGTAGTAAATACCTGGCATGCTCCGTGAGGAAAAAACTCACTTAAAACTAAAGAAACTCTACCTTTTAAACAATGTGGAACCAAGATTAGCCACCAATATGAGAACTGCAATTCCTCCAAGAACTCCAGCTACAGCGCCCCCTACAATCCGGTAGTCTGCAGGGGTGAAAAGACAGTAGCATTCAGTTCTGTTCAAAGACACTGTTTTCTGGTCATGTCATCACAATTGCTTTAATGCTCAACGAGTTAACCGGCCATCGTGTAATTATCCTTACAACACACAGCTCTAAAACAGGCTGGCACAAGGAACACGCATGAATCGTCAGTAACATTCTGCAAGCTGATGGTGCGCTCGTTTTGACTTCAGCTGTCTCTTGCTTATCATGGATGTGCTGGTCTGGTGTGTTAAAATGAACTGGACAGAGTGCATAGGATGGAGTCCTCTGTTGTCCCTCTTCTCTCCCAGAATTACCTGGCTGCTTGGTCTCAATGTAGAGATCAGGACTCCGCACCCCTTCTCCAGCTTTGGTGACTGCTGACAGCTGGACTCTGTAGACAGTTTTGCTTTCCAGGTTGGACAGTGTGTAGTTATTTCTGCTGTGATGCACTGTAACAACTGTCAATTGGTGGGACACACAAACAGTTTCGTCTTTGTTAATGTAATCCACGATATGTCGCATAGCAATTCTGCCAGTCTGGGGAGGATTTACTTAATGTGGGTTTAATGGATTTGTAGGAGAGTGATGTGCTCCAAAATTAGAAACATTTGAATAAATATTTAATACAATGCACATCTTTGCAGCTGACAAACTCCCAGTGGCCTTAACAGTTCTACTTAAGGTCCTTTTGGGAAAAGCCACTGATGCAAACACTTGAAATTATGAATAGCACATATGCACACAGCCACAAATAACAGTTAGTGTGACCAGTAGGGTATTTCCCAATAGATCTCAAACCCCGTTAAAAGGCCTTGAAAGATAACAACAGAGCGCAAAAGCACAGGAACCTCAGCCGAACAGTACGTGCACTGATGACGGAAGCACTCAGCTCACAGCTCACACTGCACCTGCACCTGTGAGTAGATGTTCACTTAACCAAGTGTTTCAGTGGAGCAGCTGACACTGAGAAGCAATTGCTCCTCTGGACAGTCTCCAAAAGCTCTGGTCGCTCGGCAGGGCAAACAACTCGACTGCTTTACCTGAGATATTCTGTCCCGGCCTGGTATCTCCGTAGTGGATCATGTAGCCCCGCAGGAACCCACGGGCGTGCTCGTCTGGGACGGGGCTCCACTTGATCACGAAGGAGCTGCTGGTCACGCCGGAGCTGGTGATGTCTACAGGGGCACTGATGGGAGCTGCCAGGCATCATGGACACTGGATCAATCACACTGAACGGGTGGCTAATGCTAACCAGCGCTGCTACGATCAGCGGACACTATTAAGTCTGTTTGTCAAAATGACTGTAACGCCAGGTATGTGGCAGTTAGCCTTATAAATTTTTTTTTTTGCATTTGTGAGCCTTACCAAAACAGCACAGTGCAAGCTTGGTGCTGCACGTATTTCAGGCTATGGCCAACATGGCATTTATAAAGCTAACAGTATATTATTAAGTGACTGTGACAGATAAACCACAGCATCTGTAGTCTCCCTTGCAATGATATCAGTATTACTGTCTGTAGACCCTTATTTAAGTGGTATTGAAATCTCTCTGAGGATACTTTAAAATGTTCTAACCTATAGCAGCTTGGAATAAGTCAAAGGTTATGAGAATATTCTAACTGGTAACGAATGGTAATGATCACAGCATATTGCCAGGCTGACTCATTTCCTGTGATGGGGCAGTAGTATAATTAGGACAAAATACTTAGAAGTAGCATGTCACTCCCTAGCAGTGTCCTGACCACATTTTCTTGAAGACTTTAACAACTATGAGCTGGGCTCCCAGCCCTGCAAAACAGCACAGCCTGGGATGGATCAGCTACAAGCTGTTATAACCTGTCTACATGGGGTATTTCATGGCTACCTGGCTGCTACCACTGAAACCACGAAACCTATGTACAAATCTGTGCACAAAGTCAAACACAGCCCCCGATCCCAACGTGACAGCACTGTAAAGTTCTGCTGTGGCTCAGACTCACTTCCTTCTGTGACGTAGGCCTCTGCCCTGCCATACGTGCTCTCGCTGTTGTTGATGTACTTCAGGTTGCAGGTGTCTTTGTCAGGCCTCATGTGGAGAAGGAACACATATCTCTTGTAGGGCTGCAAAGGATCTGAGGTGCGGGAGGATTGGATGAGACAAAGTTGGCAAGGAGTGTTTTATCCGATCGTACAGCTGTAGTCACGGATTAGCCAGGGTAGAACCAGCATGGAATGTGAGACGTTTTGTTTTCTGTCGCCTGGCTATTTCAAAGCTTTGAGTATGTGAAGTGCCAAAGCCAACAGATGTATTCTGACATGGGAGAGAAGTACCTTCCACAGGGATTACAATGGGGACATCCCTTCTGTGAAACACCGAGCGGAAAGACATTTTCTCTCCCCTCAGACCCCACTCCACACAGTAACACCAGTAGGATTTGGTCTGGCTGTGGTTCCAGAAGACGCTGAACTTGCTGTTGCCACTGAAAGTGATGTTCAGCTTTCTATTCAAAGCTGTAGAGAAAAGCCTCTTTTAGTCTTTTAGATCAGCGCCGTCTTCATTTACAACTTTTGACTGAAACTTTCATCTTAATTTATGTTATTTATATTAAAACCCAGGCATTTTATTACTCTGCAAAATGAAACTGCAATGATTAATTAATCAGTTAAAAATGCCATTGATTGAATAATTAATCAATGCCATTGATTATTAAAAACATAATTTTTATGTTTTATACCTCTAATTTCCATAAAAGCTTCCATTACATTACATTTAATCATTTTTCAACTGTAGCAGCAGTGCCCTAAACTGAATTCAGGCCTGTAACATGTGGGTCACAATTCCAAATGAGTAACCACTACACAATGCATAAATCAAAATATTATGATGATAAATCATTGATAGTCATTTTCAGGCCATGAATGAACACTGAATTTAACCAAGGATGGAGACAGATTCCAGTATGGCTTTGCACTAAAAAAGAAAGAAAAGTTTCAAATATTTTTGACTTGGGTGTACACGATAAAGCTATAAAGGCTTTCAACACTGAATTCTTTTTTGCATAAGCAAAACAACACCCAGCTTCATATTATATCAGTAAGTTCTGTTTGGAGGCAACTTGTGAGGAGCGAGCTTCTCTTTTTGGTGCTTACACTTGTCCTCTGTGTTCTGCACTGCGTGTAGCGTGCGCTGAGCAGAAGGGGAAGTCCCCGCGCTGTTGAATGCCGCAATGCTGACGTTGTAGGCCGATCCCGAGAGGGTCAGCCTCATCGCAGGCTCGACGGTGGTCAAGGACTGGCTGAACTCTCCGGACTCCTTCCTCACCGTCACGTTGTATCCGGTCACTGACTCTGTGTTGGCGAGCTGAAAGGCAGCGTAACACAGCGACGGAGTCCGTCGTGAGCTTCCCGTACTTCCTTGACAGCATCAACAGACGCCTCACGCATGAGCATTCGAAATGAATACGCTGCTTTTACAGTTACACTGTGTACGAGTGAAACGGTCACCTTCCAGTGTATGACTATCAGTCGTTTCCCTTTTTGTTGCAGGCTGATGTCAAACTTTTCAATAACGGGTTCATCGGTCAGCTCTGTGGAAAAACAAAACAAAGCACTGCACCCGTCACAACACAAACCTTACTTCTCATACTCATTGACCCATTCCAAGCTGCTATTGGTGAAATTAAAGCTTAAAACTCTATGACATCTACTGGAAACAATGAATTTGTTTGCTTTTTGAATATATTAGTCAAACTTTATCACAAGCTGACAGTGTGCCAGTATGACATTTTAAGTACTTTAGGATCTGGAATGTATCAGCACTCATAACTACCACATAGTAACAAATGTGGAACAGGGTTAAGCAGACTGTCTTAATGCACAGTTTATCTGACAAACCATGCACACCCCCTTATCCTGAGCCTAACTCCCTCCTTAACCCTGCCTCTCATGTCCAGTTAAACTCTGCCACTTATGTGAGTCATAATCGTGACCACAAAGCAACTCAAACCGTTTTCACAGACGCTACTGCTTCATAATTACATGCTGCGTGCAATAATTGAAACACTGCGTAACAGTTACACAGCACTTCCTTCCAGTCATGTATATGCATGTATATGTATATACATATGTATATGTACATATTCAGCTACTGTGTTATAACATACAGTAGGTTTTTGTAACAAAAGATAAGTAGCTTTTTTGGCATAACACTTAAGATGGGTTGTCAGGGACATTTCTATGGCCTAGGGTTTATAGTGACCTTATGACTGAATGTACTCACCTCGGGGGACCATGAGATTGTCACTCCGGGAGCAATTATGGCAGTACTGATTGATGACACACTGCACTTGCACCTCATACGACAGTGACGAGGTAAGATCACGCAAAATGAATTTATCTCTCCCTTCGGATTCCACCTGTGGTTGATCACATGAGGGATATTCAGGGCTAACGTGGATTTTCAGGGGCAATTCCTGTACTTGATGAAGATTACTTACAAAAAATAGGACAATCATTTCACTGTATTATTCACAAATGAAAAACAGTCATTACTGTGCAATCATAAAAACAGGCTTTGTTTTTTTTTTTTTTTTTTTACAGCTTTCTGTTTACAGTACCATGACCTAACCTGGAACTGAAAGTGTATGCTTAAAAATACTTCCTACTGATTTAAAACATTTATGACAAGTAGTCGTACTCTATTTCGATCAGTTCCAGTATCTTCATTCTTTGCACCCTACCTCTTTCCAAGAGACAGTGTTCAGTTCTCGGTATGTAACAATATATTGCTTAATCTGCTTTTCCACCCAAAGGACTCGTATAAGCATTTGTCCTGAGTGTCGCTTAAATTCGATCTGTTTTGGGGGGCCACAGCGCACTGAAATGTTGAGGAAAAAAAAAATTCAATACACGCATTGAAAACAAACAAAGGTCCGCTGAACTATCACTTACTTTATCCAAGCTAGTTGAAAATGTTTAATCAAGAAGATATACATGACACATCATTTAACATTAATCATTTAATTTATTCAACATTTAACGCCATTAGTAAGTTTATTCACCATGACATCAAAATCTCATAGGAATTCACACACTGACTGCATGCATACTGGAAGATGGTCATAAACAACAAATGCGTATCAAACCCTGAAAATATGCACTCTTAGAAACACCTCTATAAAAATATTTTTTTCATAAGCAGCTTACCCAGCTCTCTTGGCGTCCCAGTGAACACTGCCTTTGTGCAGTTCCTCTTTTTGTCATTTGCATCAGTAACATAAGCGGTCATGCTATTTTTTCGAAAAACTTTTATGGAATGGTAGGACGTACTAGTTATGTTTTCGTATATTTGACAGTATTTTCGGGTTTCCCTTGACAAACAAACAGAACAAAAACAGAAAATGTAAAATAGGTTGTTGAATCTGTGAAATTCAGATTGATTGTAATGTTTACATTTTAATTAAATTTTATGCAATGTAAAAAAGCCTTGCCATTCCTTAGTTCACATCTTAATTCACATAGGGAGCTGAACTTTATCATGATCATTATGCATGTCACTGTGTATAGCAGCAATGACTTTAACCACTTACTGTTCTATAATAAGTGTAAACATTTTGTTTGAAGAACTCCTGCCAGACTTCCATATACAGTGCATATGTTGCTCGGACAGTTTGGTATAGCAGTCTAAGTCATGGACTCCCTCTGTAAGATAAATACATTTTCATTAGTGATGAAGGATAAAACATGCAGGATGCCAATGAGAAACAAGTCAACCAGCTTTATAGGTTCATAGCAAAGTTAATATTCAGCAAGTGTTGTTTCACAAAATGTTATGAAATGCATTTATACCACATATACACCTGGCATTTTCACTGATTTAAAACTGAGTGAAATGTAGGGAAAGTAAATGATAAATGTCTGAGAGAAACATTCTCAGAATGAATAAAAATCAGTATGTTCACCATTGCATTTACAGTGATCATAAAGTACTAGTAACAGCTGTACTACAAGCCACAGAGAAACCTGGTGAACATGGCTGGGAAATATGGGAGGCATTCAAGGACAAGGATGCTCCATACGATCCAAGGGTGTGGAAAATGGTTGGCTGCATGCTTGTGTACTGAGAGAATTGCATTCATCTTGTCTCACTGCTCCAGCCCAAGGACAGCAGTTATCACGGTGAGACAACCTCAATATTAAAATGACTGATTCCAAAATGAGGTTGCAGAAAGGGGGAAAAGGATTACAATTTTTCTGCTGAGGGGAATATTTTGAACACCACAAAATGCTTTGAAATGCAGCCTGAGAGGGATGTGGCTCAGCGGGTTACATCATCAGGTCAGGCATTTGCAGTAATTACGAGCTTTGAAGTTACTGAAACTACGCTGGCAGTACACCTGCAGTGGGTATATATGAGGGGGAACAGACATAAGGTGAAATGACTGAGCCGAACTGTGTACTGTGACGAAAAGAAAAATGAGTAAGCCCGGGGGAGGTGAAACGTCTTCATATCACATTCCAATCAATCAATGGACTAAAAAAAGCTTGTTGCTTATGTTTGAGGAGTCAAGAAGGGGAAACGGGGGTTAGTTACTAATTTTGTTCTGATTAATTATTCACATATTCACTCGTGTGCTGGTTGTGTCCACTCTCTATAACACGCTAGCCAAAACTTCAGCAAATACTGGCATACACCTGTCCACCACTACAACTGATAATTGGCTCATTACTCTCAGTGGGGAGGGGAATCTCGAGACTATGTTTGCATGCTGTGCAGCATGTTTTCTTTGTCTTACAATTTCAAGAGGGGAGAGAGGGAAAAGCTATCAGATATGTAGTGCCACAGCAGGACAGAAGAGTTCAGAGTGCTCAGTGAACTGGTCACAGAGAATGTTGATTGGATGAGCTTAAGCTAGGCAGAAACACGGGAGGGCGTGCAGAACACCACTGTTTGGATTGTGCCCTTTTCTAAATACTCAGTGCGTCTTGACTTCAGCAGAGAGAGAGAAACTGGGACAAAATACAGGACAGTGTTGTACTGCCTCAAAAATATTTTGTGAAAAATCTGTTGGACTTTGGATTTGGCATCTTAATACCCTACAACAATGTAAACGATGATGGGACCTCCTCTGGTCCCACAAAGGGGATTGCCAATACAAATGTCTACATGTGGTCAAAATAAAACTATTAAAATAAATAATAAAAAATAAAATAATAATAATAAAATAATAAAAGGGAAAGTTAGATTAAATTCAAAATACTGCATGCTCGTACTTGATAATTTATATCAAAAGAACAAGGCAGATATTGATGTTACCTTGCTACTGTTGTCTTCATTAGAAGTTCACTAAAGGCATTATACAAGACTTACAAAATATTTCTCAGTTATAATAGCATCCAAACTGAAACACACCTAGACAGGAAACAAGAGGATGTTTGCCCAATAGAAAAAAGTTCTTTATGTAACATATAATGGCAGCAATATGCAATAAAAAATGAAAAAAGCTAGAAAAATTGCTTTGACAAATTGATTCATTTCTCATGGAGAAAGCAGAAACTTTTGGATTTGGACAAAGTGCAGACAATGCTGACAATAATCACACATTTTTTTTATCTTTCTGTGAGATTGCTAGAGCAGATATAAATATTAATCAGATATAAACTGTGAAACCCTCACCACTACCTGAAGTTTCACTGATAAGTCAGCTACCCAGATTGATATGATACCGTAGTAAAATAAAATCAAGACCACTTACAGCAATACAGTAATGTAACAGTTGTGCTATAGGTAATGATATGCATTGATCACCATCTAAAAAAATATCTCTGAGAAACATGTGGAGCAGCTCATTCTGATGAAACAATGAAAATCTTACCTTTGGATGAGTGACAGTGGTCATAATTAAAACAGTGGGATGTATTTTGTTGTCTCTCTAAAGAAAAAAAATATTCCTTCAATTTATCTTTTTAAGCACAGATCAACATTTTTAAGGAAAAAAAAATCCTTTGACTGTAAGGCTACAGCTGAATTTCATGTTCAGTTAAGGAATGTTAAGAAATGATTCCTTATTTATTAGATGGTCATCATATCAGGATCCTTGTCATACTTAGCTTATAACAATATCAAAAAGAAGAAATGGTCTAATTGTAGGTTTCCTTTCGCATAACTATAAATTAAGCACTGTATTGGGCAAAACAGCTTTTTCATGGAGCATATGCACAGATCAATATTAACAGCAATATCAGGAATTTACAGCATGGGAAACATGTTTTCATATCATTGAACACCCTAACAAGCTACAACACATATGTTTACAGTGTGTTAATGGCAGGTTTTACACATAATTATTACTGATTACAAATAAGTAGCAGCACACTCTTGACAGACAGCTACTTTAAGTAATAATCCATCAAATACACCAATCTGAAATGTTCCCTAGTGGTGTATCTTGATGAAGAGATAACTGAACTGAGAAGTGATAGTCAGTAAATTGGTTTGGCATCGTGCCACAATCCTCTTATTAACTTTCTTAATGCTAGTCACCAACACATACAGAACAGCAGCCTCCCCCTTAAAACAGAAAGGGATCTGAGAGGTGTCTGCAAATCAATTTCCTGTGGACGACTCTGGAAAATATCATTCAGTTTTCTCACTATTATTCACTGACAGGAAGTTTATATTGTGATGAAGGGACATCACTGTAAGTTATTCTTGGAAATGAATAAATATTTAAATAAAACCTTATCTGTCACATTATTACGTACTATGAACTACCTCTTCTATAGGCTACATTATATCTGGTTAAAGCCAAAATTGCCATGATTCATGAAAATGTTTAAGTCTTTTTTGATTAGCAAAACAAATAGTTTGTTAAGAGTCAATGACCGGGTGCTTATCCATCAACAGTGAACGCATTACCTGGGAAAGGCTCACAGTTCACCGGGGAGATCCAACAACAAACAGACAGAACACCTAAAAAGCGGTAGGAAATGCGGGAATTTTTACATTAGTACTGCCTGTGGATTGTGTAGTTATGGTTAACATAAATAACACGACCAAGTCCTGATAAAATGGTAGCCAAGACCAGTCCGTTGTAGTTACCCTTACTATAAAGTGCCTGATGTGAATTTGATTTCGACTTGGCAGAAATATGTGCCAAACCATGTGGAGTCATAGTGTGTTTCTGCGCTGAGATAAAGTGCACGTAAGCTTCAGACACTTACCGGCGATGAGAATAAACGGTCTCACGCGATCTGACAGCCTCATTATTTTACTCCGACCCCTTAACGCTCCAGTCGCAACAGCACAAACTAATCGCCATGGTGTTCTGATGTAGCCGTCATCTGCGAGGGCTGGATGAACTTAAGCGAGCGGTACACACATTGGCTATTTCCCTAACTCAAACTCTTTTACTCACTTTGCTGTCTGAGCAGGAAATGATCTGTCGTGCGCATGTAATCCGCCTCCCCTTCTCACCCCAAACTGTAGATCTCAGACTACTGGGATACTGTACTTGGGAAACTTCGACTTTTCAAATGTTTGTGACAGAATATCGGAAGGTGCCCCTTACTGAACGCTAACAGAATGTACGTTTTCTGTTGAAAATTGTGGCGCTTTTGACTGCGATTTGTTTAGAGGGGAGTTATAACTGCAATTTCATTTCATAAATTATACATAAGATGATATTTTGTTTAATAACTACATTGAATTCAAACGGACCTTGGACAACACTATCATAATATAATGCAATATTTCAGAGACAGACAGCGGGAAAGAAAAAACAAACAAACAAAAAACCACTGTAGAGGCAGGTTTGGAATTACAAAGGTCTACAATATGCTTTAAATAATAGGAATCGGGGAAAAAAAAAAACATTTGTTTGGTGTAATACACGTCTAGCTGATAAATACCCAGTTGACTTGCAGTTGGTATGTAGCCTTACACTTGCCGGAAAAAAAACGAAGTTTCACTTCTTTCGTCTAAAAATAAATAAGTGGCTGCAAACACAGTAAGATCTCATTTTTATTTTTAAGATGAAACATATGAATACAATATGAGTTAAGATATTATTGCACTTAATGATACATTTTAAGGTCACTTTTGCTATTAATCCCCTGCAAAAGACATTGAAAGCCATCATGGTATATATTTTGGGGAACGACTTAAACATATTTTCAAAATATTCTAAGTAAACACATAAACCACAACAAATAAACATATTCTAGGACTAGAATCATTTTAAAATATTTTCCATGTTTTCCATTTAATTCTATGACAGTTCAGTGGTTTTTGCTCTCAGGCACAACTAGCATTATTGCTTTGTACTACTTGATACACATTCAGGAAACCACCAACCTCTGAAAAACAGCACCTTGATTTATTCCCAGCACTTAACTGCTATACCCAAAAGGGGGAGGGAAAAAAAACATGTTTTCGAAGCACAGAAACTTTCTCTATGAGTTAATGACTATTTTAGGTCCGCGTTACTCTTCGTGCATTTCAGCCTGCATTTCAAATAGTGAAAAGCGAAATAGAGAGCTGACGCATTTCACAACATGCAAATACATTCCACTTCGAATTCTCTTCTTCCAGGTTCTTAATGGTTTCTTAATACTTTCAAGGAAGTTGTTGCTCAAAGTCAAGTTTGTTTTCAAGCTTGTTTTCATGATCAAATGATGTGTGAAGTTAGCATTTCTTCAGGTTTGCTCTCTTGTGCTCTTTATTTCTGTTGCGTTGAAAATCATTAGATGAACAAGTCAAGAATAATTTCAATCTAGTACTTAGTGCAAGGATTCATACCCTGAAGTAAAATGCATATTTGGTAATGGCAGGGATTCAAACTGATAATAAATCATTTATAATACTGTATGTATGTGTTACAGTTTCAGCTCATTTAAGCCATTTAATTTATTTGACAACAATATACTTAACGCAATTATTAGAATTAAGCAGTTTAATGGTTAACTAAAGCATGAAGAACAAATGGTCTTCAGATAGTCATGGATGGAAGCCTATAGGTTCCCATGTTAAGTAATTACAGTAATGACTTCAAAGTCCCCCCACGGAAGGAAACTGTCTTTGACCACTCATTACCTGTCACATTAAGATGAATCATGGAAGCTTCGACGGATAAACAAAAACTGAGACTAAAAATGCGGTACTGCACCTGCAAACATTGCCAATGCACGGCAAGCAAAAAGACAGTAAAAGATGTTCAGTCCGCAGTGCAAAAATAATAATACCGCCCCTACCAACCGGACATTTAAATACTCACTGATCTCATATCAACTGTCCCCCAAGGGGTGACATCATCATCATCCAGAATAAAACTCATCAAACCAAGGAGCCCGGTCATGCATATGTAAAAGATTTAATATGATTTATACCAAAATTGTTTACTGCCCTTAAATGTAAGGGCGAAATGCTTGAGTGTTTGGACTGACGCAAACCCCTGGGTGTGTCATGTCATGGGCATGGGCACAGTGTCAGTCTGGTCTGCTTGATGCGCACCGTGGGCCTCCGTCTGCACTCCTCTGGGGCACAGAGAGCACGCAGACAGGAAGAAGCATTTTCACACCCCGCTGACGACAGTTAGTGGAAAGAGGCCTCGCATGTCAAGTGCTAATAATGACACGGTCCTTCTAACAGTAACTCACTGTGTCATGCTCTACATGAACACAACACAATGCAATTCTTTGTTGTGTTTTTTTTTTCTATAAAAAAAGACTGCTGGAAAAGATGATGATGCCCTTTTGTTTTACAGACCTGTCGAGAAGCGTAGATTGCAAAAGTAGATTTCAGCCACTGACATCAGTTTGTTTTGAAAAGTGCCGGGGAAAACGACGGGTTCAACTAACTAAAGGCTTTCAAAAAGTGGTGGGGACGAAATGGGCCACGACAAAAATTAGCGGGGACATGTCCCCAGCGTCCCCAGCGTAAATGACGCCTATGGCCACTGATATATTTATGATTTACTCATGTGGGCTTAATGCAATAGATTTTTCTTTTGCTAGGGACTTTGATTTCCTTATCAAAAGAAAAAATGAGAACAGAATCATTAGAATCAGAAATCCTTAGCATCCAATGATATTAGTTTTCTGTCTATTATTAATTGATTGTTATTAAATACTGTCCGCGTTCTTCAAGGCATCATCAGTGCAGAGCTGGTGTTTGGATTCCAGAGTCTCGTCCATGGTTGTGCATTTGCATTCAAAGTCATAGCAAGGCATTGCATTTGAATTGTTGCACAGTCATGAAAGATTGTTCATGTTTTTGCTGTCATCTCATCTGAAAGCGTCAGCCAAAGACTCACGTGTCAGTCTTATGATAATGACAATTGATAAAGCTTAAAGTTTTTGTTTCGCTCTTCAAGACCCACTTTACTTTGGATCTGTGTGTACATATGTGCAGTCACATTTCTGCAATCATTAGATAACATGATAGCTAATATGACAACACAATTCAGACCAACAGCGACATTTACAATATATAAGCAATATGTCAGGGCAAAGAGCATTCCGTTAAGAAAGCAGGGGGACAGCTTACGTATGACCCAAAAAAAGGAACAATTCTTGTCAGTCTGATTCAGTGGTCCTCTTCAAAGATATAAAATTTTTACTGACACCTTTCCGCATTAAAGGGTTTCAAACTCAAAGTCAAATGTGAACCGAAATCGTTTCTCCGCTACCTCACTGAGTAGAGATTTCTGAGTGAGATAAGTTTCTGAGAATAGCACTCATGCTCTTCTGACATCTTCCTGTGTGAGATGATACATTTTGTTCTCGTTTCAACAGAAATGCTCTGAAAATGTCATGTCTGTATGAATTAATGCATTCTATAATCTCATTTGAATAACTGTTGTGCATTGTTCAAGCTGGTGTGCCTTGGCTCAGATCATTGGCATGTCAAAGTAGTGTCTCACTAACCTAACCCCAAAGCCATGGAAATCTTGACAGTCAACCTGATGAGTACAACATTGCACAGAAAAAAAAAACATCAGTGGCCATCAGCTTATAAAGGAAATTCTAAAATGATAAATTCATCTGAAGTGTTACTGTGCTATGAAATCTCAAAATCCCCCACCCACACTAAAGTTAACTCAATAGACTTATCAATCTTGTAATCTGTAACACTGTGTTACGTGCCTTCTTCTATGTACATGTGGTCAAAATGAAACATAAAGACTGGACATTCTGTACCTGTAGGCTTTGATAAGTGGTATTGGAAACCATCTGTGATGATGTTCCATATCCTCTTGGCATGCTTGAATGTGAAACATCAAATTAGTATGTTTTAAATATCAGTACCCTCTTGTGGAGAAAACAAGAATTACAATAATATTTTCAAACCAGAAAATACCTATTTGAAGTCATTTAATGTCACTATTTCATGGTACATTGCTGTTTATATGTTAAGTGCTCACACTTTATTGAATGTGAAAATCAACCATAAATAAGCATTTAGCAAAATGTAAGGTAGCAAAATGAAAGTTTTACTCCTCCCTTTTCCAGTATAAATGATATTGATCTGACAGTTTTATCATTATATGATGCATAATTTCTCACTTTTTTTACTCTCTTGTCTATTGTATCACTGGATACCCTCTTTTCACACTTATTCAATGGAAACTGAAATGTTCAGACATAAGTTTAGACATTGTATGGGACATTACTATCATTCTTGGTTGAATGGCATTCCTTAACCATGCCTGCAAATCCAATGGCAAATAACAGTTTGTAAATCTTCTTGTGTCTTCTTTGTTCTCCTTCACAAAGAACACCTGAATGTGTTCACATATTCACTGAAATTCACATATTAACTTAAAAAGGACAGATTTGTTCCATTGGTGTTTCTGGTATTTGGTTCTGTGTTATTTTCCTATAAAGCATCTGTCTCACCTTTTTGAATCTCTCATCAGCTTTGACCTGCAGGACAAAGTAATAAAGATCTCAAAGATATTCTGTCAATAGTGGACAGGGGAAATATCCAACTCTGCTGTCTTTCAAAAAATGAACATCATCAATAAAGGTCTGGCAACAGAAAAAAGAAGAGCGATGCCTCTCAAAGCTGTCCACAGCCCTCTAGTGGACACAAATATACTTTAAGAATTTGTGTTTTTATTTTTGGTGATCGAAATTGGAGGCATGGCAAACTAACAACTTTTGCGACACAGCAATGACATTAATCGTTATGACTTTCAGAAGAATGTAACTTATATGACACAGTGTCTGCCCCTGCCGATAAATGATCTGTACAAACCTGAAAGACATTAACAGTACTGTTTCTGTGGACTTTTCACCTGATAAGAGGCTGTGGAAATCAGTACAGTACAATAAACCTGTTAGAAATAGCTGTTTTATTGCCACAGCCAGCTATGGACTTTTGACTGTCTTTAGTTGAATTATTTGCCACAACAGATACACACGTTCCACCTTTTCAGAGTTGTCAATATTTTATTTGGATCTGCTTTTATCCTTATTGGATCTTCATTCGACCTGTAAATGCTCCTATTGTTGAACATCTTTTGTTGTCCATCATGGTACCCTAAAACTTTCACAGCAGAATACCTTAACTTATTCCATATGTTAGTCAAGCCCCCTGTCCACACTGGCAGACTATAGGGCAATGTTTTTTCTATGTTCTGCTGGCACATCTGCAAACAGAACTGAACCTATCATCAGCACTGAAAGCCCAGTTTCCATGGCAAATGTTCTTATGAAGCAAAGAGCATGCACTTATGAATTTCATGGGAAAATATTGGCAAAACGAGATTATGTATATGAAGAAGGAAAAAACCGCAAAGCATTTAATAATTAATTAAAAAGATCAGAGTAACAGACAATTCTAAAACACTAAAGAATGGCAGTAGATTGATGGTGTAGTGTTGCATATTAAGCCTTACGGTGCATACTTACAGAGAAAACTAGGCTACACCTTTGTTATAATACTGTCTTTGCTGAAAGATCCACAAAATGCTGTTTTAACTTACTTCCTTCTGGACTATGAAAACCTAAATGTAGATCAATGTGTATCAGGAAGTGCATTCCTGCTTCAAACTGATCAAACAACAAAGGAAAGATTAATGTATTCATTCTAGACAAATAACAGAAAAGCTGTCAAATAACTAATTTGTAAGGAACATGTAAACATCAAGCAAGTGTGAAAAATGTGCCATAGTGATCAACTTCATTATCAGACAGCCTTATCCTTTATCTGGGGGCTTAGATAATTTAAGTGGCATACATTACTAATTCACACCATTGAATTTTACCTTGGACCATTCGGTTTGCCTGTATATCATCATTAGTGCTTCAAAACAACTTCCTGACTTTCAGTTCCACGGCCATCTGGTCTGAAATCGAGACACTTGACCATAATTCCACTCTGCAGCGTTTAATGGGAAGGCTTTCAGTGTACTGGGTTAGTCAGTCCATGGTGCCTGGATATTCTGGCAGACACAGTGATAAGAGGCTGGCAGTGCACGGTACATCATGTCACTGCCAAAAATCTTTGATTGTAGACCATGACACCAATAAAATGAGCTGTGTTAAACAAGCACGTTGCGCAGATTGAAAATCATGCATGTTCTGGTAACTACATCAAACGCCACTCGATCAAAGTGTTTTAATCATTGCACGCAGGCCGATGGCCATCTCAGCCATCTCGGCAAAGTGTGGGCTACATTCAGATCGCGATGCTGTGATGATGATGACCTTAAACATATGCTGCCTCGCGAGGCGGACAACGCTGTGATCAACGGCGGCGGAGGCGACCAAAGGCAGGCAGAAAGCAAACACATGGGGAATCAGTGGGAGACCGGTGTGACGTGAGTGTGGGGGTGAAAGGCCAGCCAGAGACTCACAGTGACACACACACAAAGCAGGGACACCGGCCAGCTCAGCGAGACAGCTGGAGATTTTTTTTTTTTTTTTTGAAAGGCTATTTTGCTAAGATCATGCATTTTATCATGTGATGCTGGATGAAACAAATCTGATGCTTAAAGTTGCCGTATCAGTTATTACTCTGCGGCTGGCTGGCTACATTTTTAGAATTAATCTCTTGGAAATGAATGTGACTGCTGAGTTGTGCACACAGACCAAATAATATTAAACAAAAAGCTCAGTGAATCACACAAAATGTTCTGGAAGAGTAATTCAAGTAGCAATCAGATACTCTGTATTATGGATATATCTGTAAGCAAATAAGCAAACCGCATAAATTTGCTATGTTTGAATGAATTTTGTGAATCAGTAGTTCTGTTTTTTTACAGTAAACTATGAAAGTTTCTATGGAATCAAATGATCCAGGATAAGCTGTAAATAGAACTACATTACTAAAAGGATCTGGACCAAAGCCTAGCTACCTACATGGATGGTGGTTTCAGGGTGGGTTCCTGGAGAGGGGTGGGTGAGTTTCAAACTGTGAATATTGCAGTGATTGTCCTCGAAGGTCTTTATGCTATTTACACCATCCTACCCAAAATCAAATCAAGTAGGGGTTATGAAACCTTTGTGGGCCAAATCGAATTACCTGCACATTACTACATCTTGCAGAATCTGATTAGGCTCATTACCTGTGCCTGAATATATTCATTGTCATGTTACGATTCCACTAATTGGAATTTAAACTGATCACATGGTTGTCATTGCTCTTGGCTTGATTCTGTAGTTTGTTGCTGACAGATTTCATCACTGGCTATCATGCTATTTTGGTATTGTTGCCGCTATCACTTATTATTCTCATTTTGCCATTGCATCACTCAATGTGTTTGAAATTCAAGTTGTATGGAAAGTAACTGCATCACTCATCCCCTGGGACAGTACCTAGGTTGCTGAAGCCAATCATCAGGCAATATCCCCTCCCTCTTGGGTAATTATCATGCTGCAAACATTAACCACAATTTCTCAAAAAACGAAAACAACTAGAAATTCACAAGGGGAGCTTCCCACAGGTAAATTTGCTCTAAATTTACTCTACAACACCCACCAAAAAGGTCAACTGTGTAGGTGGTTGGCAAAAGCAACTACTGTAATAAAGTCCTGTCATTAAATAATGGATACAACAACAATTATACATTATATCATTAAAACACTACAATACTTTAGACATATCTAAAAGTAAATATTTTACAAATAATGTATCCTTTGTTCCTCCTGGACATTGCCTTTGACAAATTTACTGTAAGTACATGTTTAACTTTGCATCAAAATCAAAATCAGATATGCAACCAAAGAGTTTAGTCTTACACACTAGCATACAAATCCCTACATGTTTTAAACTTTTGTTGGTTTGAGGTTATAGGCACATGAATCTACTTTTTTAGAATAGTGTAGCTGCAACAGTTCAGGACTCAATGCTGCATACACAGTGCATACAGTACCAGTATATGATGAGTTTTAGCAAGGTTGCATTTGACATACTCATCTTGTTTTTAGGTGTATGTGTGAGACAGAATCCAAATAATGAATTCATTTACAGAATCAGTACTCACAGTTAAACCATTATTTTTTATTATGTTCAAGTCAGGTGAGAGGTTCTCTGCACTTCAGAGTATAATATATTGGGCTGAGGAGTTGTAAATGACAATCAAAATGGACTTTCATTTTTGTGCTCTGGCTTTATCTTGCTCTCTGTATTCCTCTAGAACAGTTTAGCATTGTGTGTGACGAAACCCTCAGATATGTTAACTTTTGCACAAATTCACAAACAGGCAATTCCTTGGGCTGTCCGTGGCTTTTTGCACAATTCAAACTTCCTCAAATCTTGGCCTTGTAAGTACATGTAAAAGCCACCATGCAGATTCTACATCAAAAACCATATATCCAAAATGAAGGAAAAATGACTGAGATATGAATTTTCATGGTAGGCCTACCATAAATTCGACAGTCACTCACTTCCTGTCTGTGTCCACTTACTTTTTGTGGGCAACAGGAAGGAAGTGTCCAGAAGAAGAAGCGTGGCATGTGTTGAATTGGTGGGTTTCCACCAAATGTGTGACTGAGGGTATGATGGCAGACGAAGTTCAGGGCTTGATGTTCTGGATTATCTAAATTAGAAAATTCTGAACCTCGTTACTGAAGAGACGACCATTAACACACTGTCAAAAACTTATGCAAAATTCTGTAGCATTTGAAAAATAAATTGCGTAAGACACCAGGGACAGTACAATGTTTTTCTCGTCGCTGGGGGGATATTTCCGTAGGCTGATGCTGTCATAACCTTACCCAGTATCTACACGCACGCTGTAGAAGTGAGAGTACCGGCACATTGTAATCATGGAAGGATAACCATGATAACAATTCGGGGACGCTATTCCTTAAAAGATAAACATTGTTTCAAAGCAGGCCAACGTAAACGTCACGTCTTCCCCCACAGCAACTGTGGCCACGATTGAAAACTGAAGTTTGCACTGCGGACCACCTCTCCTATCTTTAAGTGGGCGGAGTCTCCTGAAAAGCTCGGGCGTACGGACCATTACAACTGCAGCATTTCTTCCCATGTAGGAGTGAGATGGTGTCGCTCTGCCTTGGCACTGATATCGGTTTGAATTGGACTTTTCGGCTGTTCTCGTGGTACACCGAAGGACGTTGCTTCAAGATGATTTCAGAATACAAAGAAGTGTGTGGACTTATCTCAATGGACACGTTTTGACAGTGAAGCCACTTTGCACGCACGTCTCCCCTGGAACTACTATCCTGGTTGTAGTAAGTCATCGTGCTAGTTACCAACAATTAAGAAGAATGGACGGCCAAGTTTTTGATCGGTTTGCAAGCGGTGGCAGCCAAAGCTCGTCGGGGTCTGAAACCTTGTCTGAGGGGGAAATTAAGGCTATCGGGAGCCCACCAGTCTGCAGACATATCGACGATTTAAGTGAAAACTCTTCAGACAGCGAAACGCAAACGGGGAAAGGGAAGGAAGACGAAAAGAGCGAGACGGAGGACAGCAATGAAGAAGGGGAACCGGGTAATAAAAACCAAGAATACGTCGATGAAGAGGAGGACGAAGACGAAATGGTAAAAGTGTAGCAACTACATAAACCTTTGGTGTACACCAGGTTCCCTTAGGTGAAGGGTGGGGTTAGACAGGTGTGTGTCGTTGTTTCCCCCCGAAATGTTCAGAACTCATGCAGAACAAACGCAGAGGACTTATTTTTTAAAAACTAAACGCAAACAACATGGATGCATGTTACCGTTTGTTAAATATTTATTTCCCGAGCTATTATTGATGTAACTGTTTTTCCCACCAAGGTAGCATGCTGCTGCAGCGTTATCACCTGTGAATATGATACGCTCGAGGCTATCCTGGAGAATTTAAATTATGGGTGCACCATATGCTTTGCGGGTAGAGTGGGTAGCTGTCTTGTTTGGTGACCAGCTGTGTCCATTTGAAATCCTTACTTTAAAAAATCTATATTCGTGACTACAGTTAAACTGAGATACACCTAATGGGAGGGGAGCCCGAAAAATGACGTGAGGCGGTTGCTGCTTTTGCTAAAGCAACATACACAAACATGGTCCGACAAAACTGAAGAACATAGTGATAGTGACCACTGATCCTAAGCTGTTATCGCTGGAGTTTATTTCGGATCAAATTAGTTTGGATCAAATTACTTTTCTGAATACATGAAACTGTTGGCATGGTTAGTGCTTTCGGCCAGTTTCTTTTGACGTCAACAGTAGCCTAATCCTACAACAAACACATAACCTCAAAATTGCTTCCTGGTGATCTTGAAGGGATATGCTTTGTAAATGCACAAACATTCTCAAAACGTAATCGTAACAAGATGCTCAGTTTATTCTCAAGTATATCTGGATAGTTTGCTCTTTTCGTGAGAATTTGATTCGAACAGACACTGCACATTGCCGGACCCGTGCATTTTTCTTACATAGAAGGTAGAACACGTGCAAGTCCGTCTGTCAGTCTCCGCAATGCTCTCTGTTACAATAATTTTCAACAAGGTAGCCAAATTTAATAAAATATTATTAATTTATCAATGTTTACAGTGCTTTGCTACATCAAATCACAGATGGCTATATCAGAATTAAGCAACCAAATGCTTTACTCCTTTGACGACAGAGTTGATTTTATATTAATTGATGCGCCGTTCTCCAAATTAAGATTTAGAACTACTTGTTGCTAGATCTTAGCAAAGCATACTAGAGGTCCCATAATTGTGAGATTAAGCACATTCCCTCTTTCTGAAGTACCGTAATCTCAGCTATTTCCATTTCATTTCCCTAACAGTCACTTGAGACTACTACGGATCAGTGGTGAGACACTTGTTTGCAAGAATTTTTGGTGCACACCTTTAAGACGTTTGTTAGATACATGCTATGTGTTAGTGATACATAACCATCTCCCTGTGCTTCTTTGCGTATTGTTGGGGACATTAAGCCAATTTCCCAAATGTGTTTTAAGCCTTTGAAGGTGTGGCTAGCCATGTGGCTAGCCATGGCCTCATCCATGTATCTGACAGGTGTGAGCAGACTCCTCATTTGTAGATAGATTTATAAGACCTATAAAGTAAGGAGCAGGTGTACTGATGGCCATGGAAGAAAGGTGAGCAAACAAAAGAAGCAACCTATTGGCTCTGTTTCTCAGGACTTGGTTCAGTAAATTGAATCCTCTCCAAAGTAAACCTTGTGAAGGTAGATCAGCTTCACTCTGTGGACTGGTTTCACGAGCTCTGATTGGCACAAGAAGCTAATTAGCCTATTTCTAGACAAGGGCTAATCTTTGAGATCACCTCTTTAAGTGGTAGGGCACTGCGCTAATCCCTACAGTTCAAACAGCTTTTCTGATAATCATTGTCTCTTTCATTGACTGCTGGCAGTAGAAGGTCCCAGTCCCGATCAACCAGTCGTGATCATCGCATCCCATGCCAAGTCAGGTGACTTTGAATACAGGGGCACATGAGCCAATGGCATCCGAGAGGCGTGGTCCCAGGCTCAGGTTATGTCATTAGCCCGCTTCATTTAGAGGGAGTCAGGCCTCTGGGAAGTGGTGGTGGATTATCTTTGTGATCTCCTGAAGCCTTGTTTACCTAAGTCCAGCTGCAGATCAGCTCTGCTGTCTTTATCGTGACTGTTTCGGTGCACCTCAGAGACACATGGGGGTGGCCAGATCTGGGCCTACCTGTGTGTAGGCTAGCTGTCAATGCGGGAGTGAATTTGGTCGGAGCGTGCTGGGCTTGAGAGGAAGGAGGCATTAAGTTAAATAAGAATAAAGACCTCTTTACCGGGGGAAATATAAAGATTTTTCCCAACAGTCATCATAGCCCTGCAGAACCTTCTGTGCATGGTGAAGTGGGATATTTATGACTGTATGTGCTCCTTTTTATCATTCCATTTCTGTAATAACTGAATTGAGAATGGAACATTATGTAGTGTACCAATAAGATGGCACTTCATTTCATTCTCCTTGATAGGATTTTTCACATCTGAAAATTTGCAATTGCATTCTGTCATCAGATTCAAATTATATGTATGTGTGTGTGTTAGAGCGATATGTAAAAACTAATATAACATGAAAACAGTTTTGTACAGTGCACCGTGGGAGATGCCTTTTTGTTCTTTTAGTCAAAGCTTAGGACCATGAACATTGAAAATTTCTATCCAAATTGTTATCTAACTAAGAGACAAAGGGATTGCACTAGGCAAGTCTGATTCCATTTGTATGGTGAGTAGATTTAGGTGGATCTACGTCTAATTTATTTTTCCGAATTCTTAATGTGAATCATCACGTTTGTCCTGGTCAACCATGAAGATCATCACTATTTCCCTTTGTGAAATGCTTTCAGATGAAGATCCTCGGAACAATTTTCATATTATTCTTTACATACAGTAAGAGAGCTTGGATTTAATTCATCTTGAGCCGTCATGGCTCAGAGCCCACCAAAAAGAACGTATCTAGATGACTACGTCTGGACATGTGGTCAAAGTCAGTCTAATCTGCTCTCCTGTTAGACTCTAGACACGGTGACTCGGAATGATTCCGGACATGTGTTGTGTTTTCTTTTGGCTGTTCACCCATTCAGCGCTTGTCAGGTCATTAGCAGAGTGGAGCTTGATTGCTGATCCAGAGTCTGCTGTCGTGTGCTTTTCCTTGGTCTGCCAGTCATGTTTATTTGATGAGGCGTACCTGAGACTGCTCTGCATGGCAGTGTGTACTCACATTCAAATAGACCCCTGACTGACATAGCGCCAAGACCCACGCTGCTCACCAGACCGTTGCAAACCTGCAAGGAGATGGAGCACTTTGAAAGCACTGCCCTCTTTAATTGGATCTTGGTTTATTAATTAGGATGCCGTGCCCCTTTGGGACTGATTAATAGAATACTCTGCTCTACATTGTTTATATGCAAAAGCACAAAAACAATATGTGTCTCATCAGTTTTAAATTCCCTTGCATAGTGTTGTTACAACAAATTAATGATGGCAGAACCTTTAAAAGCTGCCCATAAACATAGATATTTCCATCGAGCTAAATCCAATCATGGTTTTGAAGGTGGATGCCATCTTACGCTTATTCATACAATAAGTCACTCTGAGGCAGAGAAGGGTATGACTGGGAATTCTAGCAAAACATGCAGAAGTATCTGAATTTTTACTTTGTGATAATGGTCATGTTAGCAGTCAAAAAGGAAACCTCTGCTTTTGCAAAATGCCTGCAGCCTCTACACACTTATGAAAATCACAGCAACACGAAAAGAGGAGATGTGACCATAACCTACAGAGTACTTTACCACATTTCTTGTATATTGATTTTTTTTTGTACATTTAACACTTCCACACAGATTTGAAGTTTATGCATGTGTGTTTCATAATTTATTTTTGGAAAATAATTTCTGCATTTGATCTGTTCTTCCCAAACTGTTCCTCTTCAGATCGAGGTAAAACAGCCTGTACCAGCTATACTGTAACTGGCTTCTCAAAATCCAACTGTGGTTGAGTTGTGAAGGACTCATCAGGTAATCACAAGGAGAAAAATACAATCTATAAAGTCAGGCAGGAATATCTTGAGGGAGAAAAAGAACAGAGGTGAAAACTGAATTTCAGTGAAGTACATGTATGTCACACCCTCAGCTCATGTCACATAACTCTAATTGGCTTGCATCAACCTTGGTTAAAGACTTGATTAAAATTTGCAGTGAATCTTGATTGAAAATTGCAGTGATTTAGCCATGCTGGCCCTTGGATTTGCTTAGATTACGTGGGATAACTAAACACTAATTTAATGAGGCTCATAAATACTATTGTGTCCTGTTTTTTGGTCTGAAAGACTCAGTCCCCAGTTCAGCAGCAGCAGCAGCACTCTGTGGGGTGTCTCGTTCTCAGCCTCTTCTTTTGATATAATCAGCCTGTGTTTTGGGCTTTGCCTTTATCTTGTGCCTGCATTTTACTTTTTCATGGATGCCCAGCCGTTTCATGCACTTGCTAATGGTTAGTTTTTAAAAAGCAGGCTTTTGCCAGCAGTAGCAAAAAAAATTCCATAATAGTGGTTGGTCGACCAGTTTGGCACTGTTCACATTTTTTGTCGCTGTGCAGTGGCTTTATTGAGTGGGTATAAAACATGTCACAAGTTGACAGAGAACAGCTTGTCTCTTCCTGTTAGCACACTGTATAGTGTGGGTCACAAGCCTCTTAACTCGGTGGCCTTATGTAACTATCTTTGAAGATGGAGGCTCCATTGTGTTATATCCTCTGGTTAGAAATAACCCGTGCTCTCTAGGAAAAAATGTTAAAAACAAAGGCATAGGAATTCATATTCATATATTCATATTCATATATCTTTTGTCATATTGTCTTAGCTGTTAATTGAGGAATGGGGTTGGGAGGGGGTTGCCTGGAGCCATTATGAGCCATTTTATTAATCTTCATGGCCTCTGTTTTATCAACCTTTGTGCCTGCATTTGTCCACGTGCCTCTATTTACTCATTTACAACTGGATTTTCCACATTTTTTTAAGGTCATCTGTGGTTGTTCTCCTACCAGTAGTTATAATTACATAATTAAACAAATTATATCAAATGCTGACAAAGTTACATGGAAAATCTGTCATTAATTCCTACATCCAACTAAGTATTTTCCTCAGGTTTTATTGTCTCATAGAAAGCTTTGAAGGAACCCTGGGTCTTAGTTTTGTTTTCATAGGTTGTCAGATCAAAGGTGTACCATATAATTTTAATTATAGTGGATTGAATCCACTGGCTTAAAATTTGAACCGTCTTTATGTCACATAAAAACAAACCTGAAATGGGTATATGCGTTAAACAAACCCTGTTATTATCACAACATGTTGAAAGGGCATTGAGCTTTTGTCTGAAGACAATGAAGACACTAAAAGGCAATGTTTACTTTATTGTGATGAGCATTGCTCAGCCAGCACTGTAAGGACCATGTACTTGGTGTGTCTTTGACACAGCCAATCAAACACTTTCCTCTGGGTCTAAGTTTCAAGCACTGCAAGCCTGCTTTTCCCAGGGAAGTTGAGCTTTATACAAGTCTCTAAGATTTATAATTTAAAAGTTAAAATCAGGCCACATATATGTCATCCATTCAGAGTCAGACCTATGTGGTCATTAATCCCCATAATTTTTTTTAGTGGTGTTTAATGGTAGCCCAGCACAGCTGAATCAGAATTTTTCAACATAAGAACTGTTTTCAGCAAGCTAAACCATAATTCATTGTTGCAACTTGTCTTATCCTGTTCCATCTTCTCAGCTTCACAGGGAAAGGAAGCCAAGGCTGACAATTTCAATAAACCTTTCTTTCCAGAGCCAAAAAACAACTGTGTAGCATCAACAGTCTCAACCAGTTTCCACATTGTTTAATAATGCAAAACCCCTCCCCCTTCATCTTATGGTAAGCTACAACTGTAAGAGCACTATATAAATAACCAGCAATGTATTTTAGCTTGCAGCTAGGCTAGCAAAAGGGGATGTCCTGTGTTAGTCAATGGCTTATTCGTTAAGAAGATTAACTTTTAATCTGGTTAAGACTCCTCTTACTTCCATGGATGGCGGTGTCATCACAGGACGGAGGTTTAATTTCTGCTGTTTTTTTTTTTCCATTCCATCTCAGTCCTCTTCTCTACTGAGGAAATAACAGAACTCCTGTATATGATAAAGAGGGACATTTGGGACTAATAATCATGCCTTTACATAGGAATATTACGGTCCCAGGGTATTCTTCTGCTAATGGCTACAAGGTAAGAAATTTCCCCTAGGAGGGTGAGATTGATTCCTCCTGCTTGCTGTTGAGTGACGTGATTTTAATCTGATCGAGTGCACACTGGTGCACAGCTGTCTGAGATGCAGGCTGCCTGTGTTTTAACTTCCTCACTGTTAAGTTGTGGTGTGATTGTTGATTATTCAACATTGATATATTTAGGCTTCTGTGCTGAGATGATTTAAGTTGTTTGATTAAAGCTGATTGAGTTGTTGAAACCTTATTTGTTGTGGATTCATGTTGGGTTGTGGTTTATGCAGGTGAGGAAAAGGAAACGAGACATTTATATAAAAAAAAAAACACTCCCTATAACATCATTAAATGATGTCATTAAATGATGACATGATATATGGTGAGCTACTAACAAGATCCAGCTGGACGTTCTTTAGCTTGTGTTATTGACAGTGCTGACAGAATTGTGAACTGTGAAGTTAAATTAAATTTGAAGAGTAAATTGTAAACGTTGCCAAAAGGCATTACTTCAAAACATCTTGCTATGTCTGCTGGGTATCCTCGTAATGCAGAGCTTGAACAAAACTTGCCATTTTGAACTTGGGGTGTTGAATCATTGTGCATCTTTAACTGTGACATGTTGCTATTCCACTGTATTTCTAGCTTGTTTCTTCAGTGTTGTCATACAGCAGACCACCAATATAGGCTACATCTGTTGAGCTGAGGAACTTGCAGGAACATAAGTTTGTACCTGTATCATTATAGCTTATGTGCAAATGCAGTGCGGACGTGAAAAACGCTGACTTGCCATACACTAAACAGTGCTGTTTGGAATGTGCCTTAGGTTGGAAAATGAAGGCTTGAAGTTGAGTAAACTAGTAAGGTGGCAGAAAGAAGTGTTTTGCCAGCAGTCTGGATGGTCATATGACTTTTCCCAGGTGTTATTTCAGTCATGTTTATAATTTTTTTTGTGAGTTAAGTGTAGAGTTCATTCAGGAAATGGACTGATAGTAGTCAAATGTGGATGGGATAATCCTGTTAATGGTAAGGGATTATCAAAGGCAGACATAGACACAGAGATTAGGGTCTAAAGTAAAGTGAACATCCTGGCAGATAAATGTCCCATTTGTCTCAGGAAATGTGTCTTGGCTGCCCAACCCAGCTAGAAGACACCATGCTACTCAGGGCACAAAGATCACAAACAGGAGTTTGCTGAATGTGAGTTTCATTGCATTTGAATGTGAATGCGAGTTTCATTGCATTTGTGCTTGTTCCTTAGCTCAAACATCCTTTCTGGCTTCATGTTTATATGTATATTAAGTCAGTATGACTTACTGAAGGTTGAAGTGTATGATGGTGCACCTACTTGTGCAGGATTTTATTTTTTTTTAGTGCACATTATGTTGCCTCTCACCATGTGGTCAGTCTGGTCCAGCAAAACAGTTAAGATGTTGTAGTGGGTGACTGAGCCTCTCTATATATTCTAAGAGGAACAGACTGTTTCCGATGAGGTAAAGGCCCCAGATTGGCAGACAGGGAAAGTATTTCAGAAGTTTAAACATACTTTTCTTAGTTTACATTGCCCTTCCTTGGTTTTGCTTCGTTGGGTTATTTAGATGGCTTAGATGCCATGCACTCAAAATATGCCTTACATGGAGGTGAGTTGGCTGATGGTCATGAGACTTACATATTTAAAATATAGTTGTAATGCATAGATATCCATGCATATTTTTGTGAATGACGAAGAAGTAAAACTTGGATGGGGTTTAAAATACACTGCATAGTATTTCTATGATAAAGCCCTTACAGTAATCACCATAATTCATTTTGATGGTAATCTCCTCCAGTTGACTGAGTCTGATTTCCTCTCTTTTCCAGCAAGCAGAAATTTTTGTGAACCCTGAAGGAGAGAGGCTGTTTTTATCCAGCAACAATTTATGTCAACACAGGAAGCTGTCCCCCCCCATTGAGAATATCAGAGTGCAGGGTTCAAAGCCTGCTATGGACCTTATGGCCGGAAAGTGCATTTCCCTTTTTATTTTATCAATGTGAAAAGGGCTGGGCTGAAGTGAGCACAAGGCTAACAGCTAAGGCCAAGGGATCCCTGTGTTGCGGGTTCACAAAGTGCAGGGACTTTCGCTGTAGAATTCATGCCTTTTTTTGTCGCAGGCCTGAGCCCAGCTGTTTGGGTTCAGTGTAAACATCTCTGTCCTCTTAGGAGCTGTGCCGGGTTTTTGCTGGGAGAGAGTTGGGGGAGGGTAGGGTGGGGGACATTAACTTGAGCAGATGTTGTGGCAATGAAGTCATGACCGACGCTGTGCGTTGTGAAAAACCGAAGAGAGAAACGAACTCTCTTGACATTCCACAGCATCTATAGGGATCTGCTCGGGCCCAAAGCCTGGGAGCTAAAGGCTCGGTTCCCATGTCCACTAGACCTCTGTTTTGCACAGCGTTATTAATGGCCCCTCTTGTCCTGGTGCCAATGTCTTGTGAAGATCAACAAGCTCTCAGATGCTCGTATTGACATCATCTCATCTCTCAACCCTCGGGCCAAATGGGTCATGAGGCTACTGCTTGTTTTCTCCCAGATCTTCCTCTCTCAGCTGGCTATGTTTCCACCCGGGTTTACCTCTTCCTTTTTCTCTCTGTCATTTGCCTCCAAGTTGTTATCCTGTGCTTTTCACCTCGCGGCTGTCAAACAATGGCTCATTCATTCCCAGAGCGTGTCTTATCCAGTTCCCTTCTCCTGCTTCACCTCAACACTCACTCTTCAGGCATTTGCTCTGTTTTTATAAGGCACTATGCAAATGAGACTTTCTCAATTGCACATCATCAATAATTTTCAAAGCCTCAGATGCACATGTTAAACCCAGCTATATTTATTAGGTGGAAGTACTGTTTTTTGTGTGACCTGAGCACGACATTACTGTTTCATGGAGCATCTTCTTGCTTTCTGGATTCAGTTTCTCATGGCGTCTTAACCTCCATTTTTCTTGTTACCATTGGCACCCAGGTGTGTTTACTTGTCCACTTCTTTAACATCGTGGTCTGTCACTCATGTTCTGCTATTAAAATTGCTGGATATTTTCACCACCTCTGCTTTCCATTTTATTATTTTTCACACCTGTGTTTTTCAAATGTGTCCCTGTGTGGGTTCCTTCTGTTGTATTTTTTGTGTCCAAGTGCACTACCGCTAAGTAAATAAACCATGACCTTACATAAGCATGTTTTACTCCTGCTCTAACCTTGAACCACACTGACCCTACAAAGTCTGAGCTTATGTACACTCCTACTACAATCTCTGCTAAACCACATGATCTGTTTTAATGCTTTGCGGTATATTTAATACAGGCATTAATTATTTCTGTGTTGAGTTCATGGTCTGTGTGTGAAGTTAAGACCTCTTAACTGATTTGCCAAGGAGCAGGATTTTGCATAAGAATATACTTCTACATTATGAATATTTTAGGAATTAAAAAGGACTTTGGCACGGTGCCTTAACTCAGGATTCATTTTGTACAATATTGGGTTGAACAAAAGGGATTAAAGATGTCTAAATCTCCTTGTAGTTCGCAACCTGGCGTCAGTGGTAGAGGGCAGTCAGAAATGTAGCCTTGTATGAATACTTCTATGTACAGCGCATCTGTTAAGGGCAGATTTATTTTTATTGTCATTCACATACTGGTTGTCATTCAGCCTCATAATCCTTTCAGGAACCAATTCTTCCACAGGCAACATGTCAAATTATTTTTTGGAATAACAAAGTTGTGAGTTCAAATGTATTTCTGTGATTATCATATGGATTGACCTAACAAGCTAGGTACTCGGATTTTCCAGGATGTCGAAGACGCAAGCTGTATAATGCAGCCAATGTTTTCTGGCAGGGGACAAGATTTATACAAATTTTATGCATTTGAAGAAGGAAACCCATAAGGAACAAAGCCAAAATAATTACAATGTAACTCCTGACTGTAGCCAAGGTAAACACCTTGTCACCACTTACACTGTCTGCCACACCCACCCCCTCTCCCGGCGTTATTTTCACACCATCCTTTATATCTTCATCAGAGTTGACTTGAATTGAACTTAGTAGAATTGACAGCTTCGTATTTCCAGCCACTTTCTAAATTTTCTCCATCTGTTACATTTGTTTCCTGAATATATATTTTAGAGTGTTCTTTGCTGTGAATGCAGGTGTGGGGTGGAGAGATCAACATCAAACTGAATTATTTACTGAGAGATGGTGAGTGCATGCTATGCATACGCTGCAGTTAGCCATTGTCACAGCAGCCTCAAAATCAAATAGGTTTGAAGCCAGCCATTTCACTGGATTTGTACTGGATCTGCCCGAAACTTTTTCCAGCACGATGCCTCTCCATACTTTAACTTTT
Organism: Megalops atlanticus; assembly: GCA_019176425.1. Classification (NCBI taxonomy): domain Eukaryota; kingdom Metazoa; phylum Chordata; class Actinopteri; order Elopiformes; family Megalopidae; genus Megalops; species Megalops atlanticus. The sequence continues at coordinate 24,181,316 of CM032880.1, forward strand.
CTCGTTGTTTAATATATGAACATGCTAGGGAATATTATTTAGACTTGCTTAATAAACACATGCCAGTTTCCCTGCACATACATAGGTGGAAGTATATTTGTCTCATTATTGAATACAGATAGACATTCATATCCACCTCTCACTTTGCCTTGCTCCCTCACTTCCTCTGTCATGCTCACAGCCTTCCTTCCTTGTTTGTTCTACATGCAGGTCAGCCAGCTCTCAACCCACATGAACTCTGTCTTCATCGCTGGACACAGTGTGCCGGTTTCATTTTTAAGAAAAAAAAGCACAGGCGAATTTCAACAGAGTCCTCCTCACTGCCGTACAATACAACACCACCACTTTAGCCTAGGCTTACACTTTCTTGCTGATATTTGGACAACCCAAACCATGAATGCGTATCAACAAACAGTTTTTAGGTTGTCATCAGCGGCTTCTCAGGAAACTGTTGTAAGAGACTGTCCTTTCTCTTGTGATAGTGAGAAAGAAATGGGTGTGGTAGGTGTTTGGTAGGTGACTTTGGTAGGTGTACGTGGAATTTCCAGACTTTGGTCTGCTGTTCATGACTCTTCTAGGGTTTTTCTGTGCCATGTTTGGCCATCTGAGGTTTATTCGGACAAGAATGTTTCCGATGATCTCTTTTTGAACTTTCTTGGGCTGTGAGAACTCTTGAAAGCTGTCAGTGTTTAATTTATTTGGGCTGGGCTGGAGGCTGCTGGTGCCATCAGCACAAAATATGAACCATTTTGTCTCTCCTCCTTCCATTGCCATGATCTGTGCTGTGCAGAGAACTGATAGCCGTGTGGTGGGGTGGGACTGCTGTCCTCAGTCCACATTGAATTTGTTACCTGATGAAAATGATTCCAGTAGTATTGCTGGCCAGTTCTAGTGCACTTTACTTTCTACCATTACCATTAGCTGCACAGGCTATTTTTAGTGAGAGTGAAAGTGTACCCAAGCACATTGGTAAGGTCTGCAGTTGACACCCTTTCTTGCCCCGTTGGGTAATGTTCTCACCTGTGGGACAGCCCTCATCTTGTCCCTAATGGTGGAAGTCCTGTAGTAGGATGCCATAGTGGTGCCCACTGCAGACTGAAAACCCCACTTCATCTTGGTTCCCCCACTCATTAATAATATTTACATATTTCCTTTTCTTGTGTATCACTGAAGGGTATTATTGCACTTGTTAAAATGTTCACAGATGTTGAATTATTTGTAGCACTTTGTGGGGCTGGTTATTACAGTGCTGTGTGATGGATTGACACGTTCAGATGTGGCCTGTAGTTTTCTGTATGAACGGTCAACCATGGGACCTTATTACATGCACCTCTGTATGCTTTCTTCGTAAGTCACCATGGATGAGGTGCCTAATTGTAAATGTAAGACACAGGCAGCTCGATGCTGCTCTGCTCTGCTTTTTTTTTTTGGCTAAAGCAGCTTTGCAGCCCAGATTCCTCGTTTCTGCATTCTGGCAATGACGTTGTCGGCATTGCGAATGCGCGGCGAAGTTATCCCTCGCGCGGTCGAGAATGTTGTTGTTGCCTTAATAACAGCGGCAGAAACCTCCAGCGGATTGCTTGGGGGGGCGGGGGCTGGGGTTGGGGGGGGTGTCGGGCGGCTCACCTCACCTCAGCGGCAGCGGCTACATGTCCAGCCCTCTTCCCCTCGTGCTCTGCCAAACCTGAATGTCAGCCATTGTGCTGGAGAGACAATTCAGCGAGGAGCTAATTAAGACAGCGTTACTCCGCGGCCGCGAAGCGCGCTCGGACCGCATGCCAAAGCACACCGCAGGGTTATTATTTAAGAATCATAAGTCTTCCAAATCTTCGCAGAGAATGTGGGCCGAGGGCTCTGAAAAGAATATTTGTGACAAAAGAGCAGTTGCCATGGCTCCGTGTAATTTAAGAGTTCACTTACTTTTTAGGTTTTCTGTGTCAGCAAGCCTTTTCTCCACAGAAGGAAATTTAGTTGTTTGTCATGGTGTTCACTTGCTGGTTCTTGTAATAGCCCATGCAAATGTATCACCAGGGTACCCATTTTGAAAGTTAATTAGAAAAATATATGTATTTACTTTTACACATATCTTCATGTGCAAATATCATTTCATGATCCTAGTGTGGAGTGTCTGGAAAAAACCTTTTTATTGTATTATATACAGAGGAGAGTTTACAAAGGGAAACACATTTCTCCTTGAACCAGCCGATGCATCAATAAGGCAGACATAGGGCAATGAGATACCACCATAAAAAGTCAGACTACAGTTTAATGCAAAATGTATAACCAGTGACCCATTTGTCATACGCATTAAATGTCTTTTGAGAAGCAGCCATGCAATATGAACAGTACACGCACTCTCAAAACTAAGAGTAATTACTACTGACTCATTAATCATGGCACTGTGATTCTCAGGTTCGAAGTGGTTATCAAATATCAAATAAATCTTTAGAGTTTATGAGAGCCATAAATGATCACATCGAGTGCAGAGTTTCTAGCACCTCAGATACTGGATTCACCTGACTCTGCAGTCTTCAGCTGTGCCCCAATCCAAGGGCGCAACCTTTATAGATATAGAAAAGCATGTTTGCCCCAATATATCTGCAATAAAACATGTTTTTCAACAAAATCTCAGGTTGGTCAATTACAGTTGATTTGAGGTCAAAGACCATATTTTTAAATTGGATCTCAGTAAATTACAGCACAGCCTTGTATTTACATATTAATAATTAATATTTTTAGTCTGCTTTCTGTTCCGGCCTGGGAAAATGATATCTTGGTTTTAGTGTATGGTGGTGGGAGGGTCATTAAAATTCTGTTGTGGAAATTCTGGTTAAAACCAAACGGGGTGTGATTAAAAGCCAGGTTGTGCACAATTTTGATAAGAGGGATCCTATAACAATTGTGCACTGTGTCTGGGTTTCACTTTGAAACTTCAAAGAATGGGCATCATGTAAATTTTGAAGATTGTCTTGCTAAATATTACTGTTCGTAATGTCAGTTGGCTTATATAACCATTTACTGGACATCATTTACTTTCAGTGTCCGTATTAAGTGAATTGTGTTAACATCATAGTCTATCTGCTGTCGAGTGTACTTTGAACTCAATTTGACATTGAACATATATAATGTATTGTAACCCTTTGAGTCATTCGTTTGAGATCACTCTGCTGGGTCTGTGTTAACTGGCAGAAGGAAACTCAGTTCTTTTTTTGTCATGATAATGGTTTTCTTTTGTATTTCGTTTGCCGTCACTCACAACAGAGCCAGTGGAGCACTGATGTGAAAGGTAAAGGACAGTTGGGCAGCTTTATCAGGGAAGACAGTCATGGTGTAGTTATATAAAGCACTGATTAAAATATGGGCCTTATTCAGCACAGAATACTCCAGACAGCCTTTTGTGAGGGTCCTGTGCAGCGGTCAAATTAAGCCTGTGTTTTAGTAAACAATGCAGAGTTCACGAGGCATGTGTCTGGAGGTTGTGTTTTTTTCCCTGTTCCAATATTGTTTTGCATCACTGCTTCTAAGCAATATCACTTGAAGCAGAATTTCAATGAAGGTGGCATGAGAATGGATGCTTGCATCATTTTGTTTTGTTTCTTGTAACCATGGGTTCACACGGGGTTCTTCATCGAGACGGAGAAGTACAATGGGCAATCAGTCTCAGTGCCCAATTACCCAAATACCTTTCCTCTTCAATAGGGTGTGACACGGGGGCAGCTCGGAGCACCGAATGTGGAAATCGCAGTCAGTGTCGTAACGATCACCGTAGTCCAACTGCTGTGCAGTCTGTCCATTTCTGAGAGTAGAGAGAGGGCAATGGAGGGAAGGGGAGGGGGAGGGGAAGGGGGGACAGCAATGCAAGAGGACTTCCAGCGTGTGCGGAAATTTGACCGCTACGGTTACAGCGACGGCGGCGTTCGGGTTAACAAGGTCATGATTGACGACCCGTAGAACCAGCGTAAAAGGAAGCCGTCAAATCAACCCTGGTCTTATTCGGGAGTACTTCAAGAGAGCGTTTATTCCAGGTAGCACAGAGCTTGTCTTTCAGATTTTTCCCCTGCAATAAGGTCCCGCGGAAGCCGCTTGTTTTCGCTGCGCGGCGTCCTGGCCGGAGCGGGCCGATGGTGCCCTCACTCAGGTTACCGCGCCTCTTGCTGAGTCAGGTTATTTTGGGAGCCGGTACCCGGGGCTCAGGTGGGGTTTGATGTGGGCTCCCTCCCCCACCCCCCGCGGGGCATGTGTCAGGAGTCGAGATGTATCAGGTGATGGCTCTCTGTCAAAAGAAAACTGAGAAGGGTACACAGAGCTGCTGAAGTCGGCACCCTCCGACATGAATCGCAGTGGTAACCTCCACAAGGGTTGCAGTGGAGCTCTGTGGAGTGCTAATTGTTGTTCATTTCTTCTACAGGAATACAAAAACAAGAGTAATTTATTATGATTTTACACACTGTGTTTTATGCCTTGGACTTTATTTCAGTGCCACATGTAGGCGGCATGATATGACTTGGCTGTTGACAGATTTTTAGTTATTTCACAATATACTGTGAAGTCAGTCGGCGCTAAGAGTATAACACCTAGGTCTGTGAGTTCATTAGTGGGTAAATGAACTGGTACTGTCAGTTGTTTTCTCTGGCACTGGTGCTGTATTTTGCCTTTTCATGGGAATTAACTACAGACTATGAGAAGGAGGAATGGTGTGAGGTTTCCTCACTTTTGTAAGGTCACGCTGAAGCTCAGAGTTTAAAAATAAACGCATGTTGCTTTGACTTAGAGTAATGTCTTGTTTGGTCATTGGGTCAGTTCATTGGCTGGGGCAAGGCCAACTGAAATGCCATTTGGATAACAGGCAGCAGATGTTTTTCACTCCCCTGATTACAATGAATACTCTCAAAAAGTAGAAATATTTTATAGCTAGCATTAATTAGCTTGCTGGCTTCAATACATACCCAGAAGGTGCCTCTATTCTAATGTGTTTGTATAGTCCTCAAAATCTGAAAGTCTGAAGCTAGGCTAGATCAGATCTCCCCCAGATTCTGAGCAGATAATTGAAACTTTCTGTATACTAGTGAAATCTGACTCAGACAAATCAGAAAAGTCTGATTCAGACACAGGGAGATGTCTAAGACCTATAAGACTCATTAAGAGGTGAACGTGGATACAAGTTGCTCAGATGAAATAAGCTAATGATGGGATAAGTAGCTTATTGGAGTTAAATTGGATATGCAAATCCGATAGTAATTGGGCACTGGGCAGGCAGTACCAGCATGCTGTTGTAGCCATATGATAGCTTTTATTGCATGTGAAATAAACAAGTACACACAATACATTATTTATATAGTGTATGCAGTCGCATTGCCATAAGTCACAGATTCTCAATGGCAATGTAATGAACTGATTATGTAACAGTGTAACAGGATTATCCAGAGATATATGCAAAGTAAAGGCCTTTTTTGTTATCAGCTTAGCTAGTAAGCGGACAGTCAGAAAGAACAGACCTGCTCTGAGCATTGCTTTTCAACCCAAACTATGCCACTGACTGGAAGACTTTTCCTGGGTTTTTGGAAGGTGGGAGGCACGCGATGCGAGATGCTTCAGCTCATAGGGCTGGCAGTGAGAGGGCCTAGTCTGAGCGCGAACAAGGCATTGATGACTCTGCCATCACAGCCACCTGCATTACCCTCCTTTGAGAAACTTTTGGAACCAAAGTGCAACTAAGGTACTGTATGAGCAGAACCCTGGGAACTATTGAGAGCTTTGCACTGGTTTAAACTGCACAGGATCCACTGTTACAGGAACACGTACAGACCTCATTGCAAAGAATGCCAAGCGTAATTCTGTACAAACTATAAAAGTCTAAATGACTTTGTAGACCTGTGCTGAACCATGTTCTCAGTAGATTTTTTTCCACATAGATAGATACACGCTTCATAATGAGTACCTTTTCCGAATCATTTCCTCTCACTTTTTAATGATGATTTAATGCATTTCCAACTCGCCCACCCCAAGCTCAGAGAAGCTCTGAAGCTCCTCTTCTGTGGCTGTGATCTGGAAAGTTTGTGTGACAGGTTTATGTAACTATCGTCCACCCAGCTGAACCTGCCACATTAAAATGCTAAGACTCCTGAATTGAAATACTAGGCTGTACCTCCCTCTTGCCTCCTGTGTAGACAGTTTCGTGTTGCATGATTTTATAAGAGACTGTGGCATAGTGGTGGCAGTGTGGTGAAGTGGTAAGGGGCTTGTAATTGAAAGGTTGCAGGTTTGATTCCCTGCTCTGGTGCTGCTGCTGTACCCTTGGGCAAGGTACTCAATCCAGAATTACCTCAGTAAATACCCAGCTGTGTAAATGGGTAGCATGTGAATTTGTAACCTATGTAAGTCGCTCTGGATAAGAGCGTCTGCAAAATGACAATAATGTCATATGAACAAGCAGTTATGGGACCGTTACGATAAAGGAACACGGATGGAAAACGATTTAATAAGAGGCAGCAGTTCTAGATCTAACTCTTCAAATAATAAGACATTGTTTTGTGGGAAATGTACTGTCTTGAGCTAGTTTGCTGTGGTTCCTTGCCAAGCAGTTATTTTTGGAGCAATTTCTGCACTTGCAGTAAAAAGTGTTTATTTTTTATGTGACTGTTCATGAAGTGAACATAAACATGGATGAAACAGCTTGTGTTGTGTCTGTGTACAGTGCCACTTAGGTGACAGAGATGATGCTTTTTAAAAAAGTTTATATTCTAAAATGAATTTTCTGGTTTAAGTAGCCCTGTGATTTAATTTGAAATGGAAGGGCAACCTCTTTGAAAGGATGAAATACTATTTCCTTCTTTAACGTGCATATTTGCATTTGTACCTTCATGGAAATAAAGAAATGGGTTCAGTGCTGAAAACATTGGGCCACTTAGAGATGGCTAATTTGTCCTCTAGACGAGTGTCCTTGACTGTGATTTCAGTTTTTCCCAGATTACAATTTTGAGCCAAGACAGATGCTTGCATAACCGTTCTCATCATCAAAAACAAACACAAAATCCAAATATAAAAGCAAACATTGTTGTATGTAGTATTTTATCCATCATCTTAATGATGTTACAGTATACAGTATACTGTTCTTTTTAAATGATATTCTGTGACTTAGCTGGCGGGCCAGTTACATAATCATATGCTATTTCTCAGGGTAATTGCAGGAAAAAGCACAGTACATTTAATGTTGGCCAGGGAGTAAGACTTGAAGTTGGAGACAACTTGCATGTGGGGGATTTGTTCACTTTACATCACTGGTTTCCAGGCATTTTGTGCAGTGCATGTCTTGCTTGTCCCCTGTTTATTTTTATTCAGTTATTGAAAAGGGTTGCTTCTGTTCATGTTTTTTGACATGTCTACGGCCTTCAAAACACTTCAGACATAAGATAAGCATGAAACACGGCTTTATAGACATGATATTCTCTGGCATTATTAACACCTCAGGTGATGTCGTTTAGTGAAGAGAAAGGGATTTGCACCCTTTTAGGGTTTTCAAATTTGCATTGTGCTTTGGCACACACTGCAGTTCTTAGTTTCCCATTTAAAAATATCTGCAGATTTTTTATGTTAAACTACTGTTATGTAACTTGAGCCAGTGCATATGATACATGATTACATACAAAATCAGAAAAAATGTGGTACCATATGAGTGACAGTTTTGTTGTATAAATCTTTCCAGAATTAGCTTTGGTAATAGTTGATTACAGAAACTAGACTGTCTTGGGTAGACATCTACTGTAGTTATGCATTTGTAGCTCTTCTCCCCTTACCTCTTATCTACAGTACACACCCATTTTCAGTGTTGCCATAAGGTCACACAATAGAGCCAAGGATATATTAGCCAACACCTGGGTATGGCAGGACCTGAGATGAGGTGCCAAAAATAATATACATGCCTTCTTTTCTGTAGTGCTAACACAGGAGCCTGTACTTTTAAACATGAAGCTGATCACATGCCTCTGAATTTGTAATTTTATCCCTTCCTGAAACTGTATCTGTCTCATGCTGGTTAGACTCCTTTTTCATGAGGCATTTTATGTAGTTAATCAGTGCTGGGTACATTGTAACAACTTTTGGCACTGACTGTAGAAGTCTTCAGTGAGGAATGGCTTCAGTGGAGGAACGGCTCTGTGGTTTCTTTAGACATAACATGAACGTCATACTTGATTCTTTCAGAAGAAGCCAGTGTTTACTTTGTGGTCCAAAATGACCCTTAAATACAAGGATTCAAGCACAACATGGTGACACACAGTTTGACTCCTGTAAATGTGCTGTATTAGTGCTTGTAGCATAGTCCCAGTCTAAATCCATCTTGTGTAACACTAGGTTGTGTACATTTGTTACTGTGATGAGGTCATGGGACAGTGTACCATTATATGCAGTAAAAACATTCCTGCACTGTACTTTATGGGAGGAAAGCGTCAATGTGACATAACTGTCTTACCTGTCTTGTCCCATAGGTTATTTTAAGTCTTGCAGGGAGTGTCCACTAACTCATCTCTGGGGCCCGTGAGTGGTAGACTTCACCACTGTGAAGTGGCTTGTATTAATTTGCGCCGGTCTCTAGTATTAATGATGTATTGCATTAGTATGAGTGAAGTGCATGTTACAGAAATAGAAACTTAATATATGGCTTTCTTTATAGGCCTCATTTGACATTTATGATTTAACCCATCCTACGAAGTACACACATATATGTCGAGATAGCCAGCCTTAATTATCGAACCGTGTAGATATTTTCTGCCCGGATTGTAAAGGATTTCCTTTGAATGTAACAGAAAACCTACATATAAGACCTCTAGATGCCAGATTGTGCTTTGAACTAAACAATCCAAGCTAGTACTCATCAGGTGCGACATCAAAGAATTCTGTCCCATTCACTTGTTATTCATCAGCTTCATTGGGATCGTCTGTCTAGTTAAGTAGCTGCCATGGCAATTATGGTGAGGTACCTGTAGCTAAGTAACTGCTTTGTCTGTCCTGAATGGCCTTGTTATGATGCTGGTGTCCTTTTTTGGTATGCTTATCTACTTATCTCCTAACATCTCCTTGCTTATTCAGCTGATGCCAGTGAAAGACGTACGCAGATTCAATATTTGCAGATGGAGATCTCCAAGAGGAATTTTGATTCACGGTTACAATTTAGTGCAACACTCTTTTAGACTTGGGACGATTTACCGCTGATGCTTGAAATATGATACGGCACAGATCTGGGGTGAGTAGCTACATTAGAATGCAATGAATTTGTGTGCTAGTTTTGATCTACCTGATCTATCACTCAGATCCATCCTTATACCTCTGTAACAATGGCATACATAGGTTCATGGACTTTTGCAAGCAGTAATTTATTAAATTGTAAATGCTGAGAGAACATTTTGATCCAGTGAATCAAAATGCTCTTTGATGGAATTTCAGAAAGTCATAATTGATGATCATTCCAAACACTATGGCTTTTTTTCTAAAGCAATGAATAAATCAATCACTTTCCCCCAAGTAATCTCTGATGCTGAATGCTTTTTGAGTATTAAATAAAATGATCAAAGAGTTGAAGTGTAATATACATATTCCATGGTTAAACCATTTTGTTTGAACTGCTCTGAATAAACCATTAGTTTCACTGGCTGGAACACAGTTTTGCGTCAGTCACTCCAAGATCTACTCCCATAGTCAGGTTTTGTACACAGTCACGACTGTCTTCATCGTAACGATGCTGAACAACATCGGGTCCTGTTTTGTCCCGACTTACAAATTTTCTGGAATGTAGATATCACACTGAACTTTCAACTACAATGTTTCAGATGTTGTGCACACATTCTTGAAAGTATTAAAGGAGAATTATGAATAGAAATGGGGCATGAATGATATTTTGGTCATTAAAAGTAAATTACAGTGATTAATCTTCCCCGGTGATAGCAATGAAACTGAATTATGTTAATTTAAAGCTGCGTTGAGTTGTCGCCTTGGTTTTATAGGTAAAGAAGTAGTGAATAGACATATACTGTTTACAGGTAGTGCTGCTGTCTCCCATTCTGAGGAATAAAAACATGTCTGTTTTCACTGTGGCTTAGCAACCAACAGAATGACTGATCGTGATTAATGCCCACTTTTATCATCTGTGTCTATTCAGATGCAGTAGCCAACAACCTCAGTGCGAAACAAAGGAACAAACAGTAATTGTGTTCCCGACAACAAATAAACACATAACAGCATGTTTTCATGGCACTGTCTCTGTGTTTGGCCATTTCAAAAGGCCTTTCAGGTTGCATCTGTTCAAGTGAAAATGATACGCTATTATCATGGGTTTTGATTGCCATTCATAGAGGATTAACAAGGTACTACAGACAACCACATTACCACAATGACAGGTTAACTTTTTAGCTGACGTTTTGAAGAAAATCTGAGGATTCAAGAAAATACACTGCAAGTTGTTGGCAGCCACAGGGCTTTCAAGACAAGTCAATGGCTGGACAGCAGTGTGGTATAGTGATAAGGAGCAGGGCTTGTAACCAAAAGGTTGCTGGTTCGATTCCCTGCTAGGGCGCTGCTGTTGTACCCTTGGGCAAGGTACTTAACCCACAGTTGTCTCAGTAGGCCTAAATATCCAGCTGTATAAATGGATGAAACTGTAAACTACTGTAAGTCGCTCTGGATAAGAGCATCTGCTAAATGACAATAATGTAATGCTTTTACTTGCAGTATGGCTAAAGCTACATGCAGTGGCGAAACAAAAAAGAATTCTGGTTGGAGAGGATGTGCTGTACATCTAGAAACTAGAGTAATTTTTACTATTTGGTACATGTATAGGCCTGATGAGGAGCTCCAGCTATGACCAGCAGTCTCACATTTGGTTCATGTAGTCTGATGAACGTACCTAATGTGACATGAATGCTGTCAAAAGATATTGACGGCAAAATATGTTTGACAGAGAAAATGTGCGTGGCCTATTGTGAAGAAAGCACACATCAAGACACCAAATGCCAAATGTGCCATACTTGAGCCTGTTCAAACACTGCAGAAGTTATGCGTTTTGGGATCACATTGGGTGGGGCTGGGGAGGCATGTCCGGGTAAAATAAAAGCCACAACGAGAAATTTGCCCTCTGGAACAGTTCATGCCTGATAGATGTGCCAAGTGTGAGGTGAGTGAGTGAATGCTCAGTGAAGATTATTATATGAGGAAAAACGGGCTTGGTGGCCATGGTCTGGACCTGAGGGCAACGTGAAAATAAATCCATAGGCTGTGACCAGAATGAGTGGCAAATTGTAGCCCTACCCATTTCAGTTTCAGTGTGTGTTTAAAAAAAGGCAGGAGGAAAGAAAAAGAGGAAATTGAGGAAACTTAACTATCTGCACGTGTATTTGTTTGTTTAAGCAAGTTGTAGTGATAATGGGTCAGTAGGAGAAATGTCTGTCTGTAGATATGCTCTGTTAAGCAAGAGCATTGATGCTTGATGACAGCGAGAGGCTTTCATCCTTTCCTTGGAGTAAAATAGATGACCTGGTTGGAGAGGAACTCAACGGTATTGGAGACCATATTCTGACAGAGGTGGGCTCTCTTTTTGCCTGTTTTAGTGATTTCAGTCTGCTCTTTAAGCTGTTCAAACACCACCCGGAATGGCACCAGTGGGCTTTCCCTCCGCTCAGGGTCAACAGCAGCAGCGTCCACACGGCTTTGTTTGCTCTGCTGTGCTCAATACGTCCTCACCACCCCCCAGTTTACTTTACCCGTGTCTCCCCCAGCCAATCAACCGGCAGCTGATCCACAACACCCTCACCTCTCTCTGAATGACCTTTCTCTTTCTCTTACCTGTCAAGCCCCGCTTGGTTATCTTTGTCTGCCTCTGTTTGCTATTAAATTGATCACTCCCTGTGTGTTTTTGTTCCCCCCCCACCCCGTCACTTTGATGACAGTTACTTCTCTCTCGCTTAGTCATACCCCAGAGCCGTTTTCGCTCTGTGGTCGTGATCATTATCTCTGCTTGGCTCAGTACCAGAGCGATGAATCAGCTGGCATGAGAATATCAACTTTCCCTTTCCAACAGGGGGCAATGAGCAGTTGAGGATATAACTCGCGAAACACTTTTCCGGTCCGCTGCTCTTGTCTTTAGGCTTATCTCGTGGAACTCTGCACTTCGCAGGCCCAAGTGTTGATCCTGCGCCCGGCTGTTGTAAAATGGCGCTCGTTTCTGGTAAGAGATCGGCAGCTTTATCGCTTCGGTTGTTCCTGCACGTCTGTAAGTGATACAGAGGGTGTAAGTTTCTCGGTGGGTGGCTTTAATCAGCAAGGTGCAGTGTGTTCTAGTTCAAGGCCCTGGATCTGAAGTGTCTCGTGTAGGTGTTAATGATCGGGCGGCAGTGTAATGTTGTGGTTAAGGTCAACTGAGACTGTAAAAAGGTTGTTCAAAAAATATAAAGTTAAGTTCCCTGGTTGGACTCTGTTGTTGTACCCTTGAGCAAAGTACGTAGCCTAAATTACTTCTGTAAAGCTCCCAGCTGCACAAATGGGTAGCATGTCAGATATCCCCTATGTAGGTGAGATAAGCAAGTAAATCATGTAATGTAATGATTATAGGCTTCCTTTGCATTTAATGGTGTGCTCTGAAACTTTTACAACCCAATAAATGTGACCAACTAAAAAGACAAAAGGATGTTCCTTATTCCCACTATAACTCAGTTTAAGACAAGAGCTGTTGGAGACCTGCCTATTTTCTGCTGCCTTTGCAACAGCAAGGTTTTTTGGTGCAGAATTTGTGCTCACATTTTTCTCAGAGTGTGCAAAAGATGATCTATGTTTAAAACCTCATATTAAAATACTTGACACGTGTTAAAAAACCTTAACCATTTACTAGAAATCTATGTGTTATAGTTTGAGCTTTTTATTATTGTGTTTTTTATTACTGCCTGTCACTCTAAATTTGACTGAACCTCATCGTCTTTCACATGTATATTCAGTTATGCTTGCACGCTGCCCCCGCTGGTCAGACATGTACACTGTACCAAAAAAAATCTCATGAACTTCGTAAATCATCAAAGTGTGTGGTGTAGATGTCCTTTTTGTGCTCAGATGATGGAAAAAAAGACAACTAGAGCAGGACCTTGCTATGGAAATAAGCAGAGGAAACCATCAAGAAATGTGACTATAGAGACATCTGTCCCATCTCGTGGTTGCTGAGAACATTCTTTTTTTAGATGTTCTAACATACAGTTGCAGTCATGGCTCATTAATTTTAAGCAACATGTTTGATTAGTTAGAATAATCACTGCAGCCATGTTCCGTCCCATTTTTTTTGTCCTGGTAGAGAAGGTGCACCCCCCCACAGCTGTTTTTCCTCCCGCGCATGAAAACGCACTTTCCCAGATAGCCCACCTTGAGACGAAAAATGCATCTCGTGCATACTGAAATAAAAACCCAGCATGCACTCTGCAAAGGTAGACATCAAAGAGAAGCAGGTCTTTATATATGGGAGAATTGTTTTCTTTGTGAAATTTGAACCTGCATTGAATGCCTTTTCAGGACACACCAGCATTACCTTAAAGTATCATCACAGTGTTATGCAACTGCTCTTTAACTTTCAAAGTGAATTCAGTGTTGCTTAAAGCTGACGGTTGTGTTGTTCTGTTAAATTACAAATGAATTGTATGATGACCTTCAACCCTGTTTGGATAGAAAAGGCATGACATTGGTTTCATTAAGTGTTTGATATTTTGTGTCCAGAGCCTTTAACTACATTTCCTATGAGGAGGTTTTCAGCACAGTATCATTTAAAGCATGGCACAGATAAAAGGGATTAGCTTAGAAAGGTCCACTTTGATTTTCCTTCTGCATTCCTCAAAGGCAGAGCTATGGTTTTGAAAACTCAAGCAGTTTTTTTTTCTCTGGCTAATTTCTCTGCTCTTAAAGGCTGGTTTCTGTAAGAGCATTTCAGCTTGTGCTCAGGTTTGGGGAACGCGCACTTTGGCTCAACATCTCCCTGGAAACGTGCACGTGCACAGGCTGCCGCTCGGGCCGAAGCACAGCCATGGAAACGCTGCCAAAGTCAACTGCTTTCGTGACTTCTTGAATTCAAATGATGGAATTCTTAACCAGCCGTCACTTTCAGTGAAATATACTGTGCTACTGTCTTCATTCCAGAATCACTACGCAGTAGCTAAGCACTTCAGAGTCAACACCGCTGAAAGGCAGTATGGGAATGTACTATTTTGAATAGTTTGTCTCCAGGAATGTTAGTTGGGTTGCCGCTCTGAGTACAACTCTAGCCCTATGAATAAGAGATCAGTCCCTCGCAGTTCAGATTACGGACAGTTGCAGTGTTGAAAAATGGGTCTCATGTGTCTTCCCTCAAAAAATCCTCTGAAAGGCATGTGACTTTTCCTCCCGGGCCGAAATACATTGCGATCCTTTCACCCCGTGAGCTTCACCCACCGTCATTCACAGTTCTTCTTGCCACAAGGGAAGCAATGTCAGCCCTTTGCTTTGAAAACACTGCGTGTCCCTCGCCATCATAGATGCCTGTTTGTCCTGCACAATGAGCGTGTGTTGGAAAGCCACGGGCCCATTAAGGAATGCTGGCAAAGCAGTCCCTCGGTACGGCGCTGGGTCGCGGGCGGAGAGGAATGGCGGAGAACGCCGCCACTGCCAACCGCGCGCACGTGCGGCCGTCCGAATCCCACTCCCTCTGAAGGCATTCGCGTGTGGGGGTCCTCGAGGCTTTGAGGGAGCCGCGCCGAAACGCGAGTCGCGTTTGCACGAATGATGTTGCGTTAAGGGCACAGGGCTTGTGAACGTTGCGCTCATGGGTTGAATTGTTCCAGAATATAAAATTTTTTTAAGTCGCCTTGAGTAAGGAAGCACCCTAAGCAAAGCTAAACCAGTAAAGATTCTATGATTTAAATAAACAAACAACCCTTTCAATGCAGTTCCTCTGAGCAGCCCTACACAAAAAGGCCTCTGTTTGATGCGTCCGGCTCCTGATTGGGGCCTTGGGTGTGAAATGTTGGGTCCTGTCTGGGATCAGTGGCTGCGGGCCAAGGTTCTTTGAAGCAGGGACACTGAGACCGCTCATGGTCCAAGGGAACATCTGGTGGTCCTATGCTGGCTTGCCAGACATGTGTACCCAAGGCCAGGCCTTCTCCTGTTCTAATACCCTGCGAAAATGCAGCGCCACAGAGATCCGATTCAGAGGCTGAAAGATGCAAAGCTTGAATGTATGAGCTGCATGAGACAATAGTTTTTTTTTGTTAGGTTTTGCTAAGCCTCTTACACGGGTCATTTTTGAGACATTATCTTAGCGTTCCATCTGAAATTGCATAACCCGTTATGTCATTGTTGTTTAGGTCTGTCAGTTTAGCTGCTAGGACCAAAGCGACTTAAGCAGGGTGAAACACCTGTGGAGGCCGCTCTCTGGGACTCCTGTTAGAAAGCACTGACTTCAATGAGAGAACACAAAAAACGGTCTACACTTAGAGGCACACTGTTTCCGTTGTGCCTTTCACTGAAGCCCCTTGGGAAGCATTATATTTAAAGCAATTACAATTTGCAGTTATTTATAAATGCATGAGTCCCTGCTCGTGCAGTGGAGTTCACACAAGAGTGCTGTACTGTACTTCAAACTGGAACTGTCCCTTTAGCATGCCTCATCCGGTGCTTGGAAACAGTATTGTGACCTCTGAGGCCTTGGGATCATGGGCATCTTTGGACTTGCGGAATGTTGCTGTTCAGAGGCAGCAAATAAACAGAAGTTATATTGATTGGAGTTGATCATGACATCCGGTGACCATAAATATGGAATTATGTTGATGCATTTTTCTTTTCATCTGTGACGCCCATTCTGGATTGTCGTACAAGATTAGAGTAAATATTTCCGATTCGACAGATCAGCGAGTTCCCCTCTCGGCAAATATTTATGCATTTTTATTTAGGACTTGTCTGTCAAGTGAATGAAAACATGTTGGTTGTTGAAACTCGAGTATCTCTGGCCTTCATCTTGGCTTCCTTGCAGGCAGTTTAGAATATAAATATTTATCACAGGTGGTTTTGGTTAGGAAATGAAGCCTGATTACACCATCTATGGAGTATAGCTAGTATATTACTCATATACTAGTGCTTTGCCTTAACAGATTGAATAGAGAACAAATAACCATGAAAAAGAAAACTGGCGGGAAACCAGCCATTGTCTCATCATATTTGGTTAGAAATTGTTCTGGTCCAACTGTACAAAATGTAATAAATCCTTATCTCCTGGAATGATACACACACACACACACACACACACACACAGACGTACATGTGTAAATGTACATACATAAATGTGTATGTGTCACAATCATAATCTAATACATGGTGGTCCAGAATGAACCTCTCTTGTGTTTTTGCTTCATTCATGTCATAATTCTACGATGTATTAAGTCATTTCAATGATTATTTTTCCTTCTGCTGTTCTGCTATTTATGGGTTTATATTATTACAGCATTTGTAAGATGAGAAGCATCCTGTGAAATGCTGTCTCCAATGCTGCACTCTGCTGCACTGTACTGTACTTTCCCAGATTATTCCCAGAGCCTCCTATGTCTGCCCCCCGTCGGCTCCAGCAAATCTGCTGCCTGTTTATCCTAAATCACTGTGGTCAGGATGTCGCATTCCCATATTTCTGAGCATTTAGCCCAAGCAGTAGGTAATCTTGCAAGGAAAATCTGTTTTGGGCCTAGGATTCCTTGGTTAGTCCAGTGAGCCTTTGGAATAGCTGCTGTAACAGGAGCATGCAAATTCAAGTTCCGGACCACCTTTGATCAAGATAATTGTGATTGTTATCAGAAAGGCCTTTGCTAGAGCACAGTGTGGCTCTGATAGTTCTGTTGCAAGCAAGCGCATTTTAAGTGGAATTTAATTTCTCGTGGCATCCCAGATGGGTCCAATTATGTGGCGCATGTGTTAGACTCAGGAATGCAGTGTCAGGCTCCAGCTTTCATACTGTCAATGAACATGACCATCCCTATTCCCACACTCGCATTTTGAACTTGCCAATTAAAATCAGCAGGAATACCTGCGGGGTGTAAACTCTCCCTCTCTGAGGACCAGATAGTTATCGAAACATTTGACTGTTAAAACACATGCAGTCATCTCTGAATATTAGCAGCAGATGTGATTCTCTGCTGAGGTCTCTTCTGATAGTCATCAGGAAGAAAAGCCTTTGGTATAAGCTGACCTGGCTGGTTTGAAACTTTTTGATGGTACAGTGTGATTGGTACTGAGACTAATTCAGAAACTCTGTAATAATGCCTGATGATAATGTACTGATGGAAAATTCCCTATTGTTACAGTGGATGTGCTGTTGGTGTACATGAAGGATATAATGAAGTCCTTTAAAAAAACAATATATATATTATATTTCATATATATATGAAATATAATATAAATCAGAGGAAACAGTGGATCTAGAAAGTCTACATACCAAGTCAAAATTTCATAAAGGCTGAAGTCAAGACAACCGAAGTCAGACATTTTTAGCTTTACTTACACATTGTAACCAACAATATCTAAGTGAAAATCAAATGCACCAGTTTTTCAAAAAGAGTATGAAATGAAAAACTTTGAATGTCTTGGTTTCATAAGTCTGCCCACCCTTAAATGAATCCTTGGTGGAAGCACTTTTTGCTTTGATAATTGCAGTGAGTCTGTTTGGATAAGTCTCTACCAACTTCTCACATATAGATTTTGCAATTTTCTCCCATTCTTCCTTGCAGTAGAGTTTGAGGTCACTTAAGCGGTCCCCTCACAATTTATGAACAGCTCTCAAGGTCAGTCCAGAGATTTTCAATGGGTTTGCTCTGACTGGGCCATTCCAGTACATTGATCTTCCTTTTTTTCAGCCATTCCACTGTAGATTTGGCTGTGTGGTTTGGGTCATTGTCATGTTGAAAGGTGAAAGTCTTTCCTATCTTCAGCTTTTTTTGCAAAGGGTAGCAGGTTTTTTTCTCAAATCTTTTTGCACTATTCATTTTCTCCTCTACCCTTACTTAGAGCTCCAGTCCTTGCTGTAGAGAAACAGCCCTGTAGTATGATTCTGCCATCACAATGCTTGACAGTAAGAACTCTGTTCTTAGGCTGATGGGCTGTGTTAGCTTTGTGGAATTAAGACCAAAAAGTTCTCAAGACCTTTTTCCACAACAGCTGTATTTTGCATAATTCAGACGAGATTGGACGTTCTTTGTGACTTCCGTCTTGCTACTCTACCCCACAGCTCAGCATTGTGGAAGAGACATTGCTATGTGCATATGGTGGCCAGTCTTTGCCATGAAGTCCTGCAGCTCTTTTAATGTTGCTGTTGGCCTTTGGTGGCCTCCCTGATGAGCTTCCTCCTTACACGGTCATCCATCTTAGAGGGACCAGGCAAGGTCCTGGTGGTGCCATATTCAATCCATTTCTAGATTATACCTGTTACTGTGTTTCATGATATATTTAAGACCTATTATATTGCTTTATAACCCTTTCCTGATCTATACCTTTCAGGAATTTGATCCCGGAGATGTTTTGGTAGCTCCTTGTTGCTCATCGTGGCATGCACTAAGAAACAAGGAAAGCTTCTGAAAAAAATACTGCAACTGATTTCATCCTGAACTAATCAGAATCAGGTCAGTCTGTCGCAGGTGAAGTCAGGTAGCATTGGACATGATTTGAATTGTGAATGGTTAGACCTGAGCACAATTACAACTCCCAGTGTGTAAACTTATGCAACCAAGGTGCTTTAGTTTTTCTATTTTTAGTTATTACTCAGAAGTATATTGCCTTTTCTTTTTACTTTGATGTTGTGGGTTATCATGTCTGAATGATAGTGGGGGAAAATCTCATTTAATGGGTGTTCATTTCAGGCCTCAAGGCAATAAAAACAAGAAATTTTGAAAGGGTGTGTAGACTTTCTACAGTGATTGTATATATCATCTGTGGTACAGACTGACTAAGAGTCTTAACTATACTGAATCCTAAATAGATTGAATGAATATATATGAGACACACAGAAATGGATTAGGAATAAAATAATAATCAAAGCTGTCAAGTTAAGATTTTTGGATTTTGTGGTTCTGTTTTAGAATAAATTGCATATCTGTCATATTATTTAAATCATATGTGTTATCGGGGGGAAAAAGTTTAATTGTCAACTATTGTGGCAATCATCAGGAACCACACAATGTTGTGCATCATCCTACATCAATATGGAATTTGTGGAAACCACAGCCACTTTCAGTTTCAGACTAAAGTTGAAAGTCTGCCTAAAGGGTGAGGATGTCCCTGGCAAGTATTGAGACTGCCTGAAATGATGACCATGTGACTCAGTTATTTTCTTATTGCCAGTGCATGTACACACACTGCAGTGCCTCTATTTACAACAGTTTATGTACATTACAAATATTTGTATGAGGGTTTTGTCCTGCAGCTGCTAGTGCTTAGACCATCCAGGACGTAATGGTCTGACTAGGATGAAAGTGAATGCTACACAACAAAAGGCCAGAAGAACCACAGGCGGCAAATGTGGGAATAGTGGCTAAGGGCCTGGGATTAGGGCCCTAGTGTTTTAGTGTTGGCTGTTTAAATCAGTCTGACAGATTTTTTTAATGGTATTAACTGATTCATTAAACACCATTGTATTCACACCTCTGAGATAATTAAATTCCAGAGGGTTTATCCAGAGGGTCCTCTTTAAAACGTGGAGGGTTTATCTAATGGACTGTGTATATGGAATTTGTGTCAGTCATTTTGACTTCTGCCAGTTTTGTGGAGGCTGCAGCTAGGATGATTTCGGCCACAGGGGTCCCAGGTCGTGCTTCTACTCAAATTAAAAAAGAAAAACAATCCCAGGCATTCCCTTTACTGTGTATGCTTCCTAATCCTCTCACCGTTGGAAAGTAGATTTGTACAGATGGAGAGTAATAACCCTGAATTCAGGCAGCTGGGCATTATGTAATGTAAAAAATACCAGCACTGAGATTTCTAATGCTGGCTTTGAGGGACAAATAAATCAGCAATTCTTCAACCGTTCTGCAATTTTTTTTGCCTGAGGACTCACGATTTCCATTACACAGGGCAGAGTGAGAGTGATGCTCTGCTCTTCCTCATGGGCTATTCTGTGTCAAGTGGGCTAGAGTTTCATGGTCGTCCATCTCAGATTTTGCTATAAAATCTTGCCAAGGGTTTTTTGAGGGTATCAAGTTAAAGAATGATTCTCATTTCTTTCATTTTTTTTAAAATCATTTCCTTTGAAAAAATGTGAAGTACTGTAAGATTGGAAGGGGCTATGAACCTTTGATCTCAGCAGGTGAACATGAGCAACAATTAATAATTGCAACTTCAAGCAGTTATTCAGAATTAGCAGGTACCGAATGCTTTTGATTGACTTTGTAGCACTCAGAGGGATCTATTAAAATCTAGAATTAAGCTCTAATGAACCACACTGGCTCACGCACGCACGCACGCACGCACACACATTATTTAGTCTGTGAAATCTGCAGAGTTGTCTGCTATCAGGGGAATAACATTCAGTAGTGGGGCTGGAATCCAAGCGTTTGACATCGTTTGAAAGATTATTTTATGAAGGTTTAAAGCAGTGATTTTCTTATCTGCTTCTCCCACAGTGCTAGAGGCCAAATGGACTAGCAGAGTATTCTGAACTGTTGCTCTTGAGTTCCACATTATCTTTCGCTCTCGGTTTATGCAAAGCCCAAGTCATTGAGTCAAATGAGATGCTATACATGATTGTCACTGTTTAAAAAGGGGCCTAGGGGAACTTCTCTTGGGAATGCATTTTTTATGGAATAGGAAATGTAAACAAGATAAACTTTGGGGAAAAAAAAACCCTTATGAATATTCTAGCCCAAAAGCAGACAGATGGCATTCTTGCCAGGGGATGGCCATAATGCATCGCCATCCTCTCAGGCAGCAGAAATGGCAATTGTTTTAAGTCAGTTGTACATAGGTAGGGGGCAAACGGTTCTTTTGCAGTACATTAAAACTGCGCCAACCTGACAGGAGAGGAGTCTCTCAGAAACCCTTCATTAAATATTTAATTGAAGGTAATGAAAGTCCCGCTGTGTGCCTGAATGCTTTTTGTCACTTGCCTTGATGAATAATTATGAAGTGATTTTGGCCCTGTAGCTGAACTGTGCATCAAGTGTCCCTACTTGTACTTGAAGGATTGACTGCTTAGCTGGAGACAGTAGCGGCGCGATTCGTATTTTTTTTTTTTTTTGGCCGGCGGGAATTTGGCAGCGCGTCAGATTATTTCCTCTTTTTCATCCAGACGAGCACCTCTGCTCGTAGCCTTCGGGGAAACGCATCTCCGCGCTTTTATGTAACGAACAGCTAGGAAATGTAAATGTGCAGGCACTGTGCGTGTGGAGCAGGGCGTACTGGGTAGGACCCTCGTCGGTGCGGGGTGTGTGTGTGTGATGGTCATGAGGTGCCCTTGCATTTTCACAGCTCTCGGCACCACGGCAGCGTCTGCGGTCGGGAGAACGCGAGGCTCCGCTCACCGCTGCGAATTCGCACGGTCTCGCTCGCGAGAATGAAGATCGATACAGCCTCAGCAGCAGCTCTTCTGACCCCGAGGCCTGCGTATGCAGAGATGAAAAGTAGAAAAAAAACATTGGGTTGTTATTGAGGAAAAAATAATTTTGGAGGACATCCAGTCTTTGACAAGTGAAGGCCTGGTGTTCTTTCGAAAACTTTATGACTTACTATTGCCCTTGATTTTGGATGGGGCACCTGGTGTGGTTATGTTTAAAAAAAAAAAAAAAAACAGTGGTGCTTCATGTTAATTGGGATGATACTGTAGTCAGTAAAAATGACCTTATTGCATTTTGCGAGCAGTAGTGCTATTGGTCTGCATTGTAAAACACAGGGCTCCAGTTCTCTTGCACCATGTTTCTTCTTATTAGTATGGGTTTCTGCCATCAGGCAAAGGGCAATCTGGTCAATCTGTTCCAATGGAATGGGAGGCCATTTAAATAAGAAGCGAAAAAGAAAACATAGACAGACTGTGTCTCATCTTATCCGGAGGTCTTTGATCCATATTGGAGAAGATGCTTCTCTTACATAGAGGATTTTGCTTGGGAAAGGCTTGCATATGAATGAATACGTTCAAAGCCTTATGTTGTTTTATATTATTTATTATTCACTTAACAAATGCTGAATAATCCAGTGAATCATACAAGACTAATATGAAGCATCATGATATATTAAATACTTCACAGCAGAAAATAGAGCAACAATAATGCAGGTACAGAACAGCCTTTTGCATCATGCCACAGTGAATGTAGAGCCTGACAGTCTATAAAATCAATATTGTGTTGAGTCATAGTGTTCTCACGTCGCCAAACAATGATTCATAAGAGCGACATTAACTTGCGTCACCATGGTATACTGAGAGTTGCTCATAACCAAAAGGTTGCTGGTCAGATACACCGGTGGGGCACTGCTGCTGTACCCTGGGGCAGGGAGCTTAACCTGAACTGCCACAGGAAATGTCCGGTTGTATAAATGTCAAAGATAAAAATCGCCAGCTATGTATGAATTGCTTTAGCTCTAGCTTGTCTGCTAAGCAAAAAAGGTATTGTGGCTAGCAATAAACTGAAAGAGCTATGCTATACTGTACCAGCATTAATATAAATATTTAGTGGTCAGATTTTGGATGTTATGCAAAAGACAGGTCCACATTCTGAGACCCAGGGTGCTCTCTAAATGAGTGCGGAAAGACGGTGAGTGATTCTGCAGTTGCAGGAAGCTCACTCCATCACGGGGGTGGACAATGAAAAAGTTTGTGTGGCCACTAGGCATGAGATGAAATACCGTAATATTGAATTTTCAAAATCAGAAAATGATGAAATGTTTTCTGACCCGGAGAGCATGCAGTGAAATCAAATTACTGTGTGACTTTTTCCCCCGAAGAGTTTGTAGAGTTTATACTTCCTTTACTTGTTCTGTCCATTACTGCTCTTGAATGCTGTTTGCATTTGTGTGGCCATTTGAACTGATTCTTACTAATAGCACCACCACATGACTTCACTGTTGACAGAATGTCTAGTGGGGGAATATCATTTTGTGATTATTTTGTTTTGTGAACTCCAATTGGCAAAATGCATTGTATTGTGAGCTGAGTAATCGTCTCGTGTGTAGTGGCCACTGAGGATGTATACAGCCCAATGACCAGAGGATGCTGAGCTGAGAGTCTGTGCAGGAGAACAAGCACTAGGGTTTTGAATTTGATGTGAGCAGCAATTGTAAGTAGGAGGATGAGGACATAAATAAGCATATTTATATGTAGTAACAGATTGGAGACCAGCCTAGAAGTAGTATTTTGAACAGGTTCTGAATAAGTGGGGAGAATGCCTCTTGATAATTGCTCGCATGCACAAAGCTGTCTGATCAGTGTTTTTTGTCAACAAAAATATGCTCACTTTAATGTACAAATGAAAGTGGTGAAAGATAGGAACGTTGATATTTTCACTTTCACAGACAACATGGTGTTACGGATAAAAATGCAAGATTAATAATCATGAAAAATCTTTCACTTTCAAAATGACCAGCCTTCCCAAGGCTGCCAATTGTGATTGATTGTGGATTTCCCTTGAGTCTTCATTGTTTCCCATAACAACCAAACCGAAGAGCCAAAAACCTTTTTGCACCATATGCCACTGTTGTGAACACCCACAGATATGGAGTATCTTTGGGTTTTTTTTGTGGGTAGGGAGAAGTTTTGGTGTCATTGGACTGTCATTGGACTGCCCTCTGTGCCTGGGTCACATTCCTCTTTCATTCCTCCTGTCCTGCGATGGCGAGGCTCTTGTGTGCACTGCACAGGACTCGGATAACGTACAGCTTGATCCTCACGTACGAAGAGTGGGTGCCGCCACCTCAGATGGAACACCGCTGGCCGCTCTGTGCCCGTCTCAGTTTGCGTTCCCTGGGAGGACCTCTTCCTCTCCCTCATTGTTCTCCAGAGAGGTGTCTCAGATCAGGTTCTACACTTTCACTCGGCTCTTTGTACCCGCGTGTGGGAGCCAGCGCATCGGGCAGTGGGGAAGTGTCTCGTGGCACGCCTTCCCCTGCCCAGGAAACCCACACCGCGGCATCGCCCTTACCTTGCGGAAGAGGGAAAAAAAGAGTCACGCCGTGCTGCTAACTGACTCCGTGCAAGGCCTTTGAACGCACACGCCTCTCGCATCACGTGGCTTAGTTGGGTTTGTTTTGGTGGATTTGAGCGTTCGAGTTTAGCTGTGCACGGTGGGCGTTCAAGTTCACTCGGGAAGAATGGAGATTAAGTGCCCCTTCTATAAGTATTCAGAACAGGAGGCAATCTGAGGGATTTCGGTCTGAATAGTCCGTGAAGGTTTCTGACAAATCAAAGGAAGAGGTTTATCTGGGAAGGGAGCTCTGAGTGTCTGCAAACATTTTTGATCCTTTTCCACCGTGATCTTCCAAATTTGCCCTTGCCGCATTTGTTGCAGTGACAGACACTCGCAGCATGGGGGAGATTTTGATTTCCTCTTCCTCTCTGACCGCATACATTTGCCGCATTACAGGAGCGGGGTGTCTAATAATTGTATACTGTGTTAATGGGGGAATCGGGATTCTGTACTTTCAGCTGGAGATGTCTTAATCTCCCTGGAGTTATACAACATGCGCATCCTATAAAAAGGTTTGCCCGCAAAGGCCCTGAAATAAGATTTGGTAATTTAGTTTTGTAATGCTCCCTTGCACCCAGGGCTGCATGTTAGCTTGTTTGTTCGCCATTATAAAAAAAAATGAATCATTTTATGTGCGGATGGATTATTGAAGAATAAATAATGGTGATGGAAATGGAAAAAGGGATTGTTTTGCACTTGGAGCGCCAGGTTCACGGTGCAGTGGGGGGGAAAGCAATCAGATCTGATAAAATAGAAAAGAAGGCTTGAAAAAATAAAAAAAATACATCTTTTTTAATATACAGCAAACGTGCAGTGCAAACAAGGGTGTGAAAAATTCTATTACTTACTAGAATACAGGTGCAAATAGATGAGGAATTAAAAATCGTCAGCTATTCGATACTACTGTTTGACCACAGTGTGTAAATATGGACTTTTTCTGCAAGACTTGCAGAAAATGTCCCTTAAACCCAAGCCAGTACAAAAATGAAGACTTCAAAAATGAATTTCAAACAGAGCTGGAAATATTTGTCTCATGCTAATAACATCAGGAAAATGAGGCCTGTTTCCCTTTATCAGTGTTGTACATAATATAGTAAATGTATATACGAAGACAGCTGGGTGATTTTAAGTGAGAACATTTCCAAAGAACATAATTCGACAGCTTTATATGTCGTATTTTGCAAAGCATGGTGCTACATACTGGTCCAACAGGTTAAATGGTGATTTAGCAACGTTAGCAAAGTAAGCCAAATAAACACGTTACAAACACAACCAGAATAATCAAACTCTGATTGAGGCCCTGAATCTTGTAGTGCATGTGTGCACTCCTTAGACCAGATCAGCAACTCACAAAGCTTGTTGGGAGGAATTCTCCAAGCACCTTCAAGCTTCACAAGTGCCCTTTTAGCATGGATGTATCCAGTCTTTGTCACATCCATAGGATTTGTCCACCCTAAAAATCTCCTGTTTACCTCCTCTTTTCTCTTCCCCCAGATGGATAACATCCTGTACCCTCCCTCCATCCCCTTCCGAAAGTCCAGTAACCCAGAGGTGTCGTACGGCCCGGGGGTCGCCCTGAAATTTAAGCGCCAGCTCAGCGAGGACGGGAAGCACCTGAGGCGCGGGAGTCTGGGAGGCGCTCTGACAGGTACACACCGTCACACTCAAACACATACAATACTGTACCTACACACACCCACATACTGTGTATGCATACACGCACACACACACACACACACACACACACACACACACACACACACACACACACACACACACACACACACAGTATATGCACATGCTCACACACACACACACACTCTAGTGCATACACATGCTTTATATACACACGCACATACACATACTGTATGCACACACTTACATACTCTATATGCATACACACTCTCACACACATACTCTATATGCACACTGTCACACATACTGTATATGCATACACGCTCTCACATATACACATGCTTTATATATACACATATTCACACGCATATATATACTGTATATGCACACACTCACACATATGCTGTATATACATGCACTCTCGCGCATACCCATGGCGCACATTATTTTATTTAGATCCATGTATTTTCTTGAACTTAATTAGCATTAGAAGTTTCTGCTGCTGCTGAGCCTGTAGTCTGCATGACACTGTTCTGGGCCCGTCGTGTTGTTTCCACCCCTGTTTGATGCATGGTAGGAGTTGGGAGACGTGGGAGGGGGGGGCGTTGCGCACGCTGCACTGAATCCAGCCTATGCTGGCGTGGGTTCCCAGGGCCCGATGGTGCACAGCGAGGCGAGCGGGGGGCTTCCTCCACCCCCACCCCCACCCCCCCCGAACCTCGACGATGCAAGAGTCTCGCAGGCGGGGAGGATCGCCTCTCTTCCCGCCCGTATCCTGTTTTCTATCTAATTCGCCGGGCTCGTTGCCGAGGTGCAGGATGTGGCTGCCGGGTCTGGGTGTGGCGTGCCTGAGAGAGAGCGAGCGAGAGAGAGAGAGGGGCCAGGCGCTGAAGTGTCAGAGCGGAGATTAGAGAGCTGACGGAGCACAGCGAGCGAACGCACCGCCCCCCGCGGCTGCACCGAGGAGCCATCATCAGGGGCCAGGTTAATGACATCAGCGATGTGAAAGCTTCTGTCTCAAACAGCGGTGCTGCTTCACACACACACACACACACACACACACACACACACACACACACACACACACACACACACACTTGCAGTATTTTTCCTCGTACCTGTCGAATGAGACTGTTCCGCCTGCGAAGACTTAACGCCCTCATAAGTTTTTGATGTTGATATGAAGATGTCAGGCTTGGTCTGACTTTGCTTTCGTGTAACTGTGCTCCTTTGCTGTCACACTCTAGTCAGGTTTATTAATGGTGCAAAATCAGGGAATTTGTGTGATAACAGACGCTTCCTTTGAGGAATACTGAGCCCATAAATTGACAATTTATGTTGCACAAGGCACTTTGATTGTCATAATAAAAAAGCCCAAAATATGAACACAGATCACAGCATTAATGTTGTGCATTGTATTAATATCATAATTACCGATTCAGTCCATTGTGAACTTTCACTTCCATACAAGGACTAAATAAAGAGACCCAGAATAAATTACCAAGAATAAAGACTTTGTCACACAATTGGCTTCCTGTTTCAGTGCGTTTCGTGGCGTCTTCAAATGCGTCACCCGCGACACGTCTTCAAACGGATCGGCGCGTTGGGAGACGGAGTGGATATGCATATGCAATCGCATGCGGCGTTGAAATAATGCGCGGCCATTAAGAGTGCTTTGAAGCACAGCTCATCGCTGTCGTGAGCGCGGGGCCCTCTTGCACATCGAGAGCTGGCGCCAGCCACGGTGCGGATGGGAACGGTTTCAGTCCAAAGGCTGGTGTGCCCTTCGTGACCAACGCTGGTTATGCAGGGGGCTGTGGAAGGAAGTCCTCCGAAGTGTAGCACAGAAGACATGTCCCTGGTCTTTCAGCCAGGCGTGCAGCTGGAACTCCTCTGCTGTACCTGATGTGCAGGTTCTCAGTAAGGCACTGCAAGCACCTGCCACCCCGTGCTAATTCAGTACATTGCATTAGTCAAGCAATGCCAAGCTCCGGTGATAGTGAGGCCCTAAAGTGTGAAGAGGATGGAGTGTACAAGCGCACTGGCTCGTGTGCATGAGCTCCAGTCAAGTGTGAGGCTCCCTGACTTTTTCATATCAATGGCATTCCCATTACTTCACACTCGATGTGTTCGCATATTGGTTTTCCCGTTGTCTCTTTTAATTAGCTCAACGGCAGCCCTTGTCGCGGTTGACTGCCTTACAGATGCTGACAGTTAATCACTGCCAGCGGCGTGTGAGAGATTTCTGAAATCATCTCGTCTCGGTTGGCATGGCTTTCGCCAGGTTTGGAAAAGGTAGGCCGAGACTTGGTCTTTACTTAAACAATTAAAGATAAGTTGCCTTGTGGTGCCATTCACAATGAAACGCCATAAACCTGGGTGGTAACTTATTTTTCACTTGTCAAAGCACAGTTAGTCACGGATGGAAATTTCAATCAAGGGTTTGTTCTTGTTCTAGAGAATGGGATTTAACTCTCTTTGACCCAGTGGCCCTCCAACCCCACTTCGCTTTTCTAATGTGCAGGCCTATGTGTATGATTTCTGCCTTTATGTTTTGCATTTTATTTGTGCACAGTAACCCGTGTATGCAGGGACATTTTGCTTTGGTAGTGCAGGGGAAGTGGTGAGCTGGGAGGAAGAGTGGCATTGAATCAGCAGAGATCAGAGGTTCGTTACAGGCCTCTCATTGGATGGCCGGTGTCCTGCCTCTCTCCCTGACTCTGCAGCAGTGATGATGAAACCCACGGGTCAAAAAATGAGGGAGACGCCCTGGTCCCCCCCCACCAAAATCTGTAATCCTCTTTGCTTGGCAGCATGTCTGAGTGCGTGTGTTTCCTTAAACAGGAAGTGGAAATATCCACGTCATTCACAGGAGTTCATGAGGGCAGGAACCTACCAGCCTCCGTCAAAGATCTCTGGAGACTCATCCATATTCTCCTTGTTTATCTTTCGCTAATCTATATTCAGTAATATTGCGGTTGTTTTAGTTATTCCTTTTGACCTGCTTCTAGGCTGTACTGATATATTCACTTGCATGATGATTCTAACTCTCTCATTCCAGCTTGTACCTGTCATCTTTTTTCTCTGCCGTTTTTAATGCCAGACTTTCATTCCGGGATTTTATAAAATCTGAGCTCCGAGTATTGACATATTATACATGGTATAGAGTTTACACTTGTCAAGTCTCATTACACTGAAGGATCACTGAATGAACAGGCCCACTTATCCACCCGTCTGTTAAGTAGGCTGAAGTTGTGCTCCTCTTATATAACTCAGATGTGTCAGGGCTCAGGTGTAAGTGGATTGAGCCCAGCGCGACCTGGTTACGCTCGATCCTGTCCAGCCCCGTCACAGGACGAGGCCGCGTGATCAGTGGTGAGCTCATGCCGCCTGCTTTCTGACCCGAAGCCCCCGCTGTCGTCCCACAGGGAAGTACCTGCTGCCCTACGTCTCCCCGCAGCAGGCATGGCAGCCCCTCCCAGAGGCCTCCAACCTGGTGCGCATGCGCTCCCAGACCCTCGGCAAGTCCGCCCCGTCTCTCACCGCCAGCCTGGTAGGTACGCCCCCTTTCCCCCACACGGGCACATGATTTCCACGACACTGTCGTGAAACTACACCACATATTGTCTAGCAGTTTGGTTGTGGTTGTGAAGAGTTTACATTGGCTATCATGATGGCACTGCCTTCCGCACTTTCATGAGTTTATTGCAGTGGTTCCCAGCTCTTTGAGGCGTACTGTTTCTGGGTGGGAGGTTGGAGTCTGATCATTACAAACTTTTAGAATATATTAATATGTAGTATCATAAAGGAATACTATATGTGAGGGAACTCCCTTTGTCTGTCCTTCAGAAACACAGTCCACAGTGCTTTATATCGTATACTGGTTGGTGATTCATGTCCCTTTTAATGAGATAGTACACAAGTTAAAAAGCCCACCATAAACATCATGCAAGACAATGCATGCAATGCCCCAAATACATACTGGTTTCATCATAACACAAAGGTAATTCCAAAGAAAGTAAAACAAAGAGTTGGAGATGTAAACTTAAACCACCTTTTGAAAATGTTTACTTTTCATGGTCTGTGAAATGTTTCTGGTCAGGCCTTTATTTTGGTTCATCCAATGCCTGACTATGTTCAAGTGAAAATCTGAAGTCATTGGACGGTAATATGTTGTTACACAAACATGGTACCCACCCGTGTTTGTGTACCACTGATGCTCTTCCAGTTTATATTAGGTAATGTTTATGGGAAGGACCCAGAAATCCTGCCTCAGGCTGTAGCTTCTGCTACAGGCACCGCCGATGTCATTTCCAGTTCAGCTGAACCTCATCGTCCTTCACACACGCACAGTGCTTGCACGCTGACCCCCTCTGGCCAGACATGAACACTGCACCAAAAAAGATTCTTATTTGTCAGCTCTAAAATCATGACTGAATAATGGGGTTTTGGCAGCATTTGTGGTCATTCTTCCA
The DNA here is from genome assembly GCA_019176425.1 of Megalops atlanticus. Lineage (NCBI taxonomy): Eukaryota > Metazoa > Chordata > Actinopteri > Elopiformes > Megalopidae > Megalops > Megalops atlanticus. Next base: position 24,211,620 of record CM032880.1, read on the forward strand.
ACAGTTATTGAGAAAAAAACTCCTAGGCAGTTCGCCAGGCATAGAGATTGGCGCTAAAAACCCTGTTCCTACCCCTACAGGGTGCGTCGGCACAGTAATTCAGTTCAATTACATTTGGTTAGCAGATGCTCCTATCCACAAGGACTTGCATAGTTAAAAAAATCATCCATTATTACAGCTGGATATTTACTGAACCTGAAAATTTACTGATTTGGGTTAAGAACCTTGCTGAAGGGAACAACAGTAAAGCTCCACCTGGGAAATGAACTGGCATCTTTTGGGTTATGAGCCATGCTCCTCACACCTGTCTCCCACTGCTGCCCAGTATTGCAGCGGTAGCATAAAACAGTCGTGTGTACTGCGCGTACAGTAGTTCCTGCGCACTCTGTTTGATGGACGTGTTTTAGTTTGGCTTTGTTGGTCCAGGGAGTGGTGCTTTAATGGGTGGGGAATTAGCATGTTATTATTAAAGGAGCAGGTCATGTGTCTCGGCAGATGTGGCGATAACGATCGCAGATAAGAGCGACGTGCTCCCTCGAGCCTCTGACAGAAATACAAAAGAGCTTGCACGTGCTCTCGGGCACCTGCTAGACATCTTATCTTGTTTTCTTCAGTTCCAATTAAAGGCACCTTCAAGCACATTCATTTTAATTCCACAAGGGAGATAATTGAATTTTCTTATTTTTTTAACATGTATAACGACAGTGTGTACGGTGGTGCATGAGAAAGTAGTTCGGACTGTATCAAGGATTTGGGTGAAGTGGCTTTGTGCAATTGCAGATTGATGACTGCTGCTTGCCACAAATGGATGTTTGATTGTTTGATAGGTTCTCAATATATCATATTAAACGCCCTGGGACAACCAACATCAGGGAGGAAACACAAAAGGTGTGGTGCTTGTCACACAGGTTTGTCCGTGCACAGTTTTGGAACAGGTCCTCAAATGCATGGTCCATGGGAAACAGGATAATGAATCCAGAAAGGTACAGTGGAGCAAGACAAAGCTGTTACATTATGGTGTCACACAGTTAATGCCGCACCTGGTATCCGAGATGAATGTACGTGTCCAGCATCTCATCTCACCCGGTGCTATATTAACGATGACAGCGGGACCCCTTCCCATTTAGCTTTGAGACTTGTGTTGTGTCATCTGTCAGAAGGATTTTGTTGGGAAGTCCTCATCACTGCAAACAATTAAGCCAGAAGTGGTGCAAGTCATTGATAAAAGCCATCTTAGTGTCGGCCAGTGTAATTTTGCTTTCTGCCTGTGATTGGGAATGAAACGAAATTGCGCATGAGAGCATTTTCATTCTGGAGGTAGTATTTTCTGGCACCGGCATCAGTTTTCACAGGGAGTATTGTCTTTGACAAACAATTCCACTGTGCGATCGCTGCAGTTTAAAAGACAAAGCCCATGGGAAGGAGAGGGAATATTGTGACAGGTGTGATGTGCTCTCATTGTTTCAGGTTTTTTTTCTTTTTTAAAGAGACAGTGCACACGATCTTGATGTGATACTTCTGATTAAAATTCAGATGAAAGCGGACCTTTCGGGCTGATAGCTGGCACTCAACGAGATGTTTCTATTTTGGGGTGTCACGGGCGCATCCCCATTTTGCGAGCTGATGTTGAGGTGGCGTTCAAGGTACCGCAAAGCCAATTAAAGACGGGCGTCACCGTCCCTCAGCGGCTGTGACACGTTGGCGTTGGCAGCCGCATCTTCCGAGGGGAAGTGATGTCACCCATAGTATGGGTGGCTAATTAAAAGATCCTTATGTCTGCTCATGATTGCATGACAGGGCCTCCCTCAGTCAATCATTTGTCAGGTTTATCTGTATATATTCATTTGTTTTTCCCTCCATGGGGGACTGGAGAAAGGGAAAATAAAAACAAATTGAGTCTGTTCAATGGTGTTCAGATAGTCTGACATGGCCAGACAGGAGGCTGTAATGAGAGTTCTGACATGCCATGAATCAAACCGTGGCTCTGGCTGACACTTTTTTTCTCCCCGGCAACCGGCAATGAGGAAGAGAGTAGGACCGGAGCCCTCGCCTCCCTGTGCTCGAGAGAGCTGCTATTACCTCAGCAGGCCAGGAAATGCAAACACCACAAGCTGAAATACTACAAAATGCAGAGATATGGCCTTCACCAAGCTCAGAATAGCCCTGGTGGTAGCACTGCCAAGTTTAAAGTCATTGCTCTCGCAAGACATGTCTTTAGAGGGTAATTATGGCAGTTCCTGTGGCTTTGGTGTAGGTTTGGCTTTGCATCAGAGCGTGCAGGTCTTGCTGAGAAAAAATCATTTGAAATTCATTTGATGGGTCTTTTTTCTTAATAGCAAGGCTTGTTGTTGGAAATGTTGAGAACATATCGATTATTATCAAATAAAGTCATAACTTAAAACCTGTGATTTGAGCCCTTTGATCAACACTTGTCTCGTCTGCCCCATAGTGCTTTGTGAGGGGAATCAGTATGATGTCTTACTTTGATAGCGAGGATAAAGCTGTTGGAGCAGTGGACTAAACCAATTAATTCCAACCACAGAAGACCTGAGAGCTTAGAGTTAGTAGCAGACAAAACAATTCCTTTCTCAAAGGCAATTTGGCTTTTGTGCTCACTGTCTGAGTGCATGCACAGAGAGTAGGTTTCATGAGTATCCAACATGCAGTGTGCCAATATGAGTTTTATAAAAGGAATGTAATACATACATTTTTGAAAGAAAATATGTATATATTTGTCTCACACATGGAAGAAAGCTTCTTGCAGATCCTTAGTTCTACACTAGAGGGCATGAAAGTGTTTCCCAAGAAGCATAAGATGAGCTCTCACCAGAAGATTCATTAAATGCTCCAAGCCCCGTCGATATGATCAATTAAATCTTATTTTTCTTCTGGGCTTAACAGACATGTTGCATCGTTGTATTCATTCATCCTCATTGTCTCATTTCAGACTCAATAAAAAGGTCCTCATGGGAAACCTTCATCCTTAGCTTCAGATTGACATCCAGCAAAAATCAACAAATTAATTAAACTGATTCATATTTTAAAAGAAGCACAATTATTACCCTGCCAGATGCAGCTTATCTAAATGTTTGGATATGCCTGTGTTATCCCTTTTAATATTCTGCGTCTATGTTTGCAAAAGGTAATCCCTTATTGTAGATAACAGTGGATATTGATATAGCTTTTTATTGTGTCAACTTTAGAATGATTTTTGGGAAACAAATCAGGATGCAAATACAGATAAACAGGCATAGATACAAAGGATTATCTCTATTATTACAGTGTAAATGCAAGGTAACAAAGGAGGAGAAAAAGATTTCAGAGGAGAAGGAAAGATATATCAGAGATTGCATTCATTTGCCATAAGTGATGACGTGCGCTTGGGTAAAACTGGTTTGAGTGGGAAGCTCTGTGTTTTGGTGGTTGAACAGATGAGCTTGTATTTCTGACAGCACCTCACAGAGACATGTTGGCTGGCCAGCATGAGCCCAACTCTGAAAATGACCACCATCTCCTCAGTGTTGCTGTAGGGGCGGTTTTGTGGCTGCCTCATCTTGTGAGGCCCTCTTTTCTGTGCAGGAGGTGGCTGGTTTCATGCTCATCCCATTTTGGGGAATGGCTTCTCGCAGTTCAGTTCTTATCTCTGTGCATGGCCGTACGCAGTAAATGGTGCGCATGCTGTTCGGTGCATTCATTGTTTATTAATGAGCACCTACAGAAGTTCCTCTCATTTGTCCTTTTTCTACCAGGGCGTAGGCCATGTCCCAATTGATCAAATAATTGATCTGTGATGGTTTTTTTAAGCCTCTTTTTTTTAAGCCTCTCTCTGTTTCTCTCTTCGCCACTACTGTGAGGCAGGCGACATGATAAAAATTCTAGTTTTTTTTTTTTCTTCCCTTCTTTAGAAAGTTATGTTTTTTCCACAGTTCTTCCAGAACGGCTTCTGAATACCATTTTTATCAGCCATTCTTTTTGAATGAGGAAGGGAACTTTTTTATCCGCAGCCCAGTAGGAAGTCCCGTATCTTGCCTCTGTTGATTTTGCATAACATTTGTATGAGCGACCGTGCCGCGCAGGGAAAAGTCCCTGCAGGTGTCATATCCCTGAATGCGGCGCAGCCTTGGGTTTGCTTTTACTTATCGGGACGCGGTTTCCGCACGTTTGCAGCTGTCGGTGGCGTGCGCCCGTGCCAGCATTCACCACTTCTGAAGCAAAGATGTTATTTCGATGTGCGAAAAGCACCTATCAACACGTGGGCTGTTTTGAAAAGGCTGCGGTCTCCCCAGGCCTCATCCGTTTATTTTTCCCCTAATGCCCGGCCCCCTCCGCTAACCTTTGGGCTCTGCAGATTGTTAGTTCCTGGTTTTGTGTAGGCAGATTTGTTTTCTGGTGCCTGATCCCAGCTAGGCGTCAGCTGATGACTGTGTGACTGCATCTCCCTCCAGCTGCTTTTCTCTGTCTGTCTGTATCAGGTGTGTTAGGCCCGCTAGAGCTGTTGGCCTTAAAAATACTCTGAATGACGCATTTTGGATTCTTTCTTTTTCCCCCATGTACATTGTAACAGCTTATGTAGATTAGTAGCACGGTATAGACATGTTTGGCTTGATGAAACAAGATTAGCTTGATATCAAGATGTGTCCACAGTTGAACAGTTACTTTTATGTTTGGGGTGGGGGGGTCCTTTGCGAGAGTAGACATGTTTGATGGGTGGATTCATTTTCTTTGGAGACACTGAAGAGTCGCCGGAATGACAGCGCTGCTCCACAGAGTAAATTTATTGCCTCTGAATATAACCCTTGGCACATGTGGGCGAGCGCGGCATGAAATTTTAATCATTAATTCATATTTTACAAATTAATAGCGTTTCCACAGGCGCCCCGGACCCACAGATCTCCTCCAAAATCGAGCGCACAGATCTTTAATGTCAAGCCCTCCCCTGAGATCTGCCTGGTGGTGTTGAGGAGTGTCCTGATGCTGCTAGATCTCATTTGATTCCCCCTCGGACGCGGCGAACAGCAGCCGGGACCCCTCGGAGGCAGGCTGATTGAAATTAATGATTGCCGAAGCCAGGGGTCAATGAAGTACAAACAGAATGTCATTACGGGAGGGGCCAGATTAGCTTGAAGAAAACCCCGCCTGCTGGCCGTCTTCGTTCAGGGCTGTCTGGAGTGTGGCTTCCCCGCAGTGTATGTTGTGCCTTATCCTCGTCTGTCTGTCTGTCCATACGTCTCTCTGTCCAGCCAGCTGTGAAGAAACCCCGTGTTGAGCGTAATGGCCCGTGCTGCTGTGTGGAGCGCAAGGGCAGAACCGCTGATGCGTCCCCCCCCATTCCTCACGGAACCCCCCCGGAATTCAACATTACACAGAGCATGGACAAGCGCAGATGCTGCTCAGCAAATAGGAACCAGCGCCCGTTCCCCCTGTGAAAGAAATGTAAACGGGAATGCGGCGCATGTCTTGGCTCAGAATCTTCCCGCACTGAGCCTTGACTCGCGTAAGGGGGAATAAGCATTTATCCTCTTAGCATTAAATGCTGGGTGCTCCTATCCGGGCCCTCCGTCTGTGGTGTGCGTGCTCAGGTTGCAGACCCTCTTTACCCTAAGATGAAAGGGAATATTCAGCATCAGGCTTTCCCCCCCACGGCTCCGTGATGTCATCGGCAGAAAGCACTGCAGAGGGTGGACGTGCGGAATAGGCAATACCAGAACCTCCCGAGATCTGGAAGGTCAGTATGCATCCCGCTGCGCCGATCCGCCCCGACGCGGAATCAAGAGGAGTTTTCTGAAGCAGAAGGAAAAAAGGAGAGCCAAGACGCCACGTGGAGAACAAGGATGGCTCAGATAAAGAGCCTGTTTGTTGATTTAACTGTAATTGCGTTTCACCAGCGGTGTCGAGAATGACGCCAGATAGCTTGCTGCTGAAGTTTGTTAATGTTAGATCCCGCCATGAGTGATACAGAGGCATTGTGTTCTGAGATACCCTCATCGAAACCCAGATTGTCTCATTGATGCAATGTACTGTGTAAGCGGGGTTACATTCCTCAACATCAATTACAAATCAAACTCTAGGTAGGCTAGATATATATGGTGTTTAGTCAAATTCAATTTCTTTGAAAAGACATTAATTTTAAATGAACACCATATAAGCCTATAATATGCCTTAATATGTATATAGCATATGCATGGTACAGCAAATTAAATATTGAAAAACAGATCTAGCGATGGTTCTTATGAATTTCAAGTCTGCTAATTTATCTGGTGTACAAATAGCATTTTTGTTTATGTAGAAGAACATTTAGTGGAACATGTTTGTTTTGAATACAAGTTTGTACAAGGAAAGCACAGTTCTACATGCAGGCAGTTGCACCTTCTTCCATAATTATCCCCTCAGCAGGCAGGTGTAACTTGGCGAGGGTTATGGGAAACCGTATCTCTGTTCGCAGGTACAGGTGGAAAGGTTGTTGTTGATTGTGGCTCTTGAAATTTCCCTGTCGTTGTTGCGCTAAAAATAAATCTGCAACCCCTGTCCATGTGAAGCGATGTGTATGTGGGCTCTGCAACCTCTGCAGTTAAAATCGGTTCACATCAGGATCTTTACCAATTGAAACACTTTGCTAAAGGCATTCAATAAGTTCACTACATCGTGTTTTTTTTCATGGCACCCTGTCCTATGGAATGCTCCCTGGCTTCCCTACCAGCTTAATTGAAAACTTTGGCCAGCACAGCCTGTCCGATTGCTACACTCCCTGAGGTTCTGAATCTCTGTGGCCAGTTGCGGCCCTCCAGGCAGAAGAACGGGCAGTGTGATCTCATGCAAGCCAGCCTGTTGACATCAGGCCTGTGGCACAGGTCTCTGACCGACAAGTGCATTTTTCATTGTAGATAGTTTATTTCATTTTTTTGGCTCCCTGCCTTTTTGAAATGTCCTTCTCTTGATGCAAGCTGTGCGTTTAGCTGCATCAGGGCTGTGCGTGGTGTAAAATTCCAGCTGCATTGTCTTCAGGGTGCCAGTTATAAACCTCGCTGATGACATTTTAAGTGGAAATAGGAGGTAATGAAGGAGAAAGGACTGGCACAGGGGCGGTTTTCCTACATTAAGGAAACAAATGTGCCCCATGCAGATGGAAAGCTTTATTGACCACAAATTTGGCACAGATAACACTCAAGGTGATTACTTTGAGTCTGCTATCAGTAAGAGCTTATGTAACCATTATGGATTGTCAAGTCCATCCTTTTTGTTTTATCTTCAAATTTACTTCCTTGAAGGGATCCCTCTGGTTGAGGTCTACAGAGGACATTATTAAGCTTCTGGTAAGTCGTCATGCATGATGTGTCTGCCTTTGAAATGACCATGTGTGAGATAAACCTGTGCCATCTTTGACTTGGTGTAACCTTATGTAACCTGTGTTAATTTCCAGAGCAGTAGATTTAATTCCATCAAATTTAATTTTCATGCCAGCATCTCATGTTTTAGCTTCTGGGACCATTTCATTATACAATTTATTAAAAACAATTCATCCTTTTAATCCTCTTTTTATTTTATTGGCAAATCCTTTCAGAACAGTCATGCATTTTTACTGTACTTCCCAGTCTAAGCCAAATGTCTGTGATATTTTGTGATATTCTTGATTATAAGTATTATTATTTGTATTTTTATGTATTTCATTAGTATTTATTCTTTGCCATGCATGTAATCATTAGAATTTTTTCTGAGGTACTGTTCAATCACAGAGGAGTAGTGTCGTCCTTAAATTCTGCAGTTAAATCCAGATCAACAGCAACTACTCCTCGAAAGAGGGAGTGCTCTCTGCATTACTCATTATTGCACTTAAGGGTGCCATTTTGGGACAAACAAAATATAACATCATACCTGGGATGGCAGTGTAGCATAGTGGTAAGGAGCAGGACTTGTGACCGAAAGGGCACTGCAGTTGTACCCATGGGCAATGTACTTAACCCAGAATTGCCTCAATAAAAACCCTGCTGAATAAATGGATAACATCTAAAAAATGTTAAACTATTTAAGTTGCTCTGGATAAGAGCATCTGCTAAATGCCAATAATGTGTTGTAATAATGCAATGTACCTGGTTGCTGTGTGAAACCAGTTTGAAAAGCACCATCCTATGGTCGTTCTCTGGAAGACTATCAATGCTTAATTCATACTTTATTATTTGCTTTTTATGTTTTGTAGCCTAACGTTAATTTTACACTCTCCATGAAAAGACTGAACAGAGTTTGGAAATCAAGCCAAGGAAATGTTATTTACTTTACATACCAAACACACCAAGTGGTCTGGTGAACGCCAGGTGGTATTCACGCTGATGTCTGAATGAGCACAAGGTTCAACTGAGCACCTGTGGAGTTTTAACTGTTAACTGGGAATGGGGTCTGCAGGTACAAAAGGACCATGTTTTCCTTTTTAGGGAATTCAGTATCAAACCTGATGTTACTGGTACTAAGCTGTTTTACAGTAAGGCCAGTGGTCAGAAATAAACTTGAGGAATGAGGTGGAAATTTCAGAAGGCGGTTGCTGTTAATGAGTCATAAAACCCATTTCCCGACATTATATTATCACTCATCAGAGAAATAATCATGAAACTGTATTGGTCTGATCGCCGCTTCAGTCTGGCGGAGTGAAACGTCTTTATTTATTGTGCTTGGCTCTCTGTCAGCTCGTCTGATTTGCAGTCCGGCCGATTGTTGCAAGGCACGCTGGAGCGTTTCCGCGTCTGGCACATCTCCCCGGTCCCCCCTCGCTGCCTTTGTTAACCTTTGTTCTCCCCTTGTGGAAGTATTTAAATGCCCCCCCAGCTCTCTTGTTATTGCTGCTCGCTCCTTCCTTTTCCTCCACGGCTCTTCCATTGTGCCCGTAAGTGTGTTTTTTCTGTGCAGCGCACGGTGCATCACTCTCGACCGTGATAAAGTTTGACAGGAAATCAATACTTTTCTCCTGGCCAGATATGGAGATAAGATTGTCATAATCCTGATGTTGGTGGCTTTGTGGACTCGCATTCACCTTCATTATTATGGCCCGTGATGTCCTTAACAGATAGTGTGGTTGTTGTTTTTCTTTTTCCCCCCATTTCCACCAGTATCTTCCATCAGAGCTGATGCAAGACAGGGGAAAAACATGACAACAGGGATGACAAAATGGTGCTGGGCCCAGTGGTGGGTGACCTAGAGTAAATAAAGTCATTTGCATCTTTTAATTGTCTTTCATGTCAAGCTTTACTAGTTTTGGTTTCACTAAGGATATATTTTTTAAAGATATTGCTGCCTGAAGATCTAACCTGTCAAAATGTGTTGCTGTTTCTCACTTTGTGTTACAGTGGCCAACCTGAAAATCATTTGTCTGCCTGCTGTCTGTTTGTCCGTCTGCCTGTTTTGAGAACTGTTTGTGCATTGTGACTGAATATTCTAGAAGGTTGCTTTCGTGTTTATATGACTTACGCCTCTTATCACTTGTTGAGCAGCCTACACCTCCTCAGTACTTTGATTGTGCTCAAAATCCAAACGTTATATGATGTGATCCTAGGGGTGTTTTTTTTTTTTTTTTTTTTGAAAATGAAATGGCCTAAGGACAAGATGAATCCTGGGTAAGGGAAGGCTCAGGTTATTGATTCCTGCCTTTCTCACTTGGCATTTCACCTCAGTAGTGGGCATGGAGCCAGTTTCCAGCAGCATGCCAGCCTTTCAGTCTTTACCACGTGCCTTCATTAGACCCAGAAAACTGAAGTTCAAATAAGCGCCAACAAGAACAGGAGCTTGACTGAAGTTCTTCTAAGGGTTTACAGTGAACAACGCTAGATGGTATGGTATACTATGGTAACGGTGTGAGACTGTGCATGGATTCAGTTCACATAGATTTTGGTACTCTGTCTTCCCATTTCACTGGTAGTTATCTGAAAAAGAGAGGTGATGGAACCTTGCTAACCCAATGTACTGCGGAGAACCGCGCTAGCAACACAGAAGTAGTCGTTGTAGATGAGTCTCCACACCATGTCGGGAGGTCTTCATTGTCAAGGTTCCTTGTTTTGTTTCCAGGTCTGGGTAAGAGGAACCAGATGAGGGACGTTGCCTGCAGTGTACGCTGTTTTCCTATAGGTGGCGAAGGATGGGGGCGGAGGTTTTTCTGTCCAGCGGAGGGGCTTACGGGTGGTGGTGGGGGGTTCTCTGAGGGGTGCCGAGCGAGACCCTGATGCTCTTTCGAGGGTCGCCTGAAGGTCGTTGGCGGCATGTGCCGTGGCTTCACGGGAGCGTGGCTGCCGAAAGGTCGGACGCGCTGCTCTTTTGTACTCAGCAGGCCGAGATTGAAAAGCCTCCCGCCGGGCGTAGCGCTCAGTCACGACCGGTCGAGGTTGTCCACTGATGAGCTCCGCCGTGAGTCCCGGGGTTCCTCGGTGCAGCAGAGAGAGCGTGCACAGTCGCACGGCTCCCTCCAAGGTGAAACTTTCAGCTCTGTGACTTCTACTGTCGGCACAGAATGCTCATGAAATTTCACCTGTATTTTTTTTGGTGTGTGTCACACCTTCAAGATCACCTGCTGGTGGGGGGTGGAATGACCTTGAAATCAATCTTTCTGTTATCTGGGTCCCCGAAAGGGATCGCAGTCACCTCGTGTGTTACAGTACGGCACACAGAAACAGGACATGTGCGGAGGTAGCCCCTCCCTCTCCTGTGGAGCCGGTTACAGTTAAGTTGTCAGGCTTTTGACAAACCGCTCAGTGGTGGCAAGCTTGCCCCCGTGCCTCAGATTTCACCATGTTATTAAGTCACAAAGTGACATTGTTGTGTTTCGCCGCCTTAGGGCCTCCCTAGTGAGGACAGAACCAAGCAACGGGCTGGAATGTAGCCATTTAATAAAAAAGAGAGAAACAAAAAACAGAACTGTCATTTGTTTTCAGTCCCTGTTTCTTAGAACACCAAGACAAGTGGAGTCACCACCGTTGGGTGGTTGAGAAATGCAGGGGCCTTGTGTATGCATGCAGTTACCTGTGAAAACAGTGGAGGCTGGGGTGCCTCTTTCAAACTTTGATGGTGTCTGATAAATAGACTCCCTTAGAAAAGATGGCTTGATGGTGTAGGGTGGGGTGGCGTGGTGGTGGAGTATGTGCAGTCTCTTCTATCTGCTGGCTTTGTGGGTCTGAAGCTGCCAAGGGAAAGGCAGTCCACCCCCTCCCTCTGACATGTGTCACGGGGAAGAGGGGGGATGGTTCTGGGTTACTCAATCATCCCTCTCTGTGCATCCCGTGTTATCCTGATGCCCCCCCCCCCAATCCCCTTTAACCCCATCCTTCTCCACCCCCCCCAACCCCCTCTAACCCCATCCCCCAGTCTGCTCTCCTGTGGAAGGAAGCTGCTCTGGCCGCCCACCTGCCGGGAGGAAATAATTCCCAGAACCCCCTGCACTTCCTCCAGGCCAACAGGTCTGCTGTGCTATGTCCATTCCGGCAGCAGATGAGCACTCCGGTCACAATGAGGTGCTTTTCCCTGAGGGCTCTGCTGTCAGCGAATGAGCGATTGAGCAGCGCGGTTTTGTCCCCCTCACTTGTTGTTTTTAATCGGACATCCGTGAAAGTTGAGTCACGCAAATTGCCTATTGAGTGCCCTGCCGCGGATCCACGGGAAATGAGCACCGTTGCTGAAGTCCTGTTTTTGTCAATGAGATCACTTCCAGGCAATTACGATTCGGCCTGTACATGAGCGAAAAGGCTTTGTTCCTGAAACCATTCTTTGAATGTGTAGATGGAAATGTACAGAGATGTGCTGATTTGGCATTCATCAGAGAGGCTTCTGGTTTTTTTTTTTCCCTGTGTAAGAAAAGACAGCTTCACCTATTGGATTCATTTTTTCTTCACCCTGACGTGCTCCTGTACTTGTCTACCCTTCAGTTGGATTTCAAAAGAATTTAGTAATTGTTCCTTTAAGTGGCCAAGATGGAGAGCGCTCATTCGATAGCAGTCATATGAATGTAGCAGGATGTCTCATTCCCCACCGGATGAAGTGGTGACATTGTTCAAACACAGAGAGGTGACTTTCCGTTCATCCTCTTTCACAGCCGTGGTTCCAGTGTGTTAAATGAGATCTTTACACATGAATTTCTGGATTATGCGCAACCACACTTTGAATTCAAGTCTGCCTTATCTTTGGTGGCGCGAAGTAATGGAATTCCGACCTCTGTCTTAACAGTACAGGGTTTGTGGAGGGGGAAAAAAAGTTTATTTGCCGGTCGGCCTCCTGACCTTTTCTGGATTTTCCGGCTAAAGGTAGCTGTCGCTCTTTTTTTCGGCGTTTGATAACAGAAATCACTTGATTCCGGGCTGGAGTGGGTCTGGGGAGAATCACTTAATATTCACAGAGCGGTCGCGACGAATTGAAATGAGAGCGCGGGAGAGAGCAGAGAAAGGGAAAAAAAAAACACAGGCTGAAACGGACTGTGAAATTGCCGGATGGAAAGCGGCGTGATGGAAATCGGCGCAACTTATTTCTCTAAATGCTAATAATTCATATTGGGTCGAGGCGCAGAGGCGGCGGCGGCGGCGGAGAGGAGCCTCAGTCACCGCCCGACCGGGGCGATAATTTAGTCTGCCGAGGTGCCAGAACAACTTGTAAGCGAGTAAGCATTCAGGGGGGACGGCCGGCTGCTGCTCGAAATTGAGATCGGATGGGTGTTTATGGAAATGATTTTGAGTTTTGGGAAAAAGGTGTGGGGGCGCGAAGGGGGAGTGTGAAGGGCTTGTTGACAAGACGAGCCAGCTTGGCTGGTCCTGGGGTGTGTTTTTCACCCCTTAATGGCCCCTTTGGGACCCACCCCCCACTCTGTTTCCACACACAGTATCGTGCGAGGGGAAGTGTTCTCGGGGCAGTTCTGGTTGGCTGCTCGGCTGTGTCTCCAGGCGCTGGTATTGTTAGCCTTTTCTTCCGCCCCACGCTCCCAGCTGCAGCCCTCCCTGGTTCCAAGGTGCCGGTGACCGTTTCCTGCGGCCCGCCTGACCTCCAGGCCCCGGGTGCCCCGCTTATCTTTACCCCAGAGGAGGAGCAGAGTGGCGAATTAAGAACCAGGAGGCAGCAACCCTGTTAGCGCTGCATGCCGGCTCCAGGGCAGGCAGGATGCTGGCAGCATTGTTATTAAGAGCCAGAACAATCCGGGGCAGGATTTCCTTTCTGTTCCATGGTCACCCAGGGCGCAGAAAAGCATGTCTGCTCTGGGGTAATGAATCCACGGCCCCCCACTTGCTGTGTTGAATCAGAACTGCCTGTGTGCCTCTCTCTCTCTCTCTCTCTCTCTCTCTCTCTCTCTCTCTCTCTCTCTCTCTCTCTCACTCACTCTCTCCCCCTTCTCTCTCACTGTCCTGAAGTTACAGGAGAGGAGAACCAAGGGGGAGGCGTCAGCTGACCGCCCCCCTCCAATCAGATAAGCCGTGATGTAAGTGTTTAGCAGCTGCTGGGATCAGATTTAGCGTGGTGGAACTGGCAGGCAGTGCAGCATGGCTATGCGCCGGTAGAAAGGAATGAGAGGTGTCGTGCCGTAGCATGGACGAGTCCAGTATTCTGAGGAGGCGAGGGCTACAGGTAGGGGGGACGGAGGCGTTTCTGTGGCGACGGGCGCGTGGCTGCGGTGTGTGCTTGGCGAGCGGGGGTTTCAGCGGGGGGAGCTGCTGCTAACAGCCAGGAGTTTTATACCTTTTTATTAACACTTGCCTGGTGAAGGGGAAGCATTAGAATGTTACTGTGTCTACCTGTGTGTGTGTGTCTACTAGTGTGTGCATGTGTCTGTGTGTGTCAGTCAGTATGTGTCTACTTGTGTGTGTGTGTGTGTGTGTGTGTGTGTGTGTGTGTGTGTGTCTGTGTGTGCTTGTATATTGGTCGAGAAGTGTTACTTTCTACAACAACGTTTAGATAAATCATAGCATCAGATTTACAACTGAAACAGAAAGGAGTATTGTGCTGCATATGTTATGTTGATAACAGTAAGAATATCACTTGCAGTTGTATATCGCTACATGTAGAATTATTATTTTTTTGTTTGAATGCGAGGCTCATTTATTCTACACAATTTTATGGAAGGCAGTGAAAAAATTGTTGCTTGGGGGGAGAACAATTGTGGAAGATCACTTGATTTTCTTTATCATTTGCATAATCTGCAATAGAATTTTTCAGAGGAAAAAAAAAAAACATTTTCTGCATTGGAGCTGTATTCGTGCACGTGTTGCTGGCATTGTCTTCATGCGTGATACATACTGTACATTTTTGACACTGTTGAGGTGGTGGACCCAACGCTGAAGTTGACACTTCTGTAGAGGCGATTAATCGTAGTAAGCGTGCGCAGCTGCGTGGTGGCAGAAAGTGCAGCGTGTGTGTTCACACTCGCCTGTCTTCCAGTGGGGTCTGATTGGTGTTGCACTGGTACAGATACACCTCATGGAGAGCGGTTCAGCCCTGAGAGGCTCCACCGGCACAACGCGAGGACACAGAGCGACAGGCAGGGGTGCAGCTCCTCCGATTTGTGAATGGGGAGGCTTATGTCTGACTGAGCCTCGGGGATAATACCGAAACGCTGGCGTACAAACGAGCCGCACATGGTGTCCTCCCCGACACCCTGAGAGAGAGAGAGAGAGAGAGAGAGAGAGAGAGAGAGAGAGAGAGAGAGAGAGAGAGAGAGAGAGAGAGAGAGAGAGAGAGAGATACCAGACCAAGTGTCAGCAGCTGCCATACTGTGGCACTCTATGACTGCGTCTAGACCGCTTTGTGCGCGCCAGTTAAAAAGGAAAGCGGTTTAATTGGGCTAAATGTTTGGTAAACAAATTAAAGGGCGGTTTGCGAATTAAGGGCCGTTTGATGTTAAACTGGTCGCAGGTTTTTTTTTCTGAATTTCAAAGTCTCCGCGTTTCCGCGTTAATTGGAAGTGACTAATGTCCCGCAAATGAGTCAAAGAAAAAAAATATAACGCAGTGGCTTTTTTATGTTCCAGCGTTAGTTAATAATAAATCAAACTGAAAATGATTGAAAGGTAATGCTCGCTTGTTAGAGATTGGCCTTTCGTTTTTTCTTCGTTTTTAATTTGCTCACATTATCAACAAAGCGTCGGACAAACTGGATTACAAAATTCCAACTGAGCAAATTCACAGTGTCCTCACAAAAGGTGTTTCCTTCCAATTACAGAACTAGAAGGGAGAAATTAACTCTGGCAAAGGCTGTCGAGTTCCATTCTTAGATTTCCTGGACCCATTGTTTCTTTTTTGATAGCATCGTTATAGGATTGTGCCATTCTGGCCATTAACACTTTACATAATTGCCGCGTGTGTTTATCAGAGGGCTACCAAACTGGCAATTTGCCTCGCAGAAGCTGTTCATTAAAGCTCCGTTTGTTGCCTGTATTAACTTAAAAGGGGGGCTGTCACCTCTTCTTTTGTTCTTGCTCTTCAGAGGAGCAGCAGCAGCCGAACTGCTTTGTGCACTCCGATTACTGTCAGCTCACCGGATCTGATTGTAAAACAAATAAGCCTTCCCAAGGTGGGGAGACTCTGGGGCACTGGGTGCATTGTGTTATGTAAATGAGTTTGTCAGGTTCATGCAAAACATTAAGTTGAATTTGCCCCCCCCCCCCGGCCTAAAGCTGATAAGACTTACCTGTTGTAGGCATGCCTTACGTTGGCAGTGTGGTGAAGCGGTCAAGGACCTGGGCTTGGGATGGAAAGTTCCCCCAGGCTTGGTTCACAGGTGTGCACGGATAAGCCGTGTTCCAGCTATGCTGGTTGCCCTGGATAAGGGGTCTCTTCCGCCAAAGGCAATGAATAACCGAATGCCTGAATCACATTCACGCGCATGCATGTTCTCCCACAAAACATGTGCCATGTGGCTGGGGCAATGTGATCGTCACCAACCCCCCAACCCACCCCCATGTGCTGTTTTTTACATATCCTATTCTGAAGCACTAGGTGAAAAAGATAGTTTTCAAGATTGAGAGAGGCTGACATAAAAGACCACCTTTGCAAAAAAAAAAAAAAAAAAAAAAATCTGCAGAGCAGCATGGAACTCTGATAAGATACTGGTCTGTTTTCATTTCCATTCCAATACAACCTTCCCCTCTCCGTTTGGTGCGCCAACGTTTTTACCACACATGGTATGCAAAGCAGTGTGACTTCCTGTACTACTGTCTATTTATATTCTTGGATGCGCTCCAATAAGGGGCACATAACGAAGAGTGTTTTTTAGCCACAACATTTTGGTGTTAGACACCCAGAGTCTGTTCATCAGTTGTTCCAGGCACCCCCCCCCTTTTTTTTTTTTTTTTTTTTTTTTTGAAAAGCATACTCTCCACACATGAAAAATTTATGGGACTCAATTCTCCCAGTGAAAGAAGGCAATTGCTTACTTCCTTAATCTCAGCTAAGTGGTGCCGTGTTGCTTGGAGCTATTGTGCGCTGCATTGCTTTCTTTGTGGATCACGGATAGCAGACGGCAGAAATGGAATGTTATTAAACGAGTCGGAGTGTACAGTAAGGCACTTCTCTGGAGGTGCCAGGTCTCTGAGCAGATAACGCCTCACACAAAGAGCAGAGATGGTTAACTCGCTTCCACATAAAGAGATGCATGGCACGCCGTGAAAAGGGGGGTTGGGGGAGTGTGGGATGGGGGGGTGCAAGAGCAGACGCCTTTGATCATCCCTTCTTTACTGTCTTTCGGCTGTGAGACGCAGAGGAAGGTAGGCACTGTAGCAGCTGATGCATCTCCCAGCAAGACTGACATAACGCTGTGACGCTCATCGGTAGTTCCACGCTGCTGAATGCTCTGCGTATCCTCTCCCAGGTTTGCTGTGGGATCAAAGAGACTTCGCTGCGTGGACACCTGCATGTCATTGACTGGTGCGTTTTGCCACAGTGGTCTTAATGCAGCTGGGGTGGCTTCTCCAGGCACTAGGTCACATTTGCACAGATTCTCAGTGTGGATTTTCCATGTGGGTGAGGAACTCTCCCTCCTCGCTTATGTGTTCATAAGCACAACAGAGTGTCCGGATATTACAGAATACAGCGAGATACTCAGACAGCTCAGACAGACAAACCAGATACGGCTGTGATCAGGGACATATTAAGCTTGCTGACATCTTGACGTTTCTGAACACCTTTCTCATTGTTGACAATTCCCAGTTGCCAAAACGCATAGGGTTTACGTAGAGGAGTGTGATCATTCAGGTGGTTCAGTCTTTTTATTTGTCCTTTCTTTTGAAAAGGATGGCATGTTCTGCCTCTGTTGTTCTACCTCTCTGAGTCCACGCTGGATGCACCCTTACAGCCTCTAGAGATTTACTAGCATTACAGCCTACTGTTCACATAGATTATTGGAACAGGTAGTCTACTTGCTGGAGACCTAATTAGAATAAATTGATTTCTGTGTTGTATTAGTTTATAATTAAGGCAATACAGTTAAACGTGATGCTGTTCTTGAGAGGTTTACTACATTTGTTTGTAGCATTATAGCTTATTTTTGCTGGTGTAGCTAGATGGGAAAAAAAAAATGTATTGTCCCCGCACAATTTGATGAGATGTGCTGTAGTAATTGGTTTTTAGATGTAGATAATGATCCTGCTGGCAACCGTGTGGTTATATTTAGTTTTCTGTAATTAATTTGCTTGTTTTCTCACCATTGCTAACACCTCTGAATGCCAATGAAATGAAACTGTGATGGTGCACTTGAGTTGGGGTGAAATTTGCTGTGACACAATGATGTATTCACACTGCGTTCATCCCCTTCATGGATCTGTACATACTTGCATGCCATCATGACCAATGCTAACTGAGGGGTAAAATACAAAGTTCCAGAACATTAATGAGCTAATATTGAATACTGAATAATTCATCAAACATGTTAGACATAACAATGTAATCATATATGAGGTGATTACTCCATTGGGAAGACTTGCAAGATGGTGAAACAGTAGCTGCAGCACCATGTAGTTTCCTATTAGTATCATACAGAAAGGAAATAACATGTAACTGAAGTAATGGAAATGCCAGCAATGGGCCAGTAGGGGGTGCCCTAACCTCTGTTTTAGGTAAAGCCCAAAAGATACTGGACACTGAGAATGGGGACACTGGGGTGGAGGAGGTGCTGTAATGGATGCGAAATGTTAAACTATGGTCCTGTCTCCTTGCATTCATTAATGATACCTGAGAGGCCCATGCGAAAAAAAAAAGGATATCCCCACATCCTGGGCAAATTCAGAATATGTCTGTCTCTATATGGAGGACAAATCATTCCACAATTATCAGCTTCAGCTGATTAATGGTGTATTTACTACATGTTGAACAATGCATGTGCAGTATGTAATTTATTTACATAAGACCATAATTCCTCTTGTATTATGCATGTAAAAGTATGATATATCTAATGTATGCAGTGAGTCAACTTCTGAAGAATTTGTGCAGGTACTGTTTTCCCTGTTTCATGGCCCTGGGTGGAAATGCAGAAATGTCAGCTGTTATCATTCTGCAGCATAGCTCTGAGTGTGAAAAGCAATTCACAGCTGAAGCAGAGATGATCTGCACAAGGGGGCAAACAGCACCAGATCTACAGAACACTGCGCCTGAGATTTTATTTAAAGGCTGTACTGTTCCACATGGTGTTATGTGTGGATTATATAAGTGCAATAGGGTGTAACGAATGGGTTTTAGATAATAAATGTGGAGGGGTCAGGACCTGTGGTTGGTAATGTGTTTATGTTCCACCAATACGTCTGCATTTGGTCCACAACATCATCTGTCTAGCTTTGATCGACTACATTAAAAGAATAGATTATTTTGTCCGACTGAAAAGATTTTGCTTCAGTGTGCAATAGGGTGCCTAGCACAATATCGAACAGCCAATATTCTCTTAATATGTTTTGTGGTGCAGTCGTAAAGGGACTGGGTTTTGATCAGGGTTGCAGGTTCAATTCATGGCTGTACAAACAGATAAAGTGTATACTCTGTAAGTCATACTCTGTCCTGGTTAAGGGCGTCTAATAATAATGAAAATAGGACGGCTCTTCAAGGTCACGAGGGAATGCCGGCTGACTTCATGGGAATGTCTGTCAGGAGCTCTCAGCCAGCCATTCGCCGCTAAACATTTCAGGAAGAGCCCGGAATCTACATTTTCCAGAATGCGCTTTGGAAACGACACCTCGGCCCTTTCATCTCCCGCAGAATACCTGCCTGCACGCACGCGCGTGCTCGCAGCCGTCAAAATAAACCCAGCTCCGAGATTGGCAATATCACGCGATCTCCTTATTGAATTGGACATTATCAGATCGTGTTTATTTGTATTCACGACGTGGCATACCCTCGCAGCCTGTCTGGCTGAGGCAGTGATAACCCGGCATTATGAGTGCGGCTCTCGGCAAACATTGCGCGCGTCCTTATCTCCGCCCCGCGCCTGCGGCGCCCGCTGAATGGGACCGCGCGTGTGGAATTAGATGGAGTTGATTGGAGACAATGCGGGGATCGTCGCGCGAGTCGCCACAGTACTTCAGGAGGTTTTTTGGAGTCGCGTCATGCGGCAGACTTTGACCTTAAAGATTTTTTAAAGCTGACAAAGTAGGTCACCTGGGGTTTGCCCTGTAAAAGCATGTGAGAAATAAAGTTCATCGATTCATGGGATGGGGGGTTTCGTAAAGCGGCCAGCGATTTGTGTACCTTACTTGTGTACCTTACGTAACTTACTTCTGCTGTGTATGTTTTTAGATGCATTATTTTAGCACATATCTGTCACTGCAAACACACGGCATCCTTATGCAAAGATCACTGAAATTACAGAAAAACTGCGTCCTCAAATCAGGAAGATGGATTTTTTTTTGCCGTGGCAAGCAAAGTCTGCAATATAATGTCAGCATCCAGCTGTCTGTCTTTCTGACATGTATTTCTGACCGCTGCCCTTTCTGTTTGCTTAGTGTGCGGCTGAATCGATGAGCAGAATCCATGCCTCTGGACCTTTTTGAGCAAACACGCCCTAATCCCCGACCACAATGCGTTTCTCTGGCCTTTGCCCATTTCCTGGCCACTGAGCACGGCTGTGTGTAGGTGAAGCGGAACCTGACATTGATCTGAGGCACTCTCCCGCCTCCACTCAGAAGGCTGTCAGATTAGAGCACTCCGCGTCACTGTCCACCCCCTTCGTGAAGCAGACCAGGAGGCAAAATGCATCGTTTAGAGAGGGGGAGTTTCTCACTGCCGATCTCGTTTTAGTGATCTGCGTGTGATCTGTGCTCATTGGTTTACTTCTGCCAGGTGCAAAGCGTGGTCATATTTTACAGGTTGCCTCAGGCAAGTGCGTGCTTTACTTTGTATGCATTACATGTGTAATTTGTCTGTGCTCTGGAGTTAATAAAAAGATAAGAGAATTTCGGCTGAACAGTATCAAGATGTCTGCAGAGCCCACCTTATCAGTGGTCCTCACCTGCAACATGACTCATCCCGCCGGACCCCTCTATCAGTGCTCTTTTAACCAACAAGTGAATATATTTCACAGGGAGTCCTCATTCGATAACGCCTCAGTTTTGGGATTTCTCCTTTCCGCTTTCCCTTTTTCCCCCATTTAGTTTTCGGCTTCATGATGGTGCCCTCTTTTTGTCTAGAGTAGGATAAACGACCTGCCGGGGAAATCGAACCGCCTGTGCTTTTACTCGCATTGTTTGAAATGTGGAGCAGGGGCCTGTCGGTGAGAGAAATCAAATCTGCTCTCAAAGAATCCATTGTTGTTGTGAGAAATCTGGTTCCATCACCCAGAGATTCTGGGAGCAGCCGGTTGATAAATATGTGACAGGCTGCTCCCCCTCGGTTAGATGCTGAAATGTCAGCAAACGGATCAGTGGAGTATCCCCACAGTAATGGCTTGCTTTGCCATAGAGATTGCCTTTCTCTCCATAGATAAGGGGAAAATCAATACGGGTGAGATTGTGTCTGGCATGCTGGAGAGGTGCCGTGTTATTCTTGTGTGAATATGGACAGTGTTTAGGGTCGTTTTGCGTACATCAAAGGGACCTCTTTGTAGCGTCACCCTCTGCCCCCTGCTCAGTCCTAATTCCATGGCTAATATAGGCTTGACTTCTCTGGTTTTCATTGTCTTCCTGTTTTCTTGAGTCCGGGTGAGATAAGATGGCATTAAATGCACCGCTTTTTCCCCTCCTGATGACAGTGTCTCCTGGGATACTTTGCACTGGTTCTGGGCAAAGACGTGTGCTGTTGAAAGACTCATTTGAGCTGCACAGTGTGCTTGACGTAATGCAGCGGGTGTGAGGAATGATGTAACTCCATTGTGACAGGCTACAGCCAGGAAAGACTCCCAATTATGCAGTGAAATGTAACCAAACCTAACAGCGTGGCTTCAGCTAGTCCGGCAAAGCAGTCCAACATGTCCGCTCTCTGCTGTGTCTATGACCATGAGAGAACAGTTATATCCTGTGTAAAGAATATTTCTACTTAGAACATATGCATAATCTGAAGCACCTCAGGCCGAAACTCGTTTTCATCACAGAACACAGTTACTCAATCTCTTCTGGTATATTGACTACTAACAAGACAATGAAGCCCATGATGACAATGAAGAGAATGGGACTCTCTGTTTAGGAGCCTTTTTATGTTGGAAATAATGACCATGGCCGTTGTGAGCATAGTTGTGCTCAACTGTGCGTATTGTATGTTCTCTTGTCTGAGCTTGTAACCTGAATACTAAACACAAAATAGGTAAAAATAAGTAAAATGAAACTGAAATAAATAAATGCTTTCTGCTTTTATCTTTTATACTCATATTTTCAATTTATATTGTAAACAATATTATTGTTTTTATTGAAGCAAAAAACCCACCCTGAAGAAAGAAATTTTTTCATCATTTTGAGTTGCTGAGGCATCTTCCTCATAACAGAAGCACCTTAAGCTGTATTAACTCAAAGACGTTAATGACAGACACCAACCCAGAGTAACATTTCTGAATAGCTTCTTACTTTCTTTCCTTTATGAGTACACTATGCCTAACCAAGCCAGAGAAGCCAGGTAATGGCATGCTAATTATGTCCAAAGAGTGCTTCTCACCAATTCATTGCGCGAAGTGTCCTTTATTGAGGAAGCTCGGTAAATGAGGCCATGACGGGGTTGAGGTTTCTTCAGAGGATGACCAACACTGCGATCTTGGGGTTGTCTGACTGCTGTCCCTCATGCGGTGGGAAAACCCTGCGTGACTTTGGAATGGCACAGAATGGAATGTGACACGAGGGGAGGTGGGTGGGGCGAGGTGGTGCTTCAGAAGCATCTCCATTTTAACCACTTACTTGTCTCTCAACACGCTCATTTAAAAAAAAAGGCACATACCCCTCTCCAGACTTCTCTCGAGGAATCCTCCCCTACTCCATTTCATTCATAAAGCCACAGCTAGCCATGGCCTGGGAGTGTGTTGTCACAGTGATTAAATTCAGGAAAGTGGAGGCAGGAGGCTGAGGTCGCCAGAGTCGGTTCACTCTTTTCAGACGTGTCCTGGCAAGGTTTCTAAGAGCAAGCATAATAGTCCTCACCGCCGCCTTCTTTGCTCTAATGCAAAGATCCAACTGTCGTATGGAGTTTACACTACAGTCTGACCCCTCTCTAAGTGCAGAAATACTCGTTTTTCTTCAGCTTGCCACATGATAATTAAGTGCTGGCAAATTGTTACTGGTTGAGTCCTGGCAACTGTCAGTCACCCGGTGAGCTACGGCCTTCTTCCCTTCTGCGAAAACGGGACGACTTTGCATCCCTTGCCTTTC
This sequence comes from Megalops atlanticus, assembly GCA_019176425.1. NCBI lineage: Eukaryota > Metazoa > Chordata > Actinopteri > Elopiformes > Megalopidae > Megalops > Megalops atlanticus. The sequence goes on from CM032880.1 coordinate 24,234,385, forward strand.
ATGAGGTTTAGCTCGTCAGGGAATCACAAAGTCGAAGAGATTAAGATTTCTGTCTGCGATCTGACTCTGTTTTTTTGTGCGGTTATGCAACATGTTTCTAAGCCTATTTAGAGGGTCTTTTATCACTTCATTCAATAGCGGCTCTCGGGGCCGAGCCGTCTGGTGACACTGGAAAGGTGGGCCCTGCTGATCTTCAGTGGTACAGTGGTCACGCGGTGCTTTCATTCTTCTCTCACTTTGTGCAATGGGTAGTGGAGTGCGTGTGTTTCAGGAAGACAAGTTCAAATGGATCCCTTTTTTTCCGATGGAATTATTTTTTTCTTAATTGCTCTGTGAGCAAAAGGTTGCATAAAAGACACGTCATGCTCAGAGGAAATTGCTCCAGGAAGCCGCCCAGATAAATAATTAACCCCAGCTTTGCTACATGACTTTTTTTTTTTTTTCCATTTGTTTTTAAAAAAAAAAAGTTAAAAAAGATGAAAGTTCAGACAAAATAGATGCACTGCATTAAATTCGTGATTGCTTTTTAAATGTGTTCTGCTTGGTTCTTAGATCGTATCAGCCAGCGGAGGCTTAATGAAAGTTTTACTGAAGATCTAATCAATTTTTCACCAACAAATTTAAACACTGCTTGTTTAGATCATACATTTATTTAAGTTATAGAACTGAAAAGGGCCAGTTCAGGGCAAGTATGCAGAACACATTAAACATCATTAACAATGTATTTAAAAGAGTGAGTCAAAACAGTGTGATATAGAGAATGTCTGATTTGATCTTTTACAAGTTTTTATAATCTAATTCCATGACTTTAAAATTTCCTCTCATCTCAGTATCAAGGATTAATAAAAAGACTTCTGTTTGAAATTGTGTGGATGCCTCTTCTCTCCTTTGATCAATGACATATTTTACTTTGTATAATAATAATTACCTCATCATTATTTTATGGAATCACTTGTAATAAGAAAATATCAACAGAAAACCATGTGTTGGATAGGATATTGCTTATTGTCAGTGGCCTTTTATAAAGCAAGTTCTATCAACATTTCATTTGATGTATTAATTCATTTTAGACATTAGTGCCGACTTTGACAGGTTGTCTGAAAAGTAATGGTCCATCATACGTCAGGCAGCACACAAGCACTGACCTGCTAAGCTTTTGAAATTTTTAGCAAATGTTTTATTTATGAGTAGGTGGAAATAAACACAATGTTCATACTTCATCTGTCCCGGTAATTGTCGAAATGACTGTGGAAAGTGAAGCGCTCAAAGTACAGTGAAAAGCTTTAACAATTCACCTGAGAAACACATCTGGTCTACTGAGGGAATGAAGTCCCTTTTCTTTGATGTTAACTGGCTTGCTAGCACTGATAAAAAAAATTCTATTTTTAATATTCACTGGACTGGTGTCATTATTGGCTGATGCGCAACTTTGAGCAGGTGAATTCATTCCTCTGCTGGTTGCATTATGCATATTTTTTTCTTTTTTTTCCTCTCTGCCTCTCAGAACTCAGATGGAACTTGCCAAAGGAGCATTCCCTTTAGTCTCTTACTGTGGAACCATGGAATTCTGACATTTTGAAGCTCATTTTTGAATTGAGAGAATGGACCTGTTTGAACATGCATACAGAAATATTTATGCGCATGTTTACCTGCCATGCCAGTCTTTTAGCATAACACGGATCAGAGTGGGATCTTGTACAGATCTGTAGATGCAATCCAAGAAATAATAAAGAAAAATCTATCTGGCATTTTCTTAAACTGTACATGGGTTACAGTCAATCACAGTATTCATTGAAAATTTCAAATGTGATACAGCTTTGCTGTGTTCAGTTGCCCCGAGGTTCATGCATCATTAATTTCTGGACGTGGGTAGTTTAGATTAATTCAAAACTCAGTCAAGGCCAAGTCAACAGTGCTGGAAAACGTGTGGGGGGAAGGTTTTCCAAGAAACAGAGCTGTTTTGAAATCCAAACATGCCTGGATGTTTCTTTTCCCATCTGAACCGTGGTGTAAACCGAGTGCGTTTTGATAACAGGAAGGGAGGCGGCCACCTATCCTGCAAGTCAGCGTTTTTAGTGTTGCATACCATGTGCACTTGTGATCTTAAGAAGGATGAACTAGCCGGGGGAAAATGAAAGGGAATTATTAATAATCCCTCACGAGAAGGCCCTTTCAGAGACTTTGCCACGGCTTTGATGTCGTGTCTAGGACTCGCGGAGTTTCCTGGTAGCGGTCATCCAATGACATCGACCTACTGGAAGGGAATGGGATAAAGACACTGCGCAGGCAGCCACTGGAAAGAGGAAGCGATTTACTACACTCTCAGTAAACTCCCAGTTGGCAAGTGCCGTTGCCTGAATCAGAAAATAGCCTTCCTGTGCTCTCCTGAATCGTTTCACGTTCCTGTCAGATCAGTAGAACACGAGGGGGAGAACAGAAAGAGGAATGCACGTTTTTAAAGTTTTATCATTTAGGTGTAACTTCAGTGAACGTTTGAGTAGATGTCTTCAAAGGTAGAAGCTGTTTTGAAGGCCTCTGTCAATAGCTGCTACTGTGTCACATGAGAGAGAGAGAGAGAGAAGGAGAGAGAGAGCCGTCTTAATCTCTTTCTGATTATCTCTGAAACAAATTCTGCTGAGGTTTAGCAATTCTTTGCTATGGCCGCCTTTTCTGTATGTGTGTAAATATGAAAGATTATTTTTGCAAAGGTAAGTCCGGAGAAAAAATTAGTATCATATTGCTGATGTCTTACAACACGAGACAATGTGGTAGCAGAGAAAGGCATTTTAAATTTCTATCTGTGATCATTCAATTACAAATAAATAGGTGTAAGAATTTAAAGTAGTTTATTCCACTGTAGCAGAATCACTTATTTATTGTTTTTGGTCTGTTTCAGAACAATTTTTGGATGCGCAGTGACTAAATGAATATAGTTGGGGTTTTTTTGTTTAATTATGCTTATTCTTAATTGAACTCATTTTAACTTTTTATGGAACAATTATCACACAACAATACCACTGACTCATCAGTATGCAGAAGATCAAGTGCCTGCATCCTGGTGTGTTTACACTTGACAGGGCCTTTCCTGTCTTTGTTAGAGTTGAGAGAAATGGAAGATGATCTAAGACCCAATATGCCCCCACCCCCACCCCCCTCCGTGTGAGTGACATTCCTGCTTCCTGAGACGAGTCCCCAGACCTTCCCACCCCCTCCTGAAACACAGAGCTGGCAGGGTATGACAATAGCATGGTGCTGTGCGAGTGTTGGTCAGTTATTCCCAGTTGGCGTTTTACCAGCGCCGCAGTTCCAGGCACCACTCGCTCAATTTACACCCAGGTGCTCTCCCTGTGCTAATGTACTAATCTCTAACTGGTGTGCTGTCCCCCCTCTGTCTCCAAGCTGACACTGTGTCTAATGGGCACTCAGGGGGAGGTCTAATGGGTACACACTGGGACTGTAACTGATAATAATGATAACAAAAGGACTGAAAGAGGACTGCCGTACGCCAGGGTGCTGTTATTCGGAGGCGTAACTGCACGTTACAGTGTGTGTGCTTTCGGAGCGAAATACCATGTAAGCACAGACTCTGTGCATCGGCGATGTGTGGGAAACAGCTTTTAATCTCCCAACTGATTGCCTGCGGAACAATGTCAACACACCTGAGCCGACCACAGGGGAGGCTGCGCCGGTCTCTCCAGGTGTTCGGTGTGCAGAATCTCAACACTGGATTAAGCCAGCGAATCTCCCCCCTTCCTCATACCGAGGGGAATGTCTTCCTGTTCGGACCGGCTGCCGCAGGCTGTCCCGAATGCCTTTTGGGGTGAATTGTGTGCCTGGGTCTGGAAGCACAGCACTCTTCACCCTTGATGCTCATTACGTATCGGGCAGAAGCCAGATGAAGCACTGCATGACCCTCGTCTGTCTACCCGGACCCCCATCGCCGCCTCGCCCCCCTTTACACACACACACACACACACACACACACACACACACACACACACACACACACACACACACACACTGTAGGTCATACTGCACACCCTGCAACACCACAGGGGGAATGAGCCTGAGACCAACAGTGATGGAAGGCATTACTCTTCTGACTCATTAAGTCATCCAGCTTTATGGCTTAATTAAAACACAAGAAGTGGAAAAGGAATCAGTCTGTGCATGCTGGGTAATTTGTCTCCGCCTAATGTAGATATTGTATGTTACTGTCGGTGTGCTACTACATTAGGAGTGTGCATAATTACCACACTATCAGTTCAGGTGTTTTTTTTGTTTTGTTTTTTTGGTAAAAGAACTTTTAAAATAGTATTCTTCCTCAGGTTTATGCAAATGTGTCGTTTGCGTTTCTGTAGTAATTTATTTCTGAAGTTCAGGTACATCAGAAACCCAGAGGGAGAGTGTTGTCATGGTCACGTTCCGCCGTCAAATGCTCTCATAGCTGTCGGCGAACCACAATTCCTCACGAGTGTGCTCTTTTGTTCTTCTTTTCACGGATAATGTGTCACGCTCTTAGCGGAGCTTCTCCTGAAACAGTGAGGTAATACACCCGTGACTCTAGGTCCGCTGCCCATTGATGTGCCTTGATACTGTTTCTAATGGACCAGAACCATTTTCTAGCTGCATACTGTATACTGTAGTGATTGAAGATGGTTTTTATGATGGTATATATTTTTTTTTTTACATGTACAGTACAGTACAAGTTAGTGGGTGTTACTTGTCTCTAGGCAGTTAATAGACAGTTGGAAATGGTCAAGTGCTCTTTTCAAAAGTGGTAAGACCTGGCAAGGTTGACTGAAATGAATGTTGGATACAATAAGAAAAAGAGTTCACAGATTAAAAAAAGTTTTATCTGTGAAATCCTCTCCGTTGTTTCAGATACACCCGCTGTGCTTATTACAATTGTAGGAAAATTCCAGGAGCAATTTAGGCGCTCTTTGTCTGCAGTGATGTATAAATGAATGTTTGACGCTGGGGTTGAAATTTATTTGTACATTAGCAGATGGTGGTTAGCCAGTGCGCTAGTTGTTGGATCTTGACAGCTTGGTTTTTTGCATCTAGCGAGGCTGACTTTGGAGAGATCTGCATTAGTGTAAATCACACCGCCTGTGTAATTAGCCGTGTGAACTTTGGTCCCATTTCCTAATGAAGTAGTGCCCCTGTTCCAATTAAAACCAGCAGGGGGGGCCAAACATCAGGCCGTAATGGATGACTGTGGGGAGCAGGCCCTAATCTGGATTCTGCTGACTGCGCTGCCTTTCAGCACATGCAGGGGATTCATGTGTTCTAAAACATGGACGCATGTATGTATGCATGCCGTTGTTCAAGACATATAAAGCTTTATTTAAATCATTTTATAATAACAACAGGTTATCATTTTCATGTATTTTCTGTTTTATATTTATATATATATATATAATATTATATATTATTTATATATTTTATATATTTATTTTGTCAGATTTTTTTAAAGAGAGGCATGTTTCCTTTTCATACTTTTGTGTGCAAAAAAAAAACTAGACTAAATAAAACAAGATATCACCATGTCTCCAGATTAATTGAGTAGTCTGAGTGTAGTTACAACCTTTGTCTGTAATACATGTTTAATATGATTTGATTGAATATTGATTTCTCTGTTCTGTTAATAATCATGGTGTTGATTGCCCTGCAGAGGTGAAGATCCCATGCTCAGATTGTACAGTGTGCTGCAGTCATCATTGTTGCACAGCTTTCTATTTTTGAAAGTGTAAATATCTCCCCCTACTGGTAACCCATAATTATTGCGTATTTAGTAACATAGGATCCCTGTAATGTCTTCGTGTTGTCTTACTCTACCATAATTTTTCAATTTTGGCCATGTTAAGATCAGTCATGTTGTTTTAAAAGCAAATAGTGTTATGACCATATAATGTCGTACCATACAGGACAGCGTGAACACAGTACAAAATGTCACTCCAAGGCAATTCCCCATTTGGTGAAAAATCCTGTTAGACCTTTTGTGACATGATTAGTTTCTCAACATTGCATGTGACATTATTAAGTTTAAGAAATTTGTTATAATTCTCTAAATCTCCTCCCCACCCATTTTTAATGTCACACAACCTTCCTGCTTTCAGTCAACAATACAGCATTTTACATTGCACATTTGTTACTGGCTTATTGTGCCTTCAGGGCCACTCAGCCAGACCTTCCAATTACCTTTGAAATTGGCTCTACGAATATATCCAGAGAGAATAAGAATGGTCTCTTCAGCATGCAATAAACATTATGACTTCTCTTTCTGAACGCCTTGAGTCAGACACATTGCCAAGTTGGGGGGCCAAGGCCTCAACCCACAAAGACAGCTTCTGGCATTCATAATCTAGTGCCATAGAAGCACAGGCAGAGCACAACAATAGTCTGTATTTTGGGGGACAGTGCAGTACTTGTGACTTTAGGGCTTATTTTGAATTTTTATTGCATCATATAATTTTTGTCAGAAATACCTCTATCAGAAATATCAAAAAAAAATTTGGGGGGGAGTTGGTGGTGGGGGTACTGTCATAGACAGAAGGTCTTCTACAGTGCAGTCCTTTGGTCCTTAAATAGTCCTTAAATATTTCCACAGCATAACGCCCTTTTATTTCTAAAAGGCTGCTAGTGTAATCTCTGTGTCACGACGACGCATCACGCTCCTCACACGCTTGCTTTCGTGGCGTCGCACGTCGCCGCAAGCCCGCGGAATGCCAAACTGGGCCTAACTCTCCGAAGTAACTTCCCGTCGCTAAATTTTTAATTGAGTGACTCAGTGCCTCTGTTCCAGGGGACAGGGGAATCTGGGTCACTCCACAGAGCGACAGAAGGCAGTGTTTTTGCGCCAGGGGCCGCAGTCAGAGGAGGTTAAAGGGGGTCAGAGGTTAACTGCGTGCTCCCCTTTGATTTGGCTCACAGGTCAGTCTGGCCACAGAACCTTGTCTCGGGGTGGATGTGGGTGTCAGTGAAAGGAGGGGGGGTCCAGATGGAGGGGGCATGTCACACGCTTACTTGACACCATCGCTGGGAGAAAATTCAACTGACAAATATAGCCGCTGAGCAGGCCCATGTTTCCAAATAGGACACGCTCGCCAGTGAGCAATGCTGCAGATTGTGCTCAGCTGTATTTTGGTCCCCAGGCAGATGTGTTGCTTTCTCAGAGAGCATGGATACACCAGGCCTATTCTAATATGAAGCATTCATTTATTTGTCTGCCCTGTTCTTTACTTATACTGTATTCTTTCTTTTCATTTGCAGAAGGAACTGAGCCTACCCAGAAGAGGAAGCTTGTAAGTAAAAGTGGTCAATGCACATACCTCTCCCCCCCACCACCTCCCCTTCTCCCAGTGGGTTCTGGGTACACCCAGACGGTCTTGTGTCAGTGGGAAGCTAGAATCTGTCGTGTGAAATTTTTTTTGGTGGTTTTGTGTCTGGACTGCAGGAAAGTAATTGCAGATTAGTGCAAACCCCCTGTTGTCTTAAATTTTTCTGGCCCATTAAATATAGCAGGTGACTTGTTTTTAATTGCAAAACTAGAAACATTGTAAAATTTCACCGCTGTTGTTGCATGCAAGGGGCCCTGCTTTATGGATGAACAACAAGTGATAAAAGAATAGCAATGATAAAATGGCAATTGCTGAGTTGTTGAGTTAGAACATTGTGATGAAGCTGCTGTTAAATCTCGCAGGCGACCTCTGAAGGAGAATGATGTTGTGTTTGTGGGATGCGGCACGTGCAAGCTGGAACTGCGCTTAGTTGCTCGGACGTGACCGCATGGTGTTTTTCACGACCGCGCGGTTTGATTTGTGCTGCTGTTACTGTCATTAGGCTGGCTCCAGTGGTGCACTTCGAATGAAATGAGCGCCGTTTTTATACAAGCACAGATTACAACAATGTAGTGGATTAATGGAGGAAATTACTCTAACCTTGCTGCAAAAAAAATAACAATCTTCCTTTGAATGGCTGAAACTGTGCATTCTCACAAGCTGATGAGATTTTCAAAGACTGTGTGGAACTGTTTCACGTGGACTCTTGTGCCGTGTGGCGGAAACATGCGAACAAGGTGAATAATCACCTCTAGCCCTCTGTTACTAGCCATAAGTTCAGTCCATGACCTTGGACCTCGATTAAACAGATCGGTACTTGAGAACAACCCATTGCGAACCAGACAAAATTGTCCTCCGGCCATTGCGAAGTAGGCAAGGGGGACCCCCCTCCTGCCATCAGGCTGGTTTGCAGCGGCGGCGTGCCTTCTGCTCCGCGACAGCTCGTCCAGACGTGACTGACCGTGTCCCCGACCGGAGGCCCATCAAGACACCAGCGGGCTTCATCATCCCTGTCACCCGCCGGCCGGGCGGGAGCCTGCGATTGGTCCGTGTTTTCCGTGCGGCCTCCCGCAGGGGAAGGGGAATCGGGGAGAGTGATGTGCTCGCGGCCGTGCTATGCTGTGTGTGAAATGCGGTGCGGGTAATGGGCCGGTTCACACGACACGCGGCATTCCGACTGAACGCCCCCCTCCGCTGACCTGCAGTGCCCCCTTGGGCCTGGGGGTGTCGGAGATACCGGTTGTTTGGGGTCCCAGCGACAGCAGCAGAGTCGCACTGATCTCAGAGCAGCGAACCGTGGAGCCCGAGCGAGCGAGCGTGTAGGAGCAAAGCTGAAAATATGCGTAGCCGGCCATCTGCGCCAGTTAAGAGTGATATAGTGGCACTTACTCAGCGCTGATAACACATTTGTAGTGACTGGGAGCCCTTGAAACATGTAAGTTATTATATCCACCATAAGTGGTCAGCAATTAATATTTGGAGTGACGGCCCAGGAGTGTGCAAATCCCTGTATGAGTAAGTACAGAGCCCTGCAGGACAGTGTCACTATGATAGACTGCACGCTGAGCTGTACTTATGAGGGGAGGAACAGATTTATAGGCAGCTTTGAGGTGTGTGTGAGGTATTGTTTGAAAATGTGAGTAGTGCTTCCTCACTGTCTGAACCATCGGTTTGACCACAGGGGATATTAGCGCTGACACTGGGGGCTGGCGTGTTTTACGGTTGTGTTTTGGTGCCGTATTTTAGTTCCCTGCATCAAAATTGCGCCTCATGCTGTTTCTCGGTGCCATACATCTAAAACAGCTTTGGAAATTCAACGTTTACTATCCGTTTTATTAAGAGAAACAAATCAAATGCTTTCCTCTTATTTATTTAGTCACCAAATGACCCCCAACCCCCCTGTGCTGGCTTGTTATTACTGCTGCGAGGGATAATAAAGTCTTTTAATAACTTATGCCCACTGCAGAGGGGCATTGCCATAGCCATAAACCACATTTACACCCCTCCTGTCATGGCTTGTCACCTGCCATTCCCAAAACCTGAATTCCCCAATCTGGCAGCCATCACATCGCCCACTGTGAATGTGCAGCAGGACTGTTTCCAGGAAGCAGTGGACTTGATCAGGAGACACTGAGAAAGCGGTCATGTCATAAGTGCTGTTTGGCCATAAACCTGCGGAGAGACTTTCACCTAGAACCAGGCACGGTCATTAGGTGGTTGTATACCGAATGACCCTTGTCACTGGGTGCGGTGGACTCTCCCGCCGTTTCTGCTCGTTGAGGCAGAGGACATAGGGCACATAGCACAATGATAACCTGTGGAACGAGAATCCAGTCGTTGGTTGTTCGCTTCACATTCAGACTGCTAATCAGCCGGAGGTACTTTTCAGACACCTCAGTTTACTCCACCGTGTAAGGAGTCCCCCGGCCCATTAAGGGAATCGAATGCTTGGCCTTTTGTATGTTTTATGCATGGATGACGGTGGAGGTGGTGGTGATCAGAGGGCCATCGCACCGCGGAAACCCCGCAGATTGACAATTTAAGGGCCGCGCTCACCGCCGTAAATGACCGACGCGCAGTTCTGATTACTCGGGTTCCAGTTCCGCGCCTCGCCACGGTCACGGCTGAAATGTCAATCCCGGGAGAATTTCACGCCTGTTAGAAAAACGCATTTATCGTCTCGCCGTCTCTGTGAAGGTGAGGCACTGGCTGCAGCGCTCTTACAACAACCCCCCCCAGTCCCCCATTCTCTTGCTCTCCCCGCCCCAAACCTCTGAGCTGATCGGCGGTGACGTCATCGCCCCTGACGAGGGCGACCTGCTGCCTGCTCGCTCTGGGGCGGCCCTTGAAAGCGCCCCGCCTTTGAAGTGGAGGCTCTCTGATGCTCCGGTTCCCATGGCGATGCCGCAGCTGCCTCCCACAGGTCGCACACGCCCTCGCCCACGTCTGCGTTCTATGAGATATCGTTCAGTTGCGAGGCGTATAGGGGAAGGTGACATTCAGGGCGGTTGTTTTGAACGATTTTCCCCCTATAGGATTGTATCGGGTCAGATCGGTGTGAAGGTGTGGGCAGCTTCACCTGGAGTTGTGTAGAGCAATGCATTTTTCTCTGCCCTTGCACAGACACATTCATACCTGTATCCCCAAGCTGTAACACTGGTGGGATCAAACCGCGGGCCAATGTCATTCCCCAGAAAGCTCAAAGATGAGCAGGCGCACTGGCAGCAGAAGGCAATTGCAGTGTAAAACATCCTTGCCCTCAATCGAGCACAGAATTCTGCAGAGTACTCCTGTGGACTCCTGTAAAAGACTGGGTCAGCAAGGCTCAAAGACAGTTTTTCCACACTACCATAAATGGTCCCATGCCGGTCATGTGAATCATGGTTTGCTGCCCAATGCTGGTGTGGTGCTTATGGCTTTAGAAACAGAAGTGAGGAGGCTTTGCGGTACTCTGACCTTGGTGCTTTCATATTACAGTGTAGAGCTGTAGTATCATCAGAAATGCTTTTAGGACGTGCTGCATAGATAACAGGTGAGGTGGTCCACTGATGCATTCTGCTGTTTATATACATGAAAAAAGGGGTCAGTTTTAATTGCTTAGTTAAATGCCTCAACCCTGTAAGTTTTGGGCTTGTGAATTGGAGAGTCATTCTTGTCCCTGATGCGAATCAGCTGAGTCTTTAGGACTGGCTTCCAGTGTCTTCACCTGTGTCAAATTCTGTGTAGCTGAGGATCAGAAACCCACTAGTAAATGAAATATTAAAGAAGTAGGGTACTGCACATCTGATCAAATGAATGGCTTTTTCTTACTGCCAGCATTCAAATAGCCCTAACATATACCCCCATGACCCTTCAAAATGTTCACATCAGTGCTCAGGTGACCCCTACAGCACATGCAAGGTACAGTGTGTGCTGTTTGCATTCGTGTTGGGATTAGCTTGAAACCATGGAATCTGAATGCTGCTGCTGCTCGTACTGTGCATTGTGGGTACGCTTGTGGCGGGCGTGCTTTGTCTTTGATAACTGCCGCCTTTCGCAAATTCAGATTCATTTTATTTCAAACTCGCAGAAATTAAACGAGACGAAATTAGCATTTGTACGTAGTCTGACAACGGCAAGTTACTTTGAAGTGTGTGTCAAGGGCTTCATGTTCAGGTAATTGGCAACATCAGTACCAGGGAATGAGGTTTCCCCAGCTGCTTTAGAATACAGGCCGTCCCTCACACAGTGTTCACCTTGGCACTGCCATGTATACACAGTAATTGTATCTTGTTATTAAGGAGCTCTGTGGAGTCCTTTCATCGCTGCTCTGTTTATTCATGGAAGTGCTGTGCCCGAGTGTTGTTTCTGCAGTCCATAACCTCACAGTAAATAGGCTTGCTCCTGCCTGGCTTTGTGGAGTGTCATATATTGGAAAGTGAGCAATGAGACCAGTTCTGGCTCTGGCCAAGGTATACTTAGAGGTAATGTAAACATGACAAAACCGTGGGCATGCTGAGATGTCGCTGAATCTGGGTCAACGTAAACACAGCATATGAATCTGTAGAGCGGGTAGTAGAAGTCTGTAGTGCTCTACTTTAAAGTGTATATGTGTGATGTGTGTGTGTGTGTGTGTGTGTGTGTGTGTGTGTGTGTGTGTGTGTGTGTGTGTGTGTGTGTGCGTGCATGCGTGCACGTGTGTATGCATGTGTCAGGGGTGCTCTGAAACCACCAGTTTGTATAGTTTCAGAAGGAGGATTTTCGCCGAGTTATTTTCCAGCTATATTTGGGCACTGATATGGCCTGTGTTCCGAAAACCATTTCAATGCTTTGAGGGTGGTGTTGGTGGGGGGTTGGGGGGGGGGAGACATTTCTGATCACTCAAGCAGAAAAAGACTTTTTACCCTGGCCCTCTACTTTTGAAAAGTAGCACAAATTTAATTCTCAATAGCCCAAATGAGGAGTGGATCAAATGGGGCCGGTCTCATTCATGGCTCTATTCGTCCTTTAGAAAGAAGGATAATGAAAAGAACAGCTTGAAGATGTGCTGGCCATCGTGCTGCTCTCTCGCTGTGAGAGTGGGAGAAGCGCTGTTTGCTGAAGCACTCTGGGGTGGCACGGATAAACAATTGAATGTGCAGGTTTAGGAAAACATTCGAATACTTGTTATTTTTTGATCATGCTCATTTGCGTTAGTTTTCAATGGAGGTTGGCACAAAGCGTGCCAAACTCTCAGTGTTTGTTGGAAGGCTGGCTTCACTGTATACATTTTAGGTTTGCTTTGATCGAGTCCAACTTGTGAACTTTGCCATATATCTAGAATACAGGCCAATGGGACCTATTTTTAAGAGGGGCAACTGAAGCAAAATAGAGCATGACAAAATACTAACAGGAGAGAAAGTAGATTAATTGTTCCGTGTAGGTATGGAAGTACTCCCAGTCAGTTATATTGAGTGAACGCCCCTATTTTTTTTCTTCCTTTTTAATATGCTTGATTGTATTTGATAGATCTCCACTTTATGAATGCGTATCCCCGAGCTAGAGAAAATAGTTTGGGATGAGATTGTATGTAAATGAATCCTGCTGGCCTCAGACCTTTGTGCCTGTGATTTATGGCCTGTCCAATATGACAAACACGCGAGTGACATGATTAATGCGGCTCTGTCCGGGATTGATTTTGACGACGGCTCCGTTTGCGCGGTGGTGGTCCGCGCAGGTAGGGAGAGAGAAGCCGCCCTGGGGGTCAGGCCGAGGCATGTCCGGGACGTGTCCGCCTTTTTCCGGGCCGGCCGCAGGAGTGCCAGGAAACACCAAATTCGTCACCGCGCGCTTGTCTCGGTTAATGTCGTTAGCCTCCTTCCTGTGGCCGCGTCGCCGAAAGGCGCTCACAGGTGAGTCATGCACTAATTCGGTAGCTCACTCTCCTTCTTCTTTGGCATTGGAGAGGGTGATCTAATTTTCGAGCGCAGAGCAGAAGCGGAGGGAGAGCAGGGCATGCGAGGGGACCCGCAGATTAGAGGAACAAAAATGATATTATGATCCTGGCGTGATTAGAGATGGGGAAAAAAAAATCCCATCTCTTTTTTTTGCAGTGTGTTTGGAGCCCCACAGCCTTGTAAATCCTTTGCTTATGAGCCAGCTCCTGGTTTGATATTTTCATGAAATTCAGGTCTTATGCAAGTTATTTTTTGGAAAAAAAAAAATGTTTGCAGGGGCTGACTCATAGACTCTGTCACAGCCCTCATGAATTACCTTCACACATTTTTTTCCTATTTCCAGTGATTTTTGCGTTTTTTTTAAAGCAATTTTTAAATAAATAGTGATTGAGACGGTATCATAAATTACAGGTATAAGTAATAATAAGAAGTATAATGGCAAGTGTAATAGCACAGTGTTACAGTGGCCAGAATACTCTCAGGAGCCATCTGCAGTGTGCAAATTCATAGGACAGGATATCAGTGTATAATCCAAGCAGAACAATCCAGTGGAGCCAGCAGAACCTTTGGTAGTAGTCCAAGCGCAGAGGCTTGTTTGAGCTCCTGGATGAGACAGTGCAGTAATTACTGCAGCACAGGATTATACCCCTTTCCCTTCAAAAATGGAAGTAGAAACGCATGCATAAAATAAGTGTGGACAGCTAAAACGGAAATGCATCATATGGGAGGAGTTGTCTCGTTCCACGCGTAATCCAGCTGTTTTGCCCAAATCAAACCCTTTGTGACACTTTTCTATCAACGTGCATTCAATGAACACAAAGTAGGAGGAGTTGTGTGCGTGCATGCATATGTGTGTTTATGCCATTATTTCTTTTAATGCATATACCCCCCATAATACATCTCTGTCCGGATCAGCAAAGAAACTTAACTATAGTACTTGGCATGGTATTATGATAGAAGATACAGCGCGGGCACACACACACACACACACACACACACACACACACACACACACACACACACACACACACACACACACACTTTTATTGAGGGTATTGTGATATGTACAGCACTATATATATTGCGACACTTTGATAGTGACAGTTGAATGCTGAAGGTTTTGGTTTCAGTGTGATAGTTCACATTCGTTTCACAGAGTGTGTTTTCATCAGTTACTTTCCGGCGTTTTGAGCCAGCTGTTTTTATACTGTTGCATACTTTCAAAATAGTGAATTCTGTCAGAGGACTGCTCTCGAAACATTAAGTGCAAGAGAAGTGTGTTGGTACAAAATGCATTACTGTGCAATCATGACCTGGCATACAAATGTTTTTTAGCAATAATCTCGGCACCTCACTCCTACACACACATTTTTTTCCCCCGTTATAATGAGTTAGTGACCCAAATTTCCATCATGTACCCTTGCTTTTACCTTGCCTTGGCACCAAACGCAACTAGTTAAACTTGAAATGAACCAAACTATCATCTGATGAGACCGGCAGTCCCATGCAGTACAGAATGGGTTGAGTACATCTGATGAAAGCAGTCAGTGTTTGAAGTCTGCCCCAGATCCAGCGGAGGTGTTGGCCTAGCTGGGCTCTTCCCTTCCGCCCCAGTTACTGCCCTGGCTGCTGCGCTGGTTTACTTTTCACATGCAGTGTGCTCTGTCATCTATAATTGTGTCATCCAGGAACTTGCCTGGTTTTGTATAAACAATTTATGCCTTTTCTGAAATGCAGCAACATGAATGCTGCAGCAGTCATGCTCTCTCTTTGTTTGACCTTGATTCGTGCTTTACTGCATGTGCTTTTCAGTGAATACTTTTTTCCTCCCGGCCCTTTGTGCAGTTTACTGTTCCAGTAATAGGACACTTTTTTCTGAAGTACTTTTGATGTCCACAGTAATAAGGCTCCCTTAGCTCCCTTGCATTGAATAAGCAAAAAACCTGCATGTACCAGTCTTGACATTTCCTTGTCTTTGTACAAATAGACACAGTTGGTGTGGGCAAGATAGTTGTGTGGGGTTTAGCCTTGTTTTATTTCTCTACTGTCCTGTTGAAGATTTCTCTTTTTTGGAGCTTTTTTGTCTCTGTTCACATATGGGGCCTCCTAGTGGCAGAATGCAGTTTGATAAAGGTTGATCTTGAAGGTGAACTTGGTGTTGGGGGGTGGGGGTGGGAGTGGGGATTGTTGATAAGTTGATAAGATTGTAGAATCATATTACACCAATGTCTGTCAGATAAAAAATTCTTGCACAATTTCATGTAGTAAAATTCTATGACAGAAATACACTAGAACTCAGATAAGCTTGCAGTAAAACTGCAATATGTTTTCAGAATAGTTCAAAAAAATTGTTGTAGAAGATTTAAAAGTCTGTTTTTTATTTGAGATGTTTAGTAACTAAGGAATAACCCACAAGCTGTGCTGTTGTATTTTAATAAAGCACAATGGAGTGGCGTGTTGTTTTTGAACATTGGCCTATGGACCTCACTGCTTTTTGGGCCCAAAATGATATACTGGCATAGTGTCAGTTTGGAAAAAGGCTAGGCTGAACCAATGGCTACCGGCCTACCTTTCTTGTTAATGTAGTTGCATTGGGTATGGCATTGCACACATTTATGTTTAAATTATAAAGAATGTATCCATTCTTCTCATCAAAGAATTAGACCTTTGGACTATATTTTTCCTTTAAATAACATAGTAAAAATGGCAATGACGATATTCCCTTCCCAACTCTGATCATCAAAACAGAGGAGAGGAATGAGGAGCTTTTGAAATGGATGCTTTATTACTTTATATTACTCTGCTTTATTACTGTGGTTTGGTTTTGGGGGGCCTAGCTATGAAACTGTGCTTTTAATGACTGGTATTGTTTAACCATAGTTATGGTATTGTTTCAGTGACTAACAACTCATGGCAGGTGCTCCGCTCATAAGGATGAAATACTCTGTTTGCTCTAGTTGAATCTCTGTCATACATCTGTCTTTGTCACCTGCAGGAGATCCAAATTAATATCTCCTACAGGTGACAGAGACAGATGTATGATGTATGTTTTCGCACGTTTTTTTAAAATCGTTCCCCCTTTTTTCCCCAACTTGAGAATTGCAAATTTAACATTGTTTACCCCACCGCAACATATCCCACACCCGCAGAGGACGTGCTGAAGCAAGCCTTGCACAGTCCTCTGAAATGAGGTGCTTTCACCAAAGGTTAATTTATACACTACAAGTCCCATAGTGCAGTACAGGAGCGCTGGTCGTCAGCAGTTTCCTTTTTAGTAAAATATACAACATAAAATGTATGGTTGGACTGGCGAGATAGTAATCACATCAGCTTGGTACGCCTCCAGTAGAACACTCTGTGCTTGGTATGCAGTAATTCGGGCATAACAGATTTCAATTCATAGTATCACACAGTAAATGGCACAAGCAGGAAACACACACACACTGTGAGAGTAAAGTTAATTGACTTTCAGAGCTTCTGTCCACTGAAACCGACAGAAGACAAATGCGCATACAGAGTGAGGTGAGAGGCATTTGATCCGTACTGTCTGGAACACTGCCAGGGTGAGCTGTTGCATTACAAAAGACAAATCCAATTCACCATCTTGAGTCATACGGTGGTGGCACAGAACCCTTTGCCTGTAGCCGAGAGTGACTCATGGAAACGCGGCATACAGAACAACTTTTGACAGCTACATGAAAACAAAACTCCACTACATGCTACTTTGTAATTTCAGCAGGCAGAGTTTATCTCTTTAACCATTACACAGTGTTTGTCTTGTGTGCATAGTTGTGTGTTTGCTGCTTCCTACTGTATTTTTACCATCCTTTTATTTTATTTTTGATATGTTTTAAATTTAAGTGGTATTTTATTCTCAATCATATCCTTGCCAAAGAGGCAATGTTGCTAATATGGTACGCATCAACCATATAGCTGATCGCTATGCAGCAACTGCGTGCGTGCTTTTATGCAGACATGCCGGACATTACACGTGTCTGTGTAAATGCTGTGGGCAAATGTGGGAAGGAAGGGAATCAGCAGCAACAGTGGTGCAGAGAGGGGGCATGTTTGAAGTGGTCAGCGTGAGGGAGCAGGGGAGAGAGAGAGAGAGGGCGGGAGAGAGGGATAGAGAGAGAGAGAGAGAGAGGGAAAGAGAGAGCTGCACGATCCCTGAATCAGCTTTCTGTTGATGGCTCCCCGGGAGAACGGGGGGTTCTTCAGCTTGTGAGCGCCGCACGCAGTCCGCGACCGGAGACCCCGGCGTGCATGTCAGACATACCAATTTCTACCTGATAAGCATACGGCAAGGAGGCTTCAAGCACCCGGAGCTGCGCAGCTTTGACGGAGCGAATCGCCGTCAGCGGAGAGGAGAGGGGAGGGGAGGAGAGGAGAGGAGAGAGGAGGGGGGGTGAGCGTACGGGGTGTGTGGAGGAGGGGGTGGGGAGTGCATCGTCCAGCCTCCCTGTCCTCCATAGGCAGCTGACATTCTTATCTGACAACACGGGGTGGAAGTGGAAGGACCAAAACTGGCACTCCCACCCCCAACTCCAACTCACCCCTCCCCCCTGAGAGATTGTTAGTCCATTCCTTTATAGTAGTTCGTTTTGGCTCTTTGTCAGTGCAATGGGGATGCTGGCAGTATGAATATATCATGTTCACAATAGAGCCAGCGAGAGCAGTGCAGCCATGAAAGCCCAGCGGGAGAGGCTGAGAATTCCGGGGCTGACATTGGAGTGAGTATTTTCCTCTCTTTCATATATCGCTAATGACAGCTCTACCAGACGTCTTTATTTGTTTTTTCCCGTGCCTTTTGTTATGCTGGCGTTTTTACGGGCGATGCAAGCGGCTCGGCTGTAGCAGCATCTGCAGGAAGTGCTATTTAAAACACACTGCAGCTAGCTAGCATGAGCTCCAGCCTGCGTGTGTGTGTGCGTGCCTGCGCGTCTGCCAGCCCTAAGCCAGGGGACTGCCGCAGCTGCACGGCAGTGACCTGGCTGTTTGCTCGCAATGACACACAGACACACTGCATAATCATCTTGACAGTATAGTGTTAAACTGATTAGTTTAGCTGGCCACGATCAATGAGCTGATAGTCTGTGAAGTGCCTTCACAAAAGGCCTTCTGTTGTCAGTGAATAGCCGAACTGGGTTACCACAATAGCAGAGATGTCTGAGGGAGAAACCAAACAATTCACCATTGTCCACGTTTAAGTTTTGTTCCTTTCGCACAAAATTGAAATGGGCTTTATGTTAAAATTGTGCTCAGAGGCTGTCAGTTTGCTGGTAACTACGGCGCATGTTTACATTTGTGTTGCGTGTCCATGTTACCTTAGTGATAGTATCGCCATGCGTGATTATCTCAAAAACAGGGCATATTTATTTAGTTGTCATGAAACGTTTTCATGACACGTGAGCTGCGTTGATTATTGAAGTGGATCTACGCCAGCTACAGAGATGCAGCGCCGTACACTCGCAAATGCAATTATGGGATTCTCGACCCTTATGTGCCTTTAGAGGACATTTAGGGTCGTTCTCTGGAACATTGTCAGCACTCTACCTGATCGCTAAGATTTGACATGTATAATTTGTCCTTGAAATCAATTCTTTGTTCTCTGCGGAGCCATAATTGCTTTGCACGTCTGACCGAACGCATGTCGTAAGATTATCATCCGATAGCATGCCTTAAATGTCTTGGCGAGCTGTGCTTGTTCCTTTTCACACAGGGGCTCCTGATTTTATTTTTGTTCAGGAAGATGGCATGTTGCACTGTTGTGTCGTCCTCCTGCACAAACCTCTAAACCCTGTTTCGAACGCAGTTTGTAAATAGTGCAAGCTCTGCAAAGCCTCTGTGTGGACTCTCGCTACAGAGGAAGGTCCCAGTATTGATCCTTAAACTCTTTTCTGTGGAGGTAATTTGTAAGCTCTCCATTGGCCTAATTGTATCCCCCACAGGATTATCATAGCAATGCAGGAGAATCTTTTTAACCCCTGCGGAGGTGAAAAGTACATTGCCTCAGCTAACAAGTGCCTCAGCTGCCTTTGCCCAAAAACATTAGCCGCTCATTTCCAAAAGATTGCCTTTTGCACATTCAACATAAAGGAAATATGCCTTTTGTGTGTGTGTCATTGTGTTTCTCGTTGTTTGTCAGATATTATCACGAGGTGTGTGTTTAATAGACCGATCGCATTGTGCTATAGGAAGCGTAGTGCCCTCCACCTTAGGCCTTTCCTGTGAGCCACTGTACTGCACAAAGGGTCGTGCTGAAGAACTGCTGTTTATGAAATTCAATTTAACTTACAGCCTCACTCCAAGAAGCTTGAGTCCAACTCCCACAAGCCCTTGCAGTCCATGTAGCCCGCTGCACGCGTTTCATTTTTGGAGGTAAGAGCTGGATCTTCCATGTGGCCATTTTGTTTTGAAAGGATGGGGTCGAAGGAGTCTGTATGCGAGGCTTTTGGAAGCGGAATTTACTTGGTATCAGAAAATTCCTTATAAGAATGTAAAAGGCGCTATTACTTCGGAGGTGAGGGGTGGGGGGGTTGTTTTGTGTTTCAATGAAAACTGAAGGATGCTGTCTGACATGATGAAAGAGGAGGACACAGTGCTTGCGTAATGTTCTTAGCGTCACTCCCCCTCCCCTTCTCCCCCCCACTTTTCTTTGTAATCTATTTCCCCTTTTTGTGCTGGTCTTTAAAGTGCAAAGTAGGATTTGTAAGCACTAGCGATTGCCACAGACATCTGGTTCTGAGTGAAAAGGATGTGAAATGTTCAGAATCTGTTCTCAGTAGTTATGAGGGGAGTCATTCATGTGCATTAAGATGTGGAAGGAAGGACACTAAAGCGTCGATTACAGGTTATGCGATTAGCTTCGAACATCTTTACGCCTGTAAAATGTTCCACAGTTTTGCATTCTTTATGTTAGGTTTTAAGCTATATAAATCCAATTTATTAAGGTTTAAATACGTATTTTTAAAAGAAAAGTCCTAAATTGACATTCTCCTTAAAATAAAAGAACAACAGAAACTTAAGTACTTCCTTTGGGTCCTCATAAATACTATAGCAGCACAGCAAAGCAAAATAATGGCATGCAAATTGTTTCATGTTGGTGACTGCGTGATTGATGAATGTTGAGGTTGTGAAGCAGCAGTCTGGCCCCTCTGGGATTGACTTGTGAGTGACCCAATCTCCCAGAATGCTCCTGCGTATCCTCTAATCAGGTTTGAGACACCAGCCTGGGTCGCCTTGTTCAGGGTCCGCTGGTTTCTCAGTGAATCGGGCTTTGTTCCCGAGGTCTGGACACTGGCTCTCACAAACGAAATGGGTCATCGGGCCCGAGTCTTTTTGTGTTTCATCAGCTTGATGAGTACATGTTTACACAACAATGTTCTGCACAAATTCAGCTTTGAAGTATCAGAGAAAACACCATCTCTGCCCCAAAACAGGCATGTAGTCATATTTTACATACATTGTTGTATGAAATGCAGCAGTGGTCAACTCATTAAAATTTAATTGTGCACATGATTAGGTTTTGTTCAGGAAATAATTTATATCTGAAGAGCGTGATTAATATTTTTCAGGCTTAATTGCACATCTGTTAATGTGTAATGAATTAGTATGAGTGGGCCTTTGGGTGTGATATATTTTATTGAACATTGTCATGTGGGGAATATGTATTTTAGTTTTGCACTGTGTTGCTATAGACAATCAGTCCTCTTTGTTGTCCACAAAATAAGATATTTTATATTTCTGTAATAAAGATGTGCTTTTGAGGATAGACATTCCTACCATACGTTTTTTGAAAAATAAGGAATTGTGTTAAAGAGTGAGATTTCCTCACAGTTATAATTAAGTTACAGCGCTTTCCATGGTTGCACCCACCTGTTCACAATGGCAGTCGTAATAATCACATGTGTTTACAAACCTTGATGGTCCACCTTATACTCATGACTGTATTCAATTAACTTTTCTATTGCAAACAGTGCTGCAACAGACGCCCACTCCATTGTCAAAGATCAACCCTTCAGCTTCATATCGATGAGCAGAACCTGGTTCTTCTTTTTATTGATATTTTCATTGCTCAGATGACTGTTTACAAAGAGTCAGGTTTATGAAGGTGCCAGGGGAACAGTCACCAAGTTGTTATTCTGAGTGTTTTTGGGAAGGAGACAGACAGGCTTACATGAGGGATGACATGTTCATTAAGATTAATGGGATGAGTGTTACTGCACAGTTATAGTCATGTAGTCATGGGGAGAAGTCATGGGGATTCCCGTGGCCGTGTACATGCTGGTCAAAGGTTATTTCAATTATTTCAGCATCTTGAGAATGATCTAATAGTGTTCATGCATTAGGGGTGAGGTTTGTGGTATGTCCGGCAAAGGTTGTGTTCAGAATGTTCACTAAATAGCTGTTGAACGACTTCACATGTAAGCGAAAGCAAGCTTCTGAAACAACCATGGTACTGTATCCATCTGTTTTAAGGTCTGCATGGGCCTTAAACCTGAGTCTGACCCAATCTGCATACTTTAACACCTGAACCAAACTGAAATCAGAAGCAAATAACTCTGTCTGTTACCTCACCTGGCCTGAGCATGACCGATGGGAGGGATGAGTCTTGTATGAAAATGCTAGTAATTACCAAACTGGCTGAGAATTATTTGAGTATTCTGTGAACACATACACTTGAATTCCAGCATTCATCTATGAACTCATGTTATGAGACAAATTGTACTTTTAATAAAGAAAATCAGTTTGTGTGTATCATACTGATATTGCCAAAACCTCTTCCTTTCAGTAAAAGACAGCATGCTCAGTGAATAAATGT
The DNA here is from genome assembly GCA_019176425.1 of Megalops atlanticus. NCBI lineage: Eukaryota > Metazoa > Chordata > Actinopteri > Elopiformes > Megalopidae > Megalops > Megalops atlanticus. Next base: position 24,256,467 of record CM032880.1, read on the forward strand.
TTGTACAAAAAGTCCCACAGTATGTAATGTTCAGGAGCTTAACAAATGAACACAATAAGGTCTGTCCTTGTTGGGAAAACACTGCACTATATAATGAATAAGGGCTGTACATGTAAACAGATATGAATTAGAAAATCTAGCTCAACAGTTCAACAAAACAAAAAGTCCTTTTTGGGAAAATGGAGGGCACTTAGGCGAAAATAATTTCCTCCTGTACAAATAAATAAACAAATCAATCCTCCATTCAACCATGATATGTTTGTTAGCTTTAAGAACCTTAATTCCCTCTGTGTATAATGTCGTTCATTAAAAATGAGATTTGAGCCCAGAAGGTAGACAGCTGTGCATTCCAAACCTTACATCCAGAAATGTTGAGCCCGACCTGAACCAAACCCAAGTGCCATATTGCTAGTACAGGCCCAAACTGACCAGAGTCCAATAGGTGTTGACAGGTCACATCGGGTTGAAGAGCTTTACATCTGTTTAGGTGCATTTTCTTTTTAAACATGAATATATGCATTTTTATATCTAATCAGACATAGCACAAATCATATGTTGACCATCTTAGTAGGTCTTGTAAATTCCCTCACAGTAGTGTTTATTACAGTCACAAGAAATCATTTGGAAGTTTTTTTTTTCTTTTTTTAGATTTATCCATTTTTGATTAGCTTGACATAATGTCTATGCCCCAATATTTGAACCCCCCCAGCTGTGTGCCTTTGAAGATCCATCAGTCAATTTATGCTTGGATTTTATTGTAGTGGGGAAAGCTCAGTTTAATCAGTCTGCCCGTCTGAGTAACTTTAATTTTGAGAGCGTCATGTTCTCGTAATTACCACCTTCTAATTTTCCACTTGAAAGAGGGTGGGATCGACTTGAGAAGCGATTGCCTCTCGGTGCGCGGTTTAGAACACAAGGGTCTAGGCTGGGACAGTGAAATATTTTCCGTTCTGATTCCCGCGCGGACGTGCACCCAGCCATGCACAAGTGAAATTGTGAATGTCACCTGGCGGTGATGAGTCTGGTAAAAAAATAATGCCCCTTTCCATGCTAAACATAATGGAAATTCACAGTTCAACAACACGCAATCTGTATATAGGGGGGCTGGGGCACGAGAGGCAGTACAATGGATGTGTACCTTGGAACTTGTCCTCGGAAAATACAAATGCAAAGAATGGCAAGACAACAATGAACTAGGAAATGCGGAATTTACGGGCATTTGTGTGACTTGTGTCTTTCACGAGTGGCACGTTTTCTCATCATCTTGTCCTTAAGTTAATTTTGGTGCTGATCTGTATTTATGCCTGTTAAAAATTATGTTATTAGGTATTTAAAACATCTAATATGATTGATATTGTATTAGATATGAATACTGTTATTACTTCCAATATCACTATTACTGACATTCCATATTGTCTTCCTTACATGAGAAATATATGTATTTTTCTTTGTTTTTGAATACAGACCTTTGTGTTTCCTGTTGTGATGTGCTTTGTGACACATGAAACACAGTAAATGATATAGACTGAATGTTGTGCTTTAGACTGTCTTTCATTTGTTAAAAATCTGAAGTGTTGTCTGACTTTAAGCTTGCTGCTACCTGCCTGTTTCCGCTTGATGTGTCTTGCACAATTGCTCGATTGGAGCCATTGAATTATTTATATGCTGTGTTTAAGCATCTTATTGAGATGTTGTTTTTTTCCTGAATGTGGCTGCCTGTCAGTGTGACTTGGGGACGCAATGTGAGACTTAAAGACATTGCTTTGTGCGGGTTCCTAGGGAGCAATGTTTCATGTATAACATTTATCAAATTTATTTCCTCTAACTGGAGCAGTGATAAATGCTTTGTTGGTTTTTAACGCACGGCTACAATGAATGCAATATAACATATCTCTAATGGCCTATGGAGCCATTTTTGCGGTGAGTTATGACCACATTGGCCATTTGACGTATTTGAATAATTCAAATATGAACATCTCTGAACAGGGCACTGTCAATGGCAGAATTCCGGAATGCATTCCCTAGTACTCACCCATGCGGAACTTGTCACTTAACAGCATCAGCTGTCTTCATGAATAGCAGTCCAGAACTGTCACACTCATGGAATTCAGTACAACTGCAGTGGCGGTCATACCTGTCATGCTGCCTGCTCCATTCAAAGGAGAGAGGCTGCCCCTCCACGCTCAGATAAGCTTCTTTTTAAGGGCCAAAGGACACGGATTTTTTGTATTTATCACTTTAAACTTAACATTACCACTGATAGGAGACATGTCGTACTAATGACTGCCTTTTGGTCACATAAAAGTCCATAGCCACGGCTAACAAAACTGCAAATGTATGTTGATGCACTTTGCATTCAGCCAGGGGCTGCATTTACCCCTATGTTAAAGTGTTAGCTGCAGTGAAAAGAACAGGAACATACATTTTCATTCATATTTTGCAGTTTAATGCATGTAAAGGTCTTTGCCATACAGTACAGGGAATACCTTATGGGCAGATGGCTTGGTGGGGTCATGGGTTACATACTGATTATGGCTGAGTGCCCTGTGGCAACCCTAAAGACACTATTCCTTCCACTTAAATATTTTTGAAAAACTAGCTTGGAGTAGCTGGTTATGTGCAGCTTGTTTATGTAATATACCAGCCATTTTGTTCTTGGTTATTGCTATTAGATAGCATATACAGCAAGTGGCAGCATTTAAGATGAAATTGTCTGTTGTACTTGTCTTGAACTTACTTTGAGAAAAACTTAAATGTCTCATATTGCTTTAATTAGCTATTAAAGCAATTGTTACTATTGTAATATTTTAACTGTGTCTTTGAAGCACATGCTGTTTTCAGTGTATTTGCATTTTCCCATTTAGCTTTAGCTTTTTTGCTGGCTAAATGCATTCAGTGGCTGGTTTATGAAAGACTAGTGTAATCATAGTGTATATGACACCTTATGCTGTAATTTGTAAAACAATAAAAAAAAATTACTAGCAAGTCATTTTCACGTGAGTTTGAAATAGATGTATCAAAAGAAACATCAAGCAAATATGGGATAACAAGAAACATTCTTTTAAATAATGCATGACTGTCTCTGACATGCTTGTCTCTGTGACTCCCTTTCATTTTACCTGTGATACACAGGCACACCTAATTCTCTGATCTTTTCTGAGCAGACTGTCAGTGCACCAGAAGGTTACCTCATGTGTATATCACGTTACCACATACACAAATGCTTTCATTCTGAATTGGCTGTGTATCAGAGTGATAACTGGCGAGACTGCTGATCACCCTGTAATGTGAAATATTTATGTTGTACTGAAATCAAATACTAAGTCATTGTTAGCCATATTGTCAACACTTATGTTTAGTCCATAAAATTAACAGATGTTTGAATGATTTTTTTTCTGTATCTGATCTAATCTGAAAATCAAAGAGCAGGCAAGTGCAGATGGGCTAGACAAAGAAAGGCAGGTAAGATATTGCTTTTCATGATAAGAGTTTAAATGCTTATGCTTTCATTTAAATCAAATAGCATATGGTGAATGTTTACCTTCATCCAATAATTTTATGTGGCACTAGCTAACTTTTTGTATTAATCATTCTTTTTTCTGACTTTCTATATACGTATCTGTATTTGAATAGTGAGTTTTGTTGTGCAGTACATTTGAGTGAAACGTTTGTGGTTCGTCTTGGGTTTTGATATGTAAAAGAAAGAACAATAGGTGTCACCTCTCTATGATGCCGTGTTTTTCCCCCTGTCGGGAGCAACTAATCCCTTTACCTCTGCGGTGAACAATGTGTGTGTGTTTGTTCTGTGCTCAAAATTCTGAGAGCAAGAAAGGAGCTGGAAGCTTTAAATGAGGTTGCCAGGGAAACCTTTAGGGAATAGACAGGTGGAATTCATTCATCTGGTTGACTGGAAAGAAATTACTTATATGTCACTAGTAAATATTGATAACATAAGTTTTTCTGAAATTGTTTCGTGAGAAGTTGTTAGTTATTTTATTTTATTGTATTTTAAACAGTGATGTAATGCCCCTTGGTTAAGGTCTCGGCTCCACCTGCGGTGGCTGTTCTTAACTGTAGATAGCTAGCTCAGTAGGGCAGTCATTTTGACATGCTATTGTGTGTGTGTGTGTGTGTGTGTGTGTGTGTGTGTGTGTGTGTGTGTGTGTGGGTGGGTGGATGGGTGAGTGAGTGGTGTTCTGTTTGTATTGTAGAGTTAGAAGTTAGAAGTCATCCAATGTTAACTTTTATCATGGAAGAGGCTTTACTGAATTAAGGAAAGTTGAATTTCTTCCCTAGCTGAAGCTAGACGTAATGTTGTGCAATTATTACATTTCATTACAAATATTTCCTTAAAGAGTATAGTAAGATCAATAGCAGTGTTCTTTTCCCATTGAATTTTAGAATGTTAAAGTTATGTTGAGAAATAATTGCCATTTTAAATATAGTAGGTGGGCTGTAAGTAGATTGCTAGTGGATGACTGTTTAAACAAAACAACAAGGTCATTCTTTTTACATGACTTTATAAATTGTGGAAACTTGGTGGATGGTGTCAATCATGCCCCATCGCACCAACTGACAGGTCAGGTTAGACCAGCAGTCCATATACCTGTCATGTGCTGACTATACATGCAGAACTTGACCCTTCCCCTTGCTGTATAACTAATTGAGGTTGTAAAGCCTGTATTTGGGGGGTGGTGGTGGGAGTCTTAATGGCAAACCATATAGACTAAAGCTACCACCAGGAAATACTTCAGACTCCATTTTATTGCCACTACTGTTGTCTGACCTTCCTCCATCTGTTGTCTGGTTGGTTTTGAATTCTCAATTTTCAAGCCTGGAAAAGTGATGTTAATGCGTCAACAGGACAGTATCTAGCTGGTGTGTAAATGTATATTTAGACAATCTGCTTTTCCAGTTTTGGTGAATTTTCAAATATTTTGGCCCAATAATAGAGGCAGCAAAATTTCAGCTTCCAGCAGGGTTCCAGCAGGTGGTGCTGCACTGCTTGTGTTATAAAACGCACCCATGGACACACACACACAAATATACACGCACACACATGTTTTTGTGCGCACTCGTTTTGAATGTCCATATACATGCCTGCAATCTACAGAGACCAGAGAGTTTTGTTGTTAACACCCTTAAAAGTAATCAACTAAAGGAAAAGGTTTTACATGCATATTGTCAGTAAATTACTTTTGTTGCTGTTTTTTTGTTATCTTAGTTGTACCTGTACTAATATTGAATTGAAAAAGTTTCTGTTTGGCTCATTCATCCTTTTTAAAAATAACATTTCATAAACATCTCAAAAGCCATTGAGAGACAATGCACTCCTACTAAGTTATGTTGATAGCAGTGGGTAAATCCTGTAGTTTTTTAACAGACTTGAGCACTGTCCATGCAGACAGTTTTGGGCTTATTTGCCAATAGGTACTATGGCGTCTGTTATTCAAATCGAATGCATGTCCACACCCTAGGTGTGAAATGTTTGCAGCCAGAGGATATTAGCTACATCCTTTAGGACACTCCCTTCTCCTCTGACCGCTTCAGAATAGAGTCACAGGAACTACAGATGTAAGCATTTGTAACCAGACTTCTTGGCACTTAGTGTCAGTGATGAGCCATAACAGAGCTTATTCTCTGGGTGCACTGGTTTTTACACAGTACATTCAAGGTAGCGTGCATGTAATACAAACATGAGGCCTATTACTCTGACAGTCAAACGTAGTTATCCAAGTTTAAATTCATAATTTAGACAGCAGAGGGGAATAACCCATGTTTTGGAGGACAATTACACTTTAATGAAATGAAGTAGCCTAAGTTCACTGTGACCTAACTAAGTCAGCTCAGCAGCGTTGTCTTTGAATCACCCTTTCTTAATGGGAACAAAGAAAGAGAGCACCTCCGTAATCAGAACACAGCCCATCACACCAATCTCCTGGGGATGTCTGGGGACACAGAAAGAAAAAAGGGAGGGGGATCAGGTGCCTGACGTCAGCAGGTTTTGTGTTTTCACAGGTAATCCACACAGCCCGAGAGATACAGAGAGCAGCGATAAAGGCACAACGGGCGGTAATCTTTAGACTTTAGTCATGGTGCCGGGAAACAAATGGGAGCTTTTCTGTAAGTGGTGCCTCTCCTTCATGTTTGGGTTTGCTCCTTGAGTTGGCGTTCCTCTGAATAGAATTTCCAGGTGATTGCGTTGAACTGCAGAAGAACTCAGACTGAGGTCATTGTTTACACACTGCTGTGTCATCTGCACAGAGGCATGTAGCCGCACGCTTTGCTAGCTGTGGGCTTTTCTGCTTTTTTTCCTTATCCAGCTGCAGTGGAATCTTTACACTGTATTCAGCATCCTCAGTATTAGAGCAAACCATCCAACTTTTTTTTTCTCCCACACTCAGAGATATTGCTGTGCTCTTTTTAGTGGGGCTTCCATGATATTAAACTCCTTATCTGCTGGCAGGCCAGGAGGGAGAAGGGGGGAGAGAGGCAGATCAAAGGTGCGTGAGTGAATGTGAGGCACTCCTGAAAACGGGTGGACCTGCACACTGCCTGTGTGAGTGTGGGGGAGGCAGGGCTGCTGAGTAGAGGACACCGTGAAAAAGCACAGCATTTACATTTCAAATAGTCCTCTAAAACGCAGCCTAAGGCAGTTTGGAGGGGAGCCAGATCGTGAAAGCTGTGAAACACGTGGCGATGTCTAGTGATAATGCGGTGCTGCTCTAAGCCAGCACACCCCCCCTCACACCCCTGCTCAGGATGTGAAGTGGTACGTGCCTGTTAGATGATATGGAGCATGTTTAGCAGAAGCAGCGCATGGGACACACAGAGCTCGGAAGGAGATGGAAAAACAGCAGTCAGCAGTTGGGATGCGTGGGATCCCTGTGGCAGAGCTGGCCGGGGTCTGACCTGAAGGAAAGGAGCATGTTCGGAGGGATCCCCGGGGTCTTCTTCACATAGGATGTGGTAAAGGACACAACGTCCCCTCTGACTGACCGTGTGCTCGCTGCAGCTGGCAGCAAATGTGCCAGGACAGACCAAGTTGGGCTTTGAGTGCTTTGCTGGGGGCACTGGCGGCAGTCCTCCCAAAAGACAGCCGTTGTTTCTCATCTAGGGGCCTTTCGAGCACCCCCCGCATGGCTCTCGGGCCATTGGCATGACTTTGAGATCATGTCCGACTCCAGCTTCTGGACTGTCCTCTCTAACTTTTCCATGCCTCACTTCCTCACCGGAGCCAGACTTCGCCGGTCGAAAAGGTAATGGTGAAAATGGTGGCGCGTTACCATGGGATATCACAGCGCTGGTGACTCGTTTCACCGCTTTGCATGAGCCTCGCTCACTTTACTCAAGAAGGAATTCAAAAGTGGACGCGAACAATAAGCGAAAGGAAGAAACAGAAAGCAACAGATATCGGGTTGCTGTTTTTCCCATTGTGTTTAGCTGTCATTGTGGGCCGTTTTGTCTGGTTTCCAGTGGACGTTTGATTGTTATCCAGGCGTTATTGTTCTGCCATGCAGAAAGGGGGTGTTTACAAACAAAACCTAATCATGTAGTTTCCGTTAACTTGGCAAGGGAGGTGTGGTTTGTTTAAAAAAGATTGATTGTCTCTATGTTTCTGCAGTGAGTTTCTTAAAGTCCCCTGACCTGGGGCTGGAAGATTACAGACTAGAAAACCTGGAGTTGGGATTGCCAGGGCAGGAGTAATTTGTATACCCTTTTCAAATTTCAGGATTTAGATATAAACATTTTCTTGCGCAGGGCATGGAGAAATCTAGCTTCTCTTCTTTACCAGGATATAATTCATGTGTTTTAGTTTTTCGGCTTTCCTCTCCTACACTTTATGGCACCAGGAACTTTGGTGGATGAGATGGAATAGCCATCATTTCGGGACCATAAACTTTGAGAGCTCTGTTTTGCTCTTGTTAGAGATACATGACCAACCCCTTCCTCCTCCACCGATACTTTGCATACTTTATGAAGGTTCAGTTTGTCCATTTCTGTCCTGCTCATATTTTAATCCTCAGCGTGACCTATTTTATAGTCAAGAAGAGCTTAACAACAGATTGCTGTAACCTCGCTTTCCGAATGTTCAGTACGTACTGTGTGAACTCTGTTTGCCATTGTCAACACCCTGGATTTCTGTTTTATCATTCATAGCAACAGAGACCAAGAAGTCCGGAACAGTAGTATTAAATGGGGTATGCTGGATTAGAGATTTTATGGAAGGCTGTCTGTTTAGCTGATGTGAAATTAGACAAAAATGGCTCTGGGCCATTCTCTCCTGTTTATTGAAAGATGAACAGAATGATTTGTTGATGCACTGTGTGTGGCACAGTGAGCAGTGACGGGATTAGCAGATTATGCGTGGGTTCGATTGAATGTTTTTCTGTGGGACACAGAGTCCCACGTTTAATCTGGGGCTCATTCCAGTGTAGTCCGCATCTGTGGACATGGACGTGCAGTAATACCCTGTGACACACAGTGACCTCACACATTTACACAATCCTTTGACTGTTTTTTTTTTTTTTTTTTTGTGATACAGACATTGCGCCATAGAAGATTTCACTATACTGTTTTTTTTCATGGGGTGGAATGATTAATTTTTGATACAGTATGTGTTGTTGTGCCATCCAGGCAGTGAATATTCGAGTGAGTTTTTGAAGTGCGTGTCAGGTTGTGTAACACTATGATGGAAGAGGAAAAAGGTTACCGACCTTGATTATTGTGGAACATCAAAGGGGCGACGTGCGGTTTCATATGCCATCCCCCTATGTCTTGTTGACCTCGGCTGCAAAGCATGTCGCAGCTCTCGGGTTCCCAGGATGCACTTGGCCCGGCAGCAGCCCTATTAATAACCGCCTGGAGAGCGAGGGCCAGTGGGATTGAGAGCGCGGTAATCCCCGAGCGGGCGCTTGTCCGCATGCCTGCCTTACGTGAACGCAGGCTGGAGGAACTCACGGAATGATCTGTCGTCAGCGCTCTTGACTTCACACTGCTTTGACAAGTGAAAGGTGGCCAGGAGAAAAGCAATTAGACCTCCGCATTTTTGTTCTGCTGGTTTTGGTTTGAGGGAAGATGCAGTACATTAGCAAAAACTGAAAGCGTGTCTAGCTTTACAGCTCTGTTATCTGAAGAAGCAATTCAATATCACTGGAATTCTGGCATTGCATGTTGCTGCCATTTGTATTTCTTATGAGCAGTCAGCAGACAGCTGCTATGTAGACATTACCCAGTTAGTCTTGACTAGAAAGTAGTAATGATTGTGTTCTCTATGGTGAGCTAATATGTGGCTGAATGGGAAATGGGAGAAATGTCTTGCTTTCTGTCATAATAAAATATTTTGATCCAAGTACTTCCTTGTGCAGATTACCCTTTTGTGTAAACCACATTAGGAATACTAGGGCATTTGACATCGGTGGCTGTTTTTTGTCATATAGATAAGACTTACAAGACCCAACATATAACTTTTTGCCTGTCAGAAATTTTTGTTGATTTATCAACTTTTGTTGACTTAACAACTCTCAACAACACTGCGACTTAATAGCCTGGAGACAGATGAGATTGGGTCAGGAATATGTCTTAATTGGCCTAATCCCATGAAGTGTGCTGTATAAATAGACTCGCATGATCCTCTTGGACAGAATACCTCTGAACCGGATGTTATTCTTGTGCCGCTTCCATGAATGTTTTATGTTCTCTCAGAACAATCTCACTGGGAAGGCGTCCTATCAAAATAAAATGTTGAACTCATATTGAACTTAAAAGTAGCCTAGCACACACACACATGCACACACAAATACACACAAACACAGTTTCCAAATTCTTATATTACCAAAGGAGGATCAGTTTATTTCTGAAAATACCACATGTCATTTCCATCTAGGCTTTTTCATTCCTGAGATTACCCCACAGAAGAGGCACATTGATTTTCACACTACCCATTCACCACTAAATATATTGTGTGTCTGTTCGCTTTGGGGCATTAAAAGAATTCATATCATGCCCAAAGTGAAGCTGAGTAGGGAAACATAATTATTAATTGATTATTCCATTAAACCGAGGCAGTCTATCTCAGAGGATATGTTTATTTACCTAGCATAAAATTTTTGTGTGTGTTAAAATTGTAATAGAATCAGCTATTTACTATCTTTACATTCTTCTGTGCATTTTCTTTATGCATCTACATATCTGTATACCTATAATTCATATTTTTGGTAAACTATTTCTGCTATAGCTCATGCCTTTATCTCTTTATACTACATAAGTCATAGGTAAATGCAATATGGTAAGGTGATCAAAAGTGTCAGTACCGCGACAATAGGGTATCTGTCATGGTTCCACTGTTTAATACATTGAAATTTTTGTCAGTAAAATGTATGGATTGAGAACATTTGGATGTGCTGTTAAATTCTCACTTGACAAAATGTGTAGATGGATTAATGAAAAATGATAGAATCATTTTGATGGCGCACTATAGCTGTCAAATAACACTGTAACTGTCAGATAACACCGTTGAATGTTTTTTTGTTTTATATCCTAATGAATGTTTCATGGACCGTCCAAAGACTCATTCTGACAGTAGTGTCCTACTTAAGCCAGTGGAGCTCATCATAGCTCCTTTGTTGTGTTGCATGTCTGCTACATCAGTTGAACATAGCTGCCAAAAACTGCCAGTTAAATGGAACGGCTGCAGGTTGAATAGCAGGAAAGGGCAGACATGCAGGGTGTTAAATATGGGTTTGTTTTAAGAACAAACTTTGCTTTGTCATGTATGATTCCTTTGAGAAGGCAAACAATGTGCAGACAGGGCCTTTCAGAATGAGTTCTCATACTAGTAAATATAAATGGTCTTGGTGACGGCCAAAAAAAATCTTTATCCCCAAGTGCAGAGTACTAAATTATGACAGTGGTATTGTACCAGAATTGTGCCTCTTAACCTGTATTCGTAGCACTTTGGACCCAGCTTTCAAAGGGTCAGGTGATGAATACTGTTACAACAACTACTTCCGTCTTTGCTTTCAAAATGTGTTTTTAATGTAATGTGTTTCGAAATAAGCAGAATAGAAGAGGAGTAAATGAGTCATGCAAGAGATGTGTCACAACTCAAAAGCAAATCTTCCATTAATGAAGTCTGACGGCCTTCAGTACTCCGGGACATGTTAATATTTAGTGGTGTTATAATAAAGAAATCTCCAGCTATTCTTTTCATCTGTACTAAGTCAGGGCTAAATTCATGGGCTTCAGGCCAAGTAAAGTCTCAAGTCAAATAAGTTTATGCCAGCTCAGATCTCACATAATCCAGAAGATATGTCACCAGCCATATCTCTTGAAAATAGTCCTGCTCTACCAGTGGCAAGGGAGAAATGCATGCAATATTTCTTTTGTCGGCACTCGTATTTATGAAGTCACAAGGACAAACTTTTGCTTTGCCAAACCTGCATTTTATCCTCTGTGTTTTCACCTCATTGTGTTGTGTTATCTTCTGTATTACTGATTTTATGGAGGGTTGAAGCCATGACACTAAAGATCTCTACCACCTACATTTCAGCTAGACTTTCCAGTAGCAGTGACAGTGACTTAGAAGCACTTAATAATTGCATGTATAAAATATTTATTGGGATTGATAATGAATTTCCAAGGCATGGCCTTTGATTCTGGATGTGAGATTGGGTTGTAATGAGTGCACATTAAAACTGTAGCTGGAACCCTGCAGGGGGTCTCTCATCACCACAATTTAAACCAAACATTAAAATAATTTGTGATGTGTTGAGAGCTTCTGTGTAACAAAATAGATGTATTTATCAATACTATAGTTTATTATTTGGGAAGTGTTGTTTAGGTGGTACAACTAAAATGTTTTTATGTCCAGTAATACTGCATCCCCATGTGTTTTTGGGCAGAGTTTATTATGGTGTTTTGACAATTATTTTAATGTATTGGTGTCATTCCTGGGGGTGGCAGTGTACCAAGTCATCAGAACAGCACTCATCAATCCTTAGGTAAACTGTGTTTATGCTGAGGGGAAACGTCAAAGTGCTGTTCATTCTGTTGAATGCCTGTCTGAAGCTTGTTGGAGATTCTACAAGGATCAGTCAATTATGTTTCACACATTGTTTATGATAAAAGGCTACATGAAATTTATCTTGGCAATTCTGTAAATACTTGAGAATGTACAGAATGTATCTCAAAGCAATTAGTGTTTAGGTTTGTGAGGGCCTTCACGGTTATATTATGGGAGAGGTTTGTCTGACAACACTGTTGGGTGGTGTTGAGACATTTTGCAAGGCCGACAACGCTCTCACTCTGAAAGCCTTTTAATTCAGTGGCTCACTCTGCACGTATTTCGGAGTGAATTGCAAATTGATTTGATCGTATGAGATTAAACCTGCAGCGCCTGGTGTCTCCCTGCTGTTAGTGTGGAGAGAGAGCGAGGAAATTGCTTTCTTATCCCATGGAGAAACTTCTCAGCTGGGCAGTTTCTGGTGATCGGAAAGGAGAGGAGTTCACTTCCTGTAGAGGCGCTCAGATCAGGCAGTGGATCAGAGAGCGGGGAGAGTTGTAACGGGGGATTTCTGAGAGAATTACGCATCCTCCTCTTTGAAGACTGCAATGCTGATCGTGCCCGAGGTTAACCGAGATCAATAGGGTCATTGCTACTGCGTGTGTCCTGCAGCAGGAGGTTAACAGATATCAAGGGCAACACTACACTCAGCTGTGACAAATAACTGATGAAATATCATTCCAGGCTTGTATTGATATTTAGGGGAAAGGAAAGAAGGCAAAGCTTACTGCTGTGCCAGAGAGGTGTTTTGCCCCTAATTGAGGAGTGTGTTTCACAGCCATGAATGAACCTTAATGACCTGAGCAGGATCAAGGTTTTGTATTGAATTGAAATTGAATGATTTATTTTGAATCAATATTCATTTTGACTCATGGGGTCTTGAATATTTTGAAAAGAGGTCCTCAGTGTTCAGCTCTTGCACTGTGATTGGCCTTTGAAGGTGATGTCAATTTTACAGTAAAATGCAGTATTTTTAGTTGATTCCTTAGAACACTGCTGCTTGACGGAATGACTTTAACATCACAACAGTATATTACCATTAAAATTGTACACATTACAACTGTAGTTTACTGGATGATTGAGAGAATAACAGAGGGAGAGTGAGAGAGACATAGGAAAAGATGAGATGGAGGAGAAGGGGGTGCATAGAGATAGTGATAGAGAGGGGGGAATGGTAGAAAGAAAAGGATAGAGAAAGAGGAATAGAGGGAGAGAGAGAAAAGAAAGGACAGATGGAGAGGTAGGGAGATGGAGAACGGGAGAGGGAGAGAGACACAGATGGAGAGAGAGAAAGGAAGAGACAGATGTATAGAGGGAGGAAGAGAAGGATAGTGACAAGAAGAGTGAGCAAGACTGAGGAAGAGCGAGAGAGACAGACGGAGTAGGAGCAAGAGAGATGCCAGAGGGACAGAGACATAGGAACAAAATAGGGAGAGAAGGGGTGACAGAAAGACCAATCAGAGTGTGGCGAGGTGTCTCTGCACAGAGACTGTCTGTGCTCTTTAGTGTGAGTCACCGGCTCTGGCCTGGGGACATGTGCAGGGAGCTCGGGCTATCACGCTGTCCTGGTCACCACTGCAGTCCCTCACCTGCTACATGGCACTGCTGTCATTGGCTGCAGTTCAAAGCAAGGATGGATGTTAGCAGCTATGAGCAATGGGTAATGGGTTTTTTGGGAGAATGGGGTGTACAAGTTAGCGTACAAGAAGATAGTCTATGCCAGTACAGAAGACATGTGTAATCTTGAAGGGAAAACTGAACCTTTTTTAGAAGATCATGACTCCAGTATGAAGAACATGATTGTGTGTGCAGATGTGTGCTTTGTGAGAATATCCTCTGTCAAATGTTAATATGGAATTGAAAAATGAAAACAGTTGGGAATACAAAGTTAGTCAGTACAGATAGGGAGTAAGCTGTTATTAATTAGTACTTGGTAAGTTGCTAACCAAAATATATATTTTATTACAGCAAAATTCAGAGTTTCAAAATGTGTAGCATATGCTGCAGTTCAGCTTTCAATCCCCTTTTAAAAGCATTTGGATGTAGTATTTGGAAGAGGATCAACAATTTTTCATGATTTTTTTCCCAACTCCATTTAGAGGCTAAAGAATTTTTTTTTGACAGCTACAGCATGACAATTTAAAATGTTGCTACTGTACTTGGGGTAGTAATTAATATGAATTCTAATCAGATTTAGCTTCGCAGGATTTAAAATCCCAAGGACCATTAAGAAATAATTTATGTGGCAAGAACATTTAGCACTGGTGTTCACGGTTCACTGGGGAGGAAGAAAGAAGCAGGCAGGAAAGGATGATGCCACGTCTGCAGTATCATGCAAATGGAAGGACAGGAAATTCTCATATTCAAATTAACTAGAATATTGAGACTGGGACCTGATGTCTGTAATTCAAATTTTTTTGTTAGCCAAAGCATCTTGCAGGTCAAAGTCCACGTGTGCATTGTGATGGTTTGTTGTGGTACTTTGAAAACTGTAAACTGTATCAGTAGTTCTTCAAGTGGACAAGGTAGCGGATTGTGAAAGGAGTTACAGCATGTTGCAAGATACAGAAAAAATATGTTGCATTATGTAAAAGCACACTGCGTTATGTGTTAATTTTATACATATACTTGCCCTGTTTAGCCAGGACAGTTAATAGAGAATTTGGTAATGTAGGTACATATTTGTCGCATGTTTATCTCTTTTTGTGAGTGTCTAGCATGTTTTTAAAACCAAACTTCAGAAATCTCACCCTCAGAAAACATAATGCAGGCAAGTTGACTGGTGAATGGTGTGATCAGTATCACTTTGCTTCTTGTAAGTAACATGCCAGGTTTCACAGAACGGGGGATTGGAGACAGTCACCTGCATCATTAGGTGGTGTTTGTTGTCGGTAAATTTCTGACACTCTGCTCTGAGACGTATACTTAACAGTTACACTTTGGTATGCTGCCAAAGTGTAACTGTTAATGTTTGAGTAGCTCCTGCAGACCTTTTGGTCCTCCGTTTGACAGCGCTAAAGTTACGCACGTCTCTCTCTGAATGCCTGGGTCCATCCCTCAGTCTGCAGGTTATGTCATCGTTCATGGCAGGGCGTCGGCGTCATCTGGCTTCTGACAGGGACATGTGTCGAAGGCGCGAGCAAGTGGGCAAACCCGGTTTTGTCTGCCTGCGGGGTGGTGGGTGGGTAGAAAAATCAAGCGTGCGTGCCAGCGTCTTGCTATGTGACAATCGATCTTCGTTGCGGGGACATTAAGATCAGGATCAGAAGGGCTCTGCAATGTCACTCGCGGTGGCTTCCAGGCCAGGTGGAGGATGGCTGCGGCGGGGGGACCCAGACAGGTGATCGATCGCCACGACATCCAGGTGGATGCAGAGGAGGATCTGGTGTGTTCCACGTGCACAGCTCAGGCCTGCAGTAAGTCTGACATTGAGAAATAAGATCATCTAATGATGCAGCACCCGTCATTTTATTCATTACGGTCCCGCTGAAGAATGTCGAGCGAAAAGAAGAGCTGTGGTCGGTACCAGCTTTAGTATTGAAATAGATCAGCTTTTGGCAGTTGCGTATGAAATGTCCATAGGTCCCTGAATACTGTAGAAGGAATAATATGAGAGGTGGAGGACTGGTGAGAAAGATTTGTTTTAGAAGCAATAAACTATGTAAGTGTGACTTGAATGTAAGTTTAGCAGGGCTGGAGACTGAAGGAACAGGAGTTTATTACTTGGCTGTATATTGATGCTTTGGGATGGGTATATTATTTCAAGCTTTCATTCGAGGAGGGGAAATATTGCCCAGATTTTTTACTGCCTTTCTTTGTCTTTGCCCTTTCAAAAATAAATATAATAGATTATAAGAGAAACCCTGCACTGCAAATCACACTAATGTTAATGACTCCATTCCCTGTTTACAGTTTTAGATCCAAAGAATGATGGGTCAGATTATTAATACGGTCATAAAGAGCTGTGGATATCAGGCAGTCAGCAGTTTTGGGTTAATGAATTTCAGCGTATTAAGATGGAGATAGGAGTTCAGGATATTTTGGCTGTGCTTGGGGTAACATCCACAGGGCATTAGCAGTGCAGGATATCTTGAATGATGTACCTGCAGTAATTTGTTTGAACAGTGTCGGGTGCCCGGGCCAACAGGGACCTGTGACAGAATCTGTGGATCAGTCCTGTTGGCTAGGCTGGGGATTGGAAGGTTCTGGAACCTGGGTGGATTAATTAGCTAACTGTCCATCATGTCTTTTCTAGAATCTAAGGATTCTTACACAGATCATACCTAGAGATTTCAGAAATGTTCAACTGCTTTTCACTTCAATCCATTGCAGACCTGCTGAGACTAGTGGCCTTAACATAAATTAGTGTTACCTACCAAGCCTGTTGCTACAATATGATTAAGGTTCAAAGCCTCGCTCTTCTTAATAGAGTCAGATGTCTCTTCATTTGCCTCTATGAAGAGTTTGCAAGTATTAAGAAAACCTAGCTAAATGCTGCCATTGTTTTCCACTTCAGCTGTATGTTAGTTTCTCCAATAGACATGAAAACAATATTGCAATCATGCCCAGATTTTCTAGATTTTTTTCTAGAAGGTGTAGTTTTAATACAGGTGTAGAAAAAGGCGAATTCCTTTAGTGCTGATAATTTAGGAGCCATACACGTCAGTGTGTCGCCTATAAGAGTGGTGATTTATTTGTGAATTTCCGTGCCACTTTCGTAATTCCGCCATGTTTTATCCGCTCCCAGGAAAGGGTGATGTTCGCTCACTAACGGGTGACTAAGAATGCGTTCAATACAGTTGGTGGGAGTCGAGTACAGTCCACTCCCAGCACTCTGTCCTACGAGACTGTAGACTACCACTGCACCTGCATCGAGCCCAGGAACACGAGAGTCTGGGAGTTAAGAGGATCTGTTTAGCGAGCACTAAGCATGTTATTAGAGATCCAAGCAATATATGTCCTTCAGCGCAGGGGTATACTGTCTTAGAGCCCTAGCTTTGCTCCTCAGAAAATTTACCGAGGGTTGTTTGAGGTATCAAAGTGATGGGTTACTGTTGGGAAGACGCAAACCTAACATAATGCAGTACTTGAGCAACAATAAGTGGCACAGATTCTGGAAAAGGTCTGGCAGACGGTAAGAGAATTCTTTTTATAATTTGTCATAGAAGTTAAGTACCAGGCTGTATTGGATTTTAGCGGAATGTAGTCATAACATGTTTTAGTTCTTTTTTATTCAATATATATTGTCTCAGAAATGAGAAGTCCAAAAGAGTTTCCCAGGTGACCTCTAAAATCGTCTGTGTCAGAACCTGCAGCAATGTGAAATAGAGGTGTTCTTCACTCTGATCAGGGAGAGGAATGATTCCAAATGTAGTGCATTTTAATGAGGTCACATTTTTATTTTAAGTTGGACACTGCTAGAGATGCAAAGTCATTCTAGATGATGATACAAAATGCTGTCTTGGGACAACCCAAGCAATGCATTTGAAAATAATTCAGTGATGCTGTGGTTCTCTGTCAAAACTGTGTAGTTGCAAATATGTGGCATTTTGAAAAGAGCATTTTGTCTATATTGAATCTAGTAATTTGAAATTTGTGTCTATTGAGACTTTCTGTAATCCATAATCCTCTTTGGAATAGCTTTGTTGTAGATATAAGTAGTCTGTCGGATACATCAGTATCACTGAGTAATCATTCTATTACATAAAATGTAGGCCTATTACATTTACTTAACACACTTCAGGACCTTACAGTGAACAGCTGGTGCTGGAGAAGCTGTAGCCACTGTTCACAATTGTAACTTAATTTAACACTTTCAGGACTAGCACACCAGTACCTGCATATACTCTCAGCAAGTATTGCTGTCAGCAAAGGCCAACAACTGCCTTACCATACTGATTTAATAAAATTGGGCATGATATTGTGCAGAGTCACTAAATATTAGTGAGTCAACAGAAGTGCAGGAGTACCAGTGTGGTGACTGAGTATGGCACACACTAAATGTTTTTCATTAGTGTGACCGTGAGCTTGGTATCACACAGCTGGACCGTAATTCTAGATCCTTCAAGTGTCGTCTTGTTGTCCCTGGAATTTTGAATATTAGATATCATCTAGTATGATTTTAGTTTTTTTTCCTGAATCAGTTTCAAGAGAATGTTCAACTATCTTTAAATTGTCCTTTGAGGGGAAGGTATCATAATGTTCCAGATTTTTTTCAAATTATATCACACATACTGTATGCACACGCTTGGGTGAAGTGTATGCATCAGTCCCAATGATAAACTGGGAAAAGCTGGTACACTGAAACAACAGTTTAGTTGTTTGTTAAATGGTTAGATAAGAGGTCACCAGGAGACTATATAAAACTTCATTTTGGGCTGTGTAATGAAGCAGGAGGACTTTTGCTTGCATTATAGCACATTGCACACTAATGAGGGCAGACAGACATGTGGCTGCACCTCATAATCAAAAGGAACGTAATGCACAAATGGATCCCTAAACAAAGACAGGGCGCATACAGATTGAAGTTTAAATTATTCATTGTTTTGTGTTTACTTGGAGGCAGTTTAATTTTTTTTAAGTGTTATCTCCTCCATGACCTCAGATGTTCCCAAAAACCCTGCAGCACACAATGTGCAAGAGGGCATCCACTGTCTTCCAGTGTCCAGGATTGAAATATTGTGCGAAACGTGAGTGTTGGAAACTGTAATTTTGTAGTCGCCTTCAATTGAGGCCACGGCACGGGAGAGTGTTTACAGTAGAAATGTCACTTATTTGTGCAAATATAGATTGTCTGGTACCTGCCCATCACTTCAGACGGTGTCATTACCAAAATGAAAAGCAAACAAACTGGTAATTGTTACTTATTTGCCGTGCAGACGCCCTTCTTCATGTTGTGCTACAAAGCTTATGCTTGACATACTATCCATTTTTAGAATATCTACAAAAACCCACAGGAGGTTAAATACCTTGCTCAAGGGTAGAATGGCTGGCCTTGGAATTGAACCTGAAACTTTCAAGTTGCAAACCCAGTAGCTTAACCATTGTGTCAGTCCGCCATCCTAATTATGTTTTTAGTACTAATTGACAATGTATATACACCATAGACAGTTTTTCTACAATACAGTTCCAGAATGAGCTATATCCAAAGTATCCTAAATCTGTTATTTTGAAGAGTACTGTGGAATGCTTGAATAAAGCAAACCTTGACATTTACTGGAGCTACCTGCATTGTGTTGTGTTTGGGACTCATCTCCCTTACAGATTTTGCTACACACCATCAGCATTTAACTCCCAAAATTGTGATAACATGACTCTACGGACCAACATATGTTATGTTTGAAGAGGTTGTAGAGCACATGAAGAAAGCCCAGAACATAGTTATGTTAGTCAAGGCAAGGAACAACATTTAACCTTTACTGTAAATTCTTGACATTCAAAGGTCAGCATCAGCATTTACATTTAGTGTGAGACAGTACATAAGTAGGAAAGTGAGGCGGTTCATGGACATACAGTTGTAAAGCATAATATATTACACGTTTATATGTATATAGCCCATAAATATGGAATCCTCAATTACATAAAGCCCAGAATCAGATGAGAAGATGGAGGGCACAAAAACTGCAGTCCTTAGCTTATGGATGGTGAATGGTGATGCTATATGAAACAAAGAATTGGCAGAGTGAAGAAGAGGGTCATGAGTACCTCTCTAGAGTGACTTACTGAGCAGGCACTGCAGAAGCTGAAGGAGAGAGAGGGACTGACCAGTTGGAGAGGTCACCTGAGGAGGATGGATCAGGAAGAAGTAGGGAAGACTACATTTGCCATGCTAAAAACATGCAGAGATGTACTGTGGACATGCTGCAATCTCAGAGGAAATGTGAATCAGACCCTTTCGTAATCCCCCTACCTGTGTGACTCATGCAAGCTGTGCTATGTATTGACTCTTGACTCAGATCTTGACCCGCTTATTATGAACAGCCAGCTTTCCAACGGCACCATGAGAGACATGATTATTGCATGAAATGCATGAAAGTGTGGTGCATGTTTTTTATTATAAGTCTGTAGGTACATCACATAAGGATGCGTGTTATACGTGTAATATTTGAAATAAAAGTTGGGAACAGGCAATGTAGGTTGAAGGCTTCCTTTGGCCTTCTCCAAGCAAAAACCCATACAGATGTATCAAGTCAAAGATGACTCCTCAGACCATATTATGTTCTTCCATTTCCCAGAAATCCAGGTTTTGTGCTCATTACACTAGGTTATGTGTTGTTGTGCATTGGCCTCAGTTACAAACTGTTTTGGAATGGAAGCCCCACCATAAATATAAGTTCTGTGAAGCCTATGATGGACAGTTTGTTGAGTGGATCATAGAGGTACGGATTTAGTTCTGTCCTAGTTTTTGAGGCTATTGTTTTGTGGTTTTTAGCAACTATCCTGTCTATCCTTCTTGGTGAATGACCACTGTTCATCTTTCCTGATACAGTTTTTCCTTTGGTGTATGCCATCATGATTTTCAACATTCCTTAACATATAAAGTAATTTTGTCGAATCTGAACATGAAATTTGTGTATAAACTAATTGACCTCTTCCAAAATCTGTTAGACCTCTCAGATGCTTTAGATACTCATATATTAAAGTGCTGATTTTAAAATGTTTTTTATATAAATATAATATAATGTAATATAATGTGTGTTATACTTAGTATTTATTACTCTTAATATGAATAAAATGTAGTTTTATTTAATGAGATATGGTTAGGAGGTGTTGAGAATTTATTGTCATTACATGCATGTCATTGTCTGTCAGTGGACTTCATTTAGCTGCTCTGTCTAATGTCACTCTCTTTTTGTTTTCATAGCTGCAGAACAAGCAACAGAAAAAGCCTGATTGGAAGTGGTCAATCTTCGGCACTTCCTCGGCCCCACTCTCCCCTCTCAGCACATACAGGTAATTGTGCGTGCGCGTGTGTGTGTGTTGTGTGTGTATGCGCGCACATCTGTTTCTTTGTCTCTCTCGGTTTTTGTTTATGTGCATCCGCTTACACACGTCTGCATGTGCCCGTCAGAAATGGAGTAAGTGTTATGGTACACTTGCGTGCAGCGAAAGGCTTGGTAAGCCAGCATCCGTTTCCCTGAATGGAGCCCATTGTTCATTGTAAATGAAGAAGCAGTTTGGTAACCCAAAGGCCGAAATGGGATCTGTGTCTGCCCACAGGATTCTCCTCTGGATCCTTTACCAGACACGTCACCTTAGACATAGGAAAGCGAGGGTAACAATAAGCAAGAGCATTGCTTGTTTGTAGTACAAAGATGCAAGATACAGTATACAATACACTGTATCATTTTTGTATCACAATAGACTGTGCTCCGGGGTGTTACTGATAGGTCCTGTTATACCTTCTATCAGTTCTCACTTAAAATGGTTCCAGATAAAGCTAAATGGCTTTTAACCTCATGAAAGTTTTAACAAGCTTTTAGCATTTACAGTCTTAACAAAACACTTTTAGTCAATTATTCAGTTATTTCTATGGTGTCTAAATAAAAGATGCACCGAATTGCTGCCTGTAAGTATATGGATAACTAAAGATGGCAGTGATGATGGTGGCTATGATAATAATGAGGAAGAGCCTTGAAATAAATGTTCCAATGAATAACATAAAGCTGCTAAAACCTAGATACACTGTTTGCTGCTAAAACCTGATTTTATTCTGTAGAAATTCAGCATTTGAATTCAGATTTAAGTGAGGACTGGGCAGGGACGTACACAGAAATCACTAGTGGCTACGAAGTGTTAACAGAGTTTTGTCCAGTATGGTTTTGTCATATAGGCTAAACAATAAGTTTTTGGCCAGGTGTGGGTAAAACTGTAATACCGGCTATGAGAACAGAAGTGTTTGCTGTAGTACTGCTCTGCGATGCAGTGGAAACTGCATTGTATACAGAAGGTGTTGAGGCCTGCAGGAAGCCGGTGCGCCAAAGAACAGGGAGGGGTCGGCTCCGCTCACAAAGGAGAGTTCCTTCCTGCCCTTTTTAATGGGCAGGGAGGCTGTTGTTCAGTGGGTCTCATTGTGTCCTTGCAGCTGAGCGCATGCGTTTCTTCCAGCAAACTGTATGTTAAGATGATGATTGCAAAGCAAGAATAATAAGGTAAATTAGAGTGTATGAAGAATCTTTACCAAAAGCAGCTAACCTCACCTAAAGAGTACTGTAATGGGACTGGGTGAGTATGTTATTTCAGGTGTTATGACATAATTATTTAACGAGATGGACTTTGTTTTGCATTTTGTTTTTTGTCTGATGAAGTACCGAAGCTCCGATAGCCGTATGCTTGGTTGTGTGGGGCTGCTAGAGTTGTATTAATGAAAGTGAATATGAATACACAGGCAGGTATAGCAGAGTTGTTGTTGTTATTTTCTTCTATTAATCGAAATCAGATACATGCTTCAGGGTTCTCTTATTCCTAAATGATAGATCAAAAAATTGTGTTGTGGGATTTGCTCAGTTAAAAATACATCAAAAATCTGTACTTGAAAGACTTGTAGCCATCCGATGAACACAACTCTACGGCAGTGGGTCCTTGCTGTTTAATCATTGGTTAAATGAGTCAGCTGACAACGTTTGATCATGACAGGGCTGGCTGCACTCAGTAACTAATGTGTGCAGCACCCGGGCTTACACAAACCTCTGTCTCCCAGAGGCAGAGAACTTCCAAACCACTGCTGCCATGTAAACAGAGTGCAAGGTCTACTGTGCCAGTGCACAAGCTCTCTTTGCACGGAGGATGTAGTCATTGTGTGCTACTCAAAAGAACAGTGCAGGCGGTGCCTGTTTTTGTGGCACAGTGTGCACCTGGAACCCCTTCGTAAACTGGGTTGCTGTGTGTTGGATTCAGTTTTCCCACAGACACAATGTTATAACTGGGGTTTTCGTTACTGGGCACAGGCTAGAAATATCCGTTTTCACAAAAAATATGGGCTTAAAGATAATTAGTCACAACCTGTTAGTATTGCATGTTTGTATGTTTTATGTACTTGCATGTGCACAGCAAATTATAGTATAGATGTTCTGTGACGCGTTGCATGATGGCTCGGGAATGACATGGAGCACAGTAAGATGACACTCACTCTCTTCAGGTTTTATTAACAAGGCAATCAAGATGGCTCACACAAAGGATAAAATAAGTAAGTCTTCAGCTCCCACTCACGAGTTTTCTTTATAGAAAAACAAACTAAAATAGAAAGACAACATAAGAAATCAAAAAAATGACGCTGGCTCTTTTCCTCATTCTGGTAATTACCTTGTAGCCTCCTCCTGTTTGAAAACTAAGATTCATTTGTCATAAAACAATTTTTATAAATGTTGTAAACACAGACCAATTTAGGTAGGAACTGCCTGAATTAGCAACCCAGAAACATCACAAAAAGCATGAAGACCTTGGTTTGTTTACTGTACCTCTAGTGTTAACAGCTTTTTTTTTTTCAAAATGAATGGGACCCAGTGCTCATACCTTGATATTTATATATGAGACATAATCAGCATTGCTAATCAGCAAAAAGACAAGGTTTAGCCTCTTTCTGAATCTGGTCAAAAGTGCTACCCCAGGTGTATTGTCATGCTTAGAGCCAGTGTTTGCTTATCTCTCATTATAATCAGTGCTTAAATTACAGCACAATTAAAAAGGTTGGCATTAATCACAGTCTAATGCGCCCCTCTACGATCACTGCCACCATGAATCACGTGGAACTCCTCTTTATAGTCAGAGGGGGTGCTGTTGTTTTCCTATGCTAATTAACTGTTTACTCTCACCACTGCAATCGAGTTAATTACCTCCTTAATGTTGGATCAAGGACTGGGATGCTTTATCAGGGAGCAGGCATGGGTTGTAATCATTGTCAGATGGGACATGCACCAAGTCTGATGCGTTTAACTACCAGAGCGCAGTCTCTGGAAGCGGCAGGGGCCCGATAATAAGCGGATATTGCACATATGGATGGAGATGGAGTGATTTTTCTTTTTTCCCTCCACCCGCCCATTTTGAGATCTCCCAGGCATTAGCTCACAGATGGGTGAGCGACGGCCCCGGGCCTTGCCAGAGGAGCTGAAGGTCACGCGCCGCATTAGCGCGCGGCGCACCTTGACGATTAGTCACCGTTTACTCGCAGGCAAGCGGCTTGTGACGCTCGGATATCCCCCCCCCCATCTACAACCTGCTTCCCCCTCGTTTCCTCACTCCCCTCGGCTCCCGTCACGCCGTGTTTCACAGCTTTTGTGGCTGCGAAGCTGCTGGCTAAATTTTGCGACCGTGGGGCCTTTCAGGTTTGAATCCCAGGTTGGGCCCTGCCGCTCGCCTCCCTCCTTCCAAAAGATTAAACGTGTTTAGATTTGCCTCGTGATAAACAGCTGGTGCCGTGACAACGCCGAGGCAAACCTCGAATGTCTCGCCTTCTGCTCAATGGCAAGAACAGCCATTATTATTCTTCAGTATACTCTCTTGGGTAGTGTGCATTGTTGTTTTTTATTGTTAATATTATTCATACTGTTCTGTATTTGCTTATCTGTGCCAGTTGCGTATGTTTACCTGCAGATAACAGTGGGGCATCAACTGTTATAAAGGAATGATTAATAGTTTTTGTCAAGATTTTCTTTGTCCCTCAAGTCCTTTTATTTCCATTCCAAAAGCTTGGAAAAGAGGCTCTTTCTGAAAAATCTGTGGCACTCAGTTGGGCATTAAAACTGACACAGACGGTTTGCAGCAATTTTGGACATTTAAACGTGTTCTCTCTCTCTCTCTCTCTCTCTCTCTCTCTCTCTGTCATCTGAGCATTGGCAGTTTGTTTCAGTATATCTGGATACGCTCAAGTAGGTGCCTTGGCTTCGTTTGACTCGTGTGAAGAGATTTCAAGATGCTCTCACGCTTCAAACCACTGAAGAGGAGCCAGATATCACATATTTCACTCGCTGTCTTTCAGCCAGTTTGAAAAGTGTACTCGGTGATTTGATAAATGCATGAAATAATTTTGTTTTGACAACAGTAGAAAGACGGGAGTAGTCGGCCAAGTCGCTCAGGGTAGTCCCAGCTATTCTGTCATCTGATATTGGGCAGCACAACAAATTATAGGCA
This sequence comes from Megalops atlanticus, assembly GCA_019176425.1. NCBI lineage: Eukaryota > Metazoa > Chordata > Actinopteri > Elopiformes > Megalopidae > Megalops > Megalops atlanticus. The sequence continues at coordinate 24,281,656 of CM032880.1, forward strand.
AAAAGTGAGTCTCTGCTATGTGGAGTATTTTTTCTAACATAATTTTCATTGCATTAGAAAGCATGGGCAGAGGCAGAGAGATAGCAGGAGAGGAAAGGGGAGACTAATTGGACTGAGTCGGGAAAGGCTGCGTCCCTCTTAATCTTTTATCTCCCTGAAAACAGAATCTCCAAATGACAGTGTCATTCCATTCATTACATTTTTAGCCCACATTACATGTGCAAGGGATGGGGTTTTTCACCATAGGATTACAAGAGGTTGAGCAAAAAAGAGTAAACAAACACAAAATCCCTCTGAAAAAATAGCCTTAGGAATATAATGGCTCAAGATGAACTTAACTTAGTTTAATTTGTGTTGAATAATGCTGGGAAAGGAGAAAGGGGTTCTTTACCGATAAAATGGATGCCTTCTCTTTATGGGATACAAAAGAGCCTAAGGCGTTGAAATGATGAATTTCAGTAGGAATTGGTGTGGAAAGGCCATGTGAATACTAATCGAGGTCCAGGGTTTATTAAATACTACTATATGTGGCGGATCTTGAGTAAGCTACTTTATATGTGTGGTGATTTGACCGTATAATTAAAAACACACCAGACTATTGGTCTGTGAACCTTTCAGGCCAGCTTTACAATGGGTATTGCTTTATCTGGGGACTAGAATAAAAGAGTAATTTGCCACAATAGCACACATTGCCATGTTGTAATGAGGTGTGTCAGTGTTTACCTTGCAGTTTTGAAAGCAGTTGTAACTGCGATGGGGGGAGTAAAACAAGATTTATGTTTTAGTCATGTTTCCTGATAAACGTCCTTTAAAGATAACATTCATTCATAAACATATGCAGTGCAGTGGAAGTGTAATTTCAGAAGGATTAGATGAGTCTGCATAGTGTTGTCAGCTAAGGGGAAGCTCACATTTGTTTATATGAGAAACTACCAGTGCTTTGTAATTTTCAATATATGGAGAAATGAGCACTGGAATAATAAATACCTACAGATGTGTCTTTATCACATTTTCTGCCAAACATCCACTTAAAATCAAGGACAACTTGGAAATGGGTAGCTATGTTTCAGACCATTTTGTCCAGTTTGTTGTTATGAGAAAGTATTAGAAGTCTTATCAAGTCCATTCTTCAACATGCTGTAGCATGTATGTTTACAGCTGTAGCATTGCTGCTGCATGCAGTATTTTTTTTTTTTACTTTTCCATAGTTGCGTTGTGTTTTGTGGTTTCCCACAGTTCCCACAGTGTTTACGTGTGTGTGTGTGTGTGTGTGTGTGTGTGTGTGTGTGTGTGATTGTGTGATTGTGTGTTTTTTGATGGCAATATCCAGATCACAGTGGTATGACTGATCTTGTCTTTCACACCCTACAGGAACGAGTCCTCAAGACAGTCCAAGAAACTTCTCTCCGAGTGCCTCAGCCCATTTCTCCTTTGCACGAAGGTAAATGGAGCCTTACCAGTATTTAAACTATATTTCTGCAGGCTACAGTCAGGGTATATGCTTGGGGGACAGGAGACCAATACTTACTTAATTGCTGTAAATCTTACCCTAATATTTGTACAGTTGAAATCAGCATGGTAGGGGATAAAATCAGCTATGGTTGGGCTTTACTGCATATGCTGTGGTAAGAACCTGACTCACACATACACTTTGAAAGTGTACTCGCATGCAAGCTATAGAGGAGTCCAGTTACACTCTCATTCTTGTATGGATTTAATTTGACCTTAGACGTATGAGAATCGAATGAATCTCACCACTGAAAGAATGCTGCCATGAGGGTAATATATGTAATGAGTGCTCACAACATGTTCACATATTAAAAGCACAGCAAGGATGGCAGCTAATAAAGGATTGAAATGAAGAAGCATGGAAGATCCATTCAGTCAGGAGGGCCTTTTATGTTTGCCACAGGTGTACACAGGTTATATTCATTAAGTCATTATATAACTGTATAAACCCTGTGATGCAAGGTAAATGGAAATTCTTCCAGTCTAATACTTACTGAGCTAATGCATTGGGTGTGTATATATATGTTCAATGCTAGAATTACAGGCAGTGATCAGTGGTTGCAGTTTCAGAGGGTTTGGCTGTCAGTCATTGAGCTCCTCACATTTTCAGCTCAGGAAGGGAAAGTGCATTAGTAAACCGAGCACACTTTGATGTAATGGTTTGTTTGTTTTTTTTTTTTCCCCTGCTGCTACCATTGTCTGAAGCTCAGTATAATGAAATTCATCGAAGCCTTTGAGAGGGGCCAGCACGTGAAGTGTTTTGACTGGTCCTCCATGCCTCAGTATAAAAATAAGCGAAACGAGGGCCACTAGTTTGCTTCTGTCCCGTTAAAGTCCCTTGAGACAAAAGGCGGAAACGTTCAAAGCATGTGCGCGGGCTCCTCTTGAAATTCAGTGGTTTGTGTGGAGTCTGCCTCCCGGTTTCTCAGACTGCCTGGAATTAAGTTTTCTTTGTCTCCCTCCCCTCCTCACTCCGGTTTTATTTTGCCATGGCTCTTTGATGCTATTCCTCAGTCATGGCCACAGACCTGACAGGTAAACTCATATGGGCCCTTAAATATATGTGTCGTCTGTTTTGTACTAAGATACCCTGTAACCCATGTGTTAAAGTATGTACATGCACGTGCATGTATATAGTATATTGGGGGGTGGCCAACCTAACCAAGAGTCGGAGCTATAATTGACCAGTGTCATTTTCAAACGAACACATAAAGTTTTTTATCCAGCATTGTAATATATATTTCATTTATGATACTGAGAGTTGTCGATTTTTTTCTTTCATCCATGTATTCATTTACATGTGAAATTTGTTATTTGAAATATAATCATAATATTATTATAATTCAGGTGAGAGGAAGACGATGGAATATCTGTTTTGTTAAACATGCTTTGCTGTTCCATTGGTGTTATGCTTTGGGTCAAATGATGGTGATAATCTGGGTGGTCAAAGAGCATCCATTTGGCATGTCTATGCTTAAGTGACCTTTTACGTATTTTTCCGGATCAAACAATAACATTTTCAATTTTAGTGTTAATCTCTATAAAAATGGATGTAACCTTCTTCTTTCTGGGGCCATGCATGAGTCTGTAAAGGGCCACAGGTTGGCAACCCCTGTACTGCATTCTTCTATTAGCTGTTTCTAAAAGTCTTACTCCTCCGAGTACTAACATTGCCATCGGTCATTGTTTTCTAATCCTCTGTACCTCCTGATTAGCACTACCTGTGCATATTCATCCTGTCTCCCTTTGTTGTCATTTGTGAAGCTTGCTGAACAACAGCACATTGTGCCAGTAAGGCACATATCTGTATCTGAAAATGTATTTTGTTTTATACCACTGTGAAGCTTTTAAAACGATCTTGTACTTTTGGAATGTCTCTTTGGATATCCTTAATCTCTTCACCCTGTGAAATGGCTACATACATGGGCAGTATGAAAATGTAGTCAGTGGCCACAGATGTATAGAGTATACAGAGTGCACACAGAAATGTTTTACAAGACAAAAACAGGAAAGATTGTGAAATATTACATCCACCACAGAGTTCCATGCACCGCTACCTTTTCTAACCTCTCTTTTTGGCTGTTGTGCATTTATTTGTTTGGTGTGTTTGAGTATCTTCTTATCATAAACTGGCCTCTTATCGGCTGTATAGATTCTCAATTTTCTTGCTCAGAGGTCAGTCCAGGGCTCTGAGTTGTAGGGGGAAAAGTGCACTATAAATAGAGCTGACTTATTGTCACTGTCAGTATTAGCCACTGTTTGTTTTGCATTGTTGCATTGTTGCGCTTCACCCAGGCCTTTTGTGTAGACTGCCATTTTTGCTTTGTGTTTGCAGGACGGATGGGCGACGCTGGTCTTTGGCCTCTCTCCCCTCCTCGGGCTATGGGACCAACACCCCCAGCTCCACTGTCTCTGTAAGTTTTACCTTCCCTCAAATTCCTCCATAGACGCACTGAGGTCACCACATGCAGTGTGTAACGAGCTGGGAGAATGATGAACCCAGTCTGATTAAATAATGAAACTTCCCAGCCTCAGGGTTCCATGGGTCTCCTGCTTACAGTGGAGGGTGAGCTTATACATGAGTTTGGCTTAACCTATGTGGTTGAATGACTTTATTTTAATGGCTTATTGAAAGGGCTTTCGGTGTAAACAGCTTGTTGGTGATCACTTTCTGTTGCAGATCTCAATAATAGTCCTGAAGTGTTACCGAATAGAGCATAACATCCATTGCTAAATTTTGTGTTTGTTGTAAGTGAAGATGTGACTTCATCAACAAACAACTATCTGCAAAATGGCATTGCAGAAATTGTCTTCTATAACCACGTTACCGTCTGTCATCTCTAGCTGACTGTTCAAGTCTGACTTTTTGGAAGCTGAAATCTCATATGCACCTATCAGAAATGACAGCTGTTCCTTTTTTTCCCCATAATCCTTTTGAAGTGTCATCCAAAGAAAAACATTTGACGGGGAGTCACAGAATTCCCGGGGGGCCCAACAGAAACACCACTTGCCGCAAAGCTGTCACTTACATCAAGTAACGCTGAATTAAACATTTAGTGGAAAATGTTTTTTTTTTTCTCCTATTAAAAAAGGCAGTTTGATTGGATGTATCTGTGGACTCCGTGGTGCCAACGCAGCGGCGATCTCCAGTCTTTGTCTTTGCAAACAGACGCTCGTATGAACTTCTATAAGTCTGACTCATGCCACCAGAAGCTGCGTTCTGGGATGACAGATTTGTTTTTTTGGACCCGGGCGTCTGATTCGCAGCCAGTCTGCCCACTCTCACCCATTCCTGCTGATCTGTTTGCTGTCAGAGTCAAGTCTCACGCAGAGGAAATGGCAAACAATCTGACACCCAGGCGCAGACAAATAAGCATACGTACCTCGCCAGGACTCCGGCAAACAAATATGTCATTACACAGGAGTGCCAGGCTTGTTTATATTGGCGTGCCCGATCACCGGGAGACTGTTACAAGTCACCGCCAAAATGAAAATGCAGCTTATTTTATTTTATTTGCACGGTAACTGGATTTTAACAGTGCAATAATGCGAACAGGCATTTCAATCAGTAATGCACGTACCCCCTTGCAGCTGTCTGCATGTTTGTCTTTCAGCGCTTTGATATTGTTGCTGCATATGTACCTCTGTCATGAGTCTTCTGCCCCCTAACTGAATCATATCCTCTAGACCATCTCTGTTACAAAGATGGTACAAACATTTAAATATTCAGTCCTCTCAGGGAACAGAAGGCTTTTGTGATAGGCTTATGAAAAGCAGCAAGAGGTAGAAAAACAGCTCCCTTTGACTGCCAAGGTGTGCATGTCAACACCACTTGCATACAACTTCACTCATGTTATGCCAGAGCTAAATTAGATCCGAAATGACAGGTAGTTCAGTGTGTGGAATGTTGAGAGCGCTGTGGAGTAAAGGCCAGAGAAAGGGACATGAGACAGGGGTGTTACAGATTCAAACGCCATGTGAGACACTGCTGTTGTACCCCTCAGAAATGGGTTTAATGTTGCTGTGAAAACAGGTCAGAGGCAATACGTTAGCTGGGAAAAGCACTCTCAATTCTGAAATTAATCAGATGAAGTGATATATGGCTATGTGGAGATGGCATGATTAGAGATTCCCCAATTAACAAACCAAAATAACATATGCTAGGCTGGCTGGTTAACAGAATGCAAATGCTGAGAGTTTTGATGACTCATTGCAAATGGTAAAGTCCTGTGTCTTGAGGTAAAGTCCCAGCAAAACACTGTGTGTTTTTCCTCATTTGCATGTTTTCCATGATACGGGAAAAAGCGATAAAGCATCGGCTTCTTTTTTTTCTTTTTCGTTCAATGTATTTCCGTTTCATTTCCAGTCGTCCTGTTCATCACAGGAGAAGCTGCACCAGCTGCCGTTCCAGCCCACGGCCGATGAGCTGCACTTCCTGTCCAAGCACTTCTGCACGGAGAGCATCTCGGGGGACGACAGGAGGAGGACCACGCCCATGCGCCCCCGCTCCCGCAGTCTCAGGTACGGTAACACACCTGTGACGGCTCTGTCCCCATCCACCTGACCACCGTCCAACACGTTTCTATGACTCTTTAGCTTATTAGCGGGACGATTGTGAAGAATAACATTTAACGCAATAAGCGTTTGCTAAGAATGTTATGCCCTTGGTTCCAAAAGCAGCTTGGTGCATGTTAGGTATGCGTCATGTGAAAATGATACCCTTCCTTGATTTTTGTTTGAGAGGAATTAAGGTGACATTCATGTGCAAATATTTGACTTACTGCATATTTAAATAACCCGGTGTGGTAAACTCTCAATCAGGTTTGAAAGACATGAATCCCTGAAGGCTCAGGGAGAATGAGAGGAACCCCTTGCGCTCTTTATGAGCTCTTTCCCATTCAAATATCCTGACAAAGGAAACATTTACACTGATTTCTGACCTCCCTTGTCTTGACATGTGATATTATTTAGCTCCTCTGAGTTCTGTTGCCTGTTGTTGGTGGCGTCCGGATGAACTTTGTACTGCCTAAAACAGGCACGAATTTAGTTGACCACAGTTTACTGGCCTTTTCTGTTGTTCCAGCTTTGTAATGCTCTGCAGATGATGCTGATTGTGTTCTGTGGGTCCTGTTATCAGCAGAAATGCATTAAAAATGTATTATCAGGTTGGATGGCAGATCTACAAAATATTGTTACAGTATGTGATATAAACTCTACCACCAGCTACAATATATCTAAGCCAGGATCCTACCAAAGAAAAATATCATGGAAGACATCATTACTAAGCTGTCAGTTCTTATCAGTACTAATATACTGTATTGTTGTGGAAACATTCCTAGTGTACTTTGAAACTATGCATGCAAGTTACCTCACAGCTGGTTTCTACTACAGTTGGGAGTTTGGATGCTTGCTGCATTATGATCCATGGGCCTTTAGCAGAAAATATAGGAAGCTGACATTACACCTGATTTCACCTTTAACAACTTTTTTTTTTTCAGCCACTTCACTGATGGGTGACAAGCATGTCCCACCTTTCTCTGTCTTTGCATTTTCAGTCCTGGCAGATCTCCGTCATGCTTCGACCATGAGATTATTATGATGAACCATGTCTACAAAGAGAGGTTTCCAAAGGTAAGGGTCTTTTCTTCTCTCTGCAGGCCTCTGCATTGGGACTATCTTGTTTGTGTATCAGAACAGTGGTCTGTCTACTGTATAAGGTACATCTGTGGTTACTGGTCTTATGTGTATCTCAAGTGACATTTTGTCCCCTTTGCCCCCCTCTGCAGGCCACCGCTCAGATGGAAGAGAGGATCCAGGAGATCATCCGCACCAACGCCCCGGACAGCGTGCTCCCGCTAGCGGACGGCGTGCTCAGCTTCGCCCACCACCAGATCATCGAGCTGGCCCGCGACTGCCTGGAGAAGTCCCGCCACGGGCTCATCACCTCACGCTACTTCTGCGAGCTCACCGACAAGCTGGAGCGGCTCTACCAGGAGGTGAGTCTGGTCAACGCCCCATCCGGTGCTGGGAGTTGGGGGGCTGGTGCCTGAGATGATTCGTTTCTGATAGCCGTGATTTTTGTGTCGCAATTCATGGGTACTGTAGCGGACCTGGTGGTTGGGGCATGCCGGTGGGCTGGTCTGTGAGGCGACTGATGGATTCCTACCGCAGTGGGGTACAAATCGGCTTGTAACATGGCAAAAACTGGGTGATCACACAGAAGGAAAGAATCTGTATGCCGACAGTGTGGTTGGATTAGAAAACACTGTTGACTATAATGTAATGCAGCCATTTTTTTAAAAAGTCACTTGTTGATGTTGAAGGCATGTAAGTAAGGGTGAGGGGATCTGTATATCAGAGTGTGGGTGGGGTGTGGTACTGTTGCTGATCAGTGTGAGGTGATCGCTCCTATCACGTGTTGTTACTTGTCTGGCCCTTACTATCAGTACGAGACAAGGATTGGCGTAGTCATGAAAAGATTGAAGGTCATTCCAAGAGGGCAGACACTCTGAATGATGTCATTCAGCTCTCCAGGGGATGTCTGAGTTTATCTCGTGGGCTGGAGCCAAAAGTAATGCAGGCAGTAAACAGCCAGGAGTGAGATAGCATATGGGTTGTGTTCGTTATTGGCCAGCAACCATCTGTAAAGGTAACTGATTAGTTTTAGGAGAACGCATGGCAGTTTTTCAATGTACATAGGTGCAGTCAAGATTCAGTGACCTTTTTATTGCTTACACAGTCAAATTGTGTGTATTTTTGTTTTTGGTTGTGTATATTGTGTCGTTCAGGTTATGCTGCCATTGATTTAGTCGGTGTTAGTTTGAATTTAAGATGAAGACTGTTGGCGTCTTTGTTAATGCTGCCTGAGGGGGTTAAGGTTTTTGTTGATGAATAGTGGGGTCCATGAGCCTGGGCCATTGAATGTAATGACTTGTCATCTAAATTTCTGCAAATTCAAATCCCAAAGATGATTGAATAAGATAAATTATTGCCCTCTTACATTTTCATGTTTTGGTGCATGCATGAAATGAGTGGCAATTGGATTTCTAAAATCATATTATTTGAATAATTGTTAATCAGAATATAACAATGGCTTGAGATTGGAATCTGAAGAGAAAGGCTTAGAGTTGTTACAGAATGTGTGCATTTTCTCATACACTGTGCAATATAAGCACAGTACAGATTCAGTGGGGAAAAAATGCAACACATGCATGCGGACACACACACACACACACACACACACATACACACACACAGAAAGAGAAAGCACGTGACCTTCTGAGAAAGCCTGACTGACTTATTGTATGAAGTCTTTGAAACTAACTTCAAGTGTGTTCTTTAACACCAGTCTCCATATAAGAACTTGTACAAAAGAACTTACCACAGTCTAACTGCACTCCAAGCTAAATAATTAAAGCACACAATGTTCAGTATGTGTAACAAGGAGGGTCATGGGCTATTTTCCACACATATCTGCGACCTCAATATACATCCCTACCTTAGTTACAATACGTCAAAGCGGAACCTATTCAAGGCTAGCTAGCTCCTGTGAGTACCAAAAACAACATGGGGACAACAGAGGTATGTGGAAAGTCCCTGTGCACAGAGTGATAGATGATAGGGGGGCATAGTTCAGCGTGGTGTAAGAGCTGAGAGGGCGCTGCATGTCGGAGAGTTTATCTCTGGATCTGCGGCGAAGCTGTCAGGTTTCCTCTGCACCTTGGGCGTTGACAACTAGTGACTTAAATCTCTGCGTCACGGCTCCGCGTTACGCAGTGGGTTTGAGAGCTGAGGCCTCAGGGGGCGTCTCTCTGTCACCCGCCAGCTGATTGCTATAATCAGACCGTGTGTCACTGTTATGGGTATGGCAGCGAGGCACGTTGGTGCTTCGCTTGGAAATACCCTATGCTCCACAGTCATCTGGGTAGGAGAAACAGGGGCACAGCTTTCGTCACTCCTGTATTTACGAAATAACAGGAAATGGGCAACCCAGATGGCGTGAAGTATATGGAGTGTACTCTTCCCGACCTTTGCAGTTTTGTTTTCCTCACACAGAAGTGACACAGACAGAGATGCCTGTGGCGCTGTAATTCTGGAGTGGGGAGCCCTTTGCATCGCGTATCCTGTGAGGAGCAGAGAGAGGATGACCCAAAAAGAAGTGTAGGATGTTTAAAGCGTGTGCTTCGTTCCTCTCCTCTCTGCAGTCCACCGAGAGGTCGGAGAGCGGGGAGGTGACCTTCATCAAGGAGCTCGTGAAGAAGATACTAATCGTCATCGCCAGACCTGCCCGGCTTCTTGAATGCCTGGTAATTCTTCATATCTTCCTTCCCATATGTCTGTATGTCTGTATGTATGTATCCATGTATATATCCATTCTGGGATCCTGGTAACATCTAACAAGTGTCTGCCTGCTCTTACCTTAGCAAACAAAAGTACATGCTTTCACGTATTTGGTTTAACATGTCAAGGACCCCATCGCTTGGCTAACATAGTCTTAGCACTGCATTCAAAATATGAGACAAGACCAGCCTTGCGTGCATTCAGCTTCCCTTTAAGAATGTGTTTATTCAAAGGTGTGAATGTCTCTCCCCCTGAAGGAGTTTGACCCGGAGGAGTTCTACCACCTCCTGGAGGCGGCGGAGGGTCATGCCAAAGAGGGGCAGGGCATCAAGACAGACATCCCGCGCTACATCATCAGTCAGCTGGGCCTCACCAGAGACCCTCTGGAGGGTAAGACACCATCTTTTGTGGGAGCTATCGTGCAACGTCCTCCCCAGTTTCAGGCTTCCCCCTCTGCACTGTGCTGATTATTATTGAAGCAAAATGAATATTACTTGTGTAAAAATCACATTTAAAAGCTCAGACTTGGACAATTATGTAGTGTTGGTCTTAACAGCTGTGGACCATTAGTGGTGTAAATGTGGTGTAAATTGCAGCGTCCTTAATTTACTCGCCGGCTCATTTCCAAGAAGGTTTGCTTGACCGAAACGCATTTCCGTCAGTTGTTTGCTTTAGTGCGAACTAAAAATAAATCCTTTTCTTAAATACACTTGGACATGTTCCAGTTGTTGTGGGAGGGCAGGTCATCTCCTTTGGACCTGTTTTTGCAAGGTCTATTTTGGACTTGCGCACCCCAATAAGTGCTGGCTAAACCACTCAGGACTGGGCTCATTCTGGTCTGCAGTTACTGCTTGTTTTTGAACCGCTCTCAGATGAACTGCTCGCAGTGGTGGAGCTGATGAGGCCGGGGCGGCTGCCGATGGATCTCATTTTGAATGTATAATAATTATACATTTTTATAATAATTATATATTATATATATATTATATATTTTTGACCTGCTGTTTCTAAATCAGCTCCTGTACCCTGACTCAGGGGCAGCAGAAAAGCACCGGCAATCATTTAGCACATTTTAATTAACTTCTGACACTTACGCCTCTCTGCAAAACTCCTATTGTAATAACCCGCAAAACCTGTCAAAATTGACTCGGGCCTGCTAATTAAAAAAAGGTCTAATTATACAGTCCTGGCAATTGTCCCCTCTGCTATCTTGAAATTGACTTAATGAGTGCAGTTAACACTTCTTGCTTGGAGTTTGTGAAGGAGCGGGGCAGCAGTCACCTTCTAAGTGAGATGTTTTTTGTGCCGGCAATGCCAGCACAAAAACGCCATGGAAGGATAAAGTACAAAGCAAATCAAAATTTCTCAGAAGCCATATGAATCCAGGCGTACACACACTATAAGACCCGCCTTTTGTCAGAACAGACTGCCACAGCGGTGGCACTTTATCTTTTGGGGGGAAAAACCGGCGTTCATTACCACTAATTTGAAATTAATGCTCTCCCAGTGGACCACGACAGATACACATTCCGCCGGACCAGTCAGGCCTCAAAAGCTCCAGTCTCCCGGTGGAGCCATCTCTCCCCTGCTATCCCCATGAGCCGGTCCCGTGTTTGCCTTGCCCACCCTCTGGAATGGGGTAGAAATCAGCGGAATTAAAAGGCGGCAGCTGTTTAATGGAGTCTTAAATGTGCTGAAGTCTCTTTTGGGACCGATGGATGGCCTCCTAACGGCTCCCCAGCTCCGCCAGCTTCTGTCGCTCATCCTTCACTGATCTGGATACGGGTGCAGAGAAGCGTCTGGATCATCCGAGACGGCCATTTGTTCTGGGGTGCTGCTTTTCTCTGAGAACGTTCTGACATGTGCTCCGCTCCTCCTTTTGTTTTGCACCCCATTGCTCTCGCTTTGTATAATTTGGAATCAGCGCCTCGTGCCTATGAGGCGGAGAAAGTAAAAAGGCAGCTCTTTTTTTAAGCACTGGGTTACGTCATACAGCGTAAAAATGCCCGGCTGCAGTCTCTAATCTTTGACTCGCCCGTGATTGTACGTGTCAGCTTTTAGTGTTTGCAGGCGTGTGGACCAGCACTTGAAATTTATCACTGAGGATCAGAGTAGCCCCTGCAAGCTTGAAGCAAATATCTGTGCGCTAACCAACCACAAACTCACACACTCTCAGATTTCATTACATTTATAAGTGTGCAACCTTTGACTTTAGAACTATTCTGCAGTGTTGCTCCGGCCCTTCTTTTGCTTTGATTTGAGGTCCATCTGTCACTTGGAAGTGCTATGATCATTCATTGTCTTGCTTGTAGAATTCGCGCAGTTGGCCAGCTACGACAGTGGGATCGCCGAAACCCCGGAGACGGATGACTCTGTGAGTGTAAGTAGCTTCAGCTAGATGTCAGGGACGTGGCTGCGATGCGGAGAGGAGAGGACGAAAAGAGGACGTCTGATGCCATACCAAACACGGGCGATTCTCTCACAGGCCATTACACTGGAAAAGCTATTCCATTATCCAGGCTCTTCCATTTCCCTGAACAGCTCTCTGAGAGAGCACCATACAATAGCTGATAGTTATGATGCCCAAAATCAACACTCAGTTTCTGCTTTGTGTCATCCACAGTGCTGACAATCAAGAGTAGCTATTAGAGCAGTGCACGTCAGAGTAATTGTAAAATAGAGTGATTACACCCCCAATCTCAACAGAGTAAATTCAACAGGAGCGATCCGTATTGCAACAATCTGCAATTCAGCGCTTGCATTACAGTACAGTCGAACTGTTTGACAAGTATATAGCTGAGTCTTGGATCAATCAATCGCTGAAATTTTTCAGACAGAGAGTAGGCATTATCACATACAGTGAAGATGGCTGGGGGAAGTGTCTGAAAATTGAGGTGTACGTTTTTCTGTGTAGTCCCAGAGCCTCAGCGCAGCGTTGCGATCTCGGCGCAAGCCCTGCGAAACCGACTTCGAGATGATGAAACTCATCAGCAATGGTGCTTATGGGTAAGCGGTTTTTTCCCTTTCTTTTGGAAGGCAGAATTAATGATTGTATGTTGATTGTGCTGACCTTTCTGGCCTCATCTGGATGCAGCTGTGTACCAGTGAATGTTGATGCACTTTACTGTAGCAGATATGATTCTCGTACAATATGTCTTAAACACATATAGTTTACGGTCGATTGGCACAAATGTTTTTGATCTAACTATGGGATGTCATAAAAGAGTGCCGGGCTTACAGTGAAGGGACATGTGCATTGGAAGAGCAGATTTAAACCAGTGCAGCCACTGTCAGTGGTCTGTCGCCCCATACCACAGCATTGCTAAGGGTTGCCATTGCAGCCTGTAGTCTGCTACCATACCCCAAGGGCTTGTTATCCTGGTGTGAGCAATAGAGCAATAGAGAAATATGTGAAAATCCTTGTCCAGATTCATATTGTATTCTGTTGGATTCAGAAACTGTGCAGCCCATTGGATGCACCTTTTGTGAGGTCCTTTGGACAAGAGTGTCTGCCCAAAGTGTCTGCCCAAAGAAAAACCGTAAAATTGTGTCAGGGCCGCAGCACGTATGGTGACCCAGTGTCCCTCTCCCCAAAAAACAGAGCGGTCTACCTGGTGCGGCACAAGGAGACCAAGCAGCGCTTCGCCATGAAAAAGATCAACAAGCAGAACCTCATGCTGCGGAACCAGATCCAGCAGGCCTTCGTGGAGCGAGACATCCTCACCTTCGCAGAGAACCCCTTTGTGGTCAGCATGTACTGCTCCTTCGAGACCCGGAGACACCTCTGCATGGTCATGGAGTATGTGGAAGGTGTGTGGGGTTGGCCCTTCCTCCTGATGTCGAATTGATAGCTAGAGTAACGCTGATTAAGTTAGGCACCCTGCACGACTCAAGTATAATGGATGAAGCCTTGCTATTCTGTATGTGCCCTTGCCATACCATAAGAATACTGCAAAACCCGTATCTGAGAAGTGAAGATGCTGTTTAGCAGATTTTTTTGGCTGTTGGATTTTTCTGAAAACGCATAGCAGATTCTGTTTTGTAAGTCTTCTTACAGTTTGTCTTTGTTGAGTCTTGAATTTAAATGAGCGCCTGCCAACCTCATTAGGTCACAGCGGTGTTTTTTGGGGCTGACTGTCACCTGTGGGGGGCAGCGGTGTGCCAGTGTCCCCTGCTAATCTCTTTCCCCCTCTCCGCCTCTTCCTCCTCAGGGGGCGACTGTGCCACCCTGCTGAAGAACATGGGACCCCTGCCTGTAGACATGGCCAGGATGTATTTCGCGGAGACCGTCCTGGCCCTGGAGTACCTCCACAACTACGGGATCGTCCACAGGGATCTGAAACCAGACAAGTGAGCAAACGCGCCATCCTTTCTCATTACGGGGAAGAAGGACGTCAAAGAGTAGTCTTACAGAGAAAGAGGGGGGAAAAAATGGGGCCTTTGCCAAATTCTATCCATCTTTGTTCTACTGACAGGAGAACATTAGACCTGCCAAACGTTTGCCCCTGGGGATAATACAGTGTCATCTTCAGAGGAGTACCTTTTTTCATATTTGTGCATTTGTCTCACAGAATTACAGATTTATTTTGATTCAGAATGTTTGTGTCTGATGTGTAATTTTTCACATTTGTAGCCTTTCTCTTGAAGTCATCCATCTTGCAATTCCCTCAAAAAAAAACCTCCAGATCGAATTAACACTGCCTTCCCTTGCGATGTCTGGTTTAATTGCTCACGTGATAAGCAGAGCTGGCTGGGGTAATGGAATCATCTTCGGTATGATCTCAGTTTCCATCATTGAGTCTGACAGGTTGCCTACCACTCTTCCTCCACAGTTTGCTGGTCACGTCAATGGGTCACATCAAGCTCACGGATTTCGGGCTGTCTAAAGTCGGCCTGATGAACATGACCACCAACCTTTACGAGGGGCACATTGAGAAGGACGCCAGAGAGTTTTTAGACAAGCAGGTATGTGAATGTACCCCCCTCTCTAATGCACACAGAAACACAGCTCTTCAGCTTTTCCTTGTTATTGTAATGCACGGCAGATTTGCTAGCAGTCTGGCAGTGTCTGGAGCATTACACATACATGAATCCTGAGTACTGAAATGGAACGACTACCTCTGTGGCCTTGTTAAGTTGAAAGCCCCTGTTTATGAGGTCCCTCCTTTATGGTGCTCTGAAATTAACTGCAAGGATTGCAATGTTTCCAATTAACAGAAATTTAGCTGGTTTACACAGAATAACAGGAACCTTGGATAATATTAAAGCAACAATTTTAAACCAAGAAATTATTCATGTAGTTTCTCCCAAAGCAATATTTATTGATGGTTACCACCATTCTTTTAACCCGGGTCTGCTAAACAAATGAGAGCACATGCCCATATTACTATATGGGCATTCCCATTTTCATTTTTTAGTGGCTTTTTAAAAATAGATGAGCTGGTTTAAATCACAGCAGTGAATCTCCACATGTCACCATTTACAAGGAACATAAAAAAGAGTGATAGTTTACAGTGTCCCTTAACTGTTAGGCTCAGGCTTTTTTGTGGAGGAGGCCCTTGGAAATATTGACACAGTGAATGACCATGAAAAAACAACCAATAAACCACCGGTGTTGAGAATGACCCTTTTGTAACTTCATAAATTATATGGTAATGTTATGCCTGTATTATCCAGTATTTTGCAGCTGTGTCCTCTTTGTGTTTTGAGACCTTTCCCTTGTGTGGGAACTTCTGCTTTTTTTTTTTTTAATCTCCTGCTGCGTTGTTGTACAGCCATTGTTTTCTCTCCTTGCGTCCCCAGGTTAAATCGGGTTCTGTTGTTTGACCGAATGCATTGTGTCCTCGCTCTAGGTGTCTAGATTTTCGTGGGCGTGCGTGGGTTACGATCAGCTGGCCAGCACCGTGCATGGCTTCCTTTCACATTGTGTTTGCTAGCGGCCGGCGCTGATGCTTGTGGAGTCGCACTGTTGGCGTATGATCTCACACGGGCGCGGCTCTGCGTTGCAGGTGTGCGGGACGCCCGAATACATCGCTCCGGAAGTGATCCTCCGCCAGGGCTACGGGAAGCCCGTGGACTGGTGGGCCATGGGCATCATCCTGTATGAGTTCCTGGTGGGCTGTGTGCCTTTCTTTGGGGACACTCCAGAGGAACTGTTTGGACAGGTCATCAGCGGTGAGCACCCTCTCCCTCTGCATAAACACTGGTTGAAGGCATGGGCTGTTCTCAGCGCAAGTCTCCTTTACTATAGAGGTGCCTCACTTATTAAACTAGAGAATGGATCTGAGGAAAGAGCATTAAACAAGATGCCAACGTAGTGTAAATAATCAGCTCTTAAAAGGCACCCAGAGTTGCTCCATGAGAAGGTCAAACCCTGGCTAAGTGTTTGGCTGAGCACACTAAACATTTCTAAATCATCTTGGTTATAATTATGCTCAGTGTGTCCAACTAAATAATTTCCCAGAGGTTCATTTCCAAATACTGATTGTCTTCTTTTTAAATGATTTCTCTCTCCAATTAAATTACAAATTTAAGTTACAGTTGTACACTGCTTGTTATTGTTTTCCACCGAACAGCCCCTAGGTAACATTCTTTTTTTATTTTCTGACCTCAGTCGTATTGTTATGGCAGCATAATAGAATAACTATGTGATGTTCCTACACCACTCTTGTATGCATATATTGAGGTATGAATACCTAAAAGTGTTATTTAATAACACACGTCTCTACTTATGTTGGTGTAGGAAAACATTGCTTTGTCTCATAGCCTGCAAAGCCTCTTGTTTTTGCTTCAGGATTCAATACTATAACATCTTTTCCCTGTCTGTCTTTGGTGAATTTCATGTCCCTATAATTAAAAAAGGCTTTATTTTGTAATATGTAGGACTGTAACATTGGGTTTTATGCAAAACATAATTATTAGGTCTATTTCAGGGGATGGGGAGATGTACAGTACCACATGCACTTTGTTCATTTGTGTGAAAGAGATGCATTGTAGGCTTTGCATATGAAGAGGTGACAGCTGTTTTCTGCATGCGTTAAATTTGAGGAATCTTCTAATGCCAGCCCTTAAGGCAGTCTCCACTGTTTCCAAGAATTTGTTGAGAGACAGAGGTCCAATGGAGGCCTCCCCATGTCTCTTGCCTGCTGTTGTGTCCTGAACTCCCACACACATCCCCATATCTCTGGGTTTCTCCCCCATGGTCCCTGAACTTCAAGCATTTCACAAAAGTCCCAATTATCTTTCTAATAATGCACACCCTGCCTGCAGTTTGCTTCCAGTGGTCCTCATAGTATTTGAGTGAGCTCCCCCACAACCCAATGGAGGTATTGCCTACCTCATCAATCTCCCAAGTGATGTCAGCAGGACTCATTAGGAAGAGAGCTCCAACTCTGGCTGAGACCAGAGTTCAGTTCAGTCATTATACCAAACTATGGAAATTAATGGAGATATTACATTTTTTGTGCACGCGCTCGATTTTAACGAGCGAGGGAGCTGAGTGTTAATTAAGGGGATCACAAAGGCGCTTGGAGAGGGCGCCACAGCCTCAGGGTTTAAATGCATATTCATGTTTTACTTCCAAAATTTGATTAAATTGTGCCGTGCACGCTGCTTGGCGAGACAATCATGGAAATGACTCCATTTTGGTGTGCTTGCTCTTGTCCTCGGGCCTTTTGTTTTCATGTGCTCACGAAAACAACCCCCCCCCCGTTTGTTCCGATAAAACACACAGTCGCCCCCATTCCCCTCATATGTAAATGGCATATTTTGTTTATCAGTGTGGCTCTTATTTTTGAGGCCTGTGAGGACCTGGATGGCAGGGGAATAATGTGCAGTTCTGTAGCCTTAATGCGTTATTGCAC
This sequence comes from Megalops atlanticus, assembly GCA_019176425.1. Classification (NCBI taxonomy): domain Eukaryota; kingdom Metazoa; phylum Chordata; class Actinopteri; order Elopiformes; family Megalopidae; genus Megalops; species Megalops atlanticus. Next base: position 24,299,367 of record CM032880.1, read on the forward strand.
TGTTTGGAAACTTTGCCACTGAGGTGGGGGAGGTGACTGTGGCATGCGGCAACCTCTATTGTTCAGTCATGAAAAATGAATCAGTAATGGGCCTTTTGTTTTTTGAGGAAGTGAAATGAGGGACGTCTCGAGCATAGTAATCAGCTTGCCTCTTTCCCTTCTAAACCCCGATCAGTTTCTGTTGAATTTATGTATATTTTTTAAATAAACTCAGTCTGAACAGTGCTGTGCTGGTAAAAGGAAGTCTCATAGTTACCAGTGTTGGGGAAGTGGGCATAGCCAGCAGTGAGAGATGAACATATCTACCTTTCTGGATCTTGTTTAGTAAAACCATTGATACATCAAATGTTCAAATAAAATAAATGAAATTCTGTAAATATATGGATTATCGGAATGTTCAGGACTAAAATTTAGCTACACCTTGCTTACAACCAGGAGAGAAATGCAGAAGCCTGTAAAACCTGCATTTTGAATGTTATCTCAGAGAGATTACATTATTTATACATTTATACAGTTCCGTTTTGCATTTTACAGCACTAGTCAAATTAAAAAAAAAAAAACAGTTCTGATCTGATGTGGACATCAGCAATACAGTATGTGAGGAGTAACAACTTTGTTTGTGATGTCATATTCCAGATGAGATCAATTGGCCGGAGGGAGAGGAAGCCCCGCCCCCTGACTCCCAGGACCTCATCACTCTGCTGCTGAGGCAGAACCCCCTGGAGAGACTGGGCACAGGTCAGCCAGGCCTTTCATGTTTGCGCAGCCTCCTAACGCCAAACGAGTCTGCTGATGGACTTAAAGCACAGGAAGGAATGAAAATGAGAACTGCAGTTTTCTCCTTGCCGTCTGCATTTTGTCAATATCAGACGCAGAGTGGTAGGATTAAATAGATTGGATGTTACTGGGATTCTTTCCAGCATCTATACACTCTGTTCATGCCTAATCTTGTATGAAAGGAGACCTCATTTCAATGCAAAGGCTGTTGTGTGTCATTCCATTTGAAACGGTGCTGTAGTTTTGTATTAAGCTGCAAACAGACAATGTTGCTTAGGGTATGTCTCCGCTTCCATTCTCATAATTTATAAGTATAATTAACTGGTATTTTTTTCTGTAAATTATTTTGTATATCAGTCTCATGCAGAGATCTGAATCTGGCAAACTCCAGTTCAGAGTTGAAAGAAAAGACCCCAATTAAAATGAAGCGAGGCTGGTTTTATGAAGGCCCTGAGAAAAGAAAACTTTGATCAATTAAAAATAACTGCTGTGAATGTCCTTGAACAGTTAAGTGAAACTCTCTGCCCATTCTCTTTGCTGTAAACCCCAATATCTGAGAAGGAGTCTTAAGAGAGCATGCACTGTGTTCTAACAAGCAGTGGCAGTGCTATGAATCATAAGAACTGTTTGTGCTATTCCAGCCAAACTCGTGATAAAAATACAGTGTGAGAGGACAGGGTCAGTCAAATAAGTGGTCTGTTTATTAAGTTAATACGTGAATCCTCTCCTCTTGCCTGTTTAACAGTTACACTAATTTGCTGTGGGTTGTGTGAAACCCAGGGCGTACTATTTTACACATCAGGTGCTGCACACCGTGAAAGCTGACCTACGGAAAACGGAAAAAAAAATAAAACATTTCCGTTTGCATCAGCGGAGATTAAATCAAAATTTGGAGCGCGACTTACTCATTGCAGTCGCTCTCAACTAGATCTATATTCAGCGGAAACTCCTTTTCTTCCTGAAAGGTCACTCACAGGAAATTGGTCTGCATAATTTATGGCGGTGATATCACTCTTGGTCGCCGGCCAGGGGGAAACGGCAGAGTCGGCACTTAGCCCCGGCGCTGTTCGATCTTGACCCCGCCGGTCTAGGTGACGGTCGTGCGTTGCGCTCTCGCAGGTGGGGCCTATGAAGTCAAGCATCACCAGTTCTTCCACAACCTGGACTGGAACAGCCTGCTGAGGCAGAAGGCCGAGTTCATCCCCCAGCTGGAGTCTGAGGACGACACCAGCTACTTCGACAGTGAGTTCTGCCCCGCTTGTTTAGACGTGTTTATTATACATCGTGACTTCATGCTAAAACATCTGCGGTTGTCAGGGCAACACTAATCTTCGCTCAACATCTGCTGCGTGCTGCAGTTTTTTAAAATCCTGTCCCTTCCTCGGTTCTTGAGACCACCAGTCCAGCTACATTTCTAGCTTATGGCATCTCTAACACTCTGTAATGGTTATACATACAGCGCTCATACATTATAGATGGGTGGTTTTTCCATTTGAGAAAACCACCCATAATTTGAGATGTTAAATATTTTAATCAGATGATCGAGTGAGCAGCTGAAAGGAAGCTCCCTGAACACCGGTGTAGGGAAGGATGGCATTAACCTTTTAACTTCCACACACAGCTCGATCAGAGAGGTACCACCACCTGGAGACTGAGGAGGAGGACACAAACGATGAAGACTTCAATGTGGAGCTTCGGCAGTTCTCCTCCTGCTCACACAGGTTCTCCAAAGTGAGTTGTTGATCAGGCCATAAATGCATTTACTTACATTGTGCCACAGATTTAAACTATTTGTTATGGTTTATTAAAACACATGACTGCTGTCTAATGTTAATGTATTAGTTTTTAAATTTTGTGTAAGTCTTGAAAACACTTCCTCATCTCTTGCCCTGGCTTGTCTGGCAGTTCAGTTTTGTTGAATTAAGTGGCAACAAAGATTGTTTTTTAGGAAAATTAGAGAGGAATTTCTGTATTTCTGTATTTGTGTCTAGTTGAGGAATTACAAATAAATTGAGGTCATGTAATGTATACATGAAAAATGTATACACAAAATAACAGTGAAGTCAGCCTTGATAATGATGACAAATACTACAGGCACCCTTTAATCTTCCATAAAAAACACATATATGATATAAATGAAAACAAAGCAAATAATGTAAAGAAAATAAATGTAGAGCTTTACAACCAGATGTAGAATCTCTTGCTTGATCCTCATTCTATTGCAAGAGAGATACCACACCAGTCCCTGTTTTAATTGATGGTGATTGATGGTGGTGTGGTTTTAGGCAGTGGTGCTTCTGCACAGGTGTCAGGCTGCACCATGTCCCAGCAGGCTGCTGGCTGTGGTGTGGTTTTGGGCTTGCCAGGTTGAGAGTACTGTGCAGCTGGAGGTCTGAAAGTGGTGTGGTTTTTGGGGTTGCCAGGTTGAGAGTACTGTGCAGCTGGAGGTCTGAAAGTGGTGTGGTTTTTGGGGTTGCCAGGTTGAGAGTACTGTGCAGCTGGAGGTCTGAAAGTGGTGTGGTTTTTGGGGTTGCCAGGTGTACAGCAGTCTGGACCTGTCCCGTGGGCAGCTGGAGGAGAAGGGGGAGCAGGAAGAGAAGACAAAGAGCGGCAGCCCCCTGACCGTGGACTCCCTTAGCTGGACGCCTGAGTTCACTGAAATGTAGGCCACACCTCTGAATCATTCGTCTTGTGCCTCGTGTGTCAAGCACTGCCTTTAGTGCTGCTTTTCCAGCAAGCAGAGTAGGGTTTGTCTGTTAAGACGATGCATGTAGCTTTAAGGAAGTAGTTGAGCTTTTGGGATTGGTCATAATACAGTGTAATAAGAGAAAAACACAAACTGGTGTCCATTGAGCACACCACCCTCCATGCCTTAATTGACCGCACCTGAATGAATGGCTGGGATGTAAATCCTCCCTGGTATAATGTTAATCAAACCCTCTAGGCATGGGGTTGTTAATGTCCTTAAAGCACAACAGCTGACATAATTTCTTGCATGCTTTCACCTTTTGAAAGACTGATACATGGTTTCAAGGAAAACCTAATCAGATCAGCCACTGATCCACACACTGCAGTAGGGTGCAGTGATCTGGCATGACTCGGTGCTTTACATTACATTACAGTACATTACATGATATTACAGTCATTTCACAGATGCTCTAATCCAGAGCGACTTCCAGCACAAAAGAACGGAAGTGTATCCATTCAAGTTGAATGGGTAACAGTGTCAGCCCAGGCTAACTATCACTCCCAGACCAGTGAGTGTGACCACAACACCATTCAAGCCCTGCCACAAGTTAACTTGCGCAACCTGACTAAACAAGGGAAGCCGAGTGTACTACCATACATCAGTTACTAGATCACAGGATCCAAAACACATTATGACGCTATGCATAAAATAAACAGCAAGTAATACATGTATAAGGTATTAATGAGCATGTGATGCTGTAATGTCCCCCGCCAGGCCTTCTCTGTCCCACTCGTCGGAGGCGGAGAGCGCCAGCGCGAGCCGCCGCTCGGGGCTCCTCCCCAAGTTCGCCATCTCTGCCGAGACGGAGGAGGCGGACGGGGCGGCGGCCGCGGGAGACCCCAGCAAGGTGGCCTTCACCATAGGAGAGACGCCCCAGGACGAGCCCGAAGCCACCACGCCCGGCAGCACCCTGAGCGGCTCCACGCTGTCTGGTACGAGAGGGACACGAGGGATACACCGTGCGCTAGAACATGTTTTAGCACGTTTTAACGTTCCAAGATCAGTTTGAAGATGGCTGGTGAACAGCGAGATGCCAGTTCAGATCCCAGATTGGGAGCTGTTGTAAACCCTTGAGCAAGGCACTTGCTTCAGTATTGCTCCAGTAAATATTCTGGTTTATAAATTAATTATATGAAAAATTTAAGCTGTGCAATATCCCTAGGTGAGGAAAGAAATCACTCCAGGGTGTTAGAGCTTTGAATTTCTAGAGCTTGCTGGAGACATCCACTGGGACATATACTTTCTCTTTGTGCTAATTGTACAAATAAAATAACTCTGCTTGCTTAACATGTAACAAAGGACACATTAAGTGGAATTGTGAGATGGCAGTAACAAACAGTGGTAAAAGAAGTTGTTGGCTTATTGCCAAATGAGACCCCTGGTGTAATTCTGAGTTTGGCATGCCACTCCTTTCTGCCCCCCTCCCGCCAGCAGGCAGCTTCTCAGAGCATCTGGACCAGCTGCATTCAAGAGGCGAAGGCGTGGAGAGCCCTGACACCTCCTCCAAGGCGTCCGGCGACCAGGGGGCCCAGGCGGCCGGCGCCCGCTCCGAGGGCGCAGACAAGCAAAAGGTCACCAGCAAAGTGCCCAAGTCGGTGTCCGCCAGCGCGCTCTCTCTCATGATCCCGGGAGGTGAGTGAGAGAGGTGGCGGGGTGTAATTTTCAGCCATGGGTGGTGGGCAGGGGAGCTACTTAATTTGGGTTCAGACTGAAACTCTGAAAAGTTTGAGAGAGAGAGAGGGCAAGACATGGAGGATATGAACAAAGTAGCATGCAAATCATTTGTCACAGTTGAGCCCCTTTGGGGCAGAACTCGGCTTTGGCGCAACTGGGGGCCCGAGGAGGATCCGCTCTGGTGACTGTACTTGTGCGGGTCGCCCCCTGCTGGAGACCGCTGAAAGAGCGGATGAGGCGGCGTGTGTCCGCCTTCATCCTGCGAGGATGAAATCCCATTGGCCTCAGCCACAGTGGGGGGAAATGAGCTGAGAATGGAATAAATTTCAGCTGCTGGTGAACCAGACAGCGGCAAGCTGTTGTGTTCACGGCCAAATATAAATAGATTTGTTCGGCTCTCTGACTTTGTGGGAGATAATTAGTTTTGTGTGCACAGATTTACATAGTCTGGGTTTGTTATTTATACCTTTGTGCGTGTTCAGGTATGCTGGATGATCTGTATTGCAGTGTTTGGAACAAAACTAATGTGAAAGGGACTGTTCAGTGACATTGTGTACACTCAAACATCATCAGGAAGCCTTTCAGTGCATTAAGAAAAAAGAATATTGCTCCCAGTACAATTCTCTCTGTATTTCTGCTAACAGGAGAAGTGGGGGTGTCACTGCAAGTTTGTCTTGAGTCTAGTTCTCATTGAAGTTCCAGTGGCATTCACACATTCCTCTCCTCCTCTTGCAGATGTGTTTGGGGTGTCCCCCCTGGGCAGCCCAATGTCTCCCTACTCGCTGTCCTCAGACCCCTCCTCGAGAGACTCCTCCCCCAGCCGGGAATCCTCCCTCTGCGCAGTCAGCCCCCGGCAGCCAATCGTCATCCACAGCTCTGGGAAGAAGTTTGGCTTCACCCTGCGAGCCATCAGGGTCTACGCCTGTGACAGTGACGTCTATACCGTCTACCACATGGTCTGGGTAAGGTGGCTTGCCCAGTCTGCATGCCGGGGTCTTAAATTGTATTATTAAAAAGCTGACGTCTTAATTTAGAAGATAGTCCTTTGGAGTGAGGAGAAGCATATACTCTTTAGAAGCTTGCCGTCTCAACGGAATTGATTTACTGTTGACTCTGTGGTGATTGACAACCAAGTCCTCCATTTGTGTTTCAGAATGTTGAGGAGGGTGGTCCTGCCCACACTGCCGGGTTGAAGGCTGGTGATCTCATCACTCATGTTAACGGGGAACCAGTGCATGGGCTGGTACATACTGAAGTGGTAGAGCTGCTGCTCAAGGTGAGAGAAGCTTATCAGTCATCACACAAACACACACACACACACACACACACACACACACACACACACACACACACACACACACACACACACACAGAAAGGGTCAGAAGGATGGTCCAACGCTCCTCTGTTTCCAAGAAGGTGAAGCATTGACAAAGTAGCCTACCGTCAGATCGCACCTTAAAATTTTAACAAATAAATCTCATTGATTGAACAGAGAGAATAATTTTACAGGATATGGGCAGGCAGTGGCTAGAGAGTTCATAGATGCAATCCAGATTCCTTTTTGCAGAATTCACTAACCTCAATGCTTGTGCTCAAGTGTAAGGTCATGTCATATGTTTAGCCTAGCAGCTGGTTAACGTTCTTGTTTTTCTTACTTTTCTTTGATACAGAGTGGCAGTAAGGTAGCCATCTCTACCACCCCGTTTGAAAACACCTCCATTAAAACGGGTCCAGCCCGGAGAAACAGCTACAGGAGCAAAATGGTGAGACGGACGAAGAAGCCCAAGAAGGAGAAGACACAGGAAAGGTTAGCAGTGTCTCCGTTGTTAACTATTGACTTAAAAAATTGACTCTAAATTGTGTTTGTCAAACAATATACATAAATTTTATCACAGACGTATAGATTTTTCAGATTCTTGAATGGAAGTAATGAGATTATGTGCTTTCTTTGTCACTCTACCATGTGAGAATTAGTTCCACCTCATATAAGTTACAGTGACTTTAACTCATTATGGGCCATATCTAACCATCTGGATAGATCCGTAATTATTATTGAGTAGTATCCCTAACGTGTGGTTGGCAGACACACAGAGATGAGTCTGTCATGCCTACACACACCGCTGTAGTGCCGGCGTGACCGCTGTTCCCTCCCCGCTTTCCTAGGCGGCGGTCCCTGTTCCGACGTTTCGCCATGCAGCCCTCCCCTCTGCTCCACACCAGCAGGAGTTTCTCCTCACTCAACCGGTCCCTGTCCTCCGGGGAGAGTCTCCCCGGGTCCCCCACACACAGCCTGTCGCCCCGATCACCCACCGCCGCCTTTCGCTCTACCCCTGACTTCAACCAGTCAGGTAAAGGGTGTCCCGGGGGCCCGGCCGTGCCACTGTCTGTGCCAGGTGGCGTACCCTGATGGTTGTGTACGCATTTCTGTCTAAGAGTTCGTGGGAATTCAAATTTATAAACAAATTTTTTCTGCTTCCGTACACAAATTAGTTTCTAAATTCTGAGTATCATGAGGAAAACAGTGATCGTATCACCTTGATGCAAAGGAAGCATGCAGTGGTTTCAGTCAACAGAGTGTCACCTTTTCAAGAGGTGTGGACAAAAAAGAAAAAAAAGGTTAGATACTGACATTGACTATACAGACATTGAATGTAATGTAATTTACAACTCAGAGTGTAAGCCAAGGAAAGACCAGGAACCCTAGCAACCGTAACTATTTACCTTCGGGCAAAATGAAAACATTGAAATGAAATTCAAAGTAATGGGCTTTATACAAACTGTGATTATCATAGCATAGATGTTAAATTCAGTAGAAATTATGCCTGTGTATATATAATTTGTTGTGCTGTTGTATTTAAAATGATTATGAGAATATGGATATAGTTAGAATGTTTACATGTGATTTTCTTTATTCCTTTTCTGCTCTAATTGTAGGTGGGACGTCCTCCCAGAGCAGCTCCCCTAGCTCCAGTGCCCCTAACTCCCCTGCTGGCTCGGGCCACATTCGCCCCAGCACCCTCCACGGCCTGGGCCCTAAGCTGCCGGGACAGAGGCTGAGACAGGGGCGGCGCAAATCAGCTGGCAGCATCCCTCTCTCCCCGCTCGCTCGAACCCCCTCCCCAACTCCCCAGCCCACCTCCCCCCAGCGCTCCCCCTCTCCGCTGTTGAGCCACTCTGTGGGAAGCTCTAAAACCACCCAGGCCTTCCCTGCCAAGATGCACTCCCCCCCCACCATCGTGCGTCACATGGTACGGCCCAAGAGCGCCGAGCCGCCCCGCTCGCCCCTCCTCAAGAGGGTCCAGTCTGAAGAGAAGCTCTCCCCCTCCTACCCCGGGGACAAAAAGCACCTCTGCACCCGCAAGCACAGCCTGGAGGTGACACAGGAAGAGGCGCAGGGGGCGCCTGTTACCAAGGACCACGTCCTGCAGAGCGTGGAGGAGACGACCTGCGAGACCCCCGCCGTCACCCGGGTGCGGCCCGCCGAGCAGGGCTGCCTCAAGCGGCCAGTTACCCGCAAGATAGGCCGGCAGGAGTCCATCGACGAGCTGGACAAGGAGAAGCTGAAAGCCAAGGTGGTGATGAAGAAGCAGGACTGGACGGAGAGGCGGGAGTCCCTGCAAAAGCAGGACGCCCTCCAGGAACCCGGGAGCCCGGAACCTGGCCCACTGGATGGCAAAGCCGGCAGCTCCACGCTGAAAGACGCGCTATATAAGAAGCTGAACACACGTGTGTGTGACGGCATCATGGAGCCGCTGGGGAAGGGCGCTGACTCTGTGTCCATTCTCAACGAGGGAGTCAGGATGCCGTGCAGCCAGGGCCTACAGGACTGGAGCCCTCAGAAAGCAGACAGACCGCTGTCCAGACAGACGAAAGAGGGCGGCAAACCCGAGAGGCTGGACTTCAAAGCTCCCAACGTGGAGTTTGCTAGGAAGAGGCAGTCATTCGAAGAAAGGGAGGACTGCTTGTGTAGGATCTCCCCCACCATTCACGAGGGGCTCCACCTCAGCGCTACGAGGTCCAAAAGCTTGCAGCTGGACTCACCCTTGGTCATGGACCACGTCAAAGGAGCGATGGGCGGAGTCCATGCCGCACCTGTCATCAGCACAGAAGCGCTGGCCCCAAAGCTGCTCAGCGGCAGGGGGGAGAGCGCCGTGGAGAAGCTTCAGATGATCTCCTCTACCGAGGGACCCATCAGGAAGACCTCCTCCGAGTACAAACTGGAGGGGCGACTCGTCTCCTCCTTAAAACCGCTGGAAGGCACCCTGGACATTGCCATGCTCTCCGGCCCGAGGGCCTCAAAAACCGACACCTGTCTGTCTAAGATGGTGGACAACCAGGCGGACCAGGGCTTAGGAGCTCCTGGGCGTCAAAACAGCTGTGAAAAACAGCCGTCGCAGAAGAGCGCTCCTGTAGGAGCAGTAGGTCATGGACCCTCTGTGTCACTGAGCTGTAAAAATCCCATTAAAGAGGAGTCCACCACAGCTAAAGAGAGTAACACACATGTAGTCAATCAATGCAGTAGCAATAGTGACAAACCCCTCTTTAGAACTGAGCACTCTTGTGAAGTAACAAGGGGGTCTGCCAAGTCAGATGTCACAGACTCAAATGGAAAACCTGAGATCAGGTCCAGTATGAAAGCTAGCCCAGCCATGGTCCATGATTTGAGAGCTTCTCGTCCAAGTGTACATTCTTCATGTGGCAGAACTCCATCAATAAGAGAGGCCAGCAATGAGGACCAGGAGGAGGAATTGGAGCAACCCAAGGAAACACTCCCTTCTAAACCTGAGAGCAGCCCTGAGCTTACAAATCAACCCTCCACACCCAACACCTCCCTGCCAGGTGATCCCAAAGGGACGCTGTCTGCCCAGAAAGCAGTTCCCGATAATCTTTTGGAAAGTCAAACTGCAACCCCAAAGAAGTCAGAACCAGTCAAGCAAAGTACGGACTCGCAGTCAAGGCTTAACCAGCCGCAGTGCACTGAAAGAGAGAAGCCAGCATCAGCAATGAGCTCTCCTGCATCTACTGCATCACAGGGCAACAGAGGCATGGTCCAAGGGCTCGCTCCGGAACAAACGTCTGACCAGCTCAAACAAAAAATGGCAAGCTGCGGCGCCAAGCCAAATGCAACGCAACGGCTGCCCTCAGTTTCAGCTGTTGGCTCTGGAGATGGAAACAAAACTGGCAGTCAGCTTCCACAAGATCAGCACTGTACTATCAAATCACAAAGCACAGAGAAGCTCCAGACAAACGTGTCCGTTACTAAAGAGGGCAGCAGTCCTGTCAGCATGGCTGGTGGAAAGGAACTGAAACTCTCCAAGGGTTCTGGAGACAAGGTGGTTGAAGCCAGAGAGGCATGTGCAAAAGAGGATACGAAAGGGGGCAAAACCAAGGAGAACTGTAGTTCTGCAACAGTTAAAACAGATGGCGCACTAAGATATGATCAGAAGCCTGGTAGTCATGCAGTAACTAGTAGCACATCAGTACAGAATGCTAATCTCATGTCACCAAAGGTGAAGGGCAGCAGTGCTAAGGCTGGAAATACTGAACAGGAGCCACTGAAAACCACACCTGTGGAAAAGGCTCAGAGTAAGCAATCCACCAACAAATTGGGTATGCCTCATAATGAAAGCCAAAACCTGAAAAAACTGGCAGACACCAAGGTGAAGGATTCTTCAGGTCCCGTACAAACAGTAAAACAGTCACAGTCTGGCACTAAGGAGTCCTCAAATTATGTGCAGACAGTAAAACAGTCACAGTCTAACATTAAGGACTCTCCAAGTCCCATACAGACAGTGAAGCAGTCACAGTCTAGTATTAAGGACTCAAGTCCCATACAGACAGTGAAGCAGTCACAGTCTAACATTAAGGAGTCTCAAGTCCCATACAGACAGTGAAGCAGTCACAGTCTAGTATTAAGGACGCCTCAAGTCCCATACAGACAGTGAAGCAGTCACAGTCTAGTATTAAGGACGCCCCAAGTCCCATACAGACAGTGAAGCAGTCACAGTCTAGTATTAAGGATTCCTCAAGTCCCATACAGGCAGTGAAGCAGTCACAGTCTAGTATTAAGGACTCCGTGGGTCCCATACAGACATTGAAGCAGTCACAGTCTAGTATTAAGGACTCTGCGAGTCCCATACAGACAGTGAAGCAGTCACAGTCTAGTATTAAGGACTCCGTGGGTCCCATACAGACAGTGAAGCAGTCACAATCAGGTGTAAAGGAGCCTTCAGATTCTGTGCAGATAGTGAAGCAGTCACAGTCCAGCATTAAAGAAATCTCATGTCTAGTACAGACAGTAAAACAGCCTGGTGCGCTTTTTGGAAAGCAAGCTCCTGTGAACCCCCAAATAACTGCAAAAAGTAAACCAAAAGTGGAAACATCTTCTGTTTCGCTATCAGGTTGTAAAGCAGAGGAGGACTCTGGGAAAGGTGGCAGGGAAAATCAAGAGCAGCCAACTGTTAAGGAAGGCCACAGTGTGAAACAAAAAGAGCAAACTTCACTTCTCACCGCGAGCAGGCCGGAGGCTCAGAAAGAGCTGCTGAAACCCAGCAGCAGTCAGACAGCGCCTCCCAGTGGTGCTCTGCCGCCGCCGCTACCTGTACCAGCAGAGAAGAGAAGAGAAGCACACAAGCACAGCGAAGCACTTTCAGCCAAGTCTAGTATCAGCACAGCAGACGAGGGGGGCTCGCGTGCAACAAAGGAGAGCCACCTGAGACAGCAGCCGGAGGGTCGAGGGGCAGACTCTCTGAGACAAACGGGTGACGTCACGAGCGGCGTCGCCGCTGTCAGAGCCGAACTGAAACAGGGCACGGGAGAAACGAGGACCGGGAGCTCTGAAAAGCAGACTTCCACCAGCAGAAGAGAGCAAGGTGAAAAGAAAAGGAAAGAACATGTCCCAGAGCAGGTGTCCACAATGAAAAATTCTCGCAAAGACACATTGAAAACGGCCTCACTGAACGAAAGTGTGGCTTCGGATAAGGACTCTGTCCGGAACAAGCAAGCCAAGGAATCGGCACGGGGCTCCACACACAAAAAATCGTAAGAGGTACCCAAGCAGTAGCTGCCACTTGTATCGCACTGTGCAGTGTTTAAAAGGAAGCGAGGCGAGCATTTTTTTGTTTGTTTGTTTTGTTTGGTGCGCAGTATCATTTTTGAGTTGAAATATGTTTTCCCATGCCTTCTATTTTTGAGAACCGGTGAAGCTGTTACCCACAGTGTTTGTACAGCATGAGAGAGGTGTGTGTGCGCATGTGTGCTCATGTGTGTGCGTGTGCGTTCGCGCGTGTGAGAGCAGATTAAGGAGGCGAAGTAGACTGCTTTATAAATATCTGTTGAAAAAGAGAACTATTGAATTTAAGACTGAATGTAGACATCGTGATTTGCTGCTGATTTGAATCGTTCACCAAAATGTTTTATTTATGATTGTTTCTTATGGTTTTCCTTTCAGATGTGCTCCACTGTGGAGAAAAAAAATGAAAAAAGTGTCAAAATTTGCATTTTGGGGCGAAGAGGTATATTTTTATTGACAGCTGAAGTTTGTGCAATCATAGTGCAGTAGTGGCATTTTGGAGAGGCCTTTTTTAAGGGTTAAATAGCGATGTGCCAATTTGAGGTTGTTTGGAATTGCACTCATTACCAAACTAGGACCACCTTCAAATGTAGAAAAGTTTATTCATCTGCAGTCTCAGAGTAGTTATGTACGCGTAGGCATAAGCGAATGAATACATTTCACTCTTGCTGAAACTGGTAGTCTGGCATGTAAATCAGAGCGCGCGCTTAGCACGTCGTCAAATCAACCATTTCAAGAGAACACTTTCAGTGCTGTTCATGCGCCAAGGACTCCTCATGCAAATAACTGAAAATGAATGTCACCAAAATGTTTTTTTTTTAATTATTATTACTGTTAGTGTTGTTGTTGTTTTTTGATTAGAGAGGGAGTGTGTGCTTTTGTTTTGGGTAGTGGTGCACAGATGGAATGCACTGAGTACTGTGCTTCTCACCTAGAACTATTTAATATAGAATCATCTTACGGTTCTGGATTTTCATTAAGTCATATCTAGTGGAAGGGGCCTTACACTTTGTGGGAATTATACTTGCTGTTTTTAGCAGGTTTTGGAGAAATTCACATTCCTTTCACATGCATCTCTTTACATTTCTAAAAAATAATTCATTTTTATGCAAAATACTGTAAATATGATCAAACTAACTGTAAAAAAGGGGATTAATGGGCTTAATTGTGAGTATTGTTTGTTTTATATGTATATATTTTGTTAGGTCATATGTTTGTATTCTCCAGAATCTGTAACTAGTTATGAGTCATTTTTCCTCTGCTTGGCAATTCTGTCTTCTCAAATACAGTAAGCTAGTGTAATGTCTGCACATGTTCAAAAAGGCATAGGACAAGACAAGTATCATATCTCTCAAGCTCGGTCTTTTTAAACACTTTGTGACATGCTGTGTTTTTTGTTGTTTTTTTTACTTGAAGTAAATGCAAACTAATACACATGCCGCAGCTGCAGCTTAAAGGGAAACAACACCTTTCCTCAGATCTAGCTTTGGGACACAGGTATGTCGGAGGTTAACAGTCGGTCACCAGGAGAGCATTACACCGTGGTTATGCCATAATATGTTGTGATGCCTGTATTGTGGGTGTGGCTCATGTAGACTTTTCATTTCAAACCCCTGGTGTTTGTATATTGTGAGAGTGCGGGCAGAGCCAGGGTCTCATGAAAGGACTGCAGATTCAAAAGTTCTGTAAGCTATATTGTGGGAAAGGTTTATTGGTGTCTTTTTAACCAGTCAAATATATTTTCAGGGGTGTTTTTTATTGAATGATTTGTTTAGATACACATAGTAGGAGAACACATTTTTGGTCATGAACAACAGGTGAAAGGGCTCAAGTGAAGCAAGTTCACCCATTACCATAGCAACTGACAAGACAGAGCCACCAGATATTACATAAGGAAGATGACCTGGGAGTCTTACTCTAGCCATGTGGATTTATTACATGAAATACAATACTCTATAAAAACAAAGAATTAATTACTTGGTATGATTAACTGAAAAAAATGTTGTTTATCCTAATATCCATTCAGTTCAAATTTATATTATTTACACAAATAGAATTGTTTAGAGAGAAGGATATGCATGCTGTACGTATAACACTTTAAGATAAATATACTCAAGTCAAAGAGGAACTATAGACATGGATTTATTTTCTGTTTGTTATGTTGCAATGTAGATGGTGTAATGCAAACATTTTCCTTTGGATATTCCAGATGAAAATTGCACCTTCTGACATTTCAATATATAACGTTTACACGCACAGGGTGTTCATGTCAACGGTTTCCAAAATGCTTACAAAATCAGCTGTGGTAGAATATTTTGTCAGCAAATGTGACAGGATGCAAAAATTTAATCTCTAATTTTGTACTAACCAAACTGGAAAAAAATCTATACCGTCTCTTCTGGGTCATGTCTTTCCCATCTCTTTAAATCATAGATAAAACAACATGTATCCAGGCCATCTTTTACAATGGATGGCATTGTCTACATTTGCTTTAATGTCTTTTAAGGGGGATTTCTGCACAAGGCTTTAGTGAGGTAGCATCAAACCTGTGTACATTTGTAAACTCCCCCTTAACTGAGCTTGAAAATGAAATAAGTAAATGCTTTTCATACTGCAATACATGTAGTGTTGACTGTAGCTTCTGAATCCTAGACTTTATAGTAGAAAATTTAAAAATATATATATATACCTATAATTGGACAAATCTGTAGAGATAGCATATTTTAGGACTGTGCAAGTAAAAGATAATGCTCAGGCACTGATTAAAGGATTTTTAAATGATATTATGAAAATCAGTTTTACTGGGTATTCTACGTATTCCACACAAGGTAATACACCATATATTTTGATATGATGGGGGAGACAGAAATGCACCTTAACCTTAGATTCTACCCCTCAGTGAAATATATGGAGACAAATAACATTGTTGAAAAGAGAAAAAAATACTGTAGTCTTATGGCGTATAAGTTGCTTTCTAGTATATCTGTTCCAGATCATGGACAGCTAAAAATACTTCTGAAAATAAATCACACGACTTCGAGTGATCGAACACCTGTTTGTCCCCATGCCTTTTCTTCAGAATATCGACCTGTTTGAATCCTTAAAGCACATTTAATGTTTGTTTACAGATACTTCATGGATGTATATTTTGTATATTGTATTATTAATTTGCCAGATCTATGTGCTGCATCACAGAAAGTATATGGTGATAGTGTACGTAGCTTGTGGCTCATCTTCCCGGTCAGCTGTGCTGTAAAAAAGACCGTCAGTCTATGTGGTAGCCAGTTCAATTCTCTGTGTGTAAATGACCTGTCGAGTTCTATACGGTTTTGCTTGTTTTTTTTTCCCTCCCATTTGTTTGTTTGTTTTCATTTTCTGTGTGAACTAGTATTAGATGAAACCGCTGATTAAAGTGTGTCTTTTAGGATCTGTGCAATAAAGAAGTGTTTGCATTTTGTATTTTGCCCACGGAAAGCTCTATGGATGTCATAGATGTTGTATATTAAACAGATATTTATACTTCTAAAGTTGCATAACACTAAAAATAAAAAGCATGACAAAATTCTGTTTGTCTTTTGTGATTGATTGAGTGGTTGACAGATTTTTGTGTGCTGGCATTTCATGGGATGTGCCTTGCACTTTAAATACTGAAAATTACCATTTTGAGATGATTTTTTTTCTAATCTTTATGTTTTAAGTGCCTTCGTTGTGTTGAATTCAGGTCAGGGTCTGTCACTGTATTAGTGTCACCCTCATTATATATACCATATAGGAGCACAAAACTTCATCCAATCTGTACGTCATGCTGCTCAAAGTTTGGTCATGTACTCGCTTTTTCCTCAGCCTTCTTGGGAATATCCAGGATGGGAGTTAAGAATGACAGGCATTTGACACACCTCCCTTTGCTTGCTATAAATACACACTATAAAAGTCTTTCTCAGAAACATTTGAGGAATAATGATTTTAAGCAAACCAGTTTATCAACAAACACTATGACTAGTTTTTTTTTTTGCTGTCATTCTGCTCACTTTGTCATCAAACCACAAAAAGGGTTGTCACCCTATACCACCTTCATTTCATTTTGTCCCTGTAATTGACCCATCCTTCTGAGTAATATTAAAGTGCAGTCTTTCTCTGCCTTGGACAAAGCTAGCAAGCTAGCTAGGTGGCTAACAGTGATTTCCCATCACAATTCTATTAGTATTATTTCCCTAAGGAAAAAAACATGAATTCGGATGGAATACTAAGAATATGAGCAGCAATAATGTTAATTCTTTAAATCAATGTACTTGGCTTCCTAGTCTTCTGCTCTGGGAACACCGGACATCCCGAAAAGAGAGCAATGTATTGTGTGAGATTCAAGTGTGGGAATGGATAGCAGATAGTATAATGATTTTTTCATTCATTTTTGCATATGAACCTATAATTCTGCTTGCAATAGATTACTAGACCTAACCATTTGGGAAAACATCAATGTAATGAATCATAGGAAACTGTAATGTTTAAATTTCTATAGTTCTTAGTTTATTCAGTTTAAGACACAATCATGTGTCACAATAACTGTTATTTTAGTCCTGTTAGCCAAATTGTCTGGCTTATACAAAACATGCACATTATTTACCAAGTTATGGTATCTATAACATGAAGAGGCTCACAGGTTGATGAAACACATTGGAAAAATAAATGGGAAAAGCCTGCCAGTAGTACAGAAGTTATAAGCCTTCAGTGAACCTGCTGGTCATCATAAAAAATATAACACTCTTAATTTATTGGTTAATGTGATACTATTGTGTTTCTCATAGTATTTAAGTGCTATTCCAACTCTTCGTATGGCTCAACTCTCTGGTAATGTATTGCAGTTGTATTAATCTTCCCTCTTAGTTTCCTCAATGTAAGGATCACAATTATTGCAATGGAAATTGAAATTCCAAATGTCCCTAAAATGACTATTTCAGCTGGGATACCACAGCGCAAATGTACATCCAAGATCTCTTTCTTGGAGTCTCCGCAAACGGTCGCCTCGGGTCGCATTATTTTAACAGCATTGTCCTGTGCCCATTGGATGAATTGAATGTTGGAACAGTTGCATGCCAAAGGGTTATATCTCAGGTCAATTTTACTACCAGTCCCTAAGCCTCTGACACTTTCGCCATCAACAATTTCAATTTCGTTTCGAGCGAAGCTCAGCTGAATGTGTTCTAGCGAATAGAAAGGGCTGCTGCTGAAAGTGACCAGTTTGTTACTGCTGAGGTCGACATACATGAGATTGGTAAGGGTGTGAAACACATAGTCTTTCATGGCTGTGATGCCACACTCGGATAGGATCAACGTCTCCAGAAGCGGTGTATGTTTAAATGTCTCAGTGTCAGAAATGACTCCCAGATGAAAGTAGTTACCACTCAAAGTCAGGTGGCGCAGGCTTGGCAGCCCCTCCAGCAAATGCACGTCGCTGAGGTTGACTTTTGACCACGAGAGGTTGAGGGTGTGGAGCTGCAGCAAGTTCCTGAAGGGCCCTTCGTCTGAGCTGTGCGAGAACGATAAATGGGCACAGTCTAGGATATTCAGCTGAGGTGTCCTCCCAAATGGAAGACTCTCCCACTGCATGTGGCTGTTGTGGCTGAGATTGAGGTAACGAAGATTGCCCAGACCCTCCAGCTGTTTGCTGCAGCATTGCGATCCTGTCTGCAGGTAGCTTTTGCTAAGATCCAGGAACTCGAGCTTCAAGAGACCCTTCAGGCAGCTCTCTTGGAACCAAAGCTTGTTTTTGTTCCTCTTCATGGACAGGTGTGACAGAGATGGAAAGTTGTGAGCATTGACGTGACACACATCCTGAAAGCTGTTTTCATCCAGAAATATGTGGGTTAGGGATCCCATGTTCGTGATGTTTGAGGGAAGGTAGGACAGGTGTGCCCTGGTGAGGTGCAGTCTCTGAACCCCGGTGAAACACTTAAACGTTGCATTGTTGAGGTCGGGGAAATGATGTAACTGGAACCTCACTTCTGTCACATCAATATAGCACAGACCTCGGAGGGACTCGGTCGTGGTGTACACTTTTTTAGTGCCCTCGTATACCCCTAGTTTCAGGATGTTTGTCGTTAGTCCCCTTAGTCCTGTGAGGATGCCAGAGATGTTCACTTTGTCATAGCAGCCACTGAAGTCCAGACTGTTGAGCTTAAAGGAATCGAAAGCACTGGGCTCAATGTGGACAATGCCATTGCCTTTAAAGCTAAGGTCAAGCCCAGAGATGTACTTCAGATATGACACGTCTGCAGCTGCTATATTCTGAATATCGTTCATCTGCAAGTTGAGACTCTTCATTGTTGGCCTTATGATGTTTCTGAGATTCTGTAAGGAAAAAATGTTGTTGTCTCCAAACTCCAGGGTCTCCAAAAAGTTTAGATTTCTGCTTGGTATGAATTCCAGATTACTGACCGAGGTCTGAGCCAAACTGAGATGTTTTAATGCCTGAGGGCCGTCAAAAGCACTGACAGCCAGGAATAGTAGTTGGTTCCCATTTAAAATAAGTGTCTCCAGGTCATTTTGGCTTTGGAAGGCATCTTCAAACATCCAGTTAATTCTGCATCTGAAATATTGAGAAAGACACTCTTTGTGAAATGTAATAAGGAATATAAGGTATTACATGCCAAAATGGGTGGATGATACCTTACCATTACCTATCTATCAGTCTTTCCATCTGTCTGTCTCTACATTTTTGCACAATTCACCCATCCACACATACACACACTGGATTCCAAAATATACTACAGAATATTTTTTCTACATATTGCAAATTTTTAAATATGTAATACATATTTGCCACTTTATTAGATGCACTTTGTAAGTCGCACTTTATAAGAGCATCTGCTAAATGACAAGTATGTAACGTAATGTAATGCAATTTCCGCAACTTCCGTTTTTAATAGATACTCTGTCCCATGCAGCCGGTCCTCAGTGTTGTGTCTCATTACGCACCTGGTCAGATCCAAGGAGACAAGACTCTTGAACCTGCCAAAGGTGGTGTTGTAAATGGAAGGCAGGTAGTTGAAGCTGAAATCTAAAATCTGAGTTGAACTGGGGAGTTCATCCGGAATGTTTGGGAAGTTGTGACCACTGCAGTCATAGCCCTCATCAATCTGATAAAAAAGAAAAAACAATGAGGTTATATATTTTTTCTGAATTCTAATGTGTGTACGTACAACTGGTAAAATGACAATTTAGGTACACACTTACATTTACTTTGATGGGCAGAGACGCCCAAGCTGAATACAGGAAGAAAATAAATAGAATGTGATCTCCATTTTGGATGTATCACTGTAATGCTTTGTGGCAGTGTAAGCAGTTAGATGTAATTTTGTTTGTATTTTCCTGGACTGAGTATTGATTTGACATTACTATAAATCATACATACATCATACATTTCAGAGATATCTATCTGAAAAAAGAAATCCAGATTGAAATTTCTGACTGTGTAGTGGAAATGAATAATCCCACACTAAGGAAGCAGGTTCAGTTCAACAGACTAAGTTTGACTCACCTGAGAGCACAGTGTTTTTGAGGATGGAATAGTTTCACTCAACCAGACCAGATGCCAAAAAGCAAACGCAGATAAAAGCAACACTCTATCCATAATGGAACCTACTGAAATAAAATGATCTTTCTCAGCTTTTCATGAGAACAAAGAACTAGCAGAACTTGAAACTGGTACTGATAGGGAAGTAGAAGCTTGTTCTTCCTTAGTAATTTTGAAAGTGCTGATATTGAGCAGTGGCATGGCATAGTAGTAAGAAGCATGACTTCTTGGTTGCTGGTTTTATTCTCGGGCTAGATACAACTGTTGTACTCTTGGGTATGGTGCTTAACCTCAGTTTCCCCTAAATATCAAGCATGTATGAATGGGTAACAAGTACAATGAGAAAAATCTTTAACTCTAACTAGAAACTGTTAACAAGCTCTAGAACTCTTTTCTAGAAAAGTCTTAAACTAGAAAATCTTAGTTCCTCTGGATAAGTCATCTGGAATCCCTAAATGCAAATGTAAATTATTATTGGTAGGATTATTAATGTAATGGGACAACTTGCAATATTATGGACTTGCAACTTGCAATATTATGGGTGTCTGTAATATATAGAGCTAGACACAAATGTTTATCATAGACATTTTCAAATGGATTGGTGGAGCAGAATGTAGAAAAAATAAATCCATTTATGTGGTGGGAAGGTGAAACAAGGTTTTATGAAATAATAGCTAGATTTTGCTAGTTTGGATTTAAATCAATGTTTGAGTGTCTCAAGTAGAAAGTTTGAGGTTCTCTTCTGTTTATCCTCTATGATATGTATAGATTAACAAATAGATTAAACAATTAAATCCTTTTGAAAGTTTGTGGAAGTAACTAGGGCATCAAATGAATTTACACAACATTTAACAGTCACAGAGAAGATATTCTGTGTTGACAGAAAAATGTAATATCAAGCCAAAGGGCAAGGTGGAATGGCGTTAGAGTGAACAGAGGTATAGTTTAAGAAAACTGCAAGACAGTATGTGTCCTGCTGCTTGCAGATTTCACAAAATATTTATAATTATACAATTATACCAGTGTACAAAACCATGCAACAGAATATTCAGTCTAACTGTGAGCAAAATCTATTTTTTCTCATACAGCTTTTGAAAGCAGTGCAAAGGGACATGGAAAAATTGAATTTTTTTACCCTTGTCACTGATGGGATTTATTGACACCATAAAATGCAATGTTATTGATCCATACTCAATGGACCCATTTAGCCTACTTAACAATGCTTCTCAATTAGCTGAATTTACTGGAAGCAAAAAAAAAATATACAGTGTATATGATGAAAAGGCAGTGTGAACTTCGGTGTTAACTGTAAAGATATGATATAATATTTGACTTAAGTGTGTCCATATAAAGATAGTGGAAATATGGTACAACAGAATTGTACCAAATGTGTTCAGAACATTTCATGTAGTGACACTAACCATGCAGTCAAACCTGTTTTTACAGTTGGTATTATTTGCTGGCAACAGGAACAAGTTGCTACACAAAAGAACAATACCTTTTTATATTTATCAAGAATTGGCTTCATTTGCTACCCAACTGCCACTATAGTCAGTAAGGTATTTACACTAACCTTATGTAAATTACTAATTCTGTAGTGTTGTTTACATCTATGCAGTGGATGCAATTTGCATTTAGATTTTCTCTTTTCCTTGCCTTTTCACTTCTGAAATGTTTGATTTATTATACTGTGTGTATGAAATTAAAGATATAAACATACCTGTGTACAAACAGTAAACATATTGTGTAAATACATTATGATATAAGTGGCTGGATATGTAACATATTTCGATGCATCCCTGTCTGGGACAAGTCTGTCTATGTGTTCATACACTATACTTTCATAACACCCTTCTTTTTCCATGCAATGCAATGTTCTCATCAATGTCCAGTGCTTTGCTCTTTAACTCCTACATTTTGATCTTAGAGTCATATGTTTGTACAATCTTAGACAAGCTCGTTTGTGTCAATTTTTTGGAATGGTTTATTCTTTTCCAGGTCATTGGTATGTACTCTTATTTTTAATTAATTGTGTGATTTTGAATCAGATTTAATTTTAAAATTTGAAGTCTAAGGTGACTTCATCCATCTCTCTTTCTCTTTATTTTTATTGTATACTGCATTACAGGATACAATCTTTACTGATACACTATGCTTCAAGCAAGCAGACCACAAATTTACGCTAACAAACTAATAAACCACTGCTTTGACTATTTCTTTCTTAACTTGCCCTAAAGTATGCTGTGTTTAGATTTTAGTTTTATTTCATTTTTTAATTGCTAAACATGTTGCTGCTGTACTTATGTATAACGTATATTGCATATTTTGTGCAAAACATAAAACTATAATTTAGAGTTAATTTCATTTCCAAAAAATAAAGCCCCCCAAAAAAAAATGAGGATACAGTAAATATAGATGTGAGACTGAAGGAACACACCAACCTGTGCAGAGTGTTGGTTACTCAAGGTCAGTGGTGCCGGGCGTGTGAGAGAAGTGCCTGTACGGAATCTGGCATTGTGTCTGCTCCGGGTGTCCAGGGGGACGCATCACCTCCTCAGGTCTGATGGATTTATTACAGGCTGCTGATGAGCTGCAGCCTTTTTCCAACAACGCACTGACCTGGGAGTTCTTCTGTCCCATCTGCAATCCATTAGGACCCGGCGAGAGCCCGTCAGAGATACCCGGCACTTCCCACGATCCTCTGCGCCATTACACCAGTGGGCCTAAAAGCAACAGTCGTGTTGCAAACATCAGAACAAGACCAGTCATTATTCAACGGGCCAACTTTAGGCCACTTACAGAATGAATTCAGGTGCAAGTCCAGGTGCACATACTCACACTAATATGGAAACTAACGTGAAAGATGTGAATTGCAGTGATCATACAGAGCCAAAGCCCAATCACTGACAGGCATGTTATAATTTCTAATTTCTAACAACACACGGTATTGGTCAACAGTCTCTCATGCACAGGATTGTACCAGAGTGAAAGAATGGCTGCTAATCTGGAAGTACTGTGTGACAGTTAATTCAGCTGCTGGAGTCAAAAATCATGACTGTATTGTGCTGTAGTGTGCATTATACAGCCTGAGCAGCAGGTGGCAATATGATCCCACGACTCCTCTCTTCCTTTTTTTTTGTGCGCTGCACATGTTTGACTATTACGCAACCTCCATCTCCTGCAGCCGGATTAAGGAGACACACATTATATAAATAGACATCATTCTGAGAAGATTAGGGTGCCACTATGTACGGACAACACTTCCAATAGGGACAAAGCTAATGATTACTCAAATCCAAACGTGTATACCAAATATAATTTCAGATTGCTTTGACTATCTGTTTTATGAAGCAAACACATTGGAGCTGTACACGATGGTCCTACAGGCCTGCCAAATATCATAAAAAGGAACTATTGGTTGGTAGCATCAAACATCATAAAATATGTACTCAGCAATACTGAATGAATAAACTCAATCCCGGGTCCTTTTTGCTTACATCCCTTAGTAAATGAATGACAGGAAAAACATCATTAAGCACACACTTTCTTACAAATGATGCACAAACATGAAAATCGTGTCCTCAGAGCTTTGCACGCTTCCGGCAGCATCCAGGCCCTCGTCACCTCATTAATTGGAGTCGTGATCATGTAGATTTTGTGCTGCCCACGCGTGGGTATTACTAAGCAAAAAAAAAAAAAAGCCTGCAATCCTCTTAAAATATTTCAAAAGGGGTCCAATTAAATGGGGCAGAAAACTGTATTTGGTATTGAGGACAGTGCAGCAACTGTCACTGCGGTCCGAGCGCTGGCAGAGGCCTTGCATGGCAGGATTTAACACAAAGACCAGACAGCGGGGCTCTTCTGACCTAAATCGCTCAATTAGACATCAATGAGTCAACCGCTCATGGGGCAACGAGGCAGCGGGGACCCCTAATCTTTCCCCAAATTTAAATAATCTTGACAACCTTTTTTTCTACAGCCTCCCCCCCCGAAACGAGGATGTTTGGTGCGTTCTGCACGATAAAGAGCCATATTTCTCTTCTTTACTTTGGCTGAGGCCCCCCACCTCAAATAAGGGGAACTCATCAGGGAGCGTGCCCCTCTGAACGGGTAAACAAGCAAATATAATAATAGGCACTGTGCGGAACCGTCCACTGTCAGCCATTGCCAAGAGGGAACATTTCCCACAGCCCTGGACAGTTTATTTGGGTTTGCCTTATCATCAAGGCCGTTCCATGCAAAGGCAATTGATCCCATTTCAAAAAGAACATTTAAATTTTTATCCTTGTCATACTGCTACGAAAACACTTCTTTGGTATGTCCTTGTTTGTAATTGTTGGGAGTTTCAATTGTGTTATTCTGAATGTAACACTTTTAAACAATGAGTAAAGTTATTACTTGAAGAATATTTCTTCATTCTTTTGTAATAACAACATCGCACATGGATTCTGTTTGTATATCCATTGCTTTGCAGGAAATATAGGGAGAACATTAAGCTAAGTGCTATACTAATAGGGTTCCTCTATCACAATGGTATGGAAAGTTGGTTAAAAAATACATAAAGCAGGCTGGGATAATTCTGTAATACAGGGTATATTAACCAAGTTCATAAATACTTCATACATTCAATGGAGCTCTGTCAAGGCACAGCTGCGGGTTTACAATTTTAATTTTCAAGCAAATATAACACATTATGTTAAAAGATGGTTGTACAGCACAGTTTCAAAGAATTATTTTTTTTAAACACTTTAGAGGCATGTTTCCTGCGCAACAGCATATCTCCAACATTTACCGCTCGACCGAATGACACGGGCTATTGATACATTTGCTGAAAGAAAGCATCTCACTGTTGTTATGGGCTTCAGTTTATTCCTGCCATCAATAACCCTCACCATTACGGAGCGGACAGATTTAAATTAAAGCCACGTCACCCCACCCAACGCACCCCCCTCCCACCCACCCATTTTTCATTACAGCACAGTGCCAAATTCTGGCAGAGCTGCAAGCTGCTTTACATATCTGTCCTCCAAGTTCACCTTGTCCATCACCCTGACAAACCTTTCTATAGCTTCCGTCATAATTTTTATATTAAAATAAAACAGTTATGAATAATAAATTTGGGGGTTAATAAAACAAGGGCAAACAATCTGCGATGGCAGAGTGAAATATTCTGAAGTCCGGACTATAAATCAGTTTGACAGACAGCCAGTGTTTCCTTGGACATTTCACAGATGCCATTCAGCTCAATGCACAGAATGTCCAAAGAATGCCTGGTCAATGCACTTTCTTGAAGGATTAAGAAAGTGGACCTGTGTGTTGCAGTTTGTTTGTTTGTATGTTATCCACATTACCAGAGATAACTGTCAAAAGACCCAAAAGCAGTTCAATGAAGTAGTCCTGTGCACAAAATAATCTGTGTTTCGCCTAGATTGATATTTTGTCGAGATGTGGAAAAGTTGTCCTGATGTCCTTATGTAGGACAAACCAAAAAATCACCCTCATATGTTAATGAAGATTTTCATCTTGGCTCTTCAATGACAACCAAAGAGTTTTATTTTTTAAGAACAAATCTGCACATGTCTCTTTGGTAGATGGAAATTAGGGTGGGAGAAACCTGAAAAATCTGTGATGTAAAAATGCCTCCACATGTGGAAGAATGAGCAGAAAAGACAAGCCCGCATGTAGTATGGTTGATAGAAAGGGTGTGATGGCTGTGCAATATTTCTGCTTGCACTTAGCTGACATGCAAGGACCTCAGCAGCATCTTAACTATGTCAGCATGCTGTAGTTGTGGATACATACAGCCCACACAATGGTGGAGAGAGCTTCATGTAATAAATATCAAAAAGGTATTTCTTGATTTAAATACTGTGACAGTCTCTAATTTCTGTACACAATGAAGCAAGTTATTTGAAAATTTCATATTATTAAACAGCTGGTGTATTTCCATTAAGAATACCCAATCAGAAATTATTGCCATGTGTTGAATTTCTTGATGGAGCTAGGTGACAGTTTAGGTGGGCACTCTCATAGGACTGGGCCAGAAAGCAGAGCCCTGTGGCATACTTGGGATAAGCAGGTAGCCATCTACCCAAAATAGCAATGGTGTAGCAGGAGTAATTATTATAATGGGTTAATAATTGCCATCAGGAATAAAATAGTGGACCCACTCAATGCTTTACAGGGTAGAAAGTAGTAGTTGGGAGTTAGCAAAGGGAGAAAAGCATAGGTCAAATGTGAACATATTTTTTTGGTTTAGTGAAGATCTTAGCAGCACAAGCAGTCTGGACTGGACAGAACACATTTAACACTGCTACACAGTAAGGTACTGTAATACTGCAGCCTGGAGGAGACAAATGCATGGATGAGTTTTCATGCATCTTTGAGAGATAGAGAGCTTCTTGGTTTTGCAATAGTTCTAAGATTGTCATTGTGCATTGAAGGATTCTGTGAATGTTTTTACATCAGATTCCAGGGAGAGATCAGAATCTAATGTTCCACTGAGATCTTTGACCTCTGACTCTGGATTTCAAGAAAAGCCACCCACACATAGGACAGACTTATCTGCGTTGGACCAAGAGGCAGAAAAATCTTGGTCGTGCCAAAATTAACTTTTAAAGGGAACTAGCTTGTTGTTTGCAGTCACTGATTTAGTAATTTTTAAAATGTGCTGTACTAATATACACTGCCTGAATGTATGTGGTGCAATGAGTATCAAAAATGTCATTTCACCTCCTGCCGTGGATGAAACTGTTTGTTTCTATGATAACCCTCAAAGTTTTCATGACGCATTTCATCTCTGGTTCTGGTTACTCTGACTTCTCTAAGGCCCCTTTTGAAAAATGCTTAACTGAACCTCAAACAATGAGGATATGGTTATAGTGTTAGGGGGCCAAGCACTGTATGGTCTATATGGTATAAAGCATACTATGTCTGGCAGAATTCTTTGTTGTCTTCCTTCAGCTTTTCAAAAAAAAAAATAGATGGCAAGATGCTAAGCTATGAAGCCATTGAAAATGACAATGTTTGACCATGTTCATTTGAAGATGGTCAAATTTGAATTGACATTGACATTGAAGAAGGTCAAAATGATGTGGCAGCCATTGCCCTCCTTCCAAGGCAGATCAGAAGTTGCCAAATGCTACAGATGTGGACATTACAATCCTTTAATAAGTACATTATTAAGTGAAGAAGCATATAACCGTCTAAGTAATATATACTCAATAGCTTTGGCTAGGCCTTCACTTTTGTGTCAGCTACAATGGAGAGGTGGTGGTGCAAATATATGCCATGTAATGGAGGACTGTGGCGGCGGTTAACTGTGCTGCAGCTGACACGGTTCTTCTGTGCGCAGGGAATGCGAGAGGCCGAGAAATGCGCGCTGCCCTGAAGTTAACTTCTGCTGGAATTAGTTCAAGTACATTTTGTATCTTGGGGGGACGCCAAGCCCTGCTCCTTAGTCCCAGTCTGCAGTGAATGAGTATTGCCCAAGCCCTCCGATTCGCACGAGAAAGCAGAGAGCAAAATGAAACGGAGCCACAATTTAAATTTGATGCAGCGATAAACAGCAACGTTCGCAAACAGAGAAATGGTAATAAACTCCCTGCAACCGTTCAGGTAGTTTGAGAATGCGTTGTGTTCTGTGCGTGCTCGAGGAAAGCCAGGAGCGGTCTCCCTGGTGTATGGAACACATTCCAGATGTTCTCTTTGCGGCTCCACAGAGGGATTTAAAGGTCACAGGTCACAGCCCATCCGTTAATTCTGAATTGACTTTGGAGCGAGGGAGTTTTTATTTTTACTTGTCCAGGTTTTTGTTGCTGGTTCCTATTTGTTTAGCACACTGTTACATTTAATATATTACCCTCATCCTCTTTCACTGTTGAAGTATGTGTGAATAGCTGTCAGTCTGAGGCGTCCACTGCTAGCGGACTTTGTTCATTTAGTGCAGTTTGCGCATCGTGTTAGACGTGTGAACTGAAAGGGTGAACTGAAAGGGTGTTAAAGGTGTGCAGCACACTGGAGCATAAGTTTTCACATCTTGTCCTGGAGTGGTCATGGAACACTGACTGTAAGCCCAACAGGTTTCAGCAAATGCGGATTCCGGCGCCTGACACTGAATTAAAAGCCGAGAGAATCACTCCTTGCCCTCTGGAACTAACTCACTGTAACCGGCTCTGGCTCTGGGACGAATGCCAGTATGCATGTTTAGGTTTTATCAAAGCCATGTCTGTTTATTTGCTTAAAAAACCCCAGCACGGCCCAAAATATGCCGTGGCCGTTTACCACAGGTCGGTTACATTTTATGTGGGAGTAACTGGTGCTCACAACTGCTCTTCCTTATTATCCTTAGTCTTTTCCCATTTTTGTATTAATGAATGTCATTGTTGCGATGGAAATGGATGAAAATATAGCTAGCTTGAAGTCCAGGAGTGGTTTCCTGTGATGTCACAGGCTCTCATAAAAAATCCTTTTCAGTCAGGGTGGTCAAGACGACTGTGAATGACTCAATCTTCCTGCGGAATCAGGCTCATACTGCTTGTAAGGTGACTGTGTTGACACAGCCCTTTGGAACGAATGAGAAAGTTAAACACTCATGAAAGAGACCTTGAAGTAGGAAACACTTGACTGAAAAATGGTTTTGAACATAATTATAATGGGCTTGAGTTGACTTTCTCCTAAATTTCCCAAAAGGAACTTAAAAAACAACCTCTGACACTGTGCCCAGTGTCTTATAGAGGGGCTTAACATACACTATACTATAGCTTCCTTTGGATAAGACTCAACTTTAATTTTATAGTTTATTTAAAACATCTCTTTGGAACATTTTCAAGTTTAAAGTTCTGTGTACAAAGTCAAGGCAAAGTAATTGGAGGGATGTGCCAGACACATACCAGAGCTGCTCTCCAAATTACAATACTCCCTTCCTAGAGAATAAGAATGCATGGAGTGGTCTGCACACTGAAATGCACTTCAGCATGATTGACCAGTGCTTCACTGTAGTTGACACCTTGTTGTAGTTGGAAAACACGCTCTAAGCAGGGAGGCCCTTAATTTATAAGATCAAACTTATATTTTAATTATAATATAAATTAACAATTATGATGGGAACTTTAACTAAAAGCTAACTGACATCTATTTCCTAAGGTTCAAAAGATGCAAGTTCCTATTCTACTTGCAGGCCTGTTGGGGGTAGATATAAATTAAATGTCTGTCCAAAACCTTCCTTTTGGAATTCATGAATGTTATGTGTCTTGTGGTAATTGAAATTGATGAAGAAATATTATGTGAGCAGCCAAGAATGTTAACACTTGCCAATATTCTTTACCAAAAGTAAATAGAAAGCACATTGCAGTTAGTGTTAATCAAAGCCAAGTCAATCAGCTGATGCAAACATTTGAAAGGAGACCAGAACTGAACACAAATAACAAAATGGCACGTAATGTAATCTGTGGTTTTTAATACAAAGGTTCGTGTGTAGTAGTTAGCGATTGCCATTACCATTGTTTAGCATGTAATGTTAGTGTTATTTTCATGGTACACTGAAATCCTCTCAGATGCTTCCTGTACATTTCCTTAACAGGTTATGTAAAGGCCAAGTCTGTTGTAGTACACGACAGGTCAGGACAGGGGCAAAATGCAGACTAACACGTCTGTGTTGACTCTACAGCATCAAGCTAGATTGCAAACATTTAAAAAATTCAAAGCTATGCAGATAAGCAGGAGAGTTAGACAACTAAATGATTTCAAGTCATTAGATTGTCTGCTTAAAGCATGTCATGCTCTTGAGCTCAAAATATCTTTAATCTTTCAGATGTTCAGATATTTTTTCCTGTTTCTAATACCGAATGTATTAAAGCAATTGCTGACCAAGGTTGGTTTATAGCAATTGCTGACCCAGAGTTGGTGTCATTACAGATCTCAGATTCAACAGCAAGGTTTGATTTCATGCACCTATGTAAAAACTTTGATTTGAATGAAGTATGTAACTTGAGTTGTTTATGTACAGAATAGACCATCCTTGCTTTGACACCCTGTGTTATTGTGGACATTGTTATTGCATGACAGCCCCTGTCCAAGTTATAGTTCACATCAATGTGTACTTTAAAGAAAGAGTGGAACATGTACACCCCCATTTTTCCTCTTTCATGAGGGCTCCCCATGGTTGTAGTGTAGGTGTAGTGAGTGTGTAGTGTGTGTGTGTGTGTGTGTGTGTGTGTGTGTGTGTGTGTGTGCGCGCGCATATGCGTGTGTGTGTATGTATGTATGTATGTATGTATGTATACACGCATACATTAATAATAAACTAAACTATGTTAAAACCTGATTTGAGAAACAATTTTTAAAATTATTTACCTTAAATTGCTGACTACCTGAGTTAGGCTACAACAGTCTTACAGCTTGATCTTTGACAGGTATGTTGGCACAAATGTCGTGTTCTGTGTAATTTAGGTGAATTTGAACAATCAGGGTCACAGTGTTCTCTCTCCTTTTTGAAAATAGAGGCCATGTAACACCAGCTCAAGAACTCAATGTTGTGGGAAGTTATGTCAGATGCTAAGATATATGGATTTGTCCCAAGGACCATACTGTGTTACAAGCTATTGGAGAGGAGGGGCGGGATGTCCTTACGCTACATGTGAGCTCACTCCTTGCCCTGGTGAGACACAGGCAAGTGGAATACCACAGTATGAAAGAATGCAGGGTGTGATCTGGGTCAGAACATATGTGAGAATGACCGGCTCTTCACAACAGAATGAGTTATGGATTTGCAGACCACATTCACTAACTTTGCGGTTTCAGAACTATCCAGCTGTCCAATTCACTTGATGGATATTTAAGTTGACTCACTGATGGAACATCTAAGGATCTTTTATTCAGTAACAAAAGGGAAAGAAATATAAAAAACAAAACTGCTGTCTAAATATTCCAGACCAGACAAGGATAGCAAACAGTTCCGCCTTGGTATGTAGGAAATTGTGCCAAATGACACATGAAACGTTCCATCTCCTTCATAAAGAGATCAAAGTAGTTGTCATGGGGTGTATTGAATGTCACCCAGAGAATTTTGTATGCGCAAAGGGCTATGGGTTCCGGAATCTATTTTACTGCTGACCTTTTATTACCTTTGGCTGTTGAACACATAAAAAGGGTACACACTTACATCAGTTGTACGGTATAAGATAGCCCCATAGGCACCACATAAACTGTAAGTTTAGAGAGGCATATCTTATTCTGGATGATCACAGCAGGACAGAATGTATAATTTAATGGTGGTTTTCGCTTAAGTTCAAAATAGCTGTTCTGTGCCTTACAGTGTCATGTCTGTAATGCTAGCTCTGCAGATGACAATGGGAAATCATCTTTCCTCTTTTCTCTGCAATTTTCCCAAATCCAGCATTGATTGCCTCACACAGTATTTCATGTTGAGCATTATCTTTTCTGTTGAAACTAATGTTCATTTTAAAAGAACAAAATATCTTTTTATATATTGATTCATTTACACTCAATGGATGT
Organism: Megalops atlanticus; assembly: GCA_019176425.1. Lineage (NCBI taxonomy): Eukaryota > Metazoa > Chordata > Actinopteri > Elopiformes > Megalopidae > Megalops > Megalops atlanticus. The sequence goes on from CM032880.1 coordinate 24,330,724, forward strand.
AATGGAAATCAGCCAATTTGTTGGGAGAATGTAGCACTCCTATAACTTTAGAATCAATAAGAAAACAGCACGTACATTATGGGTGTTTTCATTTAAACATCAAGAGGGGAGCAGCAATTTTTCTTGAGCTTTAAAATCCTTTGGCACGCTATATGTAAATATAAAACCATGGTTTGTGGCAGAGGGAAATGGAGAAAGCCATTTGGCTTCAAAAGGTGGTTTTCCATTTAGATTCTCAGACTCTCAGATTCTCCCTGCTCCCTCTGTATGTTATAGCACCAGGCTGAGAAGCAGCAAAAGCTAAAGATGGCCTGAAAACAATGAAAAATAAAGTCTTTTAACAGCAAGGTACAGCTGCATCCACACCCCTCTCCAGCTGGCACCAGCAGTGAGGGTATGAGACTCCACCTCGTGCCTCTGTGAGAACCACAGAACGGCTTACAAATCTTTATCCTGGCTCGGCTCTCGAAAACTGTCACAAGAACAGCTGCATATATACTTTGAGTTCGGCTACTGGGGCCAAACATAACAATAATAAAGTTTGTTTGTTTTAGCCTCGGATCCCATAAAGTGACCCAGCACTGACCTGTTCCATCCTGGGAAGAGAGGGAAATTTGATGAAACTGTGGTTCAATTATCTGGCCCAAAACTGTGGGCACAGCTTTGCTTACCCATGTTAGCATTCTCTTAAAAGCACAGATCATGGAGTCATAATACTTAAGGGGAAAAAAAGAGAAAAAAAACATAAACAAATGATAAGTAAGAATAAGCCAAATACAGATAGGAAGTGGCAGTGACCTGGTGTGTAGCCTTGGGAGCACAAATAACCCTTTCTCAAAGTTTTCAAAGAATCTCAAGATTTAGACAGCCCATCAAAGTCAAATCTGTAAGTTTATCACAATACCCATGGAGAAACATAGAGATTTCCCCACTGAATGTATAACATGCACATACCTGTGTCATCTAAAGTCCAGGATAAATTAGAATGGAGTAAATGATAGTAAGAGGGAAGATTCCAAAGTTTCATGAAAAAATTTGAATCGATGTTGCAACCTTTGTCTCTTACCAGTGACATTACCACAGCTATTGTACATCAATTGAAAAATAACTATTGTAGAGCTAATAAACGGGCATTACACAAATGCAGCTGAGAAGGTAAATTGTTTTGAGCAAAGCATAGTTCAAATGACACTGTTTATAACAAGAAAAATGTATACATTTTTAACTAATTGTAGGTGGTAGTGAAACTAAAACGGGAAGCCCCAGGAATACCACATTACAAGACCTGTGTTCTTCCATGTCCTTCCAGGGAACCTGAATTGCTTGCTTAAACTGTATTTAATGGGGGTTAATTCAGAGTTGTATTCACCACTGAACAGGTGGATATTGATTACATTTAAAATGTTTTCATAATCTGCCTCCTAGATATTTGTAACCACAACAAGCAAAGCAACAAATCTAGACATTTTAGAGCTATTTTTCTGGCCTGTGGCATACCTAGTTACCAAGCTAGCACACAAACCACCAAAAGCTTCAGCAGAGAAGAAATAAATTGTTGAAATATCATGTTTGGGGTTATACTGGCATTGGCAGGATGAGCAGTACTTTCAAATGTTCCCCTGTGTTCTCAGGAAATCACCATTAAGTTTCTAAATACCATGTAAACAATGTTTCCATTCCACACAACCATTAACCAAATGAGAAGCTATTCACTGCCTTGGTCTAAAATGTCAGGTAAGTGCAATGTAAAGAAAAAAAAAAACATAATAGGCTTATTGTTGGCCCAAAAAATCATGATGTGGAAACATATATTAACCCATTCACACCACTCAGAGAAGAAATTCCTTTTTCATCCACATTTTCGACATCTGCCTCATGTGGATATCACAGAGAATAGTCGGACTTATCGCACCATCTGAAGCATTTGCTTAAACGCTAAAACATTTTAACACACAAATGCAACAGTGCTGTAAACCCATAAATCTATCTGGTGACCTGGTGCAGATAATCAGATGAGCACAGCAATTAAAATTAATAGAAAATTAGAGAAAAGGGAAGAGAATTACAATGTGTACATGCATTCCACATTACTCTATGCCATTTGTCAAATGTATCAGGCAGGCACCCAGCATCAGTACATGCAGATCATTGTTCTGCTCTGTTCTATATGTGCACAACTTAATATTCAAGTGTGAGCCTACTGTTACGATGTCAATGTATTCAATGCATGTTACTTTTAATGTATATATTCCAATGCTGTAGGTGGGCATTGCCAGAGAGAGTTTTGGTATAGACTAACTGCTTCACAGTATTAGGTCTTACCGTAGAGGGGTGACACGTCTGTATACTGTATAATCTCAGTCATGATGTTTGTAAAGGAGATTATGTAAAAATAAAATCCTCATATTTTGACACAGTCTGATCAGAATGAAAGAATGATGAAGCCGTTGTATGACATAATATTTAATGCTCTATGCTTATTACTGAAATTAGCTTTTGGCACTAAAACGATTGCATGGGTTACATTAATGCCAGTGGAAAATACAAGGAATAAGAATAATAATCTTTATTTTATAGAGAACGGTTCATTAATAGTACATCTCAAAGCATGGTACACATGCATTCAATAATTCAAATTGTTCACACTTCATGTAGTACGTCAAGACAAAGCAGAAAAGGGAATTTTCACCATTAAATCTAATAGGGATGTTATAAGGATTCCTTCTTCAGTACATTGATAAACATTTGATAAACCTCACTCACCGCTCAGTATTTTCAGTAAATCTGCCACAGTACTTCGGTTGCCCATAACTGATGTCGCTTGAACTATCTGCAAGAATTGTTTCAATATAAATCCCCAAATAGAAACTCAATTTGAAATATATTTTTAAGTTAAATGCACACAATGTAAGTTGAATGTCAAAATGTGCAAAGTATTACGCAACTGTCAAAATTCAAATGGAAGTATACCTGCAGTGAGTACTGACTGTACTTTTCAGCCCTCTAAGGTGCAATTTGTGTCATGTGGATGGGTTGAAGTGTTGATTACACCCCAGTCAAACGTTTCTTACACATTCACGAGAAGTAAATGTCAGACATAATATGTAATACGGTACTCTTTTTTATTTTTTGTAACCCCCTCTGTACTCTGTATTGCACTTGAATAAATAAAGAAATAATAAGTAAAGAAAGCAATAAGCGAAGATCAATGTCAGTACAGTTCAATGTCCAACCAGCTCTTACACAGAGAAATTTCACGTTCTCTTCTTTGAGCTCTGCATGCCACACTGTCACATTCAGAGGAAAAAGATTATACCCCCTGGTGTATATGAAATGCAAAAAAACCTTGAGTGATCCTCTCAGCCAGTCAGCATAGGGGACATTTTAATTCCTGATGGCATTTATGCTGTTCCATGGACTTGCACTCTGCAGTCATCGTTAGTGTACCTCTGATGAATATAACCATGCCTTTATTGTTTTAAAGATGACTTTTGTTTGAGTAAAACAATGGGTGAGTAACCACAAATGCATGTAACACAGACATACATTACATGAGCTTCTATTTATCTAATTCTCACAATATTCAATAGTACACTGTAATCAAATGTTAAACATTTAGGAAGAATGTCTGCATTATGTTCAACATGACCTTTTCTGAATTTTTTGATTCGATGTGCAACATGGCTAGAATGTACCTGTCTTGTCTTCCCATTGGTTGCCCTCTATAACCTGATTGTATTTCAAGACACCATTACCGGAATACTGTGCCCTCATGTGCACCTTCCCTCCAAAATGTCCCTACAGACCTTCAACCCTTCAGCCGCCCTCCACAGACTAATCTCTGTATAGACTGCATCTACATTCCCCAAACTCAGATCTGCCAGATGAAAAAAATACAGAAATCCACGCTGCTCATCTCGTACTAATTCTTGTGAGCCGCATTGAAATGTAAAGTAGTGCACCAATTCAGGCATGCACACGGTACCTTGCAATCAAAGGGTTCAGTCAAACACCTCAGCTTTAACCTCCAGTCATGTATTAATCAACCAGTACAAAAAAATCCCTGGAATGTGCTCTACATTGCCTTTGCCGTGCAACTGATTTTTTTTTTTTTCCACAATGTCAAAAGTGGCTGGAATGCTGCTCACGTAATAGAAAATTCTGGTGAGCTGTGGGGGGAAGCATGAGAAAATCCCCATTCAAGACATGGTGCCATGGTCTGGGATCAGCACTGTGACACAGTCCCAGTGTAGATCCACACAAGGCATTAGTGGGTAGTCTGAGTGGGATTTAAAAACGGGGCTTAGAGAGGATCAGGCATCAATTCTCTGGCCTGAGAGAGAGGTCTGATGATAGTGGAGCTGAACTGAGCGTGGCATTAGGGACAATCCAAACCAGGACATTATTACCTCAAAAAAAGTGGAATACACTAACAAGGAACCTTGAATTTGAGAATCATAGTAAATAGCATGTGCGCTAGTAACACTTGCATGATAAGAAATGGTCAAATTGTGTTTATTTTAAGGGCAACCTGAATGTGCCTTTGCGATTATGTTGTTCCATAGATTTGTTTTCTGTTCAGCAGAATGGAACAACAGATCTCAGGAGGCATATTAGCAGGCCAGCCCCCTGCTCTTCCGAGGAAGAACACAACAATCATAAGCACGTGGGCTCTTTTCATTTGTTGTCTGTGTCATCCAAATGTTCTCCGCTCCATCAACACAAATGTGGGTTATTTATGAGCACAGCAGTAGAAATTCTGGATAAATAGCTCTACTGTCGACGTGGTAGTCAGCAGTCAGTGACATGGTCCATAAGGCGGGAGTATGGGAAAATTTCAGCTGATATAAATAGTGCAACTACACAGCTATATAAACAACCTTGTCCTGCACTCACACCTGTGTTGTCATTGGTGGCCATGTCTCTTAATAATGTCCATCTCCTGTAAATGTGGACCAACTGAAACACTGAGTATTCACCTTGTATTTTCTTGTTGTGCTTAGTTTTACTGATTGTGTTGCAAACAGGCCTATAATGATGTTGTGCATATTTCTTCAGTTTTACACTATGGATCTTACTGTAGTTCTGAAGAGCTGGAAGTCTCTTTGCAAATGAACTGAAACAATCATGAGGCACAGTGTGGTAATGGCAATCTTATGATATTACATAATTGATGGGAAAGGATCCATTTTTCTGTTGGAGAAAGGACATGTTTAAGGGTTATGAAAAGTGATATAGTAAGAATAATAATAGATTAACCATGTGTGAAAAAGTAATTTTCCAGCAAGATGGATCATTTTGGGTTTCATTAGTCAAACTGTATTACTTAATTACTACTCAGAACTGTTTTTAGCCAACATACAACTCAAGAACTGCTACAAATTCATATATATGTGTGTGTGTGTGTGTGTGTGTGTGTGTGTGTGTGTGTGTGAGAGCATGCCTCATAGTGTAGTTTCACATAAGCACTGCAATGTCCATAATATAGTGCCACTGAAAACCATTAACATTAACAACCTTTCCTAATGCCTAGTCCTCTAATTTCATTGTAACTTCTGGTTTGGAGCAGTCTCCCTCACTCACATTGTGTTTACTTTGCATCGAGTGTTAGTGGGGAAAAAAAGCACCACCATGCGAGCATGTAAACAAATTCCCCACATTCTCTACCCACAGCTGGTAGGTCTTGCATAACTGAGACTGCATTTCATGTGGGCAGGATTATCACTGTCAATCCTTTGGAAGTTCAGCATTCATACAAAGTATTACATGGTGCTGTTACCAAAAAAAAAAAAAAAAAAAGATTAAGAGTGATTGAGGTCGTTGTCCTAGATTGCTGCAAAGTTTTTTTAGAAACAGATGTAGGTTGGCTTTCTCCATTTCTGTAAAATGTGTTACTGTAATGTTGCCAAGGCACTGCGCACAACCTCTTGATGCATTTAATCTACATTAAATGTCATTTTGTCATTGGATCTCTCCTGTGAATCTCTAAGATATTCTAAGGTGTCTCTAAGAATCTATTCTAAGATATTGAGCTATTGTATGGATTTATTTATGTTTACAACATCAAGAAAATTCCAAATGGTGTTTTTATACATAAAACATGCATGAAATATGTGTTGCATGTTTGTCCTATCATGCACTGTTGTCTATTATGTGGCTGTTGTCTCATGTTTTTCATGGTGGCTGACGGCAGCAAGCAGAAATGGGCTGGACATTCTAGTAATTTACATAAATGTTCATTGAAATGTTAGATTCCTAGAATTAGTTTAGTCACAGTGATGGTAAGTGTGTACACAGTATATAAGTGTATGCACAGTATACAGCACACATGTGGCCAGCAATGTCTCTGCAAACACTGATATTCCTAGTTCTTTCATGACATTGACTACTTGAAGTTAAATATGAGAAAAAAATGTCCTTATTAAATGTGGTTCAGTCATAATCTACGCTACCAAGAGGCATTGCTTTAAGCTGACAAACAAAAAAAGCTGCTTGAATACTGCATGCCTCATGCTAACGCAGCAAGGAGACTGCACAGCACCTGTATACACATGTGAGTCTGTCTGGTTTCATTCCATCACTGACCATCTACAGTATGCAGCCCCAAGGCCTTTGCTGCTTTCTTTGGTTAATTCTCTTTGTTGGTGGAGCACAGCAATAATTTGCATACCAAATTGATGCCTGGAGGTGTGCCAATCGTCTTTGCTGCTGCCACTCAAGGAAAATGAATTGTGCTCTTTCTTTCCCAGCCCCTCTCTTGTTATGTTTGTACATCTGAGAGCAGATATCTTAAATAAGCATGGGTGATACTATTCATGGACCCGTGGAAAATAATCATTTGCATGATCAGGGGCTAATATCTGCAAGCGGATTTTTTTTTTTGCTGATTTTTCTGCCAGTTTACCACTAAGAATCAGTTGTGGACTACAGCTGCCATTGTTCATAAATGTGTGTATTTGTAAGCTGTCACAGTCTTCATGTATAAACATAACAGGGAATTTATCATTGTTTTAGAGAGGCGACAGTGGGGGCTAAATATTGATACTTAAGACATGTACAGATTTCATTAAACATAATAATGTTTTTTTTATTTTAATGTAATGCAATTTTAAACATACGGCATAGTCTACTAAAAGTGTTTCCATTGGCAACCAACAATGTATTTGCATGCCGCAGTGCATGCATATTTATTACAGAATAACATGCGTGGCCACGCTCATCTAAATCTACCTGTATTTGGCCTTCAGCCGCCCGACACCAACAAGCGTGCAGGAGAAGCAGCTGCATAAAGATTCTGAGAAATTGGCAATGCCCTCTCACTGCTATCGTTCTTTCGTCTCCATCTGAACATGACCTTGTGTCTTTATTCCCTGTGTGTACACACGTGTATGTGTGATATGTGTGTCCCTTTCCTCTTCTACCTTCCGTGTAATTAATTTGATTTCCCTCCATTTTCCCAGGATCTGAGTGTTCCTCCTCTTTTGCCTTTTCTCTGTGTCAATCTGGTTTATCTCATGAAAGTGGAGAGAGAAGGACTGCTTTCAACATCAGGTCTTATGATGTTGACATTTTAAAACGACCATTACACATACAGAATATATATATATATATATATATGTATGTTTTTTAAAAGCCTTTTAAAGCCATGACATTCCAGCTGCCTCTGTGCCCTTCATCCTCATCTGACTGATTTTAGCCGAAACGGCAGGATTTTTATGACACTAATAAAAGTATGTTTCTATATGATTGAGCACTGAGCTGGTCCTCTCATGCTATAGGGTAATCTTATTGAAGGCAGCAACTTATCTTTGTTGTTAGATTGTAAGTGCAGCTACCCTTAAAAAGCCTTTTGATCATTTTTCTCATGTTCAATAATGCATTTTTTATTTTATTTCCCTCTGTAACACATAAAATCCCATTTTGTGTGCTCTTGCAACACCAGCTGAAAAGCTTAAATTGTGGTCAATGGCCACACATGCATTTTTATGCACAAAGCATAATTTGACCTTAAACACATGAAGATAAACCACAACAGGCCATGCTTAAATGTTACACAGCTGCTGAGAGACATTCATTCAGTCCATTTGGTCTGTGTAAACCGTTGGTCTGTGCATTTAAGCCAGCGACTTCAGCTGGCCTTTGTGCATGTGTGAGGGAAGGTGGTACATTAACAAGTACAGGCAGGCACTGATTAGCAGGTAATGCACTAAGTCATTAAGTGGGGTTAAGCGCTGCGTTGTATAATGTTAATACACCGGATTTGCCTTAGTTACTCAGACGGGCTTTCAATCTCTGAACTGTGGCAGTCACATGTGGGCTACAGCTGTGTGCTCAATGGGTGCAAGGAATCTGTAGGAAAAGGCAGAGGTGGAAGAGACGCCGGAGCCCACCGATCGCAAAATTTTCATCTGTGTGCCACCGAGAGATGCGGCTCTGAGATAATCTCCTTATTAAATTTCCTTCACCGTGATTTGTGTCTTCATGGAAAGAAAAACACAATGTAATTCAACTTGCTCCCTGCCAGGTGAATTTCTGAAGTGGCTGCAGTAATACCCATCCTCCATCCTCCGTCGTCGTCTCGTTGATTGGCGATTGGCTTCGTGTTAAGTGACAATCTCAGATCAAGGCACGCTCAATTTAGTCTCTCTCTTTCCTCTGAGGTCCACATCAAGGTTTATATTGCATTGGAGCTCATGTGTTTTTTCCGTGGGAGGCTTGTTTGTCAGAATGGAGCCTTTGAGAATGAATGTGTTTTTTTTTCTTTTCTGCAATCTACATACATGTCTTTGGTGCGTGTCAAATGAGACTAATAGGTGTAGTAAAATGAGAGCTGTTTCTCTGACCCTGCTGACTTTCCATCCTCTGGGAAGGGTGAGATTTGTTTCATGTGCAGAAGCCATGCATAACCAATTAAGGCCCTTAATGTTCCACCGGAAAAATGCTTGAAAAAAAAAAATCAAAACAAAACACAATGTGTGACTCCCACAACATGTTGTTCAAACAGTGAACAGAAATGCTCTTGTTGAACTCAATATATATAAGTGGTAGGGAAATATGCAAGAGTGTGAAAATTGACAAAAATTATTGAAACATATTTTTAGCATATCCTCAAATTACTGTTCAGTAGAGATAAAGTTCCATACAGTCGAGGTTGCATTTGATGTGGTTATAGCAGTACTTTATTTGGCTTGGAATCTGACAAAGGGATCGCACCCGGCCATGAGTTGAGGTTGATCCCATGTGTGGACACCATAAACAGGGAAAAGAAAGGGGGGAATGGGGTGGAAGAGGGATGCCAGAACATCTAACACAGAAAGGACATTGTTAGTGTGATTTTATAGTCATGAATAAGACCAGTTTACATAATTTTTGTTAATTGCGTAGGGGTTGTCCGTGAATTGTCCTCCCAAATCTTCATTTGGAACTTTAATTGTTACTCAAATTTTTATGAATGGCTTGCTTTGCTTTACCTTAATTACATCTGGTAATATTGCTTTAGTGTATCTGTAAGCTAGGGGTCTTTCCCCTAGAATGGCATTTTGATCCAGACAGCTCCAACAGTAGGAATCTAATTGTTTGTTCATGTCTCACGCTTTCACTGTCCACATTCACTTTGATTTAAGAACATAGACAATCTATCCCCGATAGGTAGCGCTAGATGTGATACATTCAGTTGCTGTCATACTGTTTTTGGCAGTGTAATTTATATTTCAGGGTAATGTTTTGTAAATACCATGCACATTTTAAATGTAACATAAGAGAATTCATGGGCTCAGGAGTTGGCTCATAAGCACAGCATGCCGAGCAGAGTGGAACGGATGTTGTTCCCCATTTGGACAGATCCCAGCTCATCCTGGAGGATTTGGAGGGGTCATGCTCATCCCTCCTGTGGACAGGATAAGGGTATCTTAGTGTACCATGCCCTATAAAGCACTGAAAGATCTCCGGAACATTCTCACCTCACCTGCTTCTCCTCCTTCCAGAGGCATGTGTGCACTGAACTACTTAACCCAGGAATAGCAGCTGCTCCCAGGGTTTGCTTCCATTTGACGAAATTCAACTTGCTACCTGTCAGGTGGGTTTTGAGATGGCTATGGCAGTCCCTACCATCTGTCCAGAGCTGTCACTTGATTGTCAGTTAATGTGAAGCCAAAGACATTCTAAGTCCCAGGCATGATCAACTTAGTCTCTATTCATTTTCCATTTACATCATAAAGGCAGAGGATGTCATGTTATTGTATCATTCAGGGTGAAATGCTGATGTATACCTATGAATGCATCTACAGTTTAGATGCCCATTTATGTAATGTATCATGATGTCTGCGCAGATTTTCTGTCTTCTCAATATAAAATGTATATGTATCTGTCAAAATGTTCCAAGTCACCACAGTAATTACGGAAAAGCTTTGTCCTTTACAATGAACCTTCTCTCCATTAATATACCATCATCCATTTTATTGCTCTATGGCCCCTTTTATAAGAAGAATTATAATTAATGGACATTTTTCATGTTCTTTTCCCCAATTTTCCTTTGTTATCCCACAGTTTCTTTACACTTCAAATTCTTTTCCTTATAACTACTTCCATCATCATGAACACAAGAACCGTGCCTCAATCATATATAATTGATGGATACTACAATCTCTGTACTCCCATTAAAATGTAACATGCTATAATCATTTTCTTATGGAACAACCAAGGTATCAACTCTTCTATCTAAATGAACAAGATCTCCAACTCAAGGAATATAATGAAAGCAGAATGTCAAGAGCTGGATGTCTTGTAATGCTGTAAGAACTGCTTATTATTGAGACACATCAAAAACTAAAATCCACATAGATACACTGGGTCTTCCTTGAATCTTTACCTCAAGGAAGATGTGCAGCCTCATCAAATAAATACACTACTTATTCTCAAAATGTCCACTGTTAACTAAAAAGGATGCTATATCATTAATGGTCTTACTGGTCTGGAAAAGGCCAGTTTCTTCTTTCACATCACCTAACCTTCTCAGAAATATTACAATGTCCAAATCCACCTAGATCTTTAAACAGAAGTAATTTCACTACTCTGAAATACTAAATCAATACAGGACAGATCAAGGTTTTGTGGATATAAAGAATCATTCAAACATGAAACATTCCTATTTAACCTTTCACAACAGATTTTTCCCCTGAATGGTGCTTTAATTAACAACATCTCCTCTCTAAGATGTACAGTTTAATACAGTTTTTCAAAAGCAAAGGTCATCCATTATTCGTTATACATAATCACTGTATAATGTAAAACTTCTATCAAATGCAGTCTCTAACAAGCGCTGGTTGTTTTAGTTGATAGGGGCAAAACTTCATTTCAGTGAATAAACACCAGTCTCTCCTAGTAGCTGGCTATCCCCTTTCAATTCAGTTTTTATGGGAAGCTTTGACAGTTATTCATTTACCAGTCCGATATTAGAATTGTTGAATCTTAAAACTCCATTCTCATGTGCTACCATCAGACAATGGCCTATACAACAAGTAGCAGTAGTGAGGATTAATCTTATTATATGATGGCAGAGCTTTTTTAAAGCCTATGAATACTGACATCAAAGGAGATGCAAGAAGCAGCCCCCACAATTACATATACACCCTCCCTCTTGTGGTGATAGGGCAGTGGACATACATCTTGCTCAAAGGTGCAACATGGTGTCAGACCTGAAGACTATAACAAGTTGAGGACAAAACGTTTAGAGACAGATGATATTTTGTAGCTTGCATAATTGGTAAAATATGTTTATGGTGATTGCAAAGTAAAAAAATCCTACATGAGCAATCTAATCTTTTAAAGCTCACCATAGTCTGTGAAATGATCATTCTATCTTTTCTGAAGTCCCTTGACACATTGTTGTGAAAGAACAGTGGACACATTTGCTCAAAAATGCCTCTCTCTCTACTAGGAGGCTATAACATTGGTATATTTTTCTGTAAAAAGCTGTTATTGGGTTTTTCCCTTTAAATTTTTGTTCTTTTCTGAATAGATCATCTCAGAATTATGGTTTGTGTTCAGAAGTATTGTTACCTTTTACTGTTCCTGGGGTGAAAGCAGAGATAGGAAAGCGATCATTTACACATAAAGCACCTTGGTCTTGGAACACCTTACCAAAGATACTTAGATTAGTATACTTTAGATTAGATACCTAAGTACACATTGAAATGTAATGCACTTTCTCTGCTTTATTGCCAGGTCTCTATGGAAAAAGGTTCCTCACCTCAAGAAACGTCCTGGTTAAATAAAGGTTACTAATAAAAATGCAACATCGCGTCACTTGAAGCCTTACAAAAGTTGAGGAAAAGACTTTTTACACCACCTTACCTATAAGACATCAGATCATGGGAACCTCAAAGGAAAAAGATAGGGTCCTTACACTCCCTCTCTTGATAGACTACGATCCAGTTATAGAGATAAAAATTCACAGCAGCAAAAATTTTTATTTGACCAGTGGATAGCCTAAATGTATTGGATGAAGTTGTATTAAAACAGCTCAGGTGTGGTGCTATTTTAAATGGTAGAAGGAACAAGCACAGCACTTGCATTGAACAGAAAATGTGACATTTTGGCTGTTGTAGCAAGTTGAATCTGCTCTAATAACCAAAATGCCATACTTTCTTCTCAGTAAAAGATAGTATTATAATATGAGACATTTAAATGCCTGTCTCCAACAGTAGCCATTAGATACCAGGGATAATTTTGGTGCCAAGCAAATAAATGCCAGGGCTACTAATAGTTTAAAATTTAAAATTTAGTTTAAAATACAAAGAAGTGGGAAGATCAAAATGGACAAACAGTACAAAGTTACAGAATGTATTTTATTCACCCTCACTAACTGATAAACCATCTGCAGCTGCTATATATATATTATAGACACATAAGAATAAGTAGCAAAGCAAGACAACATATTCAGTCATCCACCCAAACTCACACAACAAATTTCACATGTGCTGTCTCTTTAACCTAATTAATTACACCTACATTAGTTCCAGTGTGACTTTCCTCCTCTCCATCTTAAATCATTTCTGTTAAATCCCTTATCCTATCCTTATCACTGAACAAAGCTCGAAGCAGTGTCAGTAGTTGCTTTAACACACATTCTTGTGACTAATTGCTTTATCGTGTGCGCTGTGCTGCTGATGTCTCAAAAGAGATCAGTATCAACATGTTGCTGAGTACTGGGAAAAGACAAAGGCATGCAGTTTTATCACTGTTGTGTTGACATACTGCAATTGATGCATACATTATACACTAGATGCAGCTGGATTATGCTGTAGTACAAGTTGCTAGCTAGTAGACAGACTAGCTATTAATGCAGCCAGTTAAGTCTGGCATTTAAAAAAAAAATCAGTCTGGGTAAAAACAGGTGTGACCAAGCCCTGAACTTTTCAATTTCAGTTTCTTCACAGCAGTACAGGGTGTTCTGCTGTGTTCCACTAAAACATTTACTGGCTTGTCTGTGTGAAATCCTGGGTCACCATGCCCTCTCCCAACTCTTTTTCACAGTTGGCTTGGGATAAGTGTTATCATTGATTGGTAAAATACTTAATACTTATACTTACTCTTTAAATAGATCTGAAACTCATTGCATTTTCTTGCCTTATATTTTATACAGTATCTTGCTTTGTATTTTGCATGAATACAACTTGCTGTTTTCAGTTATTTGTGTGCTTGTAGTATGAACCAGCATCAGTGGAATAGAGAATTACAACAAGATTTCATAACCATTCATTTTACAGCTCAGATGAATTAAAAGTTGGAAATTGTGAGCAAAAAGCAGGAGCAGCCATCATAAATCTGCATAGAGTACTTGCATGCCCCATTAAGACTCATTTAAATGTGAAATACTCATCTTTGTGGCATTGTAGCAATATGGAGGTGCACATCATTGTGTGTCTCTGTATGGAGGCATGTCCAGATACAGTTTGACATGAATGCCCCTATTGCAATCAGTTCAGCTGTTTTGGCCTGCAGACATAACATATGAGACACTTTGAAAACAGTGTGCAGGACTGATTTTGAGAATATTTTATTTTTAGTTTCATAATTTTGTCTCTAGTGTACACACACCCCTTGAGATCAAAGCCATCTTAATTATTTGTTTCATAATATGCTTTGTGATGCTGGTGCTGAAGAGACAAAATGTTCTTTTGACTACTCAATTAGACATTGAGGCATAAATTATGTTGTTATGTTGGGTCAGGGTCACCTTGCCAGTCCTACTGTTTGGGTCAAGTCTTCTTCCCTGCATCTGGAGTTGCATTACAATCCATTTGTTGGCTAATCTGTTGGGGGTGTTTGCCCAATGACTATGCTTGCCCTCTGCACAGGAATTGGTGTGCAATATTAAAATCTTAGCATTCCAATTGAGAAAAATGTGAATCGATTACTCACAAACTGTGGAGACTGACTAAACAGGCTCCACAATGTCCAGCATAAACGATACTGACGGACAAAGATGTCCTTGCAAAAATGGTAAGAGAGTCTGAGGAAGCACACTCTCTTTAAGTAATGGACAGAATAAAACAGGTATGAGGCACACATCAGAACAAAGCATGCAAAATAAATTCAAGAATGATAGTTGACACTTCACCTTCTTGGAATGTTTGAATCAAAGTTACATAGGATCCTTCTGTATGATATCCACACCAATTAAAAAGCGACACTCAAAATGTTAAGAATTAATATTTTTCCTTTAGCTTCTGAAATGTGGAGACATTTGAGTGTAATCACTTGTCAAAATGAGGATATGTATTGTAGCTGACATAATGTGACATTTACTCAAGTTTCCATCTCGGGGCATTGACATTTTCAAGAAGTCTGCTTATATCAAACGTCTCAGCTTAAGCAATGGACAGAAACAGACATCAGACTGGGGAACAGGTGACTGTGAGTATTAATATCTCACTTTAGAAATGTAATATCCATTCATCACGTCACCAGTCAAAGCCACACAGGTCCTAAATCAGCTCTGTTGTGGCGGGTTTGTTTTCAGTTTCAGGGAATCCTGGCGGAACTCCGAGCCAATATTTGTCCCTGAGAATGATCTTTGTTGCCATAGTTATGGTGTTGTCCCTTAAAGTTTTGGCTCTGCTGGCCTGGAGAATTTAATGCCTAAGCCATCTGCTTGTCACTGCTCATGAGGGCCATGATCTGGATTTTTCACTGTCTTAGAAGATATCCCAAGCTCCACTGTGCTAAATCTATGTGACAGAAGGCTAGAGTAAGTGGGACAAAATCAATCTGAAACAGAATAAAACCAAACTGAATTGGCTGGCTGTCAAGGGGGGACATATGACCATCATGTCACCAAAAATTAAGGTGATATGTAACTACAACTACTGCAGGAAACCCAAAGAAATTGCACTTCACCACAATGAAAGCTTTGTTACTCACATGATATCTCATTTATAAATATCAAAATGACTAATAATGAAGGGGGAAATAAAAGTAGACACCATTCAGAATGATACAAAGTAATGGCTTCCCAATTACCACAATTTCAAAACATCACTAACATCAGCTAGCACTGATTGTTACAGCTTTACTAAGAGTACATACTTTTCTATTTATAAAACACAAATGAACAAACAAACCAGGAAACACCTGCAGACAAACCTGCGTCTGTCCTTTGTTGCTCCTTTAGGTTCTTTTAAATTCAATACTTTTATGAAGCCAGTGCTTTTTGGCACTTTCAGAATCCCCTCATGGACACATTACCTCGTCATCATCAGCTCTGAGCTCTGCAAGTCTACAGCGCAGAAGAACAGCTCAATATATCCACGATACCGCTGAAAATCCTGTAGAATCCTATAATAAATTGGTCTCACCCTACAGGGAGTAGGGCTGACCTGTTGGGGTAATATATCAATTAATTAAATCATCAAACACCTGTTGAAACATCCCCTTTGGTCGCCTTTTGACACAACCAGTGATGTCTTTACTGTCCTCACATGAAGTGATTAGCAGCTCTTGATCTTTGACATGTGTATAGCACAGTTGGTGTAATATTGTATATAGGATGTGTGAGTTTAATTACAATAATTCCCCTGGGCTAGAGGAAAGTAGTCCAATCCCCTCCTAACAGCTTCCTCACTTGTAGAGGCCTGGTGCCGATGGAGGGCTTGTGTGTATATTGATGTCCCCCTGCTCACAGGCTGATTACAGGCTTGTGTGCTAATCAGCTTGTTGAAGGCTACGTTTGACCTTTTGTCTCCACTATCTTGCCCTCAGAGTCAGATAGCTTCACTTCTCGGGGAATCCAAAGGATTTTCCCCCACCCCTGCAGAGGTCTCAGAAAACATGATAATGTTCTTCATGCCAATTTTGGATTAACAGCTAAACTGCCTGAAGCTAGGTGTGGGGGTGAGAAGTTTTTGCTCTCTGACTGGGACGTTTTCTACAGTATCCCATGTTAGGCGCATATGGCCAATTTGATCATGCTGCAACAGCAGTTTCCTTTTCACCGCCACTCTCACTTAGCTTCCCCCAAGCCTGTTATTTCTGCGATTTCACATTGCAAGATTTTTTTTGGTGTGACTGGAGGAAGCTGCCCTGGAAACAGTGCCCCTCACTGACTGAGTCAATCCTATGGCAGTGAATGGCCATACCTTTCTCACTAGATCATAATTCACATCGCTTGAACGTTGCCTGTTGATCAAAATTATTCCAGCTATTCCAAAAACACATCCAAATGAATTATGCATGAATCCCCAAGGATGTTTAAAGGGATGCATTTTCTTTGTGTTGATGCCTCATATGCCTTTTCAGTTTATCATAAACAGCAGTTCCTTCCAAAGCCTCATATTCATTACATACTGCAGCAAATGATGTGTTGAGCTCACTCAGTGCTAAGCCATGTATGCGACCATATATGATGTGGCAGACCATCTAACAGGCTTACGTAACCGCTCTGTTATATCATCAACAGCATTACATTAACTGTAAAGGAGGGGTAGGTTTGGCTCTGGAGGTGCTGTGCAGTCACTGGTGAAGGGAGTTCCCCAAACAAAACCTCAAAATGATGAGGCAATATAATGATCCCAGCGGAGAAGTGGAAGCTATGATCATTATGGTCTGTCTCCAGAACACATGCCGGGTGTGTCATCAACGTTATACTCAGATCCAATGTAATGTGCCCTCTCTCTTAAATTAGATGCATCGGAAAAGCTGACTAGATATTTAAGTGCAGATGTTTCCATCTGAAACCTTCCATTACAGAAACACTGTTGATGTGAAAGTCGCACATAGTTCTTATATAGTGAATCTGGATAGACATTCAAGTTGCAAAAAGTATGGTTTTCTGCTAGCTAATCACTTGGTACATGACATTGAGCTTACCATGATAGAGTTAATGAAATATGTTTCCTTTTATCTTTCACCATGGTACATTTGCCATTTTCAAACTAAGACAGCATTTCTAAATTTTATGAAATGTTAGGTTTGTATGGTGTGTTGAATTTGCTTGATGTGTCTTCCATACTGCATTACTTGCTGTGTTGTTTAGAGCTCGTATGATACTCTGATCCAATTAAGAAGCTTTGTGAAGCCATAACATTTATCACTGCCTAATTTCACTTGGTTCCTCTTTTGCATCTGGACCAATTAGACTGAAGAAATATTCCACAACAGACTGTGACCATCCCTCCCATTATTAAACAGTGATGGTGAGGATCATAAGGGAGGATCAAAATGTATGTGTTGAATACGTATTGTAACTTTCAGTCACCATTTCCTGCAAAGTTTTGTTCTTCGGTCAGGGATGCAGCTTATCTTTCAAATGCTTTTAGCCTCAGAATGATTTACAGAGGAGAAAATCCTTGAATCACAGCGAGGGAATTTAATTTCAGTTTATTATTTGTTCGCAGTAGGTGGTCTTGCATTGATTGCTCAACGCATAATTGAAAAGGCGCACCAGTGTCCGAGACTGCTACGTTGTTTTGTCCATTTCCCATTGTGAAACAATGCTGAGGGTTTGGGTGTTGTTCAACGTGGAGAATATGCAGACTGTTCAATGATCTGCAGAGCTCGCCAAACTCAATATTCATTAATACGATGAGGCTAAAAACAGACATAAAGGGCTGCCTGTTCAGGCTTCCTGTTAAGGGTTAAAGTGCACTTGCCCATTCTCAGATAGGGGAGGGGAGATAGGGGAAAAAAAAGTACTTGCTGCAGAGGCAGGAAACCATGAATCAGGCGCAACAGTGCAGGAGCAGAAGAAGAAACAAAATTCTGAGATGGCTCTGATTCTCAATGGCCTTTTTTTTCAGGGCTGAACGTATTTTTTCTTTTTTTTTTTTTTTGTTTTGTACAACAAACCGTAAGCTAATCTCGTTAGATTTACAACACCCCTTTGACAATGAGTTACTCTGTCATGGACAACCACTTTTTAGCTGAGATCCAGCTTGGAAAAACAAAATGTCACTCATGTCTTAAATGGAGAATACTTTGATTTTTCAAATTAAATCAATTGCCACAACTACTGCGGTTTTGTTTTGTTGACGTTTTGTTTCATATTGGTGGAAACAATGTCACGAATGATTAATTATTGCAACTTTGGGGACATAGCCATAGCCTGTTGTTGGAGACAGAGACAGCAGCATTCTATCATCATTTTACAAAACTGTTTCATTTCAGAATGAATGTTTCATCTTTCAGAATATAAAAAAAACAAAAACAAATCTGTGTTGAAAATAGAAAACTAGGAGAATGTTTCAAAGCATTGGGTAAGAATTATTCAGCTGGCAACATTTCAACTTTGTCATCACATACTGCAGTATTTATGGAGTTTCTGTATTTCTGGCATCGCTGCAACACTCAAACTGCTCTTCAGGGTCTGGATTACCACTGTTCCTGTCACACACCAAATTTAAATACACGTCAAATTACAAACAGTGTGGCATGGCATGTCGTGCCCGTTTTTTCAGATCTCCGGTATTCCGCTGCTTTCTGGCAGCGCTGCAGCACTCAAGCTGTTTTTTTTCGCGGGCCTGGATTAGAGCTATTCCTGTCGCACAGCGGGGCCTCTCTGTGGTGGGACGGGGAGCACCGGCGTCTCACAGCTCCGGGGCCTTGCGTGCGAAGCTCGAGCGAGCCAGTCTGACGGCGAGGGGTTCGCGTGTTTCCTCCCCGTGCTCGGATTTCGTTCCCCCCGTCTCCCAAAGACATGCAGCCAGGCTCAGCTGGCTGTTTCACAGCAGTGGTGCTATGGACAGCCGATGCCCTACCTGGGGAAGCAGGAATTGGGACATAAATAACCACCTAGCTATATCAGGAAAGTAATAACTCAGCTGGTTTTTTTTTTTTGCACGCTGAGACTCGGTTTTCTGTTTTGGAAAAGTTTATAATCCAAGGTGTCCGTAGGTCAACATGTACACCGTACAAAAAATGCCTCCGAAAACCATGGACAGTCATACAGTAGTGTATATTTCACACCAAGATGTTGGTGTGAACCTTAGCAGTGTAATGTTTGGTTTGTGGATAGGTATCCCAGTAGAGTCCCCATTGTTTGTAATGTATATTATTGGTCTTTCCATGACCGGGTCCATTTGCTTTACCATTTTCTTTGCTGTCATTGAGGGAATTATGTTTGCTTTGATGTCCTGTGACTGTAAAAATCTTAAAGTAAATGTATTTATTTGCTCCTCTCTAAGGATATAGTATTCCATTCTCACACATACAGCTACATTGCAAGAAAGCTCAAAGTTATTGTCCAAGGACCAGACACACATTAGAACATGCTGACAGTATATTTCACATGGGGAAAAAATAATTCTGCAGAGGCTGAAGCCTGTTGAGACTGAAAATTTTCTGAACGTATGCAGTGCTTACAGATATTAGTTGGAATAATGACAGATAATTATCAGCAAAATGTTCAAACACAGGTGGACTGCGTGTACTGAGTACCACAGTGAGTGAATGTCATGCGAAACAGATGGTGTTTCAATAATACATTTGTGTTGTGCATTGGAGAGTCTCTGCAGACAGCTATTAAAGGATGGGGGGCAGTTCACTCAGGGTTCAGCATTTCTCCCTCAACTCAGTGGAAGAAACGTCATGGGCTAAGGTTGCAATGCGGGGCATTAGCCCCTCATGGACCCTGTGTAGCCCAGGATATCCTGCAGATATTCCTCTTTCCTGAGTATTGCACACAGTTTGAAGAATTGAAGGAGAACATTCCTTTCGTCCAACACATTCATGCTGCATGCAAACATTGGTTTATGCAAGGCATAAATCATACGGGGGCATACGGTTTAATAAACCTGTGATATATCTCAGGGCTTTGTGCTTTACTGAAATATTATTGCAGTACTCATGTCATGTGTTCTTTTTGGTTGAATGTTATTACCATTAGTAGTATTTTATAAGCAAGAAAGAGAAATTGTAGGTTACTCTCGAAAGAAAGTATATTGTACCATTCCTTGGTGCAGAAAATGCTAATCTGTGATCTGGCTTATGCATCAAGGGGTAGAGGCACATTAATCTTTCATTATTTTGACCATGTCTCATCAGTATCTGAATATGCATGGCTTTATCCAGGGTTTTGTCCATATTTTGAAAAACCTTAACAGTATTTGTGTCTAATTTGACTGGTTTCAGAACACTACAGTAGCAACTGAAGCACTTAATTTCATCCATGCTCAAGCCAGAACATTGTGGTTCTGTTTATATTAACAACTTTTCATTGCTCATCTTGCAGTCAAATGCAACAAAATACAATGTGCCATCTTCAGTGGAAATCCCTTTATGGGTTATAAGGTTCTTACTTCAATGCCAGATTACTTGTGTCGGAACCCAAGGAAGATTGTGGCATGTGTATGTGAAGTATATGACATTTTTCATTTGTTACAGTCTGATCACATACCACTACTAAGTGCTATGTGCTGCAAATGCACAGCTTTGGAAAGAACCTTCCTCTTTGGTCCCAAGCTTTTAAAATATATTCACATTGTGCACTTTACTTTGAAGCAGGCGCCCTTGTGCATGACTGGTGTGACGTTCCAGAGTTTGTCTTGTGATTCCTTTATTCTTTTTTAATGTCATTCTGACCTTAGTCAGACAGGGAAATATAAAAGGCTTAGAAGCACACTGCTCACAGATTACAGCAGTGCTTGATTTCATCTTCCATAAGCATGCAGGGTTTAGTGGTGACATGACTGCTTCAAAAGGTTTATCTGATGGGAAAGAGACTCACAGAGCCCTGAGCCTTTAAACAACTGTAAAATCCAGGACTCATCAGGCTCCATACAATGTGACAGCCGATACAGAAGATTTAGTATGGGTGCTGGATGAGTACTGTAATACCAAATGTGCTGCACAGTACAGTAGGCATTAGGGCTAGGGAGATTCACTAATCCCAATCTAATTTCACTCTGACCGCCTCTTGGTACCCGCTATATATGGGTGATCTTCATAATAAAATCTCATTAACTTAACTCTGAACTTTACCCAGAGCAAAGGTCAATTCTCATTCCATTGATGAACATGTATGTAATGACTCAAAATATTTCTGCAAAGATTAGGAGTTTAGGATTTAGAACAAACTGACAAATCAGAACAGACAGTCCTCCAAGTCTCCCAAAACTGGACATCTGCCAGATTTTTTGTCATTCTATATGTGCCTTTTCTCTATTTTCTTGAAAATTCAAACCAAACTAAATAAGTAAAAAAAAATCTGAGATTATTTTTTATGTGTGATTTTATTGTCATACAACAGCCTCTCAATTCAGTTCAGTGCTTTGAAGCTAAAGATGAAAATAATACCAAACATAAGCATATAACAACAATTGTTAGCATACATGTAGTGAACAATGGTTATCTGAACCAGAACACTGGGACTTGGACAGTGAGGTTGCCAACATGCTTTTGGAGTCTGTTTGTGAGAAGCAGGTTTTTATGAATATGATAATGATGTGCTTCAAATTAATTTGAAATATTCCCTTTTAGATGATGTTGAGGCCTCACAATTCACCTGAACTACCCATCAAGTATCACATCTCTGGCCTGGTTAGTTATTAATTAGCCAAATTTTCCATTTTTAGAGATCATTAATAGTGCCCTTTATATAAACAGCTATATCCCCACAGACAATGGGAAGAAGGGCATTATGCAGCTCTGCCTTAATGTCTTGAGATGCTGTGACATCTCCACAAAAAAAAGCTTTTATTTGTGTGAGACAAGCTGCCTTATTTAAAATGCCCATTTTACCCATTAGCGCTATCACATGACAGATAGCTCTATTTTCCTTCTCATTACAGCTGATCATCATTATAGTAGCCCTCTTTAAAATAGGCAGAGGGTGACATACAAGACTATCACTCCTGCACATGCAAACCTGCAATATTAAAAGGCAAAAGCAGAAACAAATAATATGCAAGAATAAAATACCTATAAATGTGAACATTATAGTTCAAATACTACAAAAATGACTACAAGTTATATAGAGTTCAAAGAATTGGCAAAGAATGAAAATAATAGCTGAAAGCTTACAAACAGAAAAATAATAATGTCGACTTCTATTGAAAAGTAAAAATGTAAGCTGGAAGTTAATGACAAAATGATGAAAAGAAACAGAAAAGTCATCTGATAAATCTGAATTCATCTGATAAAGGACCAATAAATAAATATATCTCTTGTCAGGTCAAACAGTCAGTGTTTTTTTCTGCAATGACAAATTAGCTGTTTAATATTGTTCTGGTCATTCATTAAAAGGATTCTTTCCCCAAACATAACATTCTGTGCAGGTCCTGTACAACCTCTTCAATATTACCTTTTACCATGTTTTTCTTTTCCTCCATCTTCCTCCCCCTGGGCTCTTTCTTTTTTCTCTATCTCTCAGTCTGTTTCTCTGCTTTGGTGCTCTGAGCACTGGAGTTGGGAAAGGAAAAGTCCTCAGAGAAACAGTTAACATCCGGCATGCACTCCAGTGACTGGACACAGAATGGCTGAGGCGCGTGTTCTTGCGCATCTGTTCTCATAAAGGGCACTGAAAACAGAGATTTACTTGACTGTTTCAGATTGTTTAGAGAACAATTGCAATATAATTTGACCTCTGAACCACACTTACTTAAACAATAAACCACAAAACTCAATAAACATTATCATTCATTAATTAAAAAATACAAAGCTAAACATCACAAAAGGTCAAAATGGGAAAAAGGACCCCAGCAAAAACAGAACAAAAAAATACAAAATAAAAAACAACAAAAAAACAAAAGTGAGCTTAATCGTGAATGTATGAATGGACAATGGCACTTGAAGAAAAGGTCCTTATCACCATCAACTGTCAACATGATTAAATTGTTATTGATAAATAGATCATTTTATTTGTGTTACTGCTGTGTTACTCAGTGCCTGCCCTGGACCTGCAATGTTTTGTGGATTTACATTTCATTTTGTGGATTGAAATCTCAGGGGCAAAGATTTCCAATTGAACAAAACCTTTCCTGCATTTCTGATCACATGTACGCCTGGTACAGAAAGCCAGTTTATTTTTAGTATGTCTTGTAAAAATGTGCATTGACGTAACTACAAGATCCAATGCATTGCACAAACAAAAATAGCCAAAAATTAGATTCAGTTTCCATGCTGAATTCCCCATCATGTGACAGATCTGACCAACATCAATTTTATACCTTCAACTTGTGAATCCTGGACATAAACACAGGGGACAAGTATCGGTTTCCCATTGATTATGTAACAACGGATGCACGTGACTTATTTTTGCCGGGGATGAGTAAATGAGGGTGCATGTCACATGTTAACTCAGAAAAGTTTGCTAATTAGTGTGTGTTACAGCTAACGAAATTGCATGTTAATGACTAAGTCATTCTGTGAACTAGCCTATAAATGAGTTGCTTTTACAAGGCAAGCATAATATTTTAAATAGCGTATAGGCATGTTTCCAGTGTCAAATTGCTCTTCAGTGTGACTATAGGACTATTTCCAATTATGGCTATCTGTAGGTGATATGGGGTTGAAATCAGGTAGCCCCAGGTATGGTGACTGCCTTGTTCTCAATGAAGCCAGGGCATGGTTACACTTACCTGGCAAAATCAGGTGAGCCAATTATCTAACGTTACCAAGCTTATGATGCTGGAAGACATTAAAGTCTGTTAAGCAGGACTTGAGATTTGCAACTTTTGTTGCAGAAAGAAAAGCGATGAACTTTTACTTGTTCAGTCTATTAGTCTATTGGTCCTCAGGAGTGCTTGGTCAGTTTCCATTCCAGTTGTGACAGTATTCACCCATATACCAGAGGTAAATGGAATTTTCACACATCATTTTAAGATAATTGCACAAACATCAATATTGTGACTGATCCACTCTGCATCCTAAAGTTAAGTTGCTGGAGATAGAAACCTTTACCATATTTTTCAAGTTCTTGTAGTAAGCCATCAACTAAACTCTACTGTGTGATGTTAATAGTCTATGAAATAAGCAAAAATGTTTCAAAAGCCAGCTTGTTAGCCAGCTTGTTAACTGGCTAGCTAGCATATCCAGCAGCACCATGTAGAACAGATAATATCTAGTCCTGTTCACCATTTTTGCTTGAAAACTGCAACAGCATTTGAGAATATCTCTTAAGGATCTTTTGGTTTTAGAACTAAGTGCTTTTAAAGGGTAAACATGCTCGTATGAAGTTATTTTGACCTATAGCTAAAAAAGCACACTGTGTTCTTGAAACAGGCTGTCTCAACAATCTAATTTAGCATATGCCCTAAAACTTGCAGCATATAATGTATGGGATTATGTAGTAGTGATTCATTTTGTTGCTTTAATGGTTAGTCTTTTCTGGTTTTATAGTTAACAAAATTGATGAGATCCTCAAAAAGCATACAACTAGAAACGTTACATATTGTGTGACTTTTGACCTCCTGAAGGCTTTTTTCACCATCTTGGCTGCTCTGTGTCCCTTGAAAGTGTGACATAACGAGAGAGCACATCGGAGACAAGTGAATACACACACAGAATATAACTGCTGGTCTGTGCTCAGCGTCGTGGAACAAGACGTGGCTCGGCCTTTCATAAATAGATGATGGAGAACAGTTAGAACGGAAACCGCTGTTGGGATGAAAGCAGTGCTGGCACAAAACGCACCCAATATGAATGGGGAGAGGAGGGGGGGGGGCATAACCTTTGAAAAAGTGCAGACATGCCTCCAGTGTCCCGCGGAAAGAGTTACTGCACAACTAAAAGCATGGCAATTATCCTTAGAGGGGAGAGACGGCTTGCTGTTTGAAAAGAAACAAAATATCACTGTGTTCTCCGTGTGACCTCAGACGTCTGTACGAGACAGCGCAAAGACTGGGATTCCCACATTATCTAAAGTGCCATTACTGCTGCCGTTTGTGACGAGACACAATATTCTTGTTTCTTACACACACAAGCATGTGAGTTACTGAGTGGCAGTGGAGTGTGTTTATGATGTTTATGCAGGGGGCGATTGTATTCACAGGCACAGCACTGATGTGGTGTTATTTACCCTGTATTGTAACCTGGCAGCAGCATGTATTTCATGACCTATTTCATGCTGTGGCAGGATGTCATTGGCACCTGATATTATTTAGTGGCTGAATTTAATCACTAATGACACAGTAAAGCCTAATGATAATACAATGGCATATCAAAACTGGCATTTATTACTAAACTCCCAATCACAGTGTGATTACTGATCATAAGTTATTTACTGAACATTATGTAGTTTTCAATATCTAGCTGTTTGTAATTCATTTGTGCCACCACACATATGTAGGAAACAATCGGTTTACATATAATGTCATGCATGAATCCTTGCATCCAAAAACAGACTTGCTGTTAACAATAATGTGTAAATTCCTACTGAAAGCACCATGTCACTAACCACTTTCAAAACCATCCAAGATAACACTTACAGTAAAGCAGTTACAATTGCCATCCTCTTATCACAAAGCAGATTGTGTGTGGCATTTTGTGAGAGCTTTAACAGTTGTTTTGCTTTGTGAATTACCTGAATGCTGTGAAAAGGAGCACTTTTAAAGAATTGCCCCTGTTGACTCTAATGACAAAATCGTGGCTTGGCACTGATTCTGAAGCAGTCTAGTTCACTCCTCCAGGGTTTATTTCATCAAAGCCCTTACTTGTTTCCCTGGGAAAACTCTCATAATTTGCATGTGGTCCCTTTGATGAAACTTTTGAAGGAACAATTTTCCTAATGAGAAATGATATATTGACAGAAATGTCTTGATGTGTGTGTGCCACCGAGACCAGCAGACAATGCCTGCGGGGAAAAATCCACGGCTGTGCAAGCATTCAGCATACCGCGATGCAGCACACGCACTTTATGTTTTAGTAACTCTTCCAATGATAAATATTTAGGCCATCTGCTCACATGGCCCGGCAATGTGAAAGAATCCGGACCCTTTCCCATACATGGAGATCTGCAGGAATCAGGAGAGTCGCAGGCAAGCAGGCAGGTCGCACAGTCTTCGACCTCTGCACAGGTCGTGCAGTGATCTGTTAATTCAGTGGGTGCACGCATGGGGAACTCCGAGGGGTTATTTAGAGTTCTTCCTTCAGTGAAAATTTATTGCCCTCCCCCGCCGCTGCCATCGGTTCTGTGAATCCGGTAGATTAAATTCCCCCCACAACACTCCCCCCACATCACCCCCCCACCCCAAAGTGCACAGGGGCCGTTTCATATGTTTGATTTACTCTCGAACCGCATGCACATGCTCATACAAACTACAAAGAAAGTCATCTCCCTTTAAAATAGACCTCAGTCAGAAACAAACCTGATGCATATGGAAAATATTCCACCGCCTAAGATCACTTTACGGTACCATTTTGTCAAGCTGATCGAGATGATTTTTGACCTATTTTAGGTTGTGATTACATGTTGGTATTTTGGATATCAGGGTGTTAGTACACTCCAGGTTTAAAAAGTATATTTCAATGGTTTATGCAATGGAGTGTTTTGCATCTTTGTTTATAAGAGTGCAATGATCTGATTTTTTATACATATGCTATATATTAACCAAAAATGGCATAAGAAGTATACCTACCATTGACTTCAGTATGTTGCTCCTGGATGATCTGAATGTTGCTATAGCTACGCTTTGAAATTTTTGGTAGCTGTAGGTCTCACTGACAACATAATGTACTACATATATGGAAAAGATTAAAGAAGCCCTTGCAGTGTGAAAGATTCCACATTTTTGTCAACTCTGACATTAGGGATGAAGACAGAGAGACATGACAGAGGATGAGAAAGCAAAGGGAAAAGTCTGAGAAGGCTATTTTTCATTGGTAACATGCAAAAACGCTGCAGCTGTGATGCCGTCTTGATTCTCAACTATGTTTATGATTCTATTAAAATCCCAGGCCTCTCTCTGCATCCCGAAGGTCTCATGGGGCCTGAGCACGGGATGAACGATAAGCGTGGTGAGATTGCTGTTGTGAGTTTGTATCACTCAATTTTGCAAACATATAAACAATGATCGAAATGGTGGATAGGAGAAAAAAGAAAGATAAACAAATACAATGACAGCTGTTTCCATTTGTGTTTTGAAAAAAAGTTTTTCACCATTCTCATTTGTAAACATCACTTGTCAAATTTAAGAAGTATGCACCTTGTTTATTTTTGGCTGCACCAGCCAACATCAATTGTTGCATGTCTTCTTGTAGTAAATGTGCCCTGACTGGCCCGGATCTCGGCACATTGAGAAGAATGGAGACTATTACATCCGTTTTCAAAATTCAGCTGATAAGGAGAGCATAGCAAATGGGGGCCAGCCTTTGAACATCCTCAGAAGGCCACAAGAACACACAGCTACATAATTTA
Organism: Megalops atlanticus; assembly: GCA_019176425.1. NCBI lineage: Eukaryota > Metazoa > Chordata > Actinopteri > Elopiformes > Megalopidae > Megalops > Megalops atlanticus. The sequence goes on from CM032880.1 coordinate 24,358,571, forward strand.
TATTTAAGTAGCTCATTTTTAAGTGCTGTATGTCAATTTGAAAGAGAATGTCATTAAACATGCAGCACATGCATTCTGACAGGTAGCCACTTCGCATGAACACTTCAGTGAGGGAGCCATTTCCACTGGTTCACGTCGGGTGAACGAAAAGGAGGCCAAAGCTGGCTTTTGTGACTACCCAGTTAGCGCTGCGCGCCATAGTCTGGGCATGTATGCGTTTATAGCACCTTGCCAGCTCCCAGATTAGCGATTGACTCATCACTCGAACCCATCTGTCGGCCAATGAGCCGTCTTGTCAAATGCTTTGAGGTCGGGGGGGCCCGCCTATATGCGCATATCTGGCACTCAGGGCGTATAAGCATAATTCATGGAGACAAGTTGCCAAATGGGTTATGCTCTTAAAAAGTTTCCAGCGATAAAAACGACATAGCATGCCGCCACTGGAGGCGTGGGATTCTTGTCCTTGGGTGAACTGCAATGTGGCTTGTATGCACAGCCTTCACTCAGTCACGCTTATGCTGTGTTGGCTTTCTAGAGTCAGTTATATATCCCGTGGGGGGCGTAAACAACACATACTCTACCTCATGTGTCACAAAAGGACGATGTAAACTTGATGGCCCTCCATTAAAGACTCATCAATTGTGCCTATTCCGGGAAAACAATGGCTGCAAAATGCAGTTGGCACTGGCTGAGGTAGCTGCACTTCTCTGCAGGGAAAGGTCAGCAATGATTTGCACGGTGCATTCAACTATAATTGGAAAGTGATGATAGTTGACGACCATATTGATAGGCCGCCCCTAAATGCCTCCCGGCTTCCTTGATTTTTTTTGTGCCATCAGCAGCTGGAACAATAGACATTGATGCCTTTGATTTAACACAAGACTGAGGGTCTTGTTCAACTTCCCCACCTCACACTGAACTGATAAGACCTTTGTCCAGTAGTGCCCAGCTAGGTCCCCATAATCAAACTCCACATCTTAGTATAGGGAGGTCAGAGTATAAGGACTAACAGTTAAAATGATATGTTGCAAAGCCTTCAGATTTCAGTAGGTTGTACAGAACAGGCTCTGTAGGCTCCAAAATAATACACAAGCAAGAGAAAACCACATTATGAATTAATATCATGGAAGATTTATTAATCAGCGAGGAGGAATAAAAGTCAAATAAACATGAACACAAAGTTAAATACCAGGATCTCAACAGTATCATTGGGATCAAAAAGGATCAAGTAGACTTGTTTCAAATACACAATTCACAGCGAATGCAAAGGCACACAGTCATTTTGATTAATAATCAATAAAAAGAGAGAGACTGGAAATGGGACAAATTCACAAACACGTTTCTGTCATGTAGTGTTCAGAGCTGGTATCTAGAAGGGGAGTAACAGGAAGCTGCCCTCTGACACTGTTGGAACGGATCCAAGGTCTGGTGAACCTCAGAAACACAGGTGAAGGTTTTGAACATATCACAGGTACGCTCTCTCACAAAAACACAGGATACTTACCAACACTGTGCAGGCAGGGGGTTGTGCTGTGAAAAAAAGAATATCTGAGAGCAAACAATCGGCTATTGCTGAATACATACATTCTATATGCTACCCAGAAGTGCCAGCTGGCTGAATCACCTGTGATCCATTAGTCATAAATGCTATATCACTAGAATGCAGGAAGAGAAGGTGAACAGCACTGAGCTTGATTCTTAGAAATAAATGTCCAGATGACTTTTAGAAATGAAGTGCACTGTAACATATCTGTGCACACAAGTACACACAAGCCACTGCCGCTTCACCTAAGCAGAACAGCACAGTGGGGGGACCTTCAACAGCGCTAAGATCAATCTGCTACAACCATATAATAAGGTCATACAGACATTTAAAAGCAAATTTAAAACTGAATTTGACCTTTTTTTAACAAATTTAAAGAATGTCTATATTTTCCACTTTGTACTGTAACACTTACATAAAATATAGATGTATAGTTTAGAATGTGTTCATCAAGACTAATTCTGATAGTGTTAGAATCTCACAGCTCTGTGTAAACGATCAGCTGAGGAGAATACATCAGTAAGTATAAACATCAGGGTTTAAAATATTTACTTTTCCAGGATGACTTATCCATCAAAGGGTTTGTTTACAGTGTGGCTTCAGATGCTATTCAATGAAAGTTCTTAGTGGTTTAAAATTACCGTTCAACTTAATAGCTGTGCAGCTTTTGGTCACGTTACATTTTTTTTTTTGTCTCCACACAAGCTTAAACAATCACAAAAAGTAAGTTACGGATATCCTGAACACACAGAAGCAAATGCAATTTGTCAGTGTATTATGTGTCACTTCCTGTGATGTAACTTGCTGGAGGGGTAATTGTCACATGAGACCTGCGGACCTGCTGACAGTGACAGAACACTCTTACGGTTTGCTAGTACTTATGCGATTGTGACATTTGCCACTCGGTCTCCCTTCAGGGACTGGATGTTGCCTGCATGTTTGACGTCATTCAAAGAAGAAATCCCCATTATGAGAGTGTTCATCTCCCTTGAGATGACACCTTCTTCCAGACACAGATCCTTCCCCATGCTGAATATGACAGGATTGCAACTGGATTGTCACCAGTACAAGGGCAGACCCCGGACTCTTTGAGAAAAAGGAACATTGAGATACTCGGAAAACAGTTTCAAACAGCCTGTTTGCTGCAAGAACTGAAAAGCATCAAGGAAATGAAAAGACAATCTGATAAAGAGAGGCTGTGGGGGAAGAACTAGCTGGCTTTTATGACCATGGGCAGTCAAACTCAGTTAAATGCTTGCATACAGATATTGGGGGAACCTGTTTCCAATTTGGAGGAAATCAGCATAATACTGTGCTGGGCATGAAAGCCTTTTAGGGTGTCATCCCCTCTAATTAACATGTCGAGGTCCCCCATGATCAAGGCATTCTGTAATAGTGGCCAAATGTGATAACAGCTTTGCGGACACATTCAAGAACACAGAGTAAGGCCAAGGTGGTCTGCAAATGCAGTATTTACAAGTAGAACCGGCTGAAATTTGGAGGCAAGCTGTTTTTAATCAGATATATTCTGCAGGATCCAAAATTTGCACTTCAAAGGAAGAGCAGCCATCAGAGGGATTTGAATTACCATATTAATGTATTAATTTTGGAGAAAGAAAACAGCAAACCTGCCTTGATGACCACAAATGTATGATCTGTAGTATTTATTTTGTTTGAAAAATTACATGAGAGTTGAAAACTGCCTATTGAAACTCAACAATTATTCTCAAGATAATGCAACATATTCCTGGATTCAATTAATTCAATTCAATCTGTGCTTAACTTTGACTCACAATTAAATGCAAGTGTTTGCTTTATTGGTTCGCAAAATCGCAAGTTCAGGGATCACCACAATCAATTAAAAACTCTGTCTGAACAAAGCAAAAACATTTCATACATATTAAAGCCAAGGTTAAGAGCAAATGCTGACTGGATCCAGGGGATGGTGTCTCTTGGCTGCCATATGTAAGGCTTTTCCCTTACTCACTGTCCTACTGCCGGTTGCTTTGGCTGCTCTCTTTGATTGCGAAGAGACTTGACTGGTATGAAACATTTTTTCCGATTTCCCAGCAAGTCAGATATCCTGGGTTATTATCGCAAAGTCATCATATTAACTCCTATTGTCAGGACTGATAGAAGCTTTTGGGAAGCTGGCCCTTTTCCATCTGATTTCCATCAAAAGCTTGGCTGTATCCAATGGGGGTGTGGTGGAGAGACAGGGGCTGCAGGCTGCAGTATGAGCAGTTACACCAGACAGAGGACAGAAGGTAGAGCTGATTTTGTGATTTTGAACGGGGGCACTTAAGGGAAGGGTTTACAAGAGACAATATGAAGGTGCATGTGGGGGGAGGACGGTGTGTGAAGATCGCAACAGAAAGCAGGCGTCAAGACAGGAGGGTTACAGAGAGGCGTTGGGGGCTGTGCTGTCGGTGGCCCAGAGGCATCATTTAGGTGTGGCAGGCTATGGCAGCTGAAACATTCAGAAGAGAATGTTCCTCCTAACTAAACCTTGTTAATGGCAAAAAACTGGTCTACTCTGCTTTGACAAGCTCAAATTCTTTGACAAACAATGCTCACTCTCATATGTGCACTGCTTGAGCTGCACTCAGGCAATGCACACTACACAGTCCAGACAAGTAAACTATTGAACACCACATTAGAGAACTCCTCTCAATCGTGAAGTGTGTTTTAGAGAGGAGCATGTGAAGATTAGACTGTCTGATAATCAGTTGTGCCTGTGAAATGAATTAATCATACAGGAATTAGTCATACATCTAGCTTGCCCTTAGCACAGCGTAACATGACGTTAACTGGTCAAATGCCGCATCCTGCTGCAGTTGGGCCAGGGTCGTGCAGCCTATTTTAGGTTGCACTTGCACAAGACTGGGACTGCAGAGTCATGAATTTCCCTGCTTTTTTTTAGCTTGATCATCTCCTCGTGTTTTCAGGGTCTTGTTGCTTGGAGCTTCTAAGATTTCGAAGTTTAAATGTATGAGCTGATTGCTACATGTGAGAAGTTGTGTGTTATGCTGTCACTGTTCCACACCCCGTGCTATACCACTGAAGGGGGTAACAGCTGTTAGAACAGTTTACTGCAAACACAAGGTCCTGTGGTTTCTTTATTAATGCTCAGAGAGGGCAAAGTCGAGGAAGGGCAGCTGCAACATTAGAGACGTTGTCATGGTGACTATTTACGCCAAAGAGCAGAATCATTGGTGCGTCATCTTACCGGTGGTGGGAAAGGAGGAAATTCGTCCCATTTAGGAGGGTGCCATGTACGGGCAAACCTGGAGGGCATAGGAGAATAAAGTTGTGCTTTGGAAGTGATACGACCATCATGAATGCAAAGGACACAGCCAGGGGGGCCAGAGATTGTGTGACCGCAAAACTGGGACACAACTCTGAACAACATGTGGAAGTATTGGTAGCAGTTCTCGGCACATCTCTACTCCCACGGTGGATAACAGCTGTCCATAATGCACCAACACACGATGATTGTTAAGCATTGTCAGCACTTTTCCTCTCAGATGACCAGTAGGAGCTCATTTTCAGAGCTATTCTACTTCCCAGGTTACCTCTGCAGCTGGTTCAATTCCGCAGCAACAACACACTATAGGTTCAATGCAAATGCAGACAACAGCAAACAATTTGTCACAGCACACAATTCTTCACAATGGTACCCAATGATAGAAGTTTAATGTAATTAAATGAGCACTGGCCTCTTCTGATGAGGTTACAGGTGTGTTTTTCCGGATAACTGCTACTTAATTATTTGACGAGTTATAAATACTTTTGATATCACAGTGCGGTACTGTACAGCATCAGACCACAAACAGCTTAAATTCCCACTCCAGTCAAAAGACATCCTTTTTAAGTCTGCATTATTTGGCAGCAGGGCCAAATCCAATGAACATGTTGTTTCATGCTTGAAATCAGCCTAGCCCTCTACTGGCAGACTTCAAGTCTAAAACAGAGTGATTTATAGTGAATGGGTACACTTGGTGTGAACCCCTGTATGAGTCCTCACCCACATTGGATTCTATTATTCTGAGTGAATCTGCACAGTTACTGCACTGGATTCAACTGCTGGGCCTTTATACTGAGCAAAAACTATGCCATTATGTAAAAAGTCCATCAGTTAAAGCAGTGTATTTGCTTTAGACCGCATTTGTAATCAGCATGAGTGAGCCTGCACAGAATGTGCTTATCTGCAGGGATAGCTAGCACTTAAAACAGCCTGTTCCATCTTTCCTGTCTTCAGATAGGGAAACTGTTTTGTCTATGTGTGTCCTAGCTAATTTGTTCCTGTTGGATAAAACCCTTTTTGCAAGGAAGTTGGAGATAAGTGACGATAAGTCAATTGCATCCAATAAACAGTGATGATAGCCTTTTTCTCAGTAATGCAAGTTAGCTCACCAGAGATCAGGTTGCTTTTTTGTGGACATGTGTGCATGTGTGTGGAAAGTGAAACAATGAAAACCACAGTGAAGTAATTTTTGGACCAAAATCATATCAAATACAATAATGCCGACCGTCTAGGTTTACTTATCAGCATACTGGACATAACATTAGACAGGAATATTTCCATTTGACTCTATTGGATGGTTCTACTGGCACACCAGTTCACCATGACTGGATACAGACCTATCTAATGCCACTATTCTATATGCAGAATCTTTGTTGGCCAATGACAAACAGCTGTCAACCACTGACCAATCAGAGAACAGGGGAGTGTGAGCTGTGGATCATTTGAGCTTCCACGTGAAGTAAACTTCGTAGCTGAGATGGCACAGGCATGAATACAATGAAGAGAAGCAGCTGTGAACTATTCTAAATATCAATTGAAGCAATTGTAAATTTGCAGGGCTCACACATAGGCGGTCAACTACAAACAAGAGCATCTGGCCGGGCTCATGTTTTAAATTACAAGTTAAACGAGCCTCTCTCTGAGTTAAATTGAAAAAGACATCTGGTGCATCACTTTGCCCTCCCTGTGATTGCCATTACATCTGCTGTTTGCAGAGTGTGGATGGACGATGTTTGACCTTAACTTGTTTATTGTCCTTGGATTGTGAAGATTAAGCAAAAAAAAAGAAGAAAGGAGCTGATTCACCTCCTTCTGGCGTGTTGATTTGTTCCCCCCACACAGACTCAGAGTGAATCAAGGAAAGGCTGCATCAGCCCCACCTGCCCTGACATGCCTTCTGCTTCAAATACAGTTGTAATTTGTCCCCAAGAATGGCCAGTCCTGATGCACTGGGGGCAACTGGGGTGGTGTGTGGAGGCCTTTACTTTCTCAGAAATCTACTAATCTGCAGTGTAATGATCCTGATAGTCAGATTTAGCAGAGCCTTATAATTTGCCTTTTCAGTGCTAGTGATCATATGTCTGCTCGTGTGTCTCTGTTGAGGAGACAGTAATCTTTTGCAGAGCAATTCTAGGCATGCCTTGGGTGTTTGAGTCCTGCTGTAGGAACAGAACCTTCCAGATGTCTAATTATATATTCTAGTGTCTATGCTTCTTCAGGTTTGGGGAGTATTTAAAATCATGTATTCAAAGGCAGCATACCCAAATCGGCTCCTATATATTAAAGCATTTTATCATTTTAAATACCAGTTTATCTACATGTTAAAAGTTTGTGGATGTATCTGCATGGAATGGTGAAATGCAAAATACATGACATATTAATAAAGATCATATTCCTTAGGGCCAGTGCTTAATCACATTGACAATATCTAATGAGAAATTTCATTTTTGTGATTAAAACATCATAAAATCTGTCGTTTAAAAGATGGCATACTTTTAGAACTATTATTCTGACCACTGTACAGTCAAAGTGACTGATCTCAGTCTGTGACAATATGGGGTACCATATATTACACCTTTCAGTAAACCAACTGTGAATGTGAAAAGGTGGAAAAATCAATAATTCCATGTTAAGGAATGTTTATCAAATACTTACATTCATGATTTAGAGACTTGCACATCATCGTCTTAAGGAAAAGTGCCAGAAGTGCTTTCCCATATCAATTTGCCATATTACAGCAGCGTTGACTTTCCAGCTTTGATTTTAAATCAAGGGTCAGTTTATTCCAGTACAGATTTGGGTGTATCTGGGTGCAAATTCTTCTTTTGATTGAATAGAACCTTCCCTTGAGATGACTTTGACTGTGCTTTTGATTGAATCCAGATGGATCTCCTTCTCCTCTTGATTATATGCGTATCTGGAACTTGCAACAACTTAAGTCGACCAAAAGTTGTCTTGTCTCTAGATAACAATTTTGTTTTCCTGTAAACAAATACATACAGATGTATAAGTAATCAGATATCTTTGCCCAGAAAATATACTTCTATTAATGCAAACAAATCAAATTTTCTGATCTTTGAATTTGAAACAATATCACATTCTGCAGATATCAGACATGTTATCATTAGGAGCCACCTTTGTTCTCAGATTTCTTTGGTTCAGAACCAGTGTATCAATCACCAATCTCAGTACTGGATACGTAGTAAAGGATAAATTTTCAATTACAAATTTTAGAAGAATTCATCTGTATTGTGTATCAATCCCAATGTAATGAATTCTATTCTTTAAATAATATATCCTTTAAATACAATGCAACAAGAAGCAAGGCTGTTCCAGTTAGAATACTGAAAAGTAACGTTCCCATTCACCTTAACTGTCTGAATTCTGGAAAAAACCCAAACGTGTGCATCCATCCATCAGCTGAGAAGTCTCCAGAAAGCAGGGTCAAAGTTACAGGCAGTTTAGCTCCTAATTACTTTAATGATACTGTCAGATTCCAGTCAGCTTCTGGTCTTCATTTACCACAGTCTTTTTCATCCAGCTCCCCAAAGCACAGGCTAATTAGCTGATTCATGCAGCCTTGCTGTGGTCAGGCTGCCCCCTTTTTCCCTCGCCGTAACGTAATTATATTCCCAGAAATGGCAAAGCGTGTAAAGAAAAACACCAAATCCCGAAAAGAGGGCCTGTTGTGAAGCCCCACTGCGGTAATGTCCGTGACGGTGTCATATACTAAACATGAACGCCACAGCAATGTTTAGACACAGACTTTACCAAAAAGGTCCTTCAGAATTGCAGATTTCCACTAGCGTGGTCTGATGAAAACCACGAGTGAAATGGCATCACTGAAAATGAAACAAGAGTTGCACAAAAGTTGTTTTTTTTTTTGTTGTTGTTTAACAAAAGTTTTCTATTCTGCCAGCAGCAAAAATGTGCAGAAAGTTCAGTTTTGATTGTCAGTTTGTTTGAACAGTATCTGTTCAAACTAAGTAACTGATTGGCTTTCTGTTTCTTTGGAGGAAAGTTTGGTCAAGGCAGACACAAGGTATTAAATTCTATTTTGCTGGAATGTGACTGTCGTATAGGTCATGTCTGCAACTTGTCATGTATTTTTCATGCATACTTTAACAGGATTATTTGAAAAATAACATTCATTTAATGACTTAATGAGGATCTGTGAGTTGGCAAATTTACTGTTTGTTGTTCCCATTATTTTATAATGTTTTTAATACGTTGCATCTGGTAAATGAAATGTGGTTGAGTCATTGTGATTTTTTTCAGGGAAAAGGTTGAGACAGCACTACCCAAAATTTTATGTCCGTTATTAATAAAGCTAAATCTACAGCAATGAGCAACACTGCTGTAAGATGATCTTGTTTTGAATAGCAGCCATCTAATTATTGTATTTAATTCCTCCCATCGTGAATTTTATATCATGTGACTTGCATTAATTAATTAGGTCATAACTACAAAAAATGATATGTGTGGCCATAAATGTTGTTTTGAAATAGACTGGAAAAAATGTGAGCATTACCAATAAAAGCACCTAAACATTCCTCTTATTTAAATTGAAACATAAAATGTATGCACAGTTTACGTTATGTATTATACCAAACCAACACAATGCACAGTGTTTTTGAAGCACTTCATTGGCCTGATTGTGACAAACTGTGCTCCGCTACGTATCCCCAATGGATGACTGCTTTACCTCCTTTGTCACTCTTTCACAAACACATACTGTGTGCCATATGTTCTCTGGGGACCTTGTTTTCCTCTTGACAAAACTCCCCCACAGTGCATTTACAATCTGAGGCTCCATTATAGCGAAAAGTGAAAACATGCAAGGATGAAGCTAGGCAAATGTCCTTGTTCGTGCGTGGAACACTTTGTCTTTTGTTATCAAAGCCACTCCTGTAGGTAATCACAAGGTGAAGGCAAAGGGGGAAGCCAAGGTAAGCATAGCAGTGAGAGAGAGAGAGAGAGAGAGAGAGAGAGAGAGAGAGAGAGAGAGAGAGAGAGAGAGAGAGAGAGTATAGGAAATTAAGTACAACCTCAGCCTAAAGCTACTCAGTGCCGTGTTAATCACATCAGTCCCGCCAGCGTCACTTGCCATCGCAAGGAGCAAGGTTTATTTGATTTTATCACTAATAACATTTCCTGTTAGTTCCAAGACAGGGCATGCGAAAAAAAAAAATTAAAGAGCTCCCAACGGGACCTCATACAACCTGTGTAAACAAAGTCACTGACAGAAAAAAAGAGAGAGAGGCCTAGATGAACATATCTGTTCTAGTCTTTAGTGAGAATACATTGCTCTGCGAGTGCCTCTTTGTGATGACGTTCACTCAAACCATCGAGCTGTTGCAACTCATCCTTCTGCCAGCGTGCTCATTTCTTTTGCATCGTGAACAGGAAGCAGAGGATTTGCGGAAGGGAACGCTGTGCGCTGATGAGATTCAGAAAGGCTGAGATGTGCTGGGTAGTGTGTATGTGTGTGTGTGTTTTTTTTTTATGGAGATGAAGTCGAGGTAGCCTGCATGAGCGGAGCGCTTTGTGTTAAAGTGCTTATCAGCGTTGGGCGGCAGTAAATGAAGGGGTTTGGATGGGCGAGATGTGCATGTCTCGGTGACCGAGCTCTAAATCACTCCGGGGAGCCGGGTGATTAATGGGCTCGGATCTCGCAGCAGAACGCTTAGTGTTTTTCTGAGCAGGTAATGCTTCATGCCCAGAATAGCCCACCGACCGCTCCCTCTGGCTTTGCGCCGCTGCAAAAGTGGCATTATCCTCTTACGCAGACCGACTCGAACGCTGGAATAAAACAAGCCATCCTCCTTCGTTTTTAGAGATACAAATATGCCCTAAAAACATTTATTCTGGTTATCAACCACAGCCTGTCACCGTTCATCTTCCATCATGTGGAGGGCCCTGTGTTCACTAAACCAGCAAACGCTAGCATTTCAGCCCCGGTTTGGACTTATACTGGGATATATATAATTGTATACAGAAATCTGTTTTCGCAGATGTTGTTCACCTGGGGGTAAGCGCATCCAGTTCTAAATGGCACTGTGTGATTGACAGCGCATCATGAGCATATCACAAGATGGGGAATGTGATGTCTTTTCCGAGACATTTACAGGGCCTAATCCTCAATTTTCTGACTGCTCGATACGGGAGATGGATTTTCAAAATGCTATAGGGAACATATGGAGTAAACATAAGCGCGAAGCCACTATCGCTGTTTGTTCACCGCGAATGAAAATGTAAAATGGCATGAATGCAAAATGGAAGGCAGTGAAATAGAAACAAAAGTAATGGTAACAATATCAGCAATAAACAAACAAGAATTTTCCTACTGATAGGCTGCCATATATCAGCACGTAGACATTTTCAGGAAATGGAATATTAGCAAATGTTGGGCTCCATTCATGAAGAAGTATTAGAATCATAGCCATAGTAATTGTATATATAATATAACATGAGCAACAGATCAGCACTTGTCAGTGTCAGTAATAGTCTATATCCCACCTGCATAACAAAAACGTTGTCATAGATCACAATCAGGAAGAAATTAAAAACCTCCCTTCCTCCCCTCTGATCAACTGACAGTCCTCATGGATGGGGAGGAGAAGAAGTAATTACATTTTTTTTGCATAAATAGCATGAAGGGAGGGTTATTCTGTGTGTTTTTCTCTGTGTTTCATGGATGCATAGATTAGTGGGGGGTATTATTGCTATAATTTCTGCATGCACGGGGTGACGTGAAGCTGGGACTCATTGTTCTTCATACCTGTATGGGTTCATGAGGAGACATAATTAAAGCAGGCATGTTAGAGGACTGCATGTTCTTTATAATTACATAACCACACACGAAGACAAAGAGATCCCTGGGAATGGGAGTTGGTGGAGATAAAAAGAGAGGGATATTGCCTGAAAATAGGCTAATCTTGTCCTTCTCTAGACAATAGTCACTACACAGTGCCAGCCGTTGCCATTGTATTCATTCTTATTCCAAAACCAGTGTCCTCATTTCAAGCGTTTCAAGCATTTCAAGCTCCAACACATCTTGCAAAGGTGAGACAAAAATGTGGGTCCTCTGCTGTTAATCTGTATCCTTTGTTTTTTGTTGACTGCCGATTTGAACATCCCTTTATACTTGTTGACAAACTTTCGTTCCTTCCTGCTTTCAGGCAATTGATACTTACATAAACCAAAGCTCCCCCATCACTTACGGCAGTACACAGTATACGAAAACATACAGTATATGAAAACAGTAATAATGTATGCTGTAATTGCTTCAGGAAACAAATTGGTGATATTAACATAGGTGTAAGGACATACTACACTGGGCATTTAAACATAATTAGACCTCCGGAGAATTTTGTTTTGTGCTCATAAGTTTATGCATACCCATAACAGAGCACATTCATTTTTGTGGTTTTGATAATGTGTTTACTTGGTTGACACTGAAAGTGTGACACTGCATCCTGTTTGAGCTATGATGATAAGCTAATAATATTTTTCACCACCTACTTTGATGATATAATTAAACTATAACACATAACAAACATGATCAACAAATTCACAAATATTTTCACTCCATCTTTATATGACAGGAAGATTAATCACAGATAATGAGTGATTCATAACCAATGATACAGTTTTCCCTTTGAACAGTCCATCATTTGAGTTCCTATGGACAGCAGCACAATCCATTTGTGCATGCAAAACCTGCCTTTGACACACCTGTTATTGTATTTAATTTTTCAGCTTTAAACACTGAAAAGGAAAAATTAAACATAAACCTCATCAGAGGGATCCTTGCCCCCCTTTTAATTTCATTAGGTATGTACGGGATGTTGTTTGTAGCTACAGCTTGAAACAGGCAGAGAGACAGTGTCAGAAGTAAACAATTTGACTGGATGTTTGCAAGACAAAAGCCTGGAATCATACAGCAGTCATTTGATGAAAGGCATCAGGAATGTGTCAGGAAAAGGTACAGCAAGGGAGAAAGGCAGAAAATATTAATGGGATCACACTGTCCTCAAGCCATTACAGTGGATGATAACCTTTTGACTCAGTTGTCTGTGTTGACATTGGCAGGACAGGTGCTTTCATAAGATAATTCCCCATGCTCTGGAAATGTGCATAAAAGATTGTCTGTATCAAAGCATTGCGAAGTGTACAACTGGCCTTTCCTAATGATTTAAACTCTGTGTGAAAAGATAAATGGATCTAATTTCCTCCTGAGTCCCTTGTTTCTGAAATGGGGTTTGTGCAGCATGAACTGTTAACATACAGGCATACTATCGTAGTGTATTGCCATGCTTTCCTTCTGACAGGTTAGAGTTTAGGAATTTGCTCAAGGAATGGCACTTAAATGTTCTGTGTGAGATTTTCATGGCTATAAAGAGCTGTTCTGGAGATCCCCCAATCAACTGATTTTGAGACACACAGTCAACGTGGGAGATGAGATTTTGATAAGACCCACACAGTATCTCTCCTAAGACTCACAGTGACATTTTAGCAAGCACTAAAGATGAAAAATGGAGACACACTAAACATTGCAAAATGTCTTAATTTAAATTCAGGATGGTCTTGTGTTGATCTTGGAGAAAGAGAATGGACAGTGTTTTTCCATCCTATGGACTTATGTTGAGTGTTACACAGAGAAAAATCCTGTCCTGGAGAAGAAGTGAATCATTAAGCCCACTGTCTGGAATCATTTAAGATGGGCTAGCAGTGCACTCATTCCTCTCCATTGGCCATGAGATAAAAGGAAGCTAACTGCACTGAAATGACATGTTCAAGTAATGCCACAACTGTGAGTGGGTATAATTTGCAGCCTGTATTCGTTTGGTCACAGAGCCATCTTTGACACATCTAATTTTTTTCAGCCCGTAATTTCAAGAGATAATGCGTCATGGTTTCAAAACCTGTCCCCATGACAACCCAGCTTTTCCTCACGACAAGTATCTTTTGATTCTAAGCCGCACCACACAAACCCACAGAGGGCAGGTACATGAATCTAATCATATTTTATTCCATTGCGCACAAGAAATGAATACTAGGTTTCACAGCACAGCAGAGCACAGTATAATTCAGTTTCTGTCTCTCCTATCCAGTTAAATGTATGGTACACTTCTTCCCCTTCACAGATCAACAATACACTGGCTCAGTTATCCCGCCCTAGGGTATGGATGACTAAAGTACTATTCACGATCCAAGGTACTCAGTACACTGTGAACTGGCTTTTACTATTCATGACTAAAGGTACTCAGTTGGCTTTGAATTGGGTGCTATATAACAATGCCACACACTGGAAATATGCATTTTGCCCTAATAGGCAAAAAGGCAACAAACCATCTGGCGATCCCAGCCACTGCACCTTCTGCTTATAAACCTGGGCCTGTCTTATAATGGACGTTAGCACTGAGCACTGCAGGCAGAGCAAAGCGTATGAACAGCACACTCATAGATGCACACGGCAACACAAAGCATGGAGCAGAGTATTAGAAAGGACTGTGTTTGGAAGACTACGCACCACCCACCCTTCTCTCCAAAGTAAAAACAGACCTCAGCAGGTAGGAATCGGCCGACTGATCATCTTGGCCCTTTGCCCTCAGTTGCTGGCCCTGCAGCCAAACCCACACTTGTTGCTCACGGCGCCTGTCGCTCCACGCCTGCTTCCACCACCTTGGAAACCTGCAGGTCAGACACAGCGGTGCAGTCTAATACTGCCCAGAAGATCAGTGCAAACACAATGCCCAGCTCATTCTCAGCCCTTATCTGTGGGACTGGGGTGTGAAGTAACGGGGACAGACCCTTCTACAATCACTCTCACCCTCTTCTTTCCCTGGCAGGTAATATCGGCAAGGCAGGGGCAGAGTGTCCCCCCCTTGGCGAGCGCCAGAGCCGACATCTGCTTCCTGTGTTTGACGCAATGCTCACAGAGCCTGCTCTGGCCTCTCCCGGCTCTCACACCGTTCACCTGTGGCATTTGGAGCTGTCTGCCATCTCCCCCCGCATCACGTGCTGCCCCATCCACTGCTCCTGGATGAGGTTTTAAGCACAAGGCCAGCAAAAGAAAGGGAGGGGGGGAGAACAGGTGCACACTCCAGCTGTGCTGATACTGTGTTAACCCCGTACTCTCCACCTACTCCCTCCACAATCCTCCGTCAGGACCCTGACAAATTTATGGAGATCCAGTCTATGGCTGATGCCTGCGAGTAATACATCAGGTGTAAATCACAACAGAGTTCTACTGTATTTGTAATATTTCATTCAAAGCATTTTGAGTGTTACATAGGCTTCATGAGAATGGAAAGTAATTTCACTCCTCAGCAGCAACAACCCCAGTCATGCAAGGACTGACAGAAGACAGGGCAAATAGACAACCATGTTTTTGTGTTTTGTTTTTAGAATCATGGCATATGAGAGAGAGAGAGAGAGAGAGAGAGAATATCAAGCAGGAAACGCATTATGTCCCACTTCAGGGAAGACAATTTCCTGCAATGTATGAAATATAGTCTGAGTGTGGAATACAATTTGATGTTTTTGGCTGAATGAAACACAGTTGACCTTTATCATGAATGTTTACCGATATTGTTACATGGGGACAAACCTGGTGACAACAACTACCTGTTTTCACAGCCAAACTGCTGATATCCAGGTCAAACCAGACCTGCTCTGGCATTTGAATAACTGAAATATGTAAATGCACAGTTCTCTAAAGCTTATTGTTCAGTGTTTGCATTCCTTCACAATTCTAATCACATTATCACTTGTCCAAAATTTTAATAAGCCTAACTTTGCATACTGTATTTTCTATTTCTAATTTGCAACAGTTGGTTGAAATATTTTCCTGGTATTTTGTCAAAATGGAAAGTAATTACTGGTAACAGAAATAATGTTACCATTTAGGTACATATTAGTTTTAAAATCCTACCTGCTGAATTATAGACAATTAGATGGTAAGAATGCAAATCAAGTGATTCTTGGTGTTTCATGTAAACTCTCAGCAATAACAGCAACAGTGAAGTTATTACAATATAATTACTCACAGGTTTCATAGGAACTAGTTGGAATGAGCACCAACTGTTACCAGGTAGTTTCCTAATAATATATTAACTGTTGGCATTAACAAACAGTTAGGGTTTCTTTAATGGTTTCCAATAAGTTCATGTATTACTATGTACTTTACTGATTAATACCATGCAAATAGCATAGTATGAAATAAAGTGCTACCAAGTTACATTTGGATTTAAGCATAATTTGAGAGGCAATTAAATCAGACACTTCTATCTTTAATTTTACTTCATTGTACATATGATAGGTTCTCTGATTTTATCTGGTGAGTTATCTGGCACAGTGCTTCCTATCTTCCTTTGGAGGAAGGGAAAGAGTACGTCATGTACTTTGTCATTTCCTTTCACTGCTGTTTTACTCCATGAGTCAAAATGAGTTATAGAATTGATCCATATAGTTCTATCTTTCCAACTGCACAGTCTGTCATTTACTTCATTGAGTCCTATTGTATATCTTCTTTGCAAGGAAAAGAACAATGCCACCAGATAAAAGTCAATTAAATGCTGTGCAATGACATAATAGCTCATTAACTTGGCCTTTTCGGGGTTTGTCCATGACTTCTCGGTGGCTTGCAGTCTATGGTATCATTAACCAAATTTTAGCATTTATCAGTGAAACAGCCCATTCGCATGCATGTATTAACCATAAACAGGAACTGGCTGCTATCTGTTTTACCATTGCCTGAGTAGCTATGAGTCATGGACAAAAAAAAAAATGCTCAGAAAACATCTTCCAGTAAATCTAGTATAGACCACATTGCTTCTTACTTAACAGACAAAGTTCATTTTCTTCTGACTGATCCAGTCACTATCTGTGGTGTATTTGGGCCATCACAGATAGTATGGCATTGTATGTGAAAAGCAACATGTCAGTTATCTCATATTAATGGATTGCAGCACATGCATATACATAAGTCTTTATTCTCACCCAGCTTAAAAGACTGCTGTTATAAAGTAGGGATTTACATACTGAGATTAAATGTCTTTTTTCCAGACTGTCAGTAAATTCAGACAGTTGGCAACCCTGGTCCTCAGCTATATTTTCAATAATATTACCATTAGTTAAAGTCAATTAATTGTAATGATTTAGACATTACTAGGTCAGTGATGCATGGATCTACATATACATGGGCATACATTCAGCAGTCTTCATTTGCCTAATAGGGTACAATAACATGGTAAGTGGATGATTCACAGATTGAGGATATTTCTGATTATTATGACAAATTGCTTGTGGATTATTTTCCTCATTTATTCCCATTAATTTTGCGCTAGCTTGGCTCCCCGTAAGCGGTAAGCCTCTAGGGTTTTAAGGACAAATGTAATCAATTGAATACAACGTCTGGTATCGTAGGGTTGTCACTAAAATATACTCAACTACTTTATGATAGGATAAAGGATTTAATGAATATCCAAGACATTTGGGGTCCTCTCCATGCAAGGTGCTTCCTATTCATATCACATCATATTGTATCATATTATATACTCCTGCATATGATATACATATATGATATTCTATGATAACAGCTTATTAATTTTACATATGTTATGCTTATGTATCAATCTTAAATCCTTTATAGTTTTGTACTTTTGTATTTGTACATCTTTCTTCACCCTATAGTTAGTGATCTCCAACTGCACACATTAGGCTCATCTCAATACAACAAACTCATCACCTCTGCACCTGTGAGGTAGGAGGCAAATGCAATCCACACACACTCCGTTGCGACTATATTTCACACTATGTCCCCCACAGTGCACTCCAGTTAAGTGAGCCCTAATTGGAGGGTAGACATTATTGCAGTCTCAGGGTGTGATGAGGGGATCCTGGCCAATCTACCCACCTCTGCCCCTGCCATAACAAAGCCCATTTTCTCCCCTGCTGTGGACTCCCACTATTTGTAAACAGATGACGCAGCAAGTTTTGAACCTGGGCTCATACTGCACTTGGAATAAGTGCCTTTACTGGGTAACGTAGCTTACGCTTGATACATTTCCTACTTGTACAGATGCATATTTACCGAAGCAATTCAGATGAGATACCATACCATGGGGGGTATAATGGCAACCTGCCAGGGAATGGAACAAATCCTCTAGTTACAAGCTGAATTTCTCAGTCAAACTGCTGACCATTTGAATTTGAGGTGTTTCTTAAGTCCTGCATTAGGCTGCAAGCTTTGGCAATGGCACTGACGGGATTTTGAGCTGATGTTATTTTGAGGTGCAGGATGTTAACGTATATGTAATCTGAGGTGCAAGGAACAAGTGCACTCTCCAAGACTACACTCAGTTTAAAGCTTCTCCTTTATTTTGATTATGGGTTTGAGTGTTGGAGATGGATGCTGCTCATACATTCTCACAGCAATGGCAGGTGCTTGTGCTGGGCAAGACCGATCGTATCTACTCATTCTCGAGGTGATCAGACTGATGGGAAAGCACTCAGAAACCACGCAGTGCAACGATGTGCAAGTAAAAGCAAAGATGCTGCAGCTTTCACCGCCTTAAGTGTCTGGGTTCCACTTTGAGTGAGCGTGCTTTACAGTATAATTACTTTACATTCCTCTGTGCCCCAAGGTTTAGAACGAGCAGCATGTATGGAGTGTGTCGTCGCAAGCTCTGACCTGAATATCCTTGGGGAAGCAAAGAAATTGCAGAGAGCCAGCTCGGAGAGCCAGGATTCAGTCGGTGGATAATCATCTTGATACTCCCTGTCTCTGGCAGAAGCACGACTTGCCCGGGCTGAATGGAATATCCTGACTGACTGTCTGGTTGAACATTATGGCAAGCCATATATTTAGAAAAGAAATACAAGATGCCCCACACTGACGATGAAAAAATAGATTTTGTAATATTTCATCTTTTTATTCCTCTCAGTGACAGACAAAAAAAGAGGACAAGTATGTTTCATCCTGACACAATGAGGATGAACTCATCATTGCTGTTGCTAGGACGAATATGGTGATGAAAGATAATTACATCTCATTTTTTCCCTCTGTGTGTGGGCTGTCTTGTACTTGTTCTATGTTCTATGCCTCCTCTGCTAGCATGCTTGGCAAGGATCTGGAAGAGTTCAAGTGTAAGGTCTCCTCTTTTTTTGCAATATATTTATATCAGCATAATTGCAACAGCAAGTGGACATATTGCCATGCATATGGACCTAAACAACAGGGACCTCTGTTCATTTTACACATCCCTTTCATTTGCATCCAAGATCTTTTCACTTCTCCATTTGTGTTTTAAAGATTAACATGTTTTACAAAACCAGTACCTCAGTGTTGGGTCTAATGTCTCTCTCTCTCTCTCTCTCTCTCTCTCTCTCTCTCTCTCTCTCTGAGCTTTTACAATTCAGGACATGCAGCTGCATTCCCTCGCTGCTTTCACTGTGCCTTCCACATCTGAAAAGGATTATGATATCTCTGCAATACTGACATTTCTCCGCTCTGTAGATAGAGGCATTCCATCCTGATGCTAAGAAAACATGAAAGTGGTGTCGTGTCTGAGTTTTCAGAGCTGCAAAGCACTCTGCATTATTTATTTTTGAACGCCCCAAGTTATGATGATAAAATATTATGCTGAAGAATGTCCTGAACTGTCAATCATCCCACAAGGAAAAAAAAAAACTGTTGCAAACACTGTATGCGTTCAATGTGCCGAGTTGCGTTACTCTGCACACACATTTGACTTGGATTGGCCCAGATGCATCCTGTAGGTCTGGACCTATTAGGAATCTGGTGTGAGCATATTTGACTTCCTCATTAGCATGTCATAATGATGTAGTGATGTCTGCAATGATGAGTGAATATGCTTAGCAAGTGGAGTTAAGCGAATGAAGCATTAAGTTCTTTCTTTCTTTTGTAATTTTGTTAATGTAACGAGACAAATTTCAGTCTTAATCACATACAAGACGATGTTAAATTGAGTGAGTTCCCTTGCTGCGGCCAGAGGAACATGCACAACTTCAGAAGGAAATAAATGTTCTTTTAATTGAAATTGTGAGAATTTCATGTTTAGCTGTAAAACGTGCAGTACCTATATTACATGACATGCCATTAGTGCAACTGTATTATGCTAGAACAGACAGGAGTTGAAAGAAAATAGGTTGAATTACTGCAGTAATTAACTACTTGAATTTTAATAACCTTCTCATGATGGGGTCAACCAGTATTGCATATACATGTGTTTCATGTACATTAATTTTTATAGAACTAATAATACTTGATTTATTCAAGGGAGAACACCAACTGATGGAAAGTGTGTAATACAAAGTTAAAGGGAACAGGGTTAAAAATGGGGAGACTCTCACCTCAGTCCAAAGTCTGGACTTGGACCTGGTGTGTTACACAGCTAATAAAAAATTACAATGAAAATACAGTGAAAAGGAACAAACAAGTGGGTAGAACACCCTTGATATCACAGCTTCTCATGGAGGTACAATGTAAGTTTTTAGCTTTTGTTTCTTTTCACCAATGATCTTGCAGGCATTTACAACAACATTGAGACTATCCAGCAATATACAGTATCTAACTGGTTAGACAGCATGGTAAAACTCTTTAATAGGGTGGCACATAGAATTTCTGCTTTGTTGTCAAACTTAGGATATAAGAGGGACTGAATTCCTAAGTTTTGGCTTTAAATATGTGCAGTATCAACTCCAAATCCCTCTTAAAAACAACCATGTATATGTGAGTGTATAACTATTGTTTGCATATGTGCATGTCTAGCTGAAATGCTCCAGGACAAGTAAGAAAATATAATAAGAGGAAAGATGTCCTGATGCACGTTTTGTCATTCAGAATCTAAAATGGGGAGAGGCTACAGGGGTTGCTGGTAATCTTACCTTGCCAGAGGTTTGAGTCAGTCCCATGCAACAACACTAGGAATGTCATGAATGCTATGGTAATTTGCGAGTAGTTAACTCCTTGATGCTGATTTAATACCCTAGAGCCTCATGGAATTTGCATAATTTTGAATCTTTGGCAGTAAAATGCATATTCGTCGCATGCATGTAAATAAGGACATTACTGACCGAATGCATCTGTGTTGCTTTGGGGCATTCTGCACCCCTTTTATTCTGCTATCCCCCTCCCTGTCACCATTTTTTTGGAATCAGTAATTTTACATTATGCTTATCTCACTGCAACGTCATCTGCACTGCAGAAGTACTGGAACAGAGCAAAAAATAGCCATTGTTAGTGTGCAGTTGTGTTAAATTATTTAATTTAGCACATCTGCACACTTAACAATATCTATTTTTCACACTGCAAGTACCGCAGTGCACCAGGACAACAAACACTAAAAGGAGGATAGGTGCATTCTCATCATGTGAGTGACTCATGGGCACATGGCAAGTTGCTGGGTCCTTAGAATAAACCCACCCTATCCTGGTGGAATGAGGCCAGTTGTTTTCCTCTGATAGACAGGCCATGGCTGACCATGCTTTAGAGATATCCTTCCTTACAATATTGTCATAAATTAGTTTTAAAAAAGAACATCCCAACAGTGTGTTATGTATTTTGACTGTTAAAGTATTTCAACTACTTTCAGAAAACATGGATGTCTCCATTAAACTAAACAAAGTAGAAACCTTTCGCTCAGACATGCTTTTGCTTTAATCTCTAATGACAACACCATGTTGCACAAAATAGATATTCTTCTATACATAAGTCAAAGTTTCACAAGCTGTCAGCAAAATCCTTTTGTAATATGTGCTGTATGTTCCTTTGAAGCAATGGCAAAAATAAGAGAAATGTACACAGGTCTTGGATTGAAAAAAAATATTTTGACATTGTGATAGGGGTGATCCCAGAAGTAAAATCTATTTTATAAAAAAGTGATATTGTTCAAATCAAAAGTAAATCTGTTTTCTGAGATTACTACCAACAGATAAGCAAAAGTAATACAAATGATGACACATGTCTCTCCAATATTTCCATTCAGTTCAATACCCTTTTGAAATAATACAGTACAAAGGATGTCACACAGAAAAATGAACAAATGTATCATGCCATAATGGCAAGATGCTAGATGCAAGTGTACCCTTGTAAGAAAATGTAGTATTGTTAAACACAAAACAATTAAAAGGGAAATTATTATGAAATAACTGAAAATAGCAACAATGTGTATATTTTTCAGGACCTTTATTTTGAATTAATTGGGCACAACAACTCTTGTCGCCACAATCATGTGCAGATGTGGGTGACTACAACATGTTTCCAGACATTTTCTGCACAATGGTGACATTACAAACCATCACAATATTACATGTAAACCGGGTCTTGACTGGAAAAGATTTAACATGTCCAATCTTCAGATGTGGCCTGAATGCGGTCTGGATTATTGAGGATAACCACTGACATTAAGACAGAAGAACTGATATGATTTGACCTCCTTGAATGAACAGGATCAGGAGAAGATCAGGTGGAATGAGACCACAGGGGTCAAAGTGCAATCTAAAAAAAAATACATACTAAAAGAGAAAACTAGTTTAAAGTAACAAACTGACCAAGTAATACATTTAGACACATGAGGTACTTGCTTTAATTTGCAATCAACATTTTTTTTCTGGGTGTATTTCCCATATTTGCTCACAGACAAGTAAAATGAATGCAGTGCTAATGCAAATATGGGTCACAGTATTCAAAAAAGCATATGTAAAATATCTGCAATAGACTATGTAATTTCAGTTTCCTAAATTAGTAACAGTAACAGATCTGCACTCAGTCCAATGGAAAAGTATAGTTATCCTTTATTAGTGGAAACATTTCAACCAGCTGTAAAAGCTTGTAATGTACCATATTAACAATTATAATAATGAGCACCATAAGTCTACAGTCCATCAAAATGTTTGA
This sequence comes from Megalops atlanticus, assembly GCA_019176425.1. Classification (NCBI taxonomy): domain Eukaryota; kingdom Metazoa; phylum Chordata; class Actinopteri; order Elopiformes; family Megalopidae; genus Megalops; species Megalops atlanticus. The sequence continues at coordinate 24,381,347 of CM032880.1, forward strand.
CATTAGTCACAATCTTTTATGGTTGCATGCTCAGGCTACATTTTAAAACTAAAGCTCAAGGGAATGAAACTAATTTCGGAATGTTTCATATGCTCCATCAACAGAGTGGAAAGGGCCATCGTGGTCTCATGTTGTCCTTGGCACAATTGCTTTCTTGACTGTTCCCCAAAAATCTTGTTGATTTCCAGGCCACAGTGCGAAAGGCCAGGGACACAAAGGCTCTTGACAGGTTTTTCAATTTCCAGTTTCTGTAAGGGCCACTCGTGCCTGCAGTTTAATGGCTTAACATAAACGTCCTAACTATTCCTCAGCATCCTATTGATCCTCGACTTAAAAAACTAAGTATCTGAATTACTTTGTTATTATTTATACTTTTACAATTTTTCTTCGACTTGTATCAGTGCCTGTTCTTTACACATTGCTCAAAGCTCTTCACACAGCAACCATGTAAGTTGTACCTCAGAACTAATTCCTTTTAGAAAATCTACTTACAGTTTCTATTTGTATAATTACAAATATATACAATACTTCCAAATTTAGGAGCCACATTTTCTACTCAGTACCTTCATATAGGTGGGTAGGTGGGTAGCCATGTGCCATCAAGGACTGCCAGTTGTCTCAAATTGCCAGGTGCTCTGGTATTACAGAAACCTGAGCTTGCGTTAGAAGCGCTTTTTTGCTGGCACTGTTTGTAGGTCCATATAAATACTACTGCAGGCTGTTTCGGTACCAGTCAATACCTCAAAACAAATGGTCACAGCCCTGTCACACCCGCTCAGCACTAGTGCTAAAGTATATGAATATCACATAGTGATTTCCCTAAAGCAGCCACCTGTTACACCTGGCTGTTAAATTTGGAATAACCTGTTAGCAGTACAGGATTCTGACCACAGTATTACACCCACACAGCTAATTTCCATATTACGCCTTTATAACCTGAGCTGCCAGCAGGCCTGGCAATGTATAATCATTGGAAAATAAATAAAATAAATGGAACAAAATAGTACTAACCGTGTGCGTCAGCCCCCAAATGAGTTTCCAGATTGGCTGAAATGGTGAGCTTTGAGGAGCATGACTCCTTTCCTTGCATGCTAGGTGATAATTCTCCAAAAGAGAACCAAGCAGAGAGATGAACGTGGGAGCAGACACATGTTCAATTTTTCGGTTATTGATGTTATGGTCTCATAACATTGTTCATAGCAGAGAAAACCTATGAGCTACCTGCTTGCTTCGGCCTGTGCTGTTACTGCTGTTTTGGGCTTTGCTGTTGTTGCTTCTTTTGCAGCTGCTTTGGGCTTTACTGCCAGTCTTTGCTGATTTAGCCACCTCCAACCTACTGTATATTCAGCAAAATTTTAAGTGGGCTGTTTAACCTTTTCCTCCCCATGAATACAAATATATTAGTATTAAAAATAATAATAGTATTAAAGATTATAACGTATATTATTCATTTATTCTTTTAAATTTATCTTTGATGCATCATGTATACATTTGTATTGCTCAATAATTTAAAAATAAAGCAATGTAATAGAGAATATACTGGTTAGATGGAATGTACGGGTTGGATAATGTGGAACATGGGCTAGATTTTCATTGCTGTTAAACTGCCAGTTCAAATCAGGCATAGCTTAATCACTTACCCTACCAAAGGTGCCAGAATACAGTGCACCCTGCAACATGTCTAAATCCTCAAAACAAAAGTGAAATGGACAAGCTGACTGACACATTGTCATTTCCCATAAAAAATCTTTTTGGTGCCAAGAGACTTCTATTACAATATTCAGGGTCGAAGCACATATCTGTCTGAGCATAAAATCATGCATGCTGCATTGTTTATTTTAAAGCAATTAATATTTGCACATGAGGGAAACATTTTCATATCATTAAACTTACTGGAGGTATTACAGAAAATAGAAGTCAACTGCAGGCATTTATCCAAATTACAAATACACTAAAAGATTACTACTAGTAATTACAAATCAATTTCCTAGAAGTGTAAGACACAATTTAGCCATTCATTTGTCAGTTTGATGGCAACTCAAAAGACCTCACTGTTCCCAGTTTTTTTTATGATGCCAGATGGCCAACCTCATGCTCCCTTTCAGGAGAGCATGTCCTTTAAATCACTGCAATCCCACATCCAATGCCAGTGGTGTTCAGCGGGAACCTGACAGATGCCGGTCAAAACAACTTTCGTGTTTTAAGGACAGAGTTTGTTTGACTTCCTAACTAGTCTCGAGAGCAACAATCTTCTTTTTTTATAGACAACTTAGGTTTCAACTGCTTTTCCCCCCTTCTTTTCCATCACTTCAAAAAGCCTTAAAGTTCCCCTCACCATCTGGTGCTCGGAGTTCTGCCAGCGTTTATTAATGGTGCTGAACCGCATGCTTGTTTTTCTCGGCGGTAATGATCAGGAAGTAAGAGCAAGAGCTGGATGCAGAAGGAGGACTGTTCAGCTTATAAGACCCGAGCAATCAAAACATCTTTCAGGAGGTTCAAACGTATAGGAGGTATAAAAAAGCAGAAATAATTTTTTAAAAAATCAATCAACAAAGTCAACAAGCTGCTTTTGGCTAAGCAGAGGTTCATTGTCTCCGTGAGGTTTGACAGTTCTTTTTTGCTCCCCCCAATGAAGTCAGAAATTTAAAGATTAACCCTGCTGGCTTGCTGTCATTTTTGCCGCTGTAGTGACCCCGGCAGCGGCTTCTGACCTCGGTCAGACCATAATAATAGACTTTCTGCTGTGAGGAACCTGATCCACGGCAGTAACACTAGCTATCTGATTTGGAGAAACTATTTCACGACTGTAGCTTCACACATACTGAACGGAGGTGAAACGTGGCCCCGTACTCACCCCGGCTCTGACTCGCTCATCAACTCCTGCATTTGTTCCGTGGGACATTTGATACCTCCATGGTAACGCTAGCATCAAATAAAATTGGTTTTAACACCGGGAAATCACCAAACAAAGAGCTGGATGGTGAAGCCAAGCAGAAGGATAAAACAATCTGATGTTCTCGCGAGGGTTTTGTTCCCTCCGATGTAATAGCATTCAGTTTGAACTCTTCAACTTGGTTTCACTGGCCATATGCTGCAGATGCAATATAGAGCAGCTATATCCTGTTTCAAAACAAATGATGTGCAAAAAATATTTCAAGCAAATACAGCAGGTCAAGGGTTTCAACCAGTGACAGCTAACCAATTGCGTATTTAGGAAAGTGAGCAACATTATATGGTAAAATATCTATATAAGGTAGCCTATTTTGCCTGGAGGGAGCACTTACCCTCTGTGTTGTTTTAGTGGAGAGGGTTTGTTCACAAAGATACTAAAAATCTCTGATTTGAACCTTTGAAAATCTATCCAAATCTGTTTGAGTGCCTTGCATTTATGTTTACATTTGTGTTTCAAAGAAAACAAACCAAAAATGCTATGCAGTAAAAGTTATGAGGTAAGAAAGCTTTGTAAGGCCTTTCGTCAAGCTGTCTGAGAACTCGCTGACCTTCCACGTCTGGTCCGAATCCACCCATATGAAATTTCACCCCAAACAGCATGAACTTGTCATTATGAAACTTTGCGCATGTAAAAAACCCAAGCCGTTCAGGGTGACTGAAAACCAGAAGCTAAGCGCTGCATGATACAGTGTGGTGAGTGACTAATAAATTCTGGGACGCCTCTGGAAGAGGGTTTAGCCTGAGAATGATTTGAATGCAGTGTCCTTGTGCAGTGAAGTTAAATATAGCTGTGTAAGTGCCTTCTAGTGTGTTCCATCTGTGAGTAGATTGATGAGAGATATCCTGATAGCATTTACTGAAATATAAATGAATGAATACTAAAATGCCCTAGTGAGATACGTTGTATGTAGGTCTGAGTTTTTTTCACACGTTGTATTGCAGACATTTCTCATTTTAACAGTCTCTGGACATTGGAATGCATGGCCTGGGGCTACAACAGAGCTGAAGGAGAGGGCTAGAGAGTCCTCTAGATGTATGTGTCGCATAACTCTTAGAAATCATGACTTTTTATTTTGTTCATTTTTTTGCAACGAATTTCAGTATTATGGTAGAATCGGTGTGTTTTTGCAGCAAAACTAGAGATAGAGATAGCATTCTGTTGTTGTATTAATATAATATTTAAGGTTAATGCACTTACAAGGAAAATAATGTGTTTTATGTTTTTTTCATATTGCTTGATTTTGCATATTGTGCCATATTGTGAAATATTGCTATGCTCATGGTCATATTTCATGCAGGATTCAAATTGAATTCATACCAATAAAATAAAAAAGTATGTATCCAGACTCAATGTCAGTCCCCTAAAGTTCATTTTAAAGTTCTAATTCTCATTTGTTCTGCACTCTATCCCCAAATTCAAATTCTACAAACAATGATTACACAGTAGAGTAAGACCACTGTGGTCTTCATAACTCTATGTAGTGAACACAGTCATTGATGAAGACTGTTTAATACATTTATATTTCTTTCATTAAAACACAAGTGCACAGCACAGTGTCATGTAAATGCTGGAAGCTCTCACAGACTTTGTACTGTGGTGAGTAGTGTTATCTGCCTGTTGATCTTGAACTCTTAATTGTATAATTTATGTGTGACCATTTCCTGCTAGGATGTCCCAAGTGGCCAATTCATGTTGTGGAATTTTAGAATTTTTTGGTGTTGCATTTTTGTCTGTCGGATCTCTCTTCAGAAGTAACATCCAGCTCTTAACTCTTGCTGTTGTATCTACATGATCCGACTGCAGGTACTGCACTATGTGACCACAAGTCCACTGCAACAGAAACGTTTGACTTGACCTTTTTAATGCATCAGTCACCATGGAAACAAGTCCATCCTGTATCACGGATGCATTGCGTGTGGATACATCAGGGATATAGCTTGAGGCAAGAGGTTTTTGAGCTCTATGGAAAGGAGGCTATAACCTTTTAAGATGTGTGTGCAAGTCGTCCTGACATTGCTTTCAAATAAGACAGAAAATTAATAATCGTATGGTGTTAACAATGCCAGAATAAAATGTAGATTGGTTAACCTTTGAAGCCTCATTAGTTGATGTTGTTTTGTCTAAGAACAAAATAATACATAATGGCAAAAAATAAATGAATCGTGTTTAAGCCCACACAAGCCTCTCCCAAGGAACATGACCTTTGAGACTCTTCTGATAAACATGACAACTATGTAAATAACCCCGGCAATGAAATGAAAGCTCTGGTAAATTTAACTGTTTTGCAATATGTGCGCTGAATGTCCAATATGCAATTAAAATGAATAATGGAGCTTTTCTGCTTACTGCAGAGGAGGCATCCTTAGGTTCATAAAACACTTCATATAACTCAGCACTGAACTGGAAGTAAAAAGGTAGATAAATAAGGGATATAAATAACGGGCATCAATTAATCCAAGCATATTTGAAGAGGCTATGGTTTCAAGGGGATTGTTTTTCCCCTTTCTTTCATGTTAACACGGTGCTTTCCTTCCAGGGATCACACTCCCAGAATTCCACAAGCCAGGCCACTGGTCTACAATAACACAGTTTGACTGGACCATCAATGAATTCCTTTTTATTTTCAGATGTGTGCTTTAAAATTATGATCAAATGTGTGTGTTCCATTAGTTTTAAAATAGCATAATGGAAAAAATGTATGTATCAAACAAACATATCAGAGGGAATACAAATCAAAAACAAAGGTTAACTTTGAATGGGAATCTTGCATATGACATAAACAATGTGAAACATTTGTAATCTCTTGTACACAAAGCAGGATGCCAAAATACCAATACTATAAAAGGGACATTCTTGCAGTTGGTTTGTGTTTCTTGGGTTTGCAAATTTAGAGCATATCAATAAGAAAATTGCTTGCGTTTACTAATTTAATCACCTAAAATTTAAGGACAAATGTTAATTGAAATTGTGGGTATGCAACAAGGACTGTTTCCATACACTTAAAATTTTAGGATATTTAATTAGGCTTTTCATTAAAAAATACTCTTCATTTGGAAGAAATAACAATACTGTTGACATGACTGTACTGCTGCAAGAGTCTGCAGAAGGCTGGTATCTCCAAAAGTTCTGTATCAAATGATAATAACCTGCCCCTCCACTGTACATTTGATAAGCACTATTACATGTCCCGTGACTTTGCATGTTATGTAAGGAGAACCTAACACTGTAACTTCATCTGATGACCTCTTCAACTCACCATACATAGAAAAGTACAGCTCTTAGTAGGAAGGATTGGCACACTGGTGGTATGTCTATCCATCTCTCTCTGTAATGCTGAAGTTCTTGGATATCTAATTGTGAAATCTAATTTATATGGGATATCTAAGGATATATACCTATCTCTCTATCTATTTCTGGATACCTGGGGGAAAATGTACTATAGTATAGTACAATATGCACACATATACGCACACACATACACACTTGTCTGCATACTGTACATTGTGTATACATATTGTACATTGAGTGAACAGTATGAAAGATGACTGCCTTTTATGGGTCCAATTTTTGCATCATTGTCAATATAGTGCAAATCTACAAAAAACTGAACATAGGGGATTTTAAATGACCCACTTAGAAGAGAATAGAGAATAGTATACATTATTACAGAACATTTCACTGACACTTGATTTGTCGTGGTGTTTTTTTTCTGATCTGATGGCTCAAATCTGCTGTTCGCTCTGTGCAGCAACATCGTGGTAAATTGTGAGATATATCAAGTTTCAGATGATTTATTTGAAGGACATATGGACTTATTTAGTCCAGAGGCGCAGATTGCTGAAGTGTTTAATCGGTGCTGGCGCTGCATAATTACAGTCTTTAATTGTGGCTGCGACTCCCAACAAAGAGCCGCCTGTTGAGACGGAAGCTTCCTCTTGTTTCCTCATTATAGGCATCATAATTGGCATTTCTTAGTTCAGAATCACGGGGCACTTTACCCATGCAATGACATACACGGTAGTCATTACTCCGGGCAGTATGTATAATTGCGAGCTCTATGTGTAGCTAGGCAACGCGAATTAAAAAGGGCCATGTAAAAACCCCAATCATTGGCTCACTTCCTGCTAGCATAAAGTGATACATTATCAATTGTGCCAGTCTGTGATATTATTGCATGAAATGAAGTCAGCCCTGGGATGTGTTTACAGTAACACTAAAAAGGGGTGGTGCAATCCTATTACCAGCTTTAGCCATATTCATTTGAAAATCACCTTTGCAGCCCCTGCCTGTGAATTGATAAATAGCACAATGGAACGGAACCAACCTGTCCTTGTGGAGAACAGGGGGTGTGTTTCACGCATAAGCTGGGATATATTGTATGATACCCATTGCATTTCGTAGGATGCGATATTAATCACCAATTTGACATGATCTGACGTGAAAGTTGATAGGAATGGCAGAGCTGGTGAATCACAGATATCTTTAACCTGCATGTAGCCGGCCCACCTGTCATCCTGGACCAGCATAGGCTTTTGGAGACTGTGTGTTTGGGTGCCTCAGAGGGAAAGAAGTCCCGCTGGCATAAACCAGCCAGAGCCAGAAAACACTGAGAATATATCTGTCCGAGTCCTTGCATTCATCAGACAAAATGTCACTGTAAGCCCCTGGTGAGCTACAGCTTGTACCACAGTGTATTCCTACTTTATCCTATTTATCAATGAATCATGAATGAGAGGTTCTATGGATGCTTTGTAATGCCATCGCACTGTTATGAGTGTCATATGATTGCTTTAATCTGTGGGAATTTGAAAATCTTTACTAAAGGGCTGCAAATTTTTCTGTAAAAAATAATAGGACATTGAATTACTTCAGTGTTAGTGTGTGATGCAATTTTCCCAGTGTAATAGGAATCGCATGCTGTGGGGCACATTTACGTTAATGCAAAACGATGCTGAAGGGTACATCGCAATTAGCTACATTGGTTATCTGAGCGAAATACTAGCTCTTATTTTCTTCTTCTTTTACCCACTGTAGCCATGCACATTTACTAAATACTAAAATTAAAATATTTAAAAAATACAATATAACTGATGGGAAATAATAATATTCTTGTTGATGCCTAAACAAAATGTTTATGCACCAAGCAAAAATAATGCAGTCTACACGTAAATGCATTTAGTCCAACATGCTGGAGTTCCTTTTACCTGCCTGTCATGTTTTGACATGCAATGAAATCTGACAGTTTTGCCTCCAAGTTTGACAAGGCCACAGCAATGTGTAAATCCCACACAGTGGGACTCAAACGCAGCAGTAAGACCGAAAGATGGTAAGACCAAGAGCCTCAGTGCAGATCACCAGCTGTGCTGTGTGACCCCTATTTAATGAATTGTGTCAGGATTAGGAAAAGCCCTCAACTTCAGGTTCAGACGGATCTCTGTTAATATTAATATAAGCCCTCTCGCGTGCGGAGACCCTCTCTGGTGAAAAACACCACACAAAGGCAACCTCAAGGGAGCCTCAGTTCAATGAAACATGCAGAAAAATTGCAGAAGAAAATGTAATAAACTTGTGTGGAGACAGGTGATGCGGCCACACACACGATTATTATTACGCTTTTTACCCACAATTCAGTTCACCTGTAATTCTCTGTGGCAGACGGCCTTCATCCGCGTGTGAGGTTGTACTCAATATGCTTATGGGTCAGGGTGACTAAAGATCATCTTTCAAGGTGATCACTGTAAGCTCATTGAGGCACAGAGGTGAGGAGAGGATTATTGGCGAGGGTTACATGTCGCCCAGCGTCACTCGCTCCTGAAAGTGTGACACGCCGTCCGCGAGCACGTCGGCGGCGCCTGGACCTCGCCGTCATCGGCTTACACGGATCTGTGCTTGAAAGAGCTCGCCCCGGCACAGATGACGAGGTTGAAGCGGAGGTGCGAAGTATGTGGCAGCGTCCCGGGCTCTGTGTCTAGCGAACGGGTGTGGTATGTGGATTCCGCCCCCTCTGAGCTCTGTGGTCTGTCTGCCACGGCCGTCACTGTGGCATTTTGACCCAGGCTGCAACCTACTTATTGCCGGTTCGGGTCAGAAATCTGGCAGGCCCGAGAGCCTACCTGCGTCATAAAGAGCAGTTGGCAGGATTCTCTCTGGGAGGTGATTTAACCGCAGCCAGACATTAACTGAGGCAAAGTGAGTGTGTCTAAGCACTCAGAGCAGTGTCTGCCAGTATGATTCAAAGAAGATGCCAGTATGCTGTGTAGTCCAAACTAAATACAGTAAATGGGCATGTTGGACAATCCTATAAAGAAAAACCAAGATCAGACATGCGTCATATTATTCAGGATTTGCTTGCTTAGGTGTTAGTTGCTCCTTTGTTGACCATGTTCTTTACGACACCTTACTCTGCGTATCTGTGTCCTTCCCTCTGTGGTGTAAGGGTAAATGTTAATCTCATTTGTTTAAACAGTGGAAAGATTTCCCAACTTTTATCCCTTTATCCAATTTTTCCAAAACATTAATAGATCAGATAAAATGTGGGTATATTGAATTATCAGTAACATAAAAATTTGCTCTGTTTATACAACAATTTTAATGTGCCTTGTCCTTTTGGAATGGCAATGACAATATGTTGCCTAACAAACATGCAAAGCAAGCAAGCATGCCAACTGATTTGCGTGAGTCCCACTCTGGGTTAACACTCCTCAATTAAGAGCCACTGCTTTAAAGTAAAGGTGACATGGATGTGATCATTGCACTCTGAACTGTCCCCGCTCACCAAAGCCTCCGGTGCATTTCACTGGTAGTGTGAGAATGTACCATTTCAAGGTTTGGTCTCATGACCTGCTTATGATATTGTGCTGGTGTCACAGCTTGCCGGGGACCTAATGGTGTAAAATTGTATGCATGAGTTGGAAGGGTTCAATACTGTTCCTCGTTAAAGCATGAGACACGGAACCTCATGAGAACAGCAATCAATTTTTCAGTGGAATAGCTTTCCATTTGAAGGTCCCTGAAGTAAGAGGGAAGAGAGAACGAGAGAGAGAGAGAGAGAGAGAGAGGGAAAAGAGTGCTCCACAGTAAGCTGATAATTCTGCTTCAGATTCCATCCAAGCATTGGCCTCTGTTGGTTAGTGAGATTTCTGCTCAATGTACTATTGTGCTGTCCCCTGTTGAAATGGTTTTTACATACCCCTTGCTTCAGACTGCAGAATCTCTTAGTTGCATGGCTGTCTTTTTGTTGTGGAGTTGCATAGCAATTGACTCTCAGTTCGTCTTTCTTACATCTGTTTTCTGCTACTCATGTGTTTTAACAATAATTTTGCAAGAATTTCAGTGTATTGCCATGTCAGAAAGGCCACATCAAAGGGATGATATTGGTTATTTTCTAAGTCTAAGGCATAGAGGAAGCCATTGTTTCTCAGCTTCATGTATTTTTGTGTAAAATAAGGAATGTCATTGCTAATTTAAAGGTTCCAGTCACCTGATCAATATAAAAATAGAGGAATAATTTTATGAAGGATTTATCCTTGAAGATGATTAAATATACATGAATGTCAAGCTTTTAATGTGAAAAGCAAATCAAAAGCAAGGGAGACTTTGTAGTAGCTTATAATTCAGAAATAATAGTTGGATTGCTATTAATACCTCACAGTCCACATAATGTTGTTTAAAACAATAGGAGGGTTAAAACTGTCTTTTCTGAAAATGTCGGTTTAAATTAGATTTCATTGGTGCAAAGAATTTCACCCAATTAACTTCACAGGGCTACCATTGTCAGATCCATTTTTTAACCTTTATATACGCTTGCCAAAACACAACTAGCCGTCTAATACCATGGCCAATTGCATCCCACGACAGAAATGTCATGGTGATAAGATGATGTAACCTTCAGTCAAGATCAGGCTGAATATGAGGCCAAATAGAAGGCACGGCACTTCACCTCCACATCGTGAAAAAAACTCCAGTTAATTAAGTTACCATGGCAATAAATGCACAATAATCCATTTTAATTCAGCAATTTCACTGAAATGGAAAGTTGTTCTGTATTCCGCTGGGCTGAACCATAAAATAAAAATGGTTAAATTAGCTTTATGATTATAGAATGCAAAGTGTTTTTCTTATTATTTATTTAAGATATAAATATTCTGTCGCTTGAATAGACAATATGCTTTATACCAAACCAAATAAAAAGCTGATGTCCATCAATCAACTGTTTATGACATTGTGAACCACAGAGCTTCCAGAGCATAAAATAACCTCCATATGATTTCAAACTATACATACATATTGCTCAGCACAGCAATATAAATGTATGTGTATACTTTTATATACATACACACACACACACACACACACACACACACACACACACATACTGTATATATATATGTGTGTGTATGCATATAAAAGCAATACTTACTTCATATCATTATATTTCACAATTGCCTTCTTTCTCTAGATCTGCACTTGAAAAAAGTGAGCTCTGTAATATAATAATTCAATAACATATTCAAAGGTGTTTATTTGCCAATTAAAATACACTGTAGTATTCACAGTTATATATCAATAGTCATCCTTGGCTTACAGCTCAGTACCAGATGTGTACCTAACTGGGGGCGGATCAATTAGACCCAGGCAGATAACTTTTAATGTGAGTGGAAAAGGCTGGAGTGACAGCTTCTAATTCTCCCTTTCTCTCGACCTCTGTGACAGCCCAGTGACTCAAACCCATATGGCCACGCTGTTCCTGAGTAAGAGCGTTCCACCTCTCACACAGAGGGAGCGGAATTGTCTACCTCAAAATTAGATTCCACCTTGCCTCTGAAGTTGCTGGCCTCCACTATTTGTGCATTTGACTGATGTGGTCTCAGGCGGTTTCTTTCAAGCTCAATATATGGACGCACTCATATGGTCACCTCCCATCCTCTTCAACGAACACTTATACTAATGAATAATAAAATGACTGTCCTACATCAAACCACCAGAAGCACTTCTCTCTGTACTCTTGGCTGTAAGAATTTTAAAAATCGTTTTTTCATCTTTACCAGTTGAGTTAAGTGGAAAAAATATTCTTGATCTTTCTGTTTAGCCTTCTGTCCTAATGGCCAGTGTGTGGCTGGCTCTTGTTTTTTTTTTTTTCAAAAAAGCAGAAGTGCAGTAGTGGCTGGTGTAACTGGGGTTTTAACCAGTATCAGGTTGCAGATTCAGATCCCTGAAAGCCCCCTCCCTAAAATAGCCCAGCTATTATATCTTTGGACAAGGCACTTATCTTGATTTTATTAAAAATATCTAATTAATGGACAATATGCAAAGCAACAGATGCTATGGTTACTTTCCTGAACAATGGTATCATTCAGGAAAATGTCAACAATTATGACATTGACAATGCAGCAAACCCTGCATTGTTTTTGAGTTGCACACAGAACAGTGTCCTTTTTCAGAGAGTTTTGTGTGAATATGGTCCACTTTCAAGAAAATGACGTCCTGCTTAGCGAACCCTCGGCAGCTGACTCTTGTAAATGTATTGTGCAGACAGTACCTAAAGAAGCAGGCTTTGGACACGCAGCTCGGCAGAGCAGCTCTCCCTTGGCTCCTGAAAGAAAGAGTGGGGCTTCTTCCTCTGAGCCGTGGCTAATAGATCAACTATCCTTCATTGATTCATGGAGCATTCATCTCCTGCCAAGTCCCTCTGGAGCAGCCTTCCGAGGCACGGAGCCAAGTGCTGTAAGCAAGCACGACTCTAGAATGAATTTAGCGAATGTCAATGAAATGTTCCCCTGGTGTTTACACTTATTCCTCAGCAAGCCTTAAAAAGAGACTGATGTACAACCATGCTCCCCCACATACCCCAACACAGGCATGCACACCCTCATTCACACGCACACACACACAGACACAGACCCACACACACACACACACACACACACACACACACACACACCACCAATCACACATGCTTTAAAGGAAAGGAGATATCACTGCATCAAAGAATAATGTCAGCCCTGTTCCTTGTGTCCATAGTGAACAGTTCTGATAGTTGCGTGTTATTAATATTCAGAGAAACCCAACTCTCCACAAGCCCGGATTTCTCCGAACTCATAACTGAGTCAGAGCAGTGGAGAGGTGTTGAGCAGTGGATGTATTCTTTTGGCCTTGGCCTTTGTTCCATCCAAACCCCCCTGTGAATTATAACTCCTGAAAGAAAAGAATGCTCAAAGAAAGATCTCAGCTGAGATAAACCTGCCAAGCAGGATTACCCATGAGCACAAGGGCTGCATTTATTCTCATATTAGAGATATTTGGTGCCTGGTTGCCCGGGTTACATAAAGTACAAGATGAACAGCTTCCAAGCCTCCTCTAATTACAGAGCTCTTTCAAAGGCTTTTATCTGGAACATGAGTACACAGTACAGATCTTTCCATCCTGGCTGCCATATACATTGGATCCTCATATATTGAATGTATCACAGTTTCAGTGTGATAAGCCTGTGATTATTATATTTCTGAACACTTTATGCTATGTAAAGGTATCAGTGAAGCTGAAGTATCCCTAAACTGAATCCTCAGTGGTCCATATAATATGATGAACAGATAAATATCATTAAAAACACAGGAGAAATTTCATTTGAAAAAAACAAAAAACAAAACATAACCATAGAGATTTTAACTATAGACTGTTCAATTTATCAATGTAGTATTGTCTAGCACAATGTAGTTCACTGGTTCTGAAGCTAATGAAGTTCCTGCCAAGCCGTTTGTTTTGAGAAGGTACTGTAGCATAGTAGTGAAATATCAGCCTGAAATACTGAAACACTGAAATACCAGCCTGGCTACGGATGCACAATAAAATTGATTGATTTTTAGTGGTTATACTTCCTATTTCTGATCTCAATACTAGTTATGGCTGAAATGAGCATAGCCATAGTTTTTGTGGGTGTGGATGTACCAACTAGTGGAGTTGAGTGATGAGTTTGTGTGTTCACATGAACTTATATGATGACCAGCTGCCATTATACAAGTTGTATAATTGTATAACTATAAATTTCTGCTGGTACAATCATTCTGAGTTTATGCAAATCTGGGCTTGAGGGTGCTGAGCAAGCTCTCAGCACCAGCATGTGTAATTCTTAATTCAAATGAGCCTTCCTGTTAAACTGTGGGGGGATTTCATAAGATGGGCTGAATTTGAACAACATCTTTGTATTTTTATACAATGGCATTATTGTGTGATATTATTGTGTAATATTTCCATCAGTCAGCCCCCACAAGTAAATATGGCTGAAAATACCAAGGTGCTTGTCCGTGCCAAAACTGTGGCAGTGGGGGCCATGAACCACCCCCCTTAGGTGGGATGGCGCTGGACTGTAGTCCAATAGACAGTAGACTAGGAACTGCAGATACAAGTGGCAAAGTGGGAGAGATAAGGGAAATGGTCAGTGGTGAGACTAGCCAATAAAATGAGGTCACTGGAGCATGATGTGTTAGATTATCCAACCACAAGTACAGAAGTGCTGAGCATAGCAAGTGTCTTGAGGTCACATCACATCCTGGCAAGTAATTCAGCATCATAGGAAGATGATAATCAGGAGGTGATGTCACCGGTATTTGCCAAAATGCAAGAACCGCTCACAAACTGACATTATTTCCTGCATGTGTGCTATTTATGTATCGAGCCCAAGTGTCCTGAATTTAGTAATGGTCAATCAAATGTGGAACAGGAGTCACATTTTCTGCTGAGAAGTAAGAGGGGAAAGGACAGCAGGGCTGTGGCCCTCGGAGGGGTTTTCATTGTGCCTGCCAGGATGCCACTCAACAGCATGCTAACAGGACAGGATCCAGCTGACAGGCCCAGAGCGAAGAGACAGGCATAATAGGCATGCAAAGATGCCACAGGGCCTGCCCAGGCATATGTCTAAAACAACAACTGAAGCCAATGGCAGGTTTCCAGGCAATACTGAAATAAGCCCACACTAATGGTATAGCAGTCTGTAGTGTTATGATACCGTGTAAAAGGCATAAGCAAAGGTTTGTGGTAGAAAAATGCAACACCCTCTTGGGGTGTTGAGGACAGGGGGTGGGGTGGTGAGGGGAGAGGGTTCGAAAAAGAATACCAGAAGCTGGAACTGAAGCTAAGAGACTACTGAAAAAAAAACAGGTGTATCAGAGGCCTGGGCACAGGGGTGACAGTAATGGCGTCAGAGCAGGATGAAGCAGGCGGTGGGGGAGCGAGCAAATGAGGAAGCAGCCGAAAACCAGGGGCAGCAAGGACGCCAGTGAGAGTGCAGGAAGGGGCAACTTGAAACCACGGAAACCATTTCTTACCATGACAACCAAGATAACGATGAAAATAAAGTGAGAACATCAGTTGTGAGAGTAAGAGTAACAGTGACAAATGAGTGGGTGAAGTACACAAGAGGGGCCCGTGTCGTGCCAGCCTGGGTACTGCTTAAAGGGACAGATGCAGGGGGGATGCCCATTTCAGCAAGCGTTTCATACATAACATTAAAGTTCAGACGTTCTTAAAAGTGCATGAGATTTGTTGTCATTGAGACCTAATAGCAAAGAAATAATGTTGTTGTCATAGAAAGGAGTCTGGATTCTTCACTTCACTGGAATAGAAACAGGCCTGATTGTTTCAGAGAGTCAATATGGATATTGAATATTTTCAAGGTCAGAAACTTTGGATGAAATGATGGTTCGTGGTTTGGAATTCCTGTTGAACTTGGCAGATTTTGCCCTCTCTGTGTTTCATAAAGCTTTTCTCTCTGTGGGTATTTGTCATATTGCTTTTCCCTCAAAGACAATTGGCCCTGTGAACATTTATGAGGGCAAATTTATGAAGTAAAACCAGTTTAGCTGTCACAGGAGGGCTGGAGGCCCCTCTAGGGTAAGAAGGAAAATCTACGCTCCCACAACCCCAGAATGCCATTGCAAGTATGTTAAGTGTTATGTGCAAATACCACTTGCATAGAGAAGACAACTGCTGAAAAAAAATTATACGCTGCCGATTTAGATTGAAAGCTGGACTTAGCAGGACTAATTCATTCTTATTAATGCTCTTACTGGTGCAGGAAGTGAATATTAAATCCTGAAATTTCTGTGACAATGTTAAAATAAAATTGTTTATATTTTGCTGACTTATATATACAAGTAAGAAAAATTTGACTTGACTTGAACTGAAATGTAAAATCACTGGTAACCATATAACTGTGTGTAACCCGTGTAGTGCTCGTTTGAGCAACAGCATAACCATTTCTTCTTTACCCGCTCTGCAGTATCTCGAGTAATAAAGTTCCATGGCATTTAACCTCATTGCTTGATCACCGTATTTCACAAAGGTATATCATAAAACAAAGTGATTGGAATGCAGTGCAATAACCTGAACCATTTCTCTGAGTAAGTCAGGTCAGTGAACTGTACTGCCGGAGGTAAATGCAGCGTGACTCCTCATATATCACTAAAAGAAGGGGGAACATTTGTTCAGGCCGCACTCTCCCTCCTCGCTTCAAATCTCCATTCTGGCTCTTCAGCCAATGAAACAGAAAAAACACCAATTTAACAATTTAGCATTGTCCAAACACCGTCTTAATCTCTGTGTGCGATTGATGACGATTCTGTTTTAATGCTGTTCTGTTGAAAGCAATAAGTCTTGCTACCAGCTAAGTTCCCTCATGTGATTTCCTTGCTGGCCTCCCCATTGATATTTTATAGACCTGTTTTTGTTTTGGCTCCGTGGTATGGCTTAAGCATTTCTATAGGTGGAATTCTCAAGTCGCTCTTGCTTTGCCTCTCTCACTCAAGCAAAGGAAGTTGTTACATAGCCACATTATTGAAGATTGCTTATATGCCATTCACTTCAGTGTTTTCTTCTACTGCAGAACCAGCCACTATGGAAAGGCCACTCAATAGATGTTCTGCCTAGCAGTTTTTGTGGGGTTTATTTATTGCATCAAAGAGTTTAGTTCTGCATCTTTGCAAACGATCTTTTGCTCCTGTTTAATTGCATGGCTACAATTGAATGTTACCCAAGAAATGTAACTACCAACAATACAATGTGAAATTGCAGTTCTTGATAACACCAAGCGTGCCTCTACATCAGATGCTGAATTGTAATGGTGTGTGGATTTCATTCAGCTGGCCTCCTGCATCAACCAGTTGAATGAATTCCAATGAAGTACCAAGAAGTACCAGTGCTTAGAGGATCACTCTACAGTTGCTGAAGTACTAGAGACATTCCCTGTTTCCTTCCCCACAAACAGCACAGCCAAAAATTGGATTAGGTCCTCGTTTTTAACTCTCAGTCTCTCATTATTCAACAGCGAGGCCAGACACGGTGAATAGATTTAAAACAAAACTGCCGATTCCCTGAAGGATTCCTCCTCTCCTTATCGGTTAGCCTAGCAATTTCAAAACATCTCATTTCTCCAATTGGGGAGACCACAGAGCAGACAATGCAGACGACTGCGGGGTAAATTGGGCGCAGGCAGCGATGGGGGAGGAGGAGGGTTTGGAGGGGGGGGTTGGCTGGATTCTCCCATCAGGCATTGTGTGTCTCATCTCCCGGAATAATCTTCATGTGGGAAACTCAAATGGGGGGCCTGGAGCGAGGCTGCTATTTCTGCTGTGGAAATCGCTGGACTGTGCTCAGCAGCCATAAACACGTCACGGGAAAGTAGGTCACAGTCCTCCTGCAGATCGACTGGATCGCTCCGACGCGGCGCGACCTTCCCTGCCGCTCCGGAGGCTCTCCAGTTCTCTCTCTTTGTCTCCCGCCGCAGTTCCATGGCACGCGAGGCCTTTAGGTCTCCCCGCCCTCGGGACAAATGGATTTGGTGGAAAAAGGCTAGTGTAGCGTATTCTTGGCCTGCACCATCCTTATTTAATGTGCTTCTGCAATCCAGCCGTGGGGCTGAATGAGTGACCCAACCCCCCCGACCTTGATCGTTCTGACATTGCGGTCGCATACGCTCGAGAGGACGGCTGCGGGCGTACGGGTGCTGAGGCGTTCTCTTCTCCCGGGTTCATGGTGCCCGTGGTTCGGGTGTCCATGCTCCCTGTACCATTCCACGCAGATGGCGATCTGTGACTCATACGTCTGGAAAACGCAGCCGTCTCGTCTATTCCCGAGCCGTTGCATCATCGCAAGTCATGCGACGCCTGGCTGAGGCTATTGTGCCGTGCACACGCAATCCACTGTGCCAATCTGCACAAATAAGTGGAGATTCAAAAACATGGGGTGAAACCAAATAGCAAAAGCAAAGGGCCCATGCTGATGGCGAACTTAATCAAGGTGTTAATTAAACTATCGCAAAAACAATGGATAATTTTGGACACGCTGTTCTTCCGAGACAAATAAATAAATCAATCCATGGAATATGGCAGTAACGCAGTCTCGAGTTTTTAATCTGCATTACGTTGCAGATCTCAAACAGCCCGCAGTGTGATGGACGGTAGATCTTGTTTATTGGCCATTGGAAAGCCGTGTCAGATGATGTAATGATGTGGAGATGATTTGTGAGTGGGGCTGACGGGAGAGGCTGGACCCTGAGAGTCCCGTGGTGGGAGAGTGGAGGGAGAGGGAATAGTGGGCTTGATTGAAAAGTAATCCTGCAGATGTAATCCATCACTTAGCATCCACTTGAATGAAGCTCTCCACTTTGCAGACACACCTTGAACCCATAAACAATTTGAGGTTAGCAGTAGACATATAGCAGGCACTATATGCAATGTATTCCAAGTGTAAAAGGGCTTAAATACATGTAGATGCATCACTTTAAAGCTGGATGGTATCATCACCTTTGTATGAAATACTCTTCTCTTCCCTGGGCTACGGATACAAAAGCCTCCTTTAAAAGTCTTTTTTGCAGAGGTTTGCATCAGGCAGTAAACCACCACTTCACATATTTTTAGATATTCGTGTGCTTAAGGTACCACTTAGCCATGCAACTATGGGCTGAGTCAGTCACGATTCTTTTTTAAAAACAAATTCAGGAGTGGAGCAGGGCCTTTGAAAATGTCAAGGAGTGGGCAGAGCAATGTGTTAATACTTCAGATATAATAAAGAGCACTCTGAATCTCATTGTTTCCCCTGGTTTCTCAATGTGAAGGATTCACAAATCAGGACCCAAATACATATATACACACACACATAAATACATATAATTTATTATTTATGTGTGTGTGTGTGTGTGTGTGTGTGTGTGTGTGTGTGTGTGTGTGTGTGTGTGTGTGTGTGTGTGTAGGGACTATTTAATTACAAACACCTTGGATATTGCTTTTTTTAAAATGTTCAAATGGGCCCCCCAAAGCACAATTGCAACTGTGATTACAACTCCTAGACCATTTAATGTGTCAGATTTATTCACCTGAATAGTTCAATGATCCTCCATAGTTTTGCTGAAGTGGGTTGGCTTATTTTGCTTCAGTTTCAAATGACAGAATGATTTAGAGTCTCCTGGCAGGCTGAGAATTGCCTCCCTGAATCAGCAGTGCCTTTAAAATCCAACTAATTAGTCTGAAATCATCTGAATTTTCTATGAGTGATAGACCAAGTCACAGGAAAGACCTATACGGTACTGTTTCGAATGACTCTCCTGGAAGCATGGTTGATTCCCCTTATACATTCCCTGAATATCTAAGAAGAGTGAAGCACATATATTATATATTATACTATGCACTTTTATGATTTTACTTTTATTAACCTATTAAAAACACACACATAATAATATGGTAATGCATATATATATATATATATCAGATATTTACTGTATCTTTATTTTAGAAGCAAATGAAACAAACACACAAACACAACTCTAACTAAATTAAGTACACATAACATTATAAGCATTAATATATTATGTATTATTGTTTAAATTCTGAAGGTATTTACAAATGCTGAGGGTAAAATTTGTTTACAGGTTACAAGGTGGTTTAAAATGATCTGGCATGGCAACACTGAGTTTAAATAATCTCGATGGAAATTTAGATAAAAATTGCACACTGAACAAATACAATGATTTTATATCCATGATGTATTTAGTGATTTTCTAGCAAGGTCATAATTTAGAAGTCAGCTCATCCCTGCTCTTGATTCAGTAACAGTACAGCAGCTACTGGAAGGACAAAGTAATAACTGAGAGGATGTATTCACTAAGGCCATTGTTTGTAGACGCTGAAACTGAGCTGGTCCAGCATCTCATTAAAATCCTGGTTGTTTGCACAACACAAGGACATTCTACCATCTGAGGTCTTGTTTAGCTAGCTTTGCCAGGGGCATTGTGTCAGCTACCCAGTAGTACTGACATGCAGTTAGGATAACAGCTCATGGCTGTGTTCTGTTGTACATTGGCGATGCAAACCTTTCCAGATAATTTACAGTATCTATCAAATTGTCAAACAAAAAACTGAATGGTAAAATATATATTTTACATGTAGTTATTTAGCAGAAGCCCTTATCCAGAGCAACTTCCAGAAGGACATACAAAGAGGATAAGATACAATGCTGATAGAACAGAAAAGAGTGCGTTTAAGCAAGGCTTTCTACCTCAAAGAGCACATGATTCAACTTGCTCAGCAGGTGATTAGCTGCCTCCTGTGCTTTAGTTTTCAGTGCTGCTTCAGAATAGCCAGCCTCACCCTACCCAGAACCCTGGGGAATGAAACATGAACACACACATCAGGCTAACAATAATAATCCTTTACATCAACTTCAGCATTTATAAAGGTCTTCCAATACTTATGATATGATTTGTATATAGCTCCTCTTTAACATTCTTTTGCATTATTTAGCCATTTCTCCATGTGTTTCATTTTTTTCATTTTAACACAAGACATGAAAAGTCACCAGCAGTCCTATACTTTGCCTTCAGAACAAGGAAACATCCCAAAATGCAATGGCACGCTTATTTACAGGGCTTCAAAGAAGTTGGAGCTTTTTGACTTGTAACTGCAGCTCTTTCACACTCGGCTGCTTTGGTAAAATGCCTTCCCAGCAAGCTCCACGCCAATTCATTACCGTAATCCATAAATTATTTTGAGGGTCTTTGTTCAAGACGGCCATAAATCTGGGGCTAGAGTTAGAAGCGGCAGACTTCTCCAGAAAGCCCCCACATCTGGTACAGTGCAAACCGCAAGCGTTTTTTTCATCTCCTGCCTGCATGAAACAGCACTTTTCAGCCTTGGCTTTTTAGATAAAAACGAAAGCTTTCACAGCACTTTAACATTTTTGGGTTGCTTTTATCACGTGGCACTCTGTGAGGAAAAGAGGCCCTGGATCCCATGAGATATGACTGGCTGTCACACATTAAAGTAACCTCTATCTTAAAATGGCATTCAGTCTAACCGCTGTGCTACTTAGTCCTTCATTTCAGGTAATGAACCTAAGCGTGTACAACATTTTTTACACAATATTTCATTCATTTCAGCGCCAAAATGAATTTTGATGCTAAACTCAAGACGATGTGTAAGAGTGGGAAAAAATGTCAAGCTTGTGTAAACCTGTTATGTAAAGCACAGGACAAAATACCACAGCATTTTGACTGAATGACCCCCACAAGCTTCTGTACAGTGCTGTACTCCATACAAATGAGATAGCCATTTAAATACAGCTGCAGAAATTCTCCTTTCTACACCATATATAAACATTCAAACATTGCCTTTAAAACCATTGAAATCTTTCTTTGAACCAGATTTTCATAGTGGTAGGATCTGGGGGAGGAATCAAACAGGCTAACAGCTTGTAAGCAAACATCAGTTATGGACCAGTCTGAACTGAGGAAATATGTAGCCATGCACTACACAGCATTTGAGGGTAAATGCCTGCAGTTCCAGAGGGGATCTCTAACTACGAAAGGTCCTCATTTTCAGCAATGATAGCACATTTCTGCTGCTGGATCATAAACTCATTGTAGAGTTCTCATCATTTCTCTCTGGCAAAGTGGAGTGTATGATTATATTCAAATTGCCAGTTCCTAATTACAGTGAATTATCTTGGGAAAATTCATTCACGTTCAATTTTATTTTCTCACTGAAGATGGCTGATGATGGCTCAGGCCATGAAAAACATAATGTCGCTGAGACAAGGTAACAAACGAACAATACGAAGTGCCAATCAACTGTAGGGAATTAAAGGGGAATGGGAAAGGATGTGTGGCAAATACCACTTGCAGATCTAATATTTGTCAGGATTCTGTCATATAATCAAACTCTGATATTTTATTTATTTTTCAAAACATCCACCTGAAATCTAAATGGCTCTTCACTGTTGACCATCAAATTGACAAAGATGTAGAATAACACATAAAAGGTCAAAAATAGTAAATTAAACAAGTTAGTACATCAAAAGGCACTATATTTACAGTTCCAGATTTGTCATTCCCATATTTTGTCTTCTAGGCACAAAGCAGGTTTAGCAACAATAGCAGCTGTAATATGTGAATTCAGAAGCAAACTCTGACAAAAAGTGGTAATCACATCAATTTGATTCTTGAAAATGAGCAACACTGACATGGGATCAACAGGCAACAGCAGGATGAATAGAGAAGGTAGCCTGTATTAAATGCTTCCGCTATGACTCTTTCATTTTTAGAAGAATAGCCAGCACTGTTTGGATCTGTCTTTTTAATCCTGTCTTTTTATCCCTCTGTTCCTGATATTAGTCTGGATATGACAGCATTACTTAACCTTGTATGAGGCTTTTAATAGAAAAACCATCAACTGGGTTGCCTAAGAATAGTTCATTTAATGTATTACAATTTAGTCTTATCAAAAGTAGAACAAGTATAAAATATCCTCAAAGTAGAGCACTCTTGCAGTACAACTGCCCTGAGAGTTACCTTTCATAAGAAAATGGTTCAGTTGCATTTTCAATGCAAAGTACCTCACAAGTGAGTATATACAGTAGTATCTAGTAGATAGTGTTGTCTTTACAGACTGTCAAGGTGCATGTGTTTCCTCCTATTGCCATTCCAAAGAACCTAAAGCCTGATTTACACTGAACGTTTTCCAAAATCTCAAAGATAGCAAGCATAGCTAGTAATTTGTTTCACTACACCACTTGAAGTGAAAATGGTAATTGGAATCAAGAGGATTCAAGATGATGGGTATTAATGACCTAAGAAGGGGTGGATGTGAGTACTGAGATGCTTCATATAGAACAAATGCTTGAGCATTGAAAACAGCGGTTGTTTGCCTACATAAATACATTGGTCTGAAAGAAAAGATATATCTATAAAAATAACTGTTTTGCTGTAAATGTTCCCTCTTCAAAACTGTTGTCATGTTAGGACAGACAATGCTATGGTTTAATGAGAGGAAGTGTTTCAGAAGCTCTTACATTTTTACAAGCCATCAACAGTGATTGAAGGACTGGTAGTTTTGAGAGTTGTGGAGCATAAAACCATAGCAACACATTCACTGACTGAATGGCTGAATGGCATAGTGTCATTTGCATTGTTGTACTAAAGTGTTTTGGTAAAACAGCCATAATGAAATATTTGAAATAAAATCTGGCATACCACAAACCATGTTTTTGTTTTTATTCAAAAATGAATAAAAGGTAAAGTACACATTGGCTTAATTTAATTAAGCTGACAAAAGATGAGATGGCTAGTTATGTATTTAATAATATTGGCTAGCTGGTTAGCTTGTGTAACATTAAGCTAGCTATATTGTAGAGCACCTGTTTGATCAGTAGTTATGAATCACTAGTTATTATTATAATATTTAACTGCAGAAACATATTGAACCTCTTATGTCTTGTTCAGTTTTTGACCCACCTGGGATTTCGTATAAAACGTTAATCCATCCCTTCTCTCTGCAGATGGTGTCAAGATCTGTGTGAATTTAAATTTTCAGCTTTAGTCATTTCATGTTGCTTCTCTGTGCAGCTTCAAAATAACTTCAAAGGCTTTAACCCCATGATGTGTCGCATTGGGTATGACACAGCATGTCATGAAACATTATCTTAACTACATCTTCATAATATTATTTTCTCAACAGACCAGTTTGGTTGAGTTACCCCAAGCTGCTCTTGTTTGAGGACCTGATTTCCATTGTCCTCCTTGTATAAAATCTGACATGTATTCTAACAAAAGAGGTGTCCACAAAGCAGGGTGAGGGACAGTTAATCTCCATTTGCTGGAAAGCTTCAGGGGCCAGCCATAGGCACAAAAAAAGAGAATGAAATGCAATTCGCTGGCAGAGTGCCAGCGTGGTAACTCGCCAATAGCTGAACTTGGGCCCATGTAAACAAGTCCTGTGAATTTCCATCATAAGTGGGGCCTAAGCACTATAGTCTTTCAGTACAGGTGAAAACCTTGGTGCAACCCTGTGAGAAATCAAACTAGTTTGTTTTTCAATATAAACCCATAGAGAAACGTCTATATTCTGATGTTCTGTTGCCTCTTTCTCCCAAAAATTACATCCCAGAAATAAATAATAAAAAAGGCTCATAGATTTATCTCCCATCTGCTGAGAAAATGTGACAGACTTTAAAGCCCATTTTCCTCAAACTTTTATGTGTATTCCTTCCAATAACTTTAAGAATCAGAGCCATGAAACGTGTCATGTAGTGTAAGCCTTCTGCCTAGTTATGTAGTGGAGTGCCACGTCTCTCCAGTACACATCACATGTCTCCGGTAGCCACATGTGAGTGATTGAAGTTGTTACAGAACAGCACTGACAAAAATATTTATCCAGCTCAAAAACAGTGTGCATCTGCCTGTTTTATGCTGTTTTTTGCTTTTTGTGATGCATCATTGGCCACACTAAACTACAGAAAAAGATTATTATGTCAAGAGCTTTGCTAAACTACAAGACAATCTGTATCCTGTCAAAAGGTACTAATGTTCACATGCCGGCTAATGTGTCGGTGTATTGATCGACATATTACTGTGTCTGTGATTAAGTTACTTAACCTGCACTGTCCTATTGACTATGGTTGATATATACTACGTTATCAATGTAAGTCACTGTGTTATAGGGTGTCTATTTAATGAATGAATGTTGTCACACAATATACCTGTGTGGATGACACAGTGGCCCTCTCAGAATCTGTTAGATTGTTAATATCATATGACCTTTCCCTCTGATAGGCTAAAGACCATCATAACCCTCTTATCTGCTTAATACCTATTTTCAGACTTAGCCAATTGAGCATTTTCATATAAGCTCTTTATGGAATTATTACCTGCTTAAATAATATTGTTGTTGGGAATAAAATTCAATATTTGTAAACATATGTGCTATGCTATTAAGATTAATGTATAACCTGAAGTAGAGCAACATTTTACATAAAACTTAAATGATCCAATATGTCCATTTTTCCTGTTACATCATTTACATCTTATATTTTGCTCCTATTTAATCAGGGGTGTGAATATATAACTACAAATCTATCTATACAGAGCCCTTACTAAATCAGTATTTAATCACACCTCTGATCAACAAATACTTCATGTGACAGGAAAAATGGATGTTTCAGATCATGTTATGTCACTCTCTCTCTCT
Organism: Megalops atlanticus; assembly: GCA_019176425.1. Taxonomy (NCBI): domain Eukaryota; kingdom Metazoa; phylum Chordata; class Actinopteri; order Elopiformes; family Megalopidae; genus Megalops; species Megalops atlanticus. The sequence continues at coordinate 24,406,805 of CM032880.1, forward strand.
CTATATATATATATATGTGTGTGTGTGTGTGCTTCATCAGTCTGTCTGTTTAATCAGTAAGATTAGATTAAGCCTTCGGAAGTCCTCCCTAAGTCATCCAAATTCCGAGTCATACTCGAGATACCAGGAAGTTCAAAGTCAGTTTCTTGACAGTGCAGCAGCTGAAAACATTCACATCAGCTGATAACATCTCACTGCAGAATGAATGTGCAATGGTCTCTTCACTAAGGGAGACTCAAATGATCATTGTTCTCTCGCCATCCTAACCCTGACACTTTAACCAAACTTTTTCAAGTTCATGACTTTTTCATGAAACATTTTTAATCTTAAAAAATGAATACCTAAACACATCAGACTAGTTACAGTAGTCTACATACAGCATATGCAGACTGTACAGGCTTAATAAAGCAAATGGGGATCCACAGTATTTATTTTTTCCACTGTAAGCTTATAGAAATCCTTTAAGACCTCAGGAGACTGCTCAATCAGTTGTTACTTTAGTGCTGGCTTTGGTATGCTGTAATAGCTTTCAGTTGTTAACATCCCACGCTCATGGCCCCCGGGGCACACAGTTACTGTAATGAAACATTTCAACTCAGAATTCTAGAGATATATTTCTCTTTTGCTTTTTGGCCAACATCTTGTTCAGATTATTTATGTGGTGCCTGCATTGTATAAACCAATGCAACACTTTGTAAGTGTCCCATTATGTTTTTCCTCTCTCATTTTTGGATTGTAGTCTGTAATAATTCACAAAATTAGCATTTGTCTTTTATGTTTTACAATTTTAATTTACCTACTGACGTACACTGTATGATACCACCAGTACAAGTGTAGGGGAGTGCTGCAAAGCTGTCAGATCAAAGTGATTTCTGCCAGCTGGGTTTCATATCAGTTAGATCTGCCATTAATCTAAACGTTTTCTCAATTAGTTTTGTTTGAGATCCCTTTCAAATACTGCTGACAGATGATACAATCCTTCCTTAGTGTTTGGAGACAACTGAAGTATGAAGTTCTATCCTATTAAGAAAGTACACTAATTAAACTAACTTGTCTGGAAATTGCCATCCGAATGGTGATTAAAAATGGTGTATCTGGGAAACTTTGAGATGTCGACTTTGTTGAGGAGTTCAACAAATTTCATGACTTCAAGCAAAGTTCATGATGTTCTCACCTGTTCCTCACAGTGTGACAAAACCAAACAGGAAAAGATATGATCAGATTTGCTCTGCGTAATTCTGCATAGGAAAAAACAACAATAAACAGAAGGGTGCACCTAGCATTTTTGTCACTCAGCTAAAGAATGTTTGTCAACAATCTGAAGCCAGTATTTGATGCCTGTAAACACTGAAGTTGATACAATTAATCACATTGCATTTTCTCGGAACTCCAATCGAGCCATAATCCAATCCATATTCACACACGTTCCTTTAATCTGACAACATGAAACATTCTATCATTCTAATTACATGAGAGAATGGCTTTAATTATCAATCTTCAAAGGGATATGTTAATGAATCCAAAGGCACACATGCAGACAATGGCATTAAGCGTGACTGCAACAGGCATTTTAATTAATCATGAAACAATGTCAGCCTGTCGCACTTCCATTAAAGTGATTTGAAAATATTTGCGGTCAAACCTGTCGAACAAAAGGCCAGGGTAACAACAGCACATCTGGCATTTGAATAAATTAACCTCCATATCAAGCATAAGCTGTCATATCAAGTATTGTACACACTGTGGTTTTTATATATTTATCCTATCAAATTGTTGCTTTCAGGTTTCCTTAAAGGTTACGACTTGAGTTTCCTACCCGACCATGATCTCATACAAATGCACATCTGCCATTGTCTGGGTTAGCTTGCAGTACTCATTATATTTCATCCATGCTAACTCAGTTTTATTGATCTGATGTAATACTGTATACAGCATGAGCAGTGAACTCCATTAATACATATCTTAAGGGATGGATTAAATTGCAGTGGTAGGAAATTCATACTGTTTGGGTGTGTTTTGTTTGCCTGGACTCATACAGATGATATTAGCAACCTTTGCCAGCTGGTCTGGTTTTGTTCAAAAGCAGTGAAAAGAAGGGAGCTGCAGCTTCCTTAGTGTGTAGGCCTAACTGAGAATCACATCAGTACTGCAGTAAATTGACAAAGCAGGGTCTCTGTCCTTCTCAGTCTCCCTCACTCTGCCTTCCCAATAAAATATGCGTGAATTGGCAGCGTCATAGACAGTGCATCTTGGTTTCCCAAGCCAGCTTGTCTGCTATGTTTACTGAACAGTCTGTATCATAGTAATTTTACATTACAAACAAAAGCAAAAGTTTTTTAAATTAACCTTTATTTCACCAGGTGAGTTAAAAAAGAAAGATAAATAAATCTATTTTTAAAGACCTGGCAAAGAAGGCATCAGAATTACAGACAAAAAACAAAACCACTCAATATAAAACATCACAAGTCAATGACACTATATTAATGAAAGCCTTTGAGAGAAAGAGCACAAGAGAGAGAGATATTAGAGAACAACAAATTCAGTTACTGAATTGTCAAACTAAGGTGGCGAATCAGTGTCAATATTCTGGTGCATTTTACTTAACTTCGAAAAGAGTTAACTTGCTTAAACTCCTTACCCCAAGTTAAAGTCACTCTGAATGTCCCTGTGAGTGTACAAATCCATATATAGTACATGTATTATGGTCAAGCTTAGCACAGAGTTTATTACTGTGTGTTAGACACTGTATGGATTAAGCAGCACAGGAAAAGCACAGCATGAGATCTGCGTTCACTAAATTTACTGGGACTACATGGCTGAAAAAAACCCTGTAATTTACAGTGTAGGGTCTGCCCTTAAGAATGTTCCATTTGAGTTAAAATAGGCCTCATTATATTCAAGGCTATACATCTTTTAGCAAAAGGCGGGGGCATAAAAAGCCTTTTCAAATATGTATAATTTACTTTGAAAGCGTGATTTTGGTCTAGAATGAATGAACAATGGGAGAGCAAGTAAAAGACGTATAATGTTTCATATATCAGATGAGTGCCTGATTAGATGAGGCCTCCGTTCGCTTTAGGAATTAAAATGCTCTTTGACACACAAATGCACATAGTTACAAGCCTGCTCATGAGCACACCCCACTTTAGGCTAGATGTTCACTGCATGGACACATAAATGGGAAAGCATCTTTTGTGGCAGAATTTACATTTTTAATGTATTGTAATTGCTAAATTATGAGTACTTTTATGATGATAGGCTTTTAATGGATGATGCCATAAGCCGGAGAGAGCTTTGAAAGTCTTAGGCAACAGTCTGTAGTTCAGTATATGACCACACGCAACACCTCTGCTCAGTGTATCCTAAGGACATGATATGCATAGGAGTTACATCACCGAGATTAAAATGTAGGAACTTTCTTCATTCCAAGCTGTGCAGCAAAAACTCACCTGGATTGATCAGTCTATTCAGGTAACTCAAACTGCAGTTGAATCCCACCATTTTTGCGGAAGGATTAATCTTTACCCCAAAGGAAGTGAATTATTAGGAATTGTCACAATTAAAGAATGATTACTTAGTGTGTCATTGTCATCCTTTATTTAGAGCCATTGTCAGCAAGTGGGAGAGCATCAAAAATAATGACATGCTGAAGCTGTCCCTCTCTGTTGTATCCTTTAGTGACATTCATATAAATTTTGCTCCCAGTCAGTTAGGTTTCGCAATTAGAGGCATTTGTATAACACGAGGCTCTAGTTGATTGTTATCATCAAGCCTTTCCAAGCAAGTGTTACAAATTAAACCTGATATCAATGTTTCATGCAGACCCAAAGGCCAACTGTGGGGCTATTCAGCGTCTCCCCTCACCTTGCATGTCATGGTCACTTATTTGCACCTGTGTCTTGTTCAGAATACACATGCAATCTCTACAACAGACGCTGTAAAAGACACTGCATCAGTGCCATTAAAATACAAAGTGGCAGAGCAACTGCAGAGGAAGAAGCCCTTTCTGGTCCTTACTGTACCGCGCTGTAATGTGCTGTATCCTCTTTCCTATGACATCACCGCATGCAGAGCTGACAAAATGCAACAAAAACATTATCGACTGGGAGGGCAGTTTGCTAACACTTTGCTCGTTTAAGTCAATCGATATTGCGAAGCCTATCCCTTTCTCGGCCTGTCGGAGTTCTCTGCTGGGCACCGCGTGCGGCACGAGGAGATTAATCAGAGCTCACCCCCAGCTCCCGCCAGTCTGTCTCCACTCAAAGACTCCTTTCAAGTAGGGAGTGAAGGACAATTTATAGCCCTGTGTCTATTGTGCGCCTGCTTACAGCTAAGCGAGAACTCTATACTTTTGCTTTTCAGCGCCATTGATATGTGGGGGGCTCCATGCACTGCCTATATTAATTCCTTTCTATGCATGTCAGCAACGGCCAGCATCCTTCTGAGAGCTCCAGAGAGTGCTGTCAGTCACGACTAAGAACCCCAGTGCAGCTGTGACCAGCAAGCAACTTAATTAAAAAAAGAACCATTCTAACATGTTGTGCTTGTCCAGATAAATAATTCCAAATGTGACCGCAAAGATTTAGGCTTTTGTGTGGTCTGTTCATTTCTGGATCAAACTGGCTGCACACACACCTTAGAGGTGATTCTGTTTTTTGCTGGTAGACAATTAAACCTGTAGAATTTGGGATTGTGATAATCTCTTTTTTCTACTGTGAAAAAAAAAAGATAAAATAAAATGTAAAACATTGTGAACAATATTTCATGAATAAAATATTGAATTATATAAATGTGTGGTGGATGTAGTTCCATGAAATAGTAATGAAAAAGTAATGCATTTTCAATTGTCTTTTTTATCAATGGTGGTAAGAACATGAGATACAATTCTAGCACAAAGATTTTAGCCTTCCACACAGCAACTTCACTGTCCAGGGAAACCAAAATGTAGTTATCAAAGAATCCTTCCATAGCCAGTCAAAGCTCTCTTCTGTGCATTTGACAGCTAGGTTTCTCAAAGATGAGGTGGTGAAATTTCCTAACCATAGGTCATGTTGTTACACTATTTTGCAAAAATATAATTTTGAGTCACACTGAATGTAACAAAAAAAACTGATTCTAAAAGGTATGAATCACAAAGAGCTGTGTGTATTTCATACATTGTGTAACACTGGGGGCGATATTATGAGTAAGCCAAGGACCATTAACCAATGCCATAGCTGCAGCAGTAGGAATGCTCCTGTATGCTACTGTAAAGTACAGTACACTGCACAGTGTTATCACATCAATATATGCACACATTAAGTTCACATATATCTTGGCTCTGATAAACAATACAAAGATTAACTTGGGTCATGGAGGCCCCCTGGATGGATAGAACCTCCATGCAGCCAGATGCATTGTGTCCTTGAATGCAGCTACTATGTATATGGGCATTTAAAAATGATATATGGCTAGATGGGCACAAGATCAGGCCAAAAGATCTGGCCAGTCAAAAACTGCATTGTCTTCCAAATCTCCCTATGTACTGTGAAACCAGCAGTGATCAGCCATTAGCTGATTAGTTTCCTTATTGTAAAAAAATGTTTCCTTCAGTTTGAGAGATGCAAGGATGCAAAACATGGTTCAATGGGCTAGTCATGTCCTTGAATTGACCACTTGGGATGACCACTTGTATTTCTCTGTTTATTATTTTGCTGCAGTCCTCCAATTGTTTGCTTCTCAGAATATGCAGTTGTTAGACATATTAGTGATACATTGAAAATCATTAGCTAATATCGTGAACTTAAATTCATTCAAAAAAGAAAAAAATCACATAAAATACTAAAAGATCACATTTAATATGTAGTATTTGATACATCACCAATATAAGATACCTGTTAAATGTGATCTTTTTCCCATAATCACCAATAGGAGATGACGCTAAGAAATTCTTACATGCCACAGCTACATTTTAATTAAGTGACTACAATTATGTCTTTTTTGTTTTACTAATCAGTTAACCAACTATAGTATGTATAATGCTTTACATCTGAAAATGTTTGTAGGCAAATTATGTTCCCCATTGGTTGACTATAATTCACAAGATATGATGACATCAAAATATGTCATTAACAGCCTATTGGCATGGTATTTACATTGCCAGCTATGCAAAGCCATGTTGCATTAGAAATGTTTATGGTGATTGTGATGTAGCTGAATGTAAATGATGTCTAATCCACCATTATTGTTCAATTTACTTTAAATAATATAATTAATACATGTATGACTAATTAAGTAATAACTAATTAACTGGAGAACCCATTAATAAAACAATTTTAGTCAAAAATATAATAATAATCATCATCATAATCATAACACTCCTGTTTCTGTTGAGTTCTATTAAAGAGAATATCTAACAGTTTATTTAAGTGTGTGTTCTCAACCAAAGGATTTATTTTACTAAGGAAAAGCGTGTTGGTGATAAACATTCAGTTGGCCCTATTCAGTGTTTTGAATTGCAAACAGCTTTGTGACAAACGCAGGCAAGCTGAATGTCCGCCTCTAATACCACAGACAGGCTGAGGTAGAGGTTTCTCCCGAATGTAAAGGCTCATTACGGGAGTGCGAGCCTGACAGAGGTGAATGAGTTTATGCACCAGGGGAAGGTGTCCTAGGGTAGAAATCTGAAGCATGAGAAGAACTTTTCTTTTTCTTTCTTTTTTTCGGGTGTTGGTTGATGGTGGTGGTGGTGGTGGTGGTGGTGATGGTGGAGGGGGTTTTGTTTGAATAAGCGTTGGTGGGTGATGCATTTCACAAGTTCCCCTCATGTCACCGGGCATTACGGGATAGCCAGTGTGAGAATTCTCAGCTTGTTCACAAAAGTAAAAGAATCAGTGAATAGAGGGAAAAAATGAAAAGCTCCAGTCTGAAAGCCCCTTGCAGCACCGAGGATAGTCATTATGAAAACTCTGAAAACATTGAACAGATTAATGGTTTAAGGGGCCCCGGGGTTCAATACAGAAGGAATTCTAAAAAGGTAGATTAAACATTTACTGCAGCACCAGAAAGGGGCCCGCTGTCACGTACCTGGAGATTTCATTCCATCTCAGAGAAACACAAAACTGCCACCGCTCTGGCGGCCAGCAAACACTGCACACTGCTCACATTGCATTGCTATGTGGACAGCAAATTGCAAAAAATAGCAAGCAACACATAAAGGTAAATAGGAAAGTTTGTTCATCTAACATCTAACATTTCTAACTAAATTTAATTAGCATTGGAACTGTATATTATTTATTGAGAAAATCAAAAAATTTAAGGTATATTGTACTCTAAAAACAAATCTACTGTATAATTTGGGAGTTTGACTGTGGTCAGACTTTGTTACTGGCTAAGTATAAAGAGAAAGAGCTATAGGGGCTTATTTTCTGGGTATAACGATGTACGTTTGTGATATTTTAAAATCTATGCATATGACCATTAGAATCAAAAGTATTACTTATAATTTCTAATTAGTCCACCATGCGTACAAACAATGAAAGTTAGGTGTTCCTTAAACACATATTTATATGTGTTATATATACATATTTTGGGTGCAGTGTACCATGTTTTCCCAAGCTACTCTTAAGCAAAGTTATGGTTGAGCATGTTCAGTCTGTGTGAACACATCCAGAGCATGTAACAGTATCTGGTTTTGCACAGGTGTGCGTCTTCCAAGAGCGGTGGCATGAATGGGGTTGAATTCCTCACCACCGATCAGTTTTAATTTGCTTTTTTTTTCCTTTTCTTTTTTGGTTGGTAGTTGCTTGGTTGGTTTCCCCTTTCCTGGTACTGTTGTAGGGACATACATTAGCAGTAGTATTTTGGAATCCTCTTATTAACATAAAGGTAAATTGTATGCCGGTTGCATGTGCACGGAATTTGACAGCCCTCGGTGGTTTGCCATGATCACATCTGAGGCCTGTCTCAGACTGTGGCAAAAAAAACCTCTTCTAACGGACTTTCATCAAGTGAAGGACCTGCATGAAAGTGAAAAAAATTAACTGAAGCTTGGCCTGTAACACCTCTGCTGGACCTAGCCCAATGTCAATGCTAATGCATGTAACAGAGAGAAAGAGAGAGAGAGAGAGAGAGAGAGAGAGAGAGAGAGAGAGAGAAAAGTATTCTACCATCCCCTGATGGGAAAGCACAACATGTTGATACCTCCCTGTGGCCAGGTTTAAGTAACTGAGTAACAATATCTGATCGCGCACAGGTGTGTGTCGGCCAAGAGTAACACTGCGTGAATGGGGTTGAATTCCTCACCGGCAAAGATGTGAGAGGAGAAGAAAAGAGAAAAAAGGAACACAATCCAGGGACATTGTGCTTGTGTAAGTTAAGACTAAAAGGAAGGCCCCAGACTGTCGTGCACTTCCCTCTTGAAGTTTAAATAGAGGTTGATTGTGCAAGCCAAAAAGAACATTTGGATATGTCGGAAATAACGTTAACCATTGACTGCTACAAGAATTTTCTTCATATCCCTTTTGATTTGTATGTATGTATGTCTATCTGTCTCTCTGTAAACAGGATAACTGAAAAACCCATGGACAAATTTGATTGATGGCTGGTGAAAGGATTACTTATGGGACAAGGAAGAAATTGTTTGATTTTAAGGTGGCCATGACAACTTTTAAGTTTGTTTCAGAGATGTGCATTTTTTGTGGCTGACTCTAGTTTTAACCTCCAGCGTTAGCACTAATTGTTATGAATTCATCACGAATGCTTTTTCCATCCTCTTAAGCCCTATGTCATCTGTCACATTCTTCTTTATGCTTTATGTTAATTCACTATTTTTATGTACTCTATATAACCCTCTCGCCTGCCATCAGTGTAAAATATGTTACCAAAAACATGTCAGCGCTGCACAAAGTGAAATTCAGGGTGAAGTTCAGTCCAGGGTCTAACATATTCAACAAAATGTGAAATGTATGCAAGTGATGAATGGAATCCAGGACTTATGATTTGGCGGGGCTAACCCAAATCTTACCTCTCTGCCCTAACACATGTCGGCCCACGTGTTGCAAAGTGTAATACAGGGTGGTTATTTTCTAAGTCATTAAATGCAGTCATCTGTGGAATGAAAAAAAATGCACAAAAGACAAGTCTGCACATATTTCTCAGTAAGAGAGCAAAATTCCACTGAAAAGGATATGCAATTAATGCAAGACAGAATTATCTCACAGTGGTAAAAAAGAGACAAAGCATATGGCATGTTATAATGCCTACATCTAACACTGCATTCTCTGCAGTGTTGCATTTGCACTGCCAGACGTGCCAATAGCTGAGGTGTGAATTTCATTGGTGCTGGCACATGAACGCTAAAGAACCCTTAGACACAGACAGGAAATGGAATTCATTCAAGGCTGGACTGTGCTGTCTGAAAACAGCAGTGGACTTTAGACAGCCCTTAGGCTAAAACATTCATGTAGCTACTGGCAAGATGTTACTAATGGATATGCAGCCTCACTCTGTTGGGGACAATGCCAGCTTCACATAACTGCTACAACTGCATGAACCAAGGTTTAAAATCCCATCACATTTTTTTCTGACACAAAAGTATCTGCCATGCTCAAACATAGTTTGGGAGTGTTACTTTTAACATTATTTTGTTCTTCATGTAAGCATAATGCATTATGCTATGTTACTATAATATGTGTGACAGTATAACATAGCAGGTAACAACTTTCGATCATTTGCTGAACATGGTTTTAAGCAAATATCCTCAACAAATGAATATTTTCTGAAATATAAGTAATGCAAGTCCTTACATTGAGCCTGAAGAAAAGATCTAGATCTGATGCAAACCTGATAAGCCATACTCCCTTGGGTGTGACACACAACTGTGCACTATCTCACTTTCACACACATTGTTTTTATACCTCAGGCATATCAGCAAAGAGGATAGATTAGCTTTTGTTGATCTTAAAACTATAGTGTGCTATTGTTAGACTAACAAACGCAAGACTGTTGGATCAAAACTTCTCAGGTAATTATTTATTGAGGTAACACTTGTGATTGTGAAACAATCAGCCTGTAATTTGCTTTAACTGGTAATCATGGATGCTGAAATTGCACAAAACATCAGAATGCTGCCAGGATAACTCAGTGTTGAAGTCAGTATGCCAACAGAAATCAGCAGTAAGTCTGCTGACCCTTAGAAGAATGGGCAAAATGTCAGTTCATATGCCAGTATGAGGCCAAAAATCCACTATTCAGTGCATAATGTATCAATGAGACTTGATGGCCATCAAGGTAAAAACCATCAAGGTAAAAACTGCAAGCAATCAACTAACACGTCTAGTTATTTTCATAAGTTATCTGAGCCTAGACTACTAAATTTAGTTCATGAGTAGATTTTGTTTACCATGTAACAGTTGGAATGTAATTCATTTCTAACTGTAAAACCTTCAAGCAAAATATTCTGGTGTACACATTTATCCTCAGATTCGATATTTTCACTTCTAGACAACACAATTGGCTCCCATGTTCCTCCCTTTCATCTTTTACCATACAGTGTGCCTGGTTAAAAAAAACAAACCTAAATCTGGTGTTGCAGCAGCCATGATGTAGCTAACTGAAGTGGCAGTGAAAAAAGAAACGGTGCTGCATGTTGCAAAGACAAGTTAGTTAAGGAGTCAGGATGATGTGTTTGAACTTGTGGTGGTATGGCAAGAGGAAGACAGGAGATTTCCATAGATGCAAACCTCTGGACATGTTATCATACCATTTCAACATAATCTCCAAAGTATTTCACTGAACTTTATGGACATATTTGCCCAGCTAACAGAGAGAGCCTACAGTATGCTGGTACATTCAGTTCAAAAGATAAGATGAGATAAGATAGCAAATAGAAAGATAAGCCCTTCATATAATGACAATAAAGAGTTTATTCAAAGAGACATACTATGCTGTAAAAGCAGAGCGAGGCAGCGAAGATGACTGACAGGATGCCTATAGCATGTAGATAAGGTTCAAAATGAAGGGCATGCCAAAACATGGGGGGAGGGGGTGTGTTACAGGTTTTTACATGATTCTGTACATATTGAATGATGAATCTGATTTTTCCATCATATTGGGCAGTGTGTTATACTGTAGCTTGCGATGTGATTTTACATGATCATCCAATGGATTTTTCATCAGGTCTCAAAGATTCAGCGGATGAGTGAACAGAAAAGCCATCTCATAGTAAGGCACACTAAGCAGTGTGTCCCATACATTTCTCATCCTATTCTCATCCATTTCTCATCCTGTTCTCATCCAATTCTCCTCCACACAAGCCACACATATGCTCTGCCTGCAGCCAGCAATATACTTTGCTGTTTTTTTAGCCCATTTGCAAACTGGACACTTTTCTGAAACACATTTCAACAAGAACATGACTCTAAGGCTTTGCTTGCTTTTTTGAAGCCCTAGAAATGTGTATAATGGAATCGGGAGACATTCCTTGCTGTGTCCTACCTTTCAGGCTTTACTTCCCTCACATGTCTACCTGTACATGCAACACAATGTCTGTTACACAATGACAAAATTGCATAATAATCACAAAAGTAGTGCCCATTAGACACATATTAGTTATCAATACCCAATCTTGTGATAATGCAGTTATTTTCAGTTTTGTGAACAAACAGTTAGGGCATTACATTTTTCTATCACATCTTGCTCTCAAAGTTATTCTCAGGAGTCATTGCTGAACAGGCTACACTGCTTGTTGAAGCATATGTGCAGGTTACCCCATCAGTCCATCAGCTTGAGTGCATTTGAATCAATCCACTCATATAACCTTTTTATATAGTCCCTAGGGCCAAGTGTTGTAACCGAACCAGAGGCAGTACATTGCTGCTAAGAAGAGCATTGACTGGCAGCTCTGACGACAAAAGGCCTCCCCCATGGGCCACATTTTGACAACATTTTGAGTGGTGTACAGTTTAAAGAATTAATTGATTGATGGTGAAAGAGCATACATGATCTTTCTGGATATTCTTGCATTTAAGTGTGGAACAGCAAGGTAATTTTAAGTTGACAAAAGCACTGTTCTTTTACACGCCATTTTTAAACCTTTTCATTGCAAATTTAAAAGACACAGGCCTGTCCTGCCTTAGTGGCAGCGCTGCTGTGGTTATTTGTGTTTTTCATTTTTCAGCGGACCTGTGTTGTTCGCTCAGATTTTCAATTACTGACAGGAGGTTCATAATGTACAACCAAGTGAAGAGAATTTTCGAAATACAGTATTAAGAGGCAAGCAATTTAGAGCTCGACTGAAACAACAAAATGGGGGTAATCACAAAACCACACTTGCTCTGGTTCTTAAACCTCTTTGTTTTTTGGGCAGTTACAAATCTCAGTTGGTATGGCTCTTGTGAGAGATGACTTTTCTCAAATAAGAAGTCTGCTGTTACAGCTGTGGGTAACTCAAGGATTAAATTGGTGATACCAAGGAAACACCATATTGTATTTTCAAAGACAGAAAGGATTAGATCCTTTATTTTTGTCAGAATTCTCTAGATATCCATGATTAATCATGATGAATGATGCTTATTTATACTCTTAAGCCATGGGAATAACTCATACAGCAGTAGAGCCAGAGGAGCTGTTACGTGGTTGGTTGCAACAAAAATACATCTGGTTAGTAAATTGCTGCATGGAGATTTATAACACGTGCATGTATGTCATATTTCCTCATCATCGTTCCCCGACAGCCACACATACACACAAAAGTAAATGTTTTGACATGGGAGAAAGGCAAAAAATGTAAATATAATTATGAAATACCATCCTACTATACCATCTTGTCATTGGACAACATCATTTTAATGATAAACAGTGACAGCAGCACAACAGCACAGGACAGAGTACCTTTGGTTATATAAATTTGATGAAAAACCACAGAAAGGTTTTTGATGGTGACCTCAGATAATACTGTGCTATGAACAGGTCACGGTGCTGGAGATTTCCTGAGTAAAACCCTTGGTCCAGACAAAGACCTAAAGCACTGTAGTTGCACTGCTTTGTGAAAATATTTTTAAACAGACATTTAAGATGTATGTTTGTTTTTACTGACATATATAAGAGTTTTATTGCATTTTAACATATGCAATGAGAGCTTGATGTATTGAAGCATGATTTCCTCATTCTAGTACTTACTTGATAATGTAACCATCTTGTGCACTTTAAGCACACTGATAATGGTTGTTGGTAAATAGGACAATAACAATAGTATTGCTACTAATTATAACCAAAGGATTTTTTTGAAAATATACACCTTAGCTCACTGTTACTAAAACAAAGAACTCCCCAACCCGCAACAGTCAGACCCAAAGCTCCTCCTGGCAGCAGGCTACATAATGTATACGTTAAAAGCCTTGGGGGTGCTTTTCTGTGAATCCAGCAAGACAAGTCATCCATGTCCCAGATATGGATGGAACCTGACACAGGGTTAGCTAATGGGATTTTCAGTTGCGGGATCTGATTCTCTTATAAAAATCACTTCTGACGTGCACGGGGAGGATAATTTTCTTTGCCCAAATGGAATTAACTCAATTTCCTTTAAAAGTCCACTTTGGAACGTTGCTGAAACTTTTGTGTGGCCGCGTCGCAATCTGGAACACAAAGCTCATAATCTGGGATCTGCCGTCTGCCCCGGATCCTGGGGAGACAGTTTAGTTGTGATGAAAGGCACATTGTGTTATTTTACACTCAAAAATAGACACTGGGTATATCATGGCACTTATATCAGTCTTAGGCTGGTTTTGTGAGCTCCCATTTTGGAAACGTGATCAGCGGGGGTGCCTGTGTGTACTTAGGTATATGGTAAGTCTGTATTCAACACCAGTGGAGCCTGTGATTTTCCTCCATTACCCCTTCTATATTCATATTCTCTGGGTCTTCTTTAATTGAGTAGCATCATGGCGCTGCCTCTATATAACACCCTGTGCCACGTCAACAAATACAGTATGGTGTGATAATTTCAGAATTTTTTTCAATATACAGTAGTTAATTTTATGTTGTGTGTATTAAAAATGAAATATTTGTAAGCAGAACACAGTTTTACATGGTTAATATCCCCATGATTAATATCCAAACCTTTTATGTCACACTTTGTTTGGTTTCAAGTCAGATAAAAAGAAAATGTCCATGAAACCCAACTTATGTCACAACAGACATTTTATAATTTCACAGTGGACACTAATGATTCTCCTATGTTAATTTATTTCCTCTGATGTAGGATAGGAACTTTACCATATTACTGTCCCTAAATTATATATTAAAAAGCTAATGCTTAAATGCTGACTTAAACAGCACATGCATGCAGCCATACTCCTTTTTCCAGACTGGTCATGTGATGTCACCAGTTAGTGGTCAAGAGCGTTCACATAAATGACCAGTTCAGCAGACAGAGGAGATTCTGCAGGACAGACGATTTTGCTGTCAGCTTGTAGAGCCCCAGTATGTAGTTGCTGACTTTATGAAGGATCGGAAGCCACTTTCACAGATTGCCATCTAAAACAGCCAACAGTTAAATGAATGCGCTATTACAGTAAAACAAGCAGGCCCTCCATTTTAAGCAGGAGCATGTTTCTGCAGCGCCCATGTCACTGTAGAAGACCAAGCCCATAAAATGGAGAAAGAAGTGCTAGAGGTGAACCCAGGTGGATTTTTAATCAGTGAATTTCAGAATGGAAGCATGTCCATCGCTGTCTGATTTCTCATTGTACAGTTTTGTTTGCACAGGTGGACTGAGCAAAAAGTTTAGTCTGCTACTCAGTCTCAGTTGGAGGCCACAAAGGCTAGCTAACCAGGCTAAGGATAGAAAGATGCTGATATTCTTTCCTGTAGCTCCTGACAGCTCTAGTTCAACAGGAATGTTCAGATATTTTACAGCAGTGAATTGGGCATAAATGGTACAGCGATTGTGGCAATGTCAATGTATTCATAAGGGATCAACACAAGATTTTCAACACAGCAGTTACAAACTTTTATTTCATGTGTGTTCATTTTGCAGTGAGCACTTACATGTATTTGATAAAGTCAGCGAGCTTGCAATTACAAAGACAGGTCTCTTTCACCCACAAGTCATAATAATAAACAGTTAATTATATTAATTTTCACCTTCACACATTCACATACTTTTGTTCTGGATGCTCTTCCCCTCTCTGATTGTTACCACTATTTATCACCATGTTTGTCTTTTTTTGTCATCGTAAAATATCACCATTCTCATTTAGTATAACAAAATATTCAAAGTAAATCCTTTGATGATGTGAGAATATGACTTTTTCAGCTTACCCCATCTGTTGCCATGAATATGAGGAAGACTTTTTCAAACTGCCTTTTTAATAACACATAACCTAGGGCGGCTTGCACCCCTACTGTATATTAATGCCAATGATAAAATTACATGTGCGTCCTCTATCGGAAACCTCAGTTCAGCAGTCAGCGTAGCTCTGCCTAATATTCAAAAGTGTGTTGATAAATCATAGTTACTAAAGCCATTCACCATTTGGTCCTACGTTTGTGATCATGCCTTTTAGACTTCAGTTTAATCCACATTCATCCACATTCTGACCTTCTTTGACCGAAACAAACTGGGCAGAAGTTTGTCCACATACTCTTGTAAATACAGTCTGGCCAATTTATCACCCTTCTGCTATGGCTAAGCCATTGCAACTTGCCTGACAAAGCCTTGCAAATGGGAATAACTTAATGGTTTATTTCAGGGATGGCAGATGGGTCACCACTGCCTGATTCACTATTTAATCGAGGGATGAATGTAGGGATTATATGGTCTAGTGGTTCAAACATTCGTTTTCATCAACGGGGATAGAACCCCAAATCCCACTTCTGCCTTTCAATTAGTTTCCAACCCAATTTTCCTTCCTCCCTGTGTATTTTGAATTTGAATGAATTAAAGTTTTCTGGCTGAGTGCAACAGTATATGGGCGAATGTCTTACTTTGACCATAGACCGCGACACGTCCAAGCCCAACAAAAGAGAAAAGAATCACATCAGATACTGTAATGGGTTTAGCTACTTGGAGCCGCTTTTTCAAACCATTTCAATTTCAGAGTGCACCCCTATAAGAAATTACCATGGCCCATACAAAAGTAGTGTATTTGTCAACTCAAAGAGTAAATGCCTAAAGACAAGATTGTGTTAAAAAAATTACTTACCATGGATGTTACTATGACAAAGCTTCAGTTTTCAGATTTTACGTCCTTATTTTGTAGGAAGATTAGTTCTTACAAATTAAGAATTTTCCACTGACTAAAAGTCTATAGGTAGATAGATATATACAGTAGATGGAAATGTGTGTGTATGTGTGTGTGTGTGTGTGTGTGTGTGTGTGTGTGTGTGTTTGTGTGTGTGGTTGTGTGTGAGAGAGAGAGAGAAAGAGAGTGAGTGTGTGAGTTAGAGAGAGAGAGTGTGTGAGTTAGAGAGAGAGAGAGAGAGAGAGAGAGAGAGAGCGCAGTAATCAGGTTTTCAGTCAAAGTTGACCAAATGAGTGCTTTGACGTGCAAGCATTGAATTCGTGTTGGTATTGCAAATTCCCTCTCAATTATCATAGAGCACTCCCTCACTAATGTCTGTTTTGCTCTGCTTTCCTTCCCTAAAAGGTGGTGTCTTTTGATTTCTCCATGATAGTGTATTTGAAGGGCCAAGCTCTACACACAGCTGCTCACAGCTACTTTAGACAGTTTGGACTGTATGCTTGCCAGGGGATTTCTGCGGGGTAACTTCCCCCCCATAATTAGGCCACCCACAATTGTGGTCATGTGATTGGACTGTGCATTCTACAGGATTCCTGCATACTCCATATTGAATACTGCCATACAGAATGTTACGGAGATTAAGCAGTGAGTCTGTCGCTGAATGCCCCTATTGAGTCTGTACTATTTAAATTGCACCTGGAAACTTGTATTGCTAGTTACTGTTGAAATAGTAATTACATCTGAAAGTGGAACGTTCTTCAAGGGTTTTTGCAGCCTCATATTAGCACAAGTATCTGCCTGTCTGATTAACTGTTGCAAGGCTGTGAATAGCATATATATTATTTAAAAGGTATCAAACGGAATAACCTGTTTTGCTTCCTTTTGTTGTAATTCATTGTATAAAAATATTTTTAAAAAATCAACAATTCTGAGAACAGTACAGTAAATGTGAGAGGGGGTGAGGCAATTGACACCTGAAGCATGGGTACATTTTTTGCTGCACAAATGGACTTCAGATCTCAAAATAACTTTTTAAAAAGGAGTTAATGCACTGCTATTTTTAATTATATCTCACCAATCAGGCTAAAGGACAAGGAGGAGTCTGAGATTGGCATTACCCTGACGTGCAACAAGAAAACAAGGTAATCTATTGATGTGATCTGTTGCTTCTCCAGACTAGTAATATATTGAATGATGGTAGCATATGCAAAAACATGGAAAAGGTAAAGGCAGTGAAGTCCAGTACACTGGCCCTGTGTGTGCTTTGTGTAAATGTACATGCAGTTTCTGTGGGCTGACAGACTACAAGATGTCTTGTGACTGCAAAATGAAGGAATGTGTAGTAAATTGAATGGAGAACCATGACTGCACTCATATCAAGATATGCTGATGTAGTGAAAGTGTTCTGCAACCCAGCTGTGTTATATACAGATGGACACATATTGCAGATATTATTTAACAAAGGACTTTTACCCGAGATGGATGGGCAAGGTAGATAAGAAACACATTATGTAACCAGGACAAAGTTTCATCTCTCCCTCATTTCTTCCTGGGATATCTCTAAATGAACAACATTTGATTTTGAGTGATTAAATTTTTCTTTGCCAATGTGAACGAGAACTGTGCACTATGCAGAACTTGGGACATATGTTCAAAAAGACATCTGCTTATCCGGAGAACATTTGCTGTCATCATGTGGAAAGGAAACATACACCAGTACTTCTTTTTATCGTTTTAAAACTTCAATAAACATATGTCCTGTCTGTTGCCCAAAGTTCATTGACCTCAAAAGATAACTAGTTCTTCCCTAGAAATGCATGTATCTGACACAGTCAATCATACACAGTTCTTTGTTTGTGAGTAAAATCCATATAATTCATTCATCTTTTTTATTTGCTTGATTTTTCTTTTTGCCAGGATTGATCAAAGCAAAAGCAGCAATTGTACTTTCATGTACTTTTCATCTTTAAATGTTGCTGCTGGTAGTAAATATGCCCGCATCAGACAAACAAACAAAAAATACAGTTTCAAAAAGATGCATCTGTTGGGTCAAATTAATGTTGTGATATATTCCCACCTGTGATTTATGTTATTAATGCATATTTAGTTTACACTTCAACTGAAAAACACACTGAGAAACAAACAATTTGAAACATTTTATCCTTAAGTTAAATTCTCCTGTCTCTTAGAATAGACAGAACTTAGACCCTGATTCAATCTAGCTGCAAAGCATGTTGTTCTTTACTTTCAGAAAAGAAAAAAAGTGTTGCTGTTTTCGTTTCCTATACGACATTATGAGTTCAAATGCCAATGAATAAATGTAAATGTAAATGTTCAGCAAAGTACCTACCGATAAATGTTAGATAAGAAAGGAGAAATGTAACACTTGCTTCAGTTTGTTATGCAGAAAGAACACATTGTGGTTAGATTGAATCTGGAGTTTATTGTGCTCCTCAGTTCTCTTTCCTTGTTAAACAGAGAAAATGCTGTTGGGTAGAATTATGTTGCTTGTGTTATTCAATTTGTTGTTCCCCTTAATTCCTTTAAAATCCAATAAAGCATGATGGATAAAATGTGACTCAATTAAAATTGTTTGACCTATGCTCAAAAGAACATATTTTCCATAACTCATTTATCCTCTTCAGGATGTGAGAAATTAAACTTTTGGAAGTTCCCCCTCTAGGTGTAGAATCTTTTACATATATCGATGGCAAAACTCTACTGAGAGCTTGTTGTGTCATAGTCCTTGGAAACATTATCAATTTATGTTGCTACTCTGATGCTTCTCTGATCAGAGCAGTTAAAAGGCATAATGTAATCTGGGTAAGTAAAATTGAAGTCAGACCCTGCAAAAGAGTATTTAATGCAAAAAGAAAATAAATGCATACTTTTTTGCTGCATGCGTACTGCTCAAAGATATTGGTCACTTACGACCATGTAGCTGCCTGTCAGGGGACTGCAACTGTTCAGTTGTCAAACTCTGTTTGTTGCTTTGGCTGTGTCACGTGATAAATAGTTGGCCCCGAAAAAGAATTAGTTTAATGCATTAAGAATGTGCACTTAAACACTAAGGGATCCAAATGTAGTTGATAAGCAACCAAGTAAGGAAAATGTGCTCCCATTAATTTCTCTGGGGAGCTGCTGATTTGTTCCAAAGCCTACTCTGCTGTAGAGGTTTTGCAATTTATGTGACACAGACTTAAAACTGATGAACTGTTTATCTATTGTTAACCATTCATTGTGTGTTTATCACATAATCTGAGCACTGACATCTAAGAATTATGTTTTGTTGCTTCTAAATGAGAAACATCTTATTGCAAGCTGGCATGTGTTTGGTAGTAGGATATATTGTACCTTTCAGGAAGAAGAAAAATAAAAACATTTGTGTCATGTGGCCATTTGCCGGTCAGATTTGGTTGTGATTGTGAAAAAGAAAAACAATGTTGCTAAAATATTTTGAGATGTTTCTTTTATGTTTAACAAAATGCTTTCCACCACTCTCGAGTGACAATATGAAGCAGAATTCCCTCAAAAGACGCCTGGATGCTCTTAAAAAAGAGCAGGCCTACAAAGGCATACTTCCAACTTCATTTTACTTCTCAGTCGTCGCACTTTAACGTAATATTGGGTCATTCATACTGGAAAATAGTCTTGGAAGAAATGGTATTAAGGCCATAAGTCTATCAATCATCTACGGTCTGGCAAAAAACTGTGTTGTAGTTTGGTGTTCTCTTTCATCAAAATTTTATTTATTTACTATGAAATGGAGCATAGCGGCAAAGAGGTCCGAGCGCAGTCTACACGCAAGAGTTATATAATGCTTTCAGGGGTTGTTTCGTATGCTTACGTGCCAGGGAGCGATCTCAATATGACCACTCACACACACGCGCGTCCAACAGCTCGCTCCAGCCGGATGGGGGGGAGGAGTTTCGGTGATGAGGGCGCGGTTTCCCACCGTTTGATGCTGACGTAGTTTGATTGACGCGTACCTCTGCAAGTGCGCGTGCAGTTGGGAGTTCCGACTTCGGAGTTCTCCCGACTCCCGCAGACAGGGGCTCGTCCGAGCAGAGTGTCGCCGAAGAAAGTGGCGGATCGAGTAAACGAGTCAGGACGTCGAGAAGAGACGGACTTTTTTGTATTATTATTCTTTAGCAAAAACCGCAAGCCTTCTCGGTTCAGAACTGTTTAGGAGATCTTGGTACGGGCAACTGAATCGCTTCGTCGCTGTCAGCAGTTTTTTCCATCTCGCCCTCTTTTGTGTGCTGCTAAGCTAGCTTTGCCGAGCTAGCTGCGGCTGAAGTCGTGCCTGCGCCCTATCGTTTTACGGGAAGGAAGGAACATTCCGTTCTAGGGCCCCTTCTCATGCAAGTGAGTTGCAATGTGGTCTGTGTGTTTCTACCACAGTTGGCAGAGCTTGGTTTGTAGTAATACAGTGCTACCGCAGTGGAATCGGAATACTATTCGATTTTTTAAATTTAATCAATTTCTTATTTGTTAGCAGAACAGTTAATTGGACTTGGTCTTTTCATTTCAAACGAAGTAACGTTAACTAACGGTAGCCATTGTGCTAATTTGATCCCGCATAGCCAAGCTGGCTATCTTGGCTAACGTTTGCTAGCCAACTATCGTTTATCACGGTATCTTGCTTGCTAGCCATCTAATTTTGTATTGCTAGCGTAGGAGACCTGATTAGCAGGTTGGTGATTGTGTTTAGTGATTATGTGTACCTGCTGCAGTTGGATAGTTTCTTATAACTTGCTTTGCAGAAAGGTTTAATGTGATAAAGTAACTGAACTACCGCCTATGTGATGCAAGCACTAGCTAGTCAGCTGCTGACTAAGGTGGGGATGGCTAACTGGACATGCACATGAACTCGAATGGGATAAGGGGATTTAAGATGGTCATTCTACAATGTTGTGAAATAATCCGACGAATTCAGCTAACTTGATAGCAGCGTTTGATTATCTAGCTACCAAGTCACAGAACGTCCCGGTTAGCTCGTTAGGTGGTCCGCTCTTGGAAGTGATTTGCTAGTTAGCCAGCCACCTAGTCAGCTTAATAATTTCTTAGTAGTTAGGTACTGCATTCCACGTTAAAACGACTCTGCAATTGAAATTGCACACCTGTTTTTATTTGCTATGATTACTAACTGCAACAGTTAAATGGCATTATGAATGGGACACAGCAAGCGTCGCCACTGTAAGTGCCTTATGGCTTGACTGATCTGTGTCTAGACTTGGAGATTGAAATTTAGCTGGTTGGATAATCTTGCAGCAGCGTTGATTTTATTTAAAGAGTAGTAATTTGCTAGTGGCAGGTGACTTTTTACATTTTATCTAGGTATGGTATTATTCCATCAAATAGCAACAACAAAAGGTTAAAAAGGGATTGTTCTCTTTTTATCCAGAGTAGCGACTGCAAAGGCTGATAGACACGATCCATTAAGTGCATCGTAGCGGGAACAACAGTAAAGTAAATGGCCTAAAGAGTATGTAGAAGTAACGTACTCTGTTATATTAGTAGCAGTAGGAGTAGCGTTTATTATCAGCTGTATTAGCTAGGAAGTCATCTGCAAAATAAGGGATACTTTATCGGTTATATGAATATCCTTTGGCCATTGAATACCTCTGTGGCGTGCTGTGCAACGTTTTTTTGCAACGAAAATGTCGTGAATGTCTTATAAATGTAAACATATGCATTGTTTAATGTT
The DNA here is from genome assembly GCA_019176425.1 of Megalops atlanticus. Taxonomy (NCBI): domain Eukaryota; kingdom Metazoa; phylum Chordata; class Actinopteri; order Elopiformes; family Megalopidae; genus Megalops; species Megalops atlanticus. The sequence goes on from CM032880.1 coordinate 24,428,738, forward strand.
GAGTATGAATGATGTAAAGGGGATAATCCTTGTGCAGTCCTAATAATGCTTCACAGTACACATACATTTCAGTGGTCTCAGCAGGGGTTGCAGAATGAAGCTAAAAGGTCTTGGAGAGATGAGATGATGTATTTGCTTGGCAAATGGGCATTAACATGGCAAGTTGACAGAGCTTACATTTTTATATATTATTAATTTCTTTGGCTGCATATTGTGTAAAGCAGTTTTGGGTGTAGCACGATGCTCAAGGGTGCAAGAGCAGTCTTCTGACTGGGAGTTGAACCTGTAACCTCCTGGCCCTGGGCCCAGTTCCTGTACCTCTACGCCACAGTGCTACCCCTGATAGACTGTCTCAGCGGAGAGTGTCCCACTTTCGCAACGTGTAGTAAATTGCTTCCGTTCTGTTTTTCAGGTCAGGGATGTGTTCTCTGGGCTACCGTAGAAGGCCGTAGACAGATGGGAAAAGCGTGCCAGGAGCACCATAAAGGTGCAGCCCATAGCAGAACTTTCAAAACAACCCACTCTCTGAAGAACTGAGATGAACATGACCTACCAAAAATCTCTATAAAGAGCCATCGGGAGGACTTTGAGTATCAACATACAACAGCGAAAGAAAATTTGCATGAGGAATTTTGTGTGTGTGAACCCAAGTGTCTCAGACTGTACCTGTGAAACAAGGGTACTATAATAACAGTATCCACTGCAAGAAGTAATCCCTGCAGGGACAAGGTTTTATAGTTGTGGTACCTCGGGAATATCGATCACTGACACAAAAGTTGACAAGATGAGTGCAGAGGGATACCAGTACAGAGCGCTCTATGACTACAAGAAGGAGAGGGAAGAGGACATCGATTTGCACGTGGGGGACATACTGATCGTGAGCAAGGGGGCGCTGCTGGCCCTCGGGTACACCGACGGATTCGAGGAGCGCCCGGAGGAGATCGGCTGGCTGCCGGGCTTCAACGAGACCACGCAGGAGAAGGGCGACTTCCCCGGGACCTACGTGGAGTTCATCGGGAAGAAGAAGATCTCGCCCCCGACGCCCAAACCAAGGCCCCCGAGACCCCTCCCCGTGGCACCGGGCCCGGCCAAGGCCGACTCGGACACGGAGCAAGGTGAGTCCAGAACCAGCAGCCTCTCTGGTATGGTTTGTCCATTTCCACTTGCAGTGGATTAGATCCTTGCATTTCAAGAACACTTCAGAAGAACTATTTATATTATTTTTCCCTGTTACAAACATGTCCACAGCTGTGGCTGAAGTTACCAGAAGTTATGAACAAGTTACAGTTATTATTCCGGTTTAGGTCACTGTTCAGATTTGTGAAAACCGGCCACCATCACTGCGCGTGCAGCAAGGGATACGGGCGCATTCTTATTAGCCCGAACGGCCGACTTCTCTGGCCTGTGGACTCTCTGCCCAGGTGCCATTTTGTCAACAGCCGTGAGCTCCAGTCGCGCCATGGAGGGTGTTCTGTTTCCAAAACCTCAGGCTTGTGACGTGTGGAGGATCCTTCGCAACCCCCCGAGCGCTCTCCCAGTGACAACACATCACATGATCTCGTGACCGTTGGCAAAGTTCAGGGCTGCCCTGAGAAAGGAAAAATCCACCGGAAAGCAGTGCTTTTCTAACAGGGTTTCGTCAGAACGCACGGTTTTAAACAAGAACTCTCAGGGCGCCAAAAAAGGCCACTTTACATTGAACATTTGAGTAGCTGTTGTTTCCTTCTGCCCGGAATTGCGTGAGTGTGACCCACGGCCAATGAAATAGAAATAGCGGCGGTTGCTTTTCCGAACGTCGGAGCTGTTTCAACCCATAAAACCAACATTTCGTGACTTGGCCCTCGGCCGTTGGGAGGTGGCACCCCAGCGGAAAGCTGCCGCACTTGAGCGGGGTCCCTCCTGCGGCTGTGTACGCGGGCCAAGTCTAAAAAGTCTTACTGAAATTTCAGAAGTTTGGCAGGTCTTCCCACAGCTCCCGCTGCGCGCCGTTTGCGCAACCTACAAACTAATGTTGCACAACGAAGGTGAAAAATGCCCTCTCTTATTTACCTCCCTTGGCGAGAGGTCCGCATGGCGTGCTATCATTTTGTTTATTCCATGGCTGGTTAAGATGTTTTAAGCACAAACATTGACAGCAACTGCTCTTAGAAGTTAGAAGTTAGATTGTCTGCAGGTTTGCAAATCTAATATGATCAGGAGTGTACAGAGGAGTAGGCAGGCATACATCTGAAATAGGCCTTCATGGTTTTCAATGCTAGCTCCAGGCCTGGTAAGTCCAGTTTTGTTCTACACGTCACAGATCTCAGCTGAATTGGAATTTCCAGGAATTTCAAGTGTAAAAAAGGTGAAAATGTGGAACTCGAGATCTGTGCTGGTGGGTAGTCTGAGTGAGTTAACCCATTATGTAAGCGCTTACAGTATTTTCCACATTCCGCCCAGTACGTATTTAATACAATTTTAAAAAGTCTGAAGAGGAGACAGAGGGATGTCGGGCTACACACAAAAACTGGATTATGTTCTACCCCTCATACACCCAAATAACACTTCAAAGATTAACCTAAGCCTGGTGGGTGCCTTGTAGATTAGATCTTTAGAACTCGAGCGACTGTATTTTGTTATGTAAGTACAGCAAGAGCCTACAGTATGGTTACAGCAACCCTGCCATGTTATGCGTAGGGCAGCCAATCATTAACATTGTTCGTTCTTCAACAAACCAAACAGTCACGTTCATTCCAGAGCAGCGTTTCTGAATCTGAGTAGGTCTGTCAGGGAAATGCTATGTTCCTATTGAAGGTCTTTTTTCTGAACTCCACGGCTTGGTATGTATTCAATGCTGAAAAAAAGGTTGTCAGTAAAGCTGTTGTTGTTCTTAGGGATATTGTAATTTACAAATGAGGGTCAACGAGAAAGCCCAACTAGCATAAAGTATGCTGTTAAATAACTTCAGTAGTGTTACTGGCCTGCAGTCCTGCACAGTCTCTGCCTTCCACGGTCGTAGTCGGACTGCCCCTCCGAGGGCCGCTCAGCGAACCATGTTGGCTGCATGTGCAGTGCACATGTGCGGTGCACCTTACCAGCTGCTGCCGTTTGAAAGCACCCCCCTCAGAGCCCCTCTGTCTTACAAGGTTATGCCAGATTGATGTGTGCGCTGGCAGGCCTCTAACTAAATTGTTTGTCAGCTTCCTGCTCTCGCACCAAATCAGTTACCATGAAAAACAACGAACCTGGAGATTGAATCTCAGTGAGATGGAATACGAATGTTTTTTTTTTTTTTTTTTTTTAAGACTATGACAGTAAGGGATTGAATGAGTTTTTTCTGGCTGCACATTTTCAATGAATAGCTTGCTTGACATTCTTTTTGATATGAGGGAAGACAATATATTACAATTAAGGGGGGAGGAAAAAAAAACAAAAATGGACACAACTGATAGGACGTTCAGGCAGCTTAAACAGACTATAGTGGTGCTACTGGTTGAACAGTTTTACATCTGCATGTCCCTTTGGCAAGACTTCAGATTCGAACCGTGAGCCTCTGCGCTGACTTTTAATATTGTAGCGTGGGAAGGATCGTGCCAGATATACAGCTCGGACCTAAACTTTGCAGGGTGCTGGGCCCTGGAAGACAATGCCCCTTGGCAGTGTTCCAGGGAGCAGTGCATTGTGGTCAGCCCGCACCGGGCACCAGCCTGACATCACACGGCCTCAGCCGTTCTTCTTTGTTCCCGCCGCAGAAAAAGAAGATAAAATTCCATTTCTGCCGAGCACAAAGCGTTTTGCGTCTGTCATGGTATTTTTCTGCCGACTAATCTGCATGTGACATAAACGGCTGATATCAAAGCCAGTAAACCCTTGGACATTTTTAGAGAGAGGAAATTCCCCAACCATGACCACTGCAATGCTTTCTCTATGCTGCCCTGTAGTTGTGCCATTTAATTTGTATGTGTGTTAACACCATTGCCTGAGATACGTATTCTTGTACAGTGTACTCGTGGTTAATGTAAGTCAGACAATTGTGAAATACCATCTTTCGACGATGAATACTAGTCAAATAACAGATAATTGCGCCTGTCGTGGAAGGTGAATGTAACCTTGGTGATCGGTAGGTAGATCTAAATGGCTTTTCCCTCCTAGTTTTCCCACATGTCCAGTCACATGCAGCCAAAGGTTCAAAAGACGAAAAGGCAAAGTGATTGGGTAGGGAAAAAAAAAAACTCGTGAAACTATCTCCCATCGCAGTGCCTGGCTCCCTTTCCTTTCCCAGCGCATTCTTTGTGGCGTGATTGTGAAATTCTGAGCCGGGTGTTCGGGGGTTCGACGCGCGATGAAGCCCGGCAGTGTTTGGCGTGGGGGTGAGTGGCAGGGCCGGGTCCGGAGCTAGCGTTAACGCGGTACGGGGAGAAGAAAAGGGCCAGTGTTTTCCCCCGGCAGAGAGGCCTTGCGGCTGGGGGGCTGGGTGTCGGAGCCCTGTTGCTTCAGAGTGCATGTGATTTATTGCCACAGCCACTGAAGGGTCTGGCAGATCCCTCTCTTTTTTTCTCTCTCTCGCGCTCTCTGTCCACCCCCTCTCTCTCACTCTCCCCTTCCGCCAGCATTTTTTTAATGTTTTGATAATGCTCCTAGGGTCGCCTCTGGCTGGAGGAGGGGGCGGGGGTGGGGGGGTGTGTGTGGTGGGTGGCGCACACTCAGAGCCACGGGGGTTTGACTTCAGAGCAACAGATGTGGAGAGAGCCGGGGAGGAATTCCAGCTCCTCCTGACTTCCAGTCTTTTAAACCCTGCCTTTGCTGTTTGCTGGGGCCCTGTCGCTCCCGCCACGCCGTCAGAATCTTTTTGTCCAAAGGAGGCAGCAGAAAAGGGGGACAGATCTCTCCGGCCGCATTTTCCACTAGCTTTTTCCTCACGGCTTCTTGTGTCTTCATGGCGAAGCCTCGAATCGGTAACAAGAAAGGCGTTTAGAACGGAACCGTGTTCAAAATGCACATCTACCATCGTAATAGGAGCACGACCGGTATTTTTCAAAAAAATAGAAACGATATAGCTTTAAAACGCCATGCAAGGTCAAGCATCAAACCTAAGGACAGCTCCTTCACAGTCAGAAGTAAAAGGCCTGCTTCTTTGAACCTTTGATGCTGTTGGGAGCTGCATGCCCGCCCACAGTCCCCCCCATTAATGATTCTACAGTGCGGCTGAGTTGCCCTGTGGTGTTTCTCCGGCTTACTGAGAGAGCCCTTCAATCCGTCCGCTCACACCAGTGCCAGCCTGTGTTGACACTGGCATGCATTGTAATCTATTGTTGAATGGAAACACGGGGCGTAAGCCATTAGCTTTGCTAACAGTACGCTTTCAGTATTTCCTTAGTGCCGTGCACTTTGAGCTCTAGATTCATTGTGAAATCCCCCCCCCCCCGCACCTCGTCCGGCTTTGCATGGACCCGCCTTCTTGTTTCACACTTATCCTTCCCTCTAAGCTGCTGATAAGTTAGGGTGATTGGATTGTGTGATTTTTTTTTTTCATCACGATTTCCTAGTAACATACATATTTTCAGTGGATTACCATCTTTTCTGGATTCCTAGTAGGAGGAAAGCAGAGAAAACAGATTAAACATCCAGGTGATTATGCAAGATGCCATCTGTAAAAAAATAAATAAATAAATAGATCAAATCATTGTTTAAACTTTTCCCCCCATTATTGATAACGTACAGCTGTAGCATGTTGAAACATAAAGGCCATGGTGTTTGAAAATGACCAGAACCTGGAAGGTAATTCACACCGATTTGATTGGCTGTTGATGTTCACTTTTTGTTCAGGCGAACAGCACCAAACTTGCACTTGTTAAACAAACTCTCTCAGTGTGGAAAGTAGCTCAGCTATGTGGATGGGGTATGAATTCCATTGTGGTTTCTTTCATGCAACTGTGAAACTGTGTTAGAAGGAATACGTGTTGTGTCTTGTATGGGAAAATATTTTATCTTTTTTTTCCTCCCCAAGATGTTTTTAATTCCTTTGCCTTTTGCCTTGCTGGGGCACATTGTGGGAGCATTGTTCTTACAAGGGGGGGACCTTTCCAGCATGCTCATACTTTAAAATGTTAAATGATTTTTTTTGGTTCCTATAAGATGATCACATGAAAGGACATTGGTGCTATACATCTGCTTTTTTGCTTTCATTCAGTGTTCTTTTTTCCTCTCACACTTGATGCAACATGTAGGTTATTTCAAAATCATGGCATTCGCGGAAACCTTTTTTAAGACACTCATTCGTCTGGAAGGAAGTGGTGTTTATAAAATTTTAAACAATGCCAAACCTTCGAAAAATTCTTCTGATTTTTGTGTACCATTCATGTTGTAGTGGTCTTATTTTAATATTAATAACACATATGATGCAAAAGACATTATCTTTTCTTGAATAGTTTGGTGTAAAAGCAGAAATGTGAAATGCAGCTATTTTAAACCTACTGTCTGGACTGCGCGCATCTTTGTGAAGCTGCAACATGAGTCTTAGTGATGAGACCAAAAAAATATCAGTCAAAATCAAAATAGAATTTACTGTCTGGTTGTATATTTGTGAAGATTCAAATGTAGAACTACCAGCCTCTACTGAGAGAGTTCTCTGTGGGCATACTTTACAAAACATTGGAAATAGAAGTAACTTTTTTTTCAGTTATGTTAGCTGAACTTATTTGCAGTAATAACAGATTACATCAGTGAAGTGGAAATAGTTCCCACATGCACAAAGCCCACAAGCACGCCCAGAAGAACGCAGGCTGTGGGACTGGCCGCCCCTGCACGCCGAAACTCAGGCACCCCTGCGCAGCATTCTTGGTTGTGCCTCGATGCACGACTGAGTGCGACCGTGGGGCCTACCAAAGGAGGCTGACACGCAGGCCCCTGAGAGAGGGGTAGAAGGAGGGAGGGAGAGAGGGAGGGAGGGAGAGCGTGCGTGTTGCATAGCTGGAGTTTGAGATAATGTTCCTCTCTCCTTTTCCGGGCCTCTTCTGTGCTCAAGCTAACATCTGCTGCATTGAACAGTTTTCTGAAGGGGACCGGTTGCCTGGCTTCACAAAGAATGCGTGCCTTTGCTAACAGGGTAACAGGCTGCAGGAGGGGGCTCCATGTTCAAATATGCCTCTTTTTTTCCCCCTGCGACACGTTGAAAGTAGGGTACCTTCCGAAAAAGGAAAACCACACAGTGAAAAACCACAGTGAGCCCGATATGACTAAAAAAAAAACCCCAACATGCTTAAAACCCATGGCTTCAGCAGGTCAAGTTGCAGTTTGTGGTCATGCGCGGGGATGCTCGGCCTGGACTGTTGTGAAGGGGTTTTTTGTGCTAAGTGGACTGATTTAGCATTGTGATGAATCAGTACAACCGTTGTCCTTAGTGCTGATCGCAGTAACTTGGAGCACAATGCGTCAGAACAATAAATCGCCTTTCTGCGGCGGGCCTGACTGGCCGCTTTATCGCGTCCCGAACCGGCACGGAAAATTAGGTCACCACAGCCACGGCGTAGGACCGGCGGCGACACGACAGGAACGGCAGGGGAGATGGCTTCATGAACCTTGCTGAATTCGTTTATAGTCATTTTTGTTTTAAATGGAGCCAATTGGTGTTGCTTGCTCGTTGCAGCTACGCGGTAGTTTTTGTGTAATGGGTTTGTAGTTCTGTATTTGCGTGAATGAAGTGGACTGCCTCTCATTCACGGCAGTGGAAAAGGAGGGAGTATCAATCATTTCCTGATGGAGGTGGCTTTTAGGTCATATACTTTTAGGCCGTATATATAAGATCTGGTTTCCATGGCACTGTCTTCCTCATTTCTGCTTATGAGTCAAGCTGGCAAGATATGAATTTCCTGCTTGAAACCAAGGGCACATTCTCAAGCACGTTGCAAAATTGGTGAATTGCCTTCAGCATAGTGAGGTTGACGAGTCCATTTTTGCTCACTGAAACTGACTGGCTAAAAGGATTTCACTGTACATGTTCAGCTCTGGGAGTTATGGCTGTATGCAGCCGGTTTCATTGTACCTTGTCTTATTTATCCCCCCCCCCTCCTTTTTTTTGTTTTGCACCCAGAACTGGAGGATTGTGCTGTGTTTCTAAGCAGAATAATTGGATTAGTTAAGCATTCTGTGGAAATGACAGAAAGCACAGGCTCCGAGTGTGCTGCATTTCAAATGCACCTCTGAGGAAAAGGCTCGGGAACAAGCTGTTTCCTGGAACTTCTCAGAACCTGCGTCCTGTAAGTTTAATCAATGACCATTGAACACAGCCCACCTTGTGTAGATAATCTTGGCAGTTTGAAATACCTGTGTGGATTGTTATATTGGATTCCAGTTAGTTTGGCCGACGTGCTGGTTCAATGTTTTGAGCAAATGACGTCTGACGGCTGAGAACACACACTCAATTGCTATGCTACTTTACAAAACAAAATAAACACAATTACGTTCCAGGAAAAAAATGCGTGATTCAATTGCACAGGACTGTTTTTATTTTTTCCCGAACGCATTTGTTAATCCTCTGATTCATGAGTTCACTATTGGTAATAATGATTTCCACCAGTGGTTCTATGTTGCAAATTTGAAAAATGTTTTACTGTGTGGAATATTCATCAAGTGTCACACATGAGGCCATACATAACAAGGCTTTGCAACTTTTCAATGACAGAATATCTATTGCAAAATTTGAAGGGGGCTTGGAACTTTACTTGATTAATCTCGTAATCATTACAGCCATAAATGCATTTGGGTGACATCCATCAGACATCCATAAGACTTTGCTCTAGGGCACAGAGGCAGCCGCTTTTCCAGGAGTTGAGCCTGCAACCCTCCAGCCTCATGCCGCGCCCTTTCCACCCAGCGCGTCGCCGTCCTGCGGTCGTCCCGACGTAGGCCGCCTTATGATTAACTCCCTCGTCAGACACCGTGGGAACCTTTGAACCGAGGTGGTTAAGAGGCCCGGAGGTGTGCGCCCCATTCATCGATAATGAGCTGAAAGGCCCGTGTGTTCATTACCACCCCCCATCCGACATACCGAAGCCGGTCCCCCCCTCTAATTACGGAGCAGTCGGCGGCGTGGAGTGGCCGTGTCACCCTGGGGACCCAGCAACCCCTGCACAGCTCCGTACCGCGTACAGCGCGCGTCTGACAGGCGGATTTGCCCCCTCCGCGGCAAAATCTGCAAAGGGGCTGACCGAGCAATACTTTTCCCCCCTCTCCAACTGCCCCAGCGCCGTCTGAACGACGTGCCGCCCTGAGTATCGCCAACTCTCCTTCTCATTTCAGATGCAACACAAACCCGTCGTATCCGTTCTCTTTTTGGAACTTCCCAAAACACGGCGGGTTGTACCGTTCCAGTAATTGCCCGCTGTTTTTTTTTCCTCTTTTTTTTTTCTTTCTTCATAAGGCTTTGTGCGTGAGAGTTCGCACATGTGTGTTTCATTACTTGATCGCCTCAAGAGACTGTAGTTTAAAATGGCAAATCTTCTTACTGGAGGAAAAGCATGTCTGCCTGGTGGATTAGCCACACGTTGCGAGTAAAAGACATTTCAAGTATGTGTTCGAACACCTTAAAAAAAAAAAAATTTAAGCCACATATACAGACGGGTAGGTGTGGCATTACATAACATCGCAGATGGGTGGGTAGGGTTCCTCTTTCGGTCTAGAGGTCCGGATGGACTTTTGCAGTCTATGAGCGTCTCGCCACAGTTCATTAGATTTCGGGTTGAACAGGCCTGCATTGATCAGGGCTCCGCCTCTCTCTGTGACGCTAAGGGAGGGTCCTGGGAGGGGGGCAGTTGGGAGCTTCAGAAGCCCACACGACCCTCATTATCCAAATAGAGTCATTTGCTATCCCGATCGAACAGCGATGGATTGCGTATTGATCTCCCTCTGATAGATGGAAAGATGGTTACATACAGGCACCGGGCGTAATGTGCTGTACATCACGTTGCAGGTTTAACTAAACTACGCTGAAACTTCACCAATCAAAATGGAGAACGCCCCCAGCTGGTTTGATTGGTTCCAGCTTTTACGAGTGCAGCCTTTCAAAGTAATTAACTGTACGGGGACTCTGACTCGTAATGCAGTACCTCGGAATGCCCTAGCCGGTGCATCAGGGAGCAACAAACAATAATGCTGGTGGTTCCACAGCAGTGCTGTGCGCTAGCTCCTCTGTTTGAAACCCCATTAACGCAAACATGTCTCCCCAGAACCTCTCAGTAGCTGTTAGCGGTAATCACAAGATTATTGTCGCCTAATCACGAGATGGCTGTACCGTGGCATTTCTAAGCACTCCTCGGTGAACATGTACATTAATTATTAAAGACGCCTCAGAAAGCAGTTGCTCCTCAGACATCTGAACACTCGTTTGCGCAAAAAAAAACCCCAGAAAAATAATTGATGGGTGCATCTTGCTGATCACAATTACCCTCTCCTGAACCACTAACTCTGCACATTCAAGCATCATGCCTGCAGTTGTGCAATGGAAACATCGCACCATTTTGTTTATGTGAAACCCGAGCTGATGGATTGAAGAAGAATCTGGGGCTTTTTACATATTACTGTGGAAACCGAACATGGGCAGGGGGAAATGGAACTGATTTCTTTTTGAGGAAGTGGCTGGAACCAATACTTCCTCCTTTAGATGGTTTGTATATGTGAAGAAGTAGTACTGTAGAAGTTTGATACGTGAACAGTCACTACAGACTACCCCAGTTTGTCACAAGCGTTAAAGCAACAATCAGTACAGAAACTCGTCAGGAAGTGGATTAAGTGGTAAATGCACAGGTGAGCATAAGTTAGGTTTGTACATTTGAGTTTTAGCAAACTACTTTTATTTTCCTCTAAGACCAGACTGTATGAAGAGTACAAGCATATAAACTAAGTTTTCTGTCAGCATTTGAAGATCTTTTTTGTCTTTACTAACTGCCTCACACTCACACTTGTATAATTGTCCTCAAAAGTGAAGCACCAAGGAATGTGTGCCAGCAACTTGGTTTCAAGAATTTTAAATGAGTTGCTGCTGTACACCATACCATCTGTAGAGGGCGACATTGCTTCCCAATTCACCATGACAAAATGCTTGCAACTCCATTTTAACATGGAAAGCCATGTTTTGCTTTTGACTCAACACAGACCCAGGCAGCGTGCTTTTCTGGAGAATGTAAATACGTGCAATGCATAACTAATTCTTAACTCAACCGTCTGCTTAGCCACGTTGTTCCTATGGGCTGTAGCTTTCACTCAAGCGTATGATTTTTGTTTGAAGAAGGATTATTACTTGCTCTGCCTGCTGTGCAATGAATATAAGACTGTGTCCTCAGCTCGGCAAACGTTACTTAAACGTCGAACCCCTTCAGGATATTATTGCGTAGTTTATTTGGAAAGAAACGGGATGGTGTCTGTGTTTCAGGGTTTTTAGTCTGTGCTTAGTCTGCTCTGTCTACGCCTTTGCCCAGAATCACGGTTTAGACACGTAGCAATCTCTGTAAACGACGGCTACGGGAGGCAGCCCTCTATTTTTACTCCATGCGCCCTATCTTTAGTCCTGCCCATGCCCTGGCCGCAGTCTGAACCCGGTCCACTTCAGATGCACCGTCTGAACTCGGGGAGTTTTTGTGCCCCGCACCGCAGCTGCCCTCTCCTCCACTTGTGGCGCAGGGACAGGCTCGGTTGGACAGCGGGGGAGAGGGCTGCCAAACTTCAAGGTGCAGGGCGGGCGTGTGCAGGCTCGCCCGTGGGGCCCCACTTCTTCCCCGGTTGCTGGGGTAACCGAACGTTCTCACTGGGAGAAAGTTGGAGCGGAGCGGCCTGATTGGCGGAGAGCTGCAGCTGCAGCAGAAATCACTTGGAACCTATTCTGTTCCACTTTGTGGCTCGGTTGTTTTTTTATGGAGATGAAGAAGGGGAGTTTTTTTTTCCTCCTTCTCCTTAAAGCATGCCCTGACTTGCAAACCAAAATAATTCTAATGTTATGTCAAGCCCTTTGCCTGCAGCACTGTATGGACGAAGAGAGAGCAGACTTGGTGACATAAATTAATCGTCTGAGAGCCTCACCTCACCCAGTGTTGAATTCAGCGGTTAGAAATGTGGCAGGAATTTCATTTGGTGCACCTAACACATCACAAGACATAATTGGCCAATTAAAACTCCATAAATTTCATCAGTAAATGCGATGAAATATATTTTGTCGTGATTAGGCGCTATTTGTAACACATTTACCCCCCTCCAACCGAAGCGTAATTACGGTGGGGATTTTCAGCGACTCGTCGAAACAGGACGAGGCACGCAGCGATCAGAAAAAGAATCCAGAAAATGGTAGACATAAATGAAGGGAATGCTTATTGCGGTTTCCAGCATAATAAGAGCGCCTGGCGAGCTGCTGATTGATAGATGCTTCCAGCGCTTTCTTTAGACATGCGCTCGGGGCTCCGCGGCCGCGGCGTGTATGTTGTGCGTATAAACCCCCCCTCGCCCCACCCCGCGAGCGGTAATCACGGATCTGGATGGCAGACGTCTCAGGGGCGGAGGATTGGCAGGGCCGTGCCCGGGTGCTGCAGGATTAATGACTCCAACCCCGGCCCCCACCCCACCGCCCGAGGTCCAGCCATTACAGGAATCCTCTTTTGTCTATTCGATCTCGCGTCTGCTCCCCGGCGTTTCAAGGAAACCGTTACCCGATAAGCCAAAACATTGCTGCCATTTTCTGGGCGTCATTCAATCCAGGCCCACCGGTGCCAGAACTATCGAATCTCCCCGGTGCTACTGAGAAGCAACTCAATCCCGCTCCACTTTGTGTCACTCAGGCGAAGCACCGGCTTTGATGGGAATAAACATGCAGCTCTTGGAACCCGGCTTTAAAAAAAGCCCCTGCCGTGTATGAAGCGCGCAGGCAGTGCTGAACATGACGGCTCCACCCTGCCCACTATGCATCACAAAGGCCTACAGCGTGAAAACCAGTTTCCTGGAGCCATGCATGCAGACTGTTTTAGCACCCACTAGGCCTTGAACATGTAAGTGGGAGTAGTCGAGTTGCTATGTGTTACTATCGGAGAAAGAACACTGAAGCAGTTAGTTTGTGTTCCTTTGATATGGACTGGTAGGTGTCATGTTCTTACACGCAAATTAAAGATATCTACCGGGCTGTGTTCAGGGCGTTTATGTTAACACATCTAAATGAGATGTCCAACATGCTCTCCTCATGGGGATTTGTGTGTATAATGATGTTAGGTGTTAGTTTTGAAATGCTTTGTGTCATGTTCAGTCGCGGGCAGTAAAACTGAATTTATTTGAAGACTTCCAAGTTGCGAGCGGCTTTTCTCAGAAACGGCAGACCGGTTTCTGGCAGAAGGGATGGCAGCCGTGGATATGTGTATCTGTGTGAAAGGGTAACCTTGCAGAGAGCGCCCAAGTGACACGGAATGGCATGTGTCCCCCCCATGTCCACTTTCAGCCGAAGCCTCCTTGTCAGGAATCCGCGACTCTCCCCCCCCCTTCCTGCCCGGTCCTCCTTCCCTTCAGACAGTGCCGTGACCGTGATCGGCGCTAATCGAGGGGTGTGATCCCGTGGCGGGATGTGCGTGCGACTGCAGAAATTCATCTCCCCGTTCTTCTCACGGACCCACCTGCTCACATGCGTTAGGGTGACGATCCAGCCCGGCTCTCACAAACGAGCACACGGCACGCGCTTTAGATCAATCAGATCAGCGACGAGTGAGAACCGGGGGACTAACCGGGCAGCGATTGCGCTGCCTTTTTCTGCTCTGTGTAACTAATCAGATTATTGCAGTAGATGGCCTGCTCCAAAAGGAATTATTCAGGGGCTGAAAAATGTAGAACGATTACCCCCACCAATAATGCAGTAATTATAAAAGCAGTCATTATATGTTCTCCCCTTAGCTTGGCTGAGCCCTGGATCAGGAAGGGAGTACTTATGCTTTTAAACAGGGGGTCCATTCATAATTTAGCCCGGTTTCAAACAGCAGCCTTCACAGTTCAGCCTTTGAGGAGACCCTGGCAAAATAACCCTTTCGCGAATCCAAATAAACCCGCTAGTGCCTGGCTCTTTCATGTTCACACCTGGGGCGCTCAGATCTGAAAAAATCCACCCCAAAACCTGGCAACCGCCCGGGTATTAGCGGCTGTTTGCACAGCCTAACGGTCCGAGCCGGTTCTCCTCAGATCGCATGCCACGGGCCAGCGGCCCCGCGTCTGTGGAAGCCCGCCGGGACGTACCCGCTCCTTTGGGCCGGCGGGGCGCTCTGATCCTCCCCTTCCCCTGCCACACACGCGAGGCGGAGGCCGGGGATGAATTCACCATCACCCCCCCTCGCTAAGCCGCTTAGCGCATTTCACCATGGGCGGAAAGCAGATCAAGCCGAGACCGGCGGGGGCCGGCCGGGCCGCGTGAGCCGTGTGCCCCTCCGGCCGACACCGGTTCGGCGTTGCCGGGAGAGCCGAGAGAGCCGCGAGGCGCACCCCGCGGGCCCCGAGGGGTTTCTCCTCAATCGGGAGGTCAGGGGTCCACCTGGATCCCTCCAGCGGTCATACATGAGCCGCCTCACGTCAGCCGCTCATTTTGCGTTCACGCACACTCATATACCTGCTCTGTTCCACCCCCTGCAGGCACCACCCTGCTGGACCTGACAGAGCAGTTCGCCCCCCCAGAGCCGGCCCCGCCCATGCTGCTGAAGCTGCTGGAAGCCATTGAGAGGAAAGGTGAGAGCACATTTAGTCGAGGCGCACTAAATCACGGGGGGGAGGGATGGGGATACGCACGGGGCGCAATGATTTGTTTAGTTTAAACCTTACAAAGGACAGGTTCTGTTTTTGGAATGCAAGTTCAGGAATCCTTGAATCATCCATCCCACCACTGGAACTGACTCAAAGCTGATGACCCCTTTCTGGCTTATAGGTTTGGAGAGCCCCACACTTTACAGGACTTTCACAGCTGGAGGCGGACTGGAAGTCAGACAGTGCTTCGATAGCGGTAAGTATGTGTGTGCACAGATGTTGCAGGTACACCTCCTGTTTTCAGAGGCATACCTCGTTTTTTGCTTTTGCGGTCTTGCTGTGTATTTACTGGAAGTGCCACTTATTTGGTTTAGTGACCCAGTGATCCAGCACTGTTCGGTCTGCTTCCTTCTGTAGGCCTCATTTTAGAACAAACAAATGTAGAGCGATTCAGGGGAAAACTGTTACAGTAGGAAAAATCTGTGTGTCGTATAAGTGTTGTGTTTGTTTCTGTCCTTATCTCCAGCCTGCAGTTCTGTACTGTCCAGGGCAGGGTGTTGCGCTAATGTACACACAGAGGGTGATTTTTATAGCGCAGGCGGAATGCATGCACAGCGTGCGCTTGGTAGCGTTATCTCAAAGCGCGCGCTATCTCTGAGCCGCCTCCCAAGGAATGCTTTGAGTCGGCGAGTGCGTGAGCGCTGCCTTGTTTGCCGCAGACTGCCCGCCCCTGGACCTGGAGCAGGTGGAGCTGCAGGCCCTGTGCGACGGGCTCCGGAGGTACCTGCAGGACCTGCCGCAGCCGGTCATCCCCGCCTCCGTCTACGCCGAGATGGTGCACGTCGCCCAAGGTAAGGCCCGGCAGCCTGCACCCCGGGGGCACACGCGGTTAACTCGCCGACTGGCAGAGGCATAAGCTACATGTCCATTTCCTCTTCGCTTAGACGGTACACTGAGTTCCAGGTAATGAAAGTTTAAAAAAAAAAAAAAAAAAAAAAAGTCACCTGGCAGGTATTTTCGTTTGGTCTTTGAAAGCCCCACGTGCAGAGACCGCAGTATTGACACAGCTACTGCCTTGCTGCTCTGAAGGGGCATGGCTGGCCCCTTTGATCTAGCATTGAATTTCTTAGTTTGTGTTTCTTAGTTTCCATCAGCTACCACAAGGGGGTGCCAAGAGTTTAGAGGAAAGCATCAAAGCTTTAAGAGAAAAGTAAAGAAATTTTTCCACATTTTTTAAAATGCTACACAGTTGCCATGGATCTAGCCTCTTTAATTAAGCCTGTCACCCCTCTCTACAAATGCATAAATGCATTTGGTTGCACGTCTTTTTTATGCATTTGGTTTGCTATAGAATTAACACAGTATAATGTTTTTTGTGTAATGTCATGTGTCAGTTGGGAATTTGCTGGTGTTGTATTTCAGTTTGTGTGTATTCAGCAACGTTCACGCAGAGAAATTTTCATAAATTTGAATATCTGGTCATCTATGAACCAGTTCTGCTTCTCCCAGAATAGGGTCACAAAGCAGTCTTCAGTGATATCACCAGTTAATGATTACCACAGACCAGAAACGTTAGCCTTGTCTGCCCTCAGACTGCTGGCGAACGTTGTGTCCTAACAGTAAGGAACCCAGAGTACTCTGAGGTAGTGCATGTGTGTAAATATCTCAGTTTCATACAAAGCAGCTTGCAAAGTAAGAGAGCAGACCTTCTTTTTTTTTTCTTCTTCTGAGCTGAAGCATTCAGTTCTCAGTCACATGGCCTGAAACAGGATATCTGTGGTTAATAGGAACTAAAATGAGCCTGAAAACTTATCTCTTGCATCTGTACCCAACCAATCACCTACGAGTGTACCTTACTCTCAGCCCTATTGTCACTTTGTGATCTGTCTGTGGTTTAAACCAACAGTGTGCACATTTTTCCATCTAACAGGGGGGGGAAGTCTTTTTTTTTCTTCTCTCCCAGCGAAATGAACTAATCCAGAGCAGGGGAGGGAGTAATTGAGTTTTTTTAAAATTTTATTTTATCTGTGTGTGGGAGCATGGGGCTGGTGGGGGGGAGATATCGCCAGTGACCTCTGCGCTTATCTCCGGCCCACAGAGGTGCAGAACCCCGAGGAGTGCGCCCAGCTCCTGCGCGGCATCGCCGGCTCGCCCAACGTGCCGCCTCAGTACTGGCTCACCCTCCACTGCCTCGTCAAGCACTTCTGCCGGGTGTGCCAGAACACGGGCAAGAACCTGCTGAGCGCCCGCACACTGGGGGAGATCTTCAGCCCTCTGCTTTTCAGGCACCAGTCTGCGGGGTACGGCTTGCGGAAAAGAAAACAAAAGACCTTTTTAGCGCATGCTTAGAACTGTTACATTTCAGTTTCAGCTTTGGTATGTCAGTATTGCCTACACATATCTTTTATGCCTTTAGCCTAAAACAAATAAAATCAAATATAATGACAAATGGTTTTCAAATGGGCCTGGAAAAACTTACGAAGGCCTGCTGGGTTGAGACTGCTGACTCATTTGATGGTTTTTTTTTGTCCTGTCTTTTTTCACAGCTGTGAGCCCAGCCCAGATTACCACATCAAGATCATAGACATCTTAATCAGCAGCGAATGGAATGAGAGCCAGGCCGCCCCAGGTAATTTCACGTTTCCTTGTGTGTAGCTGGGCGTAACACATTCAGATATTTTGAGTGTTGCGTGTTTGATGAAAATTGTGATTTTTTTTTTTCTTAAATGTTGTGTCCCATTTTCAATGAAACCTCGTGGAATGAAAGAAAGGAAATGGCAGCTAACACTTAGCATTAGGAAGACCTCATGACTTCAGCTGTTAAAGAGGGGACCCATTGCTTTTGTTAGTATGCTGTGCTACAGCACAGAGATGACTGCACAGCTGTGATTGGTGCAGCATAGATGATCTGCAGTACAGTGTCCAGTCAGTGATAGCCAGTGGCCACGCAATGAAATGACTAGTGCTGTATGTTAGCTATAGCAGCCATAGTTTTGGGTGTTATGTGCAGGAACAAGGGTGCTGGGATGGCATGAGTCCTCCATTTTCTCCTGAAAGTATCAACTGAATGCTCTCTGTCACACTTTTTAACCAATGCTTGCATGAATAGAGGAGCTTGTGTGTGTTTTTTTGTATCATGCTGTCAGTTTTCATGCTTTCCCCCCAACTTGGCTGTGTATTACTGATCAGGTTAGGAGAGCATAATTAACCGAGCTTCCTGACTCAGCTCTGCAAATTAGCGAGGAGATGCTTGTGCACTGGGTGTCATTAGCAACAACAGCACAGTTACGTCATGTCATTAGAGCAGTATGCAGTCTTAAATTCTTATGATACCTCTAAGATCCTAATTAACAAAAGAAATTAAACACCCTCACAAGTTCTGGATTTAAATGTAGATGTTTAGCTCCCAGTTGTATCTAACCAAATAGACCTGTTAACCATTTATATAATTTCAGTTGTCAATAGATGAAATTGCCAGTGCTGAGCTATGGAAAGCCTCTTTTAAAGATTATTCAAATGTTCTTGTGTGTTCTTGTGTGTGATTTTGAAAGCTGGTGTTGAGGTGAGCTTGCATAATTTCAGTGGGTGGGGGTTGGGAGGAGAGAAGTGGAAGTTAGAGAACTGGTTCTTGACTTGCAAAATTTGATGTGTAACCATATGTTTGCAAGGACACAAAAGATGAATAGATAAAATGTGCAGAATTCAGATCACATAGTACGTCTTACTTCTCTCTAAACTTGGCACCATCTATGTCTGAGTTGAAGACGGATAAGACAAAAGAACATTGTGTTCACATATTTCTTGGCAATTGGTAAAAGGTTGTATTTGAAGTGCATGGGGATGAATAGTTTTAAATAGAGGCCTGTGCATTTCATGCTTCACTACACTGCATGTTGTGCCTTGTCAGTGTGGGGATCAAAAAATCAGCAGCTCTCGTGTCTGTAATCTCCCATGTATGTGGCTGCTTAAAGCTACAGATTAAGACCTTCTTGGCATCCAACAGCTGAGTTCCTGTGATCATGAGGGGTTGGGATTGCTAATCTGCGTGGGCTAGACTTGAACTATGCCAATCTGAGCAGTCTACCAGCGCAGTCCTGTGTGAGCCTCTGATTTGCAAGCATTCTGTGGCTGAAACGCCATGGGTGCCTACTGAATGCACACTGGGTTAACATTTATTGAAGTGCATTAAATGCTTACAAACCAAAATGTACTTGCAAACACCTTCAGATTCTGGCATGAGTCAAGACGTTTGCCCAACTCCCATTGACTGTCCGGGTTTCACAAACTGACCTTATATTAAAGACAGCCATTGAAAAATGGCCATTCGACAACCTGATGTGCCAGCAGCTGTTTCTTGCAAGTTGTTGGTTATACAACTAAAATGGCCTGTGTGGATTGAGCTTTGGAAGAAAGACATGATGCTAGGAAGCCAAGCACACCAAGGCGAAAGCTTGTTTAGGAGAAGCAAATGCTCAGGATCTTACTGAACTGTGTGGAGAATATCAGTATTTATCTACCATCCGCATCCACAGAACCCTACCAACACAGACAACAGAAGTGGAAAGATAGAAAGAAAGTGGATAGCCAGGCAGCTGGTGGCTTTGTAAATTTGTATGTTTGTCTTCTCATTGTGACTTGGTATTGGCATCTGCAATGCATGCTGGGAAATTCAGTTTGTGATTTCGCATTTTATTGTTTGCTTGCTTTCAATATATGCAAATGGCAAGATTATACAGCAGAAGCCTCCATTTTTGACCATGCATATAAAGATAAATGTCTATCTGCACAGGGTTTATATATCTATAGAAATGGTTTGTTCATACTGTATGTGAACACATATGTGTGAAATATGTCACAACTTGGTAACAGGAAGTTTTTCCTGTGTCATGAGAACTCGAGAGGAAGCTCAGATGCGTGACTTCAAGACTACAGGTGGTTAGCAAGTATTTCCGGCATAAGCCTGCTACCTGTTAATGTGACCTACATTTTAGTGTGACTGAGGTCTGTATTACAGAATTATCGTCTCCAGCAAACTCAACGCCGAATGTTTTTGCATAGCAGTGTTTAGCTGATTGTCCCTTTCTGTCTGCGCATTGACAAAAATAAGCGTTGTGGTCTGCTCTATGATCTAAATTAACAAAGATGGAAAGTATGCAATCTTTTCTGAGAAGTAGTTCTTGTAGTAAGCTAGCAGTTGAACTGTGCTGCGTTAATATGAAACAAAGATGTCTCAAAAGTCAGCTTTTTAGCTAGCTCATTCATTGGTTTAGCTAGCAAATCCAGCAGTACTATTCAATTATGTTAGGTACATTACTACTACTATACAACAGTATTGTTACAAGCTATTCTGTGGTGGATTCATGCAATCAATACAACTTGTTTAAGTAATAAGACAGACCCAATTTATGTAGCTAGATGGGTAACCTTGAGTTCAACAAATTATGGATCTGTTTTATAAAAGCCCTGCGGCATTCATACCTGCATTATATTGTGAATATTGATATGACTTTTGTAAAAAATTTCAATTGGTACGAATAGGAAAGAAGGAAAGAAAGAAAAGAATGTTTTCATCCGTGTTATATTTTTGTTTTCTTGTCAGTATTGTTTCATGATAAATTCGTATCAGATCATGAGCTGAATGTATCATCTCATGGCCTGTGATAATGGGGCTATGGGAGCATTGAGACAAATGGAAGGAAGAAATTGCATACGTGTATATGTATTTGTCAGTTTTGTTTTTACAGTCCCATTTAAAGAGCTTTCTTCAGGGTGCTTAGGGGCCCGGGTCTGGCTTGTGGCCGTTTAAACGTTTTATTACCTGTTAGGGCCTATTTATAGCGTCCCCTGGCATGGGCCGTGCTCAGCTGTCAGTAATTCGCACCTGCAGGCAGGCGGGAAGGCGGGCAGCTCAGCGAGGTGAGTCCAATCACAAGGCGAGCTTTGATTCTATTTTCTGCTGAACCAGCCAAGTTCCTTCCTGTGCACGGCAGGTTGGAGGTGATCTGTTTGACTTTCAGATGCTTCATAAAATCTGATATGTTAGGACTTACCCTCAGAAAGGGAGAGAGAGGGAGAGTGTGTCTGTGTGTGTGTGTGTGTGTCTGTGTGTGTGTGTGTGTGTGTGTGTGTGTGTGTGTCTGTGTGTGTGTGTGTGTGTGTGTCTGTGTGTCTGTGTGTGTGTGTGTGTGTGTGTGTGTGTGTGTCTGTCTGTGTGTGTCAGGTCCCAGTTACAGGGGGGCTATTTAAAGAAAGTTTCAAAGAGCCCCACTTGGATTTGGTTGGCTGGAAATCTAAATGTCGGCTCCACAGTGAGCACTTGTTAGCCGACGACAGCTCTCACTTCAGAGAAACTTCACTCCCCCCCCGACTCCCCCTTCCCCCCCCTCGACTCCCCCTCCCCGTCAGACACCAACCGCTGCCGCGCCCACCTCTCCAAACCCAAAGTGCCCAGCTCAGCAAATATTTGAACCTGTGTGAGTTAATCATAAGACCGAGCTGCCTGCAGGAACAGAGGAGAGAGACAGACCTGCCACTGCTGGGTTTTGCCGCGGGCTGGACGCAAGGGTCACTCCTGTAATCATTAACTGAAGGGAAGGCTAAGTCTTTGTAGCGTCCACAGAGACGAGCCAGGGCGGCTTTATATCGTTAACTCAAGAAGCAGGTCTTCCAGTCAGCACGTAGCACCTGCTGCTCCTGTGGATTACCGCGATTTTATTTGACGCTCCACAGTCACCTTTTAAGAAGTAAGAAAGAAAAAAAAAAGAACTGCTTCAAGGGTTGTACTTGGGAAATGGGACTGACGTTCTGGGCACGAGAATATCTGTTGGATTGAATTTTTTCGCACCTTTTTAATAAAAAAAGAAAGAGGAACTTTTGGCGGATAGGTTGGAAGGGTTTTCTCTTCAGCGTGTCAGAGGATGCACAACCTGCAGTGTAAGTAAACGCGTGAAGCCGCATCTGCGTCGAATAGCCGCGGGTCTGAACGCAGAGGGTTAACGCTCCCCTTTTTCTGTAACTTGAGTTTGAACTCTTGTGCTTTGCTGAAGGCGCAGAGTGCATGGAAAATAACTGTCTGAAAATAACTGTCGTGGTTTCGCCTGGGCAGCGTGGGTAACGTGCAGGGGAGCGAGACGGACTGGTTTTCGGTGACTGATCTGGCCACGGGAGCTGTCGGGGCATGGGTTCGCTAAAGCTCCTCTGGGGAATTTCAAATTCCTCACCTACCTTGTTACTTGGAGGGGAAGGGGGGTGCTGACAGAGGCCTATATTTCACCCCGGCTCTATATATGCTCTGTATGTGCAACTTATGTTCGTTCATATGCGTGCCTCTGTGGCCGTAGAAATGTCTTCTTAAAACACGTAAAAAGTAGGCGCGATTGCAGCCCGCAGATATGAGGAATGCATTTTAAGCAGTTTGCTTGTATGCCTTTTGAGGACTTGAATAGGGTTATTCAGATTCTATATTTTATTGAAAGCATTATTTCTGTGGTCCTTTGTATTGAGAAAGAATGAATACTTTTTTATATCTGTAAAATCTGTATTTTGGGAGGACATTTACTTAAACTGTCCAAGTTGTACCAACACAATAAATGGTATATACAGCGGTGTATATAACAGTTTATATTGAATTATACCTACATTTGTTGTTGCGTTTAGAGAGGTGTAAGGTTTGTTTTCTTACGAAGGTTTCTTTTAGAATTATGTGATTAGTCATTCCATTTAAGTATTCTCAAAACCTTTCAGGACCATTTTGGAACATTACAGAAGAAATCAGCATGCTCTCAGTCCGCATCTGAGAGGGGATGACAATGACAGCGTTCCCCTAACCCCCCCCCTTTCCCCCCCACACCCCCTTTAAACCTACTGAGAACTGGAGCTATTTTAGTGCGTCGGACCAGGAACGGCAGCCTCTGGATTTCACGGCGCGGGATTACAGTAGTATTTTAGAGCTTTAGCGCTGACCTCGCCGTGCATTACACGTCGCAGCCTACGTGCCGTAGCAGCACAGCGGCCCCTGTCCCCGTGCCAACTGTGGGACGGACGAAACCGGAACCTACAGAGGAGGGGAGGAGCGAACCTGCGGGAGGGGAGAGCGCTAGAATGAGCCAGACAGAGAAGGAGAAGGGTGGCCAGGCTCAGAGTCGGATTTTCATCCCTCCCGCTTGCCGCTGATTTATTTCTTCCTAGATGCAGAGCGGTCAGCGCGCATAACTTAAGATTGCCACAGCGCTGCCGGGCTGTGCATGCAGATAGATAAGGCTCAACGTGAGAGGGGGAGGAGAGAGAGAGAGAGAGAGAGAGAGAGAGAGAGAGAGAGCGCAGCAGCAGCGAGCAAGGAGGAGAAATGCCAGTGAGCTTTCAAAATGACATCATTGCTCAGAGGAAATGAAAGATGCAGCAGCAGTCAGTGAGGCAGGAGTGGCCTGGTGACAATCTCGCCGCGCGATTGGCTGAGGTAAGTGATGTAACGCGTTACCGAGCTCTCCTCCGTGGCTTTTAAAATGAATTCCAAGACACTCGTACAAAGAAACAGGGCTCCTTGTGTGCGCACCGTGCCTCATAGCCAGGAAGCCTGTATTTTCCCGCACCGATGTACAACACGGTTCCGAACATGGAAGACCTGGACACGGAGTGTCTTCGACCCGAGCTGGGTTTGGGGACAGAGCTGCTGTTTTACATAGAGATGGATCCTCCAGGTAACGCCGCAGTCCTCCCGTGGGCTCTGGGAGCTGGTCATTGTCAAGGCTTTGTTTCCTGCTGACAGCAGGAACGATCCGTCGGTGACACGGCGTTTGCAGATTACCCGGGATTGCGCTCTGCGCGGCTCGGCCAGCCGGTGCTTTGCACCCAAGGCTTCCCGACAAGGTGTCTGCGTTCTGCGGCTCTGGGGCTCGTGCGTTGCAGAGTCAGTGTATTCTAGCTGCGTGTGCGTGTGCTACCGTGCGATTAGACTGGAGCGTCAGGGCATTAGATGGCAAGGCAGAGCTTGGCTTTGTTAAGCCCGGGCTGGCGGCGCTGCTGCAGTGTGGTGCCTCAGCGATAATGCGCAATGACTGGAGGAGACAAAGGGAGGGCAGATTTCTGGGTTAAAAATAGCCTGCCATTTGAGCCGCCTCACGTTCTACAGAACCTAGCCGGCCCCTGCAGGTAACTGCCTGTGGCGTGATCAGCGGATCAAATGCGGCTATTATGGGCGTCATTATGGAGCCTTTTATGTGAAATGACAGGCAGAGAGGAGGACTCATAACCTGTAAGTGAATCTACATGCTGTGGTGCCAAGACCTATTGAAAAGTGTATTATGATGTGGGCAGTGGGTTGACATTTTGCAGTTTATTTTTGTCTTGTAAAACAAACTGCATCTCTTCTTTTGCACCAATTCTGTTATGTCTGTGTTGTTGTTGGATGATAGGCTGACATGATGCAGCATTCTGTGATTATCTATAATAGCACTTGCGCCTCTGTTCCTCATTTCGCTTGGGGGGGAAAAAAAAGAAAAAAACTGACAGGGTGTAATTATGCTTGCAGAATGTTAGTGATAAGCTGTGCAGTTTAATCCAGCAACAGATGGAGCTTATTTCTCATTGTGATTTATGGCAGGCATGGCACCCAGGATCTCAGATAGCGAAAGAATGGTCCCCTTTTTTTTTTCCTGAATGAAACGCATTCCCTCTGACTCAGTCTTTCACAGCCCTCGCTCGCTGCTGGGGCGCTGTAACATTCTTTCAGCCTGATTTAATCAAGGGGAAAGGAGCCAGGAGGGAGAAAGGGGGAGGGCTTCTCGCAAACCGCTGCAGATATTTGATTTTCACTTTTACGACATCTCTCTCTCTCTCTGTGTAACAATGCCTCAGATCAACTTCGGAAGCTGTGTGCAGCGCTTTCGAGTTCCTGGTATTGATAGCTCATAGGAATTTGTCGTGCCGTTTTTCTGCTGCACGGCGCTGGGGTATTTCTGTACGTCCCGTTAGTGTCCACTTTAAGAATGAGGTTTCAGCGCATTCAAAGGGCAGATCTGTGGCCAGATTAAATGTTTTTACACCAGACTTGCATACAACTCACCTTACCAAAGAAATTCAGTCGTTAGTTATGTTTTAAAAAATGGCAAACATCTTCTTAAAACAGCAGCGTATGAAATTAACCGGCTCGTGTCTCTCTCTTGTCTTCCATAGCACTGCCTCCTAAACCGCCGAAACCCACCCCTGTCACGAACAACGGTATGAACAACAACATGGCTCTGCAGGACGCCGAATGGTACTGGGGGGACATCTCAAGGCAAGTGGAACCTGCTCCCCGATCGTGTTGCTATCAGTCACGGCCTGCCAGGCGGGGGAGAGGGGGGGGGGGGGTGGGACATTGTATGACAGACTAGGTGACCGGGACAGAGAAAAGGCCTTGTGAATGGACTCAACCATGAGTAATGTGCCACCAAAAAAGGGGGAGGGGCCCCCCGGGGAAGTCACATTATTAGGGTGTTCCTAACAGTCCTGTCAGACCACACAGTGGGCCCTAAATGAAGACTAATGCGTCATGGGGGAAATGGTTCCTGGGGTTGATCACGAGGGAAATGGTTATCGGGACTTGTCTTTCAGAGGCGAACAATTTACATGTCTGCGCATTAATGAAGATGAGTTTTAACAGAGGCAAAGATCAGGCTGGGGATGTGATAAACCAAAATGGCAATGACCCTCTTAACACTGTTTCTCCATTGCATGCATTTGTTTACACTGATTTTTTGTGGACGGTTGCACTATAAATGTCCTCGTTCAAATGGGTTTGATGCTGTTCACAAACTTGTAGCTTTACGTATAATTTCTTAAGTTATGTTGTTCTTTGTTTGCATAATGCAAAGATATATAAAGGATTTTTGCTTCAAATTAGGGATGGAAATGTTCTTTTCCATCTGCTGATACTGTGTGATGATTAAGATCATAAAGATTTAAGCTTGAATAAATCTGAACCTCTAACATTGATCCTGCAGGGAGGAGGTGAACGAAAAGCTGAGAGACACAGCTGATGGTACGTTCCTGGTCCGTGATGCCTCCACGAAAATGCACGGAGACTACACGCTAACTCTGAGGTATGCTTTTACTCCTTTTCCCCTCTGTAATATGCTACTCAGATGAAAGGTCACTTTGTGTTGATTTCTAAGTAGAAAAGGTCCTTTGCTCAAACAGTTCCTTCTGAATCTTCACAGGAAAGGGGGCAACAACAAGCTCATCAAAATCTTCCATCGAGACGGAAATACGGTTTCTCCGACCCGCTTACTTTCAACTCTGTGGTGGAGCTCATCAATCACTACAGACACGAATCCCTGGCGCAGTACAACCCCAAACTAGATGTGAAGCTGCAGTACCCAGTGTCAAAGCACCAGCAGGTGAGAAGGGTCACCATGTCTATAAAGAAACAGCCCATTGCTTGAATACAAAGCAGCTATACAGCATGAAGTCATTCACCAAAGGGAAAAAAAATGTTCTGTGCGTGTATGTTCTTGTGAAATCAGATGTGCGGTTCTGAAAGGTTCCTCTGTGTTTGCCCCACAGGATCAGGTTGTCAAAGAAGACAACATTGAGGCGGTTGGTAAGAAGCTCCATGAGTACCACCTGCAGTACCAGGAGAAGAACAAGGAGTACGACAGGCTGTACGAGGAGTACACAAGAACATCACAGGTACGTCTCCAGCGTGGCCCCACAGACGCATGGGTTGGTGGAATGAGAGTGACTGGAGTTCAGAAACATCACTGAGCTTGAATCAGGTCATACCTTAATATTCCCTGTTCCCCACTCTAGGAAATTCAAATGAAGAGGACGGCTATCGGAGCCTTCAATGAAACAATCAAAATCTTCGAAGAGCAGTGCCAAACGCAAGAGCGATACAGCAAAGAGTACATCGAGAAGTTCAGGAGGGAAGGAAATGAGAAAGAGATCCAGAGGTAACATCACCACTGCTCTAACTACACAACTTTGTTATCTTTTCCTCTTCAAACATTGGTGTAATAAACCTAAAGTACAAGTGATCAGTGTTTTAATAGCCCCTACGTGCTTCCTCACAGGATCATGGTAAACTATGAAAAGTTGAAGTCGCGCATTAGTGAGATTGTGGACAGCAAGCGACGTCTGGAGGAAGACCTGAAGAAGCAGGCAGCCGACTACAGAGAGATCGACAAGAGGATGAACAGCATCAAACCAGACCTCATCCAGCTCCGCAAGACCAGAGACCAATATCTCCTGTGAGTGTCTCACCTGTTCTGCACCTTCCTGTTCAGATCCTGCAGTTCTCAGTTTTTCCTCTTGCATCTAACCCCTGCCTCTCTCTCTTGTGTGACAGGTGGTTGACCCAGAAAGGAGTCAGGCAGAAGAAGCTGAACGAGTGGCTGGGCATCAAGAACGAGAACACAGAAGAGTAAGTGTCTTCCCGCTGTGTCTTTTGTGATGCTCCGGCTCACATAGTTTGGTACCACAAGGAGTGCCCCTTTCGCCCGCTGTCCCCTCACCCTTCTTTCTTCGCCCCATTACAGTCAGTACTCGATGGTGGAAGACGACGAGGACCTCCCGCACCATGACGAGCGCTCCTGGAAGCTGGGCAACATCAACCGGATCCAGGCTGAGGCCCTGCTCCGGGGGAAGAGGGACGGAACATTCCTGGTGCGGGACAGCAGCAAGGCCGGCTGCTACGCCTGCAGTGTCGTGTATGTATCCCGAAAAACACATGACCCTTTGAGAGTCCACCGTTTTCCACGCAGCACTGCAAGATACCGCCATGCCGCTTTGGGGTCCATTCCATTGCAGTCCAGTCAATACAGGCAATGGAATTCAGCCCGTTCATTGAAAAGTCTTTGCAGAAAATGATGGATCATTTTTAATTCATTAATTGAATTTAAATTCATTCTCTTAATTGACTAAGCTGAAATGGAGGTGACCTCAACTCTGATGTAGTGTATTCTCAGACGCTGTAATGAACTCCAAACACACAATTTTTCATAGTTCTTTCTATTGTATAAAGTGAAGCACAATCTGACCTTCCTCTCCTGTTCTCTCTGCAGTGTGGACAGCGAGGTGAAGCATTGCGTCATCAACAAGACGCCCACGGGGTACGGATTCGCGGAGCCCTACAACCTGTATAGCTCCCTGAAAGAACTGGTCCTGCACTACCAGCACACATCGCTTGTACAGCACAATGACTCTTTGAATGTCACGCTAGCATACCCAGTCTACGCGCACCAGAGGCGATGAGAACCCGAGCAGACCAAGCCTGGGACTCGAGACCGGAGACTGAGAGGGCCTCATGGGAAGTGGGAACGCCTTGTTTGGGCTCAAGGAGACATAAGGCTGCGATCCGTGCTTTCAGAGACTTGCCGGAGAACTGAAAAGGAGAGAGAGAGCGTTTTCGCAGCAGACTCTGGGCAGCGATGAGCAGTGAATGTAGTTTTCTCGCTTGTGCTTTGGCAAGAAAAGCACAAAATCAAATGGGAAACTGCTGAACTATCTCCCAAGCGGAGGACAAAGAGGCCTTTTCTTAATGGTGCTTGTTCTTTTCAAAGCTTTACCAGCTGGAATGTCAAACGCTGATCAACCGCATTTTTTGTACAGGTTGTTTTACTTCCCTCTCCCATCCTTGTTTTTATTTCTCTGTCCTTTGTGTGTGTGTGTGTGTGTGTGTGTGTGTGTGTGTGTGTGTGTGTGTGTGTGTGTGTGTGTGTGTGTGTGTGTGTGTGTGTGTGTGTGAGTATGTCTGTCTGCATGTGTGAGCTAGCAAGGGAGTGTATGTGTGTGTGCGGCCAGACCTTACTCAGAGCTGTTTGGTCAACACACTTGTGTTAACTGTTCATTGACAAACCTTGGATCAGCTGATAAATGTAGCAAGATGGCACTTTTTTACACAAATTAAGATTCTCTGGAAAAAGAACTTTCCTTTGAAAATATTGCCGCAAAGAAGACACTCATGGCAAGATTTTGGCTTTTTTTTTTTTTCCTTTCCTTGGAAGCATTATAGTGCAGACTTGAACTTAAAGACTGTGGACAGGCAGAGGCAGGACTAGAAACGGATATGGTACATTATAAATTAAACATATTTGGAGATCAAGACAAAGTTGTTCAACTTACAGTTCAAAACCAAAAAACTTCAGTTCCTTTTCAGTTTTAATGGTAATTCTGCTATGCAATTCTGTATCTCCCTTATTTCCTCAGAGCTGTTTTATTTGACATGTAGCTACCCATAATATAAGCTTGTTTTTATTGCTTGAAAGGTTTTGTTTTTGTTTCGTCATGTCAGTGTCCAAGAGGATGTTTTAAGTGTCAAAATGCCAAGAAATAAACTGTCATCACAGTTTTTAAAAGGAAAGATATACTTTATTACTAAATTTTCTTTATCAGCAAACTGGTCTGACGTCCACTGTAAAAAATTGTTTTATTAGTTAGTTTTTACTTCAAAGTCATTTCTCCTAGGCAGAGCCTATTGAGGATTGAAAGCTGCTTCAGTCAATAAATATGAAATTATTTCAAAAGAGCCACCCCTACTGTTTTTATCAATGGTTTATTCCACAAACTAGAGCACTCTGAGCAGAGGATGATGGGAAAGTTCTTAGCTGTAGATGAATATTGTAATCAGTTGGGTGCATGTCTAATGTATGAAGTACTCTGGTGTTCACATGCATTTAGATCCATCTCCATGAAAAAAATACAGTATAATTGTTTTATTTTGTAATATATTTTTTTTTTTACTCACGGAGAGTAAAGCAACTTGGTGTGTTGGAATGCCGCAAAATGTAATTAAATGATCAGTTAGGAGATGAAAATGTTACCTTCTCATTCCTAGTTCACATAGTATTTTTTCTGTATCAGAAAATTCCTTATGAGTGTTTACATGGATGGAACAATTCATGTCTACTAGTCCTGAATTTTGATGCTAAAATCCATGCTATGCCAATAAATAGTAGTTCTGTTACTCTGAGACAATAAAGTACCAAATTGAATTTAGCTGCCAAGTGAATACTTGTTTCTAACAGTACGTTTCACTACTGCTGTATTTTTATTGAGTGCATTTTGTTTCTTCAGACCACATCTCATGCTTTATGGCATGCCACATGCCTGTAGCCCTGAGGATTCACCATAAAGTTAACACCCCACCGCAGTTCAAAATATAAGACATTTGATATGAATCTAAATTAATTTGTAACATGGACAGCTGGCTTGTGAAGACTAACTTGCCAAGCAGGCTTACTTTTCTTAGACATAACATCTCAGTTGCATTATGCTTTTTAAAAATGTGGCAAATTATGAATTTGAAAGCAAATCCAAGCAAGATTAAGACTCACTGCACTGAGTGTTTTTTTTTTGGGTGGGGGGGTATAAGAAGTTTCTGACCTTTGTTTAAAGAAGGCCTATTTGCCTTAAGATAATTTAGATGGGTTGATCTAAATTTACTTCCCTCGTAAGTTCGGTTTTGAGTTTAACCAGTTATGTTTATGTTCCATTATTAGACAAATTTTATTAGCATGAGAATAATAAATTAGAATTTATTTCCCCAATTCCCATTGTCTTCTCAGAAGAATTTAACATTTTTCAGGTTTCCATATTTAGTTCTAAACCAATAACACCTTGTTACATCCTGTGAGCAGAGAATAATTTTCCCCATACAACCAAGCCTGGCAATTACAACCGATGAATGATGCCCAAGGTAAAGATTTCATTAAATAACAAATTAGAGTGGCCCCAGGACAATAATCTTATCTTTCTTTATGGCAAAAAGGATCCAAAGTATTTGCAAATGGTACAACATAGGTGAAGGCCCTTCTCCCTGAGGTAAAGATTGTTTACAAATTTTATTCTCCTGTGTACAATGCGTGTGACTTCTGAACTTCTGTTGCTCTGAGGGCTTGGGAATTGTGCTAAGGCAAAAGACAGAAGGTTTAAGTGCACATGCCTTTTGCTGTCGTGCGATGGAAAGATTAAGGGTTATTTTCATGCTGTGGTTTTTTTTTTTGCCCCAGTGTCAGACAAGTCCCTCTCTGCTGTCATAAATGCTGTCGCCTCTCCAAACCAGTGCAGGCAGGCCAAACGCTCGCGACGCATGCATCATTTTCACAGTGAGAACTTTCCATTACCGTGGGGGTAATGACGCCAGCTGATGGGTTGCAAATAACTGTATCTGTGGCTTTAAGCACGTGCATGTGGGAACCTGTAAACTAGAACAATGGCCGATGCAACACAGCCCACGATAATCGAAGGCAACTGTCACACCTGGGGCGATTATCCAAATGTGTCCCCTTTTGAAAGGTACTGGTTTGTAATGGTCCCGAAGCTTATGTGACTGGTCCTGTTTGTCTCACTTATTCTTTCAATATGTTGTTGTTGGTTCCTCAGTCACTGTCCCTGTGAAAGCTGGCACTGTTTTTGATGGTTTGATCATGCAAAGAGAAAAGTAACAGGGCTTAGCAGCCTTTGTAGGCAGGCACCTCTGAGATGATTGTCACGGATGTTTTGAGATCAAAGTTTAATCAGTGTTTCCCCTTGTTTTAAAACTGCTTCAAACTTGTAATGGGCTTTGTTAAAAGAAAATAAAGCTGTTTTGTGGCAAAAGTCTCTCTTTTTTTTGTTTCCTTAGCACTGTGTCGTGGTTACAGAATCCTATTCCGCTGAGTGCGGTGATAGGAAATGCATTTTATTTCAGCATTTCAGCGTAAAGGGGGAGTCGAAAGGCCAGCGGTTGTTTGACGTTACTGTTGCACTTTGTTTACGGTTGGAGTGTCTTTTGAGGTTATGCAAATTCGGTGGTGCAGCATGCTGGCATGCCGTTGATGTCATCGGTGAAAAGAGAACACGAGGTGACAGAACTTTGTGTTCTAATAGAGAGTGCATGCTTTTTCCATTTCCTCTCTTTATATGCATTATATATATAGAGAATGGATACTTTTGTTCATTGCATTTCCTTAATTTGACTGTAGCACTAGACCACCATGACGACACGTTGCTAAAAGCATGTGCAGAATTGTTAGCCTTTTTTTAGTCACTGAAAATGAGATGCGTATGCGTATCTAAAACCGGTATGGATGAGCAAAATTTGAACACATTATGCAGATTATTGCCTGTTATGAGGCAGCGGAAAACTTTCTGGGCATTAGGCCTGCAACCTGTTGAATATTCATCCTTGCGTGTGCTCTGTATATCTGAAGAATTCTGCCGCTTGGCACAGGCGGGAACACAACCCAATTGTAATGGTGCGAGGCAGAAAAGACCTTTCTTCTGGCACGTCAGCCATGACTGAATGTGAAGAATGAGTCCTTGTGCTGGCTTACGTAACTGTTTGCCCAGCTCTCAGAAGCAGGTTCACCGTGGGTTATTTTCATACTGGAGGACTTGATTGATCAGCTGCAGAAAGACGGATCATTCGAGCAATGTGCACAGAGTGCAAATATAGACCGCCTCGCCGTTCTGCATTGTGGTTGCTTCCGACAATACGTTTCTCCTGTCGGCCCTCCCATGCTGCCTCTGAGGGACCTCCATGTTGTTAGATGCATGACAGTGCAAACGGCTGTATGTATATATGCAAAAGGCCGCTTTCTGTTCAAACAGGTTCAAACTGCGCAATTAACACTCTTCAAAACTGGACCCCTGAAGCGACCTCTCTGAGCCTGCAACCTCCCCGAGGGAGGCGACGTCTGCGGCTCACCTCAGCATCTCGCTCGATTTTTGCTTTCTCTTTAATCGCTGCGGCTGCCTCGCACAGCCCCTTTCATGCCTCTGATGCTGTGCATTGCAATGGCGTCAGAAATGGAAAATGGAAACCGCAACCTGGTTGACCCAACCCTTTTTGATCTGCTCAAAACTGGCTGAAACTCGATCGCAGTGGACTGAGCCATTCATGCATCTATTTCTGGATTCCTCAAGAAAACGTTGGCGGGTGAATATGTTTATGTATGAGATGTTTGTCAGTTAATGAACAAGTACATTTTAAGAACAAGAAGTACAAGCACTACAACTACTACAACAGACCACAACTTTATTTCACAATAATTTGCCTAATTTACAGAACATCAGTAAAAATCCAAAGTGAATATGTAATGTTCATGTTCACCATATGGACCAAAAAATTTAAAACTTTTTTTTTGCTCAACTTCTAGAATATTCAAAGTTTGATTAATAGGAATAACAAGATAATCACTCAGCAAGATAGGAACAATGGAATATACTCTCTGATGAAAAATAGAAGAGCCTTGTTGACTTCATATTTTTCTCAGGCCATTGGTGAGACTTCCTGGCATCTATGTCCAGGATGTTTGCATTTAAAATGGTTTGCTTTTGCTTGTAGGATCCACTGAACCATGAACACTGAATAGTGTAGCCTGCCATAAAATGTGTAGCCTCACCTACCAGCTGTGCGTCTGGTTTTCGTTGTTCAGCTAGTGTGCTGCAAGCCTAGTGACAACAGAGCACTTAATTGCAGGATGGTGTGTTACTTGTAGCCCACTTATCCCTAAGCTTCATGAGAAAAGCCAACTACACACTGATAGAGTGGATGAATCATACAGTGCTTTTATGCATACATTATCTCAGTTCAGAGCACAGTTGTTACCAAACATGCTGTCAGGCCTCATGCTATGTCTGGTGAATGGGGCTATAAAGAATCACACACAGGGATGTCAAGCAGGCCAATGAACCAGCCAATTGGGATTGAACACCTACCATCCATCTCACTCGACTCTACTGATCTGTGTTCTATCCTCAATGGAAGAACTGTTGATGGGTATCTGGTATCCAGAACAAGAGCTGGTTCCGTACAGGAGCGTGCAGCATAACAACCGAAACTGTCCACGACCACCAAAAGGCCATTTGAAAAGAGGTTATGTTACTGCTGTTGTACAATTCTGTAATCATTACAAATCTGTGGATGAAAATAAAAAGAGATGTCACACAAAATAATTATTGTACTAGTACTTGGAATTGTACTATATGTATGTAACCCATGCTTTATTTTGTATTTTGATTTTCATATTTCTCAAAGCCACCACATCAAATTTGTGCTTTTCAGAAAATAAACAAGCATTTCTATACAGTTAGAATGGAACAAGGTCATGTGATAACACAAATGCTCAGTAACATTTACCGGTAATGGCATACATTTATCACGCTGTGTTACACATTATAATGTCGAAAATATTAAATCAAACATTGATAGGCATATGAATAGATTAAAATTGGTAATCTGCATATCCAATTAACAACTTTCAGTCCCTATTAAATACATAAAGAGTTATTTTTAGTGTTTATAGTAGAATTTTATGCTTGTCAGTCGGATCAAGAATGTCAGTGATTCTTCGTGTGATTTCTCTCCACCTCTTGGGTACAGCTTAACATGAAATAATTTGACCGTTCTGTTTTTGCCTGGTCATTCATCTTCAGTAGAAAGAATGCTCTGGGGGGGGCTGGCTGGTGTTGAACAAGTCATAGTGTTGATTCTTCTTTTTTCCATCATCGATGCACTTCACTCTGCAAGAGCTGCCTCCCACTCTGCTGTTCCAATTCTCCCAGACCCTTCTGCGGCCTTTGGGACAGTGGAAAAACATGTCTTTTTTGTCCATCTAGCCTGATAAGGGGCATCTGGGCCTCTGGTCTGAACTGGATGTGATCCTACCTCTTTGGGTATTCTTACCAGCAGGACTGGAGAGGGACCACCCCTCATAGCCTCTCAATGGGTGTCTACCAGGGCTCTGTACTCGGCCCCCTTCTATTTTCATATGGCATAGTTATTTGAGGGCAGTGTAGGATAGTGGTAAGGAGCAGGACTCGTAACCAAAAGGTTTCCGGTTTGTTTCCCCGCTGGTGCGCTACTGCTATACCCCTGAACAAAGTACTTAACCCAGAATTGCCTCAGTAAATATCCAGATGTATAAACGGATAACATGTTAAAATTGTAACCTATATATGTCGCTCTGGATAAGAGCATCTGCTACATGCCAATTATGTAATGCAATGTAATTTCTTCCCATGGTTTCTCATATCACTGTTATACTGATGACACTTGACTGTTTCTCTCTTTTCCCCCTCCTGTCACTCAGGCCTCATCACGCATCTCGGCTTGCTTAGCTGATGTCTCTTCGTGGACATCCAATCATCACCTTGACCCAGCTTGGCCAAGCCTGAGCTTCTCCACATCCCAGCCAAGTCTTCTCCCTTCCAGGACCTCGTTCTGGAAAACTCTGCGGTGTCAGCCTCTCAGACTGCCAAGAGCCTTGGAGTGACACTCAACAGCAGACTGACCTTCACTAAGGAAAGGAAGGTTATGCTGTTCTGCAGCCTCTGGATGCCTGGCTGTGTTCCCACCCATAACTGGATGTCCTGGTCACATCCTCTGTCTTTTTTGGCTGTATTGTGCTGGATCCAATCACTAGTAGTGGTTAGTACAGAAGAGACACAGGCTGTTTTTCATCACAGACTGAAGACCTACCTCTTCAGACTGATAGTTTTACTATAGAATATCTTAAAGTTTTATCATGGGACATATTATAGCCATTCTGTAGTGAGTATGTTGTTGTTTTCCTGTAGGGTATCTTGTGGTGATACCCTATAGATACCCTATACCCTATAGGGTATCTTATGTATCAAAGACTTTATGCATGTGGTATCTCAGCATTGTGTTTGGTGCCCAACAATGTTTAAATGCAGTCATTTTTGTCCTTTATGTCTTTCATGACACTTTATTAGATGCACATTAGATTGTACTTGTTCTTTGGCAGTTACTTTGGATAGGAGCATCATGCAAAATGACAAAATGTAAGTGAAATGTAATGTTATGTCAACAGATTGCTTTGTGTGAGAAAATTTGACATAGTAAAGACAGCCTCTTGGTAAGAAATGCCCTCATTACTATATTAATGCAAAGTGTGGCCCCCGCCAGAGAAGCTTTACTTTGCTTATACCTACCAGGCATTTACTTGTTCCAGTTAAATTACAATTCATGCCTTTTGGCAAGGCCAAAGCCAAGACAAAGGCTGAACTTGTAGAATGTTTAATTTTTTTCCATACGCTTACCTTTGCTAAGTGTTTTTAAAACTTCAGAAAGACTCAGTGTCAGTGTCTTTTAAAATTAATTTGCTCTCTTATTTCAGTTTATTTTTATTTCTACAATATCAAAAGTTTTTTAAGTATTTTATGATTTGGTGCTATTATTCAGTATGTAGCATATTTGAACCCAGCACTTGAATTTTTGCAGTGTTCACAGGCTTTTGATGTCAGCGTGAGTAGTTTGGCTCTTCAGGTTAACACAATAGCAAAGTTTCAAGTAGTGAGTCAAAGCAATTGTAAAATAAGTCGATGAAAAATTAAAAATATCGTTTTCACTGCACAGGGACAAGTTTGCCTTGCTATTGCTATGCTTATTGCTAGCACAACTTTCAGTTAGAAACATCACAAATTGTACATGCATTGGAACAACAG
Organism: Megalops atlanticus; assembly: GCA_019176425.1. Taxonomy (NCBI): domain Eukaryota; kingdom Metazoa; phylum Chordata; class Actinopteri; order Elopiformes; family Megalopidae; genus Megalops; species Megalops atlanticus. The sequence goes on from CM032880.1 coordinate 24,464,891, forward strand.
TATAAAGTAATTACCTAATTCCAGAAATATTTGAACTAGCATAATTTTTGGATAACCACAATATGATTACTTTCACCACAGAATTATGGAGCTTCTGTAAATTGTAGTTATACACATAAAACATGTGCCCAAATGTATAGTGTTACTATAGAGATGAATACAGCTAAACACTGCTCATGCAATCTCTGGGAAAGGACAGAACAGTTTTGCTTCTTTAATTACAACTTATTTTTATGTCCGAAAATATAACAGGAGGCAGCATGTAACAACCTGATAGAGGTATTAAAAAAAGAACACACACATAAAATGAAACAGTACTTAAGGAGACACCAAACGGAGACACTCAAATGGAGAACAATACAATACAAATTGCAATGATTTATTATCTTGAGCTAATTACTTCTGATTATTTCATGCAGTCCTTTTTTTTAGTTTTAGTCTCTGAGGCACTGTCCTCCAATGTCATCATCTCATGTATGCCTACGTGACCTCACAGACATACGTGCCTGGCCTCCCATCAGCTCATGAGGTTCTGATAAGATAACGCCTGTGCAACAGTATTGCTAAAACAAAACAAAGAGAATAACGAGATATGCAAAATCTGAAGTGCCTGAACAGGCTTGTTATGTGATATGACCTGTCTTACAGAAAAAAATATACAGTACCAAGCACTCCACTGATTTCTGGGAATGTGCTCACACATCACTACACAAACCCCATTTGCTTGCACACAGCAGCTGTCATTGTTAGAAATGTGCTTTGCTGTCATTACATTAAGCTAAGCCCACAGACCATCAGAGATCTAATAGATTGCTGTAGACATGCTAAGCCATCTGTGTGTGTGAGTGTGAGTGCATGTACCTGTGTATTTGTGCGTGTGTATGTGCGTATGAGTGTTTCTGTCTGCCTGTGTATTGTGTGTACAGTATGTGAATGTATGAGTATGTGTACATTACATACATGTGTATAATGTGTAAATGAATGTAATGTAAATACAAATGAATATAATGTATACGTGCGCACGTACATGTGTTTGTACTTGCGTATTTGTGTGTGCATGTTTGTACTTGTGTATTTCTGTTGTGTGTGTGTATATGAGCTTGTGTACCTGTGTGTTGTATACTTGTGTGTGTATCTGTGTGATTGCACCCCTTTATTTGTGTGTGCCTGTGTGTGTGTGGGTGGGAGTGTTTGTGCGAACTCGCGAGCTCGGAACCATCTGAGACAGTGCTATAAACAGAGGGGATCAGACCGCAGTAAAGCAGGTCAGCTCCAGGCATTCACTGAACTCAGTGACCGTGGACAGGGAGCAACGCTGCCTGCTGCCGGGTCAAGCAGGAGGCCACTAATGCGCTGACTGCTGTGTGTACGCACGTACCTGTCTGCCGAGAGCAGCCCCTAATGCCTATCCAAAGTTCAGTTGGTATACAGAATGGAAAAGATATAAAAAAGATATAAAATGTAAATTTTATGTAAAGTTGTCAACGTAGTGTATCGGCTGCCTGTCTAGCTCTGTGTCGTCCAACTGCTATAAACTGTACTGGAGGTTACAAGATGAAAATCTTTTTTCCAGTCATGCTTTCTGTTTGTGATAATGGAAATGGCTTGAGGTCAGAGCTGCAGTTAGCTAATCGTCTAAAGAGGACTGAGGCCTTGTTCACACATGGTCCCTCTGGCTCGAGAGCCTAGCGGAAACTTGCATGTGGTGCTGTTGTATATTTGTTCATATGCACACATGTATGACTGCAGGGTGTGTGTTAGGTGTGTGGACACAGCTCTTCGCAGCTCAGTTCTGACACTAAGGTTGCTGTTATAGATAAACTTGAAAGACTCACTTTTTTTTACCTGGGTTTTCTTTATAAGACAGACTGGCTATTATTTTTATTCTTGAAATAAGACAACATCTTTGGTTGACAGCTAGCCACTAAGCTCTATCATATCACTTGGGCAGTTTTCTACTGTACAGCTTGAAGCCTGCCTCAATTCCTGTGATGCACACGTGCAATAGCATATTAGCGAGATGGACAACCATTGATGCTACCTACTCTAGATGGACTAACATTCATTACCAGACTTAATGTGTGAATTTGAATGGATTAATGTCACTCACAAGTGTAATTAGGTGGGTTGTGAATGAGGCCTATGATGCACTAATGAGGCCTATGATGCCTCATTAGGACTTTTTCTTTTAAAAATACCAAGTCATGTACATTAGCCCTGACATGTGTGAATCTACCTAGCCTCAAATGTGCAATTTTCACCAAATTAAAAACCTTAATATCACATTATCACTGAATGTGTCCCACAATGGAAATATATGACTTTCAAAGCAAAGACAAACACGGCGAAATGATCAGGTATCTAAGTGGCTTAAAAATACATTTTTCATAATTAATCCACAATCATCTCAGGCAATGGGAATTGTACTGGGTGCACACGTGCAGCTAACTAGATAAGAGAGCTACACAGTGCTTTATGAAAGGAGCACAGCAATCGGCAGTGAAAGACACTAGTGCAATCTGCCAGCTCTTTCCCCAGTAATAATAGCTGGTTTAGATGGATTCCCATAGTGTTGGATCACCACTGATGACATTAATGGTTTTAAGGCTCTCGCAATTCTGATTGATGGCCATAATCTGCAGAAACTATTTCAGGACAGAGATTTATTATTGTTAAGCTTATAAATGAGGCCAGGGGTCGTCAGCAGCTGATGATTTGTGTTATGACGCAACCATTATGGGCAAGGAGATGGACCCAGATGAAATCTTTTAATAAACTTAACCTGCATGAGTGACTGTTGAATCCCTCTTTCTCCCTCTCTTTTTTATTTCTCTCTCTCCCTTTCTTTTGTTCTTCCTCTCTCTTCCCCACTCTCTCCCTCTCTGCCCTTCTGCCTCCCAGCCCCTTTCATTCACATACAGTCTCTTTCATTCTTCCTTTCTTTTGATCTCTCTCATTCTTCTCTTCCTCTTTCCTTTCCTCTCTATCAAGCTGGACAGGGCATAGCGAATGGACTTTGTTACAGATCGCTGAAGAGGGAATCCAGCCTCCCTTTATTACTCCACGCTCTTCATAGGCGGCGCAGCTCTCAGGATGTGGCCCACGAACATTATGTCCTTATTAAATGTGGCTGGAGATGGAGAGCCGAGAGAAGCAATCTACTGTGGTCTGAGGCAGCCAAAGGCCCCCGAGGGCTGAGGGCACCAGAACAGGACTGATATGAGTTTGACAGAGTAAAACCCTCACAAATCTCAATGCACACTTCATCGCAGGATTTAATAAATCAGGCGCGGAAGGGTCTGCCTCCTGTGAGGTCAGTCACATATGACAGGCTTGTCATCAGATCGCAGGCCTGGGTCTGGTATTCTATTGTAATTATTTCTTATTTGCATGAAAACAAAAAACAAACATTTGAACTCCCTCAGAGAGCCATTGTTTGAATAGCATCTGAAAATGCCTTGTGTGTTCTGAGGAGGGAAGCATGGATGAACTTAAATGCTTCATTTCTGAAAATAAAGCTAAACAACCGCTGAATAGGATACACATATATACTAAACCCATGAAAAATCCACGTTTGAGGAAATGGGTGTGCCACGTATGACATGGATCAATCAAAATTCATCACTGTATGTGTGGCAAAAATAACAACAAAAAACATGGCTGCAAATCCTTGCACTCATCAGTATTCTGACTATACTGTATGCAACACACCTGGTTTTAGCTCAATTAATGTCAAAAAATCATTAATGCATAACAGCCTTCATCAATATGCTAATTCCCCTCTTCAATCAAAATTCTCATTTTATACAGAATAATCCCAAATCAAGCTTTAGGCCTGTGGATCTAATTCTGATAAGTAAAATGTAGTAGGGCATGTATGAACACAAGCTCCTCAGACTTCCTCCAACACATTATGATTAGATCTGAAGGAATTAATGAGGGCTTATTTTATAATATTAACTGCATTAATGTATTATTCAAAACTGTGTTTAGCTGTGACTCACCAGCATGAGACAAAAATATTTCCCGAAGCTACAAAAAGACATGCTAGAACTTGGTCTAGTCCTGCAGTCCATGTCCTACCTCAAACAAGACGGTTGTTTTAAACCAGGACTTCACAGAATGGTATCACTTGGATATTAAATTTGCATGATACAAAAGCCATTAACCAAATCTTTGCATTTCATAACGTAATTATGAGGAGATAATGCTCATTGCTATGATAATAACGGTAAAAATAATACAAAGGAGGTAGATAAAAAGATAAGAAGTAGAATAATTTTCTAATGAAAAATGATTAGAAATACAAATAATTTTACAGCCTTAAGATTAACAGTGCCCAACCGTATCGGCCATTTGTATATTGCCACCAAACCATGACAACTTCAGCTTAACCTTTTTTTGAATATGCATAATTTGCGGTTCTGTGGAAAGTTTTATCAGAGAGCTAATGGACTTTTGATGGAAAACATTCAGGCTTGAAGTGACTCTGTGGTGGGTCACACTGTTCGTTGCAATGCGGTTGTTGGGTGTGTTTAGTGCATTCCGCAGTACAGGATGTACAGGAGTACAGGATGCTGCAACAGCCGGTATAGCGCAAGCATGGGATCATGGGAGTTACTGCCAACAAATTTCCTGAGGTGTAGCAGCCATATCGAATGACATAGGAACTAATCCTGTGCAGTTTTACAGGCCAATAAGCCATAGATGATGTGCTTTGAATTTCATAAAGTCCTGTCTTTGTGAATCGTGCATTTGTGCAAAACAACATTGATAAATTGTGTGGGGCTTGGTGGCCATATTTAATTGTAGTGGTACTTTTTTCTCAGCAATGCTGCTTGGAGATTTTGGAAGTCTCATCATATTTAATCTGTGAGGAACGGTTATTTGCAGTTTGCGTGAGGTTGGATGGTACTGGCACTAGAAGAAATTTCACACTCCTCTTAGTCTAGGGTTGGTGTTTAGTGTAGTTCAAGGTCACATCATGCTCAGGTTGTGCAAAATGCTTTTTTGTATGAAAATGCATAGCTGGCTCATGGGACGCAGCAGACAACACTTCATGGCAATTAGTCCATGTCATCACAAGGTTCTGCCAATGACAAAAACGCAATAATAATAATTACACTGAATTATACTGGAACGAACAACTGGCTTAGTGTGTAAGCCCTGTGAAGAACTACACTAATTACAACCGCTTGTCTTTTTTGGTGAACAGTATATGGCAGGAATTACCCTACACTGACATGCTTTCATGACTGAAGCTGCACATTGGTCTCTTGGTGAGTCAGAGGCGCTCCCTGCCAAGTTTTATTTGTAGATGCAGGCTCAGCGGGCTACCGGGGACATGAGGAAAAAGCCTCTTCATGTTGCACCATGTGGCAGTATGTCTTGCCTATTTTAGCAGCTCTATCTTTTATTAGCCCCTCACATTATGTGATCCATTTTACTGAAAAATTATAAATATCACACCTTGGCAATTGAGAAGTCTACAGGGACTGGATCTTGAGTCCAGTGTATGGATACAACTCCATGCATACATGCATATACAGTCATATAATAATAAGCATTATTATTTTTGCAGGGAAGCACAACTTTTTTGATTTTTTTGTATTGTTTGTTTTCAAAAAAGTCAGGATAAATTCATGGCAACTAAGACACTGACCAAACTACGGTGTCGGTCATGTTCAAAGCTTTTTACTCTGTGCAGAAAACTTTATATGTTCCAATTTAAAGACAATAAGAAGTCATGAACATCCCAGCATATGTTAAAAAGCTCAAGAGTGTACATAATAAGAACAAATGTAAAATGTGTGGTAGACATGGCCCATGTTTAAATGACATGGGTTGCTAAGAGTAAGCAGATGGTTGGAAATGCATGTACTCAGTATGAGAAATACATTTAATCCTTCATTTGTGATGAATAGATATAAATCATTTACAGCTTCCTGCTTTTTTGTTCCATTTCAAAAACCTATGCGGCTTTCTAATGCAGATATCTGCCTCAGATTTGGCTTGGGTTGTACATGTAACTGAATTGAAATTCTGGGGAATACATTTCACTCATTGTGATACAGACGCACACACATATTTTCTCCTTGAGTTATGCGCTGTGTGGTCTAAATTTAGATACATTTCATAACTTCCTATCAGTTTCCATTTCATAAAGGAGCCAGTGCTCTGTGCTGCAGCACCCTGCTCAAATCCTTTGCTTAAATCCTGCTGGATGCTGAAATCCCTTTGCATGACCTTTCTGCCGGCGATGATCCTTGCTACATCTTTCACATTCAATAGGTCTTTGATGCCCTAGACATCCTTATACCTTATCACTGGTCTATAATGAGAAGTTGCCATGGTACTGCAAATAATGGCAAAGCACAGTGGCACTAAATAATGACCTTGGTGAAACTGGCAAAATAATAAACAATTTAATTGTGGATACAGTCATTCACTTGGCTGTGCACTGCATTGATGATTGATGGAAATACATACAAGACAAAACTCAAAGACCTACTTTTGCACATTGTGCAAAAGACCATTGTGCACAGAAACTATGAAATCACACTACAATGTAGAGACAGTGTGGTATTGTGGATAAGGCGCTGGACTTGTAACCCAAAGGTTGCAGGCTCAATACTCAGATGGGGTATTGCTGTTGTACCTTGAGCAAGGTGCTTAACCTGAATTGCAGGCCATTCAGTAAATATCCAGCTGTATAAATGGATAATATGTGATAATATGTAATGTAAAATGTTCAAAGTCACCATGGACAAGACTGTCTGCCAAGTAAATATGTAATGTAATACGTATTCAATGGGGATTAATGATGAACTGGTCGAGACAGTAAGCCTGTAGGAGATGATTGATACCATGTGATTGTCACATGATGGGTTCAAAATATGGCTCTTGAATGTTCATATACTCCACCTTTTTGCATGAACTGGTTTTCATTTAATTTGCTGGCTCATAGGCAGAGAGTATAATAATGCTGAATGGTTTGCTGGTGCTGCAGAATTCTGGGAGAGTGGAAAGGATTGAAAATAAAAACACTATCTAGAGCTGGTGAACAAGAATACCAGAGCCAAGGGCTCTGTGGATTACTGGCAATAAACATTGGGCCAACATTTCAAAAACCTGCGAATTTCATTCGACAGAACACACACTTACACACCAGCTACATACTGTGCTTGTCAATGCATTAAGACCGTTTATTATCTCTTACAAAAAGCAACTGCATTGCTTAAACTTTAAATGTTTTGAGAAACTGGCCAATGCTGCATGTACACTGAAATGATTCCATGCATGGTCAATGGACAGGGAAAAGGCACATTTTAATGCTAATAAGCTATTAGCCTATTAACTGGTAATGTAAAAGCTGGAATTACATGGAAACATTAAAAAAATGCACTGAGACTGAGCATTGTTTCTTAAATCATAATTTGGTAAATTGTCATTATTCAATATGAATATAATACTTGAGAATACACAATGAACACATTTATTTGGTTCATTGGCACATCTTTTAAAAACTCTATACAAACAAAAAATATGACCTGTAAATGCATAAAAAGCAAAAGCCAAATCATTGTCTGTTCCACATCATACTGTTCCCTTGGAATACCTATTTTGGGTGACACACAACAAAAGAAAATCCAGTAACATCATCAACTAAATGAGTTAAATCATTTCTTTGAATACAAAGCCTGCTCAGCTGGTTCCTTTATTATGTATTTGCCTGTCTGAGCATTTTATGCTCCACCTTTGTCCAAAGATTTAAAGGTTATGACCTGGATTTGCTTGAAAAGAGCCATTTGCTACTCAAAGATAAGATATAAAGAGAAATAAAATTAAAGGTCAATTCTGTGTCAACATTAAAGAAAAGCTAGTATGTCAGCTATTGCATAAGAGGATTATTCATTTATATCTAGGTTTGACTTACTTCTCATGGAAGACATATGTGAGACATGCAAGCACAGTCTAAAACCTTTTGTTACATTTTAATATGTGTTTGTATTGATTTAAACTACATAACTGTATGTATGATATAAGAAACACAATTTAAAAATGTTTTGGCCTGAAAAGTATTTTCTTCAAATTGGAAAGCTAAAAATTCTGTAATTTCCAATACCATTGCACCATTGGAAAATGGAACAGAGGCCATTGTATAAGATTAACCCTGTATGTCAATGTTAGGTTATAGATGGATTTGGATCAAACCTGATAGAATGATTTCCTATGGGACATGGAAGAAATTATTTGATCTTAACAGTGATAGGACAGCTTTCAACCAGGTTTCACTCTATATTAATAATACAGACAGAATAATTCCAATCACAATGGGTATGTTTTTTTTTACATACATGACAGTGAAAGCTTGGGGTTATTTCAGATGTAATTTTCGTCTATGGGATGTGTACTTCAGGGAATGTAAAGAGTCCAAAACTGAGGTTAGATATAGGGCCTAGTCCAAAAAAAAGTTCCGATTATACTACCACACCCTTTCCTCTTCACTCCATCACCTCTCACCCACAGTACTATTGTGTTCTTCCATGGATGTGTTAGCCTTCTTATTTCTCTGCGATAATGTTGCCCTTGAATGTACAGCACCGGGGCAGCAGTGCGGTGTGAGGGGCAGAAATGTGCCGTAGTGGTAAAGAGCAGGGCTAGCAATCCAATAAACACCTTTTCAGTTCTCATGTGGGGCATTGTTGGTGTACCCTTGAGAAAGATACTTAACCTAAATTTCCATAGAAGATATCTAGCTGTATAAATGGGTAACAAATAAAAATGGTAACCATTATAAGTGACTCTGGATACAAGCTTCTGCTGAGCAAATGTAACACAATACAATAATTAATATGTAGCATAGCAAACAAAGAATAGTCCAGTGATGCAACTTCGGTATATTTGAAGATCAAGGTTTGTTGGACAGTTGACCATATCATTGAGCAACTATGTGCTGTGGTAATAGAGAAAATAAACAAACACGACGGAGACATATGCATTATAAGGGTGCTTTGGGGTGTAATAAACTTAACTAAAGAATCACTGAAGTACAACAGAATAAATATTTCTTTGTGAAACTGTTCCAAGAAACTGGATTATGTGGGTATTTTTCTTTCTTTCAAGTTGCACTGACTTGAGACGTTGCCTTTTCATCAGAATCAATAGAGTCCCATTGTACAGTGAAGTATTACAGAGATCATTGTCATTCTATCATCTGAGAATACACATAATTGTGCTTGGCCTACCCTCTGATTATAGTGTATAAAAATGGTGTATTAGTTATATGACTATTGTTATAAAACTGACATTTTTGAGGCACACACTGCTGTCAGAAGATACCAGTCAATGTATGGATAAAGAATAGTCATGGGGAGACAATGATTGGAAAATCCTTGCTGGAGGAAAATCCCACACGATGCTGCATGTACGTCATACCGCCGATAAAAGGAAAGTGAGGTACAGTATATAGAAAAAGTGATAGCGTGCCAAACCATTGCGACCAATGTGAATCATTTAAATAGGCCCATAAAATCCGCTGGGAGCAGGCAACAGGAACAGCAGGCCGTAAAGGGTGTCTAGGTGCTTCGTTAGCACTGAGCCACAGACGTTCGGGATTCAAATTTGAGTAACCGCTGGGCAGATTGAGAAACACCCGTCTACAGTTCAGAGTACAAATCAGGCAGAATCAGCAGATGCAGGGAGAGAGAGAGAGACAAAAGAGAGAAAGCGCAGGCTCAGAATTACTCAACGTGTTGTTAATGTTTGGCAGACCTATCTGTCTGAGGGAGTGTACCAAGACCCATGTGGGCACAGGACTGGGAAATAGCCATGGGCGCAGCACCTCCCTGCTCTGCGCTAGAAAGAGGCAGTGTTGTTCACATGCCAACTGACATACATTTCACCGTTAATCTCGCGTTGGTCTGATTAAAGTGGGAAAAGAGAGGAAGAACAGGTTTGCTCCCTCTGCTCCAACATAAATTTCTCCTCATCTGCTCAGCCTCTTGTGGTCTTTTGTTGTCGTCAGGGGCAATAATCCCTCTTGAGGAAAATATCAGAACCGATCATTCTTTTGCACTTAGAGCCGAGCCTCAGATACGCCTCTCACCCAACCCCCTCCGTTTTATAATGACTGTAAGCGATGTATACCACATACAGCCATTCTAATCCATTGCATTCTAATGTAGGGGATAGAAGAAAAAAAAAACCTGTGGCAATAGTCGCTTCTAGGAAAAGGATTTAGCGGCGCTATCTCTTCCAGGTGAGGACCAGGCTAATCAGCGTTCCACCTTGTGAAATATCTGCTCTACTTGATGTAATTGAAGTCCTGCTGCACACGTGGGCGGCTCAGCCACCGTCGCAGATAAAAATGGATCGTTATTAGGCGCCACATCCGTGGCAGAGAAGGGGGAGCGAGAGAGTAAATTAGAGCCCTGAGGAAATGCCAGGTATCTAACTGAGATGTGTATGACTCACAGAGCAGGGATAATCTACATTACTTAAGGCCAATTTTCCTCCTGTTCGTGGATATTCATCCATAGGTTTAAAACTAGGTCAACGCCACTCTCAGTAACCGTGGCTAAATGGAAACCCACTGCTTCATCTGCATATTCTGATGTCCTTTAGCACTATGATAGGCATTGATATGATAGGCGTTCAGGTTTAACGGTTCTTTTGTATCTTTTTAAAAAATGGACAAATTTCACAATTTTGAAAAAAAAAAAATTGCACCATGTGCTAGAGGTGTTGAACAGGGATGATAATATGGGTAAAATCTCAGCATTTGGGCCTGATCGGGTTGATTGGATATTTTTAACCATCCAATTAGTGGGCTTTGTCATGGCTTCACGTGTAACTGTCAAGTTGTGAATGTTATTTTTAATGTCCATATAAATGCAGATAACATTAAAAGCCCTTGACTGTAGTTTTCTAGCTTTAATAGTAAACCTAATCTCATAATCTAAACTGAAATCTGATGGTCCAGTGATATTTGTCCCAAATATGCCAGCCTCTGTTTATGTCTATACATCTTCATCTCCCCCTGTCCCCATCTCCCCTCTCTGCTGATAGAGTAGAGGATGGAAAGGTGAGTGACTGAGGAGAAAGAGTGTGCTGAAACCTAATAATTCTTCACTGTATATGAGCCTCAACTAGCCTACAGCGCTGTTACTAGCTATCATCTTCGTCTTCCATTACTCTGAAGGTACTGAGGGTAGCAATCACAACTGCATGGATTCTTCGGCCGTCAAAAAAAAAAGGTCATGGCCCATGAAAAAAATTCTTGAACTTTTCCCTGTACTGATGAATTGAGTAGTGAATTCATTTTTTCTTTTCAGTTCCTTTCAATAACATGTATTCTTTTAATGATATGCCGCAGTCTCACATCTCAAACAGTTAAGATGTTGCTCCTATGCCAACCCTCAGCTTTTCGGTTCTGTAGCTTTTATTGTGTAAAATCATTTGGCAGTAAACTGCGTGTATCATATTGATGATCTCAGATCTTGATGGTGTCAGAGTCATTTCCTCACTTGATATGAGCAGTCTTATGTTTGACCCCATTTTTAGATGGTTGAATGACACATGTCACATGATTTACTCTCAGTAATTTAACCACTGTTCCTCCCGCTGAGGTTTTTTGTTACTATTTCTAATGCTCGGAAACTAAGCACCCATGTTGTCATCACATTTCTGCTATACAACATATTCTTTTCAAGAAGGTTGTCTCCAGTGCAGAATTAATGAAAAACTACTACCTCCTTGTGTAAGTATTCAGTGTAGGGCTTTGGCTGCAATGGAACTGCTACAGACCTGGTTACTTAGAAGGTTTTAAATAGATTATCCCCTGTTTATGGGCAGGATTTACTGCATTAATACATCCATTTAAGATCCATTGATCCAAGGCAACTATGTCATTGAAGACAAGAAGTCAATTGGATGGGCAAGCTCTATTTAGCGACCCCAAGCCACTTTGGAGTATTGTTCCCATGTTACTCTGATCACATTTGATACTGAATTATTTATGAGTTCATTTAACATTTTTAATATTGTCTTGAAGACACACCATCATTAGGTAATGGTACTTCAGTTTGTGAGTTTTTACCAGCAGCAACAAAGGAGTATTCTTTTGATTTTACAGACTATACCAAAACCATAATGCATTAATGCGTTTTTTTCTTCTTCTTTTTTCAGAGCAGATTTCATGGTCATTTTTCAGAGCTCAGCCTCATGACTTTGAAGACCGCAACAAAAGAACATAAATCTGGACTGTATATGACACTTTACATCATTCCCCAGGAACAAACACCTGGATCCTCAGACGTATGAAAGCTCTTTCTAACATGATCAACTGTTGAGCACCTTTAGTGAAGCTGGTCTAAAAAGGCATCATGTTATCTCCAGTGGTCTGCAAAATGGCTCTCAGTGTTGACAGGTGGTCAAGTAAGGCATTGTGTGGTCTTCAATGGTCTACAAAATGGCTCTCAGTGTTGAAAAGTGAAGCGAATTGTGCCATCTCCAGTGGTCTATAAAATGGCCTTCAGGATTGATCTAGAAAGGCACAGTGTGGTCTTCAGTGGTCTACAAAAGGAGGCTCAGAGCTGAAAAGTGGTCTAGAAAGGTATTGTTTGGTCATCAGTGGTCTATGTAATGGCTCTCGGGGTTGAAAAGTAGTCTAGAAGGTCATTGTCTGGTCTTGAAAATGGTCCTCAGGATGGAAGAGTGGTCTAGAGAGTCATTGTTTGGTCTTTAAAATGGCCCTCAGGGTTGACCGTTACCAGTGCTTCAGGGTTCATCAGTTCGATAGCAATACTGAACCGTTGTCTCCCTAGATAAGACCTGGAGCCCTGCTTTGCAAAGTTCCATTGATACTGGCTGTTATAGATTAATCTCGATATATGCAAAAGTCATGGAAACTCCCTGGCTCTCTCAACAAACCATTCAAGGAATCAGTCAAGGGGGCAATTAAAGTGAGAATGCCTATACACATGCAATTTTGGGAAAGTTGAAAGCCATTTCAAAAGCGGTTGAACAATGGCTGTATTATCAGAGGACAGTAAACCACAACACACTATCCTCTCATTGTCCACGTAATAAGCAGTCTCTCTTTTTTTTTAACTTGTATGTAAATTGAACTCTATCTTATCAACACACCCATACTGCAGAGCACCTGTCTTGTAAATCATTGTCACAGGATAAGCCTGTTAATAATTGTTCTTGTGGAGACATTGTGACCCCAGGCAATCTCTGGAGTCTGCCGTATAGATTGAGAGGCACTCTGTCCTCTTTGGCACCATAATATCATTTATTCCTATGGGGGTGCATTTTCAGAAGTGACCAGAGGTGCAGAAAATGGTTTTCAGGCATAGAATCTGCAACATATAGCTCACTACCAACACTGGGCACATAGCGGAGGTAACATGATGCAAATGAGACAGATAGATTTTATCAGATGCAAGAAGAGCAACAACAAGCTCCTCATGCAAAAGTTGCTTGCTGTTAATTACCGTTGGTCACATGATTTCAACTCTTGCCATCAATCCGTAGCCCTGTTCAGTTCTACAGTTCAGAAAATCAGTCAGAAAAGTGACAGGCTAAACAAAATACACTCTTTAGGTTCATACATATAACACAAGGTTACTTGACTCATCATAAAGGAAATGATATCATTTATGCAGAGCAGCTTCAATGTAGCATGGTAAGCAAAACAATTTGGCATTTTGGAAAAAGGCAGGTGAACTTGCCATGGAAAAAAGGCCCAGTGTACCAAATGAAAGATGATGTGGTAAGTTCATGATATGGACAACAAATATGACAAATATCTACATGCTGAAACACCAGACTAAATCAAAAATAAAATAATGGGAGTTAATTAACTGTTTGTGGTCCATTTTGAAACCCCTGAATTTGACTGATGCCCTTCTGTCTTGTCTATATCCGTTTTTTTTTTTATTCAGTCATGGCTGCTCTCGATTGCTCATCTTAATCTGACCTACTTTCCCTCAAAAAGATGACAGTTTTGCCTGCCCTGTTGAACCTCTTAATGTCAATCCTTTTGCCCTCGTCAGAATTTCCCATTCAACCCAGCCTGCGTCAGAGAGGACTAAAACAACCGCTGGTGAGTGCAGATCATTGCTGTCATCTCACTCCCCCCCGAGTGTCAACACAAAGCAGTTATGTGGGGAAACAAAAGGACCTGGTGTGTGCGATGGAAATTAATGTCCATCCTTAATTAGTGATAAAGGTACAGGATTATCCGGGATAACATGCTCTTCCAATGGATCAAAAATGGAAATCCTGCATAATGCCACAAGATTAATATCACAAATGATGAGGTTTCAGTTTAGTGTTCCTAATTCACTTTATCAGCGGAATAATTTCACGCGGCACTCTAGAATATATAAATGCAAATAACGCGCAAAGTTCTCTCTCTAGACGCACAATAATTAAGAGGGCGCAGCTCAAATGACTGGCAATGACAGCATCAACACTGATTAAGAAGAGTACAAATCACAGGAGGGCTGTATATAGACCAGGCAGTGCCTTGAATAATGATTTTGCTTTAATGGTCTAATGCCCCCATCTTACAGAAATGCATTCCCTGAGCACAATTCAGTGACAAGCATACAGCTTTATAATGGATTTCAAACACAAAGCCTGGAAATGGACAATTTTCTAAAATCTGTGAATTCATTTTGCTTTTACCAGGAGCTCAACATTTATTAACTGAGAAAAACTTTTTTTTTTTTTTTTTTTTTGTGGGTGGGGGGTGTTTTGTACTGATCACTCAGATGATCACAGTAATTGTACTGATGGTACATTTTGTGCTCACTTGAAAAGAATGTAACCGTATTGACTGGGTAAGCTGGTGTATTTCTCATTGTTATTCAGTACCATGAAATACAGAAATAATAATAAACTCTATACAGTGCCCTCCATATGTATTTATACCCTTGATTAAAGAGGAATAAAAACATGATGTAACAAAAAAGGTATGTATTGGATATACATATTTTTCTGCTTATTTTTATGGGCATTCTTGTGATTATTGTTTTATACATTAATCTTTATAGCATTGCAGAATCAGACTGTTCACAGACGATGAACCTTCTAGAAAATATAACACTAATAACACTCAGTGTCAGTGTGGCCATTGATTCTGAAATGAAATAGTTTTTCAGTTCTGGCATTTAAAAAGTTAAAAAGAAGTTGTATTGATGTTAGATATTTTCTCATTCAAATTCAACAATTCATTCTTAACAACAAGTAGTTTACTACAATTAATCCATCAAACCTTATTGCTTAATGCTAGTGCCACTGTTTCGATATTTTCTAAACCCAAAAAAACCTCTCTCTCATCATACCTTTCTGATTGTGGAAATAAGCAAGCCTTACCAAAACTGCATCAGTTTTAATAACTACTATTACTTCTTTTTCAAGCCACCAACTAGAAGTCCACTGTTGCGTCATTGGCTCCCAGAGTTTGAACCATGAGCGTCCATCGAACAGCTGTTTCCTACCAATCTGGAGCAATCCTGCTTTAATCTCCTAAATCTCATGGTAAATTTCAGATAATATTATTTTGGTTTAAACTTCAGCTCGATTTTATCTGACTGAAGCCTACCACTGCAGTGCATTGAGTCTCCTCTGAGGCTTCACAGCTGCCAGGGTCCTGTTGCTATGGTATCACAGACAGCCTGCTGCATCATTGCCCTAGAACCCAAATTTTTGAAAGTCACAATCCATGACTTTGTGCACATTTATCTTCAGTATCTTAGTACGGGTGAATCCTAGCGTGGCCATTCCAGAAAGAACATTAACGTGTTCACCAGGCCTTTATTTGCTTAAAAATATGACTGCTCATCTCAGCAACAATGACTCTGTGATTTTTAAGTGGCTAGTTCTGAGGATTACCAAGGAAGAGCACAGATTCATTTCAGAAATTCTATAATTCAAACACACCTGCATGTACAGGACAGAGCACTGCTGAATTTCATTATTTTTATTTTGTATTACTGTGTATATAGAAAGTGTAATCTTCAATATTAATTCTGTAATTTTATAAGGCATCTCAATAGATTTTCCATTCAGAAGAAGACTGCCATTTTGTACATCTTAAAACTGCAAAGAGCAAATCAACAGTCTTTTTCTACATTCGAATGACTGTACATTCTATACAGTAATCACCCACATTCATATGTACACTTAATTCCTTTACATTTTAAAATTATTTTTGAACAACTTTTATTGATGCACACTATAATCAGTCTAAAAACACATTTTTAGTCCCTGGACCCCAAAGTCTTTTAGGCACAATAGTAATAGTTCAAAACAAGAAAAGCTATAGTCAGCTGACTGACAATGAGTAACAAATGATCACTGGCTGGATAGTTTACACTATTTACCTAGTTTGCCTGTGTAATTCAGTTTTACATAGTTTAACATAGTATTACATTGCAGCTTCTGAAGATCTCTCTGAAGATATCATCAGTAGGGATAGCAAAATGTAAAAAACACAAGATCAATTCATATTTTGTAGTGCATACATTTTGTGATTATGTATTTATCCATTTTTGTGATTGTATATGTATTGGTTTATCATATGAGTGTGGTGATAGGAAGACTGTATCGAGTACATTGGGTCAATACCATAGCAGGTACATGAAAACTGAAATTATTGTAATACACATGATTTAACACAGTACAGAAATAAGGTCAAAGGAGCTGTCACATTCTCATGGAACCAATAGATCATTGGTGGTGGTATGCAGGCATTTGAAAATTGCAGTTTTTCTTGTCACTGCTTTTACCCTTCAAAAAATTGAAATAGGGGCATTTTCTGTAGCATTCTGGGTATTCCAGAATGCCCAAGACATCCTGGGAAAATGTATAACAGATTTGATATAGTTTTTATATGAAATGACCTGTCAGGTGTCAAATGCAAGACATTGAAATGAATCCTCTGGTGGTCTGGATTACAAGCATATTATTCTATGACATGCCATGTTATTTTTTCCAAGCAGCACGGCAACTTATTACTTAATTTAATTGCTGTAGGTCTCTATATGCATCAATGATCCTCTATTGTTTCTGTGAGACAGTGATGAGTACACTACTACAGCATTAACATGGTGATGTGTCAAGGCAGAAATATTTCTATCCCCAAGTGGTTTAAATGTTTACCTCTGATATGTTTGGTAGTATGTGATTTCTTCCATTGTAGCATTCAGGGGCATTAGTGCTGGTTTTGTCCAGTCAGAATAGTTGGACAGTGTGGAGGAGATGATTATGCATTATCCAGAAAGAGTAAAATAATCAGCACAAAATGAGAAGAGCAACTAACAGAATTAGGAGCACAAAATTCTGCCTGTCAAAACAGACAGAAAGATGGCAGCATGTGACAAGTGGGAAAATGAGGAGAACATGTTGCCCATGGCAGTAGGATGAATTTTGGTCATATTATGAAGGGAATTAAACTCATACTGTATTTTTAGGCAGTGATGGGAGTATGTCAGACAGCCTTCACCTGCCATACTAAAACTAATGCTATGCTAGTAATGTGTGTTGTTTAACATTGTTAAACACTTGTATAAATGTAATAATGGATTCCTTGAATCAACTGCCAATTCACTAGTTTTAATAACTGATGTACATTCAAGTTAATTGCCACTGTAATTATAATTGTGCTTGGCTCCTGATACTAGAACAGCCATTGGCTAATAAGCCCCACTTGTCGGACTGGAGGAATGTTAAAAACAGGTGGTGGATGTGAATGGAGAGGGAGCTTGGCCTGGCTCAGGCTGGTTTCCTGTGTTTGTGTTGCAGTTTAAATTAAACAGGCAAAATAAATTTTGCAGTTTTAAATTTTGCACTCCATCTGTTTGCTTTACGTGCATCAGCCAGGCACTGTCACAGAGTGGACTGCACCAGCCCCAAAGTGGATGGAGATAGCGTGTGACTTGCCTGACTCACATTGATTTGCTGTGGAGAGAAATCTTTGGATCGGTTCATAAAAATCAGTAATTCATAGCTCCACCCATTATGGGGTTCACAAGGCCTGACCCTCCCATTATAACTTTCAAGCATTTATGGCTCACATACATTGAACATTATTGTCCGTGGTAAAGAAAAACACACTGAAATGACTTATAAACTAGAAGCCACACTCTGAAAGAACCTTGATGAACCTTTGTTCTCCATGGGGATTCCATGGGAAGAGTCAACGTGGGCCGACCCAGCTCATCCTCAGGATGATCCGATCTGGACCTGCTCTTATCTCGAGTGAGAGGATCAGGACTTTGGACCAGCTGCTGGTCCATAGTCGCGTTCCTCCTGAGCTGTCCTCTTCCTTAAGAGTGTACTCTCATCACTGTCACTCTCCTGCTGGCTGTGGGCACTGATGAATTTGGCATACTGCCATCTACCTAGACTCAACATGCATGGACACAGAATCTGTCAAGGAAAAGTAGCCTAAATGGTCAACCTTACTTTAACTTTACTTGAACTGCTTACTTAAATTCACTGAATACAAAAATTCCTCACTTTAGTGTCTGGCTGTAATTACATTTTATTTGAATTTGAAGTTGAAAGTGTCTTACTGTAATTTGAAAATGTATGCATAATACATTTTTTCTGCAAAAGGGAAAATGGCAAAACTGCTGTTGCTTGGATGTGGCTACCTTTGAAATTGACACAGATAAGAATAATGAGTGGAAACAACCAGAGGTGAAATTTACATTAAATTATGATTAAAAATCAAAACAGGTACTGTAACATATGTTACAGTAATCAATTACAATTGCTTCTTACAGAAATTTTCTTTTGAAAATATACACATTGTATTTATTTTGATACAACCACAGAATTCTGAATGAGTACTCTTTTACATGTTAATTGTGTTTTGTTATCAACAGAGCCCCTGGACTTGAATATTAAAAGCAACAGAATACAATGACTAAAAGGTACAGTTAATATTTTACGAGCCTTTTAGAGGTGATCCTGGGGTCATTAATATACTTGCATTACATATATACCATAGATCATTCTCATAATTTTTTTTTTTTTCAGAGAGCGCTTGGTTGGATATAAAAATTGTTGCAAAAAGGAGAAATAATTCATCTGCGCTGACCCAATAATCCTTGCATCATTAACCCTGCTTTCACAGCGGTCACAGGATTTATGGGGTAAAAGCACCCCACTCTCTGCACTGGACACATCCCCTCACCTTTATTTAACGGGCTCAAGCAGGTCAACCCACCGACTGCAGCACGGAGCAGTTACATCAGTTAAGTGCCATGGCAGAGTGCAGAAAAGCTCTGCATCAAGTCAAATCACAGGTCAATACCTCCAGCCAAGCTCCGAACGATAGCCGGCCCTTTACCTTCAAGATGCCATTCTGAATTCCATGTATTACAGTAGGTGTTGTCCAATATACATCACCAGTCATCCCCCTTCTTTACACTTCTCTGTTTTCAAACAGATACTGTCATTCCCATTCTTTATAGACCTCTGTGTTTCAACTTGACAAGAGAACAGGTACTCAGCTGAGCAGTCTGCTTTATTATGTCCAAATATTGATCTTGTTGATAGATTTGATTAACTAAAGCTCATATACTTAACTGTTGGCACTGTAATACAAATAAAAGCAATAGCAGATTGCTGACAATTTATTTCAGGGATGAAAACATATGGACACAAATGGCAACAAAATAAGACACACCGTTCCCATGGACTCAAAATGCAGTTTTTGAAACAGAAACCCAAATGCAAAACTCATCCACACGACAGAAAGGGCCAAAGCACAGGCACTCTTACTGGCAGGCACTCTTATTCAGAATGACTTACAAAAGTACTTATGGTGAGTGCAAATAAAAAGGCAACCTCAAACACAAAACAAACATGAAATGTCAGACCACATCTGAACAATCGTCAATACTTTGTGCAGCACTAACATGCTAAGTGGTCCAGCGATTAAAATGCCAATATGTACCATCTAACTGTAACGACTACAATACCCTAAAGCAGTATGCAAAAAGGACAGCAACTAGATACAGGTATAAAGGGATTTTTGTCACAGTGTCATTTCCCCAAAATATTAGCACTATGACACCCTGCAATAAACTTTTGATTTATGAAACAAAGGAGAACTGGGTAGGCTTTCATGTGGTAGCACACATATATTGATATCAAGTTTCTCCTCCTGTGCTTCAGTTTATCTATATAGGTCAATCTCTGACATGTCTAAACATGTTCATTCACAGCATGTAGCAACACGTAACATGACAGAGCCCCCCACCCCCGTCCAGGTAATGTTGCATATTCAGCACTATGGCTACTACAGTTACAGCCATAAGACCGAGTGAAGGAAGCATACAATGCCTAACCAGTTATTACTGCCAGAGACAATGGTTTCAATAGGTAATGTATCCAATAGTGTGTTTGCTCTGCTTTTTGTGGTTCCATTAAATACATTGAGATGACACTGCAGACCAAAAGCGACCTAATTCACTCTACAAATAACCAGCTAATAAGGGCATGTTTGAATTTTTTTTTCTTTTTTTTCACCTACTGGCACCAAAAAATGCTTGGCAAGTGCATGGAAGACAGGGTGTTCCATGGACATCCACAAGAGCATAATAAACAGAAAGGTTTACGCGCACACCTTATGCTAGTCAGGTGGTGCGTTGGATTGCCAGGGAGTAACTAAATACAACCAATTACACAATGTCCTACCGTGCAACTCCTTAGTAAACATAAAGTGCAGGTGAGAGAGTTTAGAAATGATTTAATGTGCTCTGTTTACCTTCTGCTCTGTGTACACTGGGGTTGAATTTAATAAAAGGCTTTCGCAATTACTTTCCTTTTGGTCCTCTGGAATCTATATCAGGGTCTTAAATATACCAATATTAATATGTTGATTCAGATCTGTGTAACCTTCTTAAATGTCTAAAACTAGGTGTTCATAATAAAGAGTGGTGGTTATTTTATGAAAGCAATCTGATTCATAAGGATTATGGTCAAATGTGCATAGCTCCATTATAGGGAGAGCACTAAACAGGGGACTCATAATAGATGGTGTATTCATCGGTAGTGACTGGACTTTTCTAGATGGATATATGTAAAGTTGCTCAGTTTGCCTCTATGTAATGGATTTGCAGATAGCCTTGTGTATGCAAGACCTGTGCTGTATTGTAAAAAAGCATCTAATCCCTTGTTAGTGGAAATAAAGCTTTTTTTAACCTCAACAATAACCTGTGGCACATATGCATAATATCTCAGATAACAGTTATTACTTAAGGTATTAATTAAACTATTTGCATAGTTATCTAGCAAAAAAATAAAGTATTCAAATATGCTGCACTAGACTGGAAATAGGAGCTACCCAATTAAACACAATCGGAACATTTTGCCACTTTTTTGCTCATCATGATAATTTAAAGATGTACCACTACAGAAATACTGCAGTGATAGATCATGTGTAAATGATGTTTTACTAACATTTTGGCTGACACTCAAGTTCACTGTATTTTTTCAAAAGGAAACAAGATTAGGAGCATGAATCCATCCAAACATTGAATATTAAAAGCTGGTTAACTGCTCTTCCAGGTGCCCAGTTGAAATCCATAAGTGAATAAAACCCATCGCCTGAGTAGTGATTACCCACACGCCGCTATTTATGTATTAACCTGCTTCATCTACAATTGAACTTGACTAATAAAGAAGGATTTCCCTTGCCTCTCTGGAAGATGAAGTACCCTCGTACAGAACCTGATTGCATTAGTTTAATATAACACTTATATTTCAGACCCAATAAAGCTGCTACATTCTCTCTTTGGGGGAGGTATATAAATCAAAGGGGCAATTCTAATGGTTCCACAAAACCTAATCACTAAATGTAAAAAGATGTCAATACCAGAGTATGTAATATGAGGGGAAAAAACACTAATCTTATATGTTTGCTGAGGGCGGTTTCTACCATTTTATTTGAATTTTACCTTCAGGTTAAGATTGAATCTATGTAAATTGCAGACACATATTCAGGGCATGGCCACTGTGTGTTTGTCATGGAAAACGGATTTAATAATAGATTTGTAGATTGCTGGATTTTCTCTATCATACCACAATTGCTTGTTATTATTAGCAATTCTAATATAATCTATTTAAAAGCCTTGGTGTGGCCCAACACAAATATGTAGATTTGAAAACCCTGATACATACAAGTTATCCCCTGTATTAATTCTGCCTCCATTTCTTCTCATTAAGATCTATTTACTCATGAGACAGAGAGGGATGACAAGCTTGGAGGCCATTTAATGAAGAGAAAACAAGAAAGAGAAAGCAAAAACCCTGGTGAGTTTTCATTGCATTTCAATGTGACTATAATAATATCAGTATCTATGTTTGCACGGCAGTTGGTTACATAAATGCATATATTTATATGAAATGAGACAGTGCTAGGTAGACATTTAATTATCTTTTCGTTGTAGAAGTGTAGATGTGCACTTACATTTGTCTCTTTAAGGCTAGACCAGATGCATTGACCATACAAGTGCAGTTCATAAAGTGTGCCTATACATACAGATATAGATGGTACAGCTACAGTTCACACTTTGCAAAGCCGGAGCATGAGAATAAGACAAAAGGAATAAGCCATTGCATAATCACCAGAGGGCTTGGACAGAGCTGCTTCTATCCCATGTTGCGATTTACTGCGTATCACACATCATAAGGTGACAGAGTTCGAATTCAGACGATCTGCTGCGGTAGGAGTCCAAGGTCACTCCCGGCGTGGGGTACAGTCCTCCCCCCGACCCCCACCCCATCTCCTCCATTATCAGCCATTACTTTGGGTGCAGAGGTGATGTTTACGAGCACACAATATATTACCAGTCATGTGGGAAGTCAGAAATATTTGAGCTCAAACCGTTTCCTCTACCCCTGTGCAAAGTGTCCTTGACATTGTGACTGTGCTGTAGCATGTTAACGGACATCACAAAAAAATGAAAGAGGCAGTGGATATAGCCTTAGGCATGAATTTTAGTTTTCATATTTTAACGTTCAGTTTTACATTAATGTCAGAATTGTTTGGGATGGAATATAACATGATGTATAATACTGTATAAATAAATAAGTAAATATATATATATAAGAGTCACAGAGAGTCCCTTCCTGTAAGATTATAGCAAAAACACTCAACATTCAGCTTGACCATACATTGATTTAATGGCCCAGACACATTCAAACCAAAACATTCTTTGTTTCTAATGTTAAGCGATGAATTTAAAGAAAAGCCGTTTTCTAGTTCAGTGACAACCAAACACATAATGTTGTGTTGCTACTAAAAATTGAATACTTTTTCTACTTTTTTCCTCAAAGATGTGGACAAAGTGCATTGTGGTCACATTGAATCTAGTCCAAAGGTTTTGTTGCAATAACACAGATGGGAAAAAAAACTAAATGTGAACTGTGCCAGGCGCTTGAGTCCTGGAGCTTTCTCTCCCTGAGTGCCAGGGGATTCTTTGTGATGTTAATCCCGTTTTATCTGCTGGTACCCTAAAATAAACCGCTGCTCTGAGTGAGCTCTAATCCCGTCCTGCGGCTGGCGCTCCAAATCAGAAGGACTATTATGTCACACGGGCTCAAAATGCATTTGAGTGTGTGAGAGCGAGAGAGAAAGAGAGAGAGGGTGAGAGGGAAAGAGAGAGAGAGCATAGACACAGCCGCAAATTCCAATAGCTGGACCAATTTCGCTGGCGCTGAAAATCACACTTTCGTAATGCTCAGTGTTGGGACACAAACACGACTTTAGTGTGGGTGTTACCTGATTACATTAAAGAGCTTCCAGTGCTATTACATGAGCACAGCTATGGCAGCTACAAAGAGATGGCAGAGGTAGAAGGCTTTAGATTCTTTGATACTGCTTCAATGACCTTATGGCCAGCTGGCTGTATTATCACCAGTCCACAGCTGGATAGATGGCTACAGTCAGTACAAGTAATATAAAACACTGAAGGTCTGTGAGCACTTTTTAATCAAACTGCATGCTCAGAGTTTAGTCTCTTCCTTGTCCTGAAAGATGTCTCTGCTGCCTGCTGGACTAAAAGCCTTGCTTAGCTAGCTCTCCTCTCCAACTGTCTGTGAACATGACACGCACAGACTATCAGCAGAATCACATTCATTGATATCTTGTGTGTATAATTTGGTTTGGAGACACACAAGGAATACAAATGTTCTGAAAAAAGGTATTATTCATACATATCGGAAAATATAGTCTTAGCTATCTTAGATGCTGCTCTATATTTCAAAACTTGCTGATAACCTTTTTAGTTTGCAGAATTTACCTAACCATAGATACGTAACAAAAACATCAGTTTCAACACAAAAAATGTATGAATCTAGGAAAATGGGTTAAATGTCAAACCAGCTGACTGCACGTTACTGCCCATATGGCCGTGCAATAGCTCGGAAGACCATGGAGAGGGGGAAGGGGTAAGCACTGTATAATGCAGGTCTGCCTGCTGCAGCTCACAGGAAATAATTTAAGCTGTGACCCTGTGTGCTGCTACACGCTTCAGACCCAGCCTGGTATAAACACTACTGGTATCCTCTGTGCATAGTGGACCCATACGTGAGGTTGAATGTTAAACCCACAGACAAACTTGGCATGCTGAATCATATCATTAGGGCTCCTCGTTCAACTTTGCCTATCCTTTTTATATAACACTATCACAGGTAAATCACTTTATCGTGGAGACGTCTGTACAGAAAAACTGTACAGAATGGGATCTGGTCGAGGGGTGGGGGTTAACCATACCAACCTGAATATTTCCAACCTGACACATAATAAGGATCCTAATCATTATTCATAACCTTGTCATCTGGTGCTGGCGGATTATTTATCAATATGAAAAGAAGGCAACGGCAGCCCTTGACTAGCATGAGAATAAAACACACACTGACAGTATGGCAGCTAGATGTGTGATATTGCATGTTTTTATGTAATGAAGAATTAGTACAGATACCTGGGGCTCAGATGAACACAACATACTGTATGGTACATTCATTTACAAGGCAGGACAATTTTACTTTTCTAAGGTTGTGACATATTAGATTGGAAATCAAATATGAAAACTTTCCCCATTTTATAAAACCCTGTTCGCTCCTGTAATGGTGGGTCTCTACTCTTTGGGATATATTCCCTGCCTCTCTCCCACTTCTGAAGGCCTGACCTCGTTCACCCCATAGTCTGACCTGGTTAATCCAGACTCCTTCGTTCCCAGCCCCATTGACCTCGTCCAGCTGTTCCTCTGTGCTCTGGGATTTCTATTGCCTGGTCAGTAAGGTTATGTGTCAGTAACCATCTTGGCTATGTTTGTTGTGGTTGTTGTGCATGTGTCCAGACCTGCGCCATTTACTTCCCATGAATTGGCTAGAATGATTCTTGGACATCTGTTCATGAAAAGCATGTGTGTTTTTTAATGTCATGGGTGTGTCTATATACAAATGCATGGTGGTGTGCCACTTATTGTCATATTGGGAAAATAGGCCTTTACAAAGAGGTCCTAAACTTTGACAATTCACATTCAACTGTCATAATGTCCCACTCTCCATTTTAATAGTTACTGCACTGTTAATCCATTGATTTATAGGTCTCAAAAACAAGGAAAATTTTTGATGGATTTTTATGCATTCTTATTTTTTGGAGTTAAAATACAGGACATGATAAAATCCTACAAGCCTGCAAGAGTGCTGCACTCTGCTACCTTGGGTCACCTCCATGTCCCGAAATACAAGGGCAGCATCTCTCGAACCCGCCTCTTCCCAGTGCTGGCTCCACACTGGTGGAATGAGCTTCCTGTCGAGATTTGAACAACAGACTCCCTAGACGCCTTCAAGAAAAAACTTAAAACTCATCTGTTCAAGCTGTATCTGTAGCCTACCTTCCCCCCGTCTATGTCTATCTATCCTATCGATTGCTGTTTTTGGATAAAAAAAAAAACTCTACACTAGCCTAGCACTTAATTTTGTATCTTACTGACCGCTTGTAATACCTCACGATGTCTACTGTTAGCATGGTGATGCACTTATTTGTGAGTTGCTCTGGGTAAGAGTGTCTGCTAAATGATGTAATGTAATGTAAAATACCACTTTAGACAGTTAGAGATATAATTTGTGCTCTTTCCAGACAATTATCCTCATAGGGGCAGTAATACATCCTGTAAGACAACTGATCACTCATACAATGAAATGTTTTCTTCAGAAATATTTGGATGGATAGCAGTTTAAGTATGTATTATGAGCTCTAGTTAACCCATGGACTTTCATAGATACTTCAGAACTGCATTGAAAGTAAACATTGTCCATTTTGGTATTCCTTGGACTTCCTATAATTCAGCATTCAGTAGATATGAATATTCATACAATGAACTATAAAAGTTGCGATTGATGTGGGTGTAGTAGTACTTATATTAGTCTAATAGTCCAACAAAGGAATGGTGGTGGGAAAAGAAGGACTGGAGATGGGGCAGAGCAGAGATGCCATGAACAGCTGACCCAAAAGGGAATGGGAGGTGGGATTTTCAGTCATGGGTGTATAGGGATTGTCTGAAAATTGTCCTCCTCCATCTTCATTTGGCACTTCAATGAATAGTATCATATAATGCAACGTAACAAAGGATCCAGATCATTCTGATTGCCATGCTTTATCATGAAAAAATTCACTGGGATACCGTACATGATGCCACACATACAATAAATCATTAGTTCACCATGAGGATGAAGACACCTTCACACCTGTGGTGTGCTGTGTAACATGGGTTCCCATTGTCCCTGCAAGAACACATAACGGTTGGATAGATTTCACAGCAGTTCTTACATTCCAGCTGGTTCCAAGGGTGTTCCTGGTAGCATTTTGGTCCCTGAGAATCTCAATGAGATGCAGATTTGCTGGGCATTCCAGGTCAAAGAAACATTGTTTGGTAAAGGTATTCAATTATATGTATTGTAAGTATTTTTGACTACTAGCATATTATAATGAGTTAAAACAACAAAGGACAGCAATTTTCACACCTTCACAGAGTTTGACACTGTGAAATCCAATAGTCCTTTAGAAAATGCATTAGATTACATCTAGGATTTTTAAATCAATGTGAAAATCCTCATTCTGACACAGAACCAGTTATCTTTTTCTCAAGTTTTCTGAACTGCTCTGATTACAGAAATACACACCAAATTCAATATGATCAATTATGTATGCTGTGTGTGCAGTGAGGTGGTCAAAGCCCAGTGTTGTACTTTTGGTAGGTTAATGATATTTTCCAATATTGTCTGTAACCTGCTCTTCAGAATAGATTTAATCAATTTATACATTTTGACCAGTGAATAAAAAGCATATTCTGATCTCTGATAGGGCATTGAGCAATACAACAGAATTCTACTTTCAGTTCTATTCCAAAATCCTGTTATTGCGAACACTGAATTTCATTTGGTGTTTTCATTCCATTCTTATTCTTGACACATGTATTAATTTGATTAAAGATCTCAATTTTTTGCAAGTAAAATTTATAGGTACATGTTGCAAACACCCCCCTGCACCCAAATGAATGAATAAAAATATTTTCCTCAGTCCATCAAAGTACAGGAAGCACTAGTATTAGAGGATAGAGGTTGCACACTAAATGTTTTCCCATGCTTTATTAAAATTGTGAAATATAGTATTTGTCCCTGCAGACTTCCCATATGGTTAAACAGAAGGTTAACAGAAGTGCATATTGAACGGAATGACCTGACAGTCAAATAAATAATATGTAGATTTGAATAAAGGCCAATTATTTCTCAACACTGACTCACAGCACGCAAAAGGAAACCAGTCGCTTTCCAGGGGGAGGAAACAGAAAGACTAACAGTGTTATCTGTCACCTTTCTATACTGCCTGCATAACCTTAAACCCCCCAACCTGCCCACTGACCCTGGAGTCGGATGTGTGAAATTCTCACAGAAAGAACACTGTACTGGACCTGACCGGCACAAACTGGGTCCCTGACCTCCAATGTATGTTTGAAAGTCAGAGGTCTGAGAATCACATGGAAAGATCAGTGAATGCAGTACTGTGAGACCCTGGGAATGGATGGTGTGATTTCTGGTGTACAAAAGAAGCTGCTGTTACCCTCTACTGTGTGTACGTAACTGAAAATGTCTGACCCAGAGCACCTGCATCCAGGGGACGTAGTTCTTGTGTCAAAATCTGGGGGACACGTATCGTGGAGCATCCATTCAGGGTTTTTTGAAAAAGCTTTTAGGTGGTTAATTTTTGCGTTTTGACATCATTCCTTGCACTTTCCTCATAGTATACAACAATTGAGGGATGAAAATAAACAGACATTTTCCCTACTCTCCTAATGGTATTTATTCATACAGTAACATGAATTTGTTGTTTAATTATAGTAATGATACTACCACTACTGTTAACAATACACATTATATTTACAGTAATTTGATTAGTTGAATTTATGCATTATTGATATGCTACTTTAATGTTTTGATGATTGCCAATGAATGGCCACACCCAAAAGATGCACATTGGAAACAAGCTTCACCACCAAAGCACTATAATTAAAATATTCAAAGGAACCCAATTCAATGACATTACTTCATGAATGGATATTTATATTATATTATCATTCCAACTGTGTTATACATCCACAACAGTCTGGACACATGTTAATCTCCCTAGACTGAATAATATAAATATTCATACTTTTGACCATGAGCAGTAAGTACCTGCTGTTCCCTCCCTGATGCTGGTTGATGCTCCGCCTTGATTTACACCTTTAACAATGACAGAAGTAGACACAAGCTGGGTGTACACTGAAGTATCTTATTACTTATACATATTGAAATATCTTAACAGTTCAACTTCTGTAGGTGACAGCTTCAATTACACATTGACTGTCTGTATAAACTGAAAATGATAAATGTAATTGCTGAAAAAATACAAAATTCAAATGTGATGTTAGCTATGTCATTAACCTTCAGATTGAGAGTGTTTACTCGCAAAATGAAACAACTTTCAATAACGACTCATGAAAGGTAGCTGTAGCTAACCACTTTTACTGGTTGCCAAGTTTTCTTGCTACTACTATACCCTAACTCCCACTCAAAGTATTCCTCAGATCAGTCTAGCCAGCTTGTCGAATATGATCTGAATACTAGAGGACACAATCAGATATTCTGTGGAAGGAATACATTTCTTCCATGACTTGATTAAATGAACCTAGCTAGTCTAGATAACCAATATTAACTTGCTCTCATTTTAACCAAAAGGACTGGCCTTTTACCTTTTACCAACTGTGACAGCTAGTGAGCAAGCAACTAGCAACATTACCGATCTAACTAATGCTAGCTCATATGAAAAAAAAAAACTTCACAGTAGCAAATTGGTTTAATAAGACCTTTGAGCTCGCTCAAAGAATTTTGTCTAAGAATGCTGGATTGTGCTGCAATGCCATTGTGTATTGTTACTGGTCATGCAGTGTTGTCCTTCTTCCATGGGTGTGTTGACCAGTTTTCCCTTTAAAGGTACATATTGCCATCTTTTGAGCTGGACAATACTGGGTCCTGAAATTTGTCCTGGTTATGACACTCTGTTTTACAAAACAAATAATGCCTTTCTGCAAGTAGGGGGGAGGGACATGTCCCCCTGCAACCATCCCTTTTCTACACCCCTGCTTGCATCTATCATTTTATGCAGATGATATCATCTAAGGCCAAGCACTCCTTATCACTGGCTTATTGGTTTTCTATCTAAAAAGAGAGAGAACAGATGTTAAAAGAGGTTTGCATTCAAAATGTTTTAACTGTGGGAATGGCCAAATAATCCTTCAAATACACCAAATTCAAAAAGACCTGAGAAAAAGTTGTGGGAAACACATGAAAAGATATTCTTCAATGTGTTAAATATACTTTCATTTGCCACACAAGGCACAAAGGTGTGGAAGTGATGTCTCCTGGCGTTTGCCTTCGCTTCATGTTCTCTAGATGCTCATGCTTTGTTTGCAGATGGTCTGTGTATTCCTCAGGTAGACACCCTTCTTCCAGTTAAGATAAGGTCTATACAACCTCTGTTTTAAAGGGGCTCCCCTGTAAAAATGTCAGAGGAGCAAATTGCATCCTTACTTTATCTTTTATTTTTGTTCCTGTCAAATCATGAATTGCGACGTGCAACGTGAAAGAAATGGAAACGCTGATTATGTTTGGATATTTATATATTTAATATCCATTACAAAGCTGTTGCGTAAGAAATGCCCCAACGCTTTCAACAAAGCGCATGCCTAAATATTTCATGCAATAAAGCTCTTCTAAACATCTCATTACCGTAAGTGCTATTGAATGTTTTCTTATTGCACACAATGGTGCCCTGACTTTATGCTGAGTTTATAATGGCATTATGAAGCCACACAGAAATGTTGACTATAATTTCTGAAAGCAAGATCTGACATTACCAGTTAAAGATTCAGCTTCACATTATGCAACAATATGCCACCTTTTGTGTAATTGGCCTGTCAGTATTGTTGCATCTATGGAAAAATTTTCTCGCATTTTTTGGGTGATGTTCGCTGCATAGCTAGAAGCCTTCATTGACTCAGGCAAAGCAGTAGAGAGGAACTGGCTAGTTCATCTCTGCATTGTGACTCAGAGTCAGATATTGCCTCTGCATTTTAAGATATGCATTACATCACCCTCTTCTTTTAGCGCATTATGTCATCCCGCCAAGATGCATTACATGGGGGTGGGATCAGTGTGAGCAAATCTGTGGGGCTGCTGCAGTACACTCTGTGCAATCCTATCCAGTCCTCTGACGAAACCTTAAACTTTTGATGAAACAAATACCAGGAATAAGTATGGCAAAAAAGGTGTTAGATTGTCAATATTCTCAAGTAACTGTGGATGCCGCGCTATGCAACACTGTGGCTGGAGTTTCTCTTCCGATGGGCTTTGGCTTTTTGGAGCTACAAGGGCAGGTTTTTCGCCGAGTCACATCTTGCAAGTATGCCACACGTTAAACGAAGCTTTTAAATTGAAACTGCTTGGATTAGCTGTTGCCTCTCCCTTTCTCTGCCAAAGTACAATCAAATGAGAGAATGCATTAGATCTTATCGCTTTTATGTGGGTCGTGGTCGTGATGCTCCCTTGTGGATGAAAGGGGATTTGAGATAAAGCCCACCCTACATCAGCAGGGAGTTATCGTACATACTGTGTATTCTTGGTTTATTATTGCAATCAGTAAGGATTGCATTCTCATACGATAAAGGATTGCATTTCTGTACCAGAAGGATCTATGGAAAACATGGCAGATGGGAGTTCTTGCAGTGCTTAGAACTCTTGACCTTAGCCCTTTCATTGTGGGGCTGTTTCATGGTTGGAATATTGCTTTTGCCTCTAGAGAAAGGCACTTCTCTACTATTGTACAATACTTAACATCTAAATCAAACTGCTTTGCCGCAAGTGTGTTGAACTTTCCTACATTCAGAGAGTCCCAAGAGCTACTTCCCGAGAGCTACACGGACACTGTAAACTCAATATATCCGTCTGGCCTTGCAGACCTAAGGAAAAATGGCAAAAAGTGGCTTTGGCCCATACACCATCCACTTCCACTGTGGGTTAGAATGGCTCATTTGCATTGATGGCTTGATATAGTACTTTATCCACTCTTTGAACATGAATACAAATGGCTTTATCAGGATTACATACTCAGCAGTCACGTCTGACATGCACGCCAGTGCATGATTTAATAATGTAATCACGTTATTTATATACTGTTCTATTCCTTTTTTTCCTCTCATGTCCCTTAATCAAATTTCTAACATCTGGTCCCCTGTATCTGAAAGATCTGTATGGCTTTTTCCTAAGGAAAAAATAGCAATAAAACCAATAAATTTGACAAAATCTGGAGCAATTAACTAAATGAGCTATGTTATTTTTCTTGCCTGACACCAGGAAATGCATTAAGAGAGTTAATGCTCCCAGTCGATGAGTAATGGCTTCACAGAGTAGCGCATGCATGTAATAGATTGTTGACATGTTAACCACCATAATCAGCGGCGATAATTCTTCGATTTTTACATGTAATTAATACCGCCCATTTGTGATGGAAATCCATTGTTTGGATGCCGGATGCATGATGGATGCATGTCTCTCCATTTGCTGTAATTTTATTATCAGATAAAATCACAGCAATCGTTTAGATTGCAGTGCCTGCACTGTGTGCATCCCAATCAGCCAAGAGCATCCTTTATCAACAATTCTTTTTTTTCTTGTGCAGGTGCAGAGATAAACATTTTAATCTTCATCCTTATAAGAAAATAATCATTAGTGGCCTGCTCCCACTGAAACCAGGGTGTTTCCAACACCATAACAGTGACTTTTGATATTAAATCAAAGAGGATATTTGGTAAAGTAGAATTAAATCAGAAATTGCCAAATCCTAAGCCTGCATGCGTCTTGCCTCTTTTGAAGCATTCTATTAAGTGTAAGCTTTGGTAGGAGATAAAGAAATACAATTCATGAAAATGTAACATCAATTGAATATAAAAAATGTTAAAATATGTAAATATAAAAATGTAAAACAACAACAAAAACAACAAATCAACATTTAATTCGGTGTAACTGGAAATTTACCATGGAAATTAACATTTTGCAGCTGCAAACTGACCAAGGTCAGCAAAGGTCCCATTTCTGCATAAACAGTATTGTTCAACTGAAATGCTGGTGAGGACATTCAAATGCACCCAGGCCATAGCTGAGTGTTGTAGTGTCACTCTCCTGATTTCACCAAGCAAGAAGGAGCTTTACAATGCTAAGGTCTGAACACTGATCCTGCATGTTTCCAGTACATGTGCGGCTCAACATCTCCATTGGGGAATTTGACACTACATTAAGCAAGGCATTCACTGTTGAGTTGAAGAGCATACAGCAAATCGACTGCATCAATGCCGTCCATTTCATCTGTGAGATGGTTACAGTTCACAGCCTGGTATTTCACATCTCCTAGATAGAGAAAAGAAAGCTAAACCAATTGCGGAACACTTCCAGCTGAGTAGATCCTTCATTTTCAATCAGCCTCAGCAGCTGGTTTGTTATTGGATCAAATTTTGTGAGCAGTCCCACTTGCCCGAGGCAAATTCCATCACTTGGGCCTTGTAAGTCCTGATTCTCTTCCGAATGGCCAGGTAACACGTGATATTTGCAGTTGTGCTCAGGACAGCTTCATCTATTTCCAGCACATTTCACATTGATATTTTGGATTAGAGGCCCAAGATTGCATCATGAGAGTACAGACATTCTTATAAATAGCTGGAGGTGTTTCTCAGAGTGCTATCCTTCATGACTGCACATTCCTTTTTTTCCTGCTGGACAAGAAACCTCTATGATGCTGTCACATTATTGCTGTTTCATTGTTACATTTATTTTGAATCCTGCTGCGTATACCACAGATTATTATTGAGCTATATATCTCAAAAATCAAGCTATTTTGAAATTCTTTTACAGATTAAAAAGCAAGGTCACCCATATCAATCAGTAGATTCCTTGGGGTGTATTCAGTGCAAGAGAGAAAATTACAAATTTCAAATATTGTGAGATACCAATTGCACAAATGTGTGTGTGTTTATTACTAATAAATCATTATTTTCCCAGAGTCCTCAGAACAACTGTTTGTTTTTTTTCTTCTCATTAACAACAAGCCATCTGTCTCTCCAGTGTATTCTCGCTGATTGAATTACAACTGGATGACATCAGGTTTTCTGAGTGTCTTCCTACACAAGGGCGCTCAATGATATATTGTCCTCCAAAAGATAAGATCTTTCATGACAGACCTAATTCCTCTTGAGCTAGCCACATCTCAAAGTGAGATAGTGTCTTGAAATGGAAAGTACTGTCCACATTTACAAGCCGGTGAGAGATGATCTAACTGGTCTGTGCCATTGTGTCATGGACTGTGAACCATGAAAGTACAGCCAATTCAAATATAACACAGACATTAGAACACACACTTGTAAATACAGCTCTGCTTCCTCGAAAAACATTATTCATGCCAATCCAATGGGATCCATCCTACAGACATGGCGTGGTCATTACAGACAGGTTCTCTGCTGCTATTGGATAGTCGTTGCATAAGGAAAATGACAAATGGTGAGACCATGCGCAATATTTCCTATTGGTTTTAATGAATTTGGCTATAAAAATGTAGCATAATCTACCATGCTTGGCCATCCATATCCGAATTTTGCAATGTTGAGGATTTCATGCTTCATTACTTGTTATGTGTGCTATGAAATTGTTTCCCATTGTAATGGAAGCAGCGTGCATAATCCGTTCATGATGGATTAATGTTATAATTACTTTTTTTGGCAGCACATACGAAACAGATATGTAGATTAAACTTGCAGAAATAATACAAATTTTGTGCAGTCTTTGGTAAAATGACCCAGAACGCATGCTTCTAGAAAATAGCGTGGAGAAATTGCACAAAATTGTGGCATTTCTTTGAGCAAATAATTACATAACTCTGAGCAAACATTAGCTGCCACAACATCCAACCCCATGTTGGTTCCAAGAAATGTGCTCTAATTCTAGGCCACATTCACTCAGGTAAAGTCCGAGCAAAAGCACCCCATTCACTCTATGAGGTGCTAGATGCTTCCTCTGATAAAGCCCCCTCACCACCTAATATTGCACATAATGCTTCCTTTGAGGACATTTGCCTGAGCTTACAGTTGATCTAAGGACATTGAGTCCTAAGGTATGTACTAATGGGATACAAAAGTGTTTTGCTTTATAATGTTGTTCTAGTGGGTATACCATTCACAGTTTATAAATATACAGTTATCCCCACACTTAGAATATGCTATTTTTAGAAAATAAAAATAAACTTGCCCTGATTTGACAGACAACAGATGCACAGAAAATGATTTCAATATTGACTTTTACTGTATTACAATGAGAGAGTTAGCCCCCTTTTGTCAATACACAGCCACTAGAAATATATAGATATAGTTTGTTGGCATATTCAGAGTGTGCAAAAACTCATGAAGTTTAGCATACAATAGTTGTGCCAACAGTAAAGATAAGAAATCAGGTGAAATAAAGCTGGAAGAAAATGGAAGATTTTCCCAGCATTTCTTATGAATGATGTTGTCTTTGGTATTAGTAAAAGCATCTTGTTTGTATGTAAAACTGAAAATAGCTAGGTTTGTGGCTTCCAGAGTGAAAATCCAGATTGGGTCATGAACCCACTGTGACATTTCTACAACAGTGAACCTTGTGATCAGAGTTCAGTAAATATTCTCAGGGCGTGCAATTCCTAGACGCCTCAGTCCGCTCCAGGCTAAGCCACTGACAAATAGTCACAGTAAATAAGGAATCAGCATCACGGTATGAATGCATTTGGTCTACATATTTCAAGGGAGGGTTTTTTAGGAGGAAAATGTGATGTTTTAAGTGGAAAGAAGCAATCACCGATCTAACATGGAAAAGCCCTATAAAACAGTGGTGTAGATCTTAACAAGAAATATTGATCTGTTGGGAAATTAAGGATAGCAGATGCCCTTTGTATTAAAAGTTGGATGTCATCATTTTTATGATGAATTTTAAGTTTAAGAACATACATTTATAAAATAATATATTTCTTTGGAAATCGATGTAGCCTGAGGTTTTTTTTCTGTTCAGTAATACAGAATTGGAATTGTGCAGAGCTGTTGGCCTCCTCGTAAATTTCACAAGCAACATCGGCAGAAGTACTTTCATGTTATTGTCATGTTAGATTTCTGGAATTGCCATACTATCGCAATTGCCAGACTCATTTACCGCTCAAATTTACAAGGGTAAAACCACAGAGACCTGGAGGGAAAAGGGGATTGGAAATTAATGAGCTCATAAATAGTGTACAGCCAGATTAATCTGTATCAACCGTGTTAATTGTGCAATAAACATGTATGAAAATGCCATCATGGAGCCTGGGAGGAAGATAGGACCAGCAAGGGAAGGGTGGGGGAGGGCATTCAAAGGAAGGAACGTAACCAAAGTGTGCACTACTATGTATTGTCCTTGTGCTGAGCAAACACAGTGATTACAACAAGAAAATTATAAAAATGTATCGCAATAAGAGAGCATTGCTTGTATTTAACATCCCTAGCAGAATTTTTACAGACACAGAAGCTTGTTCTTCTCTGAGACAGTGTGTCATTTTTCTTTTCTTTTGTTCTTGGAAGCATGTAGAAGACCTCTTTCTTCACTAAGGGTCACACAAAAATCAACTATGTTATACAGGAGACACTCAACAAATACTGCACTGTACTGATAATGGTTATGCATAAAGACAGATTTGTTCTTGTACACATAAAGTAAACACAAACATTTTCTGTGAGTCATAAGGCAATAAACAAAGACCTCATTACAGGTCACATGTCTTGATTTTCCATTTATTTTTTAAGTTATTTTCCACACTTTATTAAGTAGGCAGTACACTGGTGTAATTAATATGTTATTATATAGGTACGATCACAATGCAAGAGAATGTTGAGTAATGTGTAATTGCATAAATGCCTGGGTTTTGAATTTTGTTTGAGGTTTGGATTAGGGTTAGTGGTAAGGCTAGGGTTACATAGATAGCATGTAATTACATGAGCCAAAAACTTGCACTCAGCATATGTAGCTTTGTAAGAAAACATATGTATGCTGTAGTTACAAATTAGATACACTACCATTACAGATTAAATTGCCTGCTTAATATAGTGTTGTGACTTTATCATTCATGTGTGTCATTCATTTGCTTGTCTCATCAGTAGTGTGCAAATAGTCTAATCTAATAATGTAATGTACTTCCTTAAATGCTGAAACTGTATGTTTTGTGGAGGTATGTGATAGCTATATGCACACAATGGACATGCACTGCTTAGCTCACAAGTGGTCACGGCATTTCATACTATTCTGGGAAACTTACACATATAAGTAATCATCATCATAATACATGAAATAAGAAAATGCTTAGAATAATTATGAAATAAGGTCATTAAATGATTATACAGGTCACAGAAATCTTTCCCCAGGGTCAGAATGTATTTTGACT
Organism: Megalops atlanticus; assembly: GCA_019176425.1. Lineage (NCBI taxonomy): Eukaryota > Metazoa > Chordata > Actinopteri > Elopiformes > Megalopidae > Megalops > Megalops atlanticus. The sequence goes on from CM032880.1 coordinate 24,502,008, forward strand.
CAACAACATGTCCAACTGTGAAAACCTATCAATAGAAAATAAAGATGCAGAAAGACATGCAGGAAGCTCTGCAGATCAATGCTTCTAGTTTTGCTAATGTTCAAAATGTTGATTATGGATGATGAAATAGTGACTCATCACCGTTCGGTTAGCACGGTGCATTGCTGAAGCAGGACTAGAGGTAAAGCTTAGGGATCTGGTTGAGGGGTCATCATTTAGGTTAAGACCAGTCGAGTAATATGCCCCTAAACCGGGTGACCTTGTGATTAGGCCACAGGAAGCCTCTTTGGCTATGAGCTCAGCTGTGTCCCCTGAAAATGTCAGATATATTGGTTGCTTCTCACTTCAGAATGTTTAACTTCTTTAAACATTTAATATTTCCTGTTTTAATGTGTGATGTGTGGGTATGTGTGTGTGGAGGGGAATGTATTATTTTTTCAGCATTTAAACTCACAAAGATCTTTTTCCAAAAAACCACATCCCATTAGACAATGTAGGCAGTATGTCACTTTGAAACCATGTATCAGGGAAAACAGGCTAACGTAATGTAACAGTCTAAATACCCGCATGGACCACGTAATACATACACAGTGATCCCCAAATGACTTCTCTACAGACTCAAGCAGGCTGTTTCAGCATTAGAGCTCCATAAAGCAACCTGAAAAAATTCAACATTCAGATAGTCTAATGCATTTTGCTAATGAAATTAATAAAGGGAGTAGATGCTAGCACTCAACACTAGAACATGACAAAAGGAACACCGTTATAGCAGTGCGGAGGTCTCTGGGGACATTCTCCGGGGACACATGTCCATCCTCCACAGGGGTTAATCCTGTGGGCGGGTGTAAAAGTGTAAAAGTCTTGGGGCTTGGATTGGCACCGCAGGAATCAGGTCACTGCTTAGCTTCCCCCCAGATTACTGATCAGACACAGTGAGAGGGATCAGCCTTCAAAAACCATGGCCTCCAGCTGGACAGTCTGACAACTTCCCCACCAAAACCATAATCCCCTTTGCTCAAAAAATATTACTGCTTTATGCTCCTTGTCCTTGCTTGAGGGCAAGGCAGAGGAGTGCTTTTTGCTAACTACTTAGCGTGGTTATTTGTGTCTGTCAACAGATTCACAGGATCGTCTTGGTTTCGAGTTGAGCCCAAATGTGCTGAAAGCGCACATTTTGGATTATTGAGATTTAACATACAGACTGACATTAGGAGTGTGCCGGTGCCAGCGACCTGCTGGGAGAATCATCGAGATCCCATCAAGAATTAAGCCGAGCTCTTTGTTTTGTTATTAACTTCCAGGAGAGGAGCCACGGGAGCCAGCAGTTGGGTAGACCGGCTACAACCAGTTGAGCTTCCTTTTCCTTTTTTATCTCCTGTAGCGCATGTCGCGCACGTCTCATCTGTGTTGTAATTTGCCTCTTGGATTCCCTTGGGAGCCCCCTAGTGTGCTGGATGGCCCAAGAAAGAGCCCAGGTGACATTAGATAAACTCAAGGGTTTAAAAGAAGATTTCATCACCAGCATGTTTTTCATTACAATCATGATTGTGACCAGATGCAGTTGCACTGGAAGTAAGGGACTGTTGCGTGTTATTCCCTTTAGTGATACCATTTAGCTTGTTTGCTAGTGAGTTATTCTATCACCTAAAATGTAGCGATGGAGCCCCAGAAAAGAGCAGGGCAATTTACTGGGCATGCCTGGGCAATTTCTCATTCATAATGCATATTCATAAGGCATATGTATTGATTTTAAACAACTGCTAGACTGAATGGAGGTTGTTTGATTTTACTGTACTGAACTAGTCATCACTACATTTGAAACAGTCAAAGATATTCAGCAATGGGTTTAAATAAGTGCCACCAGATTGTATATGCATGATTAAAGGTTTTGGGTTTAATATAGTATTTTCTATAACAGAACATTGCTTAATTATTTTAAAAGAAGGCTTACACCTTTACTTATTACATTTCCATTTCCATGTCAGAATAAATACTGACTGCTGGCTGTCAGGCTAATCGAGTTGTCCATAAACTGCATTACAGAACTCTAATTCAAAATGCAGGCCTTGTGAAAAAGATGAATGGATGTTTAGAATAGTGATCAATAATGAAAATGTAATAAATGCGAACTTCACAAACTGGATGAATGAATCTAAGATAAGTTTGTGATCAAAGCATTAATTGATTGATCTTCTCAATCTTCATTTCAAAAATGAATTCATTGAGTATGCTTGCCTTCAAAATGACATTCTTTTAGTGATGAGATTCATCTGTGCATTTCTTGATAGTGGCTCAGAGAATGAGTTTTGCTGTAATGTGATGTTTTTCTTAGACATAAACTTTGAAATATAAAGAATTACAGTAGCATGGCTGATAACATTTTATATGTTCTGTTTAATTTGTAGTACCCAGAATCATATTTTTTCCCATATTTGATTTTTTGATGTGCATAATAGGAATCTAAGTCTTTGTCAATTTCATTTGATATGACCAAGTATGATATTTGTCTTTTCAGTCCGAAACTATTTCTCATGATAATGTTTCATCAGTGAGTTTCATAAACATTACATGCTGCACAGGAGATTAGTTTCGATTAAAACATGTTTTATGTTATTACGAGCATGCTCAATATTTTAAATTGGAAACTTTATTGATCTCCCCTGGCTTTTTTTGATGGGAATCTACCATTTTGAAGTCTCTTACAGAAGAGAAGGAGTATTGAAAAATGGTTCAATACCTGCCTTTCAGGGCCCTTGTAGGGTTTCTAAATGCCACAGTGATCTTGTGGTACATATTACAGCTATGAGCCATGTGCACTCCTGAAGGAATGCACCTCTAGTAATTTTATGCTTCTTGCTGTTGAACTGCTGTACTGACTTATGAAATTCCTTTTTTTCTTTACAAAAGAATTCTTTATCATCAAAGACCTACAATTAAAATAAGATGCTTTAGAACGGTTTCTGTGTTGCTGCAAAGTTACAGTAACAGTGAAGTGAGTGTAGACCTTCAAATTGACCAACATTGTGACTGGTTGACTGAGATTATATAGCCTAGAGAAATGTATGTGGCCTCAATATAATAATGTATTTCTGTCACAGTTCTTTGTCCAATATCTCCTCCGCTTTACAGTTATATTATACCTTCAACACTTGGTTTGATTGACAAACCTTCACTGTGCCTTTGGATAATCCATGGATAGAGTCTGTGTCTGAGGAGCATGCATCCTATCTGTTTGTACAATAGGCTTCAGGCGCTCTCTTGAACTGAATCATTTTACCAATCAATTTTTCCCATGCACAGTGTACTGTAGATCTTTTTACCAGTGGGCCATTCAGCACAGAGGCCAGCATTATTGGTCATGGGCTTGTAGAATGTTGGCTGTCGTTTACATTACATCAAAGGCTTATTGAATTTGGTATGATCACATTCACCTAAAGCACAAAAAAAGAAAACAGTTTCTACACAGCCTTGCTGTCTTATTATTTTCTTTGGTGGCCAGTGGAGCAGAGAAAATAACTTTCCATCATTCATGGTTAAGAATGGCTGCTGCAGTGATTCAGTCTCCTAGGTCCAAATGGAATAATGTCAACTGTGTCCCGTGAACATATCACTGTTGGCAAGAAGGGGACACTATTACCAAAACAGAACACATGAAACAGAGAAATAGTCCAGATTTCTCAACAGGAATGTGTACCTTTTCTCACACATTTATTCATCACACATTACTTCATATCATCCAATTGTTTTGTTCAAGGTAAACTGTGTGGTTGTTACAGATGTGGATATGATTTAAGAGAGAACATATTTACCCAGAATATCCTGAGGGGCAATGTGGAGCCCTAGCTTTCTTCATATGATGTCTTCCTTTCACTCCCCTTGGCGTCTCTCATCTGAACAAAGGCACGCTCTGTTTGCCATTATACATTGATGGGATTGATTGCTTTTTATAGATTGGCTGATTATTATCATTTTTATTGAAAGCATCTTGCCAACATTTCCATCCAGGTGATTTAAGTGATTGATAGTGTAATCTAGATGCAACGTCCTGTTCATCAGTATTCTTTTCACTGATATAGCACCGCATTCACACACATTTAGCAGTTAAACATTTGCGTCCATTATGTTGGTATATTAAAATTTCAAGGTGAAAAATCTAGGAAATTATAGAAGCATATGATGATGGTTACAGATACATCGTTAATAAAAATGCAATTACATTCCATTAGTGAAAATCTTCATTTGATACATTGGAATAACACAGATTTTTGCCAATGGTAAAACCCCTTTGCTTATGTAATTCTAAAGGTGTTTGCAGACTACATCCATCACATTGTAGTATTTTTATTTGTCCTATTCCACTTTGCACTCACAGTCAAGTCCATTGTAGGAGAATAGTCTTTACAGAATTCTGTGGAGGTTATGTTATTCAAAGAAACCAATTGATAATTGTTAACCAGTTGTATTGTGTATAATAATAAGTGTGTATGGTAAGTGTGTATTGTGAGATTAATTTAGAACTACACTGAAAAATATATTGTGACATGTTATTCCTTATCCTTAAAACAAACTTGTTGGTTTGTATTATTTTAAACCTTGAAACTGAAGCAGGTAATAATAAACCAAAGAATGACCTCAAAGTGTTTGTCTTACCTGGAAACACACTCTATTCAGTGCTCTGTGTGAAGAGAATGTTAGGAGGATATAAGGGGGGTGATAGCAGAATGCAAGGTATTTAGGGGTGGGAACATTCACAGTGAGATGGTGCCATAAATTTCACTTTTATTCCCCCATACAGCCACCCCCTCCCTGACCCCTGACTCTTGTAAAACCATATTCTTGCTGTCCATTGCACTTCACACTACATTTCGTATGTCCTATGACACAATAGCACTCATGCCATAGTTAAAACGCCGCAAAGAAAGGAAACAAGCCTTAAAAACACAGCCTACTGATGAAGAGTGAGTTTCATCACAGCTTTTATATGAAGATCTGGACTGATCCCAACCCACCCTTCTTCAGACCATGTCTATCTCAAGCGCCCCAGCTCTCATTTTGGGGAAACCAAAAGAACTGTGCCTGTCAGAACTTTGGCAGATTGACTGCTAACTGCACAGCCCATGGAGCAACTCAAAAAGATCACCATACGTCCCGCTGTCCACGCTGGAAATGATCACCCTGGCCTCAAGCTCTGACTCTCCAGCCATGTGCTCTACCAACAGCCCACAGAACAGCGGAAATTCTACCACCAGAACCAGTGCAGGCAACATCTTCTCCAGCCCCAGATGTGCCGTTGTGCTCAGACTCTGTCCACCCCCTCCTAATGTCGAACTGCTGGGGCAAGCTTTTCCCTGGCTGATCCCAGCGCTGCAGTCTACCACTGCTCCGTGGTCTGTTAGCCTCTGATCACTCGCTCTCTCCCGCATACACCACGCTCCCATACTCCCACTCACTCAGCATGGAACAACTGGTTTTTTCAGATAAACCCACGTTATTCTACATTTTAAAAATCTCATGGGTTTTCTCTGCATTATCTGGAAAATATCTTTTGCTGGTTGATTGTCTTTTTAGATCACTGTACAGTTCATACGGTTTTGTCAGTAAAATCACATTTTAAGCTTGGTAAATGGGAACAATGTGTATAGGACAACAGAGACATTTGATTGCTTGTTACAATTTTGTAATTACTCCCAAGATGTTATAACTGAATTCTTTAAGGACATTACAGTTGCGCACTGTAATTCTTTGATATATTTTTGAATGGTGTCATATGGTTAGGAACAGAAAACTGTAATATTTCTATATAGTTGGTGGGTAGCAGTGGAGACCTATGGCCACTCTCATTGGGCCTCCTTTCCTTTGTTCTGGAACATGACAAGTGAGGTCCTGAAATGAAGTGGTGCAGTCTGAAAAAGAAATAAATGCACCGCCACAGCTGGGGATAATAGGCCGGCCTTTGCTAACATACCTGTTACTAATGGCTAACTTAATTCTCCCGATTTCTGACTCCCGAGACAGACATGGCTTCAAGAGGCAGAACACTGTATCACCTCTGCAACCTTGAGATATATCATTCAGGTAATTGAAAGAATAAAATAATAATAAAAAAAACTAGTGATATTTGCCAGAGGGACACATGGGAGCTTGTAGCTCGTGCTCGGAGGTCTCTGCTCTCTCCCCCACTGTGACCGTCTCTCACTCTCAGCTCAGAGTCGGCATCAGAATGAGGCCTATCAGCCCAATGCAATCAGCACACCTATGAAAAATGAGGCTTTCAAAACATCTTGCCCTGTGGTGCAGTAAATTTGAAAGTACTCTTAATAATAATACAAATTGCCATTGACTTTAATGTGCCTCAGAGCCATCCTGTAATTTCATTAGTTCTTCCACCCGCCTTGGCCCACCCCCTCACCATCCCCCCCCCCCCAACCCCGATTCCCACTGCAACTGCAGACACAATGGAGCGGGGTGATGTCATTGGTTCTCCTTCCATTGAAACCTGACTCAGATGCTGGAAATAGAAACCAGAGTTACTGCCTTCTTATCGGATTAAACTTCTTGGGGCGTTCTCTTCCGCCGTCTCCCAAATCAATACGTGGATATCGGTGTTAAAATGCTGAGGAGTGGTTTGTGTGCTTTGTAAGGGGGGGGTGCACAGACTGACCATATGGGCACTGCTAATCCATGCTGACATCCTCCTGGGACTCACTTAGGACAGCACAGATTCTAAATTCATCATTGTTTCTCAGTGTCTGGTCTGAAGTCTGGATATCAGTCTGGATGTAATCACTAATACAATGTGTGCAGTGGAAGATCCTTTGGGTTATTCCCCTGTTACAGTAAAACACATTCAGGCATAAACTGTATGTGTGTATGTGTGTGTATATATATATATATATATATATATATATATATGCAACTATATTGTTTTAGACTAAGCTTGAAGGGGTTAATTTTGTTAATTTGGTTGTATTGTGTTTTTTTTCCATTTCTGACTAATTAGTGTTCATCCACAGAATACTGCTTTTATTAATTTGTGTATGATAAGAGGTATATTAGTTTTCAGCAGAGCGTGGGTGATGCTAATCACCGCGTCCTTTCAAATGTCAGGCGCATCTCACACAGCTTGGGTTCATAAATGTGCACAGCTTACCTGAGAATAGGTCTAATGAAAAAGTCTGAGAATTCCTAACAGTACACATAAGAGACAGATATTCAGACAGATATTCAGAGCCAGTAATTGTGCAATGTTGTGAGTCATCTTCAGCGGTATGCACTTGCAGTGACCGAGAATGCCATCGCCACGGAATGCAACACATTAGTCAGTGTGGTATGTTCTGCCTGATGGAAAGATACTTGATGAAACTAAACCTTCCAGCTAATGCTGGGATGATCCAGCCTGGACAGGTCACAGTTCTATCTGAGGTCGGTCATTAATTTATGTGCATTAATATATGGAGATAATTTGACCATATCTCAAATGTCAGATGTAACACCAGAAACACCAGAAACACCAGACAAAGTGGTCACAGTGGGCTATAGACTGAATGGACTGGAACACCTGTCGACCTGCCATTGTATAAAACAATCGGTGACCCAATCTTTAGATGTGATAATCCCAAATGAACTACTGCTCTAACTAGGCAACAAAAATAATCTGAATGTACAGTTTTTATGGTTTGTATATATATATATACATAATGGTTAACGTATATATAACTGTGTTCTTCAAATGTACCTTCTGTATATTTTGTTTTCATTTTATTCTTTGTCATTAATATTATGGACACATAGATCTTATTTTTAAACCTGATGCCAAAGCGCCCTTAACTGTAGCTGTTAGAGCATTATTCCAAATGCATTCCGAGTGTTCATACTGTCCATTGCAACAGATGAGCTCTAGAAAGAGGCAGCATGTCTGTAATGTGTGTCATAGCACTGTCTAATGGAGGAAAAGCCTCTTGATTTAAGCTGAGGTTTTCCTTTAAAATGCTCTGCCAATGCATCAGACCACTGAGTCTGCAGCTCAAAGCCTAATTCAGGATGGTGCCCTATAATGTATGTGAAGACTGAGTGAGGCAGAGATTCATGGAAGTGGCTTTACAGATCGCAATACTATCTTGTCTTCTACTTATATTACATACTTGTGCAGTATGACATGGATTGGGCAATACAGAATGGTGATGTAAGTACCAAGCCTTTTGATCAACATATTTGATTTAAATTACTGCAATAAGAATCAACCTGCAACTAATTAGATCTGTAATTCATTCGAGAGAGATTTTTTTCTGTCATGAAACATATATTTTTACTCAATTTATAACTCAATTTCTGCCAACAGCCTCAGACAGCTAAGGAAATTCAAATAGATTGCATGGACTACTAGAAAATCAATACCTTTATACAAAGGTAGTGATAGTAAGTCCCACTTATATTTCCATTTCAGGCAGATTACAACAGTAATATGAATTAATCCAGGCTAAATTAAATAGCTCTCAAAGCAATTTACATACATCTGGATGTCCAAGTCTAGTTGTGACAGGGAAAATGTTGAATTCCTCCATTCATGAATAATTCATGACCTGTGTCACTTAGCACTGGAGTAAAAAGCAATTCTCAAATTTGCAAATAAATGCAAGGCTGAGGTAGAAACATAGCAAAGAACATAACCGCAGGACAACAAGCAAAAGATTGTCCATCATGCCCCTTCCAGCGAACACAACTCCTCACTGCAGTTCCATCCTGCCAGTATTTCATTACACTGAAGAATGAGTGAGACTACAGTCCTTGATTTTGACCATATGAAAAAGAGAATCCAGGCTTGCATTCTATGCAAATGGTTTTTGTATGGAAAGGTGTGGTAATCAGACTTTATGGTAAATATTGGTGTACTGCACAGAATAGTGCTTTCAGAAGCTTTATGGAGAGATGAGTGTGTGGGGGAGGACGCTGTGTCAGAAATGTGGTTCTGAAGTGGAGGCAGACCACAGGCTCTAGCCAGTGGATATAAATACAGGGGAATGAATAACAGTTAGCAATAGTGACAGTGTGTCACTATTCAACAGTTCATACAGACGCTCACATGGTGCTGTCATAGCCAGTGAGTACCTTTTTCAATACATATCCATGTAATCAATTTCAATACAATCAATACATGCAGTACAATATACCCTTCAGTAAAACTATAACATACAAACATTAAAAATACACAAATAAAGAAGAGGGAGGAATAGAAGTGCCAAAGTAATGGTCAGTCTGTGATTTGAAATGGCCAGAGACTCATCCTCCTGAACTCTATGGTAAGCTGGTTCCACCACAATGGGATCAGAACAGACAGAGGACACAACCAGCATGTGCGGGTATTGGGTGGGCGAGGTGGGGTAGGGGCGATGCAACAGGCTTCCTGAAGTTGCAGAAGAGAGCGACCTGTCAAGTGTGTCAAGTCGGATAATTGAATTAAGGCAAGGGGAAGTCATTCCACACACTGCTCGGTAGGGTAGCACCAGTGTTACCATATCCAATGGAGGGAGATGAAGAAGGATGAGAGACAGGAGAGTGTGGACCAGGCAAGCTACAGCATTCTGGATCAGCTGCAGGAGTCTGATTGCACATGTAGGGAGGCCAGCACGCAGGGAGTTGCAGTACTCCAGGTGAGAGAGGACCAGGGACTGAAACAGGTGCTGGGTTGAGTAGATAGTGAAGAATGGACCTATAGTATATATACTGCGATACTGTATAGGAAGAATCTTCAGAGCCTGCTAACCACCATTGTGTGGTCTGCAAAGATCAGTCCAATTTTTGAGTGTTACCCCAAGGCTCTTTACAATCTGTGAGGCTGACACTGTAGTGTGTTCTAGGGTGATGGAAGGCACAGGACTTATCCGGGATGTGGAGACGCTTAGTCTTAGAAAGGCTGAGCCTCAGCTGATGATTAGACATCCACCAGTGAGGTGTCAGCTTGTCAAGCTGAGATGTGTGATGACACCTGAGTGGCAGATGGGGGAAAAGAGCAAAAGCATATATATATTTTTATACTCATTCAACTTGAATGGATACATATATGTTCTACTGTGGTAGAAGTTACTCTGCTAAATGAATGTAATGTAATGTAATGTAATGTAATGTATACCAAAGGCCTTGCATAGAATGGCAAATTTGCCCCCCCCCAATTCCAAAAGAAATACATTTGGAATTTTGGAATTGGGAAAGATAGTCTAACAGAGCATCACTTCATTATGATGTCCATATACACAGAGCACCACTGGCTATATCCCATCCCATGGACAATGAACCATCATTAAGTTAATTGTGATGGTATTTATAGGATTCACAAAAGCTTTCCTTTAATTGGAAAAGGCAAGCAGCCATTTTTATGAATTATTTATTTTTAATGAATAGAAATACAAAGAATGCTTTAACAGACAAATATATAAAAGACCCTGAAATTCTGAGACTGACAGTAAAAAGGTTATGAACTCTGCACAGCACACATTTTGTGATTTCTTATAGACAAGTATAAATCAGTTCAATGCTGCCATCTGCTGGTCCTGAGCATTTTGCTGGCTTGTTAATAGTGCAAGTCCTGCAGAATAGATGACGGTCTCCAAGAAAATGCACAGGTCTCACTATGATAATCAAGGCAATAACAGATGGCATGTGCCAATTAGTGAAAAGCCTTACTGTTAGAAGCATCAGGAAAAAAATATGTCTAACACTTTAATTTTTACATTCAACTCATGGGATATAACCATTCACTGAGTATGTTGAACAGCCTTCATTGTATTGCATCATTGTGCATTAAGATGTTTAATATAAAGAATATAACAAATATATGATAATAATACAATTTCCCTTGCCTTAAATAATCCAAACAGAATGTGAAATTTCTCAATTTTTAGGTGGCAGTATTCCTAGAACACTATTTTTAGCAAAACTGTATGAAACCCAGAACATACTCATAGTCATGCATTATGTGATTGACAGTGGTCGTGGGTAACAACAGCACGGGGAACACTTGACTGAACAATGCATAAATAATATAAAGAGCTCAGCGCTTTTCCTTCACTCCAAGCCCAGCTCCGTGCACCTGCGATTAGCACCATTCCCGCCACTGGTTTGGTCCATGGGGAATGATCTGTGTTCTTAGCAATGCAGACAGCGTCCAACATCCATGTATCAGGGCACACTTTAGAGCACGTAGCAGCAGATGTACACTTGTGCTGCGAGCAGAAAGCTCGGGGGTTTCCAGCAATCATATGACTTTTTCATCACCAGCCATGCAGTGAGAGTGGTCACGGTGACGGCATGGTAGCTATAAATCTGGAAGTGGTAGGGGAACTCGGGCTGAAGTAAGCGCAGCTGGCGGTTGCTCTTACTGTCCACCCCTGTCTGTGGGCAAAGAACCCACGCTCTCACATCTTAGCGGCGTGAGAACCAACAAGCCAGCAAACCTTGACCCTAACCAGAGAGGGTTATTTTAATCCTGGTCAAAAAACATCTCTACAACTTCCATCTAACTAATGAAAGACAAAGCAATACTGTACTTATACATAAGTCATCTTTACTGCCCTGGTTTTGATTGAAGGACAATGGACACTCACATCATTCTAAAATACCAAGTGTATGATGGGGACCACTTTCTAGGTTAACAATGTGCCAGTGACTGAACTGACAGCAAAGATATGACAGAGTCATTATTTTGTAATTTCGTTTGATGTGGACGCTGTCAGTTTTCTGCAAGAAATGGCTTGTATGCAGTGTATAAGCTGTTTATCAATGATAGTCACTGCTGCGTCAGAGAGGACTGGGGTAACAAAAGTGATTGATGGCCACTGTCCTAAAAGCCATGCTGAGGAAAGATCCTTAACTCCTAATGTCCATTATTTTAAAAGGGACGATGTAAAATTTCATCCATAAGGATGACATTTGAATCAGCGCTCTATCTGTGTTATGTTATGTCCGCTGATTGTCCAACCATTGTATGCTGATAGGGATAGCAGAAGAGACTAGGGAAATGATCCTATGAAGAGCATGTGAATGGTGAAGTGTTTGTATCATACGATCATGTAAAGCATGAGATTGCTTTACAATATACAAATAGAATTACATTCTGATTTCTTTTGTACGCCAGAGCTTTTAACCTTCAAACTGTGGTTAAACTATGCATTTTTAACAGACATGCCTTTTTGTTTAAGAGGCAATGCTGTTCCTTACTCTAGGTGTGCTGTAATTGTGAATAAATGTCCACCACATTACACAGTGATTAACCATATTTGCATCCATTAAAAACCATTGGACTGGTTGTAAGAGAACCATATCACACCATCTGCCAGCAACACAACATCACATCATCACTTACATCTTCCACCATGTCATTACAAAAGGTACAACAGGTTTTCATAGGATTGTTTTAATCAAATATTTCAAGACAGGAAGGCAAAGATGTGATGGTAGAAACATCCATGGAAGATGATTTAAAAAAATCAAGCCTGCTATCCCTGCCACATAGAAGCACCAGGTTGCAATGCTGTACATCTAAGTCAGCACAATGTCTGGGTTTGTGGTTTCCACTAAGGGAACAAAATGGAAATTCCCATCCATTTAATGGAAATCATAGGCTTTTACTGGAAAAAACAGCAATTTCATCTGTCTGTGAAACACCACCGAGCACAACTTGACAACTGTTAGTTTGGATGAACTGCCACGAGTCAGCATTGGAATAATACACAACTGAATGGACATTTCTTTCTGAGCTTTATTGTAGAGACTGGCTTTGACACCTCTTGGCAAACTGTAATAAAGATAACATTTCTGCAATATTAGGTTTATATATAAATATAATTATTTGTGCTGCCCTATCCAACACACACACACACATATGCACACACACACACACACACACACACACACACACACACACATACAATAAATCGCAGAATACAGTAATAAAACAACAGCAAAATTACATTTAGACATTTTAAATGTCCCCTGAGATTAGAAAAAGATCTGAACCTTTCTCCGTAGATTATCCTGTGCTATGGCATCCTCTCTGGCTTTATTACGATATTCCATCACTGTAATGTCATAATGAAGGAAGTGAGCCGATAAGGCTTTCACTTTGTTACCTTAGTGAAGGATTAAACCGCCCTTGCAGGATTCCCATATTTCAAACCTTAACAGATTTTAATAAACTGGGTGCGTGACAAATTAAACCATTACACCCCTTAATGGGCCCATGTTAACGATGTTTCAGTTGATTCTATTGCAGCAGTGTTAGCCATAAGTACTTTGTGTCAAGAGCAAGCACAGCCTGCAGTCGTCCCCGCGTAATAAATGAGGATCTCGCGTGAAGTAATGTGTTGGAGATTAAGCAGTTTATCAGTCTCATGCTGAGCTACCCGGGGCATCAATGAGAGGAAGGATTTAGATCACATCAGCATACCGCTAACATACCGTTTTCTCCTACATTGTAGGTATGAGAAAATGCAGCTCCTTCATCCCAACCCAGAACTCAGGTAACTCATTTCTCCACTGGTCTGTGGACAATGTTGCAAGCGAGTCAAAAACTGAGTTCATCACAGAGATATAAAATAATGCCCTGGATTCTTTGTTCTCAGTAAAGCTGGTTAAACTTAGAGACAATTCCCATGTACGTTACAGTAAGTCCGCCATAGTTGTTTCCATTGTTGTGCAGTCTATAACTGAAAGGCCATAACTGAAAATGGAGGAGGAAACTTTGTGATAGGCAATCCTTTTGTGGACACCTCCTCATGTTCTTTCCAAATAAAAACAAATGGTATTGTAATAAACAGCTCCTAAATAGAACTCATTGTGGGGAAAGATGGAATTAATAACACGGTTGAAACAAAAGGCGTATGCTGTATTGACTGTCACGTGGTGGTGATCGCTCAAAACAAATGAAACTCTTACTCTGTGATAAGGGTAGAGTAGAGTACATCTACATTAAGGGTGATTGATAATCTAGGGGCCCTAATGGTGGGGCTCGCTAGATTGACCTGTTCTGTCGCAACAAATTACGAAGACTTATTTGAGGGACATTAGTGTGTGTCAGGGCCAGGGTACACCATTAGACATTTCCCCCGCATCGTGTCGTCCATTATCTCGAGATCCTGTCAGCAAAAAGAAATTGAGAGTCGATCAAGGGTCTTTGTTGCAAAACAAAGGAATTATGGGCCAGAGAGAAGGGCCGAGGCATGAGGACTCATGAAGGTGATGCTGACCTTGCTACTGAACTCTTACATGAATTTCTTTCATTTTTATTTTAAAAGTAGACACACAATTGTAAAGTGCTTTTTAATAGGTCCAATATTAAGTAATACACTGGTTCTATAATCTTTATGTTAAACTGTTTTATTTCTGGTACTTCCTCTCCTTTTTAATACATTTTTTTTTTTTTTTGCTTTTGCTGCTACGATACAGCTTTCTCATTCTGACTCTCCCATCCTTCTCATTCTTTACACCTCTCTATTCTGTATTATTTCAATAATTGCTCATTTTCATGGAAACACCTAGTTACTGCAATAATACAGAATCAATGCATAATTAATTTATACAGATAATTTACATTTGATACTACTGTAACATAATGCAATTATATTACAGTAATGACCGTATTACATTTTAATGTAATTCCTATGCTTTCACCTTGCAAAATGCTCTGTGACAAGTATGTTTCATGGATCAATGGATGGACTTACTGACTGACTGACTCATGGATTGATTGCTGGAGGTAAGGTTGCTTTGGCTCTCTTGATTCAGGATACAAAGATTTGTGAGGTAATGAGATATCCCATTGTTATTGTAGATTTTTATTTCTATCATAATGAGCACAACTGGCCATTAAAGAATATGGCAGTGGAGATGAAGCTTTGTTGGATTTTCTGGTCCCTTTTCAAAACTAATCTCATCATAATTGGTAATAGATAAAGATCGCTATTCTCGAGATTACTGTTATCATGGTCACTGTATCTTTGATACAAAGATGAGGCCTACTTAAATTCATTGATTAAATAATCTGGCAGCTATGATGATCTAGCTTTTAAACAGCTAGATGTTTTCAGATCATTAGCAGCATCCTTACTTGTCATCACACTTGGCATGATATACTTGTTTTATGTCTGTTCTACCAGAATTGTTTGAATCAGTAATCAAAAACAATTCAGTAGGTTTTTTTAATCAGTTATCAAAATGATTCAGTTTTTCAGTTCCATGTGGTATATTGAGGAAAAACTGCTGACACAGGAATAGAAAAGCCAGGGCTGCCAACTTTTGAGTTCAGCTTGGAGTGAGATTTGTTCTAGTGGGGGGGAATTTTAGTAGTACTTATGTTTGTTATACAGTGATGTGCTTAGCCATAAAAAAAACCTTGCATCACAAAAAGGTGTACAGTGTTCCCTTACATTTACTGAGAATGTCAAAACATTTGACAACTGAACAGTATTTCCTTAAATGTATTGACAACATGGAAAGTTCAATTCACATTTCTTTTTGAGGTCGACTGTCCTAAAACCAACTAAAACCCTAAAACCCACAACCAGAAAGTTTAACAGAAACAGCTTCACAAATTCTCATGTGATCTGTTGTAGAGATGAAACGGTATGAAAATTTAATATCACGATTATAGTGACCAAAATTATCACGGTTATCAGTATTATCGCGGTATTGTTAAAATGTGCTGAAAATGTTCAAAAAGTACTGATACGCAAACTGAAATCATTTAACCAAATTTATATTGAAAACCAAAAATAAAATTAGCAGCACTATGAAGTTTTTATTTGCATAAACATTAAAATAATAATATAGCCAATGAATTGCACAATAGTCTATGTCTTTTATAGATGACATTACTTTCTCAGGCTACAAAAACACTCTAAAATGAAGTGCAGATACGTGTTTTTAAATGCAAAACTTAAGCTACCTGTTCCAACATTCCCATGCACGGCTCCAGTTGCTTCAATGAGCTTGTAAGGAAGACGTGAATTTCCGAGTGAGGACGCTAAGGATGCGTTATCGCTAATCAAGCACAAAGGGAAGAGTCGAGTCTGCTTGTGCATGTTGCTTTCTAAAAGTCTTGGTATAATATAGGCTAATTTGTAGGTCATTTCAGTATTCTTGAATTCTCTTAGGTCATTTCATGATAATGCTGAAGAGGGCAAATTAAATATAAGTTTTTTCCAATGTTCAGTTCCCCCTGACAGCAAAGTAGGCTAATTGACTCAAGACTTCGTGAGAGTTCAACTATTTACTGAACTTCAGACAAATACAAATAATGCTGTCACATCGTAGTTACGCTGGAAAATTCATACAGAAGGAGGAAATAAACTGGTCTAAACAGTGTTCTGTTTCAAGAATATGCAAATACAAACGTACATGAAATTCATTCTTAATAGCAAATTAGTCCTCTTAGAAGGCTGAAAAATCTCCGGACCGCTGTCACTGCCTTCCGCCATGTTTTCCCTGACACAGAACAAACGCACGTTGCCTGCTGCGCTTGCGCGTCTGTGTATGGGAGACTTGGTAACTTTGGTTGATGCTGAACAGTATGCGAGTTTTTCAAAGCGCGGTAATAAACCGCGGTTTTAATGACAAATCAAATTTGAAACGGTAGTACGGGAATTTTACCGCGGTTTACCGTTTCATCCCTACTCTGTTGTAAGTGCTGGTGGCTGATTTTGCAGCCTTGCTCGTTGTGTCAGTACTCCACCCCCCTAGCTGTGTGTTTGTGTTCTTCCCCTGTCCATGTGCTTTTGTTTTTCCTTGTGTTCCAGCCCTGCCCCACTCTCCGCCCTGTCTCCGCCCACCTGATCATCTCCACCTGCCTGCTTGCACACCTGCTTCCCATCACCTCATCAGCCCTACCCTATATTTACCCTGCTTGTCTCTGTCTTGTTGCCAGTTCGTCTCAGCATTCTGTTTTGTTCTTACCATCCGTTACTCTGTTTTTCAGTGGTCTTCTGGTCTCCTGCCCTGGGTCTCTGTATTTTGCCCGCTGTTCTGTCAAGTGAGTTCAGTCTGTCTTCTGTTTCGTCGTGTCTTCGTGTTTCCCTGTCTGTAAGTCTCATCCTGTCTCCTTGGCACCCACCTGCCATTCCGCTCCGGCGGCCTGGGTCGCCCGCTGCCCTGCCTCCGCTCCCTGTTGCCGGCCTGCCCGGTTCTGCCCCTCTCCAGACCCTGCTTCCCGCCTGCTCAGCCCCGGACCAGCCTGCTGTTCTGCTCCGGTTGCCTGGGCTGCCCGCGGTTCTGCCCCAGCTCCCTGTTGCCGGTCTCCCCGGTTCTGCCCCTTCCCAGACTTCACTCCCCGCTTCCCGTCTGCTCTGCTCCGGACCTACCTGCCCAGTTTGTGAACCCTGCCTGGCCTTCGGATCTCGTCTCTGCCTGCCGCTCCGTTCTGGTTGCCCCGCTGCCTGCCTGCCCATTGCTGACCCTCGCCTGTCCTGACCACGTGCCTTGATCTCTGTTTGCTTTTTGGACTGACTTCCCCGGTATTGACCCTGCCTGTTTTTGACCCTGTCTTTGTCTGCTCCGGTGGTGGGCTTTAATAAAGTCACTCTGCCATTCACCTCCGGGTCTGCGTTTGAGTCCTCACCCTACATCCCTGACACGTTGATTGGGATGGCTCCCACTTGAAGCATGAAAATGAATATATTATATATAAATTAGATCATTTGAGCTGAGCTGTTGTTGACTACTCTCTAGTCAATGACAGCTCAGCTCAGCTGTCGTTGCTCTACAACTTTACACCGACAGATCCTGAGTTCAATTCATAAAGTTAGACAAATGACCATTGCACTTACCTTCTTCATGTATTTGTTCCCAGCCTTGCTCCACTCATGTTCAGCGGTTAGTTGCTCAACCACAAAATCATTGTGATTGGCTGCTCCTTCGCTTAAAAATCACAAATTTTACATCGGAGGAAGCGAAGACGAAAAATTGGTGTGAGAAAAGGTATGTGTGGCATGAGAGCGTGAGATCCAAGTCAATTGCATGAGTCTCACGCTCAATGCGTGAGAGTTGGCAGCCCTGGAAAAGCAGAAGAGCTAACCTTTCAGATTTGTAAATATTGAACACAGTGGCTATAAAACCTAAGTGCCTGGAGGAAGTCTTGTTATCCTTGCAAGATTTTTGAGGATTATAGTCCTGTCTCCTATGGCTAAAATGGGCTGCAGGGGTGCCCCAGTATGACAGTCATGTGGGGTTTTACCTCATTGGCCATTAGTATTGTATTTTCTTTCTCAGATTGTAATGCTGATCATTCTAGATCAGTGTTTCCCAAACCTCTCTTGGAGGACCCCTTGTCCTACATGTTTTTGATCTCTCCCTGCTCCAACACAGCTGATATAAATGATCAGTTTGTTATTAAGCATAAGCATAATTAATCATAGTACCTTACATTTACATTGCATTTATTCATTTGGCAGATGCTTTTATCCATTATTGCTATTGCCGTTGTTGCTGAAGTAATGCATGTAACTAACAGTCATTCTTTTACATGGTAGGTGACACAAAATCACTATCAAATATTTTCATAGGATTCCATTTTACAGGAGTTACTTTTTTGGTGCTCTTTCCCATTATGCCACCCTGTTTTGGAATCACTGATTATGCACAAGACTCAACCCGCTGTGACAACCTCTGAAAATGTGAAGCAGCACCAAGGCAAGACATATGGCTGCAACCAAAGGCCATTTTTTTGTGCTACAACAGTGCACTACAGTGGAGTGAGCATTGATTGTGGATAGGCACTGCCCCACTGACGTCATCCGAGCAATTCACGGGTGCCTGAGAGTGGTGTGAGAAAACCCTGGCTGGCCTACCCACCGCTATCCCTGGCAGAACAAGGCCAGCTTGCTCCGCCTCTGTCCCAGCAAATATTGACAAATGACGCAACTGGTCTCGACCACAGGGCCAATGTTTCAGAGTGAACACTTGGCTACAGTCACTTTTTAATACTGTTTGGAAAAAAAAGTTTTGTTAGAACATAACAATAATCAAATATCTGAACAGATAAAATACAGTTTTTTAGTTAGAGTAGTGCAAGAGGAAAATTAACTAACATTGCATAAAAGTCATTTGGTTATATACAATTAAAATTATATATGCAGGTGGAGTGACGTGGTGATTTTGGTGAATTTTTCTCGCATGGTGAAATTGTTCTCCGGTTCCGTAAAGTACTCCTCATTTTGATGTCTCAGAATGATGTCTTTGATGTTGCTGTATTACCTTATCATCCGCAGAGGGCGCTACCTAGATTACGTCCAGGGACTCACGAATGGGTCCGTCCTAGTGGAATATAGAATGGGCATTTGGTTTCAATGCCGGGTCATGAACATTATTAATGAATTTTTTTAAATACCCAAACCATAGTTTAGGTGAATGGGTGTTTTTACGCGTTATGAAATATAAAACATTTACATTTCTTGTTAGTAACAGATACATAAAATTGCAAATCGGGGAGTGTGACGTGGCCGTTTGGTTGCCGGCATGTATCAGACTGCACAGTGTGGCCTGAAGGTATCAAGGACCTAAGCGTTTGTATACGGAAACGAATGGCTGCTAGCTAGTTAGCAGGCGATTTTAGTGTCAGTTTGACACTACAGTTAGGTGCACTTTATTTAATGTTTTTAGACCAAGGTGGCCAGCTTTTTAGCTATTGATTTTTGTGAGAAAACTACACTAATGAGTACTTGTTCATTGCCTTCTATTGAGCTAGTGCTATTCGTGAGCACACTAGCTAGCTAACATGAGCTACTAGGTAGCCGGCGAAGTGAAAACGTAGATAGCCAGCCAGCTATTATGGACCGAAAATACTTATTTTAAAGTAAATAAAAGGTAATAATCTCCAAATTATGGATGAAAAATACAGTAGCAATGTCATTTCCAGTGGAAAACTGGGACCGGTGGAAGTGCCTAATGCCAGGTAAACAAACCTCTTCCGTGTTGGACATGTTTTACCAGCCAGTATGTTTCCTTAAATCTACGGTCAGATAGTGAGCGCAACCGCTAACTAGCTAACCAGCTGCACGTTATGACGCTGAAATTTCAGTGAACCCTTTACATACGTAGAGTATCACAAATATATGTATTTTGATGGTTTGCTAGGTGCTAGCTGGATAGGTTTGGCGAAATGGCGGTTACCCACAGTTGCTGGTTAGTTAGATGCTGATAAAATATCTAGCCATCTGCAATCAGTGATAACTACCCAGCTAGTTGTTTGTTTGCTGCCTTTTGTACAAGCATAAAGGCAGCTACTTGACTAGCCAAACATGTTTTCATCGCTTAAAGCATGCGCAGTTTTTAGACAGTATCTGACATTTTTAAGACTGCTATTGCACAAAGATATTAAGTTGTTCTATAATTATTCCAGTTTATATAGGCTATTTAAATTCATAGATGACGGTAAAACAACGAAGGAAGGATTTTTGTTATTATTCAGGTACAAATTCATTATTCTATGGAGCAAAGTTTGAACAGAACCCAAAGTAAAGAGATTTTTATTCATCCGTTAAAAATAAAGGAGCTATAAAAACAAAAGGAAAAGAAAAAGTCAAATCACAACATGTTAAAAGAAAAAAAATCAAGAATAAAGGATGAGAATGATTACGGGTTATAATTTACAATTGTGTTAATTGTATAAATCTACCATAACATTTTTTTCTTATGCTGGAAGGATAGGATGTCATATGCTGTTTCTAGAACTGTACCTGTAAATGAACCCATTCTGAAATCACTGTCCTTAAACATAGAAAATGAAGCCAAATCGTGCAGAAAATGAAAGGTCTGAGTAAATTATGGCATGCAGTAGACTTCCATATGTCACCCCAACTGGATATATGTCAGTATGTTGATAGACAGACATGAAGTTATAGTGTGGATTTCTGGCTGTTTCACTTATATTTCATATTGTAAAAGTTACAAATACAAATTATAGTGAGAAACTTGCTGGATAGCTAGGTTATTGTGCCTTTTGTACATAGTTAAATATTGAATACTGTCATCTGTAGAGTATGCTGGTAGCTAGAAAACGAAATCAATAGTGTCATTGTAAGGAAGTGTGTACATATCAACTGTATAGCTACCTGGGATTAAACATGTGTAATGTTTCAGTGTTTTGGTGTAACATTATTATGCAACAGATGAATTATTTGAAATTATTGCTTCATGTATTTTTTTTTCTTTCAGGCTAACCAGGTACATTGTATTACTCTGTGTCACCAAGCTGTTAAAGGCTTTAGGAATTTTTGAATCCTATGATCTGCTTAAAGTGGTCCACATTGTTCAGTTCATCTTCATACTCAAATTGGGGTAAGTTTTCCCCCTTCTTCCTAGACATGTACAATTTTTTTGGCTTTATGGAAACATTTGATTTTAATCTGACTTATGGAGATATACTAATCTTTAAAGTATGTTTCTTTCCCCTTAGGTGTTCATTGGTATTACTATTCTTCCAAAAACCTTTCTCCTCTGGAAAAGTTGTTACAAAACGCCAGGTAACATTTTATCCCTCTATCCTGCTGCTGAAGTTATTAGTTGCATGACCAAAGATTTTGTCTTAACATGTATGTACTGTGCATGATTTGTAGGGTTACTTTTTGTTGGCACAAATTTAAGTATCCTGAAAAAAGTTGACAGACAGCAGCTTGCCCTGCCAGTCAGTTTAATTGCATCTGCAGCTCCTACAGCATCAAACTTGCTGACACATGTTCACGCTTAACAGTCTGTGTTGTAAAACTATGGTGCACATTTACTGTAGCAAATACTTGTTTTACTGCCAATACTTTTATCAACCTTGCACTCAAAAGTGACAGTAAGTAGACATGCCAGGAGTTTCAGTCCTGAACACTGTAAGGACAAAAATGTATGTAAGTGCTTTAGTCTCAGACAGTCACAGAGATTTTGAACAAAGGTAGTCTTTGTTTTCATGATTAGGGTACACGCATATTTTGGGATATTAAGTTCTGCAGCGCTAACGTGTTTTTGGCTGAAGTAATAATGGCCTTATAGGTTTTGCTTTGATTGTTATTCTAAATGCTCTTTCCCCTCAACTTCCTTTTCAGTGGGTCCGAATCCTCAAACATGCTGTCATCAGCTGTATAATATCACTACTGGGATTCTTCGGCCTCACGCTCTGTGGACCTTTACGGTATTATGATTTCACTGCAGTATGATTTTCAAAGAAAATACTCATGGCTGTTTCACACATCTGGTTATTTGGCAAGGGGTGAATTTGTGTGATCATCCAGTTCTCAATAAAAGAAGGTATTAGGCCTTTTCAGGACAATACACCAGGCGCAAAGCAAACAAATCTTAAATTCACATTCTAGGGTAACCTGTGTGTGTGAAAATGTGAAGCGTGGCTGTTGCCTCTGATGACCTTGGTTGCAGTAATTAATAAATGGCCTGTATGGGCTCAGTTATGTGGTCGTGAAAAGTGAAGCGGTTTTGTCTTGTCTGTTCAGGACACTGCTGCTGTTTGAACATAGCGATGTGGTGGTCATCTCCCTTCTTAGTGTTCTCTTCACTAGCTCTGGCGGAGGACCCTCCAAGGTAAGGACAGAAAACCTGTTTGTGTGTTTCTCTGTGTATCCCTGTGTGTATCTGGTGGATGGATGGACCGTTACTGTTTTCTGTGAAGTGCTGGGAAAGGTGACAAATATACACACACGTAGTAATAACCCTATTGTTAATGGGCATTAACCTCAAATTAATACCTCTTTTATTTCTCAGGAACTGTTCAGGGATATTCTACTATTAGATATAGAGATATAACATGCAAGGCAAGCAGTGTAGTAGTATGTAGTATGCAGTTAGTAGTATGATAAATTCTGTTATAATTTGTTATATTTTTGCTTTGATTCTGTGATGTTATATGTATTTATTACTGTTCTTGAATAAAGGTTGTTAACTGAAGTACCAGCCTAAACAGAAAACTCAAGATTATTTCTAATTTCTTAGATTAGTATATACATCCTGATAATATTGCTTAGTACTGTTAAACTGCATCAGAAGAATTTGTTCTTATCTAAATCTAAATTACTGAAGAAGCAAGCAAGGTATGTATGACAGTTATAAGATACCCACACTGCACACAGACTGCACCGAACCACAGTGACCACAGCGTTTGGTTCATTGCATTGATTTTGTCCTCTTTCTGCTCTAGACCAGAGGAGCTGCTTTTTTCATCATTGCTGTGATCTGTCTCCTGCTCTTTGACAATGATGACCTCATGGCAAAAATGGGAGAGCACCGTATCCTTTGTCTGAGGAAGCACTTTACCTGTTAACAGTAGAAAGGAACATGCCTGAACATGTCCTTTGAGGAGCATTTTCTGTCACAGTTTATTTGGAACTGGCAGATGTGTCTGGGGGCATTTTGCGAAGAGGAGAGGATAATTCTCAATGTATCTTAAAAATAAGTACTCTGATAGCAGCACCATGGTGATTTTGAACATTGAGTTATAAATTTTGCACCACTAAAATCGTATATACAAAATACCATTACAAAATCATTGTTCACTGAATTCAGGCCTAAAGTCACTCTAAACACTGCAGTATTTTGTGCTTATCTTTGAGCAGCGTATTTTAGTTCTTAGCATTGTTTAATTTTTACACTGTTTTTGTAACATTGAGTGGCTTCTGAATTTGTGATGATGTCTCTAAGCATGGAAGAATGCACTGTTTGCTTAAATTTGTTATTCATAGGTAGATGTGACTGGTTTATATGAAAATTGTATGATATTTTTTATATTGTGATGTGGAGGACAGATGTGTGTAACACGCTGGGTTGCGCTCACTACAGTGATATTGGACTTAACAGTCATGCCTGTAGCTGAAGGACACCATGACAGTGCCCTCACTCATGCCCTCTACACTGCCATCTCGTTTCTGGGTGTGGCAGACCACAAGGTAAGCCAATCAAAGTATAGGGTGGCACTCCTGCTGGAGGTCTCCACACGATGATGCTTTGGTTACCATGCAGCATGAGGAGAATTGGTCTTCTTGGTATTCCCTTCTAGAAAATTGCCATGTGGTGTTTTTTTTTTTTGTTCTATTTAAACCATGGAGAGATATGTCAGTATCTACACCAATCTCTGCTTTGGTTTCTCCTTTCTCTCAGGGTGGAGTGGTCTTGCTGGTGTTGTCCCTGTGCTTGAAGGTGGGCTTCAACACAGTGTCAAAGAAACTTTCTGTGGAGATTGGGGGAGCGAAACGCCTCTATGCCCTGTCAAACCTGGTCTCTGCTGTAGTTCTGCTACCTTGGGTCATTGTCCTGTCTGCAACCACAGAGGTAAGGAATTGAAACAGTCAGTAAGCTCAGGTCAAACAGGAAGAAAAAGAATTAAGATGTCAGCAGTACTGAATCACAGTTTAACAACTGCATCCATCTACATTCCATCATCTGAAAATGGGCTAACACTAAACAGGTGTAGTGTAATGAATACAGTAGTAATTGGAACTGAAACATATGTCAATAATTACTGTTTACTTTTCCTCATGTTCTCTGACCTGAGTAATGCTGCAACATGAGAAGGAGGATGCAAACACATGAATAAAACCACTGACTTGAGAGTAGTCTTTGATTGCATTTGTTGCCGGTTCAATCCCCGCTGGGACACTGCCGCTGTACCCTTGGGCAAGGTACTTAACCCACAATTGCCTCAATAAAATATCCAGCTGTATAAATGGATAACATTGTAAAAAAAGAACTGTAACCTATGTAAGTCGCCTTGGATAAAAGCGTCTGCCAAATGAATAAATGTAAATGTTGGCTAATGTGAATTCTGAAACACCCCCCATCCCCCCGGTTGATTTGTGTCTGATGCCCTCAGAGCAAGGTGGAGTCCTGGTCGTCGCTGATCATGCCGTTTGGGATGATCGTTTTCTCGGTGATGATCCTCGACTTCTACGTGGAGTCCATCTGCGTCACCAAGATGGAGGCGCCCCGATGCGCCCGCTATGGCTCAGTCTTCCTGTTTCTCGGCGGGCTGCTGCTGGCCAACTTCTGGACCCACCCGCTGACCGACCAGCTCCGCTCTGTCAGCAAGTCCGGCCAGCAGGACAGCACTGAGCACGTGCTCTCTGGAGGCGTCGTCGTCAGTGCCATGTTCTTCATCCTGTGTGAGTGCGAGGGATTTGTGCTGCCAGCCCCCTTCCTCCAAGGCTCTCTGTTTTGGGTCCATGATAAGTGAAACACACGGTGTCCAGGGAATGAGGGGGAGCTTCGTAGAAGGGGAGAGTGGGCAAAGGATATGCAAGGTTTTACATGTTGGAACCTAAACAGGTCAGTTAGTTTTATGAGCAAACTGACACACGCGAAAGCTGAACTGCATCTGTGTAAGAAAAAATAGCAGGCAGGTGCATAGAGAATGTACTCAGGAGTTGGAAATGGATCCTTTAGTATTCCTGTAGAGCGGTGAAGCAAGCGCAGTATTCACAAGAATTTGTCATTTCTCCTGGGTGCATGCTATCATACTGTTCCAGGGGTAGCCAGTTATGGTCCCTGGAGTGCCACAGTTGTTTCTGGGTTTTGTTCCATTTGTTCCATCAGCTGTAAAAAGCGTAATTGCATGAATTGTTCTGCTAAATTAATGCAAGTGAGGTACTCACCATTTCACCATTCAGACTGAATCATTACATTATTGGCATTTTAGCAGACACTCTTATCCAGAGCGACTTACATAGGTTACAGTACATGTTACCCATTTATACAACTGGAGGCAATTTCGGGTTAAGCACCTTGCCCAAAGGTACAACAGCAGTGCCCCAGTGGGGAAGTAACCCCCTCAACCTTTTGGTTACCAGTCCTGCTCCTTACCTACTATGCTGCACTGCCGCCCAGTCTGGATTCATTCAATGTAGTGACTGCTTCAATCATATGATCAAGAGCTCAGGTGGAGCAAAAACCAGAAACACATCACACACCCTGGGTTCAGGATCTCCTTCCTTTGCATTAGCCACTTTAGTTCAATACCTTCTCCTTTTTCCTCTTCACAGCTGACAGTATTTTGTCATCCCCGTCCAAGAAGGGGCAGAAGGGAACGCTGGTTGGGTACTCCCCTGAGGGGACCCCCCTCTACAACTTCATGGGGGATGCTCTCCAGCACACGTCCCAGTCACTGCCCCGCTTCATCAAAGACTCCCTCAAGCAAATCCTAGAGGAACACGACTCTCGCCACATCTTCTATTTCCTCTGTCTCAACCTGGTGAGAATAGTCAACAAGTACCCTATGTAACAAACAGTCGCTGCCACATGGCATATATATTAGTACATATGTACATATAGTACATAAATTATTTTTATCCTTTATTTAACCAAGGAAACCCCGTTGACACTGAAACCTCTTTTGCAAGGACCTTGCAGGGACCTGACAAAAACACAGTTAAACATAGTTACAAAGACAATTGATATGATACATTGACAGAGGATAATGAGATAATACCAAGGGTATTCAGAAAATGAAATTCGACTGTCCAGTTTGAAGTCGCTGTTTTTTAAAAGCTGTTTTGTTAAGTTCAATAGAGGGTTTTATGAATTTTAAAAAGAAGCAGTGGTAACTAGAATGAGGGTGGTAGTTGATGGAATTCCAATGGAGTAGAAAACTTAGGTAAAAATAGCAGCTTTGTAGCTTTAACTGGCTTGGAAGAAAAAATTTTACTTGACAGTATATTCCCTGATTGATTTGCTTAGCAGATGCCCTCATCCAGAGAGGTTTACACATCTTGCATTTTATATCTGTTTATGTCTATATCTATATATACATAAATGGTGTTTACTGAAGCATTTCAGGTTAAGCACCTTGCTAGGAGGATCACAGTACAGATAGGTCTACATATTACAAAATAAAAGCAGATAATTAAATCAGAAAAGTCAGATAAGACACAACTCATTTCCAAGTCTGTATCATTCTGTCTTTAGCCCCATGAATCCAAGCAGTACCAGCATTTCATGTGAATAACATGAAAAAGGTCCAAATCCAGTGACTGTTAGAGAGAATGTGATAGCTTCTGTTGTAGAGCAAGAATGTTCTTGTTTACTTTGAGCCCAGTCAGCCAGATATATTTTTGATGCAGTGCTAGCTGAAAAAGAGGCATTCCCATTCAGTTCATACTAGTGTCTGAAACCCTGCCACTCTAACATTGCAGGCCTTCACATTCGTCGAGCTTTTCTATGGCGTGTGGACCAATAGCCTGGGCCTGATCTCCGACGGGTTCCACATGCTGTTTGACTGCTCAGCGCTGGTCCTGGGGCTCTTCGCCGCGCTCATGACCCGCTGGAAAGCCACGCGGATCTACTCCTACGGGTAGGTCCAAAGGCAGGGATGGTGACACTGCGCTCGGCTGGCTTGAATGAAAAGCCGCCATTGATGTTTAACTTCATCTCTGTGTTACACTTAGCTATGGCCGTGTGGAAATTCTCTCTGGGTTTATCAATGGCCTCTTCCTCATGGTCATCGCTTTCTTCGTCTTCGTGGAATCAATCACCCGACTTATTGATCCTCCCAACATCAACACAGAGATGTTAACGGTAAGTATGTTGCTCACACGGTAGTTTCATAGTGCTTGTTGTTGGGCAGTGGTACAAACCTTATTAAGAACTTGCTTGGTTAGACCATGCATGCCATTTTATGTTAGTATTATCCTTTTGGAATTGGATAATTTTCCGTTATCATATCCGATGACAAAACTGGACCAACTCACTACCAGTGGAAGATCGAAACAAAATTGATGGGTCAGACTTGTGACTTGGTCAGACTTTGATGTCTTTACTACAGTAATCCATATGTGTCATAATTTCATTGACACAATTCATCGTCATGAACCTTTTCAACCCCAACACCATAAACAGTCCAGTCAGTACACGACTTTTCCTCTCTTTTGTCCGTAGCCCGTCTCAGTCGGGGGGCTCATCGTCAACCTCGTGGGCATCTGTGCCTTCAGCCACGCCCACTCACACGGCGTGTCCAAGGGGGGATGCTCATCGCATGACCACGGCCACTCCCACCACGGGCATGGAGACCACAGCCATGGGGGCCATGGACACAGTCACGGTGGACACGGACACGCCCACAGCCATGGGCACGGACACTCCCACAGCTCAGGGGGTGGAGGGATGAACGCCAACATGAGGGGTGCGCTGGAATTTAACTTTCTGTAATAACTGAGCAGCAGACTGGGGTAGATGAACTTGCAGATCCCTATGCTCTTGTCCTGGAAACACCACAGCGGTTAGGGATTTGGACCTGTGGGAGGTTCACAGGTTCAGATCTCTGGTTCACGGTGCTGTTGTGCCCTTGAGCATATGCTTAACCAAACTGTATACAAGTGTATGAATGGATAGTATGCAGAGATATAATACAAATTGAACAAGGGCATCTTCCCAGCAAACATGTGATAGCCATCATGGGACGGGTGGTAGGCACATGCCTCTGGTGGTGGGCTGTGCGTGTTGCATCGGGTCTGAGGTATATCACTGCTCCCTTTTGCGATGTTTCAGGTGTCTTCCTGCACGTCCTGGCTGACACCCTGGGCAGCGTGGGGGTTATCATATCCACAATCCTCATTCGACAGTTCGGCTGGCTCATTGCGGATCCCATCTGTTCCCTGTTCATCGCTGTGCTAATATTCCTCAGCGTCATCCCTCTTTTGAAGGATGCATGTGAGGTTCTCCTGCTGAGGATCCCTCCCGAGCATGAAAAGGACCTCAATAACGCGCTAGAAAAGGTTAGCCAATTTGGTCTGCAACAGTCTCGCATTTTGATTTGTTTATAAGCCGTTTTCCAGGAGGCAGCTAGCAAGTTGCAGCCTGTTTGCAGCATGTTTCCACTCCACTGTGAGGGTGATTGACTAATGGCAGATCTCACAAACCTGTACCACACCCATGTTGTGTGCTCATTCCTCAGATACAGAAAATCGAAGGTGTGCTGTCCTACCGTGACCCTCATTTCTGGAGACACTCTGCTAGTGTCATAGCTGGAACCATCCACCTACAGCTGATGTCAGATGTTGTGGAGCAGAGAATTATACAGCAGGTATGTTATTTCATACTAAGACTTCTCAGGATTTTGCTGGAGATTTGAGGGGTCAATTACTTGAGACTGGCAGATGGGTTGCATAAATGCAACATCCCACAAATCACTTGTAGCATTACATCTGCTGTTGCAGTATTATTTTTCTTACACTCAATTTCTATACTGGTACTGTTTCAGGCTACACCTGCATTACTGTACACCCCTTTGAAATGAGCACAGCAGCTGTGTACACAGATTGGGTTACTTTGCTGTGGCAGTGGAAAGTGAAGGTCCACTGTTCCAATGACTTTGCTCCCATCTTGACTTTGCTTCCATCAGGTGACTGCAGTGCTTAAAGACGCAGGAGTGAACAACCTCTCAGTGCAGGTGGAGAAGGAGGCCTACTTTCAGCACATGTCTGGACTCAGTACTGGATTCCATGAGGTTCTAGCCATGACGAAGCAAATGGAGTCCATGAAATATCTGAAAGATGGGACATATGTCATGTAAGAGGCTTTCAGTGGGAGCAAATAAATAGCAATGCTGAAACTAGAATAAAACTGTGTGTTGGGATTATTTCCCTCTGCTTATTTTTTGGATATTGATGTATAGATATCCTTATATATTTTGTAACTTCAATAACATGTAAGGGAAGTGCTTTTGCTTTAAACGAAGCAATCAAGGTTACTTAAATGAAAAGATAAAATTGATATTGAAGATGTTTCAGTTAAGTGTCAATGACCTGTAAATCTGAAAAAGCATTAAATGTTATAAAATAAGAAATGTGTATTTTTTCATATGAAAATGTTCAGTATTGCCCTATTTATTTGAGTTTTTCATAAGTTGCCCCTAATTCCATATCACTGCAGGGGTTCTTTTTTGCATCTCCATGATTTTTGTTGTAACAGGTTACCAAATGCTGTTTCTCTGGCTGATTAACCAATAAAGATCTCTCAATTAGTTATTCTGCTTCAGTAAAATCACTTAATGGGCACTTATGTGAATTCACTGCTGTGGAGAAGGAAACACTCCTTGTTTAACATTCGGCATGTTCCCGTGTTTTCCTCAGTGATTATGTCAGCACATACTATGTGTAGATGATGAATTTGTCAGGACTCATAGTAGCTAATGTTAAATGCCATACTAGTAAACTACATGCAGTTGAATTAGTCTCTGAACATAGTTTGATTACAAGTATTAACAGAACTGTGACATTACATGGTGAAAGCCTTCAACTTCTGTGTAGGTAGTCAAGGAGATGTAGAGAAACAGTTTCCATGTTTATTGCTGTAAAATGCTGTTAACAAACCAAGAGGTAGGCTTTCTGAATTCTCAGGCTTGGAAACCCACATGTGATGTAAAAAATGTAGGGCTGAACAGCAACAGAAGCTGAGCCGACCATCCAATAAATTAGCTTTTATTCTCTGCATTGTTTTTCATCTGGATCTGAACCTGCAGTTTATGCCTGACCTGCTTTGATTTCTTATTGTGATGGTTGATGAGGACCCTGTGATGGACCCTGTCTGCAATAGAAATAAGGTGGTGTTGTACAACTGCATCAAATCAAATACCTCCCAGATAGCAGTAGACTCAGGGGCGGATCCGCTACATTTCTGAGGTATTACATTTTGGGGGACTGTTAGGGCACATTCTGCTTGTCCTCACCCATTTCCAGTGCACCTCATCTGGGTTATATTCTGAAGGAATGTGTTTCCCCTGTGTTGCAGCTGGGGCAGTGGAACTGCCCAGTCATCTTGTCTGTGGCCTCAACTACCATTTTAATTTCTTTCAGGGACAGTGCTCAACCACAGTGTAGCCCACTTCCAAACAGGTGGCTGTGTGCTGCAGCAGGACGAGTGTACATGTACCTCCAAGGATTCTCTGGAAGGTTGAGTTACGTGCTGAAAATGGTACAATTCTTTGCGGTGGTACAAATGGTACAACCCTTGCTCCGTGTCTTCACCACCTCCTGCTGTAATGCCACCAAGGCTGTTCAGCCCAAGCTACCGGAAACTCATCCTGAGCAACACCAACCAACAGCCCATTGAAACCAATACAAAGACAGGGTTAAACGCAAAAACAAAGCAATACAAAAAAGTGCTTGGAACACCCCGCAATGGACCGCTTTTAATCTGCGAGTCCTGTCGGCTGTTTCCAAATATGGTGACAGTAAAGGATTAAATCCGTTAAAATAAACGCGTACGCCACTAAGCCATTTTCACCTCAATAATTTCTAAGTTCAGACACCGAGCTGGGTAGCTAATTTAACTGCATTTTTAAATCAGTATTCTACTGACAAGACTTAAAATTAGTATTTAAGAGGGGAAACATGTAGTTTGCACTATAACCTATTTCCCTATCGCCCTATACGTATTTAAACTGCTAATATTAAAGGGAAATGGAAACTAAGGAAAGCTTCCTTGCTAAGTATTTTCAGCAAGTAGCCGTGAAATATGTGTGACATTTCTAACAATGACTTATATGTATGTTTTCCTTCTTTATTTTATAAATTGGATTACCATGTGTTAAGTTCTAGAACAATAACATCTACAGATATAAATTTGATACATTGTTGCTACGAATCGTACGCCACTGTTCGAAAAGCTTCCTTTGCAAAATAATAATCACATGACCACGGGTCGTCCTAGTAACGCATTCTAAAGAGGCGTGTATCATCCAATCAAATGCTGCTTACAATGAAGAGCAGCGAATGAGATTCGAGCGAGCGACGATTTAAACTAAAGCAGAGGAGCATAGCTAGTACCCAACTTGTGAGTTGCAGTTACGGTTTTGGTGAGCAACAGTACGGTTTGAAGATGGCTCTTCGTTTAACCAGGGTAAGCGTGCTCGTTTTCATTCGTTGTTAATGTATGGAGAAATGAAGGAATTTAGCGGGCTAGTTGTAAACAGTGATGTGTTTAACGTTGCTTGTATAAGCTTGATTTTCTTGCGATATCTAACTACATTGTTTGGTGCAGGTCGAGTAGATTCTTTCATCAACTTAATAGCTTGCAAGTTGTTTCTTATGAAAGCCAGGTGCTATATATATGTAGCATTACCTTGGTAACACTTCGTGCAGAGTACCTTTTTTATCTCAAGGAAACTGAGTTGATTCAAAGCAATTCACGAACTGAACGCCACAAGCTGGTTGCGAACGGCCTCGCCCAATATGGTCTAGCTAGACTCATCTAAACTTGTTTTGATGTGTTGCATCGTCCTTTCAAAAGAGGCAGGTTCTTGTGCCTTTCGAAAGTGATTTAATTCGAACGCTTTGCCGTGTAGAATTCTCAGCTGGCGGCAGAGAATCGAACTGCCGTGGCGGGGAAGGTGGCGATGGCTACAAAACCCAGTCTGAGGCCGCGGGCTGTGCTGGGGGAGATCGGAAATAAAACCGCCGCTCCACGACAAGGCCTTAAAAAGGTAAGCCGCGTATCTGAAACATCCACTGGTGAGTGCTGGAGTAGAGCACGTATGGTGACGACTTTTCCCTACAGGAAGCCAAGGTTGAAATCCCTAAAGTCGTTCAGAGGAAACCAAGTAAAGTGGAGAAGGCCCCAGAGGTGCAGGTGCCCAAAAGAAATGCAACAAAGAAAGTGGAAAAGCCAGTCCAGGTGAGTTGTGTACTGAAAGCTTTCCTCTGATTTGGAAGATTTGCCTGTGAATGCTAGAAAAGTTCAGCTTTGCTGTAATTGAATCAAATTTGTAATCTGTAGGATGATCTTGTTCCATCATTGGCTTGGCATGAACATAAAATAAAACATTCTCTTGGGCAGGTGTTACCAGAGCCCACATCTCCCACTCCCATGGAGACATCAGGCTGTGCCTCAGATGATCTGTGCCAGGCTTTTTCAGATGTGTTGCTGAATATCAAAGATGTGGATGCTGATGACTATGATAACCCCATGCTCTGCAGTGAATACGTCAAGGATATCTACCAATATCTCCGTCAGCTTGAGGTCAGTTTGGCACAAAGGTGACTTCAGCTTTGCTTCTGACAAGTCTCCATTGCCAGAATTTGGAGATTTGGTGGGCCATGCTGAAAAGTGGTCACTACAGCTGCAACTGATCTACTCCTGACCTTGTAGATTTGCACATGCATAGAAATCTTGAATCAAGACCCATTGCAACTTGAGATGAATAATGGTGGATTTCTCAAAGCATTGGAGTAGAGACAACCACCACATGTGAGGAAGCCATTTTAAGCAGTTGGCCAATGTTAGTCAGTTTGGCTTTGGAGTTCAGGTAACACCAGGGAGCCCCTCACTAAAGTAAGACATGAGCTCTTAATGGTTCTCACTGGTCATTAAATGTCCTGAAATGTTGGTGGTCAGTTAATCTGATTTTCATGCCACATGTTATGCAGTGTTTCTCTTCCATATGCATTCCTGTGGCTGCAGTTTGATTCTCAGCCTTTTTATAGGTTGACCAGGCAGTCAGACAAAGATACCTGGAGGGACAGGAAGTGACTGGAAATATGCGTGCTATCCTCATTGACTGGCTGGTCCAGGTTCAGATGAAATTCCGCTTGCTCCAGGAGACTATGTACATGACTGTAGGGATCATTGACCGTTTCCTTCAGGTAAGCTGACATTCATCAGGTCTCTAGATCTCTTCCTTTGACATGCAATGTGGTCACTGACTGCTTCTGTCTTCAGGATCACCCTGTACCCAAAAAGCAGCTCCAGCTAGTCGGTGTGACGGCCATGTTCATCGCCTCCAAATATGAAGAGATGTATCCACCAGAAATCGCAGACTTTGCCTTCGTCACGGACCGTGCATACACCACAGCTCAGATCCGAGACATGGAGATGAAGATCCTGAGGGTGCTGAAGTTCAGCTTCGGCCGACCTCTCCCCCTCCAGTTCCTGAGACGGGCCTCAAAAATTGGCGAGGTAAAGCCGTGACTGGAGCCCAGTTCAGTGTGTAAAGTGCTGCCCCTTAAAAGGTCACCTTGTTTTACAGCTGACATGCCTTGTTCCATGTTGTCAACATTCCCCTTTTTGGTGCCTTTTGGTAACATGTTCTTGTGATGGAGCAACTGCTGTCCAAGCACAATTTCCACTTGACATGGGTGGAAGACTTCTGTAGTGTCATGGACCCTCATCTATCTTATGACTTGTGTACAGGTGACTGCAGAATATCATACCCTGGCAAAGTACTTTGTGGAGCTCACCATGGTGGACTATGACATGGTCCACTTCCCACCCTCCCAGGTGGCCTGTGCTGCATTCGCTCTCACACTGAAGGTTTTCAACAGTGGTGAATGGGTACGTCCCTTTCTTTATTGCCCTTTACTGCCATGCTGTACAGTGCACCTCCTTGACCTGACATCTCTTGCAGACTCCTACACTCCAGCATTACATGAACTATGCAGAGAGCAGCCTGATCCCTGTGATGCAGCACATTGCCAAGAATGTTGTAAAGGTCAATGAAGGGCTTACAAAGCACATGGTGAGTAATTGGAGGCAGTCCATTCTGTGCTTGGCAAAGGCTTGTGTACCCTCCATCCCCAACTAGTCTGACGAGCAACTATCATGATTGAGTGACAAACTTTCCCCACTTGCAGGCGGTCAAGAACAAATACGCTAGCCAGAAGCAGATGAGAATCAGCAATCTCTCCCAGCTGAAGTCATCCCTCATTAAGGACCTGGCAGCACAAGCGTCTTAAGATGCATTCACTGAGCACCATGTGCTTTTATTGTATAAAATTGTGCATTTTTTTTTTTAACCTTTTAAATAAAGATTTTACTAGTCACCAGAGTACTGATGTGTCTAATTGCAACATGGGCAGTGCAAACATATTGGGTATCCAAGGTTAACTGTAGAGGCTTCCTTTTGTAGGTGAAGCACTACATGGTCCTGTAGGCATGAAATGCCTGCATCTGTACTTCTGCACTAACTTCAGATCCACTCATTGTGGGTTGGTGTGCACACACTAGTTCTCAGCATGCGGCGCAGCATTGCTGGATAAACTGATTCCGGTGTCTATAGTTGACTGCTACTTGTATGTTGGCTTTTTTTGTGTGTGACTTGAACTTTTATTGTGTAATTTAGTTGAATAAACTTCTACTGGAACCACAATTTTCTCAAGTTTCTGGCCACCTTGAAATTTGAACCATGTGGTAACTGCTGCATGAAGCAACTATAGCTAGTCCTAGTATTGGGACCCTAATGCCTCATCACATTGCTTTGTAGTATTGCTGCATTTCATGTATCTAGCTTATATTCATCCTAAGTGCACTGGGTCTACATAGTAGACAAGGTGGTTCAGTTACCACTTCTGTCTCCATGGAAACTATGTTGCATTTCTTCCATTCAATTCAGTGTTGTGGGACTCCCCAGTCCAGTTTGGCTTTTCATCTAAAGTATATTAAATCATATTGATTGCCTGGATGTGCTGTCCAGTCTGGGTACAGGTTTTACTTTGTTACTGGCCATCCTTTCTGAATCTTGGACATCAGACCATCAGTCTAAAGTCTGTAGACTGAGACTAGATTTCTGTGGGTATTTTGCTGTATGGGAGTGGCTCTCCCCAGGTAGGAATACTGAGCCAGTAAAATGTTAATGCAATTCAATTTAACTTGATTTGACACATTGCAATGCTTTCAGAAGTATATTTGCCACCCCCTTCCATTCAGTTATTCTTCAGAGCACAATCACTTTGTTTACATTTGGCGTTGACTCAGGCTGTGTACAGTGTGACCTTGGGTAAAATCCGGTTGAGCTGTCTGAACAGATTCCATTGGCAAGAAATCCATTTTTCCCCTCAAGCATTGAAATTGAAAGTGCGGAGAGGGGAAAATGCTGTTTCTCAACAGATGAGTAGACAGTGTTTCTATTGTAAATTTAATCTGGGGTGGAGAGGTCTCGTTTTGAAAATTAAAGGGAAGGGGAGGCAGTTTCATCCTTGATTTGTGCTGTTCCAAAAAATAGCCTCTTCCAAAAAGGCACACAACCCTTGTTTTAGTTCGTGTTAATATGAATTTTAATTTGCTTTGAATTTTTCATCATTGAAGGCAAGTGCTTTAAGTGAATTTGAGTAAGCGACATCTTGCATCACGTTTGTATGTTTAGTTGTACTTCTGCAATATAATTTTCAGGTCTCCCAAAATTCTTCAGGCGTTCACCGTTCAAATCATTTCCCTATTTTCTCCACTAGAGGGAGCTCGAACCAAAGTTTTAAAGAACGACATCTGACATGTTTCAATGCGGTTTTGACAGGTTGCGCAATTTGTATTGCAGTAAGAATATCACTAACACCTCAGCGGTGACATACAAATCAACACTACAAAGTACATTTGTTCATCAGTCATGTACATGGGGACTTAAATCTGAAATTTTCCGCAGCTCAAAAAAGGAGGCTAGCCTTGTGTTGAAATGGAGCCTTAAGCAGTTTCTCTGTTACACTATTCACACCATTTAGGGTTAAGCCTCAGTTTGCAATCAAAGGACACAGCTAGCTAAAAGAACTTACCAACACTAACTGACCCCTTTTACGTTGGCCTGAGAATCCGAGGTTTGCCTTTAGTATCTATGGGTTGTTTCGGGTTATCTCTCCCGGGAACACTACTTGGTTCCAGAGCTGGGTCCGACCCGATAAATTCCCACGTCTGCGTCAGTGCAGATGGGGATCGCGGGATTGTTATTTACTTACAGCGTACTCCTGGTTTTTCCACCCATATTCGTCTATTGTTGCCCCTGCACTCATAATATTATTATGGGGGACATCAGACAAGCTATCCCCCTGTATAGACATTATCGCCGACTTCGAGTTCAGATTCCTTTCTCACAATCGCACGATTCAATGCAATCGAGTACTGACCCAACGCCAGCTCAAACTGCAGTATTGCGGGGAACTGGATTAAAATTAGCACCATGAATTTACTGAGAATAAAAATTTAAAATCCGTCCCTGAACAATGAAAACCATGCCGGCAATTATGTTCTTTGTCCGTTTTGGCCATAACTTATTTCACAAAAACGCGAAATTTTTTAGATATCAAGATAGCTAACTGTCAATTCAGCAAAGCAAGTTAATTGGCAAATTCGCGACTAAACTACTGAAATTAATAACTTTGCCAAAAAGGAAAGAAAAAGGGTGATGAGGAAAGGGAAGTGGTCAGCAGATACGACCTTCGACTGCAATTCCCTTCCTAAAATGACTTAAATTAACCCGTAACATCTCGAATGCCTTCGTTTTATTCGTCGGTAAACTACAATCAGCACGGAACTCATCTGAGCAGCAGCGTCTTTTCTGACCATTTCGCACACTCTAACTGGCAAACTGGATTGGAGTCGTCCTGTGTAAACGGGAGGAACACAGGAAAGTACTGGTTTCACAGCTTGGTATAAACGAACCATAGTGGGGAAGAAAACGGGGATTCAAATCGGGTTTATGTGTAAGTGGGGCCACAGAAAACACGCAGCCGCGTAGATGGGCTGCACGTGCTGCCAAACTGGTGTAAAGGGCAAGTAAAACACCACCAGAGGGCCTCTCACTGCAGAGTACAGGAAACATCTGCACACACATCCAGGTCAAAGGTCAAATGTCTGCTGCATTCCCTTTTCTGAAAATTTACTATTAGCAGTAATAATAATTCACCAAAACACCTGCCTCTTTGGTTCAATACTTGTGATACAGGTGTCTGTTCCTTGTTACTTTGCCCGTTATAAAATGTTAAATGTGATTAAAAAATGTAACAGCACATACCCTGAAATCATTTGTGATCCATTTATACTCATGGTTTCTAAAGTAAGATTAATGTTTTATTTGAATTGATATTGGTCATGATTTTTCTTTTCATTTACTGCAAGAAGTGATGAACAAGGTATTGCTTTGGTATATGTCTAGTCTATGGGTTTGCAACACTGAATCATTACTCCAGAGACTTTTAGTATATGTACTATAACAAGCAACTGTCTTCTGACTTAAGCAATGGTCTAGACCTTTTAGTTACAGTATTTGATAGCAAGCTTGTTTATACTGCAAATGATCCGAGTAAATCCCTAGTCCAGGTCAAGTATCTGCATTGGAGAGGAGCAAGATCACCATTGTGCGGTCAGTCTCACTGATGAATGGCGAGGCCAACATGAAGGACCATCAGACATTTCCTACTGCGCAGTGCAGTGCACTGAAAGTCACTGGTGATACATGCTAATGGACACGGTGATGGGGGGAGAAGTCATCGCTCAGCTGATCCTAAGCTTTTATCTGCTGGAACTGTGGGGTCCTTAGGGAAGCGCTTTCCACTGGATTCTCTGGGGAGCCGCAGGGAGCATATGCTGTCCAAGCTGCTGAGCAGTTCAGACACAGGCCTCGCTTGTCTCTCCCGCAGGGTTCCTGTGAGGACGGTTACCAGTGACAACCTCACAAAAAAAAAAAAAAAAAAAAAAACTGAATACAACAGTGACAATGCAGACCAACTCAGCAAAAGATCCTTGGATGGGGTGCTGAATAAAATGGCTGGATGGGTTTGAATAAAATTTAATATTTCTGGCCTAAAACATGCTTAGGGAAGACCCAGGGAAATGGAATGCTTCACTTCTCATGTCACATATGCTAAGCAGACAGCTGGACACAAATTTCTTGTAATGTAATGAGCTCAAAAAAGAAATGCAGAAATAGTAATTATTAATATAGTATTGATATATGTCAATGTATTGAGAACTGGAGCCAGGAAGTCTTAAATCAAAGATATGGTGCATCCACTGTGAAGACACCCAGCTATCACAATTTTGAATATACAAAAGAACTGTGGTGCTTATATGACAGGGACAAGTTGATAACAAATCACAGATCTCTGCCTTTATTGTGATGGCCAAAAGCTCTCTGAAAAAGTCTAAAGGGAAGGTGCTTGTTAAGTGAGTGCAGTCATATCACCATGTTTATTTAAAGTAAAACAGAACTAAGGCAGTGTGTACCAGAGGGAACAGAATGAAGGTGCTTTTGATTGCAAATAATAAATCACACATCTTTTAGAGACAATTTGCTTTGAATGGGAACCAGGCTGCACCTTGCACATTCAGTGACTGTGGAAGAAAATACAAACATGGCACAAAAAATGTACCCCCCCTCGCAATCCCAGGAAATGTACAGCAACATAACTTTAGAGTAGTATTCTCAAACACACCTTTATAAATATTTATGGCCTATACCGAAGACGTTCTGTTCTCTGAACATGGCTTATCTTTTCAGCTCCACCTTCGGCCAGTCTCCCCAGAGACGCATGATAATTAGTCTCAGTTACTTTGGAGAGCCATGCTTCTTTTAAACGCGGGCCCACGCTGAGAACTCATGCTTGAAGACTGAGGTCATGACTGGGCAGGGATATCAGTTTACAAGACAGATTCCTCCTGGAGGAAAAAAAAGGGAAAGAGTGAAGCCTTAAAGCCATACGGTCAAGGCAAGAGCCACTGTTTATCTGGAATATACATTGGAAAGGTAGAACTTAAATTTCACGAAAAGCCATTGCTTTAGACAACAAAATCAAAATACACCAGTTTAGCAGTGTCAGAAATATTTATTTGCTAATGTGACAATTAATTGGCTAAAATATCCATACAATGTGTAATATTTCTGATGTACCAAAAAATGTCATGATAAGAATGATGTAAAATGCTTTGTTTAATTATTCATACTCATACACTGTGAGAATCTTGAATTTACCTCTGAAAGCCTCTTTGATTTTTTCTTAACACAATAAAATCCCATATACAAAATAAGTGAAATACACAAAAGCAAAGTCATTATCGAGAGCTTTCGTTTATCAGTCCAAATGCTCGTTAGTCATCTCACTGGAACAAGATGGCCTTTTTACGAGCAAGAAACCAGTGCCCCCTTCGAACTGGGGTTGAGCCAGCGCGCACCCTCGCTCCTGCCTACTCCCTCACCGCGTCTGAATTCAATAATGACGAATTCAAACAAACACAGCACTAAAGCTACAATATTAAGGTTTCTGTGGGGTGCTAATAGGCGCGCGGCTGGCAACCCGACCAAATTCTCCCGACCTGGAATTGAAGCATAAATAAACACGAAGGCATTCATCTTCACAATTTATAGATTTTCAAATAAAACCCTAGTGTGCTTCCTGAACTTTACAGACCTCTGCTGCTCAATGGCACATGACGAAAATAAAAGGCCCTATTGTGGCCCTAACACTGCTCTGTTTCACCCAGGTGTGAAAAGGCACCCTTCCTTGGTTCATTCCAATTAACTGAGCTTAGCTTTCCTCTAACAGCGTGACCTTTATCTGCGTCAGGACTGAACTGGTGCGGTAGGTTCTGTCTGGGTCTTTTATCCCTTATATCCCCATCGTTTTCAGTAGCCCCATTAAAAAACAAACAAGAAAGAACCTAAGAACTGTTAAAGTCAGTGAGTACATTTCCTGATTTCTGCCACATGGAATTCATAGGAAAATTGTTTTGAAGACAGCTGACACACGTTTAACCCAATATTGAGCTTTTCATTTGAGATCTTGGCCTGTCTGGCTTGTGCTCTGCATTTGGCTTGTGATTCTTTCATCCTGAGGTTACTCTTAGGGGTATGCTGTATCTCCAAGATGTTGAGAATTGATTTAACAGGTTTGAAGGGGAAATAACAGAAAATACCATCAGAAATTAGATTTAAAAGAAATGATAGTCCATTTCTATAATATTTTTGCTCTGTTTTTATTAAATCCAATGTATAGCATAGCAAACTGTCTCTAATTACACCTACTGTAAGAACTCAACCCTACAAATTATAATACTGGCTAAACATGATGCTTCCTTCCTCAAGGCATGCCTGTAAAAGCTGTGTGTTATTGTACGAGTGTATGTGTTGATCCCGTCATAGTAGGCATTCTGTACTGGAAATGTTTATTGATGCTTTGAATGTGAATACAATGTCTTTTAAAAGTATACCAGA
The DNA here is from genome assembly GCA_019176425.1 of Megalops atlanticus. Taxonomy (NCBI): domain Eukaryota; kingdom Metazoa; phylum Chordata; class Actinopteri; order Elopiformes; family Megalopidae; genus Megalops; species Megalops atlanticus. The sequence continues at coordinate 24,542,932 of CM032880.1, forward strand.
GTTAAGCTGAAACTCCCCAAAAGTGCAGGCGCTGGGAGAGATTGGTTTCTGTTGATGTGTGTGATGTCATAATTGGATCTGTCTGTTTTGTTTCAGTATTGTTGGAGATAAGGAAATGTTCCTCATCTTATCATTTATGTATTATTTAACTTTAACTGTCAGTGTAGTTATTAATCATAAGCACAAAGCTGAGCCCCTTATTACTAAAACCCAATCTGTGTGCATTATGTGATAGGTATCATGACGATATGCAATAAAATATATCTGTCAGAAAAGCGTAAATACTGAAAACACTTAACGCACATTAAAAGGAAGGTCAGAGAAATCACAATTCTGGTTACACATTTAAGTAGAAAGATAGTAAACCGGAAATGATTGTACGCTAGAGGGATATGAGGCACAGCAGTACATGAATGTGCTTACAGTATTTGCTTTTTTGTGGCCAAAACCTACTGAAATCATTTCCCTAAACATGGCTTCTTCTTCAGGTCACAGTATAATGGCTGAACTGCATTTCGTGTGTTTTTGCACAGTGAAATCTTGTTGGCTGAGCATAGCGTTTTACTTTTTTTGTGCATGCATTTATTAATGTGCTCCAGGAGCAGCTGGACTTGACAGCAAACATTACTGTGAGATTTCCCAGAAAGCATGGCTGAAAACTGCAGTCAGGCAGGAAAGATTATGCTGGTCAAGCTTTATCAATCAGGAAATGGTTAAGTTAATAAAAACTCTCTGTAGCTGCTTAAGATCGGTCACCTTTGGCAAACTGCCGAGACAGCTTTTAATATGGAGCTGATCTGCAATGCATTCTTTCCTCGGCATTTCTCACTCATTAGATTTATTGCAGATAAAATGACCTGTGGTTAAGTTTACTGAAGTTTAACGTAACTTTGAAAGTATACTATTTCAATGAATGCCCTCCGTAGAATGATTTACTAAAATTTTGAATGCAATGTGCACACTCATTTTACTAACCATTCAAATGTATGTGTGGGGAAAAAATCAAGATATTTTCCTAATTTTCAATGTAAATAATGTCATGCTTATATATTTGCAAAACTGCAAGCCTCTGAGCAATTACACAGATGCCAGAACTAAAGAAAAGATATACGAGTACAAAGCTAGCCGAACATACGTTTCCTCTTTGGTTTTTGTCCTTTGTTCAGTTCAAAATTGGTTATTCATGATCGGTGAGCAGAAATAAACATTGCGTGGGAGTGGTTATTCTCCACATGGGAATTTTTGTTGTTGTTTTTGTTGATGCTGTAGCTAAAATAAAGATGGTAATGAGGGGCTGGGACACATTGTTTTGTGAAAACAACGTTTGAAACGTTTTCTGTGGTTTGTTATGTACGTTTTCTGTGGTTTGGCAGCCTGTTATTTAGCAGCTCCTTCTGAGAGACTGCTTCACCCACAGTGCCTCACAGGAGATCCTTTTGCTCTCTACATCATTCAATGTACTTTTTTTTACTATTTTATTGTCAGCCCATTTCCTTTGACCTTTTTGCACCTCTTTCTACCTCTGTCTAAATGCTGCTGTGACATGTTTCCCCGCTGTGGTCAATAAAGTTCTAAAGTTCCGTCCTGAAACCTTTCAAGTATTAGTATTAGCTGGTGAGGAATATTTAATCATCCAGTTACACAACAGGAACTGGGAGAGCCTGCCTCCTAAAATAAGAATGCACCCGGGATTGGGATTCCCATGAAAGCTGATTAAGCAGTCAGCCAGTTAAGTTCTCGGATTCATCCTTGGATTCAGTCAACATGCGTCCTTAAATTTGCTTTACAGTTAAATACAAAAGCTACTTTTGGCCTCAAAAACAGTTTGTTGAGCTCAGAAATCCAAGAGGAAATGAATGAAATGAACTGTTTCTTGAAAACAGTGAAGGTTATTGCCTAGTGTTCTCCCCTCTTCTTAGACAGATACTTTCTACGTTCAAATAATGTAATTAAGTGAAATGTCTGTTATCAATATGATTATCAATGTTATAGTCATTGGAATGCTCACCAGTGCACAGTAACAATAGCTTACACTAATATCTCGATTAAGGCGCAATCCTTGTAACTGGAAATACCTCTATGATTTGAAGATATATGTTGATACTTTTATGTTCAATGCAGCATTCAGTGCATTTATTGTTAATTTATTGTTAATTTATAAAAATGCCTTTAGTGAGGATGCCTCACATAGCATTAGAAATAAAAGTGAAAGATACAAATAGCAGATAAGCAAGTACAATACATCCTGTAACAAGTACAAGGCAACACATTGATAAAGACATCTTAATCAATGAACACAAAGCCCCAAGTAACTTTTCATCAATATTAATCATATTGCTAGATGAACAGCTACCAGTACAATTAAAAATCCAGTGGCAGAGAGATGCTACAGATCTCAGTTCCGCTAAGCAGATAAAGGCAGGACGAAGTTTGATGAGCCCAGGTGCAGTCTGAAGATGTGGGAGTGGTGGAAGGTGGTGACTGACTGCTGACCGTGATCAAGGTGTCTCCTTCCACTGCTGGGGAAAAATAAATGGGCCATCATTAAGGAGGCATGAAGTGGAGGTAAAGTCACCCGTGGAAAAAGAGTGCAGTGCATGTCTCAGCCTGCAGGCAGAGATGAGAGAGTAAAGGGACTAAGTGGGTGTGGTCACTACTAGGGTTTCAAAGCAGATGTGGGCTGTGATTGGGAACCAGTGGAGGGTGATTAAGGTGGGGTACAGAGAAGAGAAGCTGATCCACAGAGATACGGTGAGTTACAGTCATTGATTGCTATTTAGAAGGGATTTTATCAATGACCAAGTCTGTGAAGTAAATATGAGCTAAGAACTACATTACCCCATTATCATAAAGAGTGCCAATTCAAGCCAACTAATGTCGAGTAATACTGATATCTCAAAATTCACTTTTTAAAATAGCTCTTGAATCCAAAGTAGGTTAATGCTGGGGCTAAATGCCAAGTTACAGCATAGAAAGATGTCATTAACATTATAGGATGCAATTTTTTCTTTAACAGATGCTCGAGAAACAGAAACTTTTCATGTGACCACAAAAGGAAAATGACTAGAAAAATGTGATCACCATTATGCTAATGACTATATCAGGCAAAAATACATTGTCATTTCAGTTTGAAGCACATTCCTGAATATGTCCAACAATTATTTGGAAATACAGAAGAAAGTTCATGAAGACATAATTTTCTGTTGCTAAGGGACCAGTCTGTTGAGGGGATCAGGATCACCATGGATACCCAGAGGAATGAATCGTAAAGTGATGGAATTTAACACAATAACACTGTAAACGCCTGGATTGCTTTAACAAAATGACATGACTCATAAATTATATCTGTGAGACCACAGAGCCAGCATCAGTGATTGCATGAACTCAAACAAGATAAATTAAACTATGCTGGCGTTTGAACACAAGTTCAAGAAATATCTTCCTTATAAATGTAACTCACATTTAGTCATGACTTTAACCATAAAAGGACACTGAACTGCAATATGTGGAGTGAGTTTTCTCCTAACAAATGTCCAGGTAATGTTAGGCAGTTTCAGTCTTCAATCGTAAATCATTGGAGTGGAAAGGAAAATCTTTTGTTAACAACTACTGTCTTTAAAATAGATGATTTAAGTTATAGATCATTTCATTTGTTTGAAAATGTGGGGGAAGCATTAAAAGAACAGAGAGTATTTGAGTTTCATTAAGTCATTTTCTCTGTCATGAAATGTCACCAGCCCACAGAGCAAGAAAATCAAGGTCTCCATGGCAACACCGATGCTACTAGTGATGGATTTGCATGCAACAGCTCCTGGTGCAGAGCCAGCATGAAAACAGCCATAATACATCATTACATTTACTCTGAATTTAGTCGTTTAGGAGACTCACTTATCCAAATGTGACATACGTAGTGCATAGAACAGGGAGGATCAACAGCAGTAAACGTACAACAATCTTTCATAACACAACTGAAACAGCATCATTGTACAACACAGGGAGGGCATGGGGGGCAGGGATGGGGGGGTCTTTAGGTGACTAGAGTATGTAAAACAGAGATTTTGGAGGGGTCTAGGGTTTGATGCTAGCCTGCAAGTTAGCGGGAACCCTCCTTTTTCTCCCTGGAAGGCCAGCCCTAGAGCATTACTAATCATGTTATCTCTAATCAAATCATAAGCTAAACAGTATTTGCTTCCTTTCTGTAAAGATGATTTCATTGGCAGAAAGATGCTTTTTGTCAAATTAAAAACTCTATCCTTGAGTGAGAAGTAAATAAGCATATGGGTCAAACTTCAATGCCTCATGATTGAATTTTTTCCTCTGAAACTGCTTATTTGCTCATTTCAGTGACAGAGTGAATGCTGTTGTGGCTCTCAAGGCGGTAAACAAAACATTTCAAAGCACATAATTATAACTTCAAGAAATGAATTGAGCATGCTTTGCCCGGGAGATTCATAATCATATCATGCTTTCATTTGCTGTGATTCTATGAATTACTCTGGCATATTGAAATCTGTTGCCTAATATTCATCAGCCTTTCTCTGATGTCAGTATTGCTGAAAATGTTAAGATTGAGATTGAATAAAACAAAAAACAGCTACAACCGCAATGAAATGCAAAAGTCTTGCCATTTACCTTTTTATAGTTTTAAGGAAGGGGGTGGACATGTGGCTTTTCAGTAACCCTAATTTTTCCATTAAAAATATGTGAATGAGTAAAATTTGAAACATGTAAAATTGATAGCACTTTAGATTTCTTTTCTGAAGGGCTTTTCCAAAGTGAAGGAATATTTGTTTTCACCAATTTGTTTACTGGCTGGCTTACCGGCCTGCGCCATCAGGTCACTTCAGCTGGTTCAGAATGCTGCTGCACATCTGGTATTCAACCTCCCAAAAAACTGTCATGTCACTCCGCTACTCACTGCACTTCACTGGCTTCCGGTAGCCCACATCCAGTTTAAGACACTAGTGCTGGCTTACCAGGCCACAAGAGGCTCTGCTGTGTCCTACCTTCAGTCTCTGATCACTCCATACACTTCAACCAATCCTCTCCACTCAACCTCCTCTGGACAGCTGGCAGTCCCCTCACTTCGGGAGCCTGGCAGCTCCACTCCAGTCTTTTTTCTGCCCTCGTTCTGCGGTGGTGAAACAACTTTCCTCACCCAATCAGAACTGTGGAATCACTCGCCATCTTCCGCAGGAGCCTGAAAACCCACCTTTTCAGAATCCACCTGTCCCCTATTGTGTAACCTTTCTCTCATGTATCTATGTGTCATGGTATAAAGTGTTAAAAAAATCTTCTGTACTAACCCTGTCTCTATGTTGCAGGTTTTGTTTGCAGATTTCTGTTTTATTATTGCAGGATATACAGGAGCATGGTACTGTAAATAATTACTTTGCATTCTTACTGTGATCTTTCGCCTATGAGGAAGTCAACTATATCTGATTGATGCACTAATTGTAAGTTGCTTTGGTTTAAAAGCGTCTGTGAAATGCCAAATTGTCATTGTCAATTGTCAATTGTCATTGTCATACCAATGGACAAAACAGCTTTCTTTGTTCTGAATTTCATGTACATTTCCTTTGTTGTTTTATGTGTGTAACACCAGATCATTTTCTGAGCATTGACGGGTATGGAGTTTTCAGTGGAATTATAGGAGAAAACAACATGCATGAGGGCATGCATTAAATAGGAATAAATATGAATGGAAAACATCCTACAAAATAAAAAATGAACATATAGTGTTATTAAGTGCTATACTTTAATCTTAATAGCATGGTACAGACAAAGTCATATTATTCCCAAATAATTGATTTTATTGCAGAAAAAAAGGGCCACATGTCTTCACATCTGTGTAATAGACAGTTTGTAAATCTTCTGGGGGAAATGCAGTTATAAGATACTTCCTATAGTGTCCTATGGAGTTTTAGCTCTTGATTGTATGCTTTTTGACCATTCTCCCTGATAGAAGTGCTTTAGACCCTCAGATCTTAAGTGTTTTGTTTGTGAGCTGCTCTCTTTAGTTTGGACCACTCATGTTAGACTGCATTATGGTCTGGAGACTGAAATGATCATTTGATAACATCTATTTTGTGCTCAGTTAAACCATTACTTTGTATATTTGGATGAATGGGTGAATACTTGTCATGCTGGAATATCCATTTTCCCCCCACCACCATGTTTCACAGTGACCATGGGATAAGCTTCCCTTTTATGATACATATATATGAGACATACATAGGACCTCTCTATGTTTGTGTGTGTATGTGTGTATACATATATACTGTGAGATACTAACAGATGCTGTATACAGAATACAAATATAAATATATTAATCAATATAAATATCTAAATATAAATGGGAAGTTTATTGATTTAAACATTGATTTTAAGAAAAAAAAAGGCTAGTGGCAACATATATGACTAGTGGCTGGCAGCAGATCTGATTCAGTCTTCAGGCAGCAGGCTTTTCACTTATACACAGTGGATAGTGCTGGGGTGTCAGGACACACCAGAGAAAAAGTTGTTTCAATCTAAATGGTAACTGCTCCTCACAAACATCAGATATGCAAATGAAATATTATATTAGGAATATTATAATCTCTTCCCACTGTCTTCTTAGTGACCAGTTGCCACAGAATAATTATCAGAATAGATCCTCCATGGTATTCAAAGTACCCATTTTTGTTACTGTATTACCTTCTTATTTGTTTGTATTGTTTTGCTGGGTCACGATACCTAGCAGAGGCTAACAATTTTGTGAATTAATTTCCAGGTCCTTTTCACATAAGGCGTGCAGAGATTTCATCGATGCAGCAGTACTGAAGCTTTCATTTACAGAAGACTATTCCCACTGGGAGCAGCTTTCCAAGAACAGAGCTGCAATTCACTGTGACTGTGACTCAAGGTACATAACAGAGTGTATTAAACCACAGGTGTGTGGTCCAGTTCAAACTGTGTTGATGTTTAATCTGCAGATATGCGAGGGAGGTGCATTATACTTGACTGCAAGTAGTTAATTATATTTCAGGCTGTATTTTTACTTAGTATGGTAATATTTTCAAATGTATTTGTAATCAAATCAGCACACCAAAAGGGAGCAGGCCAGAATCAGGCACACAAGGCATGTGTCCATGTTGGCAAGGGCAAACAAAGAAATAAAAATAAATTAATGCTGCTTCTAAAGACTTTGGAGTGTGGAATTAGCTCACTAGTTATTTCTGGCTCAGCATATGTATATTATACCTAGGAAAATATATAAGAAATTTGTGTCTATGATGACAAACAGGAACAAATATAACATGTAATAGACAATTACATTGTTGTGTTTTCAGAACAGAAATCATCACAGTGTATTACTATTATAATAACACCAATTCTATGAGAGTATAAATAATTTTTTGACCCCAAGTTAGCCATTAAATAATAACAGAGCTCTTATTGCAGGACTAATGATGAATGTTTGCTTGAGTAAGCAAGTGCTGCTACAATGCAAGAATTCAAGTGTGTAATTGCTTGCACTTCTCTGATAAGCCCTTATCTTAAGATATCAATTGGTTCCAGGCAATCCGCCACAGCAATCAAATGAGCAGGTAATTATTTTTGAGCAGAATGGGCTCTGATTGTAGGGAAAACTCTTATGTGCTGAAAAACATGTAGCTGTACTGAAAAAACGTTCACTTTGAATAAGGAACTCGATAACGCAAACAGCTTGATTGTAAGCACTGAGAAGGACCTGTAGCAATTTGGGGGTGTAGTTATATAACACAGTAAAATGAAATGAATACGAACACTCAAGTAGAGTTAACTTACAATTCCCATTAAGTAGAAATAGTTAACCCACTGCTATTTTATATGCAGCGTTGGGTATAATAATCAATAATCATCATCATCATCATCATCATCATCATCATCATCTGAGTTTACTATTCTGGATGCAATTTGTGAATAGCAGTCAACTAAAGCCTGTAATTTGAGCTTTATCTGTCTGCACAGCACTAGAAGCTAAAGGTGCCGGGCTCAAAGCTGCATGTAGCGGTGGACAGAGGTGACAAATTGTCCCTGGTGAATGCATCAGTGAGGTCACTGACGGGCTCTTTTGTTTTCTGCTGAATGACTGCTGTTTGGTGGTCCTTAGCGGAGCTCGCAGTGGCTTCCGAGATGAGTCAAGCCTCGGAAGCGCTGTTTGTGCGCCTCCCCTCCTGACGACTGAGTCATCACGAGGCCCTGCTGCTCTGTCCATCTGAGCTCCACATCCACGCTGCAAAGTCTCAAGAGGGCGAGCAGCTGCGACTGCCTCTCTGTAATCACAGATTACTCAGAACGAATTCATTTGCGAGCCTGCCTAAACGTTTCAGCACCGCGCCACACACAAAAGCAGTCAAGTCGGTGAGTTCCGTTAAGTTGGTCCACAGCTCGGAGAGCAAGTCAGTTAGGTCACATTTTTTTAGGTCACGGGTCACATTTACGTTCACTTAATTGTACTTCTTTGCGTGTCTGCACAGTGTTTTAACAGACCCCTGTGAATACATTCACTGTCTTTTTTAGTCACTCATTTTAGGAAAATATCAGATTTCATAGAAAGAAGTGAAACAGATTGATTGCTGAGCAGCTGCTATTTAACTTCAGTTCATTCAAGTAACTTGCTGCAAATTAGAACCTGTCAAATGCATTTTGGCTGTGATAGCTAACATAACAAGCTTCCTCATAATTTCAAAATGGAAGGTCCTTTTTATTCCCATATCTCTATTTTCTCTCATAATGTGCAGCAGCATTATATAATAGAAAAAATAGTACATATTACCTACACTTATGCTAACCAAACTTGAAATTCTTGTAAAATGTGGAATTCCATCATCAAATCAATGATTTCATTTGTCAGTTCACAGGTGTGATTTTTTTTCCTTTGCAGTTTATAGATGTTGGTAATCCAGGCTGTTCTGGTAGCTTCTTGTATGTAAGCTTTGACAGATGGGGTCGCAAAGGAGTTTGCCATTGTAACTCAATATGAATGGATTGGGACACATTGTTTGCTAGCGTTTTTTCCAAAGGACTTTGTTAGTGTTACTAAACAGTTACTAAACAATAAAGAAGAAATTAATATTTCAATTGTTTATGCACCCAAAAAGTAATTTAAGCAAATAACATTTGTACTCCAGATTTGCAACATATCAAGATTTTTGTCTTAATCAAAATAGCATTTCACACAAATTTAAATCACAAGAAGATTTTTAAAATATGTAATAGGAGAGGAGAGTTTATAAAAAATCTTAGTGTGAAATTGATTGGCCTGTTGCATTCCAGATGTACATAGATCAATGTTACTCAGAGGAAACACAAAATAGGATGTTGAGAGAACATGTACAAGTCTGAAATGTATAGACACACAAATATAATGTTCACACGTTTGACTGTACAGAAAAAAAACTAAAAAGGATAAAAGGGTCACTGGTAGGTTTCGCTGACAGCTGGTCCTCACTGTATTTAAATCTGTCTGCCAATACATTCAATATGCCCTTGCTTTTGTGACCAGAAATGGTGCTATTGATCCTATATGTCAATGAGGCCTTGTTTCCACTGATATTATACTAATGCACTTAGGGCAAATTTCCCTTCTGCACAGTCTGGGTAATAAAGTGCACCAGGGCTCCTAAATTATTCAAAAGCCCACCGACAGCCGAGCCCTCCATTAGAGAGCAGCAGTGGTGATGTCACACAACCCCGTGGAGCCAGAGTTGGCCCCCGGGGGGATTCTAGGATTGAGCCAGTTGGTGGATGCGGCAGAGCACGACAACATCCAGGCCAGCGCGTTTACCAGCAAGCAAGAGAGCATGCGGGGAGGGCGAGGAAAGCTCTGTCCTCTGTCATTCTTCCACTAGATGGTATCCCAGGCACTGACATGTTTCAGAGACGCACGCTGTTTAGATGAAAAAAAAGGCACTGGTAGTGTGTTTGAAGCTGTGAGATGTTTATGTTTCACCAAGACTAAATATTCAGTGAGGTTAGAGGAGCGAGCGAGCGAAAAGGGAGAAGTGTAAATAATGGTGCGCGGTTGCTCGGACCGAGCTTCTACCTTTACGCCCACTCCCGCTTGTCCACTCTCCCTGGCCGTTTCCACTGGTTACCGACCGCAGCCCACATCCACTAAGGCATGTCTTTCTCTCCTTCAATCGCTTCTGCTCCCACACGCACCCTCTCCCTCCTTTCTCCCCACGGCTGGGACCCACCCCCCCTCCGCTCCTCCGCCGCCGGCCTCTGTCCCTCACCCCGAAAACCCCGCCCTCCCGCCGACCCACAGAAACAACCCGCTCGTTTTAGTCTCCGACCCCACGCCACTCAGAGTGAGGGAAAGTCACTGATTGCTTCCTGCTGCCTTTCTAAACACTTACCTCTTCAGGCAGCGTCTGTCACTCTGAAAAATAATGATAAGGACATCGTAAGGCAAAAAAAAAAAAAAACAGCAACAACAATAGCAATACCAGTCCCCTGGATACACATTTACTAGCCATGTATCTACATTTACATTTACAACAGCAGAACTCATACCAATTAAATTTGCATTTAATTTATACAAGCAAATCCATGACAGTATAATTCCTGATCAAATTTATTATGGCAATGTGGTCTGTGCTCACTACAATGTCCTCAATGCAGTAATACAATTTCACGTAATTGGCTGGGAATGTAGCATGAAGGGTCCTGAGTCCACCCACACTAATGGCAGCACCCACAGTTCCTCTCCTACCTCTTTGTGCAAAAACTGAGCAAGCATTCAGGTCAGCTTAAATTGCTTTCCTTTATTGTTTAGTAAGGCTGTCTTTATTTTAGTGTACACCAAAAGACCAGGGCAACAATGGAATTGGTTTCAATTCAGTCAAAGAAAGAATGTTCTAACAAACAACAATCTGTGTGATTTTCACCTTCAGTTTGTCAGTAGAGAAGTAAAAGTAACAAAGTTGAGACACATATTAATCTTGCAGCATTTTGTCATAGCCAAATGCACACTTACGTCTCTATTAGAGGTCATAGTGTATGCTCTCCCTCTCATTTGTATATAGTAACTGTAAGCACAGACTTACTGAAAAATGTAAATATTTAATTTATATAACCTTTGTATTGTTTGAAGAGATGTTCTAGAAAACATTAGGAAGCATGACATGCAAGATGTGTGTCTAGGACTTCACCAGTTTTCCTGAAGGTGGATCAAAGGCAATAGGATTACAGCAGCATCACCAAATAATCTGAGTCTAATTAGAAACAGGGAAAGCAATTTTCAAAAGTCATTAAAATGCAGGACCATATAATACTAAGTAAGGTGTACATGGATGGAGAACGAAATGAACATCATCGACCAGACGTGTGCAATCATTTTGTCTGGTTTTGTTTTTTTACATTGCATCAATAAAGGCAGATTACCGTGGCACAGCAGTGGGGGAGACAGCTGGTTGCAGGTTCACATCCAAACTGCTGTTGCTGTTAAGTCTCAACCTGGATTTCCTCAGTAAATATCAAACAGTGGAAATGAATAACATGTAAAACTGCTGTTGACCTGGATTAGGGCATCTGCTAAGCAAATCAATAATGCAATATGAGGGTGGGATCTGGGTGATCACTGCTGTGAGAGAAAACTTCTGAAAGTGGATAGCTGTGAGAGACCTTTCCTTTAAATAGATTCGAGAGCCACCAAATGATATATATTTTTCTCTTTAATGTTATTTTTAAACAAATTTGAGCACATACTTTCACGTACATGCTTCCTGCTAATAAAATGAAATACATGTACTGGAGGTACCACATAACTACATGTTGACTAATCTGTGATTGAACTGATTTATGAAGGTCATGACAGTTTGCATGCACCTAATAGCATTTCAGTAGACATTAGGGTTGGATACTAAGGCACCCCTGTATTCTTTGCTGTACTGCTGACAGTTAGCCAGGTCACATCTCTCAGGGCTGACTGAGAAATACTTGGATTGAAAAAGACAGCATATAGCAGCCAAAGTGTTCTCCAAACTTAACACCAGGGAATTACATATCTTGAACGCTTCTGCAAGCTCTTGGCAAACAGATTGTATGTAAAAAAGTTTTGTGTTATTGTCATCATTACTATTATGACAATGTGCATGCTCTTCTGTGCTGTTCAAAAAGTCAAATGACACTTATCAATCAATGTATAATTTACCATTAATCATACAGCACACATACTAAAAAAGAAACAGAGCAAACTGCTGTTGACCATGCTTGTAAAGGGTGCAGGTATATATAATTAGTGTTGATTAATATCACACAAGTAAAAATAACAGGACAATTAGTTATGATTGCTCAAGTGGCGGCAGTCGATGGCGACTTGATTGGCATCTTGATGCTGGCGGGGGATAATGCGGGCTAAATGAGAGCCCGTTGTAAACTGCCTTAATTACAGCACACACGACATGCACCCTGGGATAATTTTCCCTGTGTTACTGACCTTTAAAGCACCAGAACTGAAATGCTCAATCTCCGTAGAGTTATACTCGTCATTTCACACAGAGACACTTACTTTTCAAAAAATGAAGCATGAGCGTATTTTTCCAGGACCCGTTTCAACTCCTGTGTATGTAACAACTCCAGCTTTAATGTACCCCAGAAAGCAAAACTTGGACACAAAGAAAGGAAAGAAAGAAGCTGTAACAAATGTGTCAAGGGTGAACCTTAATTTTTTGTAGAAAAAAATTGCATGGTATTGATTCATCAACTTTTAAAATGTGCTTTCATTCACAGTCAGCTTTGTGGAAATTGAGCATGGCACATGCGTTAAGTCAAAAGAACAAGAGCTACAAAAACCCAATATCAAAACAGTTCTACTACCGAAAGCTGGGGTGCTTTCAACATCTCTGTACAAAAAAATAAATCTTTCAGATCATTCATTCAAAAATAACCATCTCATACCCAAAAAAAAAATAGGACTGTGTATTGTGTACATAGAGCTGAAGAGGTTTGTATTTCCAACTCGTCCGCCTTCGTCTCATTTCTGGGAAGTGATGGTGAAGGTATACTCACTAGACACACCATGGAAAATCAACATATAATCTTTGGCCGTGAAGCCAAGAAAAGAGACGCACAATGCCAAGAGCTCCGCTCTGAGCTCGGGGGCTTCAGGAGCGCTCTAAAGTTCCTTGCTGTTCAGAGCCTTCTAAATTCCTGGCTCAGATGCGCATCCAAGCGACTATTACCCTAAAACCTTTTGGGTTCATTTTATTCCGAGATACTTGGTCCCCCTCACCCTCTGCTTTTTTCCATTCCAGTCTCTTCCCGCCTTTACTCATTTCCCCTCAACGCCTTGCACAGTTGCTTGCGGGCTGTTGACAAGTTGGATTGGCGTTTACAGTAAATGACGTTGTTGTTGTGCTCTGATGCTCATTGTTTCAGGAGATGAGAGAAATTCAATTCATACCAACCTGTGAGACAGACATGCACATGACCTCAATGTTGCCTCAAAGGCACCACCAGCTAATAACTTGGAGTCTTTATGGAGGATAACCCAGTTAGCTGGCAGTATGACCAGAGGCTTAATTATTGCGAAATGACTTTGAAAATCCACCGCAATTCTATTTGGGCTCAAATTACCCATGGGTCAGGTCTTTGTCAATAGCCTAAGCTATTTGTTTAATGTCTGCAGTGCAGACAAGGGGTTAATGGCCCAGGATCTGTCCCTCACAATGACACTGGCATGTCCATGTGGAAAAAAAATCACTGCCATCTACAGAGTAGAGTCTCAGCTGTTCACACAATTGTTTACACAAGTTATGAGAGTAAAAGGTGAATATATTAGATGTATATCAACCCAACTTCTGAAAAAAGATAAACAACACACAATACAGATACATTATATATGTATTCGGTAATACAAGCATACGGTGAAGTTGTGTTTTGGTCAAATGTCAGAATTTCTATTTAGAAATTCTGAGTGTCTGAATGGCAATGAGTTTGGACATTGGAAGCAAATGCAGCACTGAAATAATGAAGGCTCCATATTTCAGTCCTCTTTGTGCTTAATATATTCTCTGTAAGGGGGAAAATTGTGCAGAGATAGGATTAGCACTCAAAGGGTAGAGCTGTAGTTGTCAGTGCTGAAGTGGTCCTTGTGGAACAGATCCTGAGCTGTAATAACATGCTACTGAAAAATCTTGTGCTGTAATTGGCTTCTGTAGAGCCGTTAGCCATTTTATATACAGGTAGACAAAATAATGGAAATGCCAAACAGAAAAGGACTCCTATTTTGAAGTAACTAAATCATAATTAAAAAGAAGGACATATGTGTTTCATGGTAGTCTCAATACTAATCATCAATAACTTTCTGCTATTAAAGAATTTTTTAAATCAATACTTTAATATGTGAGTTTCTAAAGTTACATTAGAGGTCTAACAGATTTTTGAAAGAGATCAGTTGGTATGTGAATTGTAGTTGCATCAGTCACAGAAACACCTTTAATATGATGATTTAATGTGTCAAGGGGAACAGTGTCAAAAATCATGACGGTATACGCCAAACAAGGAATAATTGGATCAGCAAAGAGGAACACTGGTCTCTAGTCAAAGCTCACCGACAGGGATAGACTGACACTGACAAGGGCAGTTGCTAAAACCCAGACAACAATGGCCTCAGAAATGACAGGATCAACAAAAATTGTACATTGTGAACATCACAAATCTGATATTTATGGTAGGGCTCTGTTTTGGACTGCTGGTAACCAGGGCATAACCTGGCGTAATGAGCATAAAAACTGAGCTTCAGAGTAGTGGAGGAAAATAATATGCTATGATGAGTCGTTATGTGCTTCTTACTTACATACATACATTTAAAGATGTCAATCACCATAATTCTTTAGCAATCCAGTTACATACAAATATGAAATATTAGTAATTTAACTATATATAAACTATACATGAACTATCCATTATATATACAGTATCCCTTTACACTGAACCAATTAAGACTTCATGATGTCAAAAACAATCACCATTACTTATAACTTACAACTTACTTACATTCTTACAACTGAAACTCCTAATTTAATCACATAATTTTTAACTCTTTTTCTCAAAGGTCTGTATATGTCTTGCCAATTAATGGTGTTATCATTATGTTTAATGGATGCACCTGTATCTCCTTTACTAGAACGTTGCATTATGCAATTAGCTTTTATATGGGACACCTGTGTGGGACGTAAGCCAAGGTACAACCCTGATGAAGGAGGACTGCAAGATGTTGTCTGTAGCTTCTTGTTATTGTTTGCGCATTTGATTGCGCTGAAAAACATGACAGAAAATATGTGCAGGTGCCTGGACACAAAGGTATTTGGAGAGTACTCATTTTTTTAAAAAAGTATTCCAGCTACATTCATTTTTTTCACAAATGAACCTTTATCTTGCTGAAATCAGCACCTTTTATGGAGATGCACTGTGTTCCACAAAAGTCTGTCTGATCTTTATGACTTTGCTTACCAGTTACGAGGAAGTGGAATCCACTGTTATTGTCAGCCATTCTACAGTTTGCAGTTTTACAGACAAGGAAATGGAAAGAAATGGGAAGTGATTTAATAGTCCTGAGACTTGCAATAAAAAACACAGCCCATCTCCTATAATGCACTCTGAATATTGGTTTTGGATGGATAATGTCCTTGCATTAAAATTAATAATGCCATGCTTCCTTTTGCCATTATTGTCAGAATGCACTTAAAATGGACATCTTAGCTGTCATTTTTTTCACATTGGAGGTATGACAGAAAGATGCTTTTAAATGGGCATTGAAAGAAAGCCCATTTAAACTTGAAATAATGTATACAATAACTTTGGACCACATAACTTTATTAATGCTTTCGTCTTCATTTCTGAAGTCACCAATTGCATGCTACATTCGGCCTCACAACTGCGACCTCTGCACATGCACACAAGCCCTGGTCATGCAATTCTCCAATACACTCGCAGGCTGATGACATTTGGAATCAGGGCTTTAGCTAACTGAGCCACTTAGCTTCGCTGTGGGAAGGATAGTATGGAAAATAGCCATCGGCTTGCACGCAAGTGTATCAGAGGATTGCAGTCATCTCATTTCAGTGCTCCTGCACAACTGCGGAAGTTGTCATGGTGAGAAGTGCCTGAGGCACTCAGAATGACTTTATTCTTATCTTAGCCAAATTTCTGATTTTTAAACTGAATAGACAAATCATTTATGTTGCACAGATGTGTGTGTTATCATCAGAAAATAACCTGTTCACTTTCTTTCTAAATGTAAGGCAAGCTAACTATGAATATGAAGACATAACACGATTTTCAAATGAGGCGAAATGAATATATTTGCATTTTCCATTAGAAATTTTCATTTCGAAGATTAGTACATATGCTAACATTGTGTTGAAACAAAATATTAAATCCACTAATGCAGAAAACATCATAAAATGAGCAAATACACAATTTCATGTGTTATTTTTTGTCTATTATTGATTGGTCATTTATGAAAAGACTTTGATTCTCAGTCTCAAACTAAAAATGTTCTGGCCCTGGAAACTGTCAGATGAAAATAAAATAACTTCGGCTGATTTTTGCTATTTAATGACTCAGGTGTGAGGTCAGCTGGTCTGCTATAATGACAAGCAGTAAATTTCACTTTATTACTCTTAGATTAGGTCATACTCATTCACTGCCATGTATCCTTAACAAAATAATCAATCTTGGGAGGAATTTGTTCACATTTAATCTCTTGAACTGCCCAGAGTTTTCATTGGAAAGAAACTGTGCCTACACCTTCAGCTAAAGGCAGAACTGCCACATGTGAATATTCTAATTGCCCCTGATGTGAAGTTTTCACGCCAAAGACAGGGGACCTTTGTGATTGCTTTGAAACTGTTTTGTTAAGTGGGATTAAAGACTTTTTTCAGAGGTTCAAGCAAATTCAATTATTACATCATTAAATCTTAAGTTAACATTTACACTGTTGCGATGAGCTAATGCTTGGACAAAAATACCATTTGAAAAACTGGTCCAAAGTTTTTTAGGAATGAAGCTTCTAGTAGAGGTGCCAATGTGTAATAGTTCTCTGCCACCAACAATTTAATAGATTTGTGATCATTTTCATTGATAGTTGTATAGTGTTATTTTTTTATTGTGCATGCAAATAACTTCATAATGTAAGGGTATGCTGTCTGGTCATCAGTACTAATGTAAGATGTTGTTGCTGTGGTTTGTTGAGATATAATAATACGATAATACAAGATTGGTTTTAAATGAAGATTTGGGACAGTGATTTTTTGGACATTCCCTTAACCAATTACCATAAACCCATCAAATCAGGTTTTCCAGTTTACATAAAAAGGGAGCAGCCTCGGCTGAGCCAGGCTGTCAGCTGTTGTTGGCATCCATTCTCCTGCCTATTTCCTCAGTTTCTTCATCCACTGACGTCCATCAGTGCAATGTGAAGGTGCAAACCTGCCCTCAGGAGCCAAACTAAAGATTTACTGTACCAATAACCTAAATATACACAAATATATGTTTTTCTGCCAGTACATTAGTTAGCACTGCAATGTCCTCTCAGGCTTTTTACTTGTATGTGCAGAAGCTGTACCTAGTACAACTGTTACAGGCATAGCTGCAACATTATATCAATGCACCCTATTTGTGTTGCCTGTTGCATTTGATTTCATACACTTAAAGGTGGAAATTGTGTACAAAACCTTTGCCAGAGTCAAAATGCTTGAGTTTTGTTTAGTTTTTCCTCTCATTTTGTCGCTGAATAGACAGTGTGGCATTTGTGCATCAACTCAGACTGTAACAGTTTAAAGGTGACTGTAACAATTACATAGAAATGCCAAGCAATGAGTAAGAGACTGAGAGTTTCCTGCTTAATTAGGATAGTAGGTGTGCCTGGCAAGTTAGTGGTTTGTGGAAAACTGTCATATTTATATAATATCAAGTGTTAATTCTCCATTAGAAATAACCAAAATAACCCACAAGATAGACTTCATAGAAACACTTACTTTTGTGCCATCTAATTTTTTTGTATTGTTGAGACTATACAACCACTCTCCTTTTTGTAATCATATTATAATGTTTATACTGGGAAGTCAAGTTTTCACATTTTCAGCCTCAATCACAATACATCTTCAGCTCTAGTTCTAACTGTCATTGAGCACATATGTTACTGCACACAGAGAAAAGGAGCTATGTTAAAAGCAAGGGTTTTATGTTATAAAGACTACTGGGTCCCTTTACCCATGGACAAAATGTGCTTGCGGATGTAACAGAGTTCATTAATATAATGAGCCAGAATGAATGGTGACATCACTCCTCGTGTCTGTCGGTGATAAGTGTTCTGGAGTCCTCAGTCCTTTGGCAGTGCGTAGCCTACTCAATGTCTCTTGCTGAAATCTGTGCGCCATTCAGATGCAAAGGTCATCTGTGTTAGCGCCCCACTTGGGAAAAGTGGTGAACCGGACACTGGCTACAATGAGGTTGTGAAATGGGTCACTGGAGACTGCTGCCGTCTGTGCAGAAGATGCCTTTCAAAATAAAAGTCATAAAAACTAAAAAGCAATCCTTCAAAAAAAACAATACCCTGTAAAGATAAGATAATTTTTTACAGGCTTACCCCAGTTTACAACTGGATTTTCAGCTGTCTGTTGTGACTTTTTTGGTAAAAAAATATTCTGTAAGATTGGGAGTAAGCCACTTTTTTATCATTGAACCATTTCTCTCTTCCTGTCAGTGTAATGCCAATGGCTGATGTGGACACATTTTATTTCCAACTTGTTTTTGTTGTGTCATTATGGAAATAATTTAGCTTGGCTTATTTTAAATGCAATCTACGTGAGCATGGTTGTAGTTAAGATACAGTGAACAAACATGGACTCTACATTTTGGTATGTGAATATGTGTTCACCTGGGAAATGAATGTAATTTATTTGCTTCAATATAACAATATTTGCTTCCTGCTAGGATGCACCAGTGCTGTGAACAGAAGCTATCTCTGCCATATTTATTGTATGTTCACAATATATATTGAAATATATGTGCAGTCTATAATACATAACTGGTATATATACATAGGTATGTGTAGACACACACAACAATATGTATTGTATAGACTCACAAGGAGCACATTTCAGCATGCAGGCTTGGTTAATATTAGGTTAAATAAATCATCAGCAGAACTGATGTTCAATCAGCCTGCATGTTATACGGTTGTATTTCAATTTGTCAATGAGAATATTGTGAATAATACAATTTGCTGTATTGTTTTCATTTGTTTCCAAACTGCTGAGATATGTTCGTTGCATCCCCAAAACAAATTTAAAATCATTTGAAGCTGCATTATTTAATTTGGCAAACAGAAGGCAGATATCATGGGTAATGGGAAAGGACCACTAAACTGACATTGTCTTGAGAAAAGCCACATGGCGTTGGAGGCAAAAGAGAAGCAGTCTTGGAAGAAAAAAAAAATCACAGTGTCATGGATGTTTTATATGACAGTTGATTCATCCCCCTTCCTTCTGTGGTTAAAAATAAATACATCCAGTCTTATCCATGGAGAGTGGCAAATACAGTTTAAAGGCATCAAAGGCACTGTAAAGCCTACCCTCCAGACAATTTGTACTAAACAACAACACGCCCAGAGAATATCATTTACAAAAACCCATATGATCGGCTAGAAAACCTGGGATTTAAAAATCCCCCCCTTCCAAATTCAGATTCATTAAATCTTGAGTGAGTTGAACAATATATACATGTAATTGATTGTAAGTGTCAACAACTGGAATGAAAAAAATGGAAGAATTGCCCCCCTGCAGATGCAAACAGAACATCAAACTGTATATGTTTTCCTACAATGTGATACAGATTCAAAATCATCTGAAGTCTTTACTAACAGTCTTTACATTGTCACTTTTTAGGATGGCAGAGACAATGATTTGCTCCTCACGGGTTCACATCTTTATTGTGTGGAGGTGTTTAGAGGCTAAATCCATGGAAAAGCAGACATGCATGCAGATGTTTTCAAGAAAATGTATTGTACAGACAATTGCACCGCAGACATGGAGACATCCATGAATAGAGTGAGTGACTTATATGTTTCAGAAAGGTTTTCAAGGCCTATAAGCTCTCATACCACATGAAGTATGCTTGTCATTCTTTACACCCTGTCTTCATATTACTGGTATTATTTGCATTATACAAACACATACATCCAGTGAGTATATCTATATACTGGAATTATGTGTATTTGCTATACACACATTGTACCTCAAAATAGTCTCAAAATGGGGTAAGAAACATTTCCTGCACTGCAAGTACAGTATGTGTATGGCATTAACTTCTGTACAACTGCGAATAAAGCATGTGTGCAAACAGGCAAAAATATCTGTATGCAGACTGGTGGTGAGAATGTAAATCAAATGGATAGTTTAAATCACTATTCTGCCACAGTCAAAAACACCAGTGAGGAGGGTTTAGTGATTAGGCGTGCTGGTTGAAGGTGTGAACTGACCTGCAATCTGAGAAAACAAGACACACATACAAAAAAGCAGTAGATTAAACTGGAGCAACTGCAATTTGATACTGTTGATATTGCATCAAAATGCCTTAAAACATTGATTTACTGCAGAATAACACTTTGACGTTGCTGAATATTAATCTATCCTAAAATACCACCACCTAATGAATCTCATCACCAACAGTATCACCGACAGAGGTCTCCCTCTTTCCAGTTCCATAATGTCATCAGCAGAATTGGTCCTCCGATTTTTCGACCTTTTTGACCTGGCTTTGAGGTGCCCATTCAGACTTCTGACATTGGCCATCACAGACAGGATGCAAACCCTTTCTTCTTCTCATCTCCATTTTGTGCAGGGAGCTCAAAATGGCAGCAAAGCCCTCTCCTTATCTCTCCAAAGCCTCAGCTCTAATGCAGGCATCAAGCATCTGAGGACTGAGGCCGACACAGGGCCCCACTCTCAGTGCTATGAGATAAATTAGGCTCTCAGGCCCTCCAAGCTTTGAATAGCTCCCACTGATTTCATCTAAGTGCAGACTTCATGCTCCAGGTGTCCTGTGAAGTTCATTTAATGCAACTGGCCACCCTTTGGATTTTCTGTAAATTTTTGAAATTATTATTATTTTTTTAAATCAACACCCCACAAGACATCCCCATCTCAAAATGCAAAACCCCTCCACCAAAATTTGATGTTTCCATTCACTTTCAAGAAGCAGAGCAATATTTTGTTTGGCAATTTTAGCTACAGACTATCTGCTCCTGAAAATTATGTGTTACACAATTCCCAATGGGATACATTATAAACAGAAATAAGTGAGTCCCCTAGTATGCCAGCAACAATCTCTATGTACACATTTGGTCCTGTTACTTGCAGAATTCTGAAACACACAGATGTTGTTGTTTAAATATGTAAACTGGGTGTTTTTCCAAGCGGCATTAGTATGTGTCATCAAAGGTGGGAACACCTAACCGTGCCACACCCACTGTGCAATTTCTGCTTTACATTAATGTGATGCATAAAAGCACATCACTAAGGCACTAGTATTAAAATCTAATACCTTGCCATGTTTGGACTTCAGCAGGTGGTGAGTGGAGACAATTACTCCTCAATCCAACTCTGCACTGGGCATTGTTACTGTCATAATGTCATTCAGCATGTAGCTGATTTTCTCAATTACATATTCTATATCATCTGGTGGAACACAGAGACCTTTATTATTTTCTGTAAGACCAGGAAATTATCTTTATGGGTTGTTCAGTTTTAAAGTGATAGACAACAATGACTTCAAAAGCTTGATACTACAGCATTTTATGCATATGCCCCAAGTGATCCACTTCTACTGAATCTCATATTCAATTTAAGTGTGTTGTTCAGGCTGCTGTAAGTTTTTTGTCTTGTACCCTGACACCTTCTGCAAACAAAGTTGACAGATATGCAAACACACAAAGAATTCTCTCAGAATTTTCCTTGATGAAAAATGAGTATCTAGATATTGTTTTGTATTTGGAAGGAATCCTTTTATTTACTCAAAGGATTACAATCAGATTAAACAAAGTACTTCTGTCATCTGAAGGTACACAATGGAGTGCACCTTATGTGTGTGCAGGACCATTAATCACATGGTTTTGTAGGGTGAACAGAAAGTCTGGCCAAAAGGTAACTTGGGGATATTAGCTTTGTTCAGTCATCTGTTTCTGGCGAACTGGCAAAATGATGTATATGTTAACATAGGTCAAACATACACATTTTCTGGAATAAAGTAATTGTGCATAATTATGTATAATAAAATGTTAAAGTATCAAATTACATTACATTTTTCCATGGTTTAAAAACATAAAATTCAGAAACTACATATAGAATTATTAAATAGTATTTATAACATATGTAATGTTTTATATTTATAAAACACTGCAGTGCAATATTAGATATTCGTCAGTATTCAGTTAAACAATAAATGTACAGAGCATTTAATCAGTTTTTCTTGCAATGTTGCAAGCTGGAGTTTGACTCGAACAGAGCAACCACAGAAAAATAAACTGTTTCCAGATGTCAACAGAGTTTTTCCGGGTACCCCTTCAAAAGTAAGAAGCTTTCCCTTTTAACTGTGTGAAACTGGTGCTGTAAACCAGGTATAATTAGCCTAAAGTATGTGGCTCCAGGCCAATGTAATTTGCAATCTTTAAACACTGTTGGGATAACTGTATGCATATACACTGCCTATGAAATACTTGCAGAGGCAGGTATTCTGACTTGTACTTTCTGTTATATTGTAAACATTTAACCTTAAAAACTCCCATTTCTGTTATCTGATTCTATGTTTTCCTACAAGCATAGTCTTGAGGATAAGGGGGAAAACGCAAGCAAAAATGTTTTGTTTTTTTTCTACAGAGTCTGTTTGAGAAACGTTTTTGAAGACACTGTAGCACTAGAGAAGCCATACACCAGTTACAAAAGAAATATGGCAGAATTACAAACAAACAAAGCCCTCTCCTTATCTCTCACAAAGCTCAGCCTTAATGCAGACATCAAGCATCTGAGGACTGAGGCTGACATGGAGCCCTACTATCAGTGCCGTGAGATAATTTAGGCTTTCAGGCCCTCCAGGTGTACAAGAGCTCCCACTGATTGGCTCATCCCTGAGAGTAGACTTCAGGCCACAGGTGTCCTATGATGTCCATTCAGAGCTAAAGCTAGACCATCCACAAAATAATTATGACAGAATTAATAGAGGGATCACAGAAAATAACTAGAATTAATTTTACAGTAATTAATAAGCAATGCAGCTGATAATGCTGCCCTAGATTTTTGATGATTGGCTCCAAAGGGCATGCATGTACTACTCCATTAAAATGTAAAAGTAATAGTAAGCATTCGATGTACAGTATGATGTATAAATACTGTGAGAAATATGACTTAAAGTAAATGCTAATTTATTAAAATCTCCATTGTTTCTCCATCTAAGCCCTTAGAGAATGTGCCTGCCTTTTGTAAAATGAAGTCTGTAAGTACAACTTACCATTAAGCATTGCAATTCAAATATTAATGTTGTAGATATGAATCTTCCATGCTGCCCTGATTAATGCATGCTGATTCTTAGGAAATTGCCTCCATGGGTCATGTAACTTTCAGCCAACAACACACACCTTTTAACTGTTAGGCTAAAAGGCATTGTGGTTATAGTTCTTCCATGACTATTTAGGTGGTACAATAAAGCTGGGCTTTATTCAGGGTTTTGTTTATAGAACATGGGGGTCGTGTTTCTGCTCCTAGAGACACAACACTGTATTAATGTCTTGCATGGCTCTTGTATTGGTGTTCTCAGCACAATACTGAATCTCTTGACTTCAGGAAACAGCATGTATTTTTACTGTGCTTTCCCCTTTCACCTTTACATCTTGATAAATGGCACTTTTATCACAATCTCCAGTTTCACTGAGTGTGAAAGCAATTTAGATGCAAGCGCAATATTACTGGCTGCAAAAATCAACTGCAAGTGATGCTTTTAAGTGAGCCTAAATTGGGCAATTTTCTTTCCAAAGTAATTATCCTCATGAGTGGTATTTTAAATGCAGGTTTTGTAACAAAACCTACTCCGGAACCAGAACATCCTCTGGTTTGCAGATCTGTCATCAATAGACAATTCTTTTCCCTATTTATTTTAGATTTTCTTGTAGACAGCCACCGCCAGAAATCCGAGGTCTGAGCGTGCATCCTTTGGGGGTGGCAGGTCTGAATGGTGTGATTGCACAAAGAAGAGGACCAGGGTGCTGTTTGACACTACACGATAATACAGTCATTTAGACAGTTTCAATGGACAGCTAACCTTTCCCCTGCTGTTCCTTCGCTATTTATAGTACCATGCTCTTAGAGGACAGACATAAATTGCTAACTCCCGTTCTCTCTATGAACCTTGCTGCACTTGCAAGCAAAGAAAACAAGCATTTTTTTTATCAAAGCCTTTCAAGTCGCCTTTGGATGCGGAAACTATGATTTATGGGGAAAAAATTTCAAAGGTAACACAAGGGTTAGACTTTCATATGAATAGGGGGGCTTTACTGGAGGGTGAATTAACTCAAAGATACATGACACCATCAACTGGTTCAGTATACTTACAGATGTAAATACATTCTTAACAGCTGCATTGAAATGGCATGTGTCATAGAATGGTTGTCATAGTTATTCATGATACCAATTGGATTGTGTCTGTGTGCATGTACTTAATTGATGTTAACCCTTTGGAGCCCTGTAAAAAATAATTATGCTGTGCAATCTTTAAGGAAAGCAGATGTTAGACAAAAACTCAAGAACAAAGCAACATTTATCATAGCAATATATACATATCTGCAAAATAAGAACCTGTTCTTCAGTGATATAAAGTTTAAAAATTGCCAACTTTTAAACACTGCCCAATATGTGCTGGCAAAGAAACCAATTGTTTTACTTGTACCTCATCCCTACCAAGATAGCTAGAGAGACAGAATGTCCTTATCGATTATAAAATGTTGTTATCATGATCAACACACTATTTTCTGTTATTTTCTGGCTAAGTTTATGGCAATGATTTTTTCTGAGGATATCAATTGTAAGTGACTGTAACTGTACACTACTTCTTTCTTGCTAGCTATCCTCATCAACAACCCTAGCACTTGCTAGCTAACCAGTAGACAGACAAGTATTACATTCAGGTAATTTTTGATCCTCTTTATTTCCCTTATATTTCAATCAAATATTAATTTTCTTCTGACTCCTCTAGTGTGCTGGATGAAGAAAATCACATAACATTACTACAACCTCTTCTACAATGGCATCCTCATTCTCAATGCCAAGCAGGAGCCTGCTCAGGGTAAACTAGAGAAGTACTACAGCACCACAACAGGCAGCAGTCATTATAGGAGTCTCTGCACAGTTGTAAATAAATGGAGTGAAGTATCACCAATAGGTCAGTTGAGTGCACTATCATGTTCATTAATGGTGAGTGTGTCTGCAGGGAAAGTGACTGAATAGAATAAGCAACTGTCTGATGAATGAGGAGAACCTATGAGTACCAGCTGAAAGATCCAAGGACTGATTGACTTTATGTAAGTGAGAAAGAGACAAAGCAAGCACTGACTGGAATGAAAGACCACAAGGTAGTAGGAACAGACCAACAGAGGTATGGAAGTATCTAGGCAACTACTGCAGTGGCAAATAAACACTTTAATTGTGTAATGCCATCATAGCACAGGAAACACATGCTGGGAACCATCAGTGGCGGCAGACTGGAAGGACCAGGAATGGAGGAAGTACAGAGGTGTTAAGCCTTTCCCACATGCCGTCGAGTTATAAGGGAGGATGATAATAGCCAGAAAACAAAGAAGGTCAGTTTGGATTTATGGCTTGGTGATCTTTTCACCATGACTGGTCTTGGAAACGGACAACAAAGGGAAAGGCAGTATCAAATTGATGCTGTTTGACTTGGAAACGGTATACAATAGAAAACCAAAGGAAGAGGTGTGGGGATTTGGCAGAAGTCTGAGAATGAATGGTCCAAGACAGGCATGAAGGCTGCAACTACAATAAGAAGCATTCATGGTAGCATGGATTGTACAAAGTTAAAGTGGGGCAAAATCAAGGACTGGCACACAGTCCCATTCTGTTCCTCAATGATACCGATGTGCTGAAGCAGGCAGTGAAAGGACAGGCCCCTTGGATAATGTTCTTCACAGATGACATCATCCTGTGCAGCGGAAACCAGAATATCTATAAATATCTGTGGAGGTGGAGGAAAGCTTTTTTGACGGACTGAAAATCAACAGATAAAAGTGCAAGTTCAAGTCAGGCATTGAAGTTGTTAGACTCAATACAGACAGGGTTGTGGTTTTCCGATATCTGGAATAACTGACATTTTAGAGGATGAAGCCATGAAAGCAGAGATCAAACAAAGGCGCTGTGGGTAAACAGGAAGGAGGTGCAGCGGGGTGCTGAATGACCGATGGATTCCAACCAGGTTTAAAGGGAGACTTTGGTGAGGCCAGCACTGACACATGTTCCACATTGAGGGCATAAACAGGCAGGCATGACATGATGGGTGGAGTAACACACAAGGCAAAGATCAGGAACAAGTTTGTGAGAGAGCACTCAAAGGTGGCAGCAACAAGGAAGACGGTGACAGTGAGCTGATTGAAGTGGTTTGGACAGAGGAAAGCAGAGGAGCCTCCAATGAGAGGGCTGTTGGCACTGTAGTCACCAAGGAGAGGGAAGAGAGGAAAACTATCAATCTGGTGGAAAGATGAGGTAGAAAGAGAAATGCAGTGCATGGAGTTGGACATGAGGCATGTGATGGACAGTAAAATGTGGCATTCCAAAGAAATGGACAGTTGTGGCAACAAGTCCAGTGGAAAAAAAAAAACTTGAAAAAAGGAAGCAGAAACGCATTTAGTCTTTCCCCTTATGACATCATACATGTAAATTTAGTGACATTTATGAACAAGCCTCAAGAGCAAGCTTGTTTATTTATCTACTATGGCGTGCTGTAGATTTGATCCAATTTGAAAGTGAATCTTACCTCATTTTATCTGAATTTAAATCTTTCTCACTCTCTACAGATTTCCAGCCTGTTTTTAGAATGCAGCTCCTGGTTGAATAAGTGCTCAGATAATACTAGAGTTATTCTTGACAAAGAAGTGCATTTTAGTATAAATCTTGGGATGGTTGGTTGGATCATACCCACAGTGCTTAAAACGAAACAAAAATAGACCCCCTTCATAAATGGTATAACCAGTGCAAGGAAAGTGATTCAGCGCCTTGGGTGCAACAGTGCAACAGTTGTTTCCAGATGTTGCATTGAGGCAAATTGTACACTGCCTGTGAGACAACTATGAAATGCTTATCTGCACTGCGTATATGCCTATGAGGCATGTCAATGTCAAAATTGCATCCAGCGCTTGTAATTTGCCTTTGGCAAATGCAAGGCTGGTGTAATTAAATCCATGAGTGTGACTGTCATCGCAGACAGAATTCAAATGAAATGGCAATTTGCAGAGCACATGCAGAATGTGACACCAGCCATTGCTAACACTGCAGAGAGTCTTTGGGGGGGGGGTGACTGAATCTAACCACCATCACACTTCATTAACTTTAAGTAACAAATTTAAAGAAGTGTTACATTTTTTTTACATCTTACACATCATCACGAGATTGGCGAGCGTTGGAGTTAATGAAAAATATGTAATAGCTGCTTACTATTTGCTTCACAAAATTAAGGACAAGCTACATCAGCAAGCAGAATTCCCCCTACTTCTGTCCTCCAGTTCAGAAGTCACACTCTATCTTAACACTTATAGACTTCAGAGCGTCTCCCGTTGCAGTTGCATAAAGCCAGTTTTCATTTTACAGGAGAGAAGGGTCAAGTTCATGTTGAGAACAGCTGACTGCAAATAAATTCCACAGCCGAAATGTATCCTGAAAATGCTGTGTCATATAACTAAGCAGTGTCAAGGAAGTCCATGCAATAAAATGTAACACGTGTTAAAGAACAAATGGTGAATAGTAATGCAAATGAAACCCAATGTGATTTCACATTGCTTTAGTGTCAGAACAAGTTGCATCACAAGTACTTTATTCGGAATTTTAACAGAACGTTGCACTCTGTGTGCTGCATTGATCAGGTCAGCAACAGAGAAAGTACCAGGTATTTCAAAATGTTCCCTTTATAAAATATCACTGCTGATCACGCAACTTTAAAGTTTGCAGTTTATATTGTCTCCAGTTACCTTCACCATCATGCTTCTTTGCCTTCTATGGATCAGGTCTGTCCAAATCCAGCCAAAAGCAATCACTAAATGTCATTGTTTTCCCATTATTTTTCTATTACACTTATAATACAGTATGTCTTAACATCATCTCATAAAACTTTATTTGAATGTGTGCCTCATTTACACCTGCTGCTGTGTCTGTATTATGTAAATGAATATCAATGAGGGTCAAAGATAGAGAATGAGTGAGATGGGACAATTAATGAACACTGTAAGAGGCTTCGGAAAGGCATCTACTACACAAATAAATAATGTAGCGTACAAATAATGATTGACATGTATAAGCAGAGATGATTGTTTAACTCCCGGCTAGAAATCGACATCTTTTCTGCTTTATTTTCTGGAGACTGCTTACAGTCAAACTGGACCTATTTTATCTTTCCCTCATACATTTTCAGCAGATCACATTGACCTTGCTTAATTATTCAACAGTCTTAATTCTGACCAGGCAGCGCTGAAGCAACCTTGCTGACCGAACCAAAACACACACGCGTCTCGCAGCAACAAGGAGCGTTGTCGGAGGATACAGGATTACGGAGAAATGAACAAACAAAAACAACAAGCGTAGAGTAGCTAGCCCTTGTGTTATGCTGACAGGGGTGACCATCTCCCCTCTGTGAGATATAAAAAAGCCCTGCGCAGCCTACTCTATTCTTCAGAACTGTTGCTCTATTTTCCATTGATAGAGTGACATGCTCACAATGTGGCAAGGGTGGAGGGCAGTCCCAATCTGGCACACACTAATAAAAGGTTCGTACGGAAATGGCTGAAATCATAACAGAGCTGTGTGTCATATGGTGGTGACAGCTGATGTTTTGGCATGGGGCTCCCAAGAGCCTTTTCGCAAGGGGAGACTGGGGGTGGGAATTAGGTCAGCGTGCATGCTCACAGTATGCAAAAGCAAATCATTACTGATATTGACAGGGCTCGGGCAAGGACTCAGTCGCAGACCAACGAATGCCGGCAGATATTACAAGTCCGACTGGCAGGAATCGTAACCATAAAAAACCAGGCAGGGGTCAAAAACCAGAAAGGCAGTCTGAAGGGCAAAATCCAGAAAACGGGTAACGGAGCAGGCAGGGTCAGACACCGGGCAGGCAGAGGTACAGGCAAACAGGGCAGAATCGGCAGGCAAAAAACAGGTCAAAAACAGGCAGGTCAAAAACGGGAAAAACAACGAAATAACAGCACGAAGCAAAAAGCGGGGACGAAACGGGCAAGAAGCAACCGAGACGAACTGGCAACAGAACAGGGATGCAATATAGGGCAGGGCTGATAACGGGAATGGGAAACAGGTGCGCAGGCAGGCAGGTGAAGGCAATGAGGGAAACAGGCGGGCGGAGAGCGGGCGGGAGCGGGGCAGGGCTGGAACACAGAAAAACAAAAGCACATGGACAGAAAAAAAATAAAAACACAACGGCTAGCGGCCGGGAGTACTGACAGATATGGAAGATATGTATCTAATGATATCAGGCATCACATCAGTGCACATCACAGCACTGGCCCTGTCTGGAGCTGTCGGTTCAGAATGTACACGCAGCTGGACTGTAAATAAATGCCTGATTCTCTCGTCTTCTGAGTGGCTCAGCTGGTAAAAGAGCTTGCTGTCACACACGTTGAGCACTACGGCCCAGGTTCAATCACAGCCGTGTCATCAGCTGAGAAAGACTAGGAGCCTAAAGCGCCAGAACAAATCGGCTTTGCTCCATATAGGGGATGGCAGCTTGGCCGGGGTCATAGTCCACTCTGTTTCTCGGCAGTGACCCCTCTGGTCAATGGGGGTGCCAGCAGGTCTGACTGTGTGCAGCTGCACATGCATGGGAGGCACTGTAACACACTCTGTATGCACACGCACGCACACACACGCACGCACACACGCACGCACGCACACACACACACGTATGACGTAAAAGGAGCATAGTGAAAAAGAATATGAGAATATGTGCTGACAATGGCAGAAAATAGGATTCAGAGGACATGGGAGTGCAACCTTGAAACTGTTGAGGTGAGCAAGTACTTAGCACTGGTAGTAAAGATGCAAGAAAAAATGGCTGTGGCCTGCAACCTGGCACACACAATGTGTTTCAATGTTAGTTTTCTTCAGGGATTATTTACATACATAATTGAATTTATCATCAGTAAATGTCCCACTCTGCAAGGCTGCATAACTGCTTGAAATCCCCTTTATTGCTCTACAGCTCAATCACAGGGACCAACTTACTTACAATTCATTTATTCATTACTATGTTCAGTGACTTCACAGTGTTGCAGTATCAACAGAATCATTTCATATTTTTGCAGGTGCCCTTACCCTTGAAATTTTACATGTCTTACATTTCTTTTTTACATATCATTTATTATACAGGTGTTTATCAGACAATGTCACATAGTCTTCCATTTTGAGTTATTTCACCATAAATAACCCATAACCTCAGGGGATAATTGTTTTAATCAGTTACTCATTATTACTGTATACCGTCACTAACTCTGTTTCTCTTTCCACTTTTAATTAAATTATTCTAAAGTCCAATTATTTACTCAATGAAAAACATGCTCATCATTCCATGTGGCCCAAATCACTTACAAAAATGATTGTCTCAAATGTATTGTCATCGGTTGATAAGAATGATTTGAAACTGCCTCTGTGAAACTTTGATATGATTACATTTACAATTGCTGCAGGTGAGACATGTCTGTGTTATAAGACAGGGCAAGTTTCAAACAGTTTTCATTAGTATTTCATCTTAAATTGTATTTAAGTAGTTTTACATGTGCTACATCTGAAGCTGGATGACATGTTTGAATGAAACATATCTCATAATTGTTCAGTTATTACAATGTTTTTATTACTGTAAACCTTTGTCACCTGAAACATTTAACCCCTAGTGAAATAAATCCTTTGTCACCCCATAACATAAAGAACCTTGGACAATTCCTGAATGCACTCAGCATCACAAACACATCATAATCACATCATCAAATATTTCTGATGGGGAAAAACAAGACTTTGGAATCAAGCAAAACAAAAGACAACAGAGAGCCATCATGATTATTTATTCTCATTTCTATCCCATGGAAACACAGAAAACAAATGATCCAAATGATATTTTTTGCACTCTTTTGCAAGGTCATCCAGTGACCAGATCAAAGTGGCAATTAAGTCTAATGATTATGCAGTCTGGTTAAATCTGCTTGAGTGCTAATCAATACTTTGAAAGACTTTAATTACTCTGTCTTCAAACAGCAGACATTTCACTTGTGTATCTGCCTCTGAGATCTTCAGATGCCTTCATTTGCATGTGGGTTTGACAGGAAGGGACCACATCAAAATGCGCAGATATGCCAGCACGCCACTCTTGGCGGCCACGGTTTAATTAATGCCTTCCAAAGAAGGGGAAGGTTAATTCGCCCCCTTAATTGATCTATAAACCGCTGAGGTCATTCTCAATTAAAATGTGTCCCTGAAAGGCAGGGAGACAGAATTAGAAGCAGACAGTGTACATTTGTTTTGCTTTGTCACATTTATTTAGGTTCCTTGTTGCATTCTTTCTCATGAAGAACTCATTTAGATTTCTAGAACTCATCAGCAATGCATGGAAGGTTTTTTGTGCATCGCTAAAGTTTTTTTTATTTATTTATGCTCATGCCTGCATGAGCCTACCAAGCCAATATGAGCTCTCCATCCACCGCATGATTGATCAAGTGTGGCGCTGGAGACTCAGATGAACACATACGATGAAGGCTAGCAGTTGAAATGGAATAATAGGAGGATTTCTTTGACCTGAACGCATCAACCAAAATGAAAAGGAACACTGCCCGGTACTTAATTGTACCTGTACTTTTCAAAAACATCATTCTATGAATGTGGAGCTGCTTCTAGTTCAGTTTAAGAGTGTTATTCATCATGTCATTGCAAGAACTGGGTACACAGACAGGCTGTACCTGTAGCTGAATACTTAGAAGGAAACACAGCCATTAAGGATGGGATGAGTAATCAATCAATCAAGAAAAATCACAGTGTATTCAGGGTAGACTGGAACCAAGCCCCTGCTGGTAAACAAAGAGCTAGTAAAGGTAAATATGCACTACACAGGAGTAGTAGGACAATGCCTTTATAGTTGTGGTAAATGATGATAGGTACAGAATGATAAGAATAATGTTTTCTCGTAAGCATTGTAGCCATTCCTCAAAGTCGGTAGTAAAATCTGTGTTGTTTTGATTAGTGGGCTTCCTATGATACAGTGTTGAGCAGTAGGTAATGCTTAAGAACTGAAGCACAAAAAAGGGGCTTGAATTATATAACTCTGGTATAAATTCAGTTTTGTAGGTGATTTGTACTTTAATATCATCCATCAACTGCTGGAAAATAAGTACCAAACACAATATTGAATGGCAGATTCAACAGTGACAGGATATTTATACTTCAATGAATTTTTTATAACGGAAAAGGAAAGGTAATGCCCATTTAACAGCTGTAAGTACATATGGCACATGTTAAAACATACTTTGAAAGCACTGGAT
The DNA here is from genome assembly GCA_019176425.1 of Megalops atlanticus. Lineage (NCBI taxonomy): Eukaryota > Metazoa > Chordata > Actinopteri > Elopiformes > Megalopidae > Megalops > Megalops atlanticus. The sequence continues at coordinate 24,575,768 of CM032880.1, forward strand.
TTTTTCCCCCTTCTAAAATGTGCCTTGTTGTCTCTCAGTTTTCCTCAGCAAACAATAGCTCTGCAGTGCCTTTGTTCCCAGCGGTACAGATTTAACTTTCAGATTTTTTCCAACAACCAAAGGGAGTTACTGTAGAGCATTTTATGGGGATTTGTTTGTGTATGTGAGCCATGCCTTGATTGCCCGCCTCCCACTGGGTCTTTCACCAACAGCTGATGAATCACAAGAAGAAGAAGTTTAAGACAGATATTTTCCATCACTGAAGAGCAGCCTCACAGATAAACATTTCACCATTCAGTGTTTTAGATGCTTTGAAATGTTTGAGAGTGTACAGTTTTACATGACACAACATATAAATTCAGACAGATAGATGTAATAATATCTGTTACAATAAAAAACAAAATCACTTGCCATGTGCCAGAGGATTCCTGTGTAAATCTTTTAATTGAAAGCTCTTTATTATCCCTTTTTAACTGTAAAGTTACAGCTGAGTTATACTGTTAAAAACGTACAACTCCTATGGCAGTGTTTTTCAGTCTGGATCCATGGGACCTGCTGGTTTTTAATTCCTACATCAAACTCAATAATTAGATTTCACTGAGGTGTTAATTGAATACAGATCTGGATCTGACTTCTCCCAGCAGTTTTCTGCAGTCAGTCCTTTGATGAAGAAATGTGTCATTGGAGGTGCATTTGTGCTAATCAAGAGATAGTAATAAATGTATCTCAGCTCGTTCTTTTTAATTTGCGCTCAGCTGAAAGTTGTAATTAGGCACTGCAGCCAAACTGCAATTTTCACAGCAAGACCAAACACACTGGGCTTAATAAAAAACTTTGCAATCAAGTAATTCTGAGGGAGACATTTCTTAAACACTAAATAAACTTGAAGACCAGCAAAAGCTACAGTGTTACTTCTCTGATGAATTATGTCAAAGTAATTATTGAAAAGAATAGATATTAAGATATTAAGATAACAGATATTAAGAGAAAAAAAAAAAAATTTTTTAAAAAAGGAAAATAATTTTTTCCTTTAAAACTTTTAATCTCTATAATTAGAAGAGTATACTTGTTTATTTTTTGAGTGAGACAAAAACAGAGCAGAAAAAAAGGCAAAATGATGTGTTCATTAGTATTTCACAAATGCATCAGACACAAGCCTAAATTACAGTTAATGGTTATGTAAATTCAATTTTTGTATTTGATTCTTCGCATTGATTAATACAAAAACTCAACAACTGAAAGTCATCACATCTGGAATGAGCAATTGCTTGGAGAGACAAGCTCATTAGCATGTTAATTCTCAGTTCAGCCAGGAACCAGCTGACATGCGTGATCAGGTCCACAATCGGGGGGATTAACTGTTCAAACAGGGTAAGTGCAGTTTAATTCCCCTTTTCCGGCCATGAGCCGGTCTAGACAGTTTACCTCTGATGGCAGAGGGGTCTCTCTGTTTCATGTACGAGGTGTCATTGTTTTTTTTTGTTTTTTTTTGACTAATTTCATTAACAAGAGATTGCTGCCCATTTTTCGAATGGTTATTGTTGAATCATGAAAGTAAAAAATTGTGAACTGGAATAGCAGTGGTTCCTCATGATTAGACAGACCAAACAGAATCATTCTGTCTTTCCCTCCAGGTCCTTACTGCCTATTCTCTTTCTGTACAAGCCCACATCTCTTCTCAAAAAATTAATGCATCATTACTGTACAAGCTGTGTACTACCTTTGCACTTCAAACATGCATGTTGCAAGCAAAACTTCAAGACAAATCAAATAATTTTTTCATCTTTTATTTATAGGTTTTAAGAGCTGTAAGTAGGTTTCTTTTGGACATATGTCAGATAACTTACAAGATTACACAAACTGAGCTTGACAGACAAAGGCTTAAGGTGGTAACCCAGAAACAAGGCTGGTTGGCGGTTTCTTCTGACTTCCTACACTTCCCAGCAGGGTCGGTACACCCTTCCCACCATGCATCTCATAGTGTCTCTCCTGGCGATGCTGATGCCGGAGCTGGGGTCTTGGTCCAGCTCCCTGCGTTCCATGGTCAGGACGTTCTCTGGCGGCAGCACAGCCTCCAGGTCTTGGAGCTTGTAGAGAGAGAGACCTCGGCCCAGGGCTCTGGTGCCCTTCCAAATGCCAGCGTCTGCGACGATGATGATCTTTGAGTTCCCTCCTCTGGTGGCATGGTTGCTTGCCTTTGCAGGGCTGAAGGCATTTTCGGCCACCTCGTCACTCAGGAACGGACTGAGGACGTCCTGCTCTGAGCTGGCTTCTTCTGTCTTGGTTGCGGGCATCGCCGCTGAGTTGATGTAGCACTCTGACAACAGTGCCATGGCGAATAAAACGGAGAAGGAGGAGACCTTCATTTTGCTGGCGCTCGAAGTGGCTCCTGGAGAAGATGACCCAAACGCTGCCTCTTGCTTTCTCCTCGCTCTGCTGACTTTGAGGAGCTGGTTGCCCTCTTTTATACTGTTGAATGTGAAGGACTGGCCACGTTGCAAGCCGAAGGGCGTCATCATTTCTGGTGATCCAGGATTTTAAACAAAAGTCACAGTAAGTGGATGACAAGACCTCAAGCAGAGTTGGAGTGTTTTGTTTGGTGTAAAGGAAATTACAGGTACTTGCAATGTGGCTGGTTTTCTTAAGTCGATGAGGATGACACGGTGGGGTGGCTTTCAATGGGACGATCAAGTAGCCAATCTAATTCCAAAATCTATCCTCTTTGAAACAAAAAAAGGATTATAGACCTGCTTACGACCACCAGGGCGAAAGACTCAGTATGCTGCCAACATTGTCTTTCTCCCCATGTGTCAGACTGGTATCAGAGACTTGCTACATGGCTACCCACTGGGCACTGTATGACTATGTGTCCATGTGGCCTTTCAACTTGATAAAAAGGAAACAAACCTGGGAGATTCTGATGAGTTGGCAGGCAGAGTTTTTGAACAGAGGGTACCTCGGATGACTTGTGTAATATAATATCATCATAGTATCATAATATCAATGAGGAATAGATATGTTCACCACTGAATGGCTTGGAGATAGTTCAATAGTATAAACCCACTCCAGAGCAAGGTGGGTATGAAGAGTATTATAAAAAATTATATTTTGGGCAGTTCATATTTAGGACAAGGCAGTTCATATTTAGAACAATCATATACTGCACTTGAGTGCACAGTATATAATTAAGCGTGAGCTTCAGTCAATAGACCTTCAAAGTAACCACCAATGCTGAAAGCATAAAAGCAAACTGTTTTCCCTGGGAAAATATATACTCTTATTTTTGCTGTAGTGGTATGAAATATTAATGCATAATCTATTATAATCTAATCTAATATTAATGCATATGAGATTAACTAGCTAAAAAATTTGTTCACAATTTACAAGAAGTGTAAAATAGCTATTCATTATGCAGTCAATAACTATTGATTATGAAAAATTTCCCCTGTCTATCCCCCATTGCCATTTCTTACTCATGTGATGAAATAAGCATTTTTGCCATTCTGGCAAATCTGACACCAAGCTAAGCAGGTATCATTATTTTTTCATTTTGAGTACTTTTATTTTATCTATTTTACATTTCAGTTGATCTCTGATGTCAAGCAATCTGGGCACAAATATCTGATTTGACTATTATAATGACAAATCAATGATAAAATATTACATTTAATTAACATTTTAAACCTTTATTGACCTAATATACCTAAAATAAGTTAATTGTCCAAAAATATCAACAGTCTTTGCCTGGCTGTAGACCTTTTTTACAGAAATTTGATATGTCTCAACTTGATTGGCTGTGTCTGGCAGTAGGCATGCCAGCTCATCCTGTGGTCCTGAATAATGTTAGTAAGCATGAGCTTTGTTATACAACTGAAGAAGCACTGTTCATATTGCATTGCTCTCATTCAGCTTGACAACAGAAAAGCTTCCAGAAGCAGAACTCAGTGGTTCCAGTTCCCACAATGGAAAAGCCCCACAGGTGCAATACACCTTTTATTTCCTGGCATGCAGCCTGAGAGAGAGGGCAACCAACAACTGCCAACAAGAATGATGTGAAGATAAATTCCTTTAAGAAGGTGAGTGTGGATGGGGATAAAGTTGTAGCCAGAGGAAGATAAGGAAGTTGTAGCTGATAGGACTGTTGCATTTGTAGGAGAAAGAGTACACTACATTACATTATTGTCATTTAGCAGAGACTCTTATCCAGAACAACTTACATAGGTTACAGTTTTTACATATTATCTATTTATACAGCTGGATATTTACTGAGGCCATTTTGGGTTAAGTACCTTGCCCAAGGATATAGCAGCAGTGCCCCTGCAGGCAATCGAACCAGCAACCTTTCAGTTATGAGCCCTGCTCCTGCCCCATAATTCCAAAGCAGAGTTATATCAACAAGGACATTAGGAGAAACACTAGGCATTCTACTCCATATTTGGCACAGTGTGAAAACTATCAAAAAGCCAATTTCTGCACTACACAGTGGTAGTAGTAAGGCCCTGTTCAACCTTGTATGACTTGAGTGACTAATGAGGCAAATTATTCCTGCGTCATATATGTGAAACATGTGCCCTTGTCATCTAAACAGAATGTCTCCTTTTTAGGGACAAGTACTTTGATGAATAAATATTATTTCTCAAGGTATGTATGTCTAAGGATTTTTTAAAAATTTAATCAGCATGTGCCTCAAATTAAAATGTTAGCTTTAGGCTTGTCAAGAGCTGGACCAATTATTGTATGAACCCAGCTGTGCACATTCTTCAACAGAGACAATATTCTCACTTGGAATAAAAGTGCACCCAGAATAACACTTTAGTAATGTTTAATTAAAAATATTTACATATTTAATATTTAAAATGTAAAAATTTATGTGGTTATATTATTTTAATGTTTTTGAAAGAGGCACATTCAGTTAATTGATTTTCACTTCCATTGAAACATGTGGTGTTAAAAATGTCAGTTCAAATTACATTGGGGACACAGCAGGGATCAACAGTTTAGCCTTTGTAATGGCTGGCAACAACATGGTGTTTATAGTATTCCTTTATTTTGGCCTCATTGTAGTCTTTAAAGCTACCAGTGAAAGGGGGTTGTCAAATGTCAATTACTCTTTGGTGTGTGCTTAATGACTATCTTTAAAATGGGACAGAAGGAAGATGTTAAAATGTTTATGTTAAAATTTTAAGAATAACCCTGCACCTGCCCATAAGGATTATGTTCAGAAGACCAAATGATTATGGTGAAAAAGGTTTAAAACAAGTTAAAGGATTCCGTCTATTCTTAAAAAGAATGGGAAAAAAGTAATTAAAAACATTGCAGGTCTGTATTTTTTATTCTACTTTTGTGGTGGTATCTCTCAGTTTTTGACCAGCTTCCATATTTAAAGCAATGTTAATGCAATGCAAAACAACCAACAACACTGTAAAAAGGTCCATGTGCTTTGCATATTTTAATATTTTTGTCTCAGTATCAAGATTGTAATTATTACCTTTTGGAGCCACCACATTAATTGCTGTGCACCTGCTTTTCTATGGCTCTCCAGAAATCACTGAGCACCTACGTGTAGGAATGGGACAAAATATTCTAAAATAAGTCCCTAAACTATGGTTATCCAATTCAAAGTGTGAAACTTCAGAAAGATGAGTCACAGAGTCTCTGACACATGCAATAATGGGTCTTCTCAATTGTCCTTTCTTTCCCTTTCAGAGTGAAAATGAGTTTAAAGAATAGTCGAGGGGGGATTTGACTGCTCATGTCCACGCTCTCGGCAATTAAAGAACTCGACCCCCAACGCAATGCAGGGAAATGTTAAAATGTCAAAAATAATTGGGAGCAAAGCTGCAAGCTGAAAGGCTATAAGGGTACAAAGAATGTGCTGGTAAAGTTAGACATGTCAGAGGGCTCTATTTCTACTGCGTCAAGTTTAAGATGAAAGAGGGAAGCATGTTTACTGAAGGCTATAGCAGGGAATATGAGAAAGAGAAAAAAAAAACATTAATTGGAGCTTTACAGGACCGCCATATTTCCAGTTAAATTGACTGGGTTTTACTGTAAAATCGATTAGGACTGTGTGGGAAGGTACAATAAATTAGCCAGCAAGAATTGACAGGATAAGACTTCAAGGCATCTTGTTTTCAAGGTGGACCTGTAAAGACAAGGTAAACATAATTATAACACTGCAGGAGAAGTACTAGGCAATACGGTTTACATATTTATGTCCTCACATTGGTTGATGTGTTAACACTGCCCAGCAAAATGATCTTTGTTATTTCGAAGTCAAAATGAACATCCCTCAGCTAGTTTTAACACAGGACACAACTGTCATGTTAACCATTGTTTTGAATAAAAATGACCTGTGGTCAGATTACCAAGGTCATTAGTGCTCAGAAGCTTTACCTTCATTATATAAAAAAAGAATTAAAATAGTTTCTTCCATAGTAACCCCCAAAGTATTTGGAAGAGAAAAGGACAAATATACAGTACATTTCTTGTATTTTCAAAAATCACCCACTCATCCATTTAGAATAAAACAGAGCAGAGACAAGCAAGTACAGGGAACAAGACCAGGCTAAACCTTGGAACCCCAGTGCATTGTAAAGTACAGTACATTTATACATGGATGACAATTTAAAGCTGTCAATCACCTTCTTGACAGGAGGGACTGACGTGAAGAGGAAAACATGCAGACAGCACACCTTGGCATTGTGAGATGAGCGTACTATCCACTGCACCTGTCATAATTCAGAATGCATCAGATCCATTCAAATGATATTCTGACTCTTCTCATGCAGTAGCTAATCCACATCCTTGTCTCAAGGGGCAAAGGCTCTGGACAAATTTACAAGGGTGATTTACATATCAAACACTACCTTTCCCTTTGATTCCCACAAAATGAGGTGTTACATGGCTTTGCACGTGGAAGGATTTTTTTTTCTTTTGCTTGATTTGAAACACACATGCACATGAGGAATGTTACACAAGTGAATGTCTCATGAAACCTCCATGATTGTCCAAGCACTCATTAGATCATATGTATCAATGCATGCTATACTGCAGACTGTGGCATTAGTGGAGAGCCGCCAATCTTTGTTACTGCCATTGGAAGTCGCCTTGTGGCATAAAAAGCCATTTCTTCCTCAAGATCATCTCATATTACTCATCTCATTGTGAGCTAACAAAGATGTCAATTATTCCAGTGAATAATTAGACATATCATTGTCTCGATCATTTGTGTTATTTTCTACAATAACAATATGACATGTAGTTATTAGAGATGTAAATGATACTTACTTTTTGACTGTTGATTAGTTGATGGCTGAAAAGGGTGATTATCAATTGAATTCACTGACAAAAATGAAGGAATCACTTTAATTAACACAGACTGTGAGAAAAAAATAACAGAAACAAAAAACAGAAACAGCTGTAACCTGCTAGCTAGCTAGATAGCTAGCTAGGGAGGCTAAATTGAACATTATAAACACGCACTGAAACATAACAAGATCATTGTAAAAATACTGCTGTAAACAAAAAGAAAATGCCTACCAGAAAATCACTTTCCTTGTTCCATCCTTTTCATCTTATATCTGTGATAACTTGCATTGTGTTTCTGTATCATGTTCTGTCAAGCACACTGACTATTGCTTTGACAGTGCTAAAGTAAGTTGAATTTGGCTGATCAGTTGATTGTGAGTAATTCTCCTGAGCAGAATAAAGACTCCCTGTTCTACAGGCTTAGAAGTGTTCTAATGACTGTTTATTTTACATGCTGTGTTCTTTATTTCATTCCACTCTAATGTGACTGTGTTAAAGTGATTTGAAACACTAAGATACATTAAGAAATACTAAGCAAAATGGAACAACCATTATAAAGAACGCGAGTAGCCAATTTTAAACAAAAAGGAGTACCTTTTTTTGCTTTCTTGGTACTGATCCACACAATTTGCAGCTCACCAACAAGAAAAATAACAGGGCTTTATAACGATTGCAGCTTAGCAACATGCCATTTTCTTTTAGTCTCTCTGATTTTCTTCATAATCAATGCTAAATGAATGGAAGCTTTTGCAGAATCTCCTTGTATTCTATATCATATGCTCTATTGTGATTGATGGTGACCACAAGCAACATGTGTCTGTAGAAACAGATTTACCTGGTCAGGTATTTATCTGTCCCCTTTCTTCAGACAAAGAAAAAAACATCTCTTATTACTTGTGTATTATCTTAAGAACTAATAATCTTGGGGCCCATGTTATTGGACATGCATAGTTCAGCAGCATTTTTTCTGCTTCATTTATTCAGTTTTTACATTTCCAATGAGCAGCATCATGATCAGATATGGATGTAGTCATGGTGCTTGCTTCTATGAAGTAATCAACAAGAGGTTGCAGAAAACAACAGGAAAAAAATTCAAGGAACCTTGCTGCAGACTACAGAGTGTAATTGGTTAGAGGGGATGGTGAACCTTCAACCTACAATGCAGTTGTGGAGAAGGAGAAAAACATATTTAGATTTTAATAATTTTTCTTTTTTGCCTTGAGTGTGTACATCTGAAATAAAATAAAATGCAAAAGTAATACAAACCCTTTCTGTTTGAATCAGAAAATAAATTGACACATTTTTTATTGTGTAACATAAATGGAATATAGTTACCAAATCTTGGGATTCTAAATACATACGGTGATGTGTACATTCTGTGACTATTCAGACTCTTCTGTATCATGGTTCTTTTTTCTACCACTCTACTGTGCCTGGGGGGTACTATCATAAATCCTGTAAACTGGTACTCTTTTTTATCTAATTTATGAGGAGTGACAAAAGCAAGCCCCTTGAGGGTCGAAAGTGTAACCTTAGTCTCTGTGTTTGCCATCTGTCTAGCTGTAGTCCACAGACTTCCAGCCTTCAACTACTGCTGTCAGCAATAAACAGTTTAAACTGTACTAGTGTATAATCTGCAATATTAGCATTTGTTTCCTTAGAGGACCAGGTTTACTCATGTAGCTTACAGGTTATCCACTGATATAGCTGATATGTACTGAAACCATGTTCAAGGGTATAGTAGCAAAGATCTAATTGGGATTAAACCAGCAACCATCTGATTTAAAGCCTTGTTCCATCTCCACACAACTGTTACTCACCTGTGGTTCTTCAGCCACTAGGTATTAATTTTGATCTTGCCATATGGTCTTGCCATACTGCGGGAGTTGCAGGTTTGTTGTGACCATACAATCTACTCTGATTATTTTGATTGTGTCCCAACAGCTCTCTGATTTGTCCTGTTCACTTACTCCAAATTCTTCCACGTCTTTACAAGAGATGCTTGTGTGTTACGTGACTTTCCTTGTACAAACTACTGACAGAGGTTTATATTCTTGCTGTTACAATCTTTTACCAGTGTCCCAGCAATATCCATCTCCATCTGTGACTAAGTTTTGAATTTGGTGAACAAAGCCACAGCAGCAAGCCAGCAGCCTTGTAATTCATGTTGCTATGTGATAACAATATTGAAATAATATCATAGTAATAAAGTTAGCTAACTGACACCAATATTGGGTTCTTGGTGAAAATTATCAGGTGTACATGTAGCTGTTCTGATATTAGTGAATTAGCAATTTCACAAACATGTGATGTGTACTGCTCTATAAAATGTGACATTCTACACTGGACCAAAAAGAGACACACTCTGGTACATAACAAATGAGCTGATCTCACAAAGTAAATAAGAGATATTTGTGATTACGTCATAGTTACTATTAAATATTGCAACTTTTGTCATATGAACATTTCATACCTATCATGAAACCTGTACACTAAAGTCAGGAATACACATCTATAGGCCAGCAGAAAAGGACAGACAGCAACAAGAAGCTAATAATACCGTAAGGTGGTAGAAGTTTGGACACAAAATACAATCCTACAGATTACAGCACCTAACAAGTAAACCTGTTTAATACCAATACTGTGTATGTTGAGGTATTGCTCCATGGTATTTAAACAATGGAAGACAGATTTTTTGACACATTGAATGAATACTTCAGACAGGCTTATCTTAACTATTCGTTAACAAGGGATACTTAAAACAGATGGTCACTTCAAGTATAGTCATGCTGTATGTGTGTAATTTCTAAAACCATTATCTTTAATGGCTCCTGATCTGGAACAAATTACTTAAATTATTCCAAGTTTTTTTAAGCGCTGTAATGAACTCACTGTCTGTCCAGATGGGAAATGCCATGGACCATTACCTATTTAAAACGTGTCTGTGTTATGCTTGGCTAATGATGGTGACGATTCTAGTAGTTTAAATTTTAAAGCAAATCTGAATTGCACAGTAATTGCACAGTAAATTGAGGTAAATCAACTATTTTTTGTCATGTTTTACTTCTATTGAATAAAAAGATTAATTTTCCCAAATATGTTTGTTGACACAATAGGAAACATATCAAATTGTAAAATAATACCCTTTATCATTCTTTGTCAGACATAGCTGAAGATACGCACAAAATGCAACAAGTGTCTGGAATTCAAGATTCATGTACCGTCTGTGCAGCCTGAGTCCTGTTCTATATATAATTTTCCTGTTAGACCATTTAGAGGGATATGTTCTTTGATATTATCTATTCACACAGAGTGAAGAAAACAGTTAACCTCGTATTCAAAACAAGTCATAAATGAAATTTTAATTGAATTGAGACATTTGTTTTTCAGCTATCATAGAGGAAGCTGTGAAGGCAACAGAAATAAATGGTCAAAAGAGAGCGTGAAAGACACAGTACAAGAAAAAATTGTGGAAGGCTTTGATAAACGTTGTTTCTGAGCACTGAAATCTGTAATGCTGTGACTCTCAGATCAGGTGTGTATTGCTATTGCCATCAACTGCATGACTCAAGATATTTGCCACAATAATTCAGCCAGTACACTCTCTGCAAGAGCTTACTGCCTCTGAGGTACTCTGCATAACACACTAAAGAAATCTGGTCATCAACATTAGATTCCATGTAGCATTTTCAAACAGATAAATCACTGTTGGGCCAAAAAACTCAACTTCCTCTTCCTCAACATGCCTCTTCCCATCCAGCCTTTACTGCCTGTGTTCCTCTCTCTGATTCCAATCTCGGCTGTCAACTTTACGGCCATAAACCTGCCATCTGCCTTCAGGGCCCTGCACCTGAATCTTCACACTGTTTCGGGTTGTTTCTTCTTTGTTTAAAGTTGACTTAAAAAAAATCTAATCCTGAAGCCAAAGGACCATTAAAAGACCTTGTCCTTCCTTCCGTTTCCATCCAACACCTTTAAACAAGCATCAATAACTTATCTCAAACTAACAGTAATCAATACTGTGTTCATCTGAAGCTCAGATTTAGCTAATTACATGCAGTATTTGTGCTGTTTCCTCTGAACTCTGTGTGGATAGTATGGGTGTTTCCAGTTGTGCCATTTTTTCATTTTTAATGCAGGCATAAGAAAAGCTACAATTCTGCAAAAAGACAATCAGAATCACCCTGATTCCCAAGCCTTAAATGAGGCATGAATAAGAGGGATATTTACAGAGCTGGAAAAATGCAATGGTCACAATATAGATACCTGTGTACACTGTAACAGGAGAGAAGCAAGGTGTGCCAAGCTGCAGAACTCTGTATCAGTTAAAGAAGATATACAGAGATGTGTTCATCTTAAAGAAGCAATGTTGATACATGTACGGAATTCATTATGTGTCATTTAAACATGGAAAAATAATCTATGATATACCCTCAGAAATGCATGTTGAAAAACAGGGACAGAGCTCATGTCTTCTTTCTTGTCTAAAAAAACTGTACAATTGCACTTTGAAATAGTAAAAGTGGTGAAACAGCCATCAAAGACTGGATAAAATGTCCTACTGGTATTATTTATTAATATTATTATTTTGTTTTTATTTACTTTAACAGTGGGGCATTGATAATTTAAAGATCAACATACACAGGTTTACAAGTGATATGAAAATTGTTGTTTCAACATAAAAATCTACGGCACATTGCAAATAATTTTGTAATGCTAATGTCTTGCATTGTAAATGTCTAATCATCAATCCCAAAGACCTCCTGCCGTTCTAATTTCTCATTTCTGGGAAACCATGCGTGAGCAAACATCTCTCAAGGCTTTCTGCTGTCCTCAAAATGAACACAACAATGTGAGTGCTATGGGGAGAAAAGGGTGGAGACACTTATCATTGTTTCTTTCAATTAGTTCACTGGATTCAAGGTTGGGGAAAATAAGCGGGGGTGACTGGAACAGGAAATCACCACTATAAATCTTTTTTTGTTTGATGGTGGTAAAATAGTCAGTATTTCAGGAGAGAGATGAGTAGATGGAACCAAGACAAAGACAAACTCAGATAACTTAGTGCAATTATCCGTGAGCAAAGTGTGTCTGTGGTAACGATGCAGCATGACTGACAGGCAGATAATTAAATCATCTTTAATGAAAAGTCATGCTGATGATAATCCTTCTCTGTAATTGATGTAAGCACAGACATTCATATTTCCCAGCCTGCATTTCCCTGTATTTTTATCAGAGAGGTCTAACTGCAGTAGAGCATGTGGAGGAGGATGTACAATATTTGTGTGATTATGTTGACATTATATAATTGAGAGTAACTGGTACAAACATGATGTATTTAAATATTTATTATAATATCTGAGATTGACAATGTTACTCTGCCCCAGTAAGTAATACTCTTCAAAACAGACAAAGCATGCACGTGCAGTACTTACACATGGAAATTATAACAGTTGTCTATAGTGACCATGTTGTAAAGACAACATATAACCAGGAGCATATAACTGTCTTTCTGCCTGGTTTTTAGGTCTCTTTTTTATTGTTTTTGTTGTTTTTATTGTTTTTGTTGTTTTTATTGTTTTTATTTCTTGAATGATTGCTGTGTGAACGATACTGCTGTCTGCATAACAATTTTCCCCCCTTGGGGATAATAAAGTACACCCTTGACCCTTGACCCTTGACCCTTTAGAAATCTTTAGTTTCAGGAGCCAGGTAGCCAGACAATACACATACAATGATATAGCTCCTGTCTTTCTAACACAGAACTGTGTGCTCTTGATGTAGTGTATACAACAGAATTTTGAGAAACTACAGTACCAAATACATACAATGAAATGACTGTATTGCTTATACATATATACATTGCTGTTCCTGTTGACTAAAATATCTCTTGGGGAAAATATATTTTCATGTTTCTAGTTATTCTTCAGCATGAAAAGGCCTTGACCTCTGTACGTGACCAGCAGTGCTATGGATACTGTTGTTATAACAGAGCAAAGTGTTCTGGGTAGTCTGTGGCCAGTGATGCGGTCCCCTGCAGGTGTTTGTTTGGCGAGTTTGGTTGTCTGAGGCCAGCTGTATGCCACATGGTCATAACGATCCTTTTTCTTCAAACTTCCTTTTGTTTTTAGTTTATAAGGTTTATAAATTGTGAATGGAACAGCTGAGGTTTTTAACACATTCACTTTTGTTTATTTTTTTCTTTTACATACACTGTAACATCTATAGTGAGATTTGTATGTCAAAGGTCCTCTGGCAATCTGGAACTCTGTCTCTTGGAAATTTGTTTTAGATGCATTGATTAGACACATTTGTTAATTTGGACATTACAGTGAGACTTTTGCTTCATTTCATAACTAAACACACACAATGAGACGGGCACATCATTGACCCATGATCCTTTTATTTTACATCCATTAAAATGTGCACTTGAGATTTTGTGTACATTTGACTAGGTTTTTAAATGGAAAAATAATAATGCCTTAACCAAAGGGGAAAATGGGAACCTTTTCAAAAATAGCAATTGAAAAACTGAAAACAGAAGAAATGGCTGTTCTCGTATTTCAAAAAATGTTCCTATTCTATTATTTCTGGATGAGTCTCGGCGCTAATAAAATGAAGAATGTGACAGGGTGTTTTAAGTAGCAGGCTGGATCTGCAGACAAAGCAAGTGTGGCTTATATAGTGAAATAGCTGTGGTGACAGTATGGATTGGGATGTTGTAGTTAGCAATGCAACCTAGGTTCCCTGAGCAGAGACAGCTGCCAGAGACAGAATTCATGCTGTGGAATATCGCTGTGCATGCGGGAAGACCTCAGGGCAATTTGTAAGCACAGACACCGTTAGCACATATTTGCAGTCGCACACCGCCGTGCACATATGTGTAACTTCCACAATAATTTATTTGAGCATGCACGTGCAGATCACCAATGGATCTCCAACAGCTGTCTCCACACACAGAGGCAGGGTTACATATTCTACACAATCTGCACTGCATAAAGTCAGGAGGGCTGAACATGGAAAAATCCTGAGTCCTAATGGAGCTTGAATTGCATTCAAGTGGAGAGGAGGTCACTCCCTCATCAGGAAGAACTGCCAATCAAGAGCTGCCCTGTGCAATTCTGAGGCGATTATCATTCCCACATAAGACCATCATAAAACCATCTTTATAAACAACCATTCAGTTTTTCAAATGAAAACAGCAACTTTCCTCAACATAACAAAATGTACTTAGTGTGAGGCCCTTTGTGGATGGACTTCCTAACACCTTCAGGAGGTAATGTGGTCAATGGTGATGCATGCAGGGTTCGGTATTGCAGGGTCAGTATGTTCGGTATGCAGGGTCACAAGATCACATGAAGCTGTATCTGAATTCTGTACATTTAACCGAGACTGGAAGGTATACAAAAAAGTTTGTGAGGACTCAGACTTCAGGGTCATTGTGAATATTTCTGGAGGAAACCCCCAAAACCCCCGCGCAGCAGTGTAGCATAGTGTTAAGGAGTAGAAGTAGGACCAAAGGTTGCCGATTCCCAGCTGGGGCACTACTGTTGTACCCTTGGGCAAGGTACTTAACCCACAATTGCCTCAGTAAATATCCAGCTGTATAAATGGATAACATTGTGAAAAAAGTAATTCTGGATAAGAGTGTCTGCTAAATGCCTGTAAAGTAAAGTAAAATAAAACAGCCTTAGTGCAGTATAGGTATGAGGTATGCCCCAGTAACCCAGCCTGAAACTCAGGACAAGTGACATCCCAATGAGTTAAAATACAACGCAATATAGAAGAAAAGCATTGGTCAGTGTATTTGGCATGTTTACAGAGTCCACATTACATTGAGCACAGAAAGACTGGTAGTGGCATGATCAGTAGCAAAGTGACTTTGTACTTAATCAGTGCTCACATGAACAGTGGTGCATAGGACCAAAAACAACTCTTTCATGGCACTCATAGCAATATAGCACAGTATACGTGCCGCTACCAGCAGTTTCCTCTTAGGATTCAAAACATTTTAAAGCAATTAAGACCTGTAACTTTCCACATACATTTCCCCTTATTTCCTTATGAATTAAAAATCTCTGTTTTGATCTACATTCCTAGATAAAGTACAATAACTCATGGCTTTTAACTCCTCTGCACATTTAATGATACAAAGGTAGCAAGAATTTGAATAGATTTTCAGTTGAGGGTTACTAAGCCATAGTTACTAAGCTTTCATGTTATTAAAAGAAAATGAAGTGTAGCATAGTGGTAACGAGCAGGACTTATAACCAAAAGGTTGCTGTTTTGATTCCCCCTGGAGGTACTGCTGCTGTGCCCTTGGGCAAGGTACTTAACCCAGAATTGCCTCAGTAAATATCCAGCTGTATAAATGGGTAACATGTAAAAAATTATAACCTATGTAAGTTTCTCTGGATAAGAGCATCTGCTAAATGACAATAATGTAATGTAATTACAAACAGACTGACATAAATAGCTGCAATCAAAACATTCTAATGTAGCATGCTGTACAACCTGCTGCTACAGGTGCAAATGTCAAAATTCTGTTTATCATTATTTTTTTACGTTACATTTGCTCAGCAGATGCACTTATCCAGAGCAATTTACATAGTTCACAGTTTTCACATATTATCTTACACGGCTGGATATTTACTGAGGCAATTCAAGTTAAGTACCTCACCTTAAGTACCTTAGGGTAGAAGAGCAGTATCCACCAGGGAATCAAACCAGCACTCTTTGCATTATAAGCCCTGCTGCTTGCCTCAAATAAAGATTTTCCTTAGACTATCATGCAATAAATACAATGAACAAATCCACCCTACTCTGATCATTATGTAGAAAAGTTGCAGTGATGGTGTGTTTCAATTAAATTGGCTCATTTCATTAAGGAAGATTAGTTGTCTTTTGATTAGTTTTTCCTCCAGTGGTTGCAAAGCCTGCACTCATTGATAGTAAAGTAAATTGCTGCTTTGTTAAAGCTTTTGGAACACACATCCACAGAAGTCCAGATATTGGAGAGCATCCACTTATGTATTTTTTTTTCCTTTTCACAGAATATTTACTTCTGCAGGGTTTCTTATTTTAATGAGATGAAATCCTAATTAGTACGAATGACAAACTGCAGACACTAGGTGTCTTGATTATGTTGATACGTTGTATTTTATATTATTTTTAAAATCAAAATCATTTGCCAAGTTCCCCAGTTATCCAGGGCAATGTTCTTTCCTGCTGGATGGCTGTCAGAGGTGTTTTTCCATTTATGTGTCCAGCATAGCATATTTAAGGCAAAAGTGAGTGAATAAAGAATGAAAAGCAGTTTTCCTTCAAATCCAAATCTACAAAACGCTGTGGATTCCATGTGAACCAATGTTATTTCATATCACCATGGCTCACTGCATGCATGCTGAAGTGTTTCCCGTTTCTCACAAGAAGTGGTTGTCATTATGTGCACTAACGCTACTTGCGGTGCAAATGTGTTAGTACATAATATTTCAGTATAATAGTCATTTAATTCATAACATTCAATATGTTATAACAAGCTTCAGTATATTAGTGTTTCCCATTCATATAATCCTGCACTGTATCAGCACTTCATACAGTAAATGTCAGATGTCAGTTGAAGCTGATGTCTTTCACTTAGATTTCTTTACTGCATTTAAGCTCTTGATTTGCAAGGATTTTGGATAATCTGGTGCCTTTTCTCAGTCTTTCCTTCCAAGCCCAAAAAGTGCCACCAAGGAGTGGTGATTTTCCACATAGACCACACCCTTAAACAAGAAGGTTTTCACAGAAATAGAGGAAAATGAGGCAACAAACTGGGCAGAGGGCCTTAAGCATTTGAGATGAGGTTGCCAGCTAGAAAGGTGTGGGGGCTCCTGCCGTCTGGTATGTTTATAAGCGTGCTCTTCTAAGCACTGTCACCAGAGGAGCAGTTTGTCAGATCATTCAAGATATAGTGCATTATTTATCCTTTTTTGGCACTGCTTATGTTGTGTAACAGCTCACAAAGTGTGACATAAAAATGTGAAAACATACCCAATAATCAAATCTTAATTAATTTGAACAAAAACAGGAATCATACATAGTTGGATATGTTTATCATGACTATGAAGCACAGAATTTTAATGATCCACAATCCCCTTACAGAGTTTTATGCTGGCAAGAATCCTCCATCTTGGCAATACATGGGGAATTTTTATCTAGTCCAGCTCAACTATTAAATTTAACAACCAGGCAAGGATTTTCTGATTAAGAGAATCTGGGTTCAATTTTATGAAGTGGCTACAGAGACATTCACTGAGCGCAATAGGAGCCTGTTCTTTTATCTGAAGCTGGATTTAGACTGACCTTTAAACAAACCAATCAAAATCAATGACTCAGTTGTTTCACTGGGATTAAATCACAGTGTCTACCTAATGCATAATGAATTGCAATGAACAACCCTTAAAATATTGTCAAACCCTTTACCGCCCTCCCAATGTCAGCATGCAGTATTTACAAGAGCCACTCACGAAACAATATGCATAGCTTCTACATTTTCCCATTACTTTGAGCATGTTTTCCTCTTTCACATTCAACAAGTCTCCCCAAAAGATTTTCCTGCAAACAGTACATCCTGTTCCAGACAGGGAGCACTGCCAAGACAACACATGGCACATTCTGTGACAGTGTGCATTGTCTTCTTTATCATCTGAAGCTCATTTCCCATATTGGTGACAGTGGACCTTACATGATATCCCTGATCAACTGTCTGAGCCAACAGAGTGCATGCCAACAGCCTACAAATCCTCAGAGACCATTGGTCACAGACCCACGGAGAGACAACACGAATCACCACATCCTCATTTCACTGTCACCTGCTGAATTGAATAATATATCAGGCTGTGTTTTGCCATCTCTGGAATGCATGTTTATTTAGATTTGCCTTTTATGGAAAGTGGAGGAGCAGAAGAGAAGATAAAGGGAACCATTTTCATGTTTGCTCTTGGGGTTGGGTGGGTGAGGGGTGCATTTGAGGGTTTCTGTGTGACACAAAGTAGTAGCCATTAACGGCTAACGCCGCCACACCTCCTCAAAAGAAACGGGTCTTTCGAGCGCAAGGGCCAAATGTGCAGACCAGCTGACTTACGCCATCGGATGCCAACCAAAATACGAGGCCTCAGCTCGGGGTTTGAAAAAGGCCCCAGCAGAGCGCTGAGGGGAGACAGTGCCTCTCACATAACCAGGGCCCCTTCTGCACACAGCAGCGGACCTCTTTAAAACAACACCAGGAGCCAGGCCGCACCGTACAGGGTGAAGTGTTATTCCAGCTAGGTAAATACAGGGCCTAGATCTAACAGTGATGAATGGCACATATTAACAAGCGCAAATTGAATTATGTTGTCGAAATTCCAAGGCTCCGCTGACTGAAAGGCAGAGAGAGTCAATCGAAATCCTCCCTCTTCGCCTTCAGAGCGAGGCTTTGTAGTGTCGAATACGTCGACACCTGGAAGCAGTTGTCCTTGTATATGGAATTAGATCCAATTGTCTTCTTGGGTTTCAAAGGTTGGGTGTTGTGATTTGATACTTTTCTGTCATGGAGAAAGGTGCTCTAGGTCTGCTGAGCACTGAGCAAGGTGTCTTATAAGAGGAGGGGAGATTTATGATGTTTACTCTGAATTCTTTTCCTGTTCTCATAATTAAACCTTGCTAATACAGACTGTCAGACTGTCAAATTAGATCAGAGACTAAGCCCAGTAAATAATGGAGCAGATGAATGAATGAATGTATCAGATGTGAGGCACCTGAACTGTGTATTATACAAAAAGTGTCAAAATTATAAATTCACTGTATCTGTGTCCACAACTCTATAAATTGCAGAAAACAAACATATGAAATACAAACACAGTACATCCCAAAATTAATCACTTATTAGTCTGTATGTGAAAGATGCCAAGACTATTGTTAGATGGTGTAGTTATTCTACTTAAACTTTCCTAAACAAAAAGTAAACTGCTATTGCTTTAATGCCTACAACTTTGAAGCTACATGTGCTAACCTTTCAAGTCATAGTACCATATCAGATTCTGTGTGCTTAATGTGGGTTTGTTGAAAGCTTTGTACTCTTAATTTAGTAAACTGTTAACAACTTTCTTGTCCCTGACGTACATGACAAAGATGTCACATGGTTTGGTAACTGTACTGTGTAGCACCAGATGGAGTTCTGTCAGACACAGGAGACATTTAAGCCACTTTCTTACACATGACAGCACAAGACAACACATAAATCCAGCTGAAAGGCCATTTTCCTCTTGGTTTTACACTGTTCATAAACACAAGGGAGTGAATCAATTCTTTTATTTTCAGGATAAGGAATAAAAATTCACTAACCCAAAAACACCACACTGGTAACTCTCCTGGTTATTGAAGTCTTTTCTGCATTGCCCCTGTGTTCTCTGGAAGTAACAAACAGACAGCTGTTCCGAAATAATTTTGAATTCTGAACCTGAACCTCACCTCATATATCTTGGCCTTTCACGACTAGCTACATTCCAAAAAAAAAAATAAATAAACATATAAATTTTTAGTTTTGGCATCACTTTGCAGCATATGCTTAACAAATTCACTAAAACAGGCTCTTTTTATTATCTGGCTCCACTATTCAATCCAGATTCTTCACAGCCAATGTTTCTATATATTACAATGTGTATCAGGTAGCTAATACATGAGATTGCAAAGTATGAGATATAGCCCTAAAATGTGACATCCGGTGTCAACTGTTTTCTTTCCTTCAGCAGCAATTCAGTGGTTCTGCACTCCTGCTGACACAAAACAACAGATAAGATTACTTTCATCAGCTGAAGACAAAGCCCCCTAACTAAGGGAAGTAATTACAGTCTTTGTTTCGTCTCTAGAGAGGGATGCCTTCTACAGCAAACATTCTCATACTGCGCTGATGACTCCGAACTCCACTACATGTGGCAACTTATGAATAATTTGAAATCTTGACTGAATTACTAAATTACAAGTGAGTGCTTCTTCAAGATAGTTACTGTGCATTGTTCAGGTATAGAATGCACTTACAACCATCATATTGTTCACTGTTGCATACTGTTTATAGTGTTGTTTCAATATGCTACAAAATACTCTCACACACAGACCAAAATTTGCTAACAAAACTTCCCCTATAGATTAATCTAGAATTTTCAGTCTAAATACTGGCACATCAATGAGACCCCATGTTAGTCCATGCATTCCTATAAGTCAGCTGAATGTCCTGTATGTTCCAAGCAATGGGACATCATTTGGCATAGTGAGGTGTGGTGTTTCACTGTTCATCTAATCCAAAGAGTGAACTTGCTGCTTTTCTGTGTTTATGAAAGGGTTACCGATTTCTGAATTTGAGTGTCAAGATGTATTAGGAATGCCAAGCCAATATCCTTTGTTGTTGAACTGGACTCAAAGCAAATACTTTGAGCTGACAAGGTTCCTCAAGTTTTATTTGTTTGTTTTAAGTATCAACATGACTTTCACCAACTGTTCATGCTGTACTCCTTCTTCAAGGAAAAAGCCCAAATGTGTATTCTAATTGTTGTGTCATTAAGTAGCTGTACCCTGAACTGGATGTTGACCTAATGATTTGTGCATATCAGTGAATATCAGTGAACATTTTGAATAAAATCAATGTATAATGTATATAATGTTTTGTATGGGTCCTAACAAAGTAGGCTGTACACCATTATGTAGCTCCTACTGTATTGCCAAATGGATGTCAAATTGAATATTGTATTTTCTTATTTACTGTATACTAACAATATAGTTCTAACAATAACTAACAATATAGTTCTTCTGAATATTGTTATTCTGTATTAGGTGTTTGTATTGTTAGCAGTCATTGGAAATCCTCAAAAAGACCATGTGCACTTCAACTTGTACTGCTCAAAACACAATTACTGTACTTGTGTACATGAACTCCATGAGAATCTAAATAAACTAAATAATGTTTTTACTGATATCTTGCAGTGTATGCTGCACTATTCACCGAGCTTAACATAAAGGGCTTTTAAAATGATTTCTTTATAAAAGAAATGTGATTTTCACCTCTAATGGCCACGTTTGTCTGTGGTATCAAAGGAACACAGCTGAGGATCCATAACAAAAACTCCCCAGCCTTTATCTGTGTAAGAAGAATTCATCAAATGTCAGCAAGATTAGAATTTTGTAGGTAAGGCTTTTCATTAAAAAGCAAAAAACAAAATGAATCTTCCAGAAGATTAGATGTGATCTGTTGCGAATAATTCAGAGCCATTGCTCAGAGGTCTTTTTTGTCCAAAACGCTGCACAGTTTCCTCAGCAGCTGAAAAGAAAGTCCATCCAGACAGAGCGAGACTACTAATTACCTGAATCTTTATTTCTGCAAATCAATGCTTTGATGACAAAAGAAGCCTTTCTCTTTAAAAAGCATTTAAACGGCTTCACAAAGACCTGACTATTTCCTTGTTGTTAAAAATAGCCATCTCATTAGGCTGAAAGCAGCTCTGCGAGGTCTTTTTAAAATACAACATTTTGTAACGTTGGTACTCCAGGGGCTTAAAACAACATTTTCTCCCCCAATATTAACAGTGTGGCTTATGTGTGGTCACTCGGGCGTGTGGGATTTGGAAGGGGATCAGGTTCTCTGAAGCATGTCTTCTTAATTAATTCTTCCGTTGCTTTTCCAAAAGTCTTGCACTCAGTGCTTTCTCAAAGGACTGTCTTTTCCAAAGAAAGAAGAGGTGTCTCAATAAAGTCTACCAATGTGACCCTGCGTGTTTGTATACGTATATGCGAGCGTGATTTTAAGAAGGTGAAGCTAAATGTGGCACAATTACAGAGAAAGGCAGCATTATGAAGAGGCGCTCTCACAGCACTGAAGATTTACTTCTATTTGGTTAACTCTTTGACTTTCATGTGTTCTACTCCATGTTGCAGCCTTAGACAGAGCTAGTTATTCTGTAACATCTTGTGGAGTCCCCCTATTTTAATGGATTTTTGTCAAAGTATTGCTGTGTTCATTACAACTCACCACACAACTTGATGACACACCCAGCTATCTGACTGAATCCCAACTTCGAGATGCACACCATCACAGAACCCGCTTCAGTGACAAAATTTAGCCAAATTTAATGTAGGCTAAACGGCTTGACTCCATAGGCCTGTTTGCATTGTCAGTATTTAGTCTACATTGTTTAGTCTACATCATTTTTGTGATTTCTGTGATGTAGAAATGCTAAATTTGCAGTAACACTCATTACTGATTGTCTGGCATTGAGTATAGTGCCTCCCCTGGTGTGGCATTGTAATTCTGGTAAATAATTGGGCTGATCCTTGAAAGCAGACCTAGATTACAAGAAACCCATCTACTCAAATGTACTGCAACAGAAAAATAATCATTGATGATTTGTACATCACAACAAAGAGAAAATGTGATTGTGAATATATGCACATTGACAATGTAACCAAAACTAGGAAAAGCCAAAAATTAATAGACAATTAAAATGGCAGTGTAAACAGAATGAAAAACATGACAATAAAGTATTGCGATTACAGTAAGGATAAAGTTGCAAAAAATGGAAGGGTAGTATGGTAGAACAATCATACCATACTATGACACAAAACTATGATACAAAAACAACTGAATTTCAAAGTGACTCTCAATGATAACAATTAAAGGAAATAAACATCTAAAATATTGTCATGCTGATAAAATGATTGAACCATGGAAAGTAAAGGATAGTTGCATATCTAGTATGGAGTGGATTAGACTATGGATTAAGAGGTACTTTGTCTTTTCTATCCTATCCATCTTTGGCCAGCAGCTCACCCACAGTCCAGGTACAGTTTGTTTTCTGCAGTGGTATGAATGGATTTTCCTTAGCAATGGATGGGATGCCTTACCTCCAACTCCAACCTCACACTTACCTCCAACTCACTCAGTCATTGCAGTTAGATTCAGGGGCTTTATCAGGGATGTTTCACAGGACCAATCCATACACTTGGTCATTATTGACTCTAACTGAAAAATTATTGAAAGGGATGATGTTCAGAGCAGTGTATTTCAATCCTGGTCCTGGTGAACTACCATGCAGGCTGATTTTAATTCTAGTGAGGCTTAATCAACCAGGCTTTATAGTGCTGGTACTAAACTAAACTTAATTTGAATCTGACACGTCAGCTACCTGGTATGACATATGTGGAAGATATGTATTGCTAGAGGTGTTTTTTTTTTTCCTGAAAAGATGATAGTGAAGGTGTTGTTCAGCTAATTTCTATTAATTTGTGCCTCTTGTTATCACAATACAGATAACATTGAAAGTTCATTCCAAGTAATTGAGCAATTGTTATAGGGCCAGTACTGCACTGGCCTCTGTTTGAGTGGCAGATGTTACAAAATATGCAAGACATACTTCAGTCTTTTTAGGAGCACAGTCCCCTCTGGTGAGTTTTCTCTTGCTGTGAGTGGCTCCTGCAGGTTGTCGGCGCTGTTGATTTCAATATTTATCACAGGGATAGTGAACAATAACAATAAATCTGCTCAAACGATGCGTGAACATCTTATTTACAATAAGGGAGCAAAACAGCACTAACAAAGGGCAACATTGTTAGTGCAACACAGCAAACAGAAATGCAGAAAAAACAGTCACAACACGCACAGTCACTGAAATACACTGTAAACTGAAACAGCAATCATCTGAATGGGAGAAACATTGATTATGACGAACGGTAACACGATGACCCAGAGGCTGAAGAGCGCAGATCGGATTTCTGACTCTGCAGGAGACGGTGGAGGTACCGCAGACCAACGCAGACTGTTTGGCTGGCCTAATGGCCGCTCCAAGACATGCTGTCTGCTCGTCTGGACCTTTACGAGAACCTCCTCCGTGCTGTTGTTTTGTGAGCCCGCCCGCTGACCTTTGGTATCCCTTTTCCGCGACTGTCTGGTCTGCGGTGTGTCCTCCTGCCTCGTCTGTGGCCCAGTTATCGCGGGCGGAGTCAACGAGCGCGCCGACACAGCTGCAGTAAACAAATGGCATCCCTCACTTTGACCACAAATCATTATTCCAGATGCTTACAATGATTTCCTCAAAAAAACATACTTGTGTACTACTGCTGGAATACTAAGACTGGAATTGTCTAAAGAGTCATTCTGCTATGATGATAATACCATGTGGTGATGATTGCCATTTTATAAATGAAATCATTTTGATAAAACAGGCACATATAAAATATACATAGAACATCAGGCCATTTGTTAGCTGTCTACATGAGGTTCTACTGACTCAATATGTAAATGATCAGTTCTGTCATGAACAACTTTTGAGGCTGTCTAATATGGGCAAATATAGATGGCGGATGATGCAAAATCACTCAGAATGATAGCATTATTTAGCATTTTTGCAGTTTAACTGTTTCGCAGAGCAATGCTATAATTGGTAACAGGAAATTATGTCTTCTCCCATTACAGTGTAAGGGGGGACATGACATAAAAGTTGTTAAGAAGCCAGAGACTTTTCAGTGGTAAACGAGTCATTCAGATCCGAGGGACACAGCAGTGGGGTGGGGTGTGCAGGGACCTGTCAGGATTCTGACGAATACAGGCTGTGTGTTCCTATTACATCACATTCACCTATTATCTTTGTTATTCACTGTAATGGTCCCACAGGGAGCAATTTTCTTTCTCAGTAACACAAGTAGAATCTCTTCAAGTATATTTCATTTTTTTTTCCCTCAGAATCTTTCGCTCTCTCTACTTTTAGCTGTCTGCATATCTCAGTCTCTCTGAATTTCATGCTTTTTCTCCCTCATGCTCTCGCTGATACAATTTGAATGCTTTGTGGGTAGGGAAGATTACATTTGCTACCTAAGGATATCTGTCAATAAAGCTATGAATACAGTACATACAAAAAGATTTCATGTTGAGTGTGAAGAAGCAGTAGATGACACATCTCCCTGCCAAAGCCTGAGGTACCGACAGTCACAGTGAAGCCCTTCTATAATTCAATGTGCCGATATGTGTTAGTATGTGCTATCCGTTATTGTTGGGGATATTAATGTGCAATGATGAACAATGAAATAGTAGCACATAAAATAATATGAACAGTTTCAATATCACTCTCTGTTCCCCAGGCTGAGAGAGGCAGACGGTCATATGCTTCTGCTTTTCTGCAACCCTAGGAGCACTGGGGCCTCCTCTTCAACATGGAGCTCTGGGAATGTTAACCAGAGCTGCAATACATATTTTCAGAAACTGTTTTACCAATGTGTTTGTAATGTTACATAATATAATATAATATAATATAATATAATATAATATAATATAATATAATATAATATAATATAATATTTTGAGACAGTGGGAGTGCAGCCCATGGGGGTTTAAATTCAATTTTCACAGCGCTAAAGTGAAAATCTCATGTGTGCACTACACTTACTGAAGATATTAAAGCAGGAGGTTTGTTAGAATTTCTTGTTATTTTTTTCATTTTTTTATTTAAAAAATAGAAATGGTTTGTGTACATAGTGACAAAATATTTTGTACTATAATTCCTCAAGCAATTTTACTCTGGAATTTGATTCAGGCTACATCTGTGCATTGTCATCTTGCATCGTGTCATTTTCGACTACTGTTACACAGTTGTGTAGCATTCCATTTTGTATGTGTAGCTTAATCCAACATGTGATACAATGTTTCTTGTATTTGATGCTACTCTAAAGCTTGTCTGCTTGTTTGAGATGGTGGTGAAATGAATCTAAAAACCAACCTAAACTGGCTGAGGAGAATTAGAGAGTTCTGAGTTTGCCATGTTATGCCCTTGTGGGCTGCTATAGATGCATCCATAACTTGTCTTTTTGGAATGCTAACTAATAATGTTATTCTGCTCTGCATGCATTGCTTGTTTTTTTCCCTTTGTACTTTGGGGATGTTTTTGTAAAAGTCATGCAAGGCAATTCTTGGAAATTTATCACATTTGACAATTCTTTTTCTTTTCCCCTGTTCCTTCTCCTTCTCTCACGCAGTCACGCCCACACAAACACACACATGCACGCACACACACACAGACACATGCACACAAAACCACACTCTGCATGTCTTTGTGTCTCTCTTATCCTAAGAATCTCAATCAGAGATTGAAAAATGCTCACATGCCCTCCATGAAATGGAATCTGATTCGTTAATCTCGGGTTCAGCACACATTCTTGGGCCAGCAAAATGTGGTTTCAAAGAGAGAAGAGAGAGGGAGACATTAAAATTTTGGATTAAATCACTGTCTGGAATGAATAGACAGGAAGCAACATTTAAACTTTGCTCCGTTCTCCAGACAGCTGTTTGGAATCAATGTTTACTCTCCCGTCCCTCCAAACATCCCCATGTGTCTCCTGAGAAAACGTGAAATGACTGGCTGCTTTGTGCAGTCCCCACAGGCATGTTAGAGGACAAATCCATCAACTCTTCTCTGTGGACTGTGTAGGCTATGTGTCGTGTAACTGTACTGTGTAAATAAAGATCTCAGGGTTTTGAAATAAAGGTGAGGAAAGCAATAATGTGACAGTGTATGGCATTTGGCAGGGCCTGTTGCAGAAATATAATTTTGTGTTAAAATACTATGTGTACACCAGCCCTACCTTCCAAGATTCTTAACAAGGGAATATATACACACACGGTTAAAGTATGCAGGTTTAGGGTAATTCAGTTCGGCTGTTTATGTAATTACTCACGCATCATTTACCCTGTATTGACGTGTGATGAAGGCAGGTTGCCCGACATGGAGAAGTTGTTTTTTTTATTTAATGCCTCAATTTGAGAAAACAAGTTAGGAAAATTGTCTACAGTAAATCACACAAAAATAGATGGCACAGTTTATTCTTTACTGCATGGCATTGACTAATGGCACATTAAAGCCGGCTATAGAGAAAATAATCCTGATGGAACAAATTGAGGATTTCTTACCATTGTGGTTCACATAGTTTGGGGGCAAGAACATAAGATTTTCTGCAAATATACTGCTCTGTACAGGTGCAGAAAAAGGTAGCTCTTCCAATTATAGGCATGATATACTGATAAACTGTAATATAGTATAAGACCTATCTTCAGTTTGCACCTTATTAATTCAATATCAGCTTCTCTGTCTGTGTAGCAAATGTTTCTTTCCTGTGACATTCTGAAAACAATGCATACATTGCCGTTGCTTTGGCAGCTTGTACCTTAACGATTTACTATTGGCTTTATGTATTGAATCTATTTGATACAGTGAAAAATATTATTTTTCCCCTCATGTTTTGCAAATATTAGACACATCAGAGAACTGAAACTTGAGTAAGTTTTTGTCTATGTTATAACCAAAAATACAAAAACAGAAACACTTAAATATTTAAAATTGACCATAGTAGGGGTTGATTCCTGGGAAAAAGGTTGTGGAAATACTATAGTATATTTCCTTAAGGGATGAGCAGCATTTCAAAACTGCCCTGATACTATTTATCAGAGATTTCTAAATAAATGTGAACTACGGCAGATTCAACTGAGAAGTACTCTATGTACTTTTATAGAATGTGCTCTGGCAGCTTTTAAGAAGCTTTTGGTACAGAGGTATTCAGAATTCATTCTGGTACAGCAATGGTGTCCTCTCATTGTTGGGAACTTCCAGGAATGAACGTCAGTTTGAACTTGAAACAGTCCTTACGTCATAGTGATATTCCCCTGCCCCCTTCTGAAGGGTCAAATGAATAGTCCTTATCTGTGCTCCCCCAGATCATTTATTAGAGGAGGTGCTCAACATTCAAGTCCACATCTCACATGAGACCAGAAATAAAAACTTGGCGGTACATAGTCAAATCAGCCCTGTTTTAGACAGTTTCCATACTTCTTTAATGGTGTTTCCTAATGTGCTTGTTGCCAAGGCTATTGCTTGTTCAGTGTTGTAATGCCACATTGGGCCATGTCCATAGTCATCTCTGCAAGGGAGCGTCCATACCCGCTGGACCTCTTAACTTAGACAGTGTGGAGCCCTTGACAGAGATCTGTTACACAAAGCTATTCTGAATCCTCATAATGATCCAAAGCAATCTGAATCAGTGATGGGTAAGCCAAAAAAAACTGTAGCTGAACCACTTCTTTTGCTGTACCAAAGATTGGAACATGTTCTCTTTGCTGGTGGCTGATTTTGATGTTCTGTTCTCTCTGTATTTTTAGGTCAGCCTAAACAGTCTACATCTAGCAGAAAGTAGAGATTGATCAGCATTCAGAAAGTCAGAAACAGACATCCGTCAAACTTAACCAAAGAATGCTTAACTGTAAATTCACTTGCAGTTTTCGAACTAGGCTCGCTTACCATTTCCAAAGTATTTCTAGAACCAGGCTCACTGGTTCATGTGGGGTTCTGCTTGGTTCTCCCCATGTTTTTTCCAGCATCAGACCTAGCACAAGGAATGAGTTTCTGTCACTGAGCTTTCTGTAGTGTGGAATGAAAACACAATTTGTACATATGCTACTTTACCCCTGTAACAAACAGATGGTCAATAGCCTATTGATAAAAATCAAAAGGCTTAACTTATTACACATTAGAAGGTATGCCCAGTTAGAAAATAAATCTTATGAATCACACCTATACAGTAAAATTAAAATACCATTGGCTCACAAGCAGTCTGAAGAACAAAAGAAGAAGTGGACTGAGTTTGTGTCAAAGTCTTTCATTCGACATACTAATGCTGGCATATTGCATTTATTGCCAAAGAGCAGCAGTTATTGGACTGTACATATTAAATTGTGCCTGTAAATGTTACAGCTGCAGTTTGTGTCACCTTTTTTCACATTTTACAAATGATCTAAAATAACAAATGTTTAGGAAAATAGTTAATATATGGGTTCCAACAGGAATTAGGAGAGATGCTTTTCTGAAATTAGTGTAGTGCAAGTCTGTAGAGTGTTAGGCTGTCATTGCCTGTCATTTGAAGTGGCAGTTTCAGCACTCCCCCAGCACAGGGAACCTCATTTCAATTCCATAACTTGTGTGTTCTGAGGCAACGGATTCTCTCGTGTCAAGTGCAATGATGTGACAATTTTTTAAATTATTAAATTAGAATTGGTGTCCTTGCAGTCTAATAGATGGGTTTTGCTGATTGGCCAGAGGGGTGTTATGAACATGCTCAGCTGTGCTTGTAAGGCAGCACTTGAGCTGTAGAGGATATGACTAAGAGGGCTTTCACTGAGGTAGATGGACTGCAGATTAGCAGTGATTTGCATCCAGGCTCTGAAAGCCTAAATATACCATCCAGACTGGAAGCTGGTCAATATCTTAGTGATGGAGAGCGAATGAGGTTAACCTCTTATCCCTTGACACAATTCGTCATTCCTCTTCTCTTCCTGTTATACATTCAGTGAGTACAAGAAAGATGGTGGACATCCATAAATTCTAATATCACAAATCTTAACAAGTTATTATTGTCCGCATTTCTTGGATTAGTTCTGCCATAGTTATTGATATTCTGCTATGATGAATTGCACTAATAGGTACATCATTATGAATCCTATTGTTTTTGTTTTATTTGGTGTTGATGGGTCACAAAATATGGCTGCCATATTGGATGTTTTAAATGACTCATATTCTAAAATTATATATAGGCCACAACTGGAACTGCCTTTACACATCTGGACGTTGTATGTAAAAAATAGATCAAGCAGCCGCCTCTTCAAAATAAAAACTAATAATAACTGTTTTATTGAATTATGTATTTATTTCAGAAAGAGCCACCAACTGTCCCGCACTGACTACAACAGAAAAGCTTGAATACACACTGAACAGAACATTCCCGTGGGAATGTACACAACACTGCAACATTATGCACAATGTGACAAGCAAAAGTCAGACTCTTTTCCTCCAAGACAGAATGTCACAAGCTCACACTTGTATGGACCCTTAAAGCAATCCAACAAAACAGCTGCAGCATCTCAGAGGGCTGCAAATGCTGTTTCCGTAAACATTTCACCAAGCAAGTTCACATTTGTCAAATTGCACATAAACTTTGCAATGTTCGCTAGCAGTCATGCTAATGATAAAAATGGGTGAATGGAGTAAAAAATGAAGCCAAATTGCTATTTATTTCTTGTCTACAGTATTTGTGTTGTTTTGGCTGATTTCTATGGGTAGAGGGCTGTAGTTATATTACATGCATATTTTCATTTTAGCCTTTATCTTGCTGTTTCGCACAGGAATCCCAGTTTGTCCGTTTATTAAAATGTGCTGAGTAACCAATAGAATAGTATGGCAAGTGTGCTAAAACTTATTTATACTAAAACTTATATTAACTGGTCATATTTCCTGTCTCTGGGCATTTATTTCTCTTTTTACAGCCAAAAAGTCATCATAACTTAAATGACATCAATATATGCATTCGTGTTTCCCTAGGTATCTAAAGTACTTTCTAAGGTGTCAGGTGTGCAGTACTGTTCCTTGAATCATTTCTTATGTAAAAGATTATGCAAATTACTAACATGTAGGCAAAGAAAGAACGCTATTCTGTCCCATAGTCTTACCGTAGTACACTATATGATGGTACATAGTTGATGGCACAATGACTGCTTGGCTATAATACAGCTCCCTGTAGTACCACGGCATTGCGAATTTTCGTTAGTGATAGTTATCATATGGCATACTATGCAGCTCGTTGTATATAGATGTCTTATTGTATTTCTGTTACAGGGGTATTAAAATGTATTTCGAGAGTTAGTTTTATAAGACTTGACACCCTGCAACTTGAAAAGAAACTGTTTGTGATTAGATTAAAACAGCTGGCATGCGAGAGGACTTCTCCCTGCCCCAGGAAGATGATGTCAGACTTGTTTACAGTCGTTATGGTTACGTTTCTCAAGCGGTAGTGCCAGGGTAGGAACTTTGACTTAATTAGGTTTTTAGCTTAGATTAACGGTATAATTAAACAAAGAAAACATTGTCATTACTATTTAAAACATACATAGTAAGTTAATAGGCCCCTAATTTGATATTAGAATGAATACTGATGTGTCTGTGGGTAATCAGTCCACTGGAAAATGTCTTTTGGACAACTGGGTGGAAGAGGTGAGGTGCAGTTTCATCATAAGCGGATCGGTAGCATGCTCCTGTAACTCAGAGTAAATGTTAGCTTCTCCGTAGTGTATAATGTAAGATAGTCATAAAACAAGATTTTTAATGGTTTTTCCAACATGAAAAGCGATAAAAGGCTAACGTTAGTCTGTTCTAAGAAAACAAAGGAGTTCTTACCTTGCCTGTAGCTAACGTCAGTTTAGTCAACTAATTTAGCTAACGTAAGGTGTAGTATGATATCGTGTCCTGTTTTTGATGGTGGAAATGGTCCTTAAGTACCTACCTTGCCACAAGAATAGCAGGCCTGCCTGTTACTTATATTTGTGTGATTGTGTGCGTGTCTGTGTATGTACTGTTTGTGCGTCTATGTGCTTGTGTGTGTGTGTGTGTGTGTGTGTGTGTGTTTCTGGCTAGCTAGCTAGCTAGCTGCCCATCTACGAGAATGCCTAATAATTCAAATGTTAGAATTAACGCAAGTGTGCAAAAGTAAGACATTTCATCTAAAACGGCAGATTAGGTGGATGGCTTAGTGTAAAACAACGTATTCTGGTAGTGTGTATTTTTTTTAATCCAATAAGTAAAGTCCTGATGTTCTGTATATTTGATGCGGCAGGCACCAAATAGATAGCTATGCAGTGTCCTATAAATGATGATTTAATAAAACTCAGACTACACGTGCCTTGAAATGCTGCCAGTTATTTTCTTTTAGAAAACATTTTAAACAAAATTAAAAAAAAAAAAAAAAAAAAGAAGTAGCCTACAAATTCCTACCTCTCCTTCAACAGCACACACCATTATACAAAATCAGTTTTTTCTTCATTCATAAGCAATCCAGGGATAGCACAAATCTGTCAAATGCTGTCTTTTTGTTAAAGATTATTCTTATAATTGCATTTCTCATCCATCTGTCTGTCTGTATTTTTATTTGTTAAGCTGACTGGAACAATTACCTTCCAAAAGATGTCCTAGAGGACAAGTCAATTTGTGCTGTGGGTCAGACCAAATCATGGGCTCTTCAGTAGACTTGTGATTTTGGGTAATTTAAAGTGCAGTGTCTTGCTCAGTTGCACTACCTGAGTTTTAACTCTATTGCTCAAGCCTTTAGAGCAGACCTCAACATGGCTGCATACTGCCACTTTAGTTCATCTTCAGCCTTTCAAGACCCTCTCTCCTTTTTTTATTTTTAGAGGGCTAGTGCACCCCTGGACAATGAGGAATCCAAAGATTTTATTTACAAACATGGACATAAAGGGATTCTTTCTGTGGATCTGATATCAAAGATTCAAGATGTCAGTACGGTGAAAGAGGCCTTCATCCCTCCTGTAGGCCCAGGGGTCAGGCAGAGGGGTAGGTATGAGCAGATGCCCCACAGAGGATTCCATGCCACAGGAGCTGTGTGTTTTATCTTAGCTCACTATGTCTCAGTAAGACATTATACTCATATGATTGTGACAACAGCGTTAGCACAACCGAAATCAAAGGTTACATTGTACACAGATGGTATGTTTTACACCAGTGGCATATTATGTTGTACAACTACAAAGAAGATGAATTTATTCAAAATATAATTTGGCTTCATAAAACTGCAGGATTTCGAGGTTCTGTCTTTGGATGAGCTGATGCTTTCTCAGATTTTAAATCAAAGGATAACAGCAACAGTTCTTTTCTTGACCACAGTGTTTTCATGTTGTTTTGAAAGGACTGAGAGAAGAAATTCTAGAAAAATCCCTGTACAAGACAATAAGGTTAGTGGCCTATTTTCATTACATAAAGTTTTATGTAAGGTATTCTGTTGTTTTTAGCTTTTACTACCTTTCATCTTAATAATGTTACCACATTCTAGCCAGTTTCATCTGTGGTAGAAAAGTCTTTTCATGACAAGTAGTTGAATTAAGTAAGGGGGCAAATTTTCACATCTCGGTCAACTTTAAAGATGCATTCATATGAAGTTCAACAGTAAAACATTCGCCTGACAGGAAACAGTAGGAAGAAAATGATGTAAAAATCCTCCAGGGCAAGTCTTGGTTAGCTTTATAGTTCAATTAAAACTTCAGACATTTAAATGATTTTTCTAAATGTGCATAATAGTGTGCCAAATAGAACAATCCTGAACAAAAGAGTAATACACATTTAATATTAAAAGCCTGCGCTGTTTATATTTGGACATCTTGAAGAGAATGGTAGCCTGAATGATATAATTAAACTGTTATGTAAAGCAATTGTAAATCCTGCTATTGTGCAATAAACCTTAAAATCAGACATTGACATCTTTGAAACAGATGAGGATCACTGTACACTTAATTATTAATGTTATTTATTTTAAATTTATGAAAAACTAGCAATATTACACTCTGTACACAATTAAAAGTAATAGGTGTACATGTACAGTAAAAAGTTAATCACTCTTATTGATTTAAAATATAATATTAGATTTAATGCTATAATTTCTCACTAAAATAGAAATAGACTAGGAAAATACCATAAGGCAAGGTAATGTCCTTGAATTTAGGAAGACATATTGTAATGCAAAAGTGTACAGGAATTTAATGTTATTGCTTTTCTCTTTTCATATGTGTCCATGTGGCAGCCGTTGCAATGCTTTAAAGATCATTTGAATATCAAACTTTCTTAATTAGGCCTCTAGGTTCAAATAAATCTATATCCCTAAGCCGTAGCACTACTTAAGAAAGAGAATTTTAAAAACAAAGTAGTATTAATTTTATATATTTGTGGCTTACACTGCAAAACATTTAGCAAAAGATTACTGACCTTAAGGTTTCTGATGCCATATGGTTTATCAGATAAAAGTCAATATTGTTTCACGTGTCAGAAATTCACCAGAAGTATGTAAACAACACTGGATTTTTCTGGATGTGATATCAGAGTTGTGTTTTTCTTAACCATAGCACAGAAATTCCATTAAAAAACTTACACTCAAAATGTATAAAACCAAAGATGACATTGTTTCATATTATTTTAAAGATTAAAAAAAAAAAAACTTATGATCTCCTGTCAATGGTATTGTAGCACAGCATCAGGTTTTTGCTTTTCAAAAGAGATCTGCTCTGAAAATCGAAAGAGTAAACCTTTGTAATATCATTTTTCATAGTGGGGGATGCAACAGGCCTATTACTCTCTCCAGAAACTGAAATCATATTCAGAATCCTCACATGGAAATGATCCACCACCCAGTATAAACACCAGGCTTACCTTCCTCGGCTTCCTGTTAATTTTATGTGTTGACCTCAGATTTCGCCTAACCTCAAATGCTTTGCCCAGATGTGTGCCAGTGGGATTCTGTTACACCAGCATTTTGGCTGTATTTTTCAAAACCCAAATTATTTGTCCTCCTTTGTCGATGATTGTGTGTGGCACGTCTGTACTGTGTGCTTGTGGCCCATGGCTTTTATGAGCACATCTTACACAGTTCTGGGAAAGGGGGTGTGCAAGGCCACCTGTAAACCATGTGTGTTCTTGGGAGGGGGGTGAAGGTGTCTGCCTCCTTTCTTTACTTGCGTTTATTGTGTTTACTTCTTGTGATGGTAGGAACAGATGTGCCTGCTGCGGAAATTTATACTGCGAGTAGAGAGAAGACTGTGGGTAGTGTAGCATGGCTGGGTTTCGATCACCGGTCTCCTAGCTACCACAGCATCTCCAGCTCGCATGTGTGCCCAGCTGTACTGGAATGCCCTGGTCTCTCTTACAAAAACATCTAATCAGAAAGCTAAAAATACATGTAGCAAATCAGTGTAATCTTATTGTATTTTAGGCAGTTTTGAAGGACTCTTGCCTTGTACCACACAAACTCTTGAAGGGGCACTCCACACACACACACACACAACACATTTTAATATGATCTCCCTTACCTTTAAACTTGTAATTGTATGTTTTACAACATTTTTAATGAATCACCAAACCAAGCTGGTCTATGCTGTAGAGCAGTGTTTCTCAGCCCTACTCCTGGCGGCACCCTGTCCTGCATATCTTCTATCTATCCTTGCTCTACCTACCTGACTGAACTCATCAGTGGCACGTTTTATTAGCTGAGCACACCTGATTTAATCAAGCAGCAAGGATAGATAGAAGATATGCAGGACAGGGTGCCGCCAGGAGTAGGGTTGAGAAACACTGCTGTAGAGTGTAAAAAGTTTCTGTAGTGCTGTGTGTAAGTTGCAGACTTAGAATGAGTCATGCTTTATCCAGAACGTGTATACAGATTGTATTACTTAATTTTGTAATGACTACAGTTTTATAAGGGACATGGCTAGTAGTGATAATACTGGGAAGGGTAGTATTTCTCAGTCTGCGGTGTTTTCCATGGCAGCCTGTCTTCTCAAGTGTGTGGAAAAAGGCCAGACCAAAATCGTAACATATCCTTGGATCAGTTCTACTTGAGAAGAAAACTTGCTGTAGAAACTAATTTGGAAAGCCATTGATGACAGTTGTAGTGATGAACATGGCCGTATTGATTACTAGCATATGAAATTATGCATTTCTGTGTACTGCTAATACATTCATAATCAATGACAGGTGACAAGCACTGAGGTTTCTTACAGATTTCAAAGAAAATTGTGTTTTTGTTTTCGAACATTGTTGTGCTTAATGCACTATATTGTCTTACTTCACATATGAACAATACATATAAATTTGCAAAACCTGTTGAAGATGGCCTAAATTGTTTTTATATGTATGAGCTATTCATTTCTGAAAATCTGCATGACTATTGTGAATGTACTGAATTCCCTAAATTCTGATTGTTGTGTAGCACACTGAGAAATAACTCATTTTATCTGCACTGATAGACAGTGGTTAGCCCTGAAAATCAGTATTGTCTCATGCTGGTGCTTTGTATTTTCTTTATCCAACAGTGAGCAGGTGCACAATGAATTTAATCCTGGTCCTCCTAAAGCAGAGTTTTTCTCCACCACAAGAGAGGACTTTAAAGTCCCAGGGTTTAAATCCGTCCCCCCATCACCTTCCACGGTATGTATTAATGAAATATATAAAAATAGCAACTCATTGTCACTCAGTGGCTGGTAATGTTGGTTAAATTGTTTGTGTAATTGTGACACGGCTGTAATTGTAAAATATATTACTGATTTCCTTATTTGCACTTTGTAATTGTTGTGATGTTATAGTGCCCTAGGTATACTGTAAAATGAAACATTAAATATGCTTTTTGGGGAAATAAACTGTCTTTTGCATGTCCATGTCGTCCTCAATAGGAACATGACTATAAAAGGGAACAAGCAATTTCCTTTTGGAGTGAGAACCATCAGAAGATACAGGTAAGTTTGCCATGACACATTTCAGTTTTTTCCATTAATAGCCATCTGTTAGTGGCCCATATATTTTTATTAAAATGTAGTAATGCATTGAAACTGATTCTTTTTGTTTTAGCAAGAATAAAGCAGTACAACAGCAGTGAGCACTTATCAGGTTTCTTTTAGTTTTCAGGGAACACTTTTCAATGATGTTTGTCTTAATGCTCCATTAAGGTTTGACTGTTCGATTATTTGTTTGCTTAGCAGACTATTACTCTGTACAATCTATACAGTTCACATTTTATTCATTATCCATTCAAACAGCAGAATTTTTACTGAAGCAATTTACATGAAGCACTTTTCTCAAGAGTACAACAGCAGTGCAGAAGTACAACACCTTTGAATAAAAATCCATCTCCTTAGCCACTACATTGCAGATATGTGAAAATTTAGCTATATTTTTGTGTGCTGTGTTCATCCAGTCACTTTACCTCCCACATCCTTCTGAGACATCAGCAAAATGTTACAAGCATGTTACGACAAACCAAGAGCTACAAAATCATTTCAAGTCTTAAATTAAACTCAGAACCCATTGGCACTCTAAGTTTGCATAGCAGACACTTATCCAGGGTAGGTTAAAATGTTCATAAACCATCTTCTGGAGCCTGTAAAGCAGGATTTAATTGCCAGCAGATAAAATTAACTACCTTGCACAAGGGTACAATAGTGTTATCCTACCCAGGATTCAATCTGACAACTTTGAGGCCACGTGTATACACACTTACCGCTTTAAAGTTGAATATCATGTTATGTAAGACTGCTCACCACAGCTTTGTGTTGGTACATACATAAATGTGTTTATGATATTGAATATGCAGCTTAAATAGCACTATATTCACCCCAGAACACAATGACACATTGTTGAGAGCACTGTGCAAGTTCTTTCAATGAAATGTACCAAAGCAAGCTCTCCAACCTATTTTATGGATGCAGTATATTTTAAATTGCTTTACCTCTTGAACAGAACTACATGAAACTGTCTACCACAGTGATCTTGCTTCGAATGCACCATGGAAATGTAAAAATCATCCTGTTTCTTCTGTATTTCATCTGCTGTTATGTACTCACTTTTACATAACATGTAGCAATTCGTTACCATTTAATTCAGCAGCACATTCTGTTAATTTTATTTATTAATTATTTTACTTTGATTTCATTTCAGTCTTCACTGTATTTGATTTACTCAGGAAGCAGTATCAGTAGTATTGGGTACTACTGTGTGGGGCATGTAGTGAATACACACAAAAAAGCTATACTAGCAGAGGTATCGATACTTGCTCTGAGCAAGAGTAACTGTACCATATTGGGTCCAGGTATGGCCATATGAAGGAGCAAAAATGCACTTGTGTGTTTGAGAGGTCTGTTGCTCCAAACTGCTGAAAGTCTGTTCAAACCATCTTCACACTTTCAAATTTTGTTCCAGTTTCATTGTGGTCACCTTTTTATTAATGGATAATTGACAGAAAACAGAGCATGTGCATTAAATACACCCATGTAAATCACTTGCCAGATGTGGTCATTTTAGTACCGTTATTTGTGGTGTCTGGCCACACCAGCGCCACATGTCAGATGTGGTTTCAAATAGCCTTCCTCTGACAAATTTAATTAAATTCTGCCATAAATGTGAATCAATTAAGCTAACTATGAATGACTTCATAATAGTTCACAACGAGTCATTTCAATTCTTTACTGTATTTGTGTTAGTAGAGAAACATCGTGGTGCCACCGTGCTTGCCTTCACTGATGTGTTATTTGTTGTGTGTTCACCTCTGCTCATGCAGTTGGACATGCTGCACGTTGCTGCAGCATGAATTACTGTATTTGACTGCTTGAGAGCCACAGTAATGACAGTCCAAATAGCTAAGTAGCTTAACACTTCACATGCGTCGTTTTCATCAGCGGCTCTTGAGAAAGGAATTGTTAACATGAGATGATAATATTGACCACTGATGGCAATTCCCCCATAGTCAGCTACTGATTCATACTTATGTTAGTGTTAACTAGCTAATTTAAGTTCTGATTTTTTCAGATTTCTGTTATTTCCCAGCTTCTCAAAAGACATTTTTACAGTTTGACAGTCTTTCTGTATGAACTTGGACAAGTTTAATGTCTTGCTGATTTCTCATCATATTGAAAAGTTGTGGAATAATGTTTATCACTAATTAATTAAAATGAAATTTGATTCAGTGATGACTTTGAACCGAGCTGTCCTTTTTCAGGGTGTAACAGCAGTGAGAACCACGGATACTCCATTCAAAAAGAACGCAACCTTCAGCACACCACTCAATGAGAGCCTTGAAGATTCTGTGCCGTACACATTTGCTGATCATCCAGATATATGAGCCCCAGGCACAGCATAAATACATTGGTTTACTGCTTTTGAACAGTATCCCATAATTATTGTATAATTTCAAATCAACAACAGTGCTGCTATAAAGAATTTGCTATTCTTTTTGTAAGTGAAATTTTTAACAGGGTGTGCACATTAATGACAAGGGAAACTACAAACACTGTAAAAGAATAACTATCATTACTTGTCATAAGTCATAATAAAGAGTCTTACTGTGTGTCACAGTGCAAATTCTGTTTATTTTAATTCAAATGTTAACCTTTAATTCAAATGTAAACTTTTAAATTATGTAAACATGGGTCTTGCAGTGACCAAAGTCAGCTGACCAGCACCCCACCACCACCCCACCCCACCCCACTGTATTTGCTTTGTCACAAGTGATCTATTACAGGTCTGCAGGAAGAGGGAGATAAAAGATGTGAGTAAGCTCTCTGATCTGAGTCTGCCATCATGGGTCATAAAACAGTCATCCATTGGGCTGGGCACACTGAGAGGGATCTTTGTCATGAGTGAGCGGGGGAATTTGTCATTTCACATCTGCTGCAAAGTGAAGGCTTGTGAGACTGCCTGAAAGCAAGCATTCTGGGCATTGTTTGTGGTCACATATATTTATGAATGCATTTCCAAAGCCGTAGGTTTGACAGATGTATCACTGTTGATTAAGCTGCACTGTCAGTGTTTCAGCACTTATGGACTGGTAGATGACCCTTGACTTGGGTGGAATCACAAGTCCCAACCACGTGTGCTATAGGCACAGTAGATTTATACACAGCTCAGAGTAGTTTCACATGTATAGTATATGGACATACAGCTTTATGTTTATTTTACAATGTGTCCCAAATATGTGGGCACATGCAAGCCTTGCAATTTTAAAGCAAGAGTGACTTCTGATTTCCTGAGGGCTAAAAGTTAAGTATGTTGCAAGTGTTTACATCTAACATCCAGATGTACCTGTCCTTGTAAACCTTTAAAAATATTTGACTTTGAGAATGGAGAAAAGAGATGAAATTGGGAAAAACCTTAGAGAGATAGCTTTATGGCTTTAAAGAACAAGGTTTACTGATGGTTTATACATTTTTGTCTGTCTCTCAGAAATGTC
Organism: Megalops atlanticus; assembly: GCA_019176425.1. Taxonomy (NCBI): domain Eukaryota; kingdom Metazoa; phylum Chordata; class Actinopteri; order Elopiformes; family Megalopidae; genus Megalops; species Megalops atlanticus. Next base: position 24,615,947 of record CM032880.1, read on the forward strand.
AGCTATCCCCAGAAACAAAAATGAGAATTAAGTGCCATCAACAATCAGGTTTTCCAAGTGCACAGTTTCCCTTGTAGGTGCAGGTGATTCTGAGAGCCAGCTAGCCGTATGGTAATAGGAAATGTAATTAAGTAGAGAGCTAGCTATCTGCAATGATTGCCTTTTCAATACACCAGGGAATTGTGTGCCCAATGGCAGGTAGCTGAAAATCGATCAAGCTGAAAAGTTCACATATGTTTAAACAGTGTGGGCAAAAAGATTTAGCCTCCTTGACCAATGTGGCTATGGTTAATTAACTAGCTTTATGTTGTGTTTGTTAGCTATTTCACTGGTGCCCTATTGTAAAATTTGATTCGAGTATAGTTTTATGCTGGAGGGAACAGCAAGCTATATGGCAATTGCATAGCATCAAATAAAAATAAACCATACATATTTGCATACTTTATTAGGTAACCAAGGTGATATCAGAAAGCAAAATGCTAGCAGTTGAATACCATATGTGAAAGGTATACTGTAAGGAGTTCACACAAGCTTTATATTGGTGAATGGATGGAGATGATGGAGACAAAATGCCAGAAAATGTTCATTTTTTACACTTATGGACATATAAACAATGTTAGAAAAAATATTGGTTGGATTTTGCTGGAAGCTGAGCTATTGTACAGTAATTGGAGTATAACAGTACAAGCGATGGTGGTCAAGGCACTGCTTTAATTCTCTTCTGGGTACATGAGATGAGAAAGTGTGAATAATAGCATATTACTTTCTATGTGTGTTATTGCTTGACTTTATGATTTTTTTTTCAATTATTCTGTTACATCCACGATAATGTATTTAAAAATAACACTACAGAGATCGATGTTTTATAAAGCAATAATAAAAAGGTTTAGTGTACACAGCTCAGTTTTGTAATCCCCACAGTCAGGTTGTAGCAGAGGTAAGGGGGCATTGCAATTTAACAGAGGAGCCTCTAACTTAGACATTCTGAGGCTTTGAGGAGTTGCATAGCAACACTGGGGTAATGTGTTCAGTGGAATGCACAGAACATAAGGTTCATAGCAGCATTTTGTATTACATAAGACTGAAGCTGATATAAGCAGCTTTAGGATGATCATTTCAGTATCTATTATACCTTGTGTAGGCTACTGCATGCTTTTCCAGGATCACTTGTATAGACTAAATGGTTACTGGATCATAGGGCTTCCTAGTGTAAAGACAGTTGGGTTGTTGCCTTTCTAAAGAATATATATGTACATGTAAATGACTAATACTGAATGCCAGTACTTTGTCACTGTGGAGTAGGTAAGAGCAGAACTATACTGAAGTTTGTGGTCTTTTTATTTTATTTTATTTTATTTTATTTTCAGGATTGAAACACCTGTTTGGTTGTTCACAATCAGCATGTATGTAAATTACACCTGAAGTTCGGAGGGAGTTCTTATCTAGTTGTCACACTGCATTACTGTAATATTATGGTCAAACAGTGCACAAAAAAGAAAGACTGTATACATTTACATGACAAAATTTTTACATTACATTACAGTGAATAGTATCGCTTAAGAATGGCACAGTGGTATAAGACACAGGGCTCAGAACATAAAGACTGCCAGTTCAGTTCCTTGACAGGGCACTGCCTACCAAGGTACCTACAGTAGCCCATCAATGCCTCAGTAAATGTCCAGGTATATAAATGGATGATTTGGAAACTAGATAAGCTGCTCAGGACAAGAGCATCTGCTAAGCAAATGTAATGTGTGAAGAAATGTGCCAGAAATTGCAAAATCCCCAAGTGTTTATTAAATGAAAAATCTGACAGTATTCAATGAGTGCAATTCCATTGATCAGCATTATTACTGTATTTGTGTGTGTTTGTATTATTAATAAGCAAAAGGGAGGGACACAGAGCAATACTACTGATTATAAATACGTAACATACAGCACATTAATTGAGGCAACTACATAAGTTTTAATCAGGAACACTATAAAAAGAATACCCTTAAAATAAAGTCCTTCTTTTCAAGTAAAATAAAAAAGACACTCACTCAGAAAACTAAGATGTGGTACTTAATCAGTTGCTCAGGAGAGAGTAATTATTGAACGATATAAATTTTATGTTGTTTGTTATTTTAGTCTTGCCTTAATAGAGCAGAAACTGAATGACTGCATCAGACTGTAATTTGTTACTTTTTCTGTTGACAGCCACATTGAGTTTCCAGGCAAGCTGGCTCATTGTAGCATTGAAAATTGTTCTCAGGAGCTTATAGCAGAAATAGCCATTCTGCAGTCATTAAAGTCACCAACTAAATGAAAGCAAGTATGTACTGTAAACTGTGGTCATTTCTGAAACGTTTTTTGGAAAGTGTTGATAGTACATTTGTTTGTGTCCAATGTCTGGCATGCAAACATGGTTGAGTTCAATTAATAATTTTTTGAGAACTTTTTGTAATTACAGCAAAGACTGAGATGCATCATTTTTTTTTTACTAATCCCCCCTTATCCTTTCCTAGGGAAAGATAATTTAGATTAATGGATTCTTGGTAAAAGGCAAAAATAGAAGACATATGTTTAATAAAAAAGGAAATTTTGGCAGGTCTGTCAGAATTTTCAGGCAGCTGCATTCTTGCTGACACTAAAAGTATTTGCTTGAGCAATCACCACAAATATACAAAATCAAGACAAAGAACAATAAATATCCAATGTTTTACAAGATTTTATCAACTGAAAGTATTACATCATGGTGCACATACAAATCATTGGCATTTCAGATGGTTTTGGTTTTTTTAAGAATACGATTTGCTGGTTTCTTCTGTCAGCTTGGGGTTATTCAAAAAATCCTTGAGAAAACATTACAGAAATGTAACAGTTGGACCAAGATCATCTCTGTGCTCACTCAAACCGATGGTGGCACAGTAGCCTGACCTTTGAGAATTATTTGCCATAACCATTGCTGAAAGAAACCAGGAAATAAAAAGTGTAAAAATGTCTCTCTGTCTCTTCTGCAGATAAACATGCCTATGATTTACGCGGCTTGTCTTTTGCGAGTGCTTTCATCCAGTGTGCCAGTGAGATTGAGAGCTGTGTCTCTGGAGTCACCCCCAGACTGTGCCACAGTGTGTGAATCACTGGACCGCAGCGGCACGCATTCTGTACTCCCATCGCCCGAGCTTTTAAAATGTGTCTCAGCGCTGTGATGGCTGACTCTCTCTCACCCATCTCATTCCCAGCCAGCGCAGGCCTGGCAGCGCTGGGTTCCAGAGCTACGGCTTCCTGCGTGCCGCCATTCAAATGCCATCGATTTAGCGGACGCTTCCCGGTCATGGTGAGGCAGGCACTCTGTGACAGACGTTTCATTCCGAAAGACAATTCCACTGAATACTAATATGACTTGTGTCAGAATGTGTGGGTTCAGTATATGCAAATGTTATTTCCTTCTTTTTTTTTTGAGAAAAGAAAACACTTTCTCCTTCCCAGAATGAACAAAGGTGACTATTTTTATGCTCGCGTGGGTGGGTTTACTATGTTTATTCTCATTGTGCTGCAGCATGACAAGAATGATGTATTTTGGTGGCGAGCTGAATGCTCTGCTTTTTTGTTTATGCTTCTGAAATTGGACACATTTTTCAGCCAAGTTAATTCATGTGACCGTGTGACCTTAGCTTTTTGACTTAGACTGAGGGTTGCAACGCTTAACCAGACAGAATTATTATTTATTTTCATTGTTGTTGTTGTTGATGTTGTTGTTGTCAAAAGGCAGCTCTGCCAAATCATATTTGGTTTTTCATTATATGGGGTTTAGTAGCTAACCCTAGGAAATAATAAATCTGCATCAATTTATCACACTGGCAAAGCTGCCAGGTGCTGATCTATATGTATGAAATGTGCAGAAAATATCAAACAGTCATTACTTTTGTTGTAGATATTGTTGTATGTTAAGAGCCAAGGCTTGGCTTGCTTGTGCGGTTCATTCTTCTTTGAAGGCTCTTCCAGTGATTAACACTTTGCCAAGATCACACTTATCTGTGCAATGGATTGCTCCTTCCCCATATTCAAAGCCAAGCTACCCACACAAATGCAAAAACGCATCAAAGCTGAGACTTTTTCTACCAGCAACTGTAATTTCCAGCCCAACACAGGGGGGAAGAAAACATGTTCATCAATGCCTGGGGCTTTCACAAGCTGTTTATAGTGATAAAACAACATGCCTGTTCTTCACGGAACTAATGGGCAGACTAGATGCTATGTGCAAGTATGGAGTGCTCTTTTTTATACAGCACCTGTAGTTTTCTACCACCTAAGTGCAATATCTCCCTACCCTAAATTGACATGGGGTAGCTATCTAATCACACAGAATATGGCTGGCTGGGACATTTTGGTCAAGGTAGTGGTCAATAGGCAGGCGTGCCATCTTTGCTAAAACTAGTCTGTTCTACATGTAGGGTACACGGATGCATGTCATCTGGTAAGGAAGAGGATTGTGCTCTGCATGACCCTTATCAGACCATAAAACAACACTGTGCCATCTGAAAAAGAACTGTGTTTACATTGGGCTTAATTTAAGGAAACACAGACATCCTGGTGCCCAGCTGTCCTTGTGCAGTACTTAAGGAATCTGCTGTGCCTCGTACTTCAAAGGGAAACTCCAGTAAAGGTCGCCCAGAGATTAGTGAAAATTCTCATGTTCTCTGTCATGCAACATTCACTGAGGCTCCACTGTCCAATCAGATGGTGCGGCAGTTGGAAGTGCAAGTTTTCCACCAGTGATGGAATGGTGTTCCCATGTGGATTACCTAGCCTTTGACATTGCACTGCATAGGTGCAGCAGGCACAACGGAACTTTGCTCTGAAAGGGGATCGTCCTAACTCTGAGAGAGGCACCTCCCTGAAACAGGTGCACCCACGTTTCACCTCAATCATCTCTGAAACCGGCACCCTCAAGTGTTCTGAAAGGGGGGACACTATGCAGAAACAAATGCACCCCATATCCTGACCTCACTGCCGATTATGGAAGGTAAAGCACTTCCCGATTACAGGCACACTCTGTTCTGAATCCACAAACGCCTCTGGACAGTGAATCCCTTGCTGATAACTGAGGTGCCGGTAGAGACAAAAATGACCTAATGCAAAACTGGAGGCTGTACAGAAACGCAGCCTTTAAAGATTGAATGCAAAGACATCCAGATCTCTTCAGTATTCCACCACATCAATGTTAATGGCACATGGCAAGAAACTCAGAAGAATTGGACCTCCAGAGCTGGACCTCGACACTGCGTTTCTTTCCTTGGACCTGTGACGCATGCTGTTCCCAGTGAAAACCTGTTTTTGTAAGACAGACAACCGACCTTCCTTTTGTGCTTCTCTCGGTTGTGACAAGACTAATCCGAATTCTGTAGATTCTTCAATGTTCTTTCAAATAGTAATGAATAAATTAGCTTAATCAATTACACCATTTTCTTGTCTGTAGTTTGCATTAACAAAGGGGGCTTGAACAGACATCAAAGATCTTACATTATTAAATTTGAGTCATTGTAGAATTTTTAACTGTCCTTGCTAAATGAAAGGTGTCTCTCAGGGGATAGCAGTATTCCCTGGTGAATATTGCATAACTGGTGCCCTATCTGATGACAGGCACTTTCCCTACATTCAGTAAGTGTGTTAACTTGGGTTCCATCATGTGACTGTAGTAAGGTTATCGTCAAGGAAATCTGTAATGAGCATTAAACAAGTGGATTAAGAAAAAGCAAAAAAAAACCACATTTGTCACGTAGTCAGTTACTTCTGGCGTGTTTAGATAACACAGCAGTAGTTTGTTTTGGGTCTGTTTTGTTCAGCCCAGCTGTTTGTTTTTCCTGCCTTTGCATTTATATTTATGAAATGTACCAGGAAGTGTCACTCCTTTGAAAGGCAAACATTTAATTGGGTCGCTTGACATGCTGGTTGTCAGGTCAGGCTTAAATTAGTGTTGTGTGCTAGTGTCCTTGAATGTCTGAGGTACATGCTTACAGCTGTCTGTCAAAAAAGCTTTTTGACAGATGTAAAAGCCCCCAAACCATAACATAATCAATTTCCTCTGCTTCAGCTATGCAAACCTGTTAGTACATCATTCAAATTTCTCTGACACACATTCACACCCTTCACCTTTCCCACAAGGAAAGCAACAGAAAAAAACATCAAACTGCCAGTCTGACATTTGATTTACTTTTATCAAAATAAGGGGAGGAAAGCACATCTGGTCAGTTAATTAAGGGACATGGCATGCCCAAAGGAGAAAGTCACTGAGTTCATAACTGTCACGAATATTCAGCAAATGATTCCTGGGATTAGAGAATTTGTATATGGAAAGGTTGTAACCTCTGAGTAAATTTTCATATTTTACTGCTAAAATGGGTCATACATTTTTTACATTTTTCCTCTTCTATTTTGCATACATAGGTTTTTTCTAGCCTTTCTTACTGTCCCTGAATATGCCAGACTTTGCTATAACAACATAACATCAAATTTTATTTATTATTTCATTCATCAGGCAAGGATGTGCTCTGCTTTTGTCCTTGGACAAAATAACAACAAAAGATTTGAGTTCCAAGCCCCTGAAAGCCTTTAAGTTTAACCTACAAAGAAAAAACACAGCAGCTCAATGCTGTACATGTGAGATCTATTGATGTGCTGCTTTCCTCTACCAGAGAAAATGCAGCACAGATTCAGATGCTTGTTCTGTCAATCAGAGAATAATTCTAGACAGCATTCCTTTTGTCACTTTCAGATGGGAATAGTACAGGGTAGCTATGGCAACAGGTAATTTTTAGACTAAATTAATGCAGCTCATGGGAAGAGAGGTGGAAACAATTTGTGACTTAAAAATAAATCAAGCTCAGACCTTTCTGATTTGCCTCTTTCTGACCCAATGGAAATATTTGCATTAATTAATGTGTCAAAATAAACATCAACTATGTGGGAGAAACTATGTCAATAATGCATTTTTTATTGCATTTGTGAACTTCTTGGTAGCCTTGGCTTGCATTGAATTGCTGTTTACATTTTTATGGATTTCAATTGAAATGCACTTCTAGAAATACTGTATGTTCTTCCACAATACAACAGGTACAGTTTCACTTCTTCAGTTCAAACACCTTCACTGTTTACACATTTGAACATGAGGTGAAACACAAGGCATTGATCGATCTGTTTTCATACTGCTAATTGAATGTGTATGTCAATTCACTTTTGAAACATTTAATAAAACCAGTTTAATCTGTTGTAGTAATGCCATTCACTTTCTTCCAAGGTGTTTGAGGAAATGCATTATCGCCATACCGCCGCTGAAGCAGTCACCCCTTTTAACCTGCTGAATTACAGTGGATAGGCTAACGAGGCGCAGTCCCTCTCATCCCCGCAGTCCTGGGCTTCCTAATTCTGCCAATGCATCACTTGATTAATCCCCTCCTCCCTCCGAAAGGTCCAAAGGTGCGGTCATTCCAGTTGATTCCAGTTGACTGAAATCTCCATTACTCGAGACCCCACACATTTTGTCCCAGAGGTTTGTGGTGAAACTGCATTTACATGGTGACACGAGTAACAGACTGATGGCGCTGACATGGCCAGCACCCACATGACCCTCAAGACGGGATTGGCCGAGGGCCCGGCACCTCATAACTATCCCGGCCTGGTGCAGGAGGGTGTCTGGAGGTTTGGGTCAAAGAGCAGGCTCTGCAATGATACCTTATCTGAAGGCACTGCAGTGTATCATGGGCCAGGGATTACAAAGCAGCCTGCAAAAGAGAGCTGTGGAATGGGTTATCAAGGAGAGCTCTGAGGAGTAAATAATACAAATATAATATATCCAGGTAATAATATATACAGTGCACTCTGTACATATGCAAACCTGTGATTAAATAAGAACAAAAAACAGTAGTATCATTCAGAGGAACTTTAAAAGTAAACACATAAATGGTTGTTTATTAATTAAATTGCAGCCTGCATGTCTGAGAGCTCTAAACTAAATAAGAGGCGCCACTGCAAGCTGCAGATGAGCGATAGCCACGAGTGGCACGCAGCAGCAAACGCCACGGCTGGACGGCCCAGTGAACCTGCGTAATGCGAAGCCAAGCGAAGCAGACAGCACAACCGAGGCAGCAGAGCCAAAGCCTGAGCAGGGGGAAAGGTCAGCAGTCAGTCACCTCTGAAATGGAATTTGATGGCGGAGATAGGGGCGTGCCCGGTGCAGCTGATGTCTCGCAGATCTGTCGCACTTCCAGTCACGGAGGACGGAGGGGCTGACGGGCCCGCGCGGGTAACCTTCCGGAACGTTCACGGGGAGCTGGTGAAAGTGCAGACGTTACGCGGGAGGAGAGAACGGGATTTAGCTGTGCTGCAGAACATGCCGCGGTGCCGGATGATACCGCAGTGAATTTTCTCCCCGACTAATTGCCATGGCAGCACAAACCAGAGGAGGTGGGCGACGGTAATTAAGAAGTCTCGGGCAGAGGGGCACCTGCTTTCCAACAGTGATGAGAAGATCTACATGCGGGCTTTCATTCAAAATTCGCTAATGCGCGCCGAATGACCATTAGCATTATGGTAATTATGCACTATTGAGTCAGCAACACTGGCACTGGAGCCTTCGTTTCTTGTAGTTGGTGCTTCACCACACATTTGTCGTATGTTTTACAGTTCATTCAAACCTCTTTGAGTTATGTGTTGTGTTAACTATCTATAACATTTCCTTCTATAACGTTTTCTAAATGTATAAGGGTTATTGGTAATGTTTCAGGTCATCTTCAGTATTATTGACGAATAGGACATAGTAAAACAACTGGAAAGCTGTTGTGCTAATTACTATTTGCTAGTTATGCACTCATGATGTAATCACATAGTAGCTTCACAGTGATGTAGATCTGTGGTTCAGGCCCATGCCCTGGAAATGGTGCTGCTCTAGTTTTTTGGCTCCTTGACAATTTTCTGTCATTGAGCTTACAACAGGCAATGAATGCACTAGTAGTCAAAAAACAAAACTGTTAAAATATACATATATTCATAATTATCAGTAATTAATATGTAGACTCATTTGCTGGATGACTGAAGTTTTGATTTGCTTTAACTGATTCATTCTCAGCCTTACACATGATGCAATACATATTCTTCATTTAACCCTTTAACACATGTACCCCTTTGAAGGCATAGACAAAAACATCTTTTATCAAAAGGATGTGTGATTAAGTAACACTCAATAACATTTGAAACATATTTTGACAGAAGTTTTATAAAAAAATATTACATGAAAAAAACCCTTCCCTCAGCAGAATTGCTAAAAGAGAGCTATTTATGGAACAATGGCCAAGGGAATGTGGCCCAGATATAGCATCACCCGCTACAGCAGATAATTAAATAGTTATAACATCAACCTACTTTATCACCCCTGTTTTGCCCTTAACAGAATTACTGTTGATTTATCTTCCTCAAAACTGCTATACATTACTCAGACATAATTTGGAATGTTTTCTATAAAATACATTTGCAGTGCATCAAAAAAACGTGCAGTGCACAAAGAATAAGGCCCCAGCAAAGAGACCTATGGGCAGTGACAAAACCTTTAGAGACAAACAGATAACAGCTATAACAAAACAAAAATAAACATATATAACAAAAATAACCAACATGCATGTTTGCATTTTATTCAATTTATTGAAGAAAATATTTAGCAATATCTTGGATATACATATATACATATATGATCCTGTATTATGCCAGCATGGGACTTCACATTGACCTCGGTACCTGCAATGAGCCCCAATCACGGGTCCCACAGATAACTTTCATTACGTTGTGCCTCCTTCCTTTACATACGCTGCATTGGAAATATTATTCATACATCATTGATTCCAAACACATTATACAAATCTTAATATAGAAAGCACAAAAAATAAGAATTTATCATTGAAAAGTCACTTCCAAGACAGAAAGTTCTTCATAAAAAGTTCTTTACATTTTTGCAGTTCAGCAGGTATAAAACATACCTGAAATGACCTCTCTTTCTTCGAAGGTATCATTTAGGAAATATCTCGTTGTTCTGGTGGGAAGGAAACACCTTCAGGACTTATTTTAGAACAAATAAAACAATGAGTTGTGCCGCTGTCGCCTCGGTGGTTTCTTCAACCATGGGCACATATCATCACCGGGATGCTCAGATTACATAGACATCTGTCTTTTCACCCAGAAGCCAATATGTCCGCATTTTGCCTTTGCCCTGCAAAAGCAGTAATCAATAAATACATCAAGAAGCACTGGGTTTATTGATCCGCTGAAGTAATCAACAGTAAATACTTGAAAGCTTCTCTTCCTTAAAAGGTCACAATGAAGTCTGATGTATGTAAGGGAAAAAAAGAGTACATTGACCCTTAAACACCATATATGTTCTGTTGTTTTTATTTTCCTGCTTAAAAAATAAAAGAATTAAATTTGGTCATTCTATGATAGCTGCATGCAAACAGCAAAATTTATCAAGTAGAATCTGAAGCATTTCATCACTAACACCAGCATTTCAAATGATTTACTGTATCATTTTAAAATGACGCCATTAGACAATTTTACCATTGATTGCACCTTTCAAAACACAGCTAAGCATGTCTCTAAAGCCTTTCCTGTGATGTACAACAGTTTCATCTTTGTCCTTACCTTCATTTCTACATCCCCTCGTAGTTGGAGATCAAAATAACCAAACTCATCCAGCACTTCTTTTGTGGCTGATGAAACATGTATCTTCAAGGCTGTGGAAGCATCAATATGGAACAGACAATCAACGTAAGTGCAATGTGGTGAATGAAGCATGAATAAAACATGGGTCAACCTCCACACTATTTCAAAGGGTGACCCCCATTGTGCACCACACTGACTTGACACTTCGAATCAGTGTTCATTGTATGACTGCAAATATACACGTGGCTCACTGATCATGAATGACCTCTCATTCTACATTCTGAGGCATAACATGCGGCAGTGATGTAAAACTGTTTACACATGCTTTACATTGAAAGTTCTTTCTGTACATCGTTGACCCTAAAGTGTTCTGGTGAAGGCAAGTGCTGAAAAAATACTCACTGACCGTTTCTAGAACCTGGCTCTAATTCTAACTATTGTGTATGTGTGTAGAATCACTGTAACAGCCAATCATTCCGAAAGAAGATGAATTCCACACCTGTTAGCTCATGAATATTTATTAAGGCTACTCATCAGAGGTTTTTTTTCCTGTGCATGATAAGCAGTTCTGGTTGCTATTTAAAATGGTGGACAAAAAGTGCAGGGTATTTCTAGTTAAACAATGCACAGAGAAACGGACATCTTGGTTTTATGAAGAACCTTTGATCTTGCTGTGATCAGCTGTCTTACGTATGAGTTCTAACATATCTGAGAGTTCACTTTGCTGAATCAAATCCTAATGATGGCAAAGCTGTAACCGTATCTCATCATTTAGCCATGTTGCGCTTTTGGTGTTGCAATTCTGCTTCTGTAAAATGGGCATACTTTGAAAAATTAGCAGGGATGCATTTGGGGCAGAGGTCTTTTGCAGGAAATCGATCAGAGAATCAATACCTGCGATCAGTCACAATCATGATGCCAGAAGGAGTAGCAAATGTACAACAGAAACTCGGATTACCACCAACAGATGAAGGCCATTCCCTATATTACACAGGCTGCAAAAACTCAGTTTTCCTTTGGGGTTGATGCAAGTAGCACAAAGCTATTTTGATGTGAAGTGCTCTTCCACACTGTTTTAATACAGGGACAAACAGGAAAACAGATGCTACACCAGTTGCAGTCTGACGAGCACATTAACAAAAGCTTGCTGCTGCATGCTAAGCTAGACATCACATGGGTTCGTCTGCACACATAAAAGCAAATGGAGCTTTAGTATGCTCGGCACACAAAGTGAGAGCTGCAAGCCATCTTCATCCCCTTGATGTTCAAACTTTTGTTCACACTTTTGGTAATGCATCACTTGAAAGAAGGAAATCAGAAGAATAGATGCTTTTGCACCCATATGCTTGCAGTTGCTCATCTTTTTGATGAGTTAGGCTGAAAAGTAAGAAGTACTTCTCTTATTCTTTGAAACATCTTTCATTTTTTTGGCCCAGGCTCATCCTCATTCTACACTGCTTACCTGGACTGAGTTCTTTAAGCACTTTTGATGACTTTTGGCCCTCAATAGTTTTTTTTTTTTAGCCCAGCAAGGTTACATACAACATTTGTCGCATGTTCAGACAGTCTGTGATTGCATGGAAATAGCAGCCAGAATGGTGAGGTAAATGGATTTTCCCTACATCAAGTGTCTGTCAATTATATATAATAGACTCTATACATAGAGAGTCATATATATAACAAATCTGAAAAAAAAAATGTATGTGTATACATATGTATGTATAGACACACACACACATCAAATTTTTCAGATTTGTTTGATAGTCTTCTGTGTTTCTTGTCAATTTCTGTGGAACTTGTTCATGCTAGACTTGAAAACCAGCAGGCACTTTCTGGAGTGCTGGAGCCTGGTGAACTTCTTGACATTCACCACTTGCCAACGTGATCACGGGAAATATCTTTGTGTGGCTTCACTGAGATGCAAAGCTTGGCAGGAGCAATTGCTGTTATTAGCTGGTTCAAATGATCCCTCTAAACATCTGTTGCCAGCTTGGTGCATGGTTTGCCATTCACAAGCACCAATTTCCAAAAATTACTTCCTTGGCATGCAGTGGTACACTGGAAGGGTATGGAAGGTCATTGATGAGAAAGACAAGCTAGATTTCCTATTACTGGCACACTTTAGACTGTACCCACTCATCCACTGAGGTTTCTCATCAAGTGGTGCATGCTTTATCTAATGAAAGCCAGGAAAGCAGGAAACTGGAAATAAACAGGAACACAGCACAACTGGATGAAAGTCAGCATGCCCCAGAAACAGTTCACCAATTTATTGCTAATTATTTCAAAATTGAACTGGAAACACATATTTGGACTCCATGTGCATTTCCTTTCATACACTTCTGAATGGTTTTCCTCCAATTACAATACTTCAATTAGCAGTTTGGATTTCTGTCTTTTCTTAATTTCATTGGAGAGAACGAGCATTGTCAGACAATAAATAATAGGCATACAGATAATCGGATGGCATCATTTTCACAAGATCAATATAAACAAGAAAAAAATCTTTCACTGGACAGAGGTTCAGATGAATTTATTTCACTCAAATAGATGAATGTGGAATTTTTGTTTTTAAAACAGTGACAAAATGCCTTCATCCAAGACTTTCAAAGAGCAATTTAATCTCTCTTTAAGTAAAACTATAAAACTATCGAAGTTGTGATGTTATATCTATAAGAAAACATTTTAATACCTGGAGTTTTATCCATCAGTATATCTTTGAGGAAAGAGTAGCTAATCAACAGGTCAGTGGTTTATGTAATCATTTGTAAAGTGTACTGTCAATGAAGCACAAAATAGGTTTGCATTTAAGTCTGATGTAGCAAGCTCAGCAATGAAGCCAAAAAACACTGATCAAACAGCCTCATAACACTGTTATACTGTTACTTATAATGAAAAGGGCATTTTACTCATAAGAGTTTTGTCCTTCAGTTAACCAACATCTAGCTACATCTATTATTATTATTATTATTAATAATAATAATAATAATAATAATAATAATAATAATATTACATTTTTAAATTATCTTTGTTTAAACATGACTGCCTGTGTGGACATGTTCTTTGGGTAAAACAGTTTCCCTCATCATTCCAAATCTGTGGTATCTATGCTAGTTGAGAGGTCTGCACTTTTTCTTGTGAGTGTGCGTGTGTGTATGTGTGTGTGAGTGGTATGCTTGCATGTGTGTGATGCATGTGTGCGCATGGGTGTATACATGCGTGCTTGTGTATGTGGTGCGCATGCCCAGTGATGGACTGACATCCTATCCAGCATGTGGTCTGACCTTCTACCCCACGCCTTCCAGGTTGTTTTTAACCATTTATATTAGGTAGTTTCTAGGTATTCAGATTACCTACCTTTATCAAGAGTACCACAACCATGTTTAATGTTTAGTATCTCTTTTTCACAACTACAAAGCTGTACACAGAACAGGTAATACTTAGCAATTCCATTTCAAACACTTCAGAAATGGCAAGGTTTCCATAGATACTATCAAATAGAGTAGCCTGCAGATTACAAAAGAAATAGATTAACCTTAGGCTCACCTTCTCCATTCGACTCCATCCGAGATGCTGTGTTGACGGTATCTCCAAATAAGCAGTATCTTGGCATTTTCAAACCAACAACACCAGCACAGACAGGCCCTGCACAAAAGATAGGCCGTTGATTGGAGCATTTCAATTTGCCTGATTCCAGGGAAAAGGGCTGTTTGTAAATCACCAGGTGGAATGTGGTCAATGCATTCTTTTTGTAAAACACCTGTAAGCCATTTCTTATTACTCATAATCATAATAATAATGACATGTTTAAGCACTTAAAATAAGAAATAATTAAGGTTACACAAGCTAATACTAAAATATAACAGGATAACACCCACACCTCGACTGCAAGGCTATTCTTTTCAGAAGTGTCAGGTTATGTTTGGTATTCTACTCTGTTAATGAAATAACCTACATTGTCACTTTAAGTGTGATGGTGGATCAAAAACATTGTATCAATGGTTTCCAAGAATTTCATATGTATCTCAGAGGGATTACAAATAAGTCTTAATCACTCAGTGTCAACACATTAACTGCTTTCACAAATATTTAAAAATGCAATGCTGAACAGAATTTTTAGCAGCTTTCAAAACCCTCTCAGCATCTAATGACAGCCTCTTGTTATCACCAACATCCTGTTGTTAACCAGCAACAGGATGAAGATGGTGATAAGGAGGATTATTTTGAAGGCAGAGAACAATGAAAATTTTCATGAAAAAAGGTCTCATGGGATTTGTCTTTCACCTCCTGACTCACTTTGCTCATTAGAGATTATATGGCACTAATCCCACAGTGGAGTGGTGTTCCTCTGGCCTCCTTCACCCAATCTGGCTTCCTCAGTCTGGCCATCTAATCGTCTCCCAGTTTAAATGGATAATAAAATCTTGGCTCTTGACCTCATATGACATGTGGTGTGCTTTATTGTGCAAAATGGCTGACGGGTGCTACCCATTGGAGGTGGCTGAGACAAGTCCCAACTCCCAATCAAACCCCGCCCCTTGTCCCAACCACTTCCTTTGCTGAGTTCCTTTCAAAAGGATGGAAGGCATTATGTAAAAAACACAATTCATCAAAAAAGGATTATAGAGATTATAATTAAGATGGCAATAGTGATGGAAATAATGGTGTTTATGCAGATGATGAAGATGAGGAAGTGAAAGATGATGCGGATAAAGGTTGATAATGAAGCCTAAGATGGCCGATGATGATGAATGACAACATTCGCTGTTTGGACAAACAGTTTTCAAAGGCATAGTTATTTTTGGAGTAACGTAAGAAGATTAAGAGAAGTGTCTAAATAAAAAATGTTATGTCAGGACAGGATAGGATAGGCTTCTAGCTGAAGGGGCATTTTTTAGACTGAAGAAATGTGACACCATCTGGCTGGAACAGCCAGCATATTATTATATTTTATTATGTCCACCTGAGTACATGTTTTTGCGCTTTCCTAGGGATAGAAGTCTATCCCTTAGTTTCAATTTCAAACACCTGTTGTGTTTTTCCCAATGAACTCAAAGGAAAGTTTTAAATGTAAAAATTTTCAATGATGTGTATTAACCATTTATAGGCATATCTTAGCATTCTGAACAGCATACTATGAGGACTCTAGAACCTTTAGTCGATAAGGCAAGCTGATTCTACTTACAGCCATGGTTTTTTCTTTACAACCAATGGAGGAAAAACATGTTGCAAAACAAGACACTTTTTGTGCAGATCATGCACTGACCATGTAAAGACACCAGCAGTTGAGAACAAAAACCCTCATGCAAGCATGAGTGTGAGATTTGCGCATGGTGACAGTTTCATTGCTCACAAATTCAGTGAAAAGCAAGACAAAGTTACGCTCCACTCAAAGGACTGTGAACCTCACATCTGATTTCATTTTATCCTCATTTTAGTTGTCAAGCTTTTCACTCTGTCTGTCAAACCTTTGTGCTGACATGTCTGGGTCTGTTAAGAAATTCATTGCAATTAAATCGTTTCAGTGTTCAGAGGTGATACTGACACATAAGATAACAATATCAGGGAAAAAAGGGGCTACATCTACAGAACGAGTGGTGTAAGTGCAGCCAACGCTCTCCTGATTGGAAAGGCACACAGGGAGCAGAAGCACATAATGCTAAGGGCACGTTTGGGGGCGTTATCATTACAATGAATCAAGTTGCTTTAGATCAGCTACAGTATGAAAAATGAAAAAGCAAATTTTATCTTTCTTTTTTCCACACATGCCATATTACAATTCCAAGTCTGGATTTCGGTGCTGAATTTTGCTGGAGAAGACGTGCATTACAAGATAGTAAATTTTAGCAATGATTATTGAGCTATAAAAATAATAATTTTAGCAATACCAATAACAGGAATCCTGATAATCTGAAGACATATTGATAAGGTCAGTAAAAATGGTGAAAAGTCACTGGAGAGAAGCTGAGATGTTGGAATGTTTGCTGTATAAATGGTATAATTTATACCGTAAAGGAGTATTTGAAAAAGGAAAGTTTGTAACATACATTGTGAAGTAATGCAAAAATGAAGAATGGTACCTGTGTGAATTCCTATCCGTAATCGTAGCTGGTCATTGGGTCTGTGCCGAATCTTGAATGTTTTCACCTGTTCCAGTAAGGCTAATGACATCCCAGCAATTTCTCGTGCGTGTAGCTTCCCGTTGCGCACAGGGAGACCTGACACAACCATGTACGCATCGCCAATCGTTTCCACCTTTTATGCAAAAAAAAAGGGAAGCGTAGCTAGAAAGGAAACATTTTCAATCACTCCTGGAAGATATGCCATTGAAAAGACTGTGACATGACTTACCTTGTAAACATCAAAGTTATCAATGATTGCATCAAAGCAGGTGTACAGATCATTCAGCAATGTCACAACCTAAGGGAAGAAAAGAAAATGTGTTTTCTACAATGCAATTTAAAATTAAGAAAGGAGTAAAGGTGTCTTAATGACAAAGGGGTGAAAACCACACATTTAGCTAGCTGTTGACAGATTATTCAACCAGTGAGAAAGATCTGAGCTAATCTGAGCAGGCTATCCGTATGTACAAATTGTAATACGCACAAACACTTTCTTTACATGTGTATGTACTTAATGCCCACAGGAAAATATGTTAGCTACCATTTTTGTCTCATGATAACTATATATATACATTGTATATCAAAGTATTACTATGTAAATCTAAGTATCACTACGGCTATTCTGGCAATACTTTAGCCAGCTACAGCAGCTAGCACCTTTTACTGCATTTGTGCATTTTCACTGTTTTGGTCAGAACATCAAATACAGCAAAATAATTAAAATTAAAAGACGAATCAGCTTGTCAGTACACTACTTTCTCTACCAGTGGACACAATAGTAAGTTAACTGATTAGATGCAATGACCCACATTTCTTTGTTATGTCCTCAAAAATCTGGGAATCCAAGGCGCCAAGCCTTTGAGTAGAACGTGTAAAGTAATCCCCATATTGATCACCAACAGTTAAACTTCAAACTCTGGGTTTCAATTCAGAACTATGCAAAATATCACTGGGTTAGTTTAGTGATTGAGGAAAATGAGTCAAAAAATGAACATATGTAAATAGTGTACCAGTGATACAAGCTAAATCATGCTATCATCTTGCAAATGGGGTATCATTTAACATGGCCCAAACACTCTTGAATTAGCACTTTCTAAATTCATGCTTTTGCAGTGACTATCTCATTTCCCTGTATCTGTAAATGGAAAGCATTCTGAGAGGCAGGCTGGCTTGTTGCCAAGGAAATTGAGTGGTGTGCAATCACTTTGAATTAAAGACTATGTTGTTTATTGGAGGTGGATGACAGGTAATGTTGATAGTCATACAGAATCAAGACAGAATAAAGTAAACTTTTCAGTTCTGATTCATTATCATTCAGCTTGCTTTGACTTGACCACAACAGTGTAAATTTAAAGAAAATGGTGGAAACCTCCTTTAAACTTTTGATCCAGAGTAAGATGCATGATTTATATTCCCTGTAACCTCTTCTGAGCAATCACCATACAAGTGAAAATCATGAAAATTTTCTAAAACCATGTCACATGACCTACAATAATCAACATAATCTACTTTTTCCAAAATGATTGTGGAATTAATCTCGTTAGCTGGAAAGTGTATATCATTACATTTGGGGCATTTCAGCACTAGAGCACTGAATCTTCCTTTGTGTCCCAAAATCATTTTTCATTGGAGCATGCTCAGTGACTGCTGGTTGGAAGCAATGCATCTCTATATGAACTCCCGGCAGCATCCTCAGATAAAAGCACTTTTTGTTTGCTGTCTCAGTTGGATGTAAGCCCAGGAAGATGGCTTAGCGAGAAATACATTTGCAAAAGAAAATTAATGATAAACACAGACTACAACACAGGAACGAGCATGGCAATCTAGCTCCATCCATGAATGCTTAATCAAAATTAAACTCATAACTGATTTAAGTTATATATATTTATATATATATATATATATATATATATATATATATATATATATATATATATATATATATATATATATAGTATATATATATACAGTGCAGTTTAATTACTGCTGTAAATAGTTTCAAATCTTGCTGTCACTGGTTGCTAAGGAGCCACACTGTTGCTATAAAGGACAGAACAGAAATGTGGTGTGTGATACTGACAGATAGCACAGCAGAGAGGACCCATCTGTTTAGTTTACTGGCTAGCTCTCTGTTCTTGCTTTTCCCAGATAGCTCCTATCAGCTCCAACAAAAAGTACCTTGAAATCTGGTTTTAGCTATAAGGCGATTATCAGAGGTGGTTCAGTGATATACGGAAGTTCAGTTGAACTTTTCAAAGCAGTTCTGACAGTTCTGGAAGTTTAAACAATATGCTGTGAGATTACGGGTCACCTGTACAGGATGAGAATAGCTCTGCACTAGACTCATTGATAGAATCATCATTGTTATTAAAAAAATACCAACAGAGATTGTAATGTAAAGTCAGCATTTAACTCAGGTTTATATGCTTTGCAAAGCACAATATCTAAACATCTTTAAACCTGCATGTGACTGGAGGTACATACAGAGCTTATTTAATTGTGTCAAATGAACATATTTCACACTATATATATATATATATATATAAAACATGCATAATGATTGGTATGACAAAATCTTCTGAGAGTGCTTCTGAGAGCCATACCTGCAGCGGTGTGCTTTCTGCTGACAGTGATGTGAAGCCCACAATGTCGCTGAAATAGATGGTTACGCTGTCAAATGCCTCTGCCTGCACAGTTTCCCCCCGTTTCAGCTGCTCTGCCACTGAGCTGCAGAGAAAGACAGTGACAGCAACAGAGTCTGTGACCGGCGAGTGGCAGCAGGGATATCATGCGCCACAGTGCAGTAATGAACTTTGTATCCGTAAACGCTCTAATTACTTTAATTACTTTCAAATTTACATATGAAAAACTACAATAAATACTAACACATTCAATATTTAGTTCTCTTTTTTTCAAACCAAATTTAAAATTACAGTCAGAATAATATGTACACTAAATATACGAGTAAGTTTGTTACAAATTACAAAAGCCCTTGTTCAAGTCTGAAGTGTTTTTTTACATATGATCTACACATCTTGAACTGTACGTATAGCTCTACATAGCACTGGCTTTGGAAACTGAATTCATATGTGCATTTCTGTACCACCAAGCCAAATTAGTGACTGATTCTGAGTAACAGTAACTATCGGAGAGATTCTGTAAAATAAGGAAACTCCATTGCTCCATTGCTTTACTGAGGAAACAGGATTTGGTTGAAAAGAATGGCGTGAGAACATTTTTAAAGGAAAATTGAGGGGTGAAAATGAATTAACAGGAGTGCAGCGGGCAGAGAAGAGTCTTCAATAGACTCTAATCATGACTTGTCTCTCTCAATGCTATCTGCAGGCTTAAAAACATGCTATCATGCTTATCCTCCTCGTGGTCCTTAATCAAAGCACTAGCACGTCACTCCTTAAGCCGCCTTTCATCTCCAAAAAGATGTGTCCAGCCTCTGGTTTCATGGGAAAAAAACTGGACTTATACCCCCTTGAGCTGTCATTTACTGGAATTTCTGGAGCTGATCATCACCGTGATTGCATACTGTGCTCTACTGCATGACAAGCACCAGCAAACATCATTTCCATGCTGTTTCACTGGGCTGAATCCACAGCAAATGACAAGGCAAAGGGCAACAATTTCCATCTCGTATTTTGATTGTATACATCTGAAGATGTGTCTATATTTGATTGAATGAGAATTTAAGTGCATTCTGAGTTAAGCATTACATAACACATATTCCCACCGCATTCATAAAAGTTATGCATTGATAAAATTCATAACGTGCGAATGCCTACTGCATTCATAACAATTGTGCACCCTAAAGCTTTTTCGTACATAAAGACGAGTGTTTGCGCTAAAAAAATTTGTTTTGTTGTCCAGAAAAAACCAAGTACGCTGTTTTTGTTTCCTTACTGGGGCAGGATTTGGTAAAGTAGATTTTCTGCTTTTCTCTTCTCCTCCAGGTAGGCCTGTGTTCGTTCCTCTACCAAGTTCTCCAAGTTATTGGCGTACTGTTCCATCCTGGAGAGCAAGTTATTGAGAATGCTGGTGCTCCCTTCTCTGAAACAAAAAAACAAGATTGTTATTTTTAGGTATGGAAATGTTTGCAGATTTGCCATCCAACAGCACATTCTGTCAAACCACGATATAATGCTTAGAGGTTTTCCAGACCACCAGAGAGATACCGTAAGTGCAGCAATATCTTGTAGAAAATAAAAAGGGGAATACTGGTTGAGTCACTAACCTACAGCACATTTTGTTTTTGTAATCTTTCCAGATATCTCACGGGTCACTGATCATACTCCCACTTATGTAAGCACAAAGCATTGTGGGATATCTGTTGTGTGAAAGGAGTAGTCCAACGTGCACTATGGTATTGAAGTGAGGTGCTTCATATGTAAAGAATATTTTCCGTTCTAAACCACTGAAATTCATCCTTGGTACAGGTGACTCTTACTACATGCCAAGGAATACCACTGCAGACAAAATATTGTGTCACCTCTGTTAAATATTCTCTTGTTCACTGGATAAATACAACAAAAGTAATGAGTCACAGATGCTGTGGAACCCACGAGATGATGCAAAGGAATCCATGTGCACTGCGAAGGTTATGCTGTTAATGTGATTCATGCAGTTACCACAGAGTTAGATAAGAACAAAATGAGGATGAACAATGAGATTAATGTCAAGAAGAGGCCATTCTGCACTGCAAGACTCCTCATCTTGCCTTTTGTACAGTGAATCTAGCACAATGTCAAGCCTGGTCCTGAACAATCCAACAGCCTTTGCTTTCTAAATGTCCCTGGTATCAGATCAGTTTATTCACAATCACAGCTCTGCCCAGTTTCAAATAAAAATCCTTCTCATTCTCACTCCTTTTAGTCAGACTTTACACATAGACATGTATTGATGTGGTGAAAAGAAAACCAACAGCATATAAATAATGGCTAAATGAATAACAATTAGCTAAATGAATTCAGTTTAAAATTTTACAGGTCTGTCATGGTGCTCTTAAGAGCATCTGAAAGGTATCAATCACATGCTTGTTTCTACACATAATTGAGGTGGTGAGTGATATAGCCTTCTGTCCTGAGCATTATGGCCCTGCTACTATTTAATACAATCAGCCACATCTTAGGCTGTACTGTGATCTCTCTCTGTCACAGCTGTCCTCTCAGACAAGAACTGAACAGGTGCCGTTCTAAGGCTGCAGCAACTGCACTGAACCATTAACCCTCTAGTAATAGGCTGTTACTGTAGGACTCAGACTCAGATATAATCCATGAGTGAGATGGTCCATTGGTGAGGGACTCTACCATGTGTAAAGCTGCCTAATCCAGCCCCTATAAAATGAGATCTGTCTGTGTTTATCAAAAACTACTGAATGCACAGCATTTTGTCACTCCCTTAAATGCAGTGTTATGCCTGTGTTATAAAATGTAATAGTGATTTTATAATAAATTAGTCCCCCAAACATCTGACTACCTCTGAGCTATGCAAAAATTTGAGGAAAGGTTAGCAATAATATACAAGCTACATTTTACATGCAATAAAACCTTCTATTAACAGCTATACTAGCACTGATAATCTTTCAAATGATGTGGTGGACCACAGATCTAGCATTTTTCTCCCTGTTCTTGTCTCTTCCTGGAGGCTGAATGTGACCCATATGGCTTCTCCATTCTTCTTGCTTACCACCCCCTTAAATCCTAAGGGTGAACTGTTCTTTATCATTGTACTACGGGTACAAACTGTCATAAAACAAAGTCCGCTTTCCCCTTCAAGACTGGCTGGCTTTCATTTTCAAGATGTTCTTCCTTAGACTTTTTGATCACTTGCGGAGATCTGATTCAGGGAAGTTTTGTCAAATACACATGAGTTAATGATTTGGAACTTTCTACCCAGATCAGCTGAAAAGAGCTAAAACATATCTTGCTGACGAGGCAATGGAATGTGTAAAATTAGACAATACAACTGCACTGAAAAGCTACAGGAAAGCACTGCACTTTCCTATTAATGAGCCATGGGTTGAAAGTGCTCTGAAACAAATCCCTTGCAATTTACAAGGCTAGAAACAGGTTTTTACGACCCATTTCTTAAAGGGTAAGTCATACATTTCTTAAAGCGTTCTTTAGCCTTCATTTGAAAATGAGGCTACCAGAAATTCAAAATCAGTTTCCTATTCACACACAAATTGATCTGGGAGGAAAACAGTTGTGAGAAATTACTGTACCCTACATTAACCTGCATCTACAAAACCAACAATAATAGATATTTTATGACATTACATAATGCATATTCTATTAGGGTTTGAAAAATGCATCCCTTCCATCTGTTAACCTTTTGGTATGTATTCACATTACTCACTGTTTACATCTGAATGGGTCAGCCCAGTTCTAGGACACCGCACTCTCCATGAACTCGCAAGTGATTCATGGCGATCCGCTGGCTGGAGAGGCGCCTTGTCATTTACGAATATTGACATGGGAATTCATGAGAACTTATGCTCCGGGATTATTACCGTGATTGCCTTCCATGGGCAATGCGGCTGGTTCTCTGACTCTGACCAGCTTCTGACATTGAGTCCTGCATCGATCAGCATCAGGGATTAATCGCTCCACTCAGCAAAACGCAATCAGCCAAGAAGGGCTTGGGTTACTGCTGGCCTCTACAAAGGCACGGGCGGCTAGTGTTTTTATCATCTAAATAATGTATGGCGTTATTCTTCTTAGGAGCACTTGACACTGTTTCTCATCAATCAACTGTGAAAAGAGACTGGTACTGTTTACCATTTTCATCACTTTTTTGTATCACATTTTGCTTGCAAGTCAAATCCTGATGTGCATCTGTGAAAAGATGACCTATGTTTGGCTCCCTTTAGCTCAATTAATAGTATCCTCTAGACAAAGTCTGTTAAATTGAGAATCACTATCCATTTAAAATTATATGAATAAACAAGGAATTATTGCAAATTGAACATTTCACCTTTTCATAAATTTGACTTTCATTTACTGCAATGTATTTCAAAATTCCAATGTTATTAGTCAAAGATGTTCATGGGGAAACAAACCCACAGCTAAACATTTTTTTTTCACACAGCAGACACTGAATTTACATTACATCTTACCAGATGCTGTTAACCTGGGTAATTTGCATATCTTACAAATGTATGTTACCCGGCTGAGGCAATCTGGGTTAAGCACCTCTCTGAAGGGTACATCAACAGTGCTCCACCAGGAAATCCAACCAGCAACCTTTTCAGTTACAAGCCCTGTTTCTTACCACTACACCTGCCTTCTGTTCCGAAATATCCCCCCACCCTGGAACACACTGCCATCATTTACAATCAACACTATACTGAGAACTTTATGCGGAAAACAGTGCTGTTCTCATACAAGTTATCATGAATGTATTATACTTCATGCTGTAATAACATGATATAGACTTACTTAGGCACTCACAAGCATTGCACAGACCTCAGATGTTGAATGATCTATATGTTGAAAAGCTATATGGATATATCTTTTCATATACATGTATACATGAATATGATACAAACATACACATTTGTCTGAAGTACTTTACTCCTCTTTAAATGAAAAAATTCTTTTAAAACTCCTTCAACTAGGGGATTGCAGTCTATAATCTTAGTTATTGGTTTTTTGGCTTTTCCTTACTTTTGTGTTTGTGTTTTTAGAAAACGTGCTACATTAAGTAAACTTGATCAACAGATCGACAGACAGACAGACTCAGCCATTCATTCCTTCTTTCATGATTCTTGGAAGAGCAGGTGATTTTGGCCTGGACGTGACTTACTTGTTGAGCTTCATGATGAAGATCTTGATGTGGCCGAAGTCCGGGCGCTCCGCCGGGTCCTCAGCCCAGCAGCTTTCCATGAGGACAGCCAGCTCCTCGGAGTGACAGCTGGTGTCAGTGGTAGGGCGGAAGTAAGGCCTCTGTCCATTCCTGACCTTCTGCACTATCTCTGCCATAGAACACAAGGGAGCAGCAGAAACACCCTGGTGTTACGGC
Organism: Megalops atlanticus; assembly: GCA_019176425.1. Lineage (NCBI taxonomy): Eukaryota > Metazoa > Chordata > Actinopteri > Elopiformes > Megalopidae > Megalops > Megalops atlanticus. The sequence goes on from CM032880.1 coordinate 24,640,786, forward strand.
ACTGTCGTGCCTCTGTGCACACAGACGCAGGCCCTTTAAAATGGAGATGAAGCCTTTTTTCTGTGCTTAGTGTCTGCAACTTTAGGATACCAGTTATTTCAAATGTTGACCATGAAAAAAATCACCGTGTTTTGCTGTAGAAGGAATGGTGGCTGTTAAAAAAATTACTCAGAATGTTTAAAAGACAGCTGAGTTGCCCTGTCAAACAACAAAATAAGGAAAGTGGTTGAATTTACCAAGCCTTTGTGATTCTGCCTTAATTTATGGACGTTTTCCTTAATACTCTAAAATAAGTCCAATGAGATACACGTTCAATTATAAATACAGTTAACTACTGATATTTGTTGGGAGAGCAGACCTAGGGTTCCATATAGTTACATGCAGTAGTTATGCAGTAGTTTTAATGCATTGCATATTCATGACCTCCATGTCATGAAAACTAAACTCAGACAATGGAAATGTGAAACTTTAAGAAAGGATTTCATCAGGGCCCAGGAATTGTGCTTCATTCGAAGGGTTTTTACTTTTTTTGTGTGTGGTTCATTTGTCTCTGTGAGAGAGTGTTCGTAATGGTAATGAAACAAAAATTCCAGCCAGTTTGACGGAGCCAGAGGGCAGCACGCAAGCTTCCTCCTCAGTGAAATGATGTCAGTAAAGACTTCAACAACCCTCACTATTAAGAATCCAACATTCCACAAGCTAAAATACCATATCCAGATTCCAGATCTGTTTTTTCCCTCTTTCCTTCCTCCCCCCTAGGAACTCTTAAGAGCCAGCGGTGAAATACATGGTGACACACTGGATCTTCAACAGAGAAAAGGAAAAAATGCAAATAGAGGAATTAGGTGGCAGACGCACATGAGGAATGATTACCTTTAGGGCTCAGGTCCATGCCTTCTACATAAAAGGGCCCATTCCTCAGGGCTATCTCCTGGAGTATGATGCCAAAACTGTACACATCCCCTTTCTGCGTGCCCTGTGGGGGATGCCTGTCGTATATCAACAGTTCTGGAGCGGTCCACAGTTTTTCTGAAACAATTAAAAAAACGTACTGGCAGCGACAATTAAATCCTCCCTTTGCCTTACGTTCACAAGAGCCATTTTCTTCCGGAACAGCATTTGTGTGGATTAAAAAAAAAAAGGATATACTTACTTGCATAGAGAGCATGAGAGTCCTCGTTTTCGCATGACGAGCGGAAACTTGCCAGTCCATAATCCGTAATTTTCAATACGAATCGGCTATCTACCACACAGTTGGAAGATTTCAAATTGCCGTGAGAGCCAATGTAGCTGTTGTGCAGAAAATTCATTCCCTAGTGAATTGAAGATAAAAAAGAATATGAAAGTCACTTGCCTGAAGTTGAATGGAGCAGAACACCAAAAAAGCAAAAACACATAAGGAAAATGTGTCTCTGACATACAGTAAACATTTTAATTTTCAAAATGGGGAGACCAGGCATATGAAAACCTATATAGCCAAATTTTTACATGCTGACCACTAAATGCACTAAATGGCTTAATCCTTCTAGAGATTCTTGCAGTACTTCTTAATGCAGTACTTCAAAAATGATTAAGAGCTGGTCTGGCAACAGAACATATCCTGCAAACAGTTTGGACTGTATATGATAACTACATGTGATTCTGGTGGTGTTTTTCCCAGTTGAGAGTAAGTCCTTATTCTGAGATACAGTTCACCCTCTGTATCCAAACATCAGCTTTGAAAATTAAATATTCATTGGTTTAAAATAAGTGTGTGGTTATTTTATTGTTCTGTTTTATAGGGGATCGAGCAGTGCCAGAAGAGTAATAATTTTACCTAAGTGATTATGATAATTCAGTCAAATATGTGAGAAAATAAAGTTCATTTTTCAGTATTTCAGTTTTACAATTAGTTTCTTGCCTTGCTTTAGCCACAGCACACACAGGCATAGAAAATGCATGATTGGTTTTGATTACATTGAAGGAATTGTGAATAAAATTGTTATTATTTTGCATTGGCAAGAATGAGGTCATGCCTTCTTTAATGCCAGTACCTTTTCTCTCTCTAATGAGTTATCCATGTGAACTCAGTGTGACTTAACAGGACTTGTTTTAATGGTCATTGCTTGGCAAGATTTAAGTCTCTCATCACTCACTCTCATTTTAGTAATTTAGTTTTCAATGCAAAATGCACTCAGTATACTGACTATTGCAAGCCTCTGTTTGTGAATTACGGCCTGGTTTAAAATTTGCACTTTATTTCAACCACATGACTGAGGTCTTTAGATTGAGCAGAGGTCAGCTGAGGTTGTCATTTCTAGGTCGTAATCTGTTGGTGCATGCATTTTTAAAAGCTGCCTGTAACCTGCTGCAAAGCCTGTAGTTACTGTGTTTGAAGAGTGCCTTTTGTTTGTAATAAAGACATAAAAAATTTACAAGACAAAAATGTCCAACTGCAGCTTGCAATTATTTTTTAATTATTAGCAACAGCACACAGAACAACAAAAATACACTGGTATCAACCAGTTATTCCAATTATTCTTGAGTTTAACATTAAATGCTTATTCTAGTTCTTCAAGAGGATAATGAACTCATTCCAATTTCCAACTTCCCATTTATGACTGGATATACAGCAGATTATGATAAATGATATGAGTATGATTAACTGTGTACATATTTTCTAGAAAACCTCAATGTATTCTTGAAGGCTGAACATTATATTGTTGGGCGTAAGAAATCAGAACAGACAATCAAAGCATAACTCAAGACCCAAAAGAGTTATAGACAGGAAGCCAAGAGACCTTGTGCTCAACGACCTTGAATATAATTTTTACAGACAGAGACATGGCATAAGGAGATGGGGTTTTTTCTACCTACAGTTCATAGCATTTCAATGTAGTGCAGAATACAATGCAGATTTATTCCACAAACCTTTACTATATCATTGATGAGTGAATACCGGAACATCCAGTCCAAGTTGATGCTTTCATTCTCAAGTATGTCCTGTGAATGAATGAAAATACTGCTCTGACATTTCAGAAATGATACTTGCCTGTTATGTTAATTTCATTACAGCTATCACCTATGAAAAAACTGATCTTTTATTACATGTATCACGTCAGGACAATGAACAAGAAATGAAAACTCTAAGACCAGAGTGTTGCACCTAAACTATGTCTCTCATTCTACTGTACACACTTTGTCTCCATACAGTTGAAAGACAAAAAAAATCATTTTTAAACTGAAACAAGTATTGCAGATACTTAATAAAGTACCACAGTTAGACCTTGTTTCATGTAAGAACCAAACATGTTTGGTATAACCAAACAGTGTGTCAGCATGAGTCAAGTTTCTTGACATATTTCTCAAAATTATTTACATGCCAGGGCCCACTTCCTAGAGTGTGCAGTCAGCAGTACAGAGTTCAGGGGAGTTCAGAATCACCACTTCAGAAAAATACAGTCATATCAGCAGACTGTTGTCAAAACATCATGGACATGTTCTATATGACGTGCACAGTAGCTAGTTTGTTTTAATACCATGTGACACAGCATTGCCCCAAGCACATCTGGTAGCCCGTTATTAACTTTTAGACGCAGTTCATTAAAGCCTGTTTATCTTGACTCCTGTTTAAAGGGTCTGCTCCATTCCCTTCAACTGAGAGACTTGGAGGGATTATAGAAAGATTGCGGTGGAAAAAAGGAAACCGTCTGGAGCCTTTGGCCCTAATAATAAAGGTCATGTTTCCCTTCTGACTACACAAAACAGTTTGGTTTCAATCATTTTGAGATGTGTTGCAAGGAAGAATTACAGCACTTCTGAGCAATCACAACAGGAATATGAAATCATAAACTGAGTCATAACATGCTGAATCAAAGAGTCATCTGCTGTCCAACTGATAGCATTTTCTTCTCATAATATGACGAATGACGAACTTTTAGCAGTTTCACTTTTTGCTCATCTATACTTTTAATTTGTTTCAATGATAGCTTTATTATTACTACTAATTTTGTTCTTAATATTAACTGTATCAAATTCCATGTAGATCAGTTTTTGCTATTGAAATGTGTAATATACAGCAATTATACTAATAATACATAATAAGAGATCTTATTGGAGAACACTATAATTAAAAAGCATGTTGTGGTAATATGGAAAAATAATGGATGCACATTCCTAAAGAGAAAAGGTATTTACAGTAGAGGAAAATTACCTGAATACCTTATGAAGTCAATGAAATCTGAAATTGATCAGTAATGATTTAAGTTTCAGAATCAGCTCTGATGACAAATTCAGGGGTTACTGATGAGGCTTAACACCACTTATTTCTTGGAATTATTTCAAAACATAGAAAGAAAGAAAACAGAAGTTCTTCACACATGAGCCATAAAATAGCAATATGAAATAACTGAGAGACACAAGCACAAAGTTCTCAAACTTAGCTGATGAAATATTATTTTTGGATGAGTAACCCTACCTGTAGACTCCCTCTTGGGCAGTACTCTGTCACGATGCAAATGTTTGGTGGGTCAATGCAGGCACCGATAAACCTGGTTAAGTGGTTGAACTGAACATCTCTCATCTATAAACAAACCAAAATAGTAAGAAAAAAAACAAATGTAACATACAGTTACCAAGTAAAACCAAGAGCAAGTTACACATTTCAATGCAGCTCTATAAAACAAAAGAAAACAAAAACAGCTTGATCAAAACTTTTGAGAGAAATCTCCTCATCCGCACCATAATTACATATTCATAAAGGTTTAATGATTTTGCTTTGCAAACTGTGCCATCAATATATGCAAACATAGCTGTAGAGTACACTAAATGAGAACAAAACAATGAACCTCTCCACCAGACACATACAAGTGTTATAAAAGTATGCAATATGTAACATGTACGTGTTATTGACCTCCTGGGAATCCTCCCTGTTTCCTATAGTTTTCTTCTTTTCTATTGTTCCAATAGTTCCAACATTGCTGTGCATAAGAAGCGTATGAATCCACTAGAAATACTTGTCAGTTCAAATTCTGAGCTGAACAAAACCCATTGCTGAAGCTGAAAGTCATTCAGCTGCGCACGAACATTGCACAGAAACAATGGCTATGAAAAGTGAATCAAGGATACTGTATTTTTAGCCACAGGAACGTCACTATGGGACTACCACATTACGCTGTAATAAGATTAATGCTGACACTTGGTTTGTTAGCATGAGACTATACCGAAGGTGTGAGAATCTGACAAATATGACACCACATCAGGGTAGTCTCCTGTCATCTATTTACAGCGAGCAGGTTTGCGGTTGTGTCTTTTAAAAGCGCTGAAATGCACTGACATTATGGGATGGCTAGAGGCCAGGTGACACATGAGGGGTGTGAATAAATTGAACAAGGGAAGTTGTGTATGAGTCAGAGTTATGAGTATACATGCTTGTTCTAGGTAGATAAAAATAGGGACACAGAGCGTGCACTTTGCTGGAAGGCAAGACAGTTGAGTGAGAAGAAAAAATCTCCTGTTGGGAACAGTGTGAGGTTATCTCACTTCATTCTGTTATCTTATTATAGTGATGTTATCAAAGGAACACATGTAAACTCCTAATGGTGAAAGATAAATCAGAATGTTGTTTAAAATTCAAATTTAACCACAACAAATATGGCAAGTCTTCTGTATCCATAGCTACACCCATTTGCAGGACAATTCAGGACATTTTTGACGTAATTAATGAAAATTTCAATTAATGAAATTTTAGATTCTTAGAACTTTGCACTAATGTTCTGCCCCTGCATTCATAAACCTAAACAGTTTCAGTGAAGGCAAGTGTTTATAAATATTCAACAGCAGTGAGACTGTTGCTTGCTTGGTTCCAATTCAAATTACTATCAATATATGTAGAGTTGTGGTAAACGTCAATCCTTGGGAATGATAATATGTTCCAGGCCTGCCTGTTTATGAATATTCATTAGTACAATGACAGAGAGTTGTTTTTGATTGAATGCTCTGGTTGGGACATGAAGGAATACGACACTGAATCTGACACTTTTTCAACTTGTTGGTGGGAAGAAAATGTTTTGTTCTCTTGTGAAATTAGCCTCATTCAGATTTCGAAAAGTAAGTATCTGAAGGATGTCACAGAAATTCTGAAAGGCTTACTCTACATTAGGTGAAGAAGACTATGTTCTGTTTTGGCCCAAGACAAACATGGCAGATCCATAATATGATTATGACCGTACACCACTGTTCTGTTGCCTGTCATTAACCAAATTAAAATCTTTATTTACATATAATTGTACCACAATACTAGCGGTGATTCTCAGACAAATAAATCATCATTGGAGCAATCAAGGACAGATGCTTACATTAACATGCCTTTAAGATACTGAATGGGAAGCAGACAAATAAATTATACTAACTAGTCTGTTGGTTTTAATGTCGTTAATATCCTTTGTACCTAAAATCACCAATGTACCATCCAACCACCCAATTAATGCAGTTCTGATATGTCTTTATGTGTCAAGGCAAAAAATGTGAGTAGTAATACCATAATGTATTACCACTGCATCTTTACTTTGCAGCAACACCGTACACGGCAGACCTGAGGGCCGGCCAGACAAATTTCAAACTGAGGAAAGAGACATGCAGTTTACACACATAAGTTCACAACTGGTTTCTCATTTTCTAACATATTCATATGCATTAGTTTTTCCAGGTAAGTACTGTCACTTATTGGACATCCGCAATTAATCCACAACCCATATATCCTGTTATTACACGTACATGTGAAAAGAGATAGCACTAGAAATAGCACTAATAATTATGAGAATGTATCAAGCCAACGTTTCAATGAAATCTCACAGCAATTAAATTTCAATGCTGCCTTTGTATCCATAAGGCAAGATATGCAATGGCTACACTGAACTGTGATTAGTGCACAAGATCATCTGCAAAACTAAGCCACAGAAATATTTCTTACACAGATGATATATCTTTCTTGGAGTGGAGTGTGTGTGTGTGTGTGTGTGTTGGGGGGAGGTGAGGTCAGTGAAGGGGGTGGAGGGGTTGATGAAGAGGGATGAAAACCACTGCACTGTGATTTTGCCCGCTGGACGCCAGGAAGAGGGGCACTGGCAGACGAGCGGTTAAGTATCCATTGGCAGCAGTGTCTATCTGCCCATCTGGTTTGCTCTTTCATGAGCCCAGGCCTGACAGGCTATTGGGCCCTCTGGGCTTCAGAGCCACTGCCAGCTCGCACTAGCGTCTCTCTGTGATGTTCGCCCCCCCTCCCCCCCGCCATCCCCACCCGCAGCTCTCACATCAGCTGGCCCGTCTTGGAGGGGGGGGCACGACGGGCGGTGCTTTAACCACGCAACCACGACCGATCACGGTCAGACGAGCCCGGACCGAGGCAGGAGCGCGGTGACAAGTAGATCACTCCGGCACACCGTGCTTTGATCATTGACCTGACAGAGCTGGGCGATGTGAGACGAAGGGCAAGTCTGGGTTTCTAAACTGTTTGTAGTCCCCCGGTCCATTGAGCTATGCTATGTAGCGATGTGCTATAAAAACACTGGCAAAAAAACATGCTGTTCTGAAATGGATTTGTCACTGATTTGTTGAAGATTTATGCACTCATGAAACATTATGCCTGCTTGGCTTTGCACACACAAAAACGGGAATTTTCTCTGTGGGGCTACATAGCAACACGGACTTACTGAACTTATTTTGGCTTATTTTTACCATCATGAAAAACTGTCACAATCTAGTACTGGGTCCAAACCAGTGGCTCAATGCGCACACACACACACACACACACACATACACAGACAAGTGAGAGATTAACATCATGCTTAAACTCACATGCTTCAGCTCAAACAGCACTTGTCTTGTCAGCTCAATCCTCTTCTTGTTCACATGCTTGATTGCCACCAAATTGCCCTGCGCGGAAAGGACATAGACTTGTTACCGACACGTCTGGTGTGAGTGAGAGACAGTGACGTGATGTGACATGTAAAACGCCAGCAGGGGAATGCGTGGTCATTGGAAGAAAAGCCCACTGAAGTGAGGTCTTTAATGCTGTCATTGTTCCACCAAGTGTGATAGAGTGTACGTGTTGTTGTGCAACCTCCAGGCTTTGGAATGTAACAGAATGTAGGGTTGCCATGTTTTGCTCTGTAAAGTCAGCTTTGGAGGTTTTTGTCTTTTTCATCCTTTGACTATCTCCATCCTTCAATATTAATAATTTACATTTGTGTATTTGTGATTTCAAATTGTTCACCCTGCTCTCTTGACTGTTTGAAATACTCATTGTTTGCCAAATGAATGTTATTACTATGTGTGTGCAACATTTCCTCAGAAAATTCAACAGATTTTTTAAGGGGAGGATACAGACGCAATTTAACAAGGAATAAAATGACCATATTCGAATCCTTTAAAATAATGCTTTTAGTTAACATCCTTAACATGCTTTTAGTTAACAACGAATTTCATTTAGTCATTCTCTGCCGTGATACATGAAGTGCCCCATGGCATGGGTGATGCTGCAGCCAGCACTGTGCTAAAGGACTTGTGCAATATCCAACTAAAATGCCCTGTGTGCACTGTCTGGCCTCAACTGTCACACTTCAAAGTGATGGTGGACTGTTTCTTTTTTCAAAAGCCATCATATCTGACTGCACAAGAGACACAATAAGGTTATGGAGATGGAAGCTCTGCTTGACACTGTTCTGGGGTTGATGACAGCCTTTCAAAATCTGACAACTATCTTATACATGTCAGAAACAAGGACTCAGTATGCATTTGACAGGACTGTGGAGAGCCCTGAATTGTTCCTTATTCTGAGCAAAAAAGGAAGACGTTTATTAGCTGAGAAAAGTTGACGCAAGGGAGAGAGCTGTATCTTCTGAAATAAGGATAATTTCAGCTGACAAAAAGCCAACTATGAACTTACAGCTGAATAAATTGTAACGCATGTTATTATTAAGAAGAAGTCAAAGGAAAAAGGAATATTGGGGAAAACAAGGACAAAATCTTTAAAATTATTTCCCTCCCTAAAAATGAATTAGCTCAATTAGTTTATTGTAGGAAATTGGACTGGGTAATTTCCTTATGTTAGGAAGGACTGGGGATCCACAGATTTAGTTATTACCCTATCAGGAGCAAACATCAAAATGTGCTTGCCCTTTCACAAGCAACTATATATATGTACATAACAATAAAAGTTTATAACTGAAAGGGGAAACTTCTGGGGTTTCGTTTAGTTGAGGGTCTTTCACCATTTTGGTAAAGGACCCCATGAGAGCTAATCAAAGTAGCCAGAATACTTTGCAGAAGTGATACATGTCATGTTGAGTTGAGCCCATTCCTTACACTCATTTCAGGTTCAATCCCTCAGTCAGACAGCATATCTCTCACTCTGTGCAGTGTGAACATTTGATCTCATCCAGGTGTGATGCTGGATAACACCTGCCACATCGGTGTTCACTGTCCCTGAGGATCTGTGAATCTGTGCAAATGGAGCTCTGAGCGCTGATGTGCCAATCCACTGTTAAACGTGGGCAGTTACAGTCATGCATTCCTCTCTTAAAAATCACCATTTTATAAAGCTCAAATGTCTGGTCCACACAGTGCGGTGTGATTATTTTCCGCACTTTGTAGATCGGGAGGCTTGCATTGAAACGGCCCGCACGCCCACTCCCTCCTTGTTCTGCCTGTGTGTGCATGCGTGTGGGTGGAGAGGAGTGAGGAAAAAAGTTGAAAATGTCAGAATGCAACCTTACCTTACAATAGCCTGTTTTTGCAAATAGCTGGTATTTTCCATGCGCTGTTATCAGGGAGCCATAGCTTGAGCCTCTCTGAAACAAACCACAGAGAAAGACCCACGGTTAGAGTGAATGATGCAGGAAAAACGTAGAAAACATAATGAAAATTATAGAATTATTCATGGAAATATACAACATTGATACTATTTACCACAGATATTCTACTGAATGTCAGCTAGAATTCAACATTTTCTGAAAAGCTCTTTATATACTATAGTATTTGAACAGCAAACCACAGAAATTCAGTCACATACAAAGCATGTATATATAATCTACAAATGCACTTTGAAAGCTGGGGTGCTGTAGCATATAGAAAAAAAGACAACAGTGCATAAAATCTAAGTGGTGACATTAAAATTATGCAATGCCTGAGTAAGACCACATTGCATTCCTACCATGCAAGAGTACTGAGAAGACCTGAGAAAAGCCTTTAGAAGTCCAGAATGTTTGAAGGATTGTCACTGGGGAGTAATCCAGTCTTTAAAAAGATTATGCCCTGTGTGTTGTAATGTGTATCTACAATTTTAGATAGGGCAACCATCCTCTGAGGAAACAGTGAAAAACATTTCTGACAGATTCTCTGTCTCTAATATTATTCAAGTGTGTCAGTGATAAAAGTAACATTTCAAAAAGCCTTGTGTTGTTTTCCCTTCTCATGAATGTACAAGGACAGAAAAGAACATCATTTTTAATCACATTCCAATTAAAGTTTTCAAAAGGGTGCATTTTATATTTATATTAAGCACAATGAACCTGTTCATAAAGGTTTTTTCCACTTTTATGTCTAAAACCTGTTCATTTATTACCTTTGTACATAACACTAAGAACATTAGAGTAGTGAGATAAATTGTTAATACACACTTGTATTAAACAAGCAATTATAAAATAATATTTACACTTTTAGCTGTGATCCCTGAGTACACTGTGTTCTGCCAAAACTAAGAGTTATAATCAGCAATTTCTGTAACTCAATTAACTTAGTCTGATACATTGTTGAGCAAGCATCCATGTGACTCATTTCTCTTCCAAAACAGAAGACGCTAAGTAGGGGTGGGCCTGGTTAATTCTTGGAAGAAAAAGTTACTAAGAAAACTAGGTTGCACAAGAGACGCCTGTACACCAGCAGGAGGGTCTTCCCAGCATAGTGGCAGGGATTCTGACCTGTGGGATGCCCTGAATTTTAGACGAGATTCGATGTTCTCAATACATTTCTTCCAGCACTTGTGACACACAGTCAGAGGTTTGACCCAGGTGTTCTCACCTAGTTCTCAACCTAATCATGTAATCATCCCTCAACAAAATTGCTTAATTAAACCCTGTCTCTCCACTGCAACTGGTGAATGAGAATTCTAGCACTAAGGAGGAGGAGGAGGCCACACATTGTTGATGAATGAGATGACTTCCATTACATCATAATCAGCTCTTTGATATCCTTGGACAAAGAGCAGAATGTGAATGGAGCCATTACTACTATTATCGTAAAACCACCATCATACCATAAGGAAGCTTGGAAGTGCTTATGCAGATAATGTATTTCAGGACTTTGTCAAAAGTAGCACTGTCATCTCACTGTACAGTGCTTAGGTGGTTATATCCCATGCTACAGACATTTACGCATGGCATAAGACTCTGTCAGGCCAGCGTGAAAGCTGCTCCTTACTTAATTTTATGGGAAGGCATTATCTACGCTCTAAATAACACATTGTTGCCTCCTTTATGTCACATGTGACAATACTTGCAAACTCTATGATAAATATGCAAATATGATGTGATTCACACATACTGCTTACAAAGGCATTATGTGCCATTAGACATAATGGTATGTCAGGGAAGTGAGAATTTAGTAAAAATGAAAATGGTCTGAACCCAGCGGTCTTAGAAATTAATTCCCTTGTCCATCGTCTGGCACTCTGAATACCGAACACAAATGACGCCAATTACTAAAACTCCTCACTTAACCAACATGTAAAATAATAATAAAAAAGATTTAATTTAATAATTATTATTAAAGATATTAATTATCAATTAAATCACTGAATTCATTGATAGGAAGTGAGCAGTCTGGTGGATCAACCTTTGCCAGAAATATACAGTCACAACTGGAATAAATTAAAAAGGTTTATTGAGCAGTTACACTAAGACAAAGACAAAATTCAAAGTCTGGGCTACAGACCTGGTCCACTACATTAACAGACACTAAATTACATAAAGACATTAACAAAACAAGAACATGGATGGATCACGGAATGGATGAATGAATGCTTGAAGAGAAAATTACCCAAGCCAATTGTTTATCTCTCCCGAGGAAGAACACTGGAACCACTCACAATAGCAGCAAAACTCCAAAAGGAAAAATCCAAAAAGTTAAAGAGAAACTGAGCAGATTGAATGGAGTGCAAGCAAAAACTGAACCAAGCTGTGCAGACAAAAACTGAGCCACGGACTGAGCATAGGCAAAAACTGAGCGTACTGGGTGACTGAGCTTCAGGGCCTGTTCTAGGCCTGACTTAAGAAGAAGCTCTCTCCACCTCCCTGACCTACGCATAATTAATTTTATGGTGGGGGAGTGCCTGGAAGTTTCTTCAGGACTTAATTTTGTGCTTTAGATCCAAACATCTGGAAATACCAGATATATTTTCAAGATTATCATTTTTACATTCAGCTCTTCATGAGCATCGCGATGACACCAAACATTAATAGGCATGGGTTGAGAGGACAGGGCTGGCTGAGAGGAACTGGTAAAATGGTGGTTTTGCTGCTATATTAGGAATACACGTGTTATCACACGACATTGGGTTTTCCAACATTTTTCCCATGACATGAGGGTACAATTAAATGTGGGGTATAAAAGGGTAAGTGATCCCAACATGTAGATACACACAAAGAAACACACACACACACACACGCTGATTGTGCTCAGGAAGGGGAGAAGGGGGGAGGAGGCAACCCCCTGCAGTTGTGGTCTATCTGCATGTTACTGTTTTTAAGAAGTAACTTTAAGATTGGCTGAAAAGGCAGAGTTCTTTAATATTATATTAGAAGTATTTGGCACCTGAACCTCTTTCAGCTTAAACCAAACATGACTGTGGCCACCATTTAGCCAAGGATTCTACATCTGAGGGGCAGATTAATGCTTACCAATAAACAAAGCGAGCGTACCACTTCCTGCTTCCGCTTTTATCTGGCGAAATCAAATGTGGATCCAAACAGGCAATCATTAGTTTGAGGTGTTAAGTATCTGGCTGGGTTTTAGGTAACTTCTTGCAGTCTTAAAGCAATGGCTGCTTATTTTAAGTAGGTATGTGACCTGTGGTCACTGATTTAGGGGTATTTATGGTGGTAGGCCATTTGCCCTCTTGCCTGCTGTGTGTGTATTTGTTGACTTATCTTATCTGCCCTTGGTCTGGTCCTGAGTATGGAAAGGAATCATAAAAACCCAGACCAGGGTGAAGAACCATAAAATGCATGGTACTCTCCCAACAGGTACTAGGAGATGCTACATTAAGCATGTTGAAATGATCAACTCTTGTGCACATGACATTACCACTTTATAAAGTTGTTATAAGCAAGTATTGTCCCTCATGACACCTGAAAGACACATGTTATTACACAGACTGCCATACCAGTATGGCCACTGGCCACATTGTTGAAATGCTGTAGAAAGCTTAGAAACTCCAACTTAAACATTCAAAACAATCTAAATAATGTAACTTGTTGACAAAAGCAATTGACATTTGTTGGAAGATGTGTTTTCAGATTGAGATTTGCACAGTGTGTTTCTACTGCTGGAGCAGTTGGCAAATAACACTGTCATAATGACAAAAAAGATGCCTGAAAAGCATTGCAAAAGGAAAAGACAGATCAAAAATCAGATGTTTCATTCACAATCACCTATGCACCAGGTTATACTTAAATTTTAAAAATGATTTTGCTGAAAATCAAGAAATGACAGAAGCCTTTTGTGTAGTAATTTCTTAAAACATAACAGGAAGTATGTACCTCACATTAAATTTACTTCTAGCATTTCTGATGGCCAGCTTGGACCCAATGCTGAATGATCCATAGGTATTAGAGATAGTTATTAGGTTATGTGAGATCATGCTCTGATGTGTTGAAAATCTTGTGACTTTTCGCATGAGTGTCCCTCTGCTGCCAAAAGAAACATAGTGGTTTTAAAAACACACTCTAAGCTAACTACAGTGTATTTTGAGCATTTATGAAAATACCAGCCACTTTCTGTTGCCAGCCACTTGATACTGGCTGCCTGCAGTGAATTCTTTTTTAACTACAGTACCAAAAGCCAAGGGAAGAGGTAGCTATCAGCCAACATGAAAAGGTAAGAGCTGGACCCACAGGGAAAATATGGGCCTATAGAGTGAATATTTTGCATTCGATAAATAACTTAGCCACAACAAATTCAGTAATGTTTCTTCTTGTGCTAGCCAATTACTTTACCAACACAGATAAGATTTTGTAGTGCTGTTGGCAACTGGTCAGGTTACTAGAGACCTTCTTTAAGCTGATTAAGCAAAATAGTCAAACTGCTAAAACCAGCTAGCTGTAGCATTTTAGGTTTTCCTTATGACTGTTTTTAACTGTATGAAAATGCACAGAGATACCTCGTTTCATCAACATCTTAATAGTTTTGTTGTTATGTATTTGTACCTTTTCATTAATCATTGAATATTGTGAAACACTGATGCAAAGAAATGTATTTAGAATTTATAAATTTAGCAAATTATCTGGTGGTGTATAGAATAAATACAGATAACATAACTGAGTTCTTGTTCAAGTGTCCACAAGTCCATACTTGTGCAGTAAAATTCACACAAAAACACCCAGGACAGTGCATAGAATGAACATTATAAAGGGTTACCCAAATTCTGACAAATGTATCGCAAGAGAAAGAGGTGGCAAAAGATAAGCCCTTAGATATAGGCCTTTGACAGAAATGTATGCAGGAGAAATTAGCATATTAAGTGTCACAGAACAGTGCATATTTGTAAAGAATGTAAACATTGGCGATCTGGTCTGGAAACATCAACATTTTTCCACATTAATATGCCAGGAAAACTGAAAGCCTGTAATGAAGAGAATGTGTGTGCGTGCACGTGCGTGTGTGTGCGCGTGTGTTTGTGTGTGTGTGTGAGTGTATTTATACGTGTGTTAATACTGAAACCTAAGGCATAGGCATTCGGTAGAAGCATGTGTCCTCAAACAGGAATGAAGAGAATATGATGGTTGGAGAATGTGATGAGGTATTATGTGACATGAAGCAGATGGGCAGTGAAAGGTAAGTTATCTGGAGGCTCCAGGGCCAGACTGGGGCTTATTTTAACAATCAAGAAAAGAATGTGTCTCCCACCGCAAACTGAAAGAAGACTTAACCACCTTAAATTAACCACCTGGAAAATTTTCAAGAATGTCTGAACTAACACCAAATTTTACTTTCTTTACCCATGTCATAAAAAACTGATGTGTGTGTGTGTGTGTGTGCGCATGTGCGTATGTGTGTGTGATTTCAAGTATGTATATACAGTAAGGACTTTTCCTTTTGTTTATACAAGCCTGCATGCATGCATACATAGCTAAACTGCAGGTAGAAGAGGAACAAAAGAGTGCTTTGTAACATTACGGATAAGAGAAATACTTGCAAAAACCAGCTTTGGCAGTGAAACAAGAACAATGCATAAACAAACACATCTGCTCCAGTTCACTGCCTGGTAACATTCCTCAGTCCCAGCTGCCTGAATTCTGACTGATATTCATCAAACAACACATGACTAATAGGAGTAGAAAAAATATCTTAGTCATTGAAAAAATACCAAATCACTTTATTGAAAGAGAAACCACATCTGGACTCTATTTTACATCCTAAAATTTGCATCAATGTATTTTGGTTTATTTTGTACATTGTAGCAATATTTTCATTATTATGACTATAATATAAATGCTCATTGTATTTTGTTTGACTTGCTTGGATTAATTAAAAGTGTTTTTCTTGTTCTGCAACTGATTAGTTTATTTATTATATACCGTATGCATCAAAATTAAACAATGATAAATATGTATTTGGACAAAACTTCATTTTAACTTGGTATAAGTTATAACTCCTTGGTATGGAGTTAATATATGGTGCTAACTTACTAGACCATAAATTCAGCTGGAAGTAAAAAGGTACAACCACAGACCTTGGAATAAGTAGCCACAGTGGGTGGGGGCAGAGATTTATGAATTTCCATCTGAATTCACAGTCTGGTAAATTAACATCTCAGATTAAATTATACCCAAATATTATTTATGATTCAAAAGTCCACACAGGCAGTGTTTTGTCTGAAATACTTTTGTTCATAGCTATCCATATATAACAATGAACAAATGAATGGATTAACAATTTAATCCTCTGTGTAAACTCAGCAGCTAATATTGATGTTTTCTGAATGTCTGTCTGCATATAACAATAAGCAATCGAGTCTACAATTGAATACCACAATTAAAATTATAAATGATTCAGATTTTAAAACACACCTAGTGGTATTTATCTTACTATTTCCCAAAATGTTATAATTTACTGCTGGCCCTGCCTTCGTTCTCACCAAGATTTAACTCAGACTGTGGTCAACATGAAAATATATTGCATTCCATTCAGCCCATTCCATTCAACAGGGTTAACAAAACTCTTATGTGAGGACTGAAAAGGGGTAAACTGTATGAAAAAGCTTTTCAATGAAATGCAAATATGTAATCTACTTGTCCATGAAACAGCTATTGCCGCTAATGCAATATCGTAATACACTGTTTATTTGCTGACATATAAAACAGTAGTCATATAGTTTCACAATTAAATCAATGCCAAAATTCTAATGTTTAACTCAATCCATCATACTTTTGTAAAACAACTGCATATGTTGTCGTCAAATTGCCCAGAATAACAGCAAGTAGCACAAGCAACACTGATATGATGTGAGGCCAGGGGGTGGTTATACCTGTGAAAGGGTGAGTCTGCTTCCTGCTCGTTTATGATACTTGTTGGGACTTTCAAACTGCAAGTCTTCCCACCTTATTCTCCACAACATGCCTGCCAGTTCCTTCTCCAGCTTAAGTTTCCTGGAAAAACAAAGATAGAGACAAAATATGGTTTTAAGTAACACAATGGATTTCACAATTTAAATGTAATTTAAGCATCATCTCCAGTGACCATTTTTAGCTACAAATGCAGTGTAACCAGAAGGCAGTTGAAGATGCTGATTATTATCATATCATATTATTATTATATTTTTACTGTAAGTCAGAAAATCAAACACAATTTTAATATTAATGCCTTCACAAGGCCTAAAAATATTATATAAACCTTCCACTGTCTACAGATATTTACATATAATTACCAATGACCTTTACTGTTAATATTGATAATTGATAATTAGCCAGATTTATGAAGAATTCAAATGATTATGCAAAAAATAAAGTTACAGTGTTGTAAGTGTAATTAGTTTGCTATAACTAAAAACTATGATACTAAGCAACACAAAGGAATACATGTAAATATTACAAATTCAATTCACTAATACAAGCATACAAATGACTCTGTGTTGTGCCTGACATGCAAAGAATTCTGTAAATGCCACTTGATGTAAACAACACCCCCACTTCACACTTCAGATAAGACAGTTACCATGATAAATGGCACCCTGCACATTTGAAATGACAACAAAATATCAGACAACCAAGGCAAATTAATGACAGCGCCCAACCTTATTTTCTCATTCCATACTTTGAGATGGTATTCTGCTTTAGGTGACTGTGACAAGAGAAAATGGGCACAGAATTCCTCTAATCATCATCTCAAATGCATATTATTGAATGTAACAGGCTATAGTTACATAGCCAAGGAGCGTAACAGTGGAAAGTGTGGTGTTAATCCTCTGCCATCTTTATTTGTTACCACTCACATCATCTAATTGTTTCCAGTGTGCGAAAGGCCGTCTTTGATCAGTATTTTGGTTTCGGACTTTTCTGAGAAAATTTATATTGGCTCAGTGTAGCTCCCCTTAAATTAATGAGGACCTTGTTGGACCTCTGCAGACCTTCCCAGACTTCTGCATGACTTCCGCCTAATCGCCAAGCTGGGGGAGGTTGTTGGTGGTCCTCCCATGTTTGTATCATTAAATCACGCTGTGGATATCAAACATAGGTGGAGACCAGCTCTCCATGAGAAAGAGTCTGTGGTTCTGTTTTGTGTGTGAGACTGCTTGGAGTACACTCACTCTCAGAAAACTCTACAATCCCTACTGTCAGGGACCAGTTCACACATGCTTTGCTACATGGTAGTGACCGGAACACAGAGCAGAGAGTCTGTGCACCAGAGTTTGAAATCTTGAAGTACTCGCTACACATTATTATCACACATATTCTGAGTTGATTTTGGACATATTTTCAGCTTGCACAGAAGTTGACAAAAACCCAGCTATGTTTCTTTTAAACTAAACCCCAGGCCTGGACTGCTCTACTATGCAAACAAAAAGCCAACATCTGTAACGGGAATATCATTTGTGACTAACTTGTGACTAATGAGAAAAAAAGATCTGATTTATAGTAACCTTGACACGGGTGACAGATTTTGTGCCCAGACATTTTCAGGTCGTTGATGTCTTGTGCTTTCTTTCAGTTATTTTTGAATACAACTAAACCTGGCAGGCAGTCTGGGATTTAAATTAGCATGCATGTAGCTTCCAAGTGTATCAACACATCTGGCGCATATATTAGAGAAGCTGGTGTTTCTCAACATCCACCATTTGGTGTAATAGTGCATTTCAGTTTTAAATCCTAGCCATTTTTTAACGCAGGGTTTAATTGGTCAGAAAGCAGAGTTTTGAGAGGAAAATCATGCTTTGTTCCATACATTTTAAATAAAAAGCCTACACATTCCACTAAAATCTAAAGAGGTATAAAACACTTCCAGCTGGCTGCAATTGGATAATGCAGCCTTTGCTAATATTAGTGGATTATGCCCCAGTGTTTGGCCACCCCAGATGGCACTAACAGAGGTCCCATTATTTGTTTCGTTAGAGCACATTTTAAACTAAAAGGACTGATTGAAATACAGTTGTCACATATCTGGCGTGGGGACTGCTGAAGCTAAATTCATAAAGTGTTCGGACTGCGCGTTATAAAGCCATTTCCCAGTGAGACCTCTTCTTGTTTAAAACTAACGTGTTTCAATACCCTTTCTCAACTCTCCTGCTGTGCTGTGGCCAGCAGTAACTGCTTTGGGGAGTCCAATTCTGTTTCATCCAACTCTGTTTCACCTTTGAACCTGTCACACATTCTTTTGAACCTCACACTTTAAACCACAGTATTTTTGGTCTGTATGAATAGAGCTTTTACCTTTTTCCAAATTAACCATTTTTAAATTAGGATACAGTGCCAATATTATGACAAAATTTTAACTGCACTGGCCATTGAAATAAGTTACTGGGTGTAAGTATTCTAAATTTAGTACATTCTAGCTTCGACCTCGGGCAACAAATATCCATGATTTCAAACTCCAAGATGTACTGAAAGCTTCAATATTTTCGTTAAAATAACAGCCAACTAAGAACATCAGATCCCTTAGGGTGTGTTCACATAGGCACCCAGAATTCAAACCAGCTTTGAATTCTGTGGCATAGGTTAACATCAAACTGCAGTTCATGGTGGAGGGAAGTGGAGGGAAATGGAGAAAGCTACTTTGCTTTGAAATGCGGTTTGCCAATTCAGATTCTGGACTTTGTGTTCTGGGCAGGATGTGCTCCCCCGTAATTGTATGCACCTGATCAATAGCCCCATAAACAGACTCCTTAGGCAAGAGTTTCCCTGCTTGCTGAAGGACATCAGTTTAGAGCAGGCGCTGCACAGATTTATTTATTGATCTATCTATTTGGCAGACGCTATTACCCGGAGCAATTTAATAGGCCATCATGGGAAGATACAGTACATTAAATGCATATCACAGGAGCAACATGAACAGGACTATAGGTAGAGAGCAGCCAGTAACACATTGAGCTTTAAGCTGAACAGTATTGAAACATAAGTGACAGTGATTTCTCTCTTTTCAGCATATACGTACTACCTAACAGATTGAAGATTTGCAGATGCACTAATCATAATGTTACATGGATGACTTATTATAATCATACATGTCCATTATCAGACCACCATAAGTAAGTGTCATGTCTGATAAAAATGAAGACCAAGGCGATATGTGTGGAGTGCAAGTGAAACCAAACCACCCATTGAGATTCAGGCAGAAGCAAGAGACTAGAGACTACAGCGAGAAACTTGGAGTCACAACACAAAACAGGTTAGCTGAGGGAGGTCCATATGTTTACCCTGGCACGACGGTCGTGACCTTTGACATTTTCACTGGGGAAGCATAAGCAACACATCACGCCGGCTGTGCTCGAATCAACCGGTGCTTCTGTTCGCACTTACGAACAACAAGAGGCGAGAATTCACACCTTGTTGTTCCCTTCAGAATCCCTGAAGAGTGGGATTTCATACGCAGGAACAAGCTTAAATGAAATGTAAACTGCCATGACTACATGAGCACATAGTGCCCATACTTTCAGTTATGTGATCATACCGAGAAACAATAGCTTCAGTTTAGTTCAGCGGGCTGTGAACAGCTTGTGCCAGAGTTTCTCTGCAGGCTCACGCCTTTGTACCATGTGAGGGAGCTGAAAAAGAGAGATACATGCCGACCTTAAATTTCTCATCTCCTGTTACCTGGCAATTTACTGACTTGTGCTGGCAAGACTAGCAGTGCCAGAGGTCTGTCTTTGAGATGATTTTTAAAAGTCTTTGGCAAACTTTCATTCCAAGTTGAAAGTATTTCAAGCAATACATAGAACCCTCAGCAGTGAGCTCAAACTTAATAGCTAGAAATTGCTTGAGTTCCCCGCTTGTCTTGTGACTGTTTTCATTTACATGTGATGACTGTTCCATTTGTAAGTCATGTGAAACAGTGTCAGCGCCTTTCAAACTTGTATTAATTTTTGTTTGTTTTTTTGTTCAGTTCACCATAACTGGGGCGATTTCTAATTATCTTGTCAGTTCATTATTATTATAATTTTAAATAATTCAACATTGTTGTTGATTGTTGGAGAAGCAGGGCTTTATGAGAAAATTTTCCATGATGATTTCAATGCCAATTCAATCTAACCACTATGGGCTTTGACCTTAATTTTGAGTATGCTGTTATGGCAAACAGTACAAAGAATTGTTTTTAATCTTACATAACATTGTGAGTTGAAATCAATTAACTGAAAAAGCAGCATAAAACTGAAAACTGAGGACAAAGAGTAGTGCAGTTAGATACTGCACATAGCGTACTAAATTTATTATAAACCTGGTTTCAGTTAAACAACTGAATATCACCCCGCATTGCCACAAGTTATTTGCAAATACAGTTTGTAACTTCATGTAACTTCATGAATCATACCAATCTAAATTTATCACTTTAATTTAATTTCAAGACCTAATCTGGATGGTGCCAAAGGTTAAATTAAACATTTCTTTTTTGGACTCATAGCAGTTGTACTGACATACAGTACATCAGGGGTCTTCTTATATTTGAGAAGACATGCAGTAGTTCACAGTTGTTCTGGGAGGGGGCACAAGGTGGTTTTTACTCTCTGATAGCAAGTACTTTGGCCTAGTTTTGTCTATGGAATGGTAAACACCCAATTCCCAGCTTACAAACATGTGTTTACATGCAAGCTGTAATCACCTAATGATTATTCTTAAGCACCACATTAATTAGTTTAACAAATAAAATGTCATTTTCTTAATGGCACTGGAGAGATATTAATTATTTTGCTTTCAAGCTCCTACTTGAACCCTTAATAATTCAGAATATGATCAAATGATTCATCCTACAAAGCTAAAAGGTTAATGAGAGTCCACGCGCTAACAAGAGGGAAGCATTTTACCTCATTACATCACCTTCCCCTTAATGCCATATATTATAATTGTTACCCTGCATCTACAAAGACTACAAACCCCATTATACAAAAGAATCCCTGACTGCTTGACTGCCTCTACCACTGTCTCCATCACCTTGGCAACAAGAATAAATCCTCTCAAAGTGCTTTAGAGACACAGTGCAAAGGGCCAAAGAACAGATTCCAGGGAAGAGGACAAGCCAATGCACGGAAAGAAAAACAAATGACCATTAATTTTATCATCAACTATGATATCACCTTTATTAAAATTGTATTGATGCTTTTCATCACAGATTAGCCACCACTGCCTGACAGCTCTGCATGCATGTAGGTAGCCAGCTAGAGAAGCTTGTAATTATGCTTCTGTCATGTGATCCTATTCCTTGTCTATACCGTATGTAGTTGTCAGTGTAGGCTATATTTCAGCACTGTCTAAATATACAAATAACTCACTTAAACCACAACATTGTCACTTTGTAGTTTGCACATACATTTTCTATCACAAATTCTGGAAACACAATTCACAAAACTATAATCACATCATATTTTTCAAATTGGAAAAAGTGTACATTGCCACACAGAACCTTGTAGCATTCAAACTGGCCACTCACAGTGTTGTATTTGTCACAATATGTTGAATTTTACTGTATATTACAATATTGAAGGGTAGAAGTGAAAAATATGGAGCCAAACATCTAGGGTTGAATATGTGGACTGTGTTTAAGAAGATATAGCCCTGAATAGTGTCGTGATTGCCGAGATGATGTAAATGCATAGTGATGCAAACTCTTATGGCTGCATGTTGAAACTGTGACTTTAGAAAGCTTAGATCGAAGTCAAGTTCAAAATGCCAGTGGTTAAGAGATGTGGTTTAATATGCTTTCGATATGCATTTCACCTTGATCACTGCTGCTACACATCAAACAAATAAATACAGAAATATCCCTACCATACCATTACACTGAACAAATTGAAATCCTTTTCCCTGGTAGTCAAATAAAAGGAAAATTAAAACTCAATTTTTAACTTTTTTTATATATCATTGTGTTTCTTTATTCAGGAGACCTAAGGCCAGGAATCGGGTTAGGCTTGTGTGCAAGAATGGAAATGTCATTTCATTGCTGGGGTGCAGCTGAACCTTTCAGGGCAGGAAACTCCATTAAACAAAGTCTTAAAAAAACATATTTTTTCTATTTAAAGGCACTCGGTTGGCAGCCCTCACTGCAAAGTGTTGCTCTCCACACTGGGCCTATTGTTTCATCAGTCCCACATGTGAATACCTCCACTGGACCAACCCCCAAATCCCCCACCACCATTAAATGGCAAATCTCTGTTTCTGTTTAAAGATCTCTCCACACAAACCGCACATCCACTCCTCACACGCTGTCATTGTTTTATTAATAAGCAATGCAAGGAATGTGAAAGCTTACACAGGGACAGACCATGGCCATCAAATTTATTTAGATGGAATGCTTTATGAGATGCAGCCAGTTTGTTCTGTCCCAGTGAAAAAAAAAAAATTCTACCCTAAAGTGTTTACATGTGCTGTGGGAGGTCAACAGAGCCTGACTCTATTGCATAAACTATAGTGCCATTATGGTTTATGTGCATCTTGGTGAGTCCAACGTGAGAATCACATTCTCATGTCATGGAGCCTTTTTTTAAAATCGTATGTGTTTTGGGATAGACATGAAAAAAAAATTAAATTGGTTTTCATTTTGGTGGGAGCCATGAGACTGGAAAACTGAAACCATGTGCCTGATAGCAGAAACACAGTGGCAACTGAGTAATGGACTGTCTCTGCACTTGCAGTTTATCAAGATCCAACATGATCTCCTGCTTTGCGAGTCAAGAGCCCTTTGCATTAACATTTTAAACAAGCCTGCACATACAAACATTCCCATCTGTTTACACTGCACCACGTGTGGCATATATCTACATTAGCTCAGCAGTAGTTATAAGCGTGCATATGAGTCTGCTTATTTATGAATTATTCTGTTTACTAGTGGTGTTACTAAGAAAGTCAGCTAGTTTGGTAGTCATCTTTTGCTGAATTCAACAAGTATCGCTATTTTAACGCAACCAGCAAATATGCAATTGTCCAACACATGTGTGGGAAATTTGCAAAAATGAAGCTTTTGAGATGGAAACCCAAAAGCAGCTCTACAGCTAAAGGCACAAAGGGCATGAAACAAGGATGCTTTACGAAAGTGCATCTAAAGACCAGCTAATTTGACTGACATAAAAACCATTGCCTTTAAGATTTAAGACACATTACATTAATACTTGTGAATTTATGAGTTAGCTACAGTAGCTACACAGTCAAAATCTAAGGGTAAACACATTATCCTGGTGACAAAGTAGGCAAGTTATTCAATATACTTTGCATCAGTTATCCTATGTATGTTACCGATGGTGTGTAAGCCATGTTCAGCAATGAATTTAAATCAATACAGCTTTCACCACACCACCTCTCAGATGACATCCTTTCCAGTGGTAAATTGTCTACTGCTTTATTATTAACAGAACAAGTTAAGTGACTGCTACAAATGCAACATTTCTGAATGACAAACATCACGTCCAATGTGTTATTTGCCCAAAACGTCTTGTGTTTCCCAAAGTATAAGGTATTTCAGTAGTAATTACAGTTGCAAGTTCCATCATAAGTCTACCGTAACTTTATTCTAATAGCACAAGAAAAGTAGAGTGGTGCTCTAGTGATGAGTACAAGAGCGGAACTGCCCTTAACTACCCTTATTTTTCTTCATCAATCATTTTGCCAAGCTTCTTCCAAGTCCACACATAGCTTAGGAGGTCTGTCACAGACAGAAAAAAGGAAGAAAAACACACACAAGGGGACAATAAAAAAACCTCTGCTCCCCCTGACAGTGGTAAAGGCCATGAACCGATGATATCACAAACCATTAAAGCAAGGAAATCTTTTGAACCCTGTGGAGGATTTTGAGAGTGGAACTCCCCAGTGTGAATTTGTGCTTGGCTACTGCCACAGAGCTGGGACTACCTCCATTACACACATTGAAGTATTGGGAGGCCATTCATACTTAGCACATATGTATGTCAAAACTGTACAGTATGTATTATACTTGTACTGAATTTTGATCTCCAACATGGGAAAACAATCACGTACCTTAATAGCACGCAATTACATCCATCAAACTAATTCTAAGACCAACAAGAAAAATTAATGTGTGGAATTTTGCTTCCCCACTAATCAAAGTATTTGACTGCACACATCTGTGCTCTTGTATTTGCACAGGACTGCCCGAGGTAGCAGAGCCAAAGCTATACCGCTAAGACAGAATGACTCTGTTATAGGGAAGGTGGATTATGAAAAATAATGGGGGAACAGGCAATGAGTCATACAAGGCTGTCTAGTCTGTGGTATCTGAACACTCATGGTAGCTCCCACACAAGTGCTGAGTGCTTCTAAGAACACCATGACATTTACCATGCTCAACGCCAAGACGGTTCTTGCGACTGCTGAAAAGAAGAGCTTTCATAAAGAATCTGTAAGATGCACAACCTCAGATAAAAGCTGATTGCATTGAATAAGAAAAAAGAAGAGAATGTGTTACCATTCTTCTACACATTTTATACAGCTCCATGGAACACTGTTCCATGCCAATGATTCCTCAAAGTGTTGATTTCCTCCACTGCTTTGCATGTCCTCAAGGTTGCATTAAGAATGCTTGCTGCTTCATTTTCTGAACGTGTGCCTGTTCACAAAGAGGGAACGCTGCATGCCGCAGAGGGTTCTGTCCTGTTTATCTTGGTCAGAGTGGATTGCCTGTCAACGGTTACAACTTGGCTTGAGGGAGCTCTGCTTTTGCGGGAGGAAACTTAACTTAAAGGACAACAAATACACACAACCCTGAGTACAATGCTGTTTCACTTGGCAAAACACCTCCAAGGTCATCCACAGTTGTGCTGGACCATCACACGGAGGAAGCTGCAGTGTTAAGTCTGTCCAACAGCATTTTGGGTATTCGCCGCGATTTCAACACTCGCTGAGAAATTAGAGGGAACACTGAGTGACTTTGGCTCATGTGGCAGACGGGCCCTATGAGAACATCCAGCAAACACACATCCGATAATTTCACATGACTTCTTCACACCGTTCACACAAGTGTTGTCCAAGGGCTTAGTGACTCACGGATGAGCGAGCGACATTTATACAAACAACATCATATGACGCATATTGACCAGCTGGTGCTTGAAGTCTATTAGGTGTGATTCGGTAAAAGCCAGTGAGTGTTGACAAATTAAATCGAACGAGTGCTCCCACACAAGGCTGAGTGACACTCATCCAAGTACCGTGTCCTCATGGCACTTTTCATTACATTAACATGACTTTTTCACTTGGATCAACATGGCATCCCAAAGACGGCACTCTATGTCCCAGTCAAGCAACAGAGCATACAGCAGAAGAGAGGGATCTTTCATTACACACATTTACATATTGTTGTGTCTGATTTTTAATAGACCTTCTTCTTAATGAAATTCAAGCACACGCATGCACTTGAGTGCATATTCAAATATTGCTATGCTCTTATTTTGAATGGACTATAGAGAGACAAATATGATGCAACATTATCTATGTTCCATGGCAGGGTAGGAGTGGGCCATGCATGCTTTTGTCCAATTTATCAAGGTCAGACTGAATTGCCCGTCAGAACCCTGATTTAAGTGGTGGGAGCTGTACTTTCCAGACCCAGGGACAACGCAGCAGTAAAGAATAACAGAGAATGTGTGGTCCCTCTTTCACAGTACTCATTGTTATGTTTTACAGTAAATACTCAAATGTGTCTCACCTTCACCATGTGAAAGCTGATGATTTCAGACACTCTTTCTCTTGCCAGTCACAAAGCTTAAAGGTACTGCACTAAAACATCATTAATGAAAATAGCAGAGTGATCTCTTTCCTACTTTATTGTTATTTCCTGATATGACTGGCATGCATAAGGATTGCATTTCATTAGGTCCTTGGTTACGTATAAGGAAAAGTACAACATTCAGAAAATATCCAGCAGTGTTTAACCACTGATCTGTAGCAATGACAGATGCAGGTGTAAGTGTAAACTCAACGTGCAAGTTACTTCCGAACACTTCCTAAGGAATGTGCTAAACTTCCTTTAAAAATACTGCAAAACATCTATCAGCTGACAGTATTTAATGTTAAATGTAATGTTAAGTTCTGCAAAAAATCTTCAGGTTTATGACACCCAAACCTGTCACTGCATTCTTAATACTAGTATATGTTCCATGTGACATTAGCAGGATGAACTATTGTGAGACAAATTCCAGTGAAGTGTTTTTATGGCCAAATTGACAATGAACAATTAAAAGTCCTGACAAGAAACGTATGTCTGCGTTGCCATGCACGCATAAAACTATTTTGAGTGGTTCACTCTGCCTTAGCAACTAACACATGTCTTTGCTATAAGGTATCACCTGCTGTGCTGTTTCTGTAGCAACAACACAAATGAAATTCCACACAGGCGCCTATAGCTCAGTTCTCCTCTTCAAAACCATCATTGACATTCAGCATTTCAATTTCATTGTTTGGCTGCAATCTACACTACAGCAAACACTTGGTGCAGAATTAGCCACATGCTTTGAATACCAAAAATGCCTCACCTGTAAATGAGAAAACTCGATATTCCGAAAATGATGAGGGCAAGCCCAGATCCTACAGCCACAATCCCAAGAACAGGTAATTGAGCTAGAAAAGAAGAACACATTTCTTTTAAAAATGATATCAGCTTGATCAAATGCATTTTTTCAGGACAGAATATTTAAATGACATACTTAAATGACAACCTCATTATTATGAACAAATTAAATCAAAGCAAAGTTTTAAGCAGTCATGTCTTTAGTACTCTTATGTGCAGTATATTGCAAGTACATCGTGTTATATACATACAAATGCAACTTCACTTATTTTGTGAACTGTAACTATAACCTCTCTCCATATCAGATAAAAAGAAAAATATGTTAGAATCATTTATGAGATCATTTGCCTGATAAAAATTAATGAGCTTCACTATTTGCTTGGCTTTTGATAATGACAGTGTGATTCAGTCAGTAAAATAATGTGTGAGAAGGAAATAACTACATTACTTTAATCAAATTCAAATTACAGCTGTAATAATGACACAGCACAAGATTAACATTTTATTCTACAGAGATAAGAATTAGTACTTTGAACACAGGTGTTTGTAATCTAAAAGACAACCAATATTTGTAATCCAAAGTACAGTTTTTTTGGCACAATGCTTCAAAGTCATTCCCGAAACTTGCATACATTGGAGGCAACTGAATAATGGCTTTCAAAACCATTTGGTTTATCTGCTGTGACACACAACTTTGTTTCACTGTGACCAAATGAATTTATTTTAATTATTTAGACAACCATTTTAGTATTTTTCACGGTATTGTTAAATTAATATAAAAACATGACACTCATTCACAAATAGAACTGCAAAAAAGTATATTTGGTGCAAATCTAAAAGTTCATAAATATGGTGTTTCAGCTGTTACATTAGCATCCTTCATAAGAGAGGCACAGGTTATTAAAAACACCACAGAATTCAATTAGGCCCATTAAACAAAGCTCTGGTGGACAGGAAACAGAAAGCCAAATTTCATGAAGCAATCACAATTAAGAATAAGTAAAATCAGCAAAGGTGGAAATATATATATTTTTTATCTGATTCCATTAGGCAGGGCATACCAATATGAATGTTTTCACCAAAGCTCAGCCAAAACCTTGCTGGATCAACTTGACCAAAGATCTGATGCTTAGTGTGACCATCACCATTTGGTCTGGCAGGAGTATGGTAACATGATGCCATCTGCATTGTCATAGCCGGCTATGAGCCTGAAAACATGCCTTAAGGGAGGCGGCTCTTATTTTCATTGTTGTATCTACTCTATAATGTTTCATTCATCTTCTTATTAAATATTCAATCTTTCATGAAGATGTTCATCTTTTAAGAGATGACCATTGGGTTATTTAAATCACGTCTCAAGATGCTTAAGACATACCTTTAATATTTTGCTAGGTACCTCACAAGCCAGCTAATTCATTAAAAATAACACAAACTAGATTTGCAAGTGTAACATTAAGCTTTCATGTAATCTTCATATATCCTCTTTTTACCCAAATATTTGGTAGTTATCAGGTGTGTTTGTAGTTTGTGATAAAAAAAACAACAACAAGAAAAAAGAAAAGAACTAACAGCTAACAGCTAACTCTTTACCACTGCTCATGATGTTTGGAAACACCATGTGAATATATCATCTACACTGGTCATACATTTTCTATTAAAATACCCTGAGGAATGTTTCGTCTATCACTTTAGATTTCTCACTTTAATGCCTTTTACAGAGAATTACCAAACAACGCTTTCAGAGCACTGAACAAACTGAATGAGGACAAATGATAGCGGAGGAAAGGTTTGAATATCAGTGTAAGTGTAAGTGAGACTTCATTTCCAGAAAGGGGAAGTTATTGGTTTCTACCTTCATTGCATGAGGGGTCATCTGTAGAGAACACACAAGGTGGGTTATCCAAAGGGGGGCTTCCTTTTGGCCACTGGATTTTCTCAGTCGTTGACCAGATGATCTCTTTATTTGTTCCATTATAATGAGCCACAATCTGTAGGAAAGGAAAAGATAAAGTCATTATTTTATTGTATTTCTTTATCTGCTTAGCAGACTGCCTTATCCATACAGTTGGATACTTCACTGCAGTGACTTTGGTCACGCACCCTGCTCAATGGTACAATAGCATTGCCCCATCCAAAAGCTGAACCAGCAAAGTTTGAGTTACAAACACAGTCTCTGGACTAATCTTAATCAAACACATTAGTGCGTTCACAATATGTAGTTTTCCCTGTCCTCCAAATGAGCTGCTTGTACAAACCTGGTTTGATAGACCATACACTTAGTACACACAGTGTAAATGAAGTGCAGTGTTTTGTATTCCTCAACAAGTAAAACCTATCATTAATATAATTAATATGAATATGGAAGTTTTATGTGTCTTTTCTGACATGCTAACAGTGGCTTAAAACATTCAATACTGAATCTACAAAGATATTTTATTTAATCTATGATGTTCTAACAATGTGAAATGTAAAGGCAATTAAGCCATTTATATCCAGCCACCCAAAAAAGGTTTATGGATAATACTAAATCCTCCAAGCAATTAAAAAATAAAATCAGGCAGATAATATTTTAATGGGAATATTTACCACTATCCTTACTTGTATTACAGTATGACATATACTGTGCATTTTTGTCCTTGCCACAAGACATCTTTAGTATTGTATCAGTATTTGTGAAACACTGAGGCCAATTCAAATCTAGGCTCTTAAAATTCTGATTCGAAGCAATGAAGTAGCACATGAACACCAGTAACATTATTGATAATAAGAGAGAGGGGGGATGAGAACAACCTGTGTTTTTAAGGCATGTCTGTAGATTTAGCGCCCAGATATATCTAGGTTAATATTTTTGTGTACCATTCTTATTGCTACTTGTGGAAGGGACAGTTTCCTTTTGGTATAGATTTGGACCTGGGACAACAGAAACACAACCACACAGAAACTCCATCCTAAGGGAAGTACTTGAAATAAACATGGCTGTGATCATCTAGAGCATGAATTTCTCCTGATGAATTACTGTCAGATCTCTTTGAGGTTCACATGTGATGTTTGAATTGATACCACCCATTTTCACAAGGTTGCTTTTGCATTCCATGTTATGGTTAATTTTGGCAATGTACATTAAGTAATTAAGAAATGCCACCACTGATTTCCAATGTGACTGTACGCTTAATTTAAAATAACACAATCTGGAATGGAACAATGTAAAGATAGTTAAGCAAAATATTTCCCAGACTGTGGTAATTCTTATGAACACAGATTGTGAAATAAGTTTACTTAAGTACATTTATACAGTGATCAACAGTAAATGAATGCAATTGTGCCCAGTAAAATCTATTTACTTTTAATAGCCCAGCGTCATGACTGTCGACAAAATGAGTTAACCTGGGCGCATTTCACTTAATTACTAGAATAATATCAAGTTATTAAACGATGAGATACAATGATGTGAAATAAAAAAGAGGCTTTTTAAAATCTTGCTTGTGAGTGACTACAGCTATTAAAAAAAATAAAGCACCATTAGCAACTGATAAGCATTTATCTGGAAAACCTGACACCACTTTTTTTCCCATGTTACACTCTGATGTTACTTTCTCATTCTAAATGCAAAGTATGTGTTAAATGATCTTCCTCTCTCTCGGCGTGCCTGTTCACAGTCACCTCCAGTGGCTCTTTCACTGTGAAACAACAAGGTATTTCTGAGTATGCATTCCCTTATTCCCTGGAACACCTCATATTGCTGTTGTGTTCACAACATCAGTATGACTCTTTTTTTCCCCTCATTGCAGCATCACTGTCCAAGAATTTGCATGTGCAATAAATGAGGCAACAATGGACGACTCGCTATCTTACTGTTCACTTTAATTTAAGGAGACTGTGCCTCCACACTGAGAATATATACACCTTACAATGCTTTGCTGAAGTTCAGACCCACGGTTCATCAGTAAAAGCTGGCTTTGTAATGGATATCTACCACTTGTTCCTGCCATGGTCCATTCCAAAACAGGTATGGTGGCCTTCAACATCTCACCCATAAGAGGGTGTCTGCAGATATATAGGAGTCGCTAATGGGGGTAGACCAGTGGCACCCGCTGGGAATCCAGAGTTTTAGGGTTTGTTCCAACTTAAATTTTAATTAACCCTGCACAAAGGACCCTGGACCAGGGTTACCTAAACATAAGTTGGACCATAGCTACTTAGTAGATCTGCCAGTTTTCACTGCCTCCTTTGTTTAAGAAGCATCACGGCAGGGGTCATGAAGTAGATTTACAAAATATGTTGTGTCCGTGTTAAGATTTTCTTTTCTACATTGCCTGGTATATGATACTTCTTTTGTATGGATTTTGGCAGCCTTCCAGGAATGATGAAGAATGGAGGGTAATATTCAAGGTTTCAATTAATTGTATTCATTATGCCATTTCTAAAATTAGAATGTTTTTTTTATTATGTATATTGGCTAGAGGTGGATTACATACATTTTTGCCCCCTTCCTTCCCTCCCAGGACCCCAATCCTCTACTAAAATGTAGGCCTTTATAGTTAAGTGGTTCCTTAGTCCATTAAATAATATCTGAAATAATTTCCTGAAATTAAAAAACAATACTTAAATAAAAGCATTCCTCTGAATAGAACAGCTATTTAAATTTACATATTTTGTTTTCAGCATGCCCTGAATTGAAGAGAAATGCTTACTGAAAAATAATAAAGCCTTTCTTGCATGCCTTTAAACATTTGCTTTTAATTATATACATGGCAACAGATTCTAACAAAGTTTTTGGTTTTAAAAGTACTTATTATTCAATTTGTGGAAGAGAGTTTCCAAGCACATGGTAATGGTAATTATAGCATCTGTGACATATGGCTTGAGTTATATAGTTGTCCTAAATGTGTTGTGTTTGGTAATTATCATTATTATTTATTGTCACTAAGTTTATGTTTGAAATTCAAAATAACTCATTAAAAGTGTTTATAAATGGGCCAAAATAGCAATACATTTTTGCAAACATAAAGGTTTTATGTTCATCATAGAAATCTTTTTATGGCTTCTTTAGGTGGAACTACTGGCACATTTACATGAGGCAATAAACATAGCAATTTAAACTGTGTATTGCAAAGTCTGGTGCAAAACAACACCAATGCCCCAAATCTAAACTTTGTGGCCTGAAACATGCTGGAAACCAACAGGAGGAATTAGCTTTCACTAACATGAATTATAAGCGGAACATTAACATACTGTAACTAGGCAATTGCTATTACAGACGTATAAAATGAAGTATATGAAAAAGGCACACCTTATTGTGAGTTTACTTGCTTTTAATATAAAAGCAATTTTTAAATTATTTTTGTAAATGTAATTTAACTATCTTGTTTTGACTAATTAATTGACAGCAGTATGGCAGGGTGGTTATGAAGCCGGGCTTGTATTTTAAAAGTTGCCAGTTCAGCCTCCAGCTCAGCCATAGCACCCTTGAGGGAGGCACTTAACTTGCACTGCTTCAGTAAATATCCAACTGAATAAATGCATAATATGTCAGATGTAAGATCTGTGAGTCACCCTGCATAAAGGCGTCTGCCAGGCAAATAAATAATAATGGCTCCTGCAACATGATCCTTTAGTTTATTATTACTAAAATTAAACTGTTACATAAACTCATACTGTAATACCGTAGCTCAGCTGTGCTCCAGCCAAGAGGTGCTGTGTGTCATATATTTTCTGCGCACACTGTTACATGCATGTGAAAAAGAGAGAGGGGAAAAAGACAGAACACCTGTGTGTGTGTGTGTGTGTGTGTGTGCGTGCGTGCGTGCGTCCGTGCGTGCGTGCGTGCGTATGTGTGTGGACATACAGTATGTCTGTAAATAGACATACAGTATGTCTCTAATGAGGATGGAAGCAAATATTTTTGAATATGGGTGATTTCATTTTAATTCCATTTTATCAGATAATTCAGACATGTAAATGCTCAAGAGTAAATATGTCATAAGTAATGTCATAAGAACCACCGCAGATCGACAGAATGAAATCTGGATAGCATTTGAAGACAGACAGCCCCTCTCATTCAGTGTTTTGAATCCCGCAAGGCATGCCTAATCAGATGAAAACCTGCAGGCCCAGACATCGGAACTTGGATATGGAATTTATATTGAATACAGAAAAAAAGGACTGCGAATTACTACCCATGTCAGATTGCTAGGGTAGGCCACACATCAAATAATTCTCACACTGGTGTGTTTGCACTTTAAATTCCAGGTCTGAATTCTAATTCCAGATTTTCAGGGCCTCCTCGGCAAAGCAATGGGTTGTGAGTGTCAGGAAAAACTGATCCAGGCATTGTGAAGCTAAATTACAGTTTTCTCCCACATTGGTAAAAAGACATTTATCAGTAGTTAATGAAAGGCTTACCCCATACTGCCCCGTTTTATGGTTTGTCAAGGCCCACAGGTTGAAATCAGTGTTCCTGTCATTGTTTTTGTCTGTGCTTACAAGGCCTGTAACACCTAAAACACAGGGAAAAAAGATCTCATTAAACTGCTACCACAGTCACATGTACCACATCTATTACAGAAAAAAACCAGACGGTGTTAAACACCCATTAGCGGGGGTAATTCATGACTCGTGTCCTACCCAACTCAAAGCTGTGACAAATGTGACACAAGTTATGAAATCCAGCCTTCCCTGTTAAATTTCTTTACTTGAAAATCGCTGTGAAATTCAATCTGGGTCAAAATTCTTATCTTTGGTTGGGATTATTTTATTAACCCTGAACAACAGTCCTTTTAAGGGAGCCAGTTTTCACTAGATTTATGTTTACTTACCTTCTACACAAGGGCATTAAGGACAGAGTAGCTAATCATACTGTGCAACCAATGTGCTTTAGCTGTCAGTGCAGTGGAATACAAATTGAACAAAAACCAACCAGACTGTGAATGCAGCTTTAGTACACAATGACAGTGAGAATCACCACTTCAACCTCACGATGTTAGCAGATCATGCGTGTCAATTCCAATACGATGCAGAGAAACTGGCACAGGAAATTAAGTACATTTTAGCTTGGGGCTGAACTTGGTCACTCAGGTAGCAAACTAGTATTTCTGAAGCACACAGCTACATTAGTTTTGTTGAGTACTTAAGTGGACATGTAGTTATTGTAAAAGGTATCTTTTTGTGATGATCAGTAGCAATCAGTGCTGTATACCTGATTTTACTGTGGTGATGTTCATAATTATGGGTTTTAATCAAAAGTCTTTTTTGTGGTAACTGAATATTTCACTAAATGTATTCATAATTATCTCATGGCCCATGACATTTGGTAAAAATGTACATATCCTCTCTACTTTTTCTAAAATCTTTTTTAATCATTGTGAAACAATGAAAAATTCTGAATTTTTAAATTAATTTAGTAAAGCCATACATAGTGTTTGTACAGCATTTACCATTTTAAGTGGCAAACTGAATTATTAACATGAAAAATGAATTGATTCCAAATCATCACGCTCCCTTTGTGCACATTCTGTGTGTGTACGTGTGTGCATGTGCTTCTATTTTTACATCAACACCCACGCCGTCACCGAATCAGAACGCTGCTGAACCCAGCCCAAGCAAAGCAACAAAGGTTCCTTCTGAGGAGAGTCCAACACTGCGATCACACGGCTGGCAGGGGTGTCGTGTTTTCGCCATGACACTGATTAAAACAGAAGGGTAAACACACCTGAGGGGACGTCACAGTGCCAGGTTCCCCTCGGTGAGCCTCGTCAATATCTCATTGGGGGGAAGAGGGGATTAGAGGTTGCGGTACGTGCAAGACGTGTCCCAAACGCGATAGCGAGGAGGGAGGGCTAAGGCAACTGTAGAACATGCTTCTCAACATGGGTGTGCATTACCAATGCAGGGATGGAGTAGGAAACTGCTACAGCAAAATCCATTTGTTAAGCATAAGCAATGTGCATGTGCATTTTACATTTGGCCAAATTCAAGCTGATTGCAGTGTACTTTGAACAATTTAAGCATGTTTTCATTCATTTCAGCAACTGCCAATGTAATACAGTTGCATAAGAAATGAAAAATGAAAAACTTTCTTTAATGGCTCTCACTGTGTAAAGGGCAAAACTCATCCTGATGCATTCAGTGAGGCTGACCCAGTCAGGGCTATACCTGTAGCATCATTTAGCTTCTCTGTTAGCCACACAACCTGTATGGACTGTGTGAAACCTCATGAATTTTTTTACATGAAGGAATAATGAAGCATTTTCTTGATGTCAAATGCAATCTGCTTTCTGAAAAACATGTATGCTATACACCAATCTACATGAAGCAATTCTAAATATGCCTCAACTACTTAAGAACATGTAAAACATAGGAAACAGCCATTGGTTCTACCTTCTCACCACATTTACCACCATATACCATTTTACCTCCCAGTAATTAAAATATGTATTATGTATTAAAATATGAGCTCATGAGCTGTATAAAAGCCCCTAGCACTCCTGCTATTCTGTGCAATTTCAACCTGCAAGATACAATCCAACGGTAACATGTCGTATGTATAGGCTATCCATCTCCACGTGCAACTACATACTATTGCATACCATATATGTCCAACACCTTAAGTCTTACAAAAGTGAAGGGGAGCAGAGGTAATAGTCTGCAGATTCACAATGCTGTTCCAGTGTTGGTGCACGGGAGTTGTGTATCGAAAGCAGACCTCTCTGTGTGTACTGGCTAGCCTGGGGGTGTGTTCTGTCACAGGGCTTTGACCCCCATGCTCCCTCGCCAAGGCCATGCTGGTTTGCAAATCCCGACTTTGGCAGGAGGGAGTGAGGTCAGACGGGGGGGTTGGGGGGTGTGGGGTTGGGGGTTTTGGGGGTGTCTTGGCTTGGCTTCACTTTGTTCCTCTGGCTGCAGTTTATGTTTGGTTGTGTGGCTTGCAGATTTCTGCCTGATAAATTAAAGGAAGTCACTAAAGTTCTGTTTGTTGTGTTTTTGCCATTTTTTTCAGTAAGAAACTATAACATGCTGAAAACTCAAAACTTCCAATTACATAAACATTTCTGTTTCTATTATGTTTTTCTAAATGATGTAACCCCCAAAAAATAAATAAGAAGCAATGAAATGTAAAAATAATAACAGACATCAGATCTAATGCTATATGTATATATATATATGTGTGTGTGTGTGTGTGTGCGTGTATATACGTGTATAAACATAAAGCGCATTTGTCTAAATCCTACTTTGCTTATGTTTCAAAATACAGACCATATTTCTCATAGACTCACCCCAGAATCTCCTGTTTTGCATTTTCTGTGTGATGCTTATTCCATCATTCTGTGAACCTCCCTCAGCTAGGGTTTCATTCAGGGCCTGTGCATACAACATGAAGCCATCATAGAAACAGCCAGCTATGAAGTCCTCCTGAAGAGCAAGATGAGACACAGTTATTGGATGAGACCCTTCACGTCTGACAAAATAAGAAGGGCCTTTGGTAGACCTTTTACTTCAATAACCAACATAACTTTTCCGACAACTGCCTACAATCACCCACATCTTACAGCATTTTAAATGACAATTTTTTGTTCAATTCACACACAGTACAGCTTTGTAATCTCTTGGCAAGTAAGGCAAGTAATCTTTTCAGAAATGCAGTAATTCTACATAAAATTCAGACAGTCTGCATGAAGAATGTGTATACATCATGACTGACATATATTTTGCATTACTGAGAAGGAATCTCATGTCAAATGAGTCTTTAGATTTCTTAGTTCAAAGATCATTTTATACAATTAGCAGTAATAGCAGGCTTCCAAACAACTTTTGTGTAATGCCGAGTATGCTTCTATTTTGGTAGGTTTATCCCACAAATACACAAGTATACTTATTAATAAAGTAAATACTAATTTATCGCATAAACCAGCAAAAAATGCAAATGTTCCAGAGCAAAAATGCCATCATTTTAAGTGTAAAAAAATATTATTTGATTACATTTAATTTAGTTAAAAGAAATTTCATTGCTTAATGCTGCTACCTTTGCATTTGAAATTTTAGAACAGCAAAATCAGGAACAATAATTAATAAACATATTAAAAGTACATTTAATATTCTTAACAACATTGCTCAACTTTTCTTTGACTATCGTTCTTTAACATGATTTTACAATAAAATATAACTACGTTATGAGAATAAGTGAAAAACAGACTGGAGATCTCCATTTGTAACAATTATGGAATTTTACATGCTTCAGGGCCCCAGAGTTTTAGCTCAAAAAAGATACTCTGATGTCAGCATCCATGTGTATTTCTGAGTGTTCTTGTCAGGGACGCCCTGTTTTAGGCCTCTTCACAAGCCCAAATTTTCCAGCAAAATTTCGCCGAAGGGAGTATTGCACACAGTGTCGAATACAATGTGGGAAACACTGCTGCAACTTTTCCATTCGCCCCTGTGTTTCCATAATGTCGAAACTGCTTACGTAAATATGTTCGAAATTATCCCAAAATGATGAAAAATAAATAAATAATAACGCTAATCTGAGATGCAAATTGTTCAAAGTGCATAAAATAGGGTGTTTTAAAAGAATTAGCAAACATATTGCAATGCTAATGTGAAAAAGGTCAATCTGTAAGTGTAAATAGGCCTACACTGTATCATGGACACACGAGTGCACATATAAATGGGGATACACATATGAATGGCACAAACAAACTTCTACATTAAAAGACCAAAGTGAATGTAAACACTGGACAGTGTTTATTTGACCACTATGTTGGTTACAAAGCTATTTTCAAAATCCCTAAGTGCTTTGGCAGCTGACACACATATATACTAGTTTTGACCTACAGCATCCGTTCATTGGTTAAGGTTCTCAGATGGGGAGTGTCAACATAATGACATTTTTTTACAAAGTGTTTTTGGCCTGGCTGCAATCCATTTCAAAGTTCTGAGTGAACAAAAAAACAAAGTATCTGTACCAGAAATGTACCAGAGTGTCCAACAGAAATAAAAGTACATTGAGTTGAGGTGAGTTGAGGTGAGCTGAGGTACTCTAACGGTCAGGTCAAAGATTATCGGCCAAGGTCTGTGGACAAGCTCTGAAAAAAATTCTGACTAATATTGATTCTACATGTTCTTACATTTCCAGGAAACACATGAGCACGTGTGTGACAAACAACATAACCAAGAATTACATACAAGTATTATTTTATTACTGAATCTACCTGATAACCTGCGGAAATGCAAATGTTTTACTTACTAGCGAGGGTTCCAGCTCGACAGAAAAGTCTCTCTTAGCTCTGGTGTGGAGCTCCCTTTGAAACACTGAGTATTCGGGATTATCTGGTTCTCTGTATGTTATCACAAACACAGACTGGGGAGGAAGAGATAACAAGGAGTAACAGTGAGCTTTGTGACATAAGTCAGAGAAACACGGTATACAGAACAATGAAAACAGTTTTACGCCTCTTGTTTTTTTTCACAATGACATTATCAAGGGTTGTCTTGGAGGAAACAACTGATACCTTAAACAGAGTTGATTTTAGGGGAAATTAATGTTTTGTTTTGGAAAGCCCTACTAAATATGAAGATTGAAGAGTGACGTTTATCTCATTTTCAATTGGGTCTTCCATGGGTGTGTAACTGGAGAAGCAGGCTTCATGATTAAAGAGTGGTGGGATAGAAATTAAGCAGGAGCCATTATCAGTGCCTATGTTACCTTTGCTTGCTAGCCAACATGTTCATGTCTCATTTTTTAATAAACATCTTAGATCCTTAACTAGTTCCTTGAAAGAGATAAATGCACACAATAAGGATGTAAATACGAAATAACAGTATTCTGTTAACCCATTTCAACAGCTCCTTTGCATTACTAATAAAAGATGAGTGCACCACTTCAAACATGATTAACTTGAAATATAATTTCTTTCAACTTGTCCCAGTAGTAGTATACTTTACTAACAGCGTGAATTCAAAAATAGAAAAA
This sequence comes from Megalops atlanticus, assembly GCA_019176425.1. Lineage (NCBI taxonomy): Eukaryota > Metazoa > Chordata > Actinopteri > Elopiformes > Megalopidae > Megalops > Megalops atlanticus. The sequence continues at coordinate 24,680,219 of CM032880.1, forward strand.
CTGTGACATTGTAATCAGAAGAATAAAAATAAGAAAACTGGAGCTCTATCACTAAAAAGGATTTGTATTCCCCTGTCTTAACAGCCAAAAGTTCCTGTTGACCTGGACCACATTACGACTCAGTGCAGAAACAACAGAAGAAAAGCCCTATTAGCTCAGTGGAATGTCATACTTCCACAAGCATGTCTGGACTCTAGCTTGGTTCACTCCTTGTCTAAGTGCATACTTGTTCCCTGAGTAAGTAATGCAGCCTACCTAAAAATGTTGCCCCCAAATAATTAATTAGTGCCATCAGCAGCCTCACAAATCAGATCAGAAAAAGTAGGTAAATTGAGGAATGAGTATCTCACAGTCTCTCTCAGGAGTAAGTGGAAGGGGCTATTGACTGGCATAGATGTATGATTTATTTCCATTTAAATTTTTGTCATATAGCACATGATCATATCCCGAGTGAATTATGAAGAGCGAGAACACAGTTCATCTAATGAAGCAGAATGAAAAGTTGTTCAAACAGGACAGTACTATCCATATTCAGACATGCATCAATGCCACACACATTGCTTAGATTGTAATTGTGCACATTATTCCACAGCTGGAAGAACACAGAAGGCTAAAGTACTTGCCAGTTAGTTAGCTAGTAATGTTCTCTTGATGCTTAAATTTCCCGGATTATCAATTGTAAGGTTCATACAACTTATAACATACAATAAAATGCATAGTGCTTAAAGAAGATGTCAACCGCCATACAATATTGTTCAAAATTACTCCAACTTCTCTCAATCCAGCATGCTAGAGGACACAAAGAAAAGCAACAATGCATCTGTGTACAAATTGCAAAGGTAATGAACAATACACCACAACCCTTGAAATAAATAGAGGCACAATATTGGCTATTCTGTTTGCGTAATTGTAGAAAAAGAGACACAAAGACAAGAAACATCTAGCCAAATACTTTTTTATATTTGTCACTGGTTACAACATTTAAACCTTTTAAAGATGACTGAAAGAAACATGTATTGGTGTTGTTTCCATTACAATAACTGCACATGAAGGCACACAAATGCAATTTCAGCACATTGACTCAATTTCCCTCGGCAAGTATAATTTAGCAAACTGAACCTTTCAGAGTTAAATGTGAAATACACCTGGTCCCACTGAGCTTGTTGCAATGTTTTGGAACAGACAGGTGCCACCTAGATCCCCAAAGAAAATATAATCAGTGATACAGCTAGCAGCCATAGCCTAAACAGGCTAATGATGTTAGTAATAGCATATTGCTAACCATTGGTGGTTTAGACACCTTATCCTGCTCAAGATGCTTTGACAAGCCTCAGATAAAAAGTCAACATTAACTGATATTTAAACTTCTTAAGAAGTGAGCATTAATGGTTGCATAGAGTTGAGTGGAGATCCAGATATTTTTGCTGTAGTTATGATAAGCTAGCTAACAACTGTTAGTACAACTCATAGCATCCCTGGAGTTTTACTTTGCAAAACCTCCCCACTAACTGTGACTGTTCACAGTGTTTCAAAAGCAAAGCATAGCAATAATGTGAAATAAATTAATTTCAAGATATTAACTTAATCTGCTGTAATGGAGGTGACAATAAATGGGTTTCCCAGTGATATTAAAAGAATCCACTCAATATTGATTTAACATTGCCCACCACCAATACTGAGAAGTAAGTGGTTTCAGAAAAAGTAAAATTTTTGAGATATTAAGTAAGATGGTATCATTTGATTTGAGTTGTCCATTTTGCCCACAACTGGTTATTCATCAAAAGTTCCTCAATGATAGACAAGTACTCAGATATGAAGATATATAAAGTTAAATGGAAATATATATGATACAGTACATGATAGTAAGCATGAGTTTATATGTAAGCCAACACAGTCAATACTTATGTGGTCTGCATTAAGATGACACACATGGTGGACTCTAAAAGTAGCTGACAAGTTTTTACAACATTCAGGTCTAGCTAGATGGCTTGAGTTCTAATGATACATATGTTGACATGGACATCGTAGCTACTGTCAGAAAAGCTATTTAGGCTATTCAGATTTGCGTAAACAGAAAGGTGCAAGTTCCTTGCAATCTAAATGATAATAAATAATAATGTTAACTTTTTAGGCTTGGCAAGATTTGAGATTTTTATTTTCAAATTAAAATGTCTTAACATTGATAATTATTCTCTGTTCTTTTCATCAAACATTTATAATAATATATTTACATGATGTCACACAACCAGGTGCCTTGCAATGCCAGGTGATCAACAATAAATTCATTAAATTTTAAGGGCTCATAAAACAAAGCTCTGGACAAGGCGTCTTTATCCTATCTTTGATCATTACTTAAATTATACTGAGACAACTGTCAATTACCTTTAATGTCAGACAAAATTTGCAAAATTACTTACATTTAAAATGTTGCTATGTAGTCAGAGCCACCATATGGGATACAGTATTTTTAATTTGAACTGAATAACAACCGTAAGATTCAAAAAAAAAAAAAAAAAAAAAAAAAAAAAATGGGGGGCATTGGAGTCCCATGGGAATTCTACCCATTGAAACTGGGCCACAAGGTGTAAACAAAAATTACTGAACATACTGGTGTGTGTGGTATTCAAATTACCATGTTTATAGATTTATGGATGGGTATTTTTGTTGTATTTGTTGTAGTTTTGTGAAAGCAAGGTACACCAATGCTTACTGATACAAATCAAACCGTGCCAAGTCTAATAATATTTTAGTGTAATTCTGAGTTGCTAGCAAGCAAATTACTTACCTCTTTGTTGACTGATACAGACAACCAAAGTTGAATTCACATGCAAGGGAGAAATTATGTACTTCAGGTCTTACCTTACAAAAAAACCACATTAAATATCTATGAACAAATAACTCCCCTAAAATACATGACTATCAGGGCTGATAAAACCTACCACCTTCAGCCATACCAGTACCTTAAATATTTATTTGGCTGATGGTATTGTCAGGGAAATATATTGTGGATTCAGATCGAGTTATATGTGAATGAAAGATCAAAAAAGCACACAGCCTTGAATGCACACAACTCACAAATCAAAATAAAATGTTTTACAGCAATAATGTTAAAAATATATCAAATATATCATCCATCTAGCTGATATATCCCCAACAATACATTAAAATATCATGCTACAATACATGTGACTTTCCATTACTGTCATATGACCCTGAGAAATCAGGATATAGGATTTCATGCATTTAAATTTATCGAACAATAAGACACTTCAGCTGTTCTGAGGTTTTAAAAACATGACCACTGAGAATGGTTTTTCAGCAGTACATGAACAACGTAAGGCAAACCCATATGATTATCTACCCCTAATGTATGTGGGATACAATGAGAAATGCCCTACAACTAATCAGTAACATCTGTAAAATAAATCTGCATTATATATTACTACCAATAAATCCAACACAAAAAGAAAGCTAGACTTGGTCATGACTTCACACCACAGATCAAAGATGCTTATACTAACAACTACAAATGTTACAATGTACGACCAAGCACACAGAGAACTGTGCACCAGTTGTTTTAAAGCAAATGTTATTATGTGAACTGTACTACAACCAAAGAAGGCACTGCAAGGGTCAAGCATTCAAACCCAGCCCACTGCTGACATCACAGCAGAGTTTGTCTACACAAACTAGTGCATTATTTGATACATATGGAATCTTAGGAATAAGACATTTATTTTCACTATGTTCTGAATTTACTTTATATTATACACACACATATATAGTAAATTGTGAATCCAATACCTTGAAAAGCTTGATAGGATCAGTCCAATGGATTTCCGAGCTCTGCCAGAGTTTGTAAGCATTGTTTCGAAGGCTCTCAGCAAACATATCCAAATAAAAGATGGCATAGTCCTCTGGAGGTAATCCCTCACTTTGGAAAACCTTCATGATACTCAGGAAGGTGTCCAGAGGTCCAGAGATATACACAACTGTGGAGGACAAAACAAAACATTTAGCAATGCATAAAAATAGGTGAGCCATTTTACTGTGAGTGGTAGGCAGATATGACTTTTTCATATTTTCATATCACTTTGTCATCTTCACATTTTCAGTTTAGCCATTAATTCTGTTTCTCTGGAATCTCAATATTCCTGATTAATGTTTAGTAAAATTTAAAAGTTGCGTAACATGTGCCATGATAAAGGAAGTGATCCATCTAATAATGGTGCTCAGCAAAGACTGTATTAATGACAGGTTCCTGCAGGGACAGAGGTATTCAGAAAATTCTTATTCTCCAAAAATCAACAGAAATGCATGACTGGATCATGTTGCTGTTTGTTTGTGTGTGCATGTGTGTATGTGTGGGCGAGAGTATGCATGCACACTGTAGCATTTTCCTGGAGTGTGCACAGGTTTGTATGTATATAATAACATATTGTTTAATGCCATCTGCTCCATACTCCTTTCTGCAGACATTATTTCCATATGTTGCATTTGCAGAGGGACTGCTGCCAGTGCTGAGGCGGTTCTCCCAGTTACAAGACATTTCCTCAAGTGTGAGACCACAGTCGACACAGACCGCCGGTCGGGGCCCCAACTCTCATCTATTCCAACTTAACATTAGCTTGCGTTGAGTCATGCCAAGGAGTCCTGCTGTCTCTTGGACAAACACCAAAACAAATCAAGGGAAAAAAAGCAAAGAAAATGCTCTCCAGTGTTATAGAATTTTAAAGAAATCTTACAAAGCCCATCAAATTATTGTGTTTATTTTTTTATCGTAGAGAATGATTCAATGAAAGAATGAAGCAATTTGCCCATAACTTTAAATGAAAAATTGAGGGCAGTGTTATTTTGTTGTGAATTACACAATTTTTCATTTATTTATCTTGCAGTGAAAAAGAAACATTTGAACAAACTGCTTTCTATGCAGGCTGAACTGCCTCCTTTCAGAGTTCTGACTTTAGGAGCTTGTAAACAGAACCGAGAAAGCAGGTTTTAGGTTGACAGTCACTTGTTATTAGCTGTAAACGGGGTACACAGTAGATGCCACAATTGCTGCCTTACTGCCAAGTCATGCCTGCTGCCTTTACACACTGAACAGACTACAGACTAAGACACTAATGTGCATAGTTAAATAACAGCCACCAAGTTATTTTCATTCCATATGACCTTACTTCTGCCATGGACAATGCCATACATACATATATATATATGCCATACATACAAATATCTCTGTTTAACACAGCAGTAGTGGTATGAAAAAAAACTTGAACAGAAGAAAAAGGGGTACAGGATAAAAGCAATTCCATTTTTAATTCAAAATGAGATTTTGCTAATACTTCTGCACTTTTAATACAGTTAAGTATCATTTGAAACATGAGTCCAATGCAAGTAACACTGGAAAGCAGATAAATTGTCCAATGTGGCATCAACAAAGGGGCATAACAACAAATGGTAAAGCATTTGGGCATGAGAAGGCATTAACTGAGCAAAAATCACCTGATTTATAACTCGATAGGTTGATTGCTCTATTATTTTTCTCTGACCTCGAATAAATTTTCATCCCACGACTGTAGCAACTTACAGTAAATGTCAGCTAGGGAATGGGACCAGCTTTGCATTGGGGAGCTATGTGGAAACTTCCCTAATTTCACACATGCTCTATATTTAGGGCATGCATTTTTTGGATTTAGCCAGTATTTAATAGCTAAAAAAACATGCATCACAGCTAAATTTAATCATTCAGGTTTTTTGTACCAGATAAAACACCAATTGAAAAAAAGCATGTTGTAATCCCACAACATTCCAAGCGCACACCACAAATTTCAATTCCAAAATGTAGGAAGAATGTGAAGAAGAAATTCTGTTCTTTCAGAAAGCTTCTGGTTTACTTGTTGTGTACAGTCTGTGCAAACATAGCCTGCAATTTCAGTAAACACCCCTCTGCATCTCACTTTGACTAAACACAAAGGGGTAAATGCTCAGGCTTGGCCAGCCAGTGATGTCAGTCTGGGGGCAGCAGCTCTTACCTTGGCTAGAGCTCAGGGCCAGTACAAAGGTGCAATAGGTAGTGTGTTGTGGGGAACGCACAAATTCACCTGAAAATGTTACTTTAACTGGTTTATGATACATACACTTAACAACTGCCATCTTATTTAGACTTTTGTGTTTAGTGTTACAGTATGCTACAATGTAAATTGTCATTTGTTTTTTTTTTTAATCGTAGCATTGATATGCAATACATGCTAAACCACACAAATAATTCATATATGGCACTTACTGAGCAAAACCAAACATTATCCCAAACTTGACATACTTTCCACTCAGAATTTATTTACACTGTAACTTCTTGCCAAAACTGAAATGCTAAGTTCATGTACTGTTTGTCACACTCATTTATTTTTGTTTTGTTGTCAACTGAAAACAGACACACTGACATCACTGTGTATCTTTGAAACCAAATTTAGTAACCATTAAAAAATCACTGAGACATCCTTCATACCATAAATACAAAGAAGAACCCATAAAGTTTGAGGCCTGTCTTTAGTGAGCCACTATTCTGTAAGGCTTTTTTTCCATTAAGCAAATGTAGGTTGTGTTAAATATCAATGGCTGATTGTTCCATCATCTTTCTCATTTTATAAGATGGAGTTAGATGAACTATCACCACCTGGTCACATTAGACTTCTCTAATACTTCCAGTGAGCCATGGAGAACTGACAGAATACATATATCTGCAAACTTCATAAAACTGTGCTTTCTTATAAAATGAAGGATGCTTCCTGTTAGCAATATAAAGTCTATTATGATTCATTGTTGATGTATTCAGAATAATATATTTGAATGTCTTAATATGTTATCAAAAATCATCATGAAACATAGCTATGGCAATATGTTAAGTAAGATTGTGTAGGGCCTTGAGGGGCTGTATGTGAATCCATGTGATATATTAGCTTTATTTCCTTTCCTTTACAGTCCTTAAAAACTGAATTGTATATTCTTATTCTTGATCTTAATGACACAAAACTAAGAAAGAACATAATTTTGAAAAAAAAAACTCTCACAATATACTTTTTTCTGGATTATTCAAATTAGTCTGATCCAACCCGACATATGAACTATTTAAATAGTAAATAGCTTTTGGTATTGGTATTATACATTGTAAGCATTTAATTTGGGGTTACTTTTCAATTACTTGTATTTGTCAAAGCTGAAAACTTTATAATGAAGATAAACAGAGTGTTTAGTTTCCAGTTCTTTAAGCCATGAAAATGTATATCTACTTCAACTTTGGTCAGCATGGTATTTATATATAAAATAAGGAAAAAGGTTAGTTTGTTAACCTTTAAAATGCATTCTGTTGCAATGTTCTGAAATGAATCAGTAAACATATAATGGATCATGGATACTAGCATTCACCGAGAACAACTTTTCACCAGGAACCTTTTTCTTCTTAATTAAGGTATGTTTGAAGGAGGAAGAACCTGGGATCCATTATTTCTGTCCACTTTCCCCCCTACCATTAAAACTGCATGCACCATTTTATATCCACCACGGGGCTCTGTAATACACATGCACGCGCACACAGACACACAGACACACACACACACACACACACACACACAGGCAGAAACGCAAACACACATGCACACACACACACACACACACACACACACACACACACACACACACACACACACACACACACAGCCACATACAGCCACATAAGAAAACTCAAAGCTAAAAGGCTACAAGCTAAAAGTCTTTCTCAAACTATCTTGTTAGTGTTTTGTTTTTCATTTGGATCTGAGAAAAGGGCCTACAGGTTTTAGCTACCACAATCCCATTTTGGCCTCCTCTAATTTTTTGACTATCCTTGTCTTTACATTAGGAACCATATGTTTACCTAGTTAAAATGCTTAGAGTAGTAAAATTTTTTGTTGCTTATTTGCATTGAAGTAGACTACACTATTGCCCCTCCGGACTACTTATGTTGACACCACACCGTGGATCTGCTAAAAGGCAAACAAACAAGCAATTATTGTTGCTTAACCCAACCATTGGATCCTGTTAAAGAGCAAGTAAGTTTAACCTTTGTATGTTTTGTAGGTTTCCCTTAATGCCTCCTTCAGCAGAAAGGTGGGTTAGTTGCCTCAAATCAAACAACTGAACACTAGCACACTGAAATGGAATTCAGTGTTGCAAGACATGCCAGAAGAATCTGAGAAGTTATTCAAAAGGAGCTTAAGGACACTTACGATTTGCAATGGGCTTTTCGGACTAGCAAAACTAAGAAAAACTAAGTCAATACTAAGGTATCAAGCACTGTTTTAGTAATCAGGTCAGTATTTCCAGGATTTGGACCAAAAGGAAGAGGCCAGCAGCTGTGGTAACATTGACAGAACTGAGGTTATCTTCGGTTGATCTCCTCCAGGGCTGAAAGCTGGAGGAAGTCTATGCCAAAACTGCATGCCTTGGACAAGTTCTGGCAGGGCAGTTAGCTCACGTGACCCTGGTGTCACGGTTACAGGTCCGTAATTAATTCAGGTCTTTCAAAAGAGTCTTCAGTGATGTACAGTGTTAGAATTAAGTAAGATGCAGATCTATACGGTTTTATGAAATTGATTGTCTTTATGCCAATACCTTAATTTAGCTTGTTCTTGGGTATATCTAAAATAGTACTTATGCAGTTTGAACAATGTCATTCCAAACAACTATTTTATTTCCAAAACGTATCTGTGCAATAATCCTGTTGTGTCAAAATGTAAATCAGCTGCAATATATGACAGGTCAAACCGTTCAAAATCCATGAAGTCCTAAACCGCTACATGCTGAAACCACCAATCACAATCATCTACCTATCACTAACTGCTCCCAGGGCAGGACTGCTGACTACCAATGGTACCACAAATGCTGCTTTTTTATACAATTACACCAACAACCAATAAATACCTCAATGCCAACCCTCAGTAGTTGAGCTGGTTTAAGACTAGTTAAATTCCATCTGTAAACTGGAAACTGACCTCTTGGCTGAACTATGCTGCTTCAAGTGAGGATTGTTTTGAGTTACGTTGTTTTTGATTATGCACGGAAATCTAAATCCAGTGACCAACTATTTATATCAAAGTAATCAATCACTTGTTGGGAATTGAAATACAGTTGTACTACACCCTAAATTAACCCAATTAAACCTAAAGCACAATCTCCAATGTGATACATGTTTGACAAAGGTAGCTAGATTTACTTGACTTGAGTATGCAAGTCCTGGCTAAAAACAGCATAATTACAAACAGTTGAGAGGGACCAACCGAGGGTCGTAAAATGTCTTTTTCCCAAGGTTTTGGGTTTACTGACTCAATCCATGCAAACAGTAACACAAGTAAATTGCTCTCTACATTTCAATTTCTCCTTCATCCTGCACCACCCGTCGTCTTCTCTTTCTGCTTGTGACTTTGCCCCCTTTTTCCTCAATAAAATGAACAATTATTCCCATTTTTAAGCAATTCTCCTTCTCCCATAACATTTCCTGAAACTTACACTGACTCATGCTTGTCCCTTCCTGCCTGTGCTGCCTTCTCTCCTGCTCCTGATTACCCTCTTAGCTCTTCAGTTCAGAACCATAAACAAACCACTTGTCTTGCAAAGACAAGTTTCAGGAATATGGAAAGTGTGGAAGGAAATGGTTTGACATTTATTATGTCTTTATATATACCTTTATTATATCTTTATTAGGCAGTTATGGGTCTTTCCTGATACACTTACTAATGATAAACTGATATTGCTTAGTAATCTCAAGACCTAAAGGACACTTAGGGGCTATTGATTAATTACCAGCACTGGTACCCTACTCTGCAGATATCATATAACTGATAATTGAAGTTAATGTCAGTGAACAAGAATTTTAAAAATGATTTCCAAGAAAATAATTTAATCGAAGGTCCCAGGTTAATGACACCAAAAGGTCTGGTGTACTGGGTGCTGGTAATGCTGGGTACTTCCCCTGTATTTTATATTCTCTTACAACTACCCCCAGGTACATTTAAAAAATTGCAAGCAATTAGGTAGAAAACCCCGTCTGATGTATTGTGTTGTTTGGATCGTAAAAACAAGTATACTCACAATGCCATGACAGCCCAGTAAAATGTCAGCTTAATCAAAGCAGAAAGTCACTCTAAAATACGAGCCAAGCGCAATTATCAGATGATGTCAACACCCATGCAAGGAGTTTCAGTCAAAACGGCATTCAAATAAAGAGGCTGGAGATTAAGGAACGTGACAGATAAAAATGGTGGGTTTAGGCCTCTACATTCATCAATGGCACCAGTGTTCAGAGTCAAGGCCAGAGTGAACCACTTGTCCAAAAATCATTACCAGTCTGGCAGTGGGAAAAAGTCGCAGGTGACAACAAAGATCATTTACCATGTGACTGTCTCATGTACCTCCAGATCATGACAGGTCAGCAGAGGCTCACTCCATTCTCCTTCTCCAAGAGGCATGATTTACAGCAGACACAAATGACATGCTCTAATCTATGTCTAATGCTTTCAATTAAATGGTAATGCACAGACAAGACAAAATACTTTACACGGGTTGTAGAAGGGAGAGGCTGAAGACCATAAAAACATAATCCCTTGGGATTATGTAAAACTGTGATGTTAAACACAGATCTTTATGCCAACACTGGATCAAGATGTTTAAATTCAATAAAATAAATAAAAAAACAGAGCCATTCTGCTAACATTTCACAATCAGACACCAATAAAAAAGTTGGAAAAATGTGAGCTTTAAAACTAAATCTCCAAGAGTAAGATGTAGACCCCTGTGATTCAAAGAATGAACATTTTAAAATCCCTTAATCTCACTAAATTAATAATGGTTAAGTATATTTTTAATATTAATAATTCATTAAAACAAACCAAGATTATGAGAAATAACTGATACAACAGCACAGAAGTTAGCTGCTATGGCTGTAATATTTTAAATTAAACAATACACATAAATCAACAATCAGACGACCTTCGTCACTGCTACCTCTTTCATGGTATGCTTTTTTAATGAAATCACAAAAAATGTAAATGAAATGGAGCACAAGTATGGGATGACGTGACAATATTTTTTTCAGAATAACCAACAATTATTCAATTATTCTTTTAAGCACTGCATGATAAAACATGTTACGTATGTATGAAAATCAAACACATCTGCATTCAATTGATATGAAAAGAAACTGGTATAGAGACATTTCCCAAACAATAATAATCTTTACAGTTGTATTCAATAATTCCTCTTAGACTTATAGCAATCTAAAGCAAGAAGAAATACTTACATGCTTACACAGCCTTTAACTAAAGAATCATCTGAGTTTGAATGATATTCCACAGTAGGATAGTACACATCTACAGACACACAAGAGAAAGAAATCCAGAGAACTGTCTGAAAATCCTACGCAAGGAGTCCTAGATCTCCATAAGATAGGGAACGGTTGGAAAAAAACCACAAGAAGCCGAAACCAGCAGGTTCCACTATAGTGTCCTCTATCAAGGAATTGGAATTGAGCGGAATCATCACTACCCTGCCAGTAAAATGTTGCAAAACATCTATACCACAACATTCTGTGAGAAAATGGCAACTACCTCTTTCAGAAGAAGTAACAATCACCAAAAATCTACCATTCAACATCAGCTGCATGATTTTGGTGTTCTCAATTGCAAAGGGAAGTATTTTTTTAAGCCACAATACACACAGCAGTGGGAACACATTTGTAAGTCACATTTTAATGACACTTGGAACGATGACAGTATTCTTTTTTTTTTACGGACATGCTCATAAGTGGCATGTATGCAGAGAAAAGCTTCAGCTTACTTCAAGAAGAACAACATTCCCATTAGAAATACAGAAGCAGATATGTTTGCTTTTTGGTTTATTTACATGTTCTGGTCATGCTGCCCTTGTATGAATCCAGGGAAAGATGGATTCAAATATATAATGGGCCATTTTTGGCAAGAATGTGGTCTAGCTTGTGAGAAAACTCAAACTTGGTTGAAAAATAAAACATTCCAGCATGATAATGATCCACATCATGCAAAAAAATTCTGCAGCAAAATACTTAAGGGAGGACAAAATCAAATGTTCTGGAATGGTCATCTCTAGACCTCAGTCAAATTTAACATGTTTGGTTCAAAGTCAAGAAAGCAGTTCACAAGCGAGAAAAAAAGAAATTGAAAGCAGCAGGTAACAATCAGCCCTGGGAAGTGTTTTAAAAGACCTCACTGTCATCAAAATCAAAGGAAGATGCATTTATTGCATTTTTCAAAAACATACAACAAGCCAAATAACATGCAGTTGCTCTATAAATCATGCTTTTGTTAATCTGCCAACTGTATGAGAACATTTGGAAGCCAGAAGCCACTGTATATATACATTTGTGTGTGTGTGTGTGTGTGTGCGTGTGTGCGTGTGTGCGTGTGTGTATGTGTGTGTGTACGTGCATGCGTGCGTGCGTGGTACATATACATATAGACAGAGAGAGAGAGAAGGAGAGAGCAACAGGCATTACACCATTGCCATATTGTTGCACTGAATATATGGAAGCTTTCTATTGTTAGGAGGCAGTTTAGGTAAGCAGAATCTATTTTAAACCACAAAACATTTTCAATACCTGCTGAAAGAGTGTAGCTTTAACATTTTAGTCATGCAAGTGCAGGGGTGTGCAAAGGCGTGCAGAAGAGTGGGTGTTAGCAAGGACACAAGCATCTGAAAAATATATTTGCAGAAATATTTGAGTACTGCTTCTTAAATGCAGTTTGGTATATTTGTTTGATGAGCACATGTCTGTGCAACCTTCACGGCACAGCCAGCACTGTGTCCAAGTCTTTATCATTTCGACATTCTATACAGGTTACATGTTATTATTAAATAGTCAAATGAATTTCTACCACCATAATTTTTTGTAATACTATGTCTTGATATTATTTTCTATTGAACCTGAAAAATACTATAAGCAAGCTTCATTAGATATATGTTGGTAGTAGCTGGGTAGATATCTCCATGTGTTCATGCGTGACTAGCAAATAAATTACTGATCTGTATTAGTTTAATTTTTTTATCAAAGAAAAATAGTTATTCTTTTTGTGGAATGAACTTAGGAAGTGGTTTATATTTATTATATAGAAATACTTGTGTTACATCCAGCTGTCCAGCTAGTCAACTGGCAAATGTACTGCAGCCATCTAGCTATGCAAATTTGTCTAGTTATTACAGCTCTGTCCTCATCATTAACAACTGCCTCTGCCTTATGTAGGAGTTAGATTCAGAAATTTTCTACTGAGTAACAGTTACGGCCAGGTATCTGTCCTTGCTGGACTGTATTTTTCCTGTGCTATATTGCAACACCACTGGCAAGGTTACAGCGCTGAGGACTATTGTGATGGTTCAGTTACACTTGTAAAGTGAAGACAGTAGAAGCCATTTAAGTGGGGCACAAGTCATTTCTGTTGTACAGCGGAAAACGTGTGCATGGGAAGAACTGAAAGAGTTCTCAACTGTAAAAAGCAGTGGTAATGAGCTTTCCCAAGATGTATATGTTGTTTTATCTTAGGCTAGCTAAAGTAAATTTGATTTACATATATCATTTTGTAGTTCACGTCACCAAAGTAAGTCATACTGTATTTAGACAGAAATGGCAATTGTATTAATTGCATCTGATGCATCAAAATACCAATTTGACTGGTAAGGATATCCAGTCTACATTAAAGCTGTATTTCTGTACCCCCAATACCTCCTTCCCTGATATCTCTTCATCCTTAAATCCTGAAGTCCTGTGTTTATGTCACTGGAATTAACTGAATAATTAAGGTTAGCCTTTTCACTGTACTGATGTCAGTGATAAACAGCTTAAAAGGTTTAATAGAAATTGCAACGGTATCCAAATACAGATTTTCATTTTTCTCTACTTAAAGGTCAAAACAATTTTATTGAGTCATAATACCTTTAATAAGAGGCAATTTAGTCCACACAATATTGCCCCCACTCCCACCCCCCCAAAAATATTATCTAATGATTCATAGTGGATACTGCTGATTTATATCTAGGCTCATTTCATTTGCTTAAAAAAAAGTATACGTTGTGTTCAGTCTCCCAGTAGACTTACCTTTGGAGTATCAGTGAGTATATTGTAAAATAATTTTTTGTTTTGCTACTATTGTTACAATGTGGAAAACATACAAGCTAAGCCTCAGTGGTTACATATGATTAGAATTCTGTTGGAAAGTGAGCATTGTGATTTATTCTATTGGCATTATTCATGCTTGGTTATAGGGGAAAATTACACCTATAATACCTTTCTTTTCAATCATCATGGTCAGTAATTATGAATGGAGATGAAAAGTGTTTATTAATAGATGCTTTGCACTGCCATTTAGAAGCAGGACACTCTAGATATCTAATTAAATATACAGAATAACCTATTGTGACTACGGTTTTGTTGTGTAAGTCATCTGTTGTCACTGTGGCCAGGCATTTCTGTCTGCATACATTAGCTGTTCTTTTTTTTCGGAATGGTACAGGCTATTTACACAATCGTTACCAAATGTTGAACCTTCTTCGGTTTCAATGCGACATGATGGGTGATAGGATTAATACTGGTGTGCATATATGTGATTCCGACTTGCGATTGAAGGATTTTCAGATGTGCAGTGGTTCTGACATTTTTAAAAAGAGCCAAAATACTGTTTGTGCCTTTTTTTACAACGTTGTTGACATTAAGTATAACGATGAAACAAATGTTCAATGGCAATATGTGGGATATTACTGTTATTACTGTGGTACACTACACTATTTTCCCAAAACCTGCCATTTAAGGAATATTGACTTAAAATTGAGACTACGAATGAGTGTTGTTTTTTGCGGTAACGTGACTGCAAACGACTCCTGTCTGTAAATGAACGACAGATTTTTACAATGCAGAATATATTTCACAAAAATAATGAATGTGAACTGATTATTAATATTACAAAATACGTATTGTTTCCATCAGTTTGAAAAATATTTGAAGCAATGCATTTTGTGTAGCCTTAGTTTACATTTACAGACCTTGGAGACACCCCCGTCACCACCCCCGCCCCCCTTTAAAAATTTCTAACCAAGCATGTTTCGTTTAGACACGCTCGAGCCCCTGCTCTCGATGTAGAAGCCACCATAAATAACTTGCCTGGAAGACAGAATGCATACGCAGGTGGTCAAAATCAATAAACCAAGCGCTTCAGATTCCGTTAACGGAAATTCTTTACGTGTACTTCGATAATCATGCCTTTACTTTGTAGACAATTTCTGCCTGTGCTTTGAATCGCAGATTTGCTTAACACGTGTCCCAGCTTCTTTGGAGGAAAGGATACACATCTCTACGAACTGAATAATACAAATACTAGACTTTTCAGGAAATACCACATCGTCATATTCCCATCGCATAGCATTTAATAACTAACACTGCTTTCTAAGGTTAAGTGCTATCTGAGATAAATGGGGGTCGTCACAAATGTATGTTCCTCTGTATAGTGAAAGACAAAAAATGATAAACCACTACTGACAGTTCATTTTCTAATTTTACGCAGGTAGCGAGAGATGTCACTCTTCCCAAAAACTTTTTCCTCTGATCTGGGATATCTCCGCGATATAAAGGCACGCACGGGACTCCGTGCGTGAGCCCAAGTAACATTAGCTTACAGACAGTAAGACGTTCAAACTTACTTCTTCCGTTGGATTTTATGTTGGATATAATTTCTTTATAATCGGAGAACTGGGGTCCTTCATACGGGAAAGCTTCGACTGTCGTATTCTCTTGACGCAGAATAATGTATATGCCTTCGGAGAGGAAGTAGTACGGTCGATCATCCCTTTTTATGTCATGGAAGATCATAACCGCCCGATTAGTCCAATTGAAATGCGAATGAAGGGAAGAGGCAAACTCTCCAAGTTTTGTTGTAGAGGGTCCTGTCCGTACAATGGTTCTGTATTCGTCCTTTATATCAAATCCATATGCTGGTGCCCATGCAGTTATCAATGGAAGTTTCCAATGGTTCGCGAATCTCCCCACCGAGGCGACCGAGTATACACACCCAGGTCCAAAAAACGCATCGGGCTTGTCGTACAGTTTAGTATCCACAGCGATTATTTGAGCTAGAGTTTCGGAACAACCGGTGCCCTGATCCTCTGTGCTCATATTGAGGAGCTTTATAGAATAGCCCTTCAAAAGTCTGTCCTTCTTCAGAATATCCTCGTGGGCCATACGAATTGCCGGGAAAACCCTCGGCAATGCAAAGGCATACTTGATGTAATTATCGGGAAGCATCACTACGACTGTGATGTTAATTCCCATCTCTGTTCGACCCCTGGCCATAAGAGAGCACGTGAACACAACAAACAAACTGTATCCAAGCTCCATCTTGTACCCCATTCTAATGTGAAAAAAAACTATTTCGAGAGAGCAAGCTCTACAACACCAGGTTACAAGGACGGTCAATTACTGTATTGAAATACCTTTTTTGCAAATAATCTCAACAAAAATAAATAGAGGTAGACACATCCATTACTTTTATCTCATAAAACCGTCCGGGAAATCTTCACAGGGCAAT
This sequence comes from Megalops atlanticus, assembly GCA_019176425.1. Lineage (NCBI taxonomy): Eukaryota > Metazoa > Chordata > Actinopteri > Elopiformes > Megalopidae > Megalops > Megalops atlanticus. Next base: position 24,696,850 of record CM032880.1, read on the forward strand.
ACCGTCACTGCGTGTTGACTTGAGCTCAGTGCTCCACGAGTCCACCCTGAGTGTGTGATAGCATCCATCCAGATCACTTCAACTTAAGCGATCAGTAGAACCTTCAGCTCGGCCCCCAAAACGTCACGTTTCAGAAGCGCAATTGACGGGCTTTTAGCGCCACCTGACGGGCAGGTTAGGTTTACATGTCCGACGTTGATCGAGTTAAAAAGTTTTTGCTCTGAAGTTAAGACGGTGCGCTTTCACGTTTAGGGAGATTCGTTCACAATTCTGTTCCAAAACCCCCCCCCCCCCCAGCCCCATTTAAAGTTTGAGTTTTCGCACACCGTAATTGATTACAAATATAAATGTATCAACCTTACGATTCAATTAAACATTACGATAGACTACTGAACAACCAGTAACTGTTGTTTTGTGTACTCTGATGTTATTTATATAAATGAAATACATTGTTACTTGGTTTATTGCACTGCAGAATATTTTGCTCCTAACAGGGAAACACTTCTATATGGTCATCCAGTATGATCTTCAGGAGGATTATTGCCTGCCATGGGTTGTAGAATCATAAAGTGGCATTTATATATTGATGAATAGCGGAGACGTGAAGTCAGGGATGGTGGAGCTACTAAGGAAGGGGTCGCGACCTGTCACTCTATGCATATTTAAATGGCAGTTGAACATTTGGTTGGATAAGTGTCCTGGAGTTCAGAGTGTGGACAGAGAAGCCTGTCTTAACTTTTTCTGTGTCGGCGCCTCCAGACTCCCATAGGGAGGCATGAAAGCAAAAAAGTAAAAAAGTATTTACTGGAGGGGGGGATAAGCCTTGATTTCCAGGAAAAGGGAAGGAAACAGTCCTTATTTGAACAAATGCAAAGTACATGTAATAATTAATAATGTTCACTGGTAATTAGTGCTTCTCTTGAAATGATTTTGTAATATACACATAAAGACAAGTAAATATAAATAAATCATGTAATATAGATACACATTTGTGTGTGTGTGTGTGTGTTTGTGTGTGTGTGTGTGTGAGAGAGAGAGAGAGAGAGAGAGAGAGACATGTGGTGATATGCTCATATTCTACATATCTTTAAGACCAGTAACCACCCAGCACATTTTTAAGAGGTTAGATCATTACCGACATAAAACACAATTGCATCTTTATCTCTCTTTGCTTGTGCTGACTCTGAAAATTAAAGAAATGTATTGTAGTCAATCAGACTCAAAGTCATCCTGCCATAAACTCACATCACGGGGGAAACTCTTGCTGCTCTATATATATATTATATTTCACAAGGTTTGTTTGATCCTGTAGCATGGTAGCATCCCTGGCCTGTAGTAGCAGTGGGCTATCTGAACTATTTGTATCTTTTACTGTTGTACTAATGAGTTTACTAGCTGTGCACCTCCCCCCTTCTGCAAAGGAATGCTGCAGAGGGTGATGAGGGACAGAAACTATGCTGGTGAGTGATGAGGACAAATGGGTCCTCGCCGTGAGGCAGACATATTTGGGAGGGAGTGTGGGGAGGGACAACATTTTGAAGATGTTGATGGTAGAGGGAGTGTGAAGCATAATTTGATGACCAGCATCTTAAAAATATGGTTGGGTGGGGTGGCTGCTACATACTGGTGGTGGTCAAGGTGGGTCAGCCCCACCGCCTAGTCTTACTGTGAAGAACTTTTTTAAGGTCTAGGAGTAGTAGTAGTTATAGTCGTGTTAAAGATAGGTAACAACTTGAGCCTCGGAGAGTTATGAAAGACAGTAAAGGTGAATGACGCAGGTCTGGAAATTGGGAGGAGAGAGGGAACTGCATAAGCACAACAGAAAAAGAGGTCAAATGGGGTCATACAGGACTGTGGTTTGAAACAGTAACCAGAGTAGGAGATGATGCAGGACATTAAGTTGTTGTTTTTATACTTTGATGTTTCTGTTTATTTTTCAGATTCTGGCTCATGTTCATTCAATTTTGTTTGTTGCACAAATATTTTAAGAATATAATGTTATTGTAAACAATGATCAGAATCATAATCAGTTCAATATTACTTTTTAAATAATGACATTGAAATAATCATCATTCATACTTTTGACTGCAAAGATAAATCATCACAAAGGCCAGTTTCCATGTAAAAATTACAGGATATGAAGACAAACTGGTGATACCTGTTGTCTGTTGACATTATTGAGGAATTTATTAAATTTGTGGGAAATCATTGGTGAGGTGCACAGTAGATTAACACCACAATAACTTGAGTACCAAACATTTTAATTTCAAACTGATTCGAAATAAATTTGAAAAGCAATTGTAGGCTAATTTCATAATTACAGATCAATTTTCTGAGTTCAAGATCGATTGCTGAAAACAGGAAATGGATAATACTATTGGTCATTCTGTTGGTTTCCACTAGGTGTCAGCAAATTTATGTACTTCTGTAATTCGCTCTATATTTGAAGTGCCTCCAAATCTTGATCAAAGTCCAGATAACCCAGCCGTAATCCTGACCTCAGCCGCTGAATCTGGGCATGTTTTTTAATCAATGCAGGACAGATTTACAGGTCTTTACAGGATGTGGATCAACAGATATAGTGGACTTATTGAACAGGGTGAACCATTCAGATTGGATAAAGACCAGTGATTCTGAACTGCACGTGCAAAGCATGATTGAAAAAAATTAGACCTTTCATGTGGGGTCAGTGCCAAGAGCTACTCTCTACACCATCATTGTGTGGTGAGGAATTAAATGGACGTTTCAATACCATATGGGTGGTCGTGCGCACAAACTCTCTCTCTCTCTCTCTCTCTCTCTCTCTCTCACACACACACACACACAGGCATCTCTAACACCTGTGTGTTTTTTCACTTTTTTGTATGTCTAAAATATTTTAATTAAATGAAACATTTCAGTTGTAAATCTATTCTCAGATTTATATAATTTTTTCCAGCTAAACTAAATTAGAGTAAAATGACAGCATGGGTATACGCACCTGCAAATAATATAAATCAACAGAAACAGCGTGAAGAATTCTCATGAAATGTAGAGTATAACTTAACTGTTTTATGAAAGACACCTTGAGATGTTATAAAGGTGAATAAATTAAAAAAGCTTTCATTCAACTTGGCCAAAGTGTTCATTTCTGAAGCTTATAAATCACCAAAACATGTGAAACTATATGTGTTGGAATTCTACACTATTGGCTAGAATGTGAAGCCAGAAAGCCATCTGAATGGACAACTACCTTTTAAATCTAAGTTACTTTCTGCATTCCCATCAAATCACGTTTATATATTCATATAATATTTATTCATATAAATGGCAAATGTCAAGAGACCTCAAAGAAATGCAAGTTATCAGTGTTCATTTCAGATTTTGGTAATACACACTTACCTTTACTCTGACTGTCTCTGACTCTATGTCATACGTGCCCCTTTCCTCTCTCTCTGTCGTACACATGGGTCTCATTCTATGGTGATCAGATGAAGTCCTGTTTAGTCACAATACTACTGTTTAACCATGCTAGAATCTACAAAGAAGCTATTCCAACAGTGTAACAGTTTGCTTTATTTTGATTTGATGGCTGTTGAATGGCCATCTCCTGGAGACTGTAGTTTTTGTCAGCCTTAGCCACTGTGGGGCACGCTAGCTAATCCCTCATAAGCCCATTTCCTCATGTGGCTAGCAGCCTCTTGGGCAAACAGTCAGCATGGAATGCCCATCTCAGTTCGACGACAGCGTATTGTCAAACATGAGGGCAGGTCAAGAAATGTCATTGAAGACATGTGAAGTTGACAAGACAGGGAGTTGAAGGAGCCTGTTTAATTTTAAACAGGCTTAAACTGCTACCCAAATGTACTCCATGTTGCCAGAGGAGCTCTGCTGTGCAGAGAATGCATAAAAAGCGCTATTAGCTTGTGTACACTGGGTAGCTGGAGGTTATCCAAGAGTGCCAGACACCTGTACTGCTAAGTCAGGTCTATGTGGCTGTCTGTGAGACTGTCTTTAGCAATGCAAAATACCTTCAAAGCTTCGCAAAATTAACTTCTGAATGTAATGTTAGGGAGCAGTCATCAGGTCTTGTTGGATACAGGCAAATTGGGTGGGCTGAATCACAGGCCAAGGTGCTGACATGGCCACAGGTTGGATTTGCCAGTAATTTGCCTGCTGCATGCAGGTAAGGGCAAAGGTCAAAGCACTAGTAAACACAGAGAGGTAGGTGTGGGCCTTGTTCTAGGTATGGGGAGAAGTAGTGTCAAGTTAGAGTTCTCAGTGACCTGCATTCCTTTGTATGTCTGTTGTTAAAATGTGACAATTTGGGTGGTATACTTTACCACTGATAAGGTCTCACATGCTGCTGAAAACAGCCTTTACCATTGAATGTTTTTTTGCCATTTTCTACACTCCCTGGTATTGAACTGGCTTGTGAAAGAATCATAATAATAATGAATAAGATTGCCTTCACAATTTGCCAGGTTACATATAAAAGAAGCATGCCTTTTTCTGTTCCATTTGCTCATAATTGAGATAAATCTGTCATATGTGGGGTTGGCTAACACACTGTCAAACCATGTCAATTCACTGTAGAAATGCTTCTGGCTAATCTTATATGTAGTTCACCTAAAGTAAGGGGGATTTTTGTAAATGTGGCTTTTCATATCTGGGCAGCTCTTGCACCTTTCATTACCAGTATCCTCAAGGGGTGTTTCATTGGAGAGATCTTGTCAGTACTTGTTCTAATAAAGACTGCAGAGGTCTGATGTTATGCTGGAACGTGACTGGGAATGTATGAAGTCTTTCCCATTATGGTCCATCATAGTTACCTGGAATTGTACAAAATATTGCATTCCAGCCTGTCATCCCTAAATTGTAAGCATCCTTGTCTGTTTTCTTCAGCTTGAAATATATGAAAATGGAATATTGTTGGTCAGAATTTCTCCAAATGTTTCACTGCAGAATACCCTAATTGGAGTATTGTTTGCATTTATAAGAAAAAAAAATGTTTTAATAACACATTCATTTTTGTACTTATGTTTAGATGTTTCATATGCTTTGTTTTAATAGCTCAAGCAGAGACATAGTGGATAGTTTGGACTGATAGGCATTCCTCACTGTCATGCAGCTTCTCAAATGGTTGTTGAATTATCAAACAATTATAGAATAACTTTTTTTCTGAGTCTGGTATAAAATACAGAATAAAATATAGAATTGGTTGTTCAATTAAACTGTCTAGCATTAAATGTTTACAGTCAAAATGTTAACAGTTTTACAAATTTAAAGCTCTGGACAGGAAATGAACCATCCAGATGTTTCCCAAGAGTATATTTTCCAAGTACTTTTACAACAAGTATTCTAATATTTTAAGAATTTTAATAGCTGTACTCAAAAGTAGTTGTGAGGTGTTGGTTGCTTTTGTGATTTGTGACAATTTTAAAGTGCCCAAATACCCCACAGTTAGGTTAGGATCTGCAGAAATAACAGAGACATGTCCGTTGAGGTATACGCAAATATCCATTAAAAACAATATGGCAAAACAAACTTGGGTAAACTACGTCAACCTACAGGGAGCAGAGCAGCATTATACTGAGAACCTTTGTTTCTATTTCACTGAGTTGCGATAAGCAACCTGGCGGATGTGTGAGTACCAGTTCTCTGTGTGAGTGAGCACAACGTGTTAAGTCTCTGACTTAACATTAAGGATCGGCGTCTTGTGGCTCGCTTTTAACAGCTAAGCAGTCTATAGTACCACACCTGTCGACATATTTTGTTTAATACAAAACATTAATTCTTCTGTGCTAAAATCGTGCGCAACTAACGCTGCCTCTTACACTACCCACTTCCATTGCTGCGCGGACCGAGGGAAAAATTCCCACAACCCTGTGTAGTACTTCACCAAGCCATGCCGTGAACGTCATTATCCTATGACTAGAGAGGCTGAACAGTCCTGAAGCGGAAACCCCTCCCGAATCCCGACTCCGGTACTCTTCATCGAGCGAGAGAAAAAGAGAGATACCAACCGAATACAAACAAGGCATCAGGAAACAAGAAGAAAAAACAGAGCGTACAAGATACTAAAACGAGTGAGTGCATGTTTTATTTGGAAATACTTTACTGAATATCGCGTTTTCAGAGCAGGAATTAACATTCTGCACCATTGCTTGCTAGTCTTTTTTCTTTTCTTTTTTTCTCCTTTTTTTCTACCGAAACGGCCATCCGACATTAGGGGTAATGTTGGCTAGCAAGCTAGTTCGCGCAGAACAGGGCTACTGATCAAATGATTGTTTTTTACATTTACCCACCAGGTCTCCCGTGAAGAGTATATACATTTGTAATTAAATGGATCATTAATATATACTGTTGGTAACTTTGTTTCCAAACTTTACAGCGTTAGCGATGCTAATTGGGTAGCTACAAGTTTGGCTAACACGCGAATGGCATGAAGGACTTTAGGCGATTATTACTTGCTCACATTTTATAAGATGTCCAATTAGGCGTCGTAGCTCAATAGCGCAACTTCAACAAAGAAAACGCATTGAACTTGCTACGGTTAAAACAGCTGCGGTATTCTTGAGCTGTCTGCCTGGAAACTGTAAAGAAACATTTATCGTGTCAATATTTCTGTCCGGTTCAGAAGTAGCTGGCTAGCTACAGCCTCCGGTCCAGAAGGACGGGCTTCGTAAAACGAAGTTTATGTAGCTAGATTGTACCAGCTGTAAGGTCTGTGCTTTACAAACACTGCTATAATTGATGCGTTCATATTAGTTGGAATTCATTAAAGCATCTTCATGCGTGTCGAAGGTTATAATAAATTATGAGAACACGCTAAGTAATAGCATCCTCTCTCCTTTAGTTTTGATTTAATGACGTTACTTGTTTGTTGGTAGTAAACGTATTAATAAACAGAAATGTGGAAACTAGAGAGCGCATTCTGTGTATGTTGATAAGGTTTTTAAAATGGACATAATCAAGTACTATAGTCTGTTTTGTGGTGTTGGTGTTGTGAGTCGCCATATTAGAAGGGGCGGGGGTGAGGTACAATTATGTCTTAGGCGGATTCAGGCGCTGGTGATAAAGTGCTTGCTTTGGATTCTTTATCCCGGTAGTAGGTCATTCCGGTGGCTCCCACCCTCCTTGTATGTACTGTTAATTCATATGACATACGGTAGTTTCACCGATCCATGTTATAAGAACTTTAATATGAGATCCGTCAAGAAATTAATGCAAAACACCAGTGTTCTGTCAAGGCTAATTCAGAACTTGATCATTTTAAATTGAATGGTGTTAGATGTGTGTATTTAATGTACGCTGTATTAAATTGTTTTATTGAATTCATTTGTTGGTCAAGTGTATGCCTGGATTACTCTGAAAGGAGCACACAATATCGTATTGATCACTTGGTCAAAACAGGTGAAGACACCCTTCCTATTCAGACAATGAACAGAATTTTTCCGGTCATATTCACAATGATCACATTTTGAATCCTAGGTAGTGTGTTTTCAGAATTTTTTTACAGGATTAGGTCATTTGGAAATCTTGAAAAGCTGCCTGTTTGTTTTTGGCTTGTTACAAATTCTGGCGTGCATTTTTGTTTGTAGAAAAAACTCTGAAGACAACAATGAGTTTTTTCTTTCAAATACTGTTATGGTAATGGATTTACTTTCAAGTACTGTAATGACAGTGGATTTACGTGTTAGGATAAATGCAACCATTGGCTGTTTCTGACATTAGCTTACTTATGATTAAGTAAATAGACTTAAACATTTTCCATATTTAAGATATCCTATCATAAAAGTCAAATGCTAGTGACAAAAGTTGAATGAAATAATTTGTTTTGTGTATTTGTTGAAAATAGACACACCACAGAGCTGAAAATCAACCTGTAGTTGCTCTCCCTGATGACAGAATGTGCTGGCATCCTAAAGCATGCTTTTGTCAAATCTTATCCCAGTAATCAAACTGTGGTTAAATAGCTCATATTCTGTCACACACTCTTTAGTTTTACCTAACATTGGAGTATCAGGAGCATGTACAACATAGTTAGCCTAGCACTATATACCTACCACTAGATACCAGTATGCATTCACTGGCAATGGCAGTGTGAAGGAAATGATTAACTCAACAGAAACTGCCACATCATGTTTCCTTTAATTCATTTTTATTATTTGAGTTTTAACCCTATTTTAACTACTTTAAAAATGGCACAAATCTTACACAGTTGTATTCCAATAGATGTACTCCATAACCTTAACTTTTGGTAGGATAATTTAGGTATTATAGCATTGGTTCAGCTAGGATACTTTTTTGTATTGGGTATGTTACAGATGAGTTTTGCCCACATAATTGTTTATAATTGAGAGAGTTACCTTATGATTTCATTAGCGCGAAACCAGATAAAAGTGAATAGACTTAATTAAGCATTTTTTGTTCGCAAAAAGTAATTTTGTCACATGGCAAGAAATTAATCAGTTTGATCAGTGTTATGCAGTAGGTCTTGCTAATCTGATTTTTAAATTTATTTTTCCCCCCAAATGCATACAGTATTAAGGCCTTGTTTTAACTACATAAATAATCAAATATGGATCAAAAAGCATGTTACTGTAAGTGTTGTTTATTCAGTTATGCAAATTCAATAGGACAGTTCATAGTAATAAGCAGGGCTCTGTTTATGCCTGTTAAGACTTGAGCGCATGACCTTTCAAAGCTATGGAGGTTAATAAAGAATAGGGAAATTCCTTTGAGAGGCCGTTCAGATGTGGTATTCAAATCTACGTACCCCCACAGAGCCATTCTGTCGCACACAGCAAATCCTTGTTTAGCTAAACTCCCACTGATACGTTCCATCATCTCCCTAATTGTGTGATGGTGTGAGGGGGGATTATAAAATGGTCCAAAGGATTTGACCGCACAATACTCTCTGAAACTGCCACAGTAAAGTCAAGTCACCGATTACCGTCTGCAAACCTCAGAGCACTTTTTTAACATTGATATAATAACCACAAAAGGCTTGGATCGTCCATGATAGAGATTTAGTGTAACCTGCACTTTTTATCCTTACTCATATGTTTGTTTACAGTACAGTAGTGGTGGTTAACGTAGATAATTTTGCCATACTGTAGCACATTTGGACATTTCTGTGTTTTCAGCAAAGAAAACCAGCTTGAATAAATACAAATCCTTTATGAAGCTTCTAGGTTTCATTTAGATTCCTGTGTAGAACATTGATTGAAAGGTGTGATGGGTCAGTGTGTATCTGTGTTTTAGTGTTCAGATATACCTTGCCCAGTGGTTTGTGATGTCACTGGTTGAAAGAATGGGTGTAACTGTCAGTCATCAGTTTGTAGATCACACAGGTGCATCTTCAGCTCTTCCTTAGATCATTGCTAGAGATGCAAAAAATGCTCTATGTACAGGTTTAAACATGAACTTAAAACAGGTAGATAATAGCAGTGCACAAGTGAAGACTTTCAGGGCAGATACGATGTTGACCCAAGCCTATCTGCCGATTCCAGTGTTTCAGAAAGCTTGTTTTCCATGAGTGTTTGGGGAAAATATAAATTTCCTTGTAGCTTTGCATGTGTTCCTCCAAGCAACACATATCATAAATGAAGTGCATAAACAGACTCAGTTTATAATCTTTAACAAAACGTCAAATGGAAACCCTTCTGTAACTGGTACTTTCAGCTCCTTAGTTATTTTGTAACCAGTTCATAAAAGTGGCGCAGTATAATCGAGCAGATATGAACAAACCAAATGTATGCTTACCAAATCTAACATAAAAGCATAATGTTGAACAAAGTCAAGTGTGTGTGAGTGTATTTTAAGGATCCATTTCATCCCATGTATTCTTTCTTTAACATAAAACATCTTAAATGCATTTAGATTCTAAAGTTATTGTAGAAAATGTGTTAAGATGATTCCAATGCTTTGATTTTCCACATTTAAGATGTGAAATGTGACTGAAATTACCCTGACTGAATAACTGAAATGGCTCTGGATGTACAGTACTGAATATTAGCAGGACATTATCAGTAACTTTTACTTTTGTGATTCTAAGTATGTGTTCATCCACCATGTGCTTAAACCGATTGTGAGACGCGTTCCATTTTCGTATGTCTTTTTAGAAAGCTGATTGGTTGAAATTTCTTGGAGTGAATTGATGCACGTGGTGGTTATGAACTGCTCTGCAATGCATTTGGTGAGAAACAGCCTGCTGTAAGATGGAGTTAAATATATTCCATAAGGCAGTGGAATCTCAGATCATCTACACATAGTTTATTGTGGAGTTGGTTGGGACTGATCAGAATCTGCATTTTGATTGTTGCCTTCTGTTGCTCTAAAATGTGTTCCTGTGGCTGATGTGATTATCTTAGCTAGCTTGTTAGCGCTGTGTAACATTGTACCCTACAGCCCAAGCTGTATGAATGCTTAGTTTACATTGCAATTTCAGTACATTTAGTGTTCATGAATTTATGTGTTTCATAATGCAAAAAAGGGCCAATCCACAGTCTGTTACACAGAGAAAATAAACACTTTTTGTTTGTTCATTTGTTTTTACTTGCCAGTGATTAAAATGTTGTACTTCATACTGTTGCTGCATTGTGTTGTGTGGTCTGTGTTTAATGCATTTGTTTAATCACATTGCCAAAGTCACTGTAGTGATAGAATACGAATTCCCTTAAATGTATGATGAGTAATTAAACTTTTACTTCGTACATGTGGCCCTAATTTGACCCCTGTTCTATTTGCAGTTAACTAAAACGCTCACCTACTCATATGTGTCTGAGTACTAATACTCTATGTTCTATGTAATGCTCTAGTTCTAATACTAAGTCTTTTTTTCTTTCTCTGCCCGTGGAGATGTTATTACTTTAGTGAATAGTACCTTGAATAGCCTCGATGCAGTCATTAATGTATGCGTTTGAATTGATGGCGTCATGGGACGTGGCTCCACAACTGTTTTTTTTTTTTTTTCTTACAGTGCTCTGCCAGTATTTGGTGAGCCTCCCATTCCTCAAAAGGCTGTTAGCCTTGTAAGCCTGCAACAAAGAATAAGCCCCACCAAAAAATCCTGGAGCTCTGAAAAGATGTATCAGTTTTAAGCACAATTTTGGATTGTTTTCTGGAATGCAAGTGTGGTTAACAGAACAACTTGTGCTTTGATTTGCTGACTGATGTCAGAACATGGTTAAGCTATCATCAGAACTGTTCTAAACAACCTGTTTTTGAGCTTTATAGAAGTGTTACTTGTTTGCCATGTACCGGGCAGAAAAACAAAATGAAACAATAAAGATTTAAGTGGCCTATATACCTTAAAATGTTCTTACAATTGAGAATATCATTTAGCAAGAGTTGGTCATTCAGTTATTTCTAAAATGAATTATATGTTTGTATTGTTTAGATGTATACAACACTTTTTATTATGCTCAGTTTGTGTTTTTACATTCCATCAACCACCTCGGCATTGTGAGGTTTCTACAAGTGACCGGTGTTGAACACTGACATTCTCTAAAGAACACCAACCACCATGCAAACAAGCTAAATCAGTCTGCCTGTGTCCACTTCAGACTGCACAGCTACCTGGAAAAAGTTGTTGACGGGAAGATAGCATAAAGTGAAACTGGTAGATATTTTGTGTTTTGTGGTGGCAGGTTTAAAGTTAAGCAAAAGCAATTACTCACTGGTATTTTCTTAAGGGCTGGGGAGGGGGGGGTCGTACAAGAATTCTGTAAGATCATAGGGGAAATTCTGACTTTGACCTTTCAGTAGTTGCTTTCTGCAACTGAAGCAAATGGCAAATGCGTGTGAGGTGGCTTCATATCATCATCCCTTTACAAGTTATACTGGTTCAGTTTTGATATCTGGCGGAGTGAAGGACTCTTACAAAAGTCCCTTATATATGAAGTGAGGGACACTGACAACTACATTATTTTTCAAACACTGCATTTACATTTGCTCTACCATATTGGGGTGCAACTTATAGGATACAGTACAGAATAGTGCATACCCACACTTTGGGCTCAAAATTTAGCAGAATGGAATTTGGTTTAGTGCATTGGTAATCCCAGTATGATTTGTTAGCAAAATTGAAGAAGCAAGCTGCTACTAACATTTAAAGATCAAAACGCATAATGTCTATTTCAGCCTCTCTGAGTGCTTCAGACTCTCTCATGCTATTTATATTCATGTAAGACAATAGCGTAGCGTGGCTTCTTGCTTTTGAAATACTTCACAGCATGACAGAGAAGGTCTGTGTGAAATTAGATGCAGTATGGCATGACCCTAGTAGGTTTTTTTTTTAAACTCTAAAGGCAGTAGGTCACTTTTGTATCTGTTGGTTGAATTTTGTAAATAAGTGGCTGTTGGAATGCAATTGAGGAATTAGCCATTTTTTTGCTTAGCAACTACTGACTTAGATATTTGCATTCCTCATATCACTATATCATTTTGAGGGCTGTTGACCATGTATGTGAATTTATTTCAAAATATTCATACTTTAAAAATACCTTTTTATGAATGCTCAGCTGGGACGACCTCCCCCCCGTGCTCCCACATTAAAAGTGTTGTCATTACACTGGGTATTAATATTACGTAAGCTGGCAAGTGAACTGTCAGCCACGGATTTGCTTGCATAAGCAGGGCTCTGGAGTGTGACTGTTTTGGTTGCATATGTGCCCTGTGTGATGGTTCAGCCATTTGTGAGGAGAAAAAAAGTGAAGGCACAATACTGTTTACAACTTCCCTTTCCTGAAGCACATTTTCTGGGAAGCCGAACAGTAAGTGATATCATGCTTTCATTCGTCAGCTAAAGCAGCTCGGAAAGGTGTGAACAATGAGGATGCCGTATTCGCTAGCTGAGACAGAAAAGAGTTTTTGTACTTTATTTTACTAATAAAATGTTGGACTTCCATTCCCAAATTTCATACTGAGATAAGGTATGACATGTTGGAAAGGTAGACCTTTGTTTGCAATGCCATGCAATATTGGTCATGAAGGCAATTTTGGAGGGAGTAACAAGGAGCTCGTTCTTAGTCTCACTAGGTACCCCCAGTGCCTTTTTTGTTGAATTATTCTGTATTGTTGGAGCTTCATGTAGAGAAAAATTAACACTGTGAAACACTGAAGGAAAGCTACAAAGAAATAAATGTTTGTTTTACAGTCCTATTCCAATACTTATAAAATATGCCAGCCACAATTCTAACATTTGCCATTATAAGTTAAACAGCAGAACTGGTAATAAGTCAGAACTTACAGGCAGCTTCTACCTGGAGATAGGGCTCAGTCTGTGCTTGTGGGAAGCACCTTCACCAACTGAGCCACTCTGGAGCCCAACAACCCATAAAGAAGTTAACAATGTACAGCACAAAGGCTACCCTGAAGATATTACATTTCATAATTTTTTGTAACGGGAATTGACAATATAATAAATCATTTACAGAAAGTAGCTGTTTTCAGTTCATGGCACAGAATGCAGTCAGTTAGCTACAGTATATGTTATGACATGTGCCATAATTACCAGCAATGTGAGCCAACGTACAGAAGGCACTGAAACTATACCCAACAATGAGCGGAGCTGCATAGGTAGCTTTGGGCCATGGTTAGGAACACACTTATTGGAAAGCACATTTGGAGCATTTAAGTTCTATACCAAAATTGGTCTGCTTGGTGAACAACTATTCTGATAGAAGTGAACTGCGTATACTCAATCAAAAAAGTGCTTGAACAACATTTACTTGCATTTACACAGGACAAAGGACCTGTTTATGTCATTTTTAATGAGGCAGAACTTGCTGAAACTTAACTGTGCTAAATCAGCTCTGCAACTGCAGGATGCCTGGCTGTCCCTCTCTTAAGAGGGTCACACATCCCAGACATCTGTTCTCGTTCTTGCAAGGTGTAATGAGCTTCTCCTAGTGATGATGCCCTGGCGTTGATGTCCATGGTCCACAGTGCAGTGAAGACCAACTTCTTCAGACATTGTCTCCCATATCTAGTTTTAGCACTTAAAGCATTTTCTTCTTTATTGCTATAGGGTGTTATTGCAGCTTGGGAACCTGTTGACCTTTTTGGCTATTGATGCCTGTATTTTCAGTAGGCACTGGGTAGTACAGCATTGTGTGACAAATTGACACGTGTTCAGAGGTTGTCTGACATTATCTGTATGTGCTGTTTTTCATGTAGTCTTTTACTCATGTACCTTGCTTTCTAAATAAAAATGCAAGAAATAATTTTATTTGACTCTCAACCTTATAACTGCATCATGGATGTTTTGAGCTAGGTTGTAGACGGCACCTAATTTTATCCCCTCCACATTATCCAGGAACTTGGATGCAGTTACACCTGTAGCTCTCATTTGAGTCATATATTATGAGTATCACAAAGGTATCATTTCTTCATTGTTGACAGACAGCCAGGTGTAGGCCTAGAGGAGTAGTAGAGGACCTAGCCCATGCTTCCATCACCATTTCACTGAATTTATGATTGACACCTCACCCAGAATACAATACTGAGTTTAAAACAATGTCTTTGCAACATTAATGAGGCCACACTTCAAAGTGAAGTCAGTCTCCCAACCCAATGCAAACGCTGTGAGCGAAGGTGGTGGAAATTGCAGTTTGGCAATGTCAGCATTGTACCTACAGCTTTTCCAGTAAACAATGGCTAAAATCCCAGTCAACCCTATGTTTACCTACGGAAATGTGTCAGAAATCACGACTCCTGTTTAGATAACAAAAAAAAAAAAACTTGTGGCACAGGCATGGAGAAGGCTTTTTTTTGGTTTAGCAGGAGGGCTTGTTGAATAGGAGGGGAGACATTGCCTCCAGCCCACTGATAAGCACTTCAGCTTACTCTGAAGAGTTTTCCCCTCCTTACTCTCTCCATTTGCAAACATGATACTTGGGATGTAATGGGTCATTTAAATCGCACAACTACTCACAACTACTGCTTAGAGTGCTATGTATTGTGAAGGTAAATCTCTGAGAGGAAATGCACTTTCATAGCACAGTGGTGCGTACTTATCAACATCTTTGAACCAGCTCTGTTAGTAAGCAGCCTCCCTTCAGTAGCTGTTCTTATCTTTGTGTGTTTGAACATGTTTGTGCAGTGGCAGACGTCTGTGTAATCTCAGGCATTTTGAAATTACACCTTTACAGGAGTATAATGTCAGATGGGCATTTATTTGTCTTTGCTCTCTCAGAGTTTGTAGAGCTGCATTGAGATCACACTAGATTAGAGAATCACACTAGGATCACACTAGAAGTCTGACGACTGTCACTTCCACTTGAAAGACCACCGCATCTCCGTTTTGTTGTTTACATACCTGAGTTTGTGGGTGGTAGCATGATGCTCTTTAAATTCATATGGTGGTGGACACATCCTCTGAATCTGCAATCAGAATGAATGTCTGTTTTTCGTGACACAAAAATTATACCTTTGTATTGAAACAAGTGATAAGTAGCCTCTTCCTTTATACTTACACAGGCTGCTATTCTTCTGTTTTAGAATAAGAATTTTTTAACTGTGATTGTATTTATACACCGTTTATTCAAGGTGCTGAGCAAAGGATCTTAATTGTGAAAAAAGGAATAGCCAACGTGAATTGACATATTGTCCTGTGTCCAGTGAGAGGGCCTTTTTTCACCATTTTCATTTTTATCTTGATTGCCCATCTGCAGAGTGGTTCCAGAATATACAAGTCAATACAAGTCAAGCAACAGCAAGAAAAATAAACCTTAAGAATTAAACACCTGTGGAGATATTCTCAGTATTGACTTTTTTGCCAGACAGGCATAACTGAATTACACTACCATTAGGAGAAAAGCAAGAGCACTGAACAATAGAGCATTTTCAGAAGTTATCCACCATTCCACAAAATTGTGTGTGATGTAATCTAAGCACAGAAGCAGAGCCCTTAATTTACAACCTTTTGCTGTCTCTTAATCACACCTGGAGGGTACAACCAAAGCATTCAGAATAATGTACGTAGGTGCACAGAAGACATCTATAATGGGCATTTTATCATGTACAGGAATGTAGGAGTGTAAGGGAGAACAATGCAAACAGTCTAGGCCAGCTGCTCAAAATGCTGTTCATGACTTTGCAAAGGCATATTCTTGCATTCACTCAAAGATAATCTTGAAGAGGACGCAAGTCTATAAATGTAGGCAGAGGAGCAGAGGGCTTCTGATTTGCGGATGATCTGCTTTAGTAGAGGTTTACAGAGATTAAAATCCAGCAATGAGGTGGAGTGATTAAAACAGTCCTTCAGACTGAGGATTATCGCCTCCTCTTTAAGTGTTCTTGTTGCCTCTGTTGAACCATATTGTGAGGAGGCCTTATAGTCTGACATAGTCCTGTATCAGATCCTTGTCCAGCAACTGACCAGTTTTTAGATGTGATGGGGAAAAAATCAGAATTAAGTAACTGAGGTATGTGAATTTTGTAAGTAGTTTAGCTCTGTGTAAGAACTTAAGCTTTCAAATATGCATTAAAATTTCTTTTGGATAAGTCACTCTTGTTTTTTTATGTTTGTCCCTCTACCCATTCTTCTGACAACAGATCAAATGCTCGTGACCTTGTCAACGCTCAGTAAGCTTGTCATTTTCTGCTTTGGTACAATGTATGTGTTTAGTTTGGCACTGTATTGTTGCCATTCTGTCTTTCTTCCATGGCTCTCCTGTCACATTTTGTTGCAAACAGCTGCTGGAAAATTGATTTAAATACTAGAAATCAACATATGTGATTCTGCATAATTCAATTGACTTGCAGATTGTAGGTGTTTGCGCGCTCTGTCACCATAAGCACCTGACACATTGCAAGATCTAAAAAGATCTAAATTGTATCTAAAGAAGTCTAAATTGCTAACCCAGTGTGCACACAAAATCAGGATCATACATTTTGTTCAAGCCTTTGCTAAGATGAGCATTGTAGCATTTCATGTAGTCAGAAGGAGGCTTTTGAGAGTGATAGTGCAGTAAAGCTTTCTGTTTTTTCCTTCCTTTCAGTGCCCTTTAACCATGACATGAATATTTAACTGGGGTCACTTCTTGGACATTGTGGTGTATGTAACAGTGAGTGTACCGATGACATGTGTTCTCTTTACAGAGACATACTTCATTCAGCTTTTGATAATACAAAAAGGTGATGGAGATGGTGTGATTTTCTGTGAGGTACACAATGCTCTGCCGAAACCACATCCTTAAAGGGCCATGCTTTCTACTTGTTTCCAGTCAGTGTCCTATGAGGTTCTTTAATGCATATATGCTGCTCTGATGTTCCATCTTGTGTGTAGAGGATACAGTTAACAAATGTTATTCATTAAAAGCATATAATCTGCACTTAAGGAAGAACGATGGGTGATTAACATACTAAAAAACAGAAGAAATAAATATAAAATTCAACTTTGATGGTAAAGTTGGAGAAGAGATTAAAAGAGCCATATTACAGATTTGGTCAAAGCACATTATTGATGGTGTTAACAGCTAATAGTTTTCTGGTAATTGTGTGATGCCCACCATGAAACAGTTGAAAGAGTAGTGTTTTAAAAGACTTTTATTTCCTGTCCCTGTGGGTGTTGATGTGGCAGCGATCATATCACACCTACTGTGTGAGAACTCAAACATCACATCAAGTGTAACCCACAGCTTCAATGCACACAGGGTCATCTGCTTCTTGCCATTTTAGTAACTGTGTATTGTCATGTGTGGCAATTAACTTTACTGAAGAAGAGGTCAGTTACCAGATGTTTTAAGGGTGTTCAAATAAAGAGTGATTGATTAAAAATGAGAGGTGAATTGTATTTAATGAGACAATTTCAAATAATAGGACTTATGTCATACGGCATAAGGTATTGTTGAATTCTGTAGCTTTAGCAAAGCTTAATCTCGCATTTAATTGGAATTAGTCACATCGCAGTGTTTAACTGTCTGAAGATAACTTTTGCATGGTGTTTCCATGAAGCTGGTTCACGTTGCTCCTGTGCATTTTCCTGTAACACAGTATATATCCTTGCCTAACAGGACATGCAGACTTGAAGGGGGGCCCCCTGTGCCGACTCTGTGAGAAACCGCGTGCCTTTCAACAACATGGGGTTTGGACGCGACCTGCGGAACTCCCACGAGGGCCTGCTGAAGCTGCAGGACTGGGAGCTGAAGCTGCTCGAGACGGTCAAGCGCTTCATGACCCTGCGCGTGAAGAGCGACAAGGAGTACGCCTCCCTCCTGCTGAACATCAGCCAGCAGGTGGACAAGCACGACAACTCCTCGCAGGTGGACTACAACAGCAAGGTGTCCAAGGTAGGCCCCGCCTGGCTGCTTGGAAGTGGGCAATGCTCTGCGCACAGAACATGAGGCTCTACTAGATACCGTCTTCAGTTCCCTGCCTGAATAGCTGCAGTGGGAATCCACAGCACAGGCTATGTGCAATGAAAAATTACATGCATTTGACAAATCTGTGGAAACGGTCATCAGTGACATCACCAAACCGCCTGGCTAACAGACACCTCATGCAGACAGCATACACTTATTTGGACGAGTTCACACATATTCAGTGAGGCGCAGGAGCACAAACTACTGTGCTAATGCTTGTGTGTGAAAGGAAATCATGGTGGTCTATTAGTTGTTGCTGGTCAGTAGACACCCGCAGATGTGATATGACAGAGTGAGCATAGTTGCTAGCTAACAACCAAAGGTGTCATTTTACACGGATAAACATAAGAAACCCGGCCATTTTGTGAAGAACATGTAGGCAAATGAAACATAAGTCTCTGAAGTTTGCTACAACAGCAGCTGGAATGACTGCATACTGGGAGTGGTGCAGGTGTAAAGATGCTGTTTAGGCTTTTGATTTGTAAAGCCGATCTGTACAGAATGTGCTGGTTTTGAGTGACTGCAAACATCAACCGGGCAGACACAGCACATGCATTTGTGTGGCCGGCTGGTAACTCAAGTCTTGTGGTTGTCTGAAATGAGAGTGCTGACCCTTGTACACACAGGTAACATCCTCCCTTGAGTTATATGTGAGCACAACACACAACTGCACAGAGTTCTTTTTTCCACACATTTTTAAACCACTGTTTCCAAAAGAGCTGTGTGTGGCATGAGACCTTAGTATATTGATGGTATTGTGCTGGGTTATCTCTCAACACAAAGCCCTACCCCTAAAGACAGACAAAGTAAACAATCCTATTCAGTAATAAAAAGGTTCAAAAAGCTCTTTTAATATACCTTAGATAACATTTAAATTTTATAGTAATTATTCAAAGTGGCACGTGATATCAGTCTTGACCCTATAAATCCGTTTAGATTTTGTCCTCTTCTGTCTATGGTGTGAAGTGAGCATCCCCTTATGCATTTCAGTTGAAACTGCATAAGGGGGATGTCCTGCTTTATTTAACACTGCCTTGATACTTGCGAGTATTGGTATACTGTAAAAGACCCCCCCCCATTCAAAATTGCAATTGTCCGAGCCACATCATGGATAGGGTGAATCAATCTATCACTTCATCTCTGTAACCAGCTCATTCATCCCTCATAAGAGACAGACTGGTCGCAGCTTTTAATTTCCTCATTGTTTTGGATTAAAGGGACACATCTGCTGCGGGTGTCCAGCAGGTCAGTGGTCATGACGTTAGTGTAAACATTGGCAAATTTGAGTTTTAATCTCAAGCCAACATTCAGAATTGTCTAGATCTGGTTTGAGAGTTTCTCTTCTGGAGTTTGATTGGGGTTATGGACCCACAATTGACCCGGGGTCACATCCACTGGGCTGTACATAAAGGGTAACATCACTGTAAATAAACTGGTCTGTAGTCTACTCTTGGTTCGTTAAAGTGGCATATGTTTTACTATTTACTATTTTTAATTCATATCCATTTCACTAGTATCCTACCCTCGTGCTAATGGGCAAGAAACTTCAAAGCCTTGCATACAGGCTGGAGGAAGACAGCGGTTATACAGTACACTTGGTTTCAAATAAATGTAAAAAAAATGTATCAGTATTTCAATAAAACATATCAATTGCATAAATTGACAGCCCACTCTGCATGATTTGAAAAGTCCTGGAGATCAGGAGGGAAAATGGAGCTGTTTCAGGGAATGAATCAGGTGCATTAGACACATGGAGTGTCTCATGCTGACATCACAGCATAAAATACAATTGTGGAAGGAAATAGATATTTCTTCACTGTGAAGCCTCTGCCTTGCTTTTCAATTTGCATACCCCACTAAAAGGCAAGGAGAGCAATGGCGTATTCAGTGTTAGACTTTTGTTGAAATTGTGCTTTAAACGTGAAGCCACAGCACTCCACGGGGGCTGGGATAAGCTGCAACAGCCTCCATCTGTTGGGGATCAGTCTGTGCCATGTTTTCAATGAGTGCGTATGTGCAGAACAGATGAAAACGGCCCGCTCAGACAGCCAATTGGATTCTGTAATCTGTTCGTACACTGTTGCATTTCTCTTTTGACATAAGTTATGAGTTCATTTGAACAGAAATTCTGATTAAAATTTCTCAACATTTCCAGTATTAACGTGGAATGTTGCCATTTTGTTTGTCGCGTTAGAAGTACATCTGAGTGAAAATTGACCACATATGTTTATAGTTGGGTAACGATGAATACGCAATATAAACCATGGGTTACAGAGGTCAAATTTTGCATTCTGTATAAAACAGTCAAAATCAGTGCTGACATTGCAGCTCTGTGAAAACCACTGTTGAAGTGTTCAATTGGTGAGCTAGACAAGTTTTGTTTCTGTATACGTTGGGGGGAAAAACTAAAGTATTCTGCAAATCTTCAACTGATCAGCTCATAAATTGACATTTTTATCCATTCGTAATCATGTGTTCATATCAGGGCAGCAGCAATCAAAGATTTGTCTTGAAATATTTTATCGAACCTTTATTTGAATTTGAATGATTGGAGACTGTATTTTGTGAGTGTGTCCAATGTGACACGTTTTCCTAGATGACTCTGGATAATTAAAATGATCTGAACGCAGTAGCCATTCACAGACATTCCCGATTTCCCCCCAAAAAATCTTCGTACAGTAATGGAGTAACATTACATGGTAACACGCCGTAAGATCTCTTGCTCCAGAGCATATGCAGTCTCACTCTGAGTCTCCCCTCCGTGCAGTCCTGGGCTCAAATGGTTCAGCAGACGGAGCAGCTGAGTAAGATCATGAAGTCCCACGCAGAGGATCTGAACTCCGGGCCTCTGCACCGGCTCACCATGATGATCAAGGACAAGCAGCAGGTGAAGAAGAGCTACCAGAGCCTCCACCAGCAGATTGAGTCCGAGATGCACAAGGTACCGTATGCGGCCTAGCTGTGGTCACTCCTCCTACACCTCCTCTCTGCTGCTGGGGCACTGACTGCTGTGATCAGAACCCAGCCAAAGAGAGAAATGAGGGCTGCTGCCAAGGCTGATTCGTTCTGGAAAAAATTCTGATGGATTTTGGTGAAAAGTAGCATAAATAAACAAGACATCCTTTGTGAGTGTGTGGTTAGTCTGTTACTTCAGTTCTACGAATGATCAGGCTGATGTTTAACAAAATGAGAGCTTGTGTAAAAGTGATCAAATGCATTGACAAGGATATTAGATTTTCCATAAGTACTGTATAGACCATGCTCAAGTACAAGTGTATGCTAAAGAATAATAGTGACAAGGAAAATGATTATGATGATGATGATAGTTAGGGAGCTGAGCTTGTAATTGATAGATTGCAACTGCACTTCCTTGGCTGAGGCTGTAGCACACATGAATTGATTCAGAAAAATACCCATCTTTATCTATAGATAATAATTTATATACCTTATAAATATGTCTACTATAACTGCTGCCACTAATAATGTATCCTAAGAAAACAAATCTCAGATGGCATCATCTTTTCTGCAAACCATAGCCTTAGTGTTGGAATACCTTTGATTATAGTTTTATGGGATGTTGACTGATTTCCTGGGATAATAAACTTGGGTAGCATTGTGATGTATTGATAGTCTTACTTGCAATTGTTTATTTTCTGTTTTAGGTTACAAAGAATGACCTAGAGAAGTTAAAAGGCACTTACAGACAATTAATAAAAGATGCCCATTGTGCCAAAGAAAAATACAAAGAAGCCATTGTAAAAGGTATGTATTTTGTCTTGCTCTGTGACTGTGATGATAGCTTTTCATGTCTTATATGGAATGACTCAGTGGAAGCAGTGGAATAATGCTTAAGAATAGCTCTTCAGTAATACTCATGACAATGCCTCATAATGCCGAGTAAGCTTCTGGTTCCATTGATGTGACTGAATTCAAAATAAATACAGTTCTGGTGTAGATCTTTGGCTTCTGATTAAAAAGAAAACAGATCATGAAGTTTTAGGATTGATTCTTTTTCTTACTAATTAAGTTCAATAAGAGACAATGAAGCTGTAGTGCAAGTCTAGATCATTTAATTCTACCATTATAATATAAAATAATAAATGCCTTTTGCTACTCCAAAATCAGAGGAGCAGCTTAAAACATCAGGTGAGTCATCCCTTGCTGCTAGTTTTGATGTTGAGATGTTGTGTTTTATATAGAATTTCCTGCTGTGTTAATTTTGCATGTTTCATGTCTGCATTTAAAGTTACTAAAAAGTAAATCTATTGCTTGTTTGATCATAGCTTATTTGGTGTGATGTAAATATAGCAGTTTATAATATAACAACACTCAATTTGGTGTATTCAGACTAATTTAGTGGTAATGAACATTTACACACAGTCCATTTACAAACAGTCAAAGCGTTTTCAGTTCTTGTTAAAATGAAAATGTGAAATGGAACATAGTTCTGCCATACATTTGCATGTTTGGTTGCATGTGGCTGACTGTAGCAGATTTGTTGTGTTCCATTAATCACTTAAGACCTCACAAAAACATGCAAGTTTACCATCATTCAGAATCCTTAAATCCATTTAACAGTTTCTTACGGCCCTAACACCTGTTCTTTTAGTCAAATAATCCATGTTACAGTCCCCAGTAATATCCCTGATTGTATGCCCCTTCCCCCTACCCTGCTTGATCGGTCATTGCCAGCAATTTTAATTAGTTTCCCACACTAAGAACAGGGCACTTTTTTTAGCCCTAAGAGATGGGGCTAATTATTGTACTGGCAGTGCAACAGAAAAGACTCTTATTAGGTCATCAGAAGTTGTTTTGTGGTAATGATTTTAATTTTGTCTCATATTCCACATCACTTGAATTTCCAATATGCAGTCCATCATGCCTGCTGATTTCATTTTTGACAATGCTATTTCTCAAACTATTACTCAGACAGCTCACGTGCATCTGTGCATGTCTGCGTGTCTGCATTTGTGTATGTGTGCACTGTGTATCATTGTCATTCAGTCTAAGTCATGCTTTGCACATACATTTTTCAAAAATATGAAATAATTCACTGTTCATGTTCATCTCCCGGCATTGCATGGCGTAAATAGTGAGGGGGGTCCTGTTTAATGAGGCCGATTATCGGCTTATTGTGGTGTGGGAATGAGCTATGGATCCTGGCAGCTAACCATATGTTGTCTGTTTGCATGTTACAGTGTGAAGGTGCATGTTCAGGTATGTGGGAAAAGGCATGCGGGACTAATTGCTGTGACGTACTGTTGTTTCCCCTTGTACTCAAAGTGAATCACTCCAGTTCTTCTGCAGAACGTGCAGTCAGAAGTCTATGACTGGATGTGCAGTGCTGGACGTGCTTTGGTTTTCTTGCATTTGGCAAGAGGTCGTTATGCCTTTCTTTGAACATAGCTCAATTTGCAGCTTTTTAGTGGTACTGCCCATTCTGTTAATGCCTGAGATGTCAGTGCTGACCTTTAGCCCATTTGCCACTGTTCCAAAACATATACAATCTTACTTATACCTTTCAATATTAGCAGGGATTACAAATCATTTGCTTTTCCAGTATTGTGTAGAATTTTGTTATTCATGTAAGGAGGACACAAGGGTTGTTGGTTCTGTGTTAGATGGATTCTTTCGAAATGCTGACTAATGGTTGTAATTACACGCTTATAATTGTGGATTCAGACACAGAGATAATAAACATTTTATGATGGTTTGGCTATTACTAAAGAAAAATGTGGAAGGTCACACACTCTCTTATACTCCACAAATGATATTAGTAATTTTTGTCAGGGGATAGTATTCATTTGCCTGGACTACATTATTTTTTACCCAGTGAAAGTAGTGCCAGACAGGTTTCAGTTACATGAGCAGTGTGTCAAATTAGTATTGACATGACAGTTGAAAGAAACAATGTTTCACAAATATAATTCCTTATCATGCTTGTCCACTGTTCACAAGGTATGATTGCGTAACTGTGTTCTGTAGTTTTCCTGCTTTACAAGTCACTAGCAAATAATCATGAATCATTATGAATCGTCGTTTCTCCACTACACTACAGCTTAAGCCCAGGAACTTAATGAAGGAACTTAAATACTACCTTGTGAGATCAGTGTGTTTCCAGTGTGGGCTTACTGCAGCTGAAAGTCCCGCCACTTCATAGCAATGACAATCTTCTTATTCACAGCATATATATATATATATATATATATATATATATATATATATTTTTTTTTTTTTTTTTTTTGCAAACACAGGCTAACTCCTGTGGCCCTGGGGGTACAAAAGGGGTTCAAGAACCAGGTTAAGCCCTTTTTTAGCCTGTAACTAGTAAGTGGAGAAGTAACAAATCAGCTGGGTTTAGGCATGCAGTAGGTTTGGCCCTAGTGGGGAAAGGTCATGTTAAAATTGATGGAAAATAAAGAAAGAAAATTATGCAGCCCTTTTTTTGAGTTGCCATTTGGAAGTGTTAGGCTCATCTCACCATGACAACCACTTCACTCATGCAGGAATGCTGGAGCATAACAAATGCAATCCTGTAATATACTGTCACACCAGCCGTGAGCATTTGTCACCACAAGTGACCCAGGGCACTCCAGTGAACTAAGTTCCTATTGGAGGATTGGGGTGGCTTCACTGATGTCATCTGAGCAACCTACAAGCACCTTACAGGTAACCGTGCCCGAGAGCAGTGAGAAAAGCAACCCCGGCTGTCATACCCACCCCTATCCCTGGTGGAATGCAGCCCATTTTTCTGCCACTGTGTGCTCTCGGTTGTCCTCAGCTGATGGTAGCTTAAGCGTTTCAACCACTGAGCAAAAGACTATCAATATCTCCTCTATTGGAGAGGTGAACTTCCTCAGTTGGTATATCTCAGAATAGAGTTTGGATGGTTTGATTCAGTAAAATCGTCATAGAAGCTGCAGGGCAATCTCTGTTTTGATATATGTATGTACTGTGTTCGGATATCATTTGTTTTAATTCCCTTTTTGATTTTCATATGTACATACTTCTCCATATATGTACCTGAAATCAAATCAAGGTCACCTTTTGTTGTACAGGTGTAAAAATACAGTGTCCCGGTCCCTGAAAAATGTCTGCGTCAGACAAAACTTTTTTTTAAATAATGCAAAATAGTCATTTGCATTTAAATGGCCAGTTTGCACCTTGTTAACGTCATCTCTTTGTTTAATTTGTGGTTTGACTCTTACTAAAATTACTGTAAAGTTCACTTTACAAGCAAGTGCAGTTTGGATAGATATGCTGATAACCTTAAATTTCTCTGGTATATCAGGTGGTTGTTTAAGCACATTTATACTTTTTCAAGTGACTGTCTGACATAATAGGAGGAAAAGGTAAAGTTATCATTTTAAAAAGACTTTTAAAATAATGTTTAATCTTAAAGGTTCAAGTGTTGTGGTAGTATCAAGCATCCTGCACAAAGGATTGAACCTTAAATATTATTTTATTGCCATTTGCACAAAGTAGGAGGACTGCATGTCACCTAACTCTTACATTCAGTAAACTTTGCATCAGATTACTCTGCTGTTGTCTGTTGCTTATTCACCAGGAGGTACACATCAGCCTCTCAGGGCCAGAATTCTTCATTTTATTGCTTTAGCCAGTTATGAATTTCTGTAGTTAACCATTGATAAAATTCTACCCATAACGCAATGCCAGGAGGCACTCCTTAGGCGAGGCACTTCTGAGGCAAGCAGTCGAGGACTATGAATGGACTGATACTGAAGTGACTTAACTGCAGGAGGCTAATGAGAGAAAGGGCAGAATAGGGCTTTGGCAATAATACCTCATGCAAGTATCTTTTTGAATCAGTATAACTAAGTGTTTACTTATGTTTTAGTATGGTAGTGCTTTGTAGTCATTTACATTTCTTCCATTTTTATGTGCTCTTTTTAAAGTAGCTATTCTTTATAGGTTTGTGGTCATCCCATACCCACTTAGCCAGTAGACAGTAAAAATTGTCTTGAGCTTCATAAACATATGTTTATGGAAGGGTTGCCATTTGGAAACCACAACACATAACCTGCTGTAATGGGCACAAAACCTGGACTTCTGGGCAGTGGAAGAAATTAATATGGTCTGAGGAGTCCTCTTATACTCTCTTCCCTACATCTGTACATGGTTATGTTTGGAGAAAGCCAAAGAAAGGCTTCAACCGACATTGGCTCTTCCCAACTGTTAAACATGGTGGTGGACCTTTTATTGTATGGCCAGCCATCTTGTGGGAGTCATTTGGGCTGATTTTTACTTTGCATGGTAGAATCATAGACAAATAGTACAAAGCCATTTTAGGAGACCAGGTGCACCTTATGGTGCAAACATTGTTTCCTCAAGACATTCCCGTATTCCAAGACGATAATGCCCCCATACACACTGCTACACAGATTCAAGAGCAGCATCATGAATATATACTTTATGTGTGTATATTTATTTTACTTGCTTGTTTAACAGGGGTGTGAACACAGTATTTATACCAAGACGTTCCCTCTCATCAGGAAACCCCTTACACATAACTCTGCAGTGACATCCTGGCAACATTTTCAAATGATGAACATTTTGAACTATGAAGTATTGATAAATATAAATCTTTTTAGCAAAGTCATGCCAGAAAGTATGTTCTTGTTCAGTACAGCTGTCAGTAAGCTCCTTTCCATACACTTTGATAGTCAGCAGAAGTGAGCAGAGCATCATATTACAGTAGTAAAGTGACTGTTAACCCTAGAAAAGTTCATTAAGTACCTTGTTATCTTAAATGGGGAAGAAACTAAATGACTGCCTTGAATTCAGAGGCTCTCAAAACCCTCAGATGAATTTTCCAAAGGAAATCTGACAGTTGGTCAAATTGCAACCCCTTAAGTAGATAGTACAGGATGACGCAATGTATTATTGTTTTTATTCTTTTATTGTTTCCTTTATTAGGTTCTAATTCTGCTCATGTACTGTGGTAGAAACAAACACCACTTTATGTTGTAATGGCTAATGTTTTTTTTGTTTGTTTGTTTCCAGAACATTCTGAATAGATGCCTTTAGAGGAATCTCTTTAATACAAGAGTGAATGCCTGTCTGATTAGTCATGTATCTCCTAAACAGATCAGTATTTTATCTCATCACAAAGTGAACAGGATGCCGCAATTGTTGCACTCTGTGAACTCTCTCGTCTTGAGTTTTCTCCTTGTCTGAATGTCATTTGTGTTTAGAAAAAACCCTTATAGTTCCTTTGCGTTTCCTTTATTGCTCCATCTTACTGTAAAGGTGGTCAGCCAACTAATTAGTAAAACTTTGAATGCAGAACATCCCGTTGAACCTGTTAGATGTTCATACATATATATACTGTGTGTATGTATGTATATATAATATAGAGAGAGAGAGAGACAGAGAGTGATATATGTATTTTTTCTTTCTCTTGACTCCTCTCTGTGGCAAATTATGACTCAGAGACATCAATGAAGATGTGTAGGAGTGCCTGGAGAACAACCCCTAAGTGTTTTCTTCTGAGATGGATCTGTCCGTTTGCCAGAAGGGAATATTTGAGTCAGTGAAATGTTTTAACCCTGGTGACCCAGAGGCGCAAGTGCACCACTTGGCCCTCTGCCACCTTGACTTGCCTTCACATGCTGCAGAAAACATAAATATGTTCCATCTGTTGCTAGGGGAACCCTGCAGAGTTTTGTACGTCCTTATAGATGAGTACATAGAATCCATTTATGTTTTAATTATTTTTCTTTTAACTGGAAATTGCTCTTATGCGGTGTGTTTTGGCAGCCATTCTTAAAATATGAGGTTGAAGTCACAACTTTGAATAAACAGAAAACGGGGAAAAAATGTAACTCGTGGCTTGGACAAATGCATTAATACATCAAATTTTTAAAAAAAGTTATAAAATGTGATAATATGCCAAGCAACATTTTATTTATGAGTGTATACCCTTTGCAGTTTTTTTCATGTATCATTTAAAATGTCCCAGCAATTACAGCTAGAAATATGCCCCTCTAATGTAATTAGAGTGAAATGTAATGGAGGGAGAAATCTTTGACATTCATAACATGCAAAATTGATCAAAATTATGCGACAGTGTAGCATTGTGGTTAAGGGGCAGGACTCGTGACAGAAAGGTTGCTGGTTCGATTCCCCGCTGAGGCACTGCCGTTGTACCTTTGGGCAAGGTACTTAACCCACAATTGCCTCAGTAAATATCCAGCTGTATAAATGGGTAACATAAATTTTAAAATTTTAAAATTTCAATTTGATCAGGTACATGAATGTAATTATAAATTGTTTACTGATGTCCTTAGAAGCATGGAAGGCTACGATGAATGTGGCAAAACTTAAATATATGGGTCAGAAGGGGTTAATGTCCTATACCCATAGTCAGTTTGATATCTGTAGCAGTTAGGTAGTGAAATTGATCCAGTTAGCATGATAACAGGCAGGTTCCTCCTAAATGAAGTTATGACAGTACCTGACAAGCACCTCAGAATACTTTGCTTGTTAGCTAGACTGTAGGGTTCTGTACATCAGAGTGAGAGAGGCAGATTCAATGGTGTCAGAACTTCAAACATGTCAGCCTTGATGTTTAGTCTGGTTATAACATCAGCTTGCGTGTAAATCCATCTGCACTTCTCTGTCCTGTACATTGTGTCAATACAGCAACACTCATGAGTCCTGCTACATCAAGGGTTATCAACTTGTTAACCTAACGGGAAATTCCTGTGAACAAAAACAAAAACATGCAGCTACCACCCACACATGCATGTTTGCATTAGGGCTGTCAACGAATATTCTAAATTCGAATATGTGTTCGAATTGTAAAAAAAAACCCGGACATTTGATTGTGAAAATTAATATTCGATTGTGGGGGGAAAAAAAGCAGCGCTACCGCGGCTGTCTGCCCCGCGAGTTCTCTTCTTTCACACTAGAGCTTTTGGTGCAGACCCGAATCCGCTTGAGCGGTTAGTTTGGTTCGTTTTGTTGATGTGAAAGCTGTTTTCCGAACTCGGGCGCGCACCAAGGGACCGTATCCGAGTCCTCCAGAAAATGGGGGTCTGGGGTACGGTTCACCTGAACTCCAGTGCGGTTCACATTTGGTGTTAAAGCTATCCTATTTAAAACCAGGAAGTAAACGCTATTGATGACATGTAATTTGTTTGACGGTTGCACAATCATGAGCGGAAAGGTGCATGCAATTTTCAAAAACGCTACCTACGTGGCAATTCACGCTAAAAAAAGTTTTTCATCTAAAAACTGTTCGGGAAATAATTGCAGGTAGCCACACTGTTCGCTCACATTGAGGGTATGCATGTATGCTCTGCAAAGCTGCAAATTCGTTTCTCATTGCCGCCTGTCTCCGCAAAAACCTCCTTATCCGAGCAGCTTGTATTACTCTCAGACAGCGGGACGCATTTATGGCATAGTGAAAATGCCAAACATGGTTATTTTGGTGCTGACACCATATTAACAAAAAGATGAATAAGAAAACATATAATGTGGCTTTCCATTTTTTTCCATTTTTTTGGCCAATTTTGACAGCCCTAGTTTGCATCACCTATTGCTTCATTACACTGATTTCATAAAAAACATAAACATGTCTTTCCTTGTGTGAGTGGTGCCTCAGACGGCCGCATCGCATGCTTGCACGTGTAGGTGGAGATGACGTGAAATGGAAGGTGGCGATTTATCCTGACTGTGCATCTTCCCATCCTGCCCCTTGCCCCCTTTTCCCTCCCCCAGGCAAGGAGCCAGAGAAGGCACGCGAGCGCTACGACAAAGCCACCATGAAGCTGCACAACCTGCACAACCAGTACGTGCTGGCCGTCAGGAGCGCCCAGCTGCACCAGGAGCACTACCACGACACCACCCTGCCCCTGCTGCTGGACTCACTACAGAAGATGCAGGAGGAGATGGTCAACGCACTGTGAGTGTCTCCTAGCGTCTAATTTCCACACGCTGCCGCTTCAGTTACGGCTGGGGACCCGGATTTGCATGGGGTCAAAGTCTGACTTTGCCCAATCAAACAGTATTCTGGTGCTCAAAACATATTTTCCCTATCAAAAACATCTAAATTAATTTTTTTCCCCTAAACCTTTTTTTTACGCCTCATGCAGATAATGTCTTAAATAATTTGATAATATTTAAGACAATAATAATGTTTTGGTAATTCAGGTTAAATAAATGTATATCTTAGTATACATGGAATCCTGCCTACCTGCTTTATGTTCAAGTCAATACAGCATTGCAGATTCCAGTGCTCTTGATCAGGCTCCACTTTTTGATTTTCTGTGTTTTACCTGGTCTTAATGTTGAGGTTGGTCTGTTGCCTTTTGACAGCCTGTTAGCAGCCATAGTTGGTGTTTCTCAGTTCAGGTTCAAACTCTTCATGTCAAGAAGAGGTAGCTTGTGGAGTTCATAGTGCATATAATGTGAAGACATATGGTCAGTAAGAAAATTTACAGCATAGAATTAATGACAATAGTTCAACTTAGTTTTTAGTCGTTGTTCCTCTTTTGACGAATTGAAATCCTGTTTTTTTTTTCATTGTTTTGGATTATGACAGTGCCTGTGTTTTTGGCCTCATCTTTTTTTTTTTTTCAAGCATCCTTAATCTCTGTTTTGAGAATCTGAGCCACATGGTAATCCTGCAAAAGAAAATGGGGAAAATGGTTTTGGAGAATTGATTTCTGTAATCTGATGTAGAGGAACCCATTTGTGAGAAGATAAGCAGGGAGCAGCCATGGTAGCAAGAGCATTTGGCATTCAACAGACCCTTTTTGTAAATAATACCTGAACGTTGATTTACTACTCACATTTTATCTTCCTTAACAGGGAGACCTACGTTGTTTACATTGGACCTATTACATATACATCTGGATTTATAAGAGAAACATAATGCATATAATGTGCTCAAAAGTAGTACAGTAGTACTGCATACACCTCCTGTCTCATTTTTCATGTCCAGGACTGTAACACTGCTCAGACTGCAAAAGAAATTGTCTGAAGATAAATGTGTTTTTAAGTGCTTTCTTATAATAAGAACTTCAGTTACAAGGGTCGCATTTTTCCCAAGGACAAGATTTTTATCTTACTCGAAATTTCATGTACTTGCTTCCATCAAAATCATGCTAGCATTTTCATATTGAAATGAAAGGGTAACCCTTTATTAGCTGGAATACAAATAAGACATAAGAGAGCTTTATTGTCATTGTACAGGACAACGGGATTACAGTTACTCCCCGGTATCAGTGCTGTGACAAGATATAGTAAGCATTAAAGGCAACAAGAATAAATACAAAAATAAAAAAAAGATGTGTAATGTAGAAAGAAAAACAAATGCTAAACACTTGAATGTGCCACAGCTGGTACAACTACAGAAGTGATACTATCAGTAAGTGTAGGAAGGTATGTAGGCATATGATTTTTTTGCTGTACCCTTTTAAATGAATCTTTGTTGTGTATCTGCTCTGTGCCTCTCTGGTGCTTTAGTGCAGGTTTGGTACTCCTGTAAAATAATAATGTAAAAAATGCACTCATGAGCTCCCGAGTGGCTCAGTCGGTAAAAGCACTCGTTCCGAGTGTAGACTGAACGCTATGGCCCAGGTTCGATCCCGGCCGTGTCACTAGCCGACAGTGACCGGGAGCTCACAGGCGGAGCACATTGGCTTCGTTCCGCCGGGGATAGGGGTGGGTACGTCGGCAGGGGCTTCGGTCCCATTAGCAACAGTGACCCCTGCTGGTCGATCGGGCGCCTGTGGTCCACGTGCCAAAAGCTGCATATGAAATGTCTTCCTCCGACTCATCTCTGTGCTAGCTTGGCTTGTGGACCGCAGAGCGAAAAGAAGCAGCGGCTGACATCACGTGTCTCGGAGGAGGGCACGTGCTTGTCTACGCTCTCCCGGATTGACAGTGGGGGTTGCGCAATGGGACCGAACATCGATGACTAATTGGGCATTCCAAATTCGGGAAATTGGCCATTCCAAATTGGGGAGAAAATGGTAAAATGACAAAAAAAAAAAAATGCACTCATCTGTTCATCGTTCCATTAAGTATCTCATTGAAGGGTTGTGTTCCCTTTTGGTCATTGGTTTTTCATGCTTTGCATGTCTGTAGCATTCAGACACTTGAGAAGGAAATCAGTCGTAGTGTGGCCTGACTGCTAATTGTTCATCATAGCATACTTAATGAGAATGAAACAGTTGTTTAGTTTCTTATTAACATATGCATTATTAACAAATGGTCTCAGTTGACTGTGTTTTGTAATGTGACACATAAATGAATAGCGCTCAGACACAGAAAATGAAGGTAAATTTTCAATGCCTTTAAGAATCCCTTCTTTCTCTGTGAGTGATGAAAGGTAGTATATTGCATACGTATATAGTCTGGCAGAGCATTATATTAAGCATTATATTTGTTGAGAAAACAAAAAACTTCACTAGTGTGCATTCTGAAATGAGTTGCAAATAGGAGGGTAGCTTTGACGAGAGCTACCCTCTCATTAAAGCTACCCTCACTAGCTAAACCACTTAATACTATCTCATACATTTGAAAGCCATGTTTAATTTTTTTAATGCTGTGTATGATAGATGTGAAAACCACCTTCTTTCATACATCTGCACAGATAGTAACAGAAGAGTGTGAACCACCAGGGCCAGCTGTCTCATACAGAAGTAGGGTTGGGCACACGTGTGGTGCATTTATCAGTTGCTGTGCATATAATCAGTGGTCTAACCATTGAGCAGTCTTGATGACTGTAAACCCAGGTAACCAAAGCTGAGGTCTAACTCAGCACTTCATATTGCCTAAGTTCACTATGCAAAACACCCCATTTAGTCTGTTGCATGTTAAAATATTCTTTCATTGGTGATATGTTTCCTTCCAGCATGTTGTGTGTGTTGCTGTTACAGAATGCACCAAAAAGCACACCGAACAAAGCAGTCTGTGGCTCCACCTCCGTGGCATTTGCAGTCAATACCTCATTCACAAGATGGTTTATAAATCATGTTTAGTTAATGATCTGGTTTTGTTCAGGTGTTTTTCTGTGGTGTATAATGGGAAAATGTCACCAAGTGCAGTGTGACCATTAAAATAACCCAGCTTCTCTATCTGGCACTGTGTGTTCATGAAAAATGCTGATGAGTTTATCAGTTAATGGCTGAAGCTCTAGCGGAAAAAAACAATTGTGTTAAAACAGACTAATCCATATAACACATATCATTAGAAAATTATGTGTTAAAATTATAATTAACAGGCTGTTTGTGGAGCAGCTAGGTAAAATCATGAGCAAAATGGCATATAACACACTGTATAACCTTACAGAATGACCAGTGAAACTGCTTGTTTGAGTGGGATGCTACCTATATTTACATTTGGCTGTGTGGAACCATTACAATAGGTGCTGTGCACAGCATTGGTTGGTATGTACTGTCCTTTCTACTAAGAGAGCCACTCGTTTCTTGTTGATGCATGTAACCCTGCCTGTTCAACCATGCCTTTTATCTTAGTTAGATAAAAGGCATGGTTGCTTTGCTTGAGTGTATGAAGGTTAATGTCTGTTTCTCCAAAAATGAATTTGAACATTATTCTGAACATTAAACTTTCCAAGAATATTATCTGACTACATTACTCATGGTTATGGTTTCCTACCAAAAATGGAACCCTTTATAATTTATAGAGTCCAAACTGAAATGTCCACACTGTAGAAGCGTGTAGAATTCTCAACACCCAGGCACGCACGTTGTAGCAAGCTAGTTTGCTATCTGTTGTCATTATATAGCCAGCTAGATGACATAGGGAACACACTATATGAATGGTAGTCTAATTTCTGGTTTTGTCTTTTGTACATGATGTCTACTCATATTGTTTTAGAAATTGATCAAGGAAAGTAAATGAGTCAGACCAAAAAGCAATTGTCAGATCAGACACGCTAGACTTTTTGTGGTCAATGGTGCTTTGCAGCTTATAAGAACACTGGCTCTTTTGCATGCACATGTCAGTCAAGATCTTGTTGTACATCCTGTTCCCTTTTTGACACTATGTTGTCTAGCATTTGGTGAGGACAATGTCAACATTTAAAGGCATGATTGCCTGGGCCAGTAAATGAAGTTAAGGAATGAAGTTTTTGTCTATATTGGCATTTTTCTATAAAGGAAACTGGGTTAAAATATCATTAATATCGTTTCTGTAAATAAGAGTATTACCACAAAAAATAATTAACTAGTACAAAATAATAATAAGAACTTTTGATACAGATGTCACAGCCTTCCCATCAGTCACTCCTGTAAAGCTTTTATTGTGCAGTGGACAGAGTATGTGCCACGCAGAAGCCACAGACAGATATTTGTGTTTCATTACCATCAATTTGTCTTGTTTTGGGACAGTTTATCTTTAAGGTTCAATCTGTCAGACCACTGGAAATAAATGCTAACTTTACTGAGTCTTCTGCAATGTTGTGTAATATTCAATTTGAATTGAAAACAGGCTTATGCAATGTTGACTTACATTGGGACAGTGCTGTTTAATTCAGACATACTCTAAGTCGTACAGGAAGGAAGCATGAGAGGAAAGCCGTAGGCCTATCTTTCAAAGGTGCAGCTGCGTTTCACTAGTCTAGACTGAAACCACAGCCTTTTGGTCAACGGCCTTAGTTGCACAATTTTTTCATGATGTTTCTTTAGATTTTTTTTTTTATAAAGATGTCTTTAACAATAAAGGATGTGCAAGGGTTACAGAAGAGGAAGTTCATTATTTACTGTTCCCTTTGTTATAAATAGAAACATCTCAAATTAAGACATGTATCAAACATGTATCAAATAAGTAGTGTAGTGAGATTAATCATTTTCCATAGGTGAAAGTCATGGTATAGTTCAAACCACTTAATTTTCAGTAATTTTCTTGTATTTGACTCCTATCTGTAATTTGCTTATGCATCATTCATGACTGTGCTTCTCCACCATTTTTTGTTTTTCAGGAAGGGGATTTTGGAAGAATACAGCGAAATCACCAGCCTTTTATCTGATGAAATAGTCAAGGTTCACAAAGAGATACACACTTCCATAGAGCAAATAGACCCTGCTTCAGAGTATGAACATTTCATTGAAGTACACAGGTATGTTTGAACACAGAGAGCTTTCGGTTAGAGATACCGTATGCATTACTGTATAAGAAAGCAACAGAAATCACAAATCACACCTCAGGTTTAATGAATAATGAAACATTTTCTTTATGTTTAGCTCAAGTATAAATTGATTTCACTGTAAAGTGACAGTTCAGATAACTTTCTTATGGAATGAATGCGAATTGGGAAGAACAGGACTTTTTTCACACCTTTTATAGCAATCAAAGAACTGACGTATTAAATTTTCAAGGGGAGCCAGTTTTCCCCAGAACAACACAAACATTTTGACAAAGTTTCAGTGGACTTCATCCTTGGCAAGCTACTTGAGGACCACATTTTGCTAGAAATTAATCAGCTGTCTGGTATTGAAATCGTGGTTGTCAAGTCAATGCTGTCTAGGAGAAAATTCATAAATAAGTACAGTAAATAGGTAAAAAAATAAATAGTTTGCATTTCTTCTTCTTATGACAAATTTTTGATTGACTCATGATCAACCCACATAGCTCGTTTTTAGGGTATCTCGGTGATAAAATATACATATTTTAATTTGGAAAGATAAAAAAGCAAAGCAGTGAACATTTGGACATAAACTAAACAACTGATTATACCTGAACAATTTTCAGTGTGCAATTATAAAGAGTGTGAAAATGACAGACAAAAACATGAAACAAGCTGAACACTTGTATGGATAATCCTTGTTTTTGTGTTATCCTAATAATAACATAATATGTTAATATATAATAATAATATTATTACCTAACATTATGAAAAATGGCAGGATTATCTGAAAGTGCAGAATTTGCAGATTTTCCTGACTTAGCGGTGTCTGTTGCTGCACATGAAAGCAACACTAACTCAATTCCATTTCCAGAATTCAAGGACAGTTGAAAGGGGCAAAATGGAAAATAGAAAAATTACAATCCAGCAACAAACATGCAGAGATCATCTTGAGTTTTCTCCACAGAATTACCTATACTGGACAGCTAGCTACATGGCCAACTTAGTTATCTAATTATGACAACAAGTCACTTACGTAACATCCTTGGATGGCCCATTTGGTTTCTCAGTTAGAAATCCAAGACCATTGTGTTGTTGCAACATAAGGTTATACATCAATGTGAAGATGTTGGTGAATTGTTAACACCCTCCTCTTTATATCCATGGGAATCCCATTGCCCAAAAATGAAAGAAACTGGTAGCTAAATATTTTATGAGCACTTTTGTAAACAGCTTTCACATCCCATTCATAAAGGGATTTCCACTCTAGGAACGTGTCCTGCATGTGGTTACAGGGAAAGCTGAAGAAGTGTTTTTAAAACATTTATCTAGCATTTTCAGAAAATGAAACTCCACAGCTATGAAGAGGAACATGTTCACAGTCCAATATCTTTACATTAATGAGTTATGAAAGCATGTCACAAAAGACTATGCTACAATTTTTAATGGAGAAATGCAACCCTGTTGTGTAAAGGCTATGTTAGTTAAGTGCAGGAATATGTAAGAGAATCTCACTGTCTCTATTAGCTAGGCTGTGTTTTCCTGTTAAAACTGCATTACTGGTTTGATTCAAGTCCACAAGGTACATACTGTAAGGTAAAGCTCCTTACTATGGGTCTAACTAGCTAAGTAAATTTCCAAAAGCAAAATCAGTAACATTAGCCAAGTCTTATTATGTAAAAGCTAGTGTATGAATGGATAACATTTTAGCTAGCTAATTTACTTTCACTTTGTGGTAATCTTACCAACAGGAAAGGTAGCTAGACAGCTAGCTACATGTCTGTAAACAAAAAAGGTGATCTCGTTTCTGTTGCTGCTCTAACATTGGGATCCTCTGATTTTCAGTCCATAGGCTCAATTTTTTTAATGTTCTGATACAGAGTCACTGCCAAAAAGAAAATTGACAGGACTAGATTAAGATATTAAGAGAAATAACAGGTGCTTTTTGGTCCTGGAATTAAATGAGGACAAGAGATAAATAATCTACAAAACACTGTTAAGAATATTAATAGAAAAGGAATGTGTGTGAATTTTAATATACTAGCTAAAATATGTAATTTATTTCAAATCTGCCAGAAAGCCATTAAATGATTAGTGATGAAGGTTGAAGTTGCTATTACTGACAGTGTGTGCTTAGTGGCCGCCCAGGCTGTTAAGTGCATGCTTCAGGAAAGTGGCCCATGTGAATAAATTCCTTTTTCAACAAAAGTGGAGCTTTGTCAGCATTTTGTCAACTATATTGCATCTGTGAGCAGAGCTTCCAAAAGCTACATCAAAGCCTCACCATACAGGCTCTGTAATCGGAACTAGAGGGAGTAAATGCTGCTCTTTCCATGAAATCTAAGGTCCCCAAGATCAAATGCAGAATGTCTTCCACCAGGTCACCGGAAACCAAAGAACCAAGTGTAGAATTTGATGTTTCACTGCTGGAGGAAACTGAGAACCTTCAGGCAAATGAGATCCTGTGGAATAACTTGACAGCAGACAGTTTACAAGCATTGTAAGTGGAATCATTTCATTCTAAACCGGAACAATGAAAATGATGTGGTATAGTTTAAAAAGCAGAAATTTCAGAAGTGACACTGGGCTGTATAATCGCCAGCATTCAGATTATGACGTGTCCCTTTTTGCCTCAAAAACCTACTATGACCCTGAATTATTTAATGGAATGTATCTATAGTTTTGGTATTCCTTCACCTATTTAATGTGCAGTTTTATGTACTGAAGTATTATGTAATGAATTGTGTAGAAGTAATAGCCCATTTATGAAGTCAACTCCCAGAGTTGGATTTGATGTAGCAGTAAAGCCATGTAGACATGAGTAGACATGATCACATGTTTAGAATATAACTGTGTGTGCTCATTTTTGACAGGTTGAAATCCACATCAGAAGAGCTTGCCCTCACCCAGCAGAGCCTGCAGAGCAAAGAGGAGCTCATGCAGGACTTAGAGAA
Source organism: Megalops atlanticus (assembly GCA_019176425.1). Classification (NCBI taxonomy): domain Eukaryota; kingdom Metazoa; phylum Chordata; class Actinopteri; order Elopiformes; family Megalopidae; genus Megalops; species Megalops atlanticus. Next base: position 24,735,276 of record CM032880.1, read on the forward strand.
TAAGATCGAGGAGTCCACCAAAACATGGGAGAAGAAGTCAGAGTATGTATATTGACACTACCACTCCTCCACAAGCTGTTGTATGGGGTCTTTCGCATAAGGCCAGCACTGTATTTAATTTAGACACAAGCATCTTAAAGAGTCTGGCTGCTTGCGCACAGACTGGTACTTTTAAACAAAAATGAATGTGGGTTTATTGTTCAAGGCGGTATGGACCTTCAAGTGGCAGCCAGCATATGTGATTATCATAACTGTCTTAATTTCTAGATCTGCAGTATCTTTTCAGCATCATTGTCAAAAAGTGTCTGATTCTACATTTGAAATGATTCCCTGCTCAGAAACGGTGCAGGGAAAAGGCAGTCAAACAATGTTGTGCTTCTCAAAAGAAGTTAATATAATATACATAATATATCGATATATAAAGTGTACAGTGGAAAGTAAAACAATGTCACTCAGTCTGTGAAGAAACAGGAAAGAATACAGATACACGATTTGACATATAACCACTTCAAAATGTTTTATGGTGAGTACTGATTGTGAACTGTATGCTCCTGTCAGATGTACTGGTTCCAAATCTGTTTATCTGACTCTGAGTCCTGTGGTAGTGAGTTTGATAATATGAAGTTAAAAAATAATTTTATGGTGTTTCCTGCAAACATGTACTAAAGCTAACAAACTGGCTGGCTACAACGGGCAGAATTATGAGTGATATCCCTACCAGAATTTGTTCCACGGGTAGTGAAAAACTCAGAACTTTGAACTGTGATGACATGCGGAATGCCTTTTCTTTTCACTGAATTGCTCCAGACCAGGTAACCATAAAACCTGAGAGAACTGTTGTTTATATTGGGCCAGAAGGTGTGGGGGATGAGGCTTGTCAAGATGTAACATCTTGTTTTGGGGAGGTCCTGTTGGGGTAAGATGAGGTGGAGAGACAGGGATTAATTAAGACAGTTAAAATAACTAATTAGATGGCCAGACTGAAAGAGCCAGATTGGGAATCTGACCAGGATGCCAGAGAATCCCCTGTTCTTTGTGATAAATGCCTTGGGATCTTTAAAGACCTGTGTGAAATCTCAATTGAAAAGCAGTGTTGTTGACGGCTCTGTGTCTTCCTCGGTGCACTTTGTCCATCAGTGCACGCTAGTTTTCTATGGGGAAGACTGCCCCCTACTGACCCACCGGCAACCTGTTATTTCCCAGGAGGCCTCCCATCCAAATACAAGTGCAGTCCGGCTTAGCTTCAGCCATTTCACAGGACAGGGTGACTCGCTGATCTGAGCGAAGGAAACAGCTCAAACTCGCCAGTCTGCCATTTACAGCCGGTTGCACATATTCCTGGCTACTTAACTGTTATTATTACGATATTGAATATTATCACTCATCACATGAATTCACACACTGGAGTCTGGACACAAAGGCGACTGTCAGCGAGACAGACGCCAATGATGAAGCTAGGGCTTGTGTAATATTACATGGAATCTGAAATATGAAGATAATTGTGATTGTGATTAAAATAGAATCCAGTACCAAAAGCAATTTGCTACACATAAAGTGGGTGTTATGTTTTAGCATTCAAAGTCATAATGTTGCTCTTTCTTCTGGGCTTTTGGAGGGATATGTCACAACTTGTTAAATATGCCAGTTAGCTACAGGTGTTACCTTTTTGTCAGCTCCATACTGCCAGAACTCCAGACAGTGTGGCTAGGTTCAGTCACATTCTCCTTTATTTAGGCAATTGAGGATCTGAACAAGTGCCACAATAATTAATATATGTATTTTGGAAAAGCCATAGTGATCATGAATGTGCCGTTTGGGCTGAGAAATTTACAAACAAGAAAAGGTAAGGAGGGTTTGGTAGTTTAGCATCAACTGTAATTATATTTATGAAGCTGAATTTCCTATTCCCATTCCATAAGTAACACAAGAAATGCTCACATTTTGTTTCTAGTCTGTAATTAATTTCTAAACTGACAACAGAAGTAGGAAAAAAGTGTGACACTCTGTACTCTTCATCTAAAGCAAAGAAGGATTAAGTGAGCATTTATGGGGGATAGTTTACAACCGTACATGGCTGCCAAGCATTTGATCCCCTCACTGTTTTTCCATCACATTCCTGCCATTTGATGGGGAAGCACAAGAGGGGGGACCTTATTTGGAAGTTTTCCCAAGTCATGCGTGTTACTATCCGAGAGCCGAATTAGCTTTGACAGAGAGGAGCCCAGCCGCTTAAACTGCAGCGAGATATGAAAACTCATGGTGCGAGAACTCGGCGAGCCACACAATTACAATGGATGGAGAGTTGTCTGTCTGCATTTGAGAGAGTGCCCAGGCTCAAGCTGACTGCATTTTTTAAGGTCTGCTGAGTAATCCTTCATAAAAGAAGAAGATGTCAGTGCAGTCTACACTATTGCCCTCTTGCTGTTAACACTGACCCCCTCTGTTTGGTAGCTGTGGGATGTTCCACAGCCAAAACTTCAATACTGTCTACTGTTTTTTCCCCTCAAGTCAAAGTGTGCAGAAATTCTAAATGTTTATAAGTACCCTAAACTACCACTGAATGTCTGTGCCAAATACCTTGAACACAAAAACGTAGAGACTTACCAAGTGTAGCCACTGACTCTTAATTCAGTAGCCTACTTTGAAACAGTAAGCAAAGGGCTTTGTAGAGCACCAGAAACAAAGTCAATGTGCTCCCAAGGTTTCTTATTGCAGTATTGTTAAATATAAGATAGGACTGTTAAATGAGAATTTAACAACACTATTACCTTATCTAAAAGGTAATGATATCATAAAAGATATCTCACAGCTTGGATTGTACCTAAGCTGTACAACATTGCTGTAACCAACTGTTTCCCCCCCCCCTTGCCTACTGTAATTTGTTTTTTATTCACTATTTTGTTTTAAGCTTTCATTATTAGCAGTTATGAAAATAAGTATACTAGCAAGTCACGACTTTACTGTAGTTTCTGACCTTTAATTTCTCGAATTATTTAGCATATTATTAAATTTCGCTTTGTTGTAAATTAAATGGCACTTCAAAACTTTTTCATATTTCCAACTTTCTCCAATTTTTAGCCAGGCGGTATAGCTGCTTTTTAAGTAATTGTGAAATATTTTTGTAATATTGTGTTGTATTTAGTACTTCGTCTTTCCTGACATTTACTAGCACTCTGTAATTTGCTCTGGCTAAAGCTGCCATGTAAATGAATTAGCTCGGCCTGTGAACTTTAAAACATCCCTTGTGTGTGTCAGCGTTCACATGCGGGGAGATGCATTAAAAGCCCTCCCATTCTTTACAGTCCTCTCTCCTGGTTGTGGGCCACTGTATATGTGAGAGTGATGGAACTGAGCTGTGGAATGTGGCTCAGGAATTTAAATTGTATATCGCTGTACAATCTGAAGATGGCATGATAATGCCCTTTCCTCTTTTATGTTATAGCTCCTTAGTGGATCCATGAAATGTGGGCGTATGCTCTCTTTGTGCGCATACTGAGGCTTGCTGCCCCCTGGTGGGAGTTTTCATCAGGGGATTCCAGACTCTTATCAATGTAGAGTCTACGTTGTAGATGGTTACAATACATTGGCTCCAGGAATTTGTTAGATGTAGCATGTTTGTGTGAGTAGTTGTAAATATGTCAGGTGTTCCCATAATTGCCTTTTATTTTTATTTATTTTTGTTTAAATACAATTTTATTACCAAATAATAAGCTCCAGCTCAGAAAAACGTTTTGCCGCCCAGCCTGATTGAAACTGAGATTGTTGCACAACAAAATGTTAACTACATAAAGCAGACGTTGTTGGTGAGCTTTGGCCTTAGAACTCACTTTGAGTTGAATCTGACTGAATGTGACCTGAGAGCAGATACAGACTGCAGATATTTATTATGACCAGATGTTCAGCTTTGTGTTCCTCACATTAAAAGTTTTGTCTCTGCCATTATTGAAGCTACAAGTGCTCTGATTTGCAGACCAGTTGTGAACATTCTTAAAGAGGCTTGATCCATATATCCAAAGCTGCTATGGGAAAGCAGACAGCACCAAAACCTGGTGCCAGCCAGAACCTAGATGGAGAACAGAAGGAACACAGGAGCTGCACATCTGGTCATTGTATATAGAGTATCTGTGTCAACACATGAGGTGTGTTTTTACCTGAGGCGTTGGGTTTAACCGGTGTGACATTGCTTTCCCCAGCGCGGTGCTCCTGCTCAGTCAGAAGCAGGCTCTAGAGGAGCTGAGGCAGACCCTGCAGCTGCTGCGCTGCACCGAGGCCAAGTTGACTGCACAGAAAGAGCTGCTCGACCAGAAGATGCAGGAGAACGAGGGCAAGGAGCCGCCCCCCGTGGTCAACTACGAGGAGGACGCCCGCTCGGTCAACTCGATGGTGAGCGCAGAACCTAGCACCGGCCTTCAGGTCGTGTGCGTTTCCTTTTAAATCAAGGGCCTTACTAGCAGCCCCGGCAAGCATGTTCAAATGGTGCTGAGTTTAAGACTGAAACTCAGGATTAGTGTCGGTATGAAACACAAAGCAAGCTTGTGAGGGAGGTCAAGTGTGTCTCTTTTCTTTGGAAATAGCTCAGGTTTCTGTGTTCAGCCTCCAGTTTCTTCTTCATGTGCACTGCTGGATTCTGTTCAAAGTTTTCCGTTTTAATTAAATGGATATGCATTGCTGTATGGCAGGTTTGTGAATTGTTTGAACTATTTGTCTGGTGTATTCTTGTGTTTGAATCGTTGTGTAAAGAGGACAGTTCTAATTTTTCAAGAGTTTACATCCATCTTTTTAGTACTAAGAAGCAGTCAATTTGCGTTAAGGACATGGCAGTCTGATGCTTTGAATATTGTTGACAGCTCTGGAATGAGTCTGCTGTTAAACGTGGTATCTTGATTCTGTTCAGTCTAGTCATACCAAATTCTGTATTTAAATTGGTACCATTTCAAGGCTTCAGTATTAATCACTGTCAGATTATCCAGAAAAAGTAAAATATATGGTTAGCATGAAGCAGTGTGTTATCTTCTCTGATGGTACAGTTTGAAATATTACATCTGCATATTGCCTACAGTTTTGCAGGTAGTTAGAATGTAACCATACAACCATGAGCAGAATGTGTCTTTGGCCCCCATTCTATCCTATTCAGTTTATGGACAAGATATCTGTTGAGCTTTGTGTATGTGAAAAGACAAACTGTTTTACCTGCTGGCTTTCCAACAGTGCAGACCCTTTGTCTCCGTTCTTTGGTCCCTGCAGTACGGACTAAAGTCTCAGCGCAGTGCTTCTTTTATTTAAATTGTATTTATGTATGTGAAAATGTGATTGGTACATGCCCAAATGCCTGTTACCGTTCCCAACGCAGCTCACAACCCTGTGCTGTTTGGACTGTTGGTCAGATATCCCTGTTACCATTCCAAACTCAGTTCACCACCCTGTGCTGTTTGGAGAGGGGAAAAAATGAGAAGTGAGGAAAATATCAGACTGCCTGTAAATAAAATACTACACAGCAGGATTTTTGTAAGTAATCAGGGTACGCACACACAATCAATACAAACACTCCCTCTCTCCCATGCCTTTTTCATCCCCCTCTCAGCAATCGACATTTAATTCATTACTTTGTAGAATGGTTTTGGTAATGTTTTGCTTCTTAATTATGGAATTATTTCTTTGCCGTACCCCAAGCTTTTAGTCACCTATTTGTCGACTTTTCCAAAGCTGTTTGCACTGGCAAGGCTCAGTCTTGACAGCAAGAGAAACGATTCAATGACGTTAAGCGAGGATATTCACATTCAGAGTAACAGAGAAGGGTTACCTAATGTAAATAATCTATGAAACTGTAAAATTACTCAAATTGATTAGTTACAGAAACTGATCCTTTAACTGCATGTCTTAATCTTATATGCTTGTTAATTGTACAACTCGAGCAATAGATTAGGGAAGTTGCAAACCCTAGAGCATTTAACATTGATCCTTCAAAGCAGCAAAACTGTGTTTTTCAGGATGGCTTTCCTCATGTCTCTCATGCGTGGTGCAGTGGATTTCTTTGAGCTGGACTTGTCCCTAATGGCAAAACTGCACCAAACCTTTAGAGGGCAGTGTGCACACACTTTTCACTCCCAGCTGAGTCTAGCCACTCAAAATAACAGTATTTTTGTCCCAATGCACCATTGTATTGTTGTAATGTCAGGTGAATGAAATTTTCAACATGAAAGCAGTCATGAAAGAATATTATGAGTTACGAAAAAGACTTTTAAACTTGCAGTGCTGTACGCTCTGCTAGCTCTAGTGGATAATCACATTAACACAGCCATTATCAAAGCCGGTCTAAGTGTTTTCTTTACAAAATGTGATGAGATTATCCAAGCAACATTAAAATCCAAATATTTTTTTATTGTGAATTATGTTTTTTATGTGAATATCAACACTGGCAAAATATAGCATACTTTTAGTGAAATTGACTGACATCTCTTCATTTACTAGGAAGCCAGACTTTCCCAGCTTTTGTGTTGTGTTCTGCAAATATCCATCTGTGCTGTGACTACATTTTAATGGTCTGATGACAACCACTTTCAATTTCCATGCTATTAAGGGGGTGATTTAAAGGCTTACTGTTGCGTTGCTCATTTTTGATGAAAATTGAGAAAGCTTATTCTATGAACCTGCAGCAGTCACGTGTCGTGTACATTTTATGGTACAGACAGACAAGTTGTCTGAAATCAGCTCAGCTCAGTTCTCATCTTTTTGTTAAGGCTGTAAATTTTCTTCTTAGGGAACAAACATTAAAATGACTTTCATGAGTATTACTTTCAACCTAAGCATCTAAGAGCTGTCTGCACTAAAAGGATACATGAACAAATAAAAATATGGCATTATCTAAGTCTTTTCTTTTTACATAAAAGAACCTGTTATGAAATGAGTGATTTCAATTGAAAGAGGTGAGTCTGAGTCACCTCTGTTTCAAGACAATTGTTCCTTTGCTCCTAGAAAAACTGGGCTGATGTATTGAAAATCTGATCTGGCCCACCTTGTTTAATAATGAATAGAAGGGCTTTTGAAAGAATGCTTTGTGACCTGTTGGTTAATGGCCATAAAGCCGAACAACTGCGGATAGACTCCTTAGGTCATTTAACTCACCTGAATGGAATTAGACAGTGCAATAGAACTAAGGCACCTTGAGTGAAGTGGCAGTGAATTATACAAAGGTATAATAGCAAATAGATAAAGTTCTCAAGGTAAATAAATGCTATTGTGTGAAAAAGATACAAATGTTGTAATATTTATACAGGCGAGCCTGCCAGTAGAGTTTTAGAGGTCACAGATGTGAGTTCATCTTAGTAAGCCCTGACAAGTCTCTCCACATTACTTGAGTTCTCCTTCTCATAAGGTGCTGAGTCTGGAGGTTGAAGCAGGAGTGTATTTTAAATGTGTACATATTGGGTAAATGATCACACCCTGAAAAATACAGCAAACTTACAATACAACACATTTGTCTGCACATTGATATAATAGGTTATATTTAACATTTGCTAAAAGACTATGTGACAGTGTGAATGAAAACTGATGGATGGACACTAGGTGAATAAATAATTATGGATGTTTGCTTTTCTGATGGCTTGTGATTTTACTGTCAAGTCCTGACTAAAGTAGAATATAGTTCTAGGGGGAAAAAGGAAGAAAAGGACATTTTCCTCCTTTAAAATATATGAGGCTGTTGAATATGTGAGAACGGCTTAAGGTTATCGCTTTAGCAATGCCATTCGCGCCAGTGCACAGTTAACGGCATACAGTGTGACAGAGCACTGTTGTGGTGCAGAGGGGATAGGGATAATTAGTCTATTAAAGGTAATGAAGGGGCTTGTGGGATTGAGAAGTGCTGTGCGTCCAGCTCCGAGACGCATCTGAAAGGAGATAACCGCACCGTGGAGAGCCTTTAGTTAAAGCGCTCTGCACGGCACGTCAGCAGAGGGAGCCTCATCAGTATGCGCCAGCAGTCTGGAAGTGTAACTCCTGTGATGTTTGGAAGCAGTCATTTAGCTGCCACTAATCCCCGGGACTCATTTGTGCCGAGACCCTCCTTTATCTTGTCATTACCTGGGCTTCATGACACAAGCTCATCAACCCCACCGCGCTCGGATCTCCCTCCCACTCCCCGCTCCCCCACGCTCCCCTGATCCCCCCACGGGGGGCGGTGCGGCCTCCTGTATCCATGGCAATGGGGCCGGCGGCCTTAACTAGCCATTTAATCCTCCCGATGTAAAAAATCGACCTGTCAGCGGACACAAATCTGCTATCTCGGGAAAAGGAGCTGCTCCGTCCTGATCCGGCACGTCCCGGTTTAAGCTTGTGCAGGAGCCGGGGCTGGTGAGGCGCTGCTGCCCTGATCCACTTGCTGCCTTCACCATGCCTGACGGGCCCGTCCACCCCCGAAAATGGTCTGCCGTCCGTCACACTACCTCCCCCTGTTTAAACTTACTTACTACCTGGGTTTTAGAAGCAGAAATTCCAGCAAAAGACTTGTGGAGTCAAATATTTTTCTTCATTTTTTTGAGATAATGGTACGCTTTTCATTTTATTTTATGCATTTGTTCTTTTGGTGGATATTCTTTTCCAGGGAGACTAACAAGGCTGTCATGGTGAGATACATTATGTGTAAAGCCCAGGAGTAACAGGAACAAGAGTGACTAGGAACAGAACAGCCGGAAGCACAGTGAATGAGTATCAAGTTAATAATAGCTGTTAAAATATAAGCATACATCAGTAATTGTCTTACCACACGTATAGTGCCAAATGGTTCTTAAAAGCAATATACATACATTGCACTGATATGCACATGAAGTTTAAAAAATGATCTGTAAGGGGTACATTATTTTATAGGATAGTCTTCACAAGGTGTCAGCCAGTGATACATGATTACAATGTTAAGATGCATCTTAACACCACAGCGGTAGAGAGTAATAGTGATCCAAAAGAGTTTCATTACACTAGGTGAGATTTAACTCCTGAGAACTAAGTTGCAGTCGGAACAGGTGCGTTTTTAGTCAGTCGGTAAGAAATGACCAAATGAGGTTTCGAAAGCTGTCTTTCAATCCATCGCATCTGGGTTAACCGAGTCCTCGACACCTAAAGATGACACAAGATGAACGCTTTATGTGTGTCCATGAACAGAAACAGTATTATTGTGTAGCGTGGCGGTGATGGTGCTTAAAATAGACTGAGATTATGTTCGCCTCAGACAGGGATCCGGCACTGTGCTCCCGAATCAGCCGAAGGGTAGACCGCTGCCCTCCTCTCATCCAGGCCCCTGTGTTCTCCATGAATAAGTCGATGGGAGTGCGTGGTGCAGCATGGGGTTAGTCGGTCAATGGCCCTCTCAGTGTAGCCCTGGAGGGTCCCTTTGTTCAGTGTACATTGATGGCTGTGTAGCACCGGTACGATGCGAAAAACACAGTAGCACTGGATCAGCATGCTCGAACAAGTGATTCTGTTCGTACACGGCTGACTACATATTTTCACATGTTCTGTTCTGTTGTTTAACACTTTCATGGTGAAGGGTGTAACTAGCCTGCCTTGCTTTGGGCTGTTCTGTTGAACGTGTACCAGGATATGTATCCTGTTCAGCTCCTTTTAGTCATTTTCTGCTTCGTAGTTTTGGTATTTTCAGCACTGAGGAATATGAAAATGCTTCTGATCGCAAATAAAGGGTAACAATTCGCTATCAGGCCACACATGTTACAATGTCCTTAGAATAAAACATATTAGTTATCTGAGAAGAATCTGAGAAGTTTGAATTTGCTACAAATTTGTGACAAATTTGTATTTGCAGCACTGTTTAAACACTTGTTGTGTCTGTTTGCCTTTCCCACAGGACAAAGGAAAAGACAGGGTATCAAAGTTTGACACCTTGCGTCATTCCATCGCTGGCATCATCCGCTCCCCAAAGTCAGTCCTTGGATCTTCTTCGGTAAGTACCTGCATCTCCGTAAATCACCGGCATAATGTCAAGCCTTTGGCACTGTCCATTAGCGGCTGGATAATCTTAGTCTCTGAGGACATTAAATTCCTCCTTCAAATCAAACCGCATTAAGGGTGGACCAAACAAGCCTCTGGATGTTTTAATGACCCTTAAAGATGACAAAGGATTTTTCCCCATTTACCTCAGGTCTTAATGCGATTAAGGCCTGTACTCTAAAAATGTACGGATTTGCCTGTTTACTACTGAAGTATATTAGTGTTTTCTTATCAGAAAGCTCTGCAGATCCTGTAGATGGAAAAATTCTGCCATGGAAACAATATCGCCAAAGCTGCACATTAACTGACTGTCGATAAGAAAATCAATGCATGGGAAGCCCTTGGTGTTTTATGGGAAATGGGAGAATGTCCGAGATGCCCTGAATTCAGTGTAAACAGCTGCATAAACAGTGTGTTCTTCCTTTACACTGTGTATACAGAGAAACTTTGCATTTCTATGGATATTCGTTCACCGGAATGAATCTGACATTCTTCGTCTGTTGAGCCACAGGGGACACTGTTTGTCCCAGAAACAATATAGTCTGCTCAAACAAGTCCTTATTGCCAGAAGTCAGCCACTTAAAAAAAACTTGCTGTCAAGTGTGGGGATAAAGAAAAAGCCAGAACTTATTTGAGTTTTGCTGGTGTTTGCATGTTAGTTTGTAGTTTCCTCCCAGGTCAATTCATATAGTGTTTGGGTTAAAAAAAGGTATTTGCAAGAAACAGCAAAGATAGAAAAGCTGTTGTTTTGTGTAAGTTGGTGAAGATGCTGACATAGATGATCATGTTAATTAGACATGGGCATTAACACACCAGCAGATAAAAACTTGGCCAACATAACCAGTAGGTTAATGGGATTTGCTGTAGGTAACTGTTGTGGTGACAGTGCGCTTAAGCTCTAAACTCAATGGAACTGTCTGTACTTTCTGCTATTCCGAATAATGCGAAAATAATGGTAGCAATTATTCAACAGGATGTTGAATGGGCCAAACATCAATTTAAACCTTAAAGATTACATTTGCAATGTATTTTCTGTGCCATGTAAAAACAGTGCATTAATACATAATATCATCAATCAAGTGTTCTTTTTTTCTTTAACTGAATACGATAATGTCTTAGGCTTTTTAAAATGTACATTGTGTGAAATGGTTTAACTGAGTTGAATAATTGCATGCAGTCATCCAAAAGACCCAAGCTGACGTTGATGCCATGATGCCTTATATTCACTTGATGGCTTCCTTTTACTTGAATGTCTGTATGTAAGGCAGAGCATTAATGTACAGTGTACATAGATTTACCCAGAGAAACAGATCGTTGCAAAAAGCACAGCCAAAGGGGCATGTAAAGGTACAGTCCAGAAAGTGTACAGCAACCAAATATAATAAGATTACATGTGTATACATATGTTAGTTAGCACATACTCACTGGGATGAAGTGGACACAGCAATAGTACCCAAGAGACACGAAATGGTGCAAAGACCATGAAAATGGCTATATATGCAGAAGGAGGTGTGCAGTGCGTTGTCTTAAGTCTCCTTCAGGCAATGTGCAGCTCCTTTCTTCTCAATGAAACATACTCATATATTTGGTTATGAATCTTTTATAAAAGGCAGTAGAACAAAATTAATGGTGTTATATATTCAGTGCATAAACATATTCATAATGTTGTAACTGTCTACCTCATAAAAAATGCATGAAATAGACTTGGTAGGCAATACACATTTCTTTTGAAAGATTGTGAGGTGCAGGATTTAATAATGTGCCAATGAAAAGTGTATAAGACAATCAGTTTTGTTTTGTGTTTTATTGAAGCCTCTTTGAAGCCTTGTAAAAGCAATGGAGTGTGGCAACGCACACACGAAAAGAATTTGAATTTTCCTTGGTCTTTGTTGGACAGTTCTGTTTCTTTGTTGAATCAAGACGGACAACATAACCTCCAGTTACCTTAATCTACAAAATAAACAACCTCAAACTTTCTCTTCATTTTCCAGTCTGCACAGATTGGGTGCCTACAGTGTTTCAAACTTCCTAAGACAAGGAAGTCAGCATTCTTTATGCAGTTTGAAACATTCTGTCAGCGTTTTAAGAATAACAAGATCTTATTTTGGCCCTTTTGAAATTGCTGCTAATTGTAATTAATTGATTGTAACTTGTTGTTATCTCTCAATTCCCATTAAGTTGAAGACGGTATCTCTGTGCTGTTTTCCAGTTCTTTGATGTGATACCAACTAGTGAAAAGCCCCTTGGAGAGCAGGAGTGGTACCATGGAGCCATCCCCAGGATAGAGGCCCAGGAGCTGCTGAAACAGCAGGGTGACTTCCTGGTTCGAGAGAGCCACGGCAAGCCGGGAGAATACGTGCTGTCCGTTTTCTCCGACGGACAACGACGGCACTTTATCATCCAGTTTGCAGATGTAAGTACTGCTGATGGAGGGTGAGTCAGGACCTGAACTTTCAAAACCAGGCTCAGATATGAAGAGAAGAGCTGCAACTCAAAATGGCACACATAGATAATAGGCATAGGTAGTTAATGCAGCTTGCATAACTAGCCAGCCTGCCAAGCTTAAGAAAGATTGAGGCTTTGCTATAAATACTTACTCTTCTCGAGGGGAGCATTCCCTGATTCTTGAATGATTTTTTTTTCTAGTTCTAGTTGGATCTACTCATTTAGCAAGGCTTTTATCATGCTTTCATTACTATTTAAAAAATTCCCTCATGAAATATTGTTAGTTTACTTTTTTGCTGTACACTGTAATACATGGATGTGCTTCAGTTGTGAGATGGCATGCTATGCATGGAAACTTGGGTTCTAATCGCATTACCTTTAGAAATTCTTCACCACCGTCTTCCCCTGTCTTTCTTTTTAATTTCCACAGAATCAATATCGATTTGAAGGCACTGGATTCCCAACCATTCCTCAGCTTATTGAACACCATTACACTACAAAGCAAGTCATTACCAAGAAGTCGGGGGTCGTCCTGTTAAACCCGGTTGTCAAGGTAAAGCACTATCATATTCACTGTAATTGACATGTCTGTGGGCTATCTCCCTCCACTACCGAACTGTGATTAATTTAGCCATCTATGCACAATGCAGGTTCCATTCCATTCGACGCACACTGCCATCTTCCCTGTTGTCCTTAACCTTTTGGTATCATGTGTAATTGTACTGGAATTAGCCCATTTTCTGTTATCTACACCCTCTCAAGCAGCGCTTTGTCTTTCATTACTGTGACAGTCGACGTGGAATGCAATTCAATTTAAGCAGGCCCTGCATTTCGTAGTTACCCCTTCAGCTTACTATATTCTACACTACACATTATTTTTTTTTCCATATTTTTTTTCCGTATTCACGGATGGCTGGAAGATATGGGGAACAATGGTGCATAACACTGTAGGGTGTTTGTCTTCCTCTTGAAATATTATAGTCAGGTTAGTTAATCTCAGATGTGTTTAGAGTAGTAATTGCCAGTTATCCTTGCTGACATTCCAGCTTTGAAGTACATTTTTAATGCTTCATTTCTCTGTCACATTTGCCCTTGGTACTTATCATATTGTCAAACACAGCAAAGTTCAAATTCCTGGCAAAGTTCCCCGAACTCTCAAAACTTATGTGCAACGAAAACTTTTTTTCCTCTAAAGCTATGATGAATATTAAACAGGCCTTATGTTTATTCACTTGTCATTTATTTAAATATCCACAGCTCATCGACAATATTATGTTGTTGTTATTAAGCATTATTTTGCAAGTCAAGTTTTAGTACAAACTTTACATATGTGTGGGGAATTTTGGGAAAGCAGCTTGTACCACTGTATTTTTAGGTGTAGTACATGGTTGTGTGAATGTAGTACCATAAAGAAGTTTGATCTTTAACTTTGATCAGTTTTAAACTTTTCATGGTTGTAGATTTACAGATAGATAGACAGACAGACTAGTAACCTTTTTGTCTTTTCAAAAATGATAAGTCTGTATTCTTGGTGCATAGCTGGGAACAAATCCAGTTCCCAAAAATGCTATCAAATATTTAAAGATCTGTGTCACAATGTGTCTTTTACATAGTATATATCATTGAATGTCTGTATCATCCATGAATAACTGAAAATGCGTGGCTTGATGCATTTTCTTACTTGATAAGTTAATTTTTCGTTACATTACATTATTGGCATTTAGCAGACACCCTTATCCAGAGCAACTTACATCAGGTACAGTTTCTCTACAATGTTATCCATTTATCCAGCTGGATATTTACTGAGGCAATTGTAGGTTAAGTATCTTGCCCAAGGGTGCAGCAGTGCCCCAGCTGGAATCAAACCGGCAACCTTTCGGTTACAAATCCTGCTCCTTAACCACTATGCTATGCTGCCCCGCACAATTTTTCACACAATTTTTCACAACTTAGTATTACCAGCTGACCTCCAAATTTACTCTGGATAACCTATTAACAATGCAAGAGACACTGCAATGAGTAATAGGCTAACATAAAAGTTTGCCTTCAGATGCTTCATTGGGTTTCATGTTACCAGTTCCGCAACATGAAACCCAGCAGACCAGACGCAGCATGCCTACTGTACTTCCTGCTTGTGCTGTGTGCATTTGATTACCCTGTCAAGATGTAAAAAAAATATGAAAACAAGCTTGAATGTAGGTGAGGAAAAAAGTGGATATTTTGCCATCTGACCCCTAGTGGCAGTGAAGCACCTTTTATGAGCAGTCCTACTGCATTGATTGACATTGACATCAGCCTTTGGGTTACTGACTTAAATTGATATCCTAGCTTTCATGTTAACCGAGGAAAGGCTGTCAAGAAAGGAATGAATAATGTCACACATTCAAATGTTTTGCAGTCTACAGTTGGCAGATCTCTCAAAGTCAGGCAATCTGCATTCTGCTTTTTAATATCATCCTTGGTCAAAGATACGTGGGCTATACTGTACAGCAGTGCTGTCCTCACTTAAACTGCATGTCATCTGACAGAAGCATTAAAATCTGTCTAGAATCTGCGCAGAAACTGTTCAAGTTTTAGAGATTGTCTCCGGCTGTAAAGCTTACTCAGATTTGTTAGTCACCGTGAGCTGTCATACAGGTAGAGGTACCAGGAATTTCTCTTGACATAGTTTTTGAGATTACTGAAGGAAAATATAGTCATGGCTTTAGGATAATTACTGTAGCATTAGTCAGAATGTCTCAGAACTACATGTTAGGAAATACCTTTAAAGGGAAGACCTGTAAAATCGACATGCCTGAAGACAAGTCTTTATAATTAAATCTCCCATAAATTTCAGTCCAGTTTTTTCAAGCAGCAGTTTTTCTCAATTTTGGGCTGTGTTAGGTCTAAGTATGGCAGCACAATAGAACTGTATGCGATTTAATGCCAACACATATGCCATCTTCGGTTGCAAAATATATAACGTGCATTTTCTGGGTCACATCTGTGTCAGTTACTGCTTGCATCTATCATTCTTTTCAGAGTGTGAGATTATATGGTTCTAACTTAGGTTTGTCACTATTACAGTGTCTACTGTCACACACACACACACACACACACACACACACACACACACACACAGTCTATCTTCTATCTGTATCAATCCAGTGTTTATGTCTGCTTTAAAAGTACTTTAACAAGTATTGGTTAAAGAGAAGAAACTTTTATGAAAATGCCCTATAACAAATATTCATAGGTTAATCATAGATTAGGACTCGAATCCTCATTTGACTTGATGGTATTTTACATAATTGTTTTATAATTGTTAATGTCGTTATCAATGCTTTGTTAATGGCCATTGTCATTAGCACTGTATTAGACGTAAAGAAACTCAAAAGGCTAAGTGCTTTTAAATGGTTTTCTGAAAAGCATTTGGCCACTTCCTGGTGAAGTGGTGACACTTGGCTGGTGGGCCCCTCATTTAATGAGGAATGTGATTTGGGTGCCATCACCATTTAATGATGCAAAGGATTGGCCCCTCAGACAGTGTCATTGCAGACATCAGTTTCTACACCTTACAGTCATGAGGCCATTTTTTATCTGATACAAAGTGGTTGGCAACAACTCTTTTTTTTTTCCCCAAATGTACATTCACTGCTTCAGAGCTGCTGGGAGAATGCTTTTAACTAAATGTACGCATGCCTTAAAGTACTTTTTCCCTTAATGTTCATTTTACATTTAATTTGCTTTATCAATGTGTTGTGGAAAGCAAATGTACCTTTTGTGAATCTGGTAGGTCATTCATTTAGAACTGGCATAAAGAAGTTCATTTCCTTTTGGTTAGTGTTTTCCTCTGGTCTGGGAGCATTCTCCTTGTCATGTTCTGTTGTTCAGGGTGTTTTTTCCCCAATGAGAGAAACAGCTCTTTTTTAACATAGTTCTCGTTTGCTTTTTCTCTTGCTTGATACCCCAGGATACTGGTTCTGTTTGGTTTACACAAAAAGACCAATTATGTTTTTTTTCTACAAAGTATAATACAATGTTTTTTTTTCCCCAACACCTTCATTAAAGGTACTCGAAATCCTTGCCAGATGAACATTGCTTTTTCCCAGAATCCTGTCACCAGATCAATCCATTTGGCAGCAAAACACAGTCTCTACGTGATTCAACCAGGCAAATTAATTAAAATGGTCATTTTCCAGCAGATTTCACTCTGTGTGTGCTATCGGTTCCATTTTGTCAGCGCTTGAATGGAGTGCGGCCACAGTTTCATTAGCTCAACCAAGGAGAAATTCTGGGGCTATTGAAATGCTCAAAGACCCCACTGTGATGAAAAATACTTTCTCTGGATCGGAAAGGGGAGAGAAGATAAATATCTTATTTAAGGTGCCATGAATTAGAATTGCGCAACATTATGTGGCAGGAGCAGGGGTATTTTTCCTGTTCTGAGCTGCCGGGTGGAAACTAAAATTTTATTAAAATCTCAGAATGAAAAAGGCAATTCCGGCACAGTGTCTGTCCCCGCAGTTTCTATTGTGCTGAATCTGAATCCGCCTCGCTTCACAGAAGCATTGGAGCTGGATCTGTGTTGAAGTCTAAAATAACCTGCCATATATTATTTGAATTTCATTTAAATTAGATCACATCCTATAGAGGCTGGGAGGACTCATGTGGCTGTGACCAAATCTTACAGCTGCTCCAGTGTCAGTACACAGTGTTCCTCAACCTTGCCGTTATTATCATTCTATTGTTAGGGAAGCATATCACGTTATCTCACATGATAAATAAAAGGATTCATGGTCACTTTTACAGATTGTACAGTGCAGAGGTTATTGTATTTGTTTTTGGAAAAAAAAAATTCTCCAGGTTTTATACCACATTTCCTTGAAAGTGCCATCATATTGATGCTGTGCCTTCTTCGTACAATAGGTAGTAATTCCTGAAAGAATGATCTGTGGAATGTAAAGAAAACAATTTTATTTAGTGATTGCATCTTGACAAAAAATGATCTGCACTCTGCAGAGTTCAGAAATTCAATGATGATGGAAGAATGCAGCAAAAGCCGGAATGCAGTTAAGATTTCATTGCAGTTTCAGCCTCTTTTTTTTTTTTTTTTTTTTTTAACAGAGGGAGGCTGTCCAGTGTTATGTGCAGTAACACAGCATAATAGGATGATATCTTAATTTGAGACAGCACACTACAAAATGCTCCATCTTTAACACAAGTGTCAGATATTTAATACTGTGTGGATAATAAGGATGAGGAACCAGCAGAATCATAAGGTATGGTGCTTTACAAACAAGGATTTTGGGTCAGTTTTCAAATGTAATGCCATGACTGTCTGTAGCAAAAACAAAATATTGAACTGAAGTCAAATGAAGAAAAGGTGACATGTTTTTGAGCAGTATAAAATATCAGCAAATGTGCCCTATAGTGTAGCTCATCATTACTTCCTTCAAGTGAAGTCTCTTGTATGCATGACACAGGCTAACAGGCTGAGCAATACCCGTGTGGAAAGAATAAGAATCACTATTACCTGAGGCTTCAATTTGAATAACAAATTATTGATTAACATTCTGTCATTCTCTGAGTGAGAGTGGTGGAGGGCCAGCGTCTCACATACTGAGTATGAACAATGCTGAGCCAAGGGAATGTTCTGACAGAACAACTGAAGGATTATGGGAGCACTGTGTAAGTATACCTGATGTCTTTATGTGTGTCAGAAAAAGCTGTCTAAAAGTGTAAAACTGCTATGTGCAGAAAAACGAGTAATGCGAACCAGAGGCCTGCATACGAAGGCGTTTTGTGGTACATTAGGACTTTGGTCTCATCTGCAAGTTTTCTGTTTGTAAATAAGTAAGAATGGAGCAATTTATCAATGCATGAATAATCTTTTTTTGTTGATTTCTCAGTGGAACCAATTTTCAGAGCTCTTAAGTGCATTTTGAGAATCCAGAATGAATATTAAATTTCACATGTGTCAGCGTAGGTGGAAAATTTAAATATGTGCTGCAAATGTATGCATGTATATGCCTGTAGATTTCGTGTGTGTACGTGTGTAATATGTATGTATTCTTACTCTGCAAAAGTGTGATATTGTGGAAAAAATGATCCATATGTAAATGCTTTAGCAATGGGTTTTCTTACAACTTGCAACCTCCAGTAGCTCAAATATTACTACGGCTGCACAGGCTCAGACTGTCAGGATGCAGTTTCCAACACAACAGTCATTTCCAGTCCCATAAAGCGACTCAATTTAACATGTACAATACACAAAGTGAGCCCAGGTTGTGACCATTACAAACAATCTCCCCGCATTCTGGAGTATGTTGTGGACCTGCTGAGTACGCCAACTTGCATATATCTTGCATCAAGTTTAGAATATTGCTTATCTTGTATTTGAACATGCTCTTTTCAGATTCAGTGTAATAATATAGCCTAACAATCTAAGCCAATATGGAAGCACAGAGAAAGTGAGAAGTACTTGAGAGGGTTGAGATGGGTCAGAAGGTGACAGTTAAAAACTGATTAGTGTTTGTGAATTTCTTGGTTGACGTCTTTTGTATTTGAATGCCGATGTGAATGATTAAACCTTGGTCCACAAATGATCATCCCATTAGACCCCTGCTTGCTGATGCTACTATTTGTTTCACACTTGAAGGGTACATTTTTAATTGGTAGATGGTTTGTATATATGATTACTGTTTGGCTGAGCACATTGATAATTACAGCCCATGATGAGCTGTGCACTGTATACATGAAGCTTCTCCTGCATTTACTATGTCATTATTTTAAAAAGGAAATATTTTAATATGCTGGAATACACATGGAATTATATAATATTTTCCCCCTGATGGCTGACATCTGGTCTTATGTTTTCATTCTGTTGAATCACTTATGATTATTATTAATTTTCAGTAACAATGGTATGTAGAAGGGAAGGTTAATTTCAGGACTCGGATTATAAAGATGACTTTTGCATGAAATGGTTTCAATGACCAGTCTGCTATCTGCCTTCATTCCTTCGCCTGTCATTAAACTGTCATGTATTCTGTTCAGACTCCTTTTTCCTTAATTAAAATTCGGGTTCTGGGAGGGAGCAGTTGGTGGTGTTTGTTTCCTTTTCCTTCTGTGTTTGTGTTCCACCTTCCTCTGGGGCTTCTCCCCATGTTATTATTCAGGCCAGAAAGTAAAATGGTGAGGCAAGGATTAGGCCCGGTAACACTGAGTGTTGAGACAAATTGAAATTGCAGAGGAGGCAATGTTAGATGGCTGAATGATGCGAGTAAATGAACCCTGTGTACCCCAGGCATGCATACTTGATCACACGAAAGCAGTATTTGATTAAAAAAAGTGTGCCCTTGATTTGCTCATTCAATTAAGGTAATTTTCATCTGAAAGGCTAGCAACATACAGGCAAATAAAACACACTGTTTTAATTGAAATAATTTCCCATTTGACACACTCACCCTTGTGTGTGAGTGTGTGCGTGGATGGGAGGAATTCAGGAATTCTGTCCTTTCAAATATTGATCATATGTATATCAGGCTGGCAAGATCTTACTAAACGGACACATTCACGACCACCAAAATATTTCATATATTCACATAAAACACCACATTTGCATGGCAGTGAAACAGCAAGAACTTAGAACAGTTCATTTTTATCACCACCCCATGCTTTTTGACATTTTATTTGAACCCAACTTTTAATTTTAAATGGCTACCACTAGTATTGACAGGGCCTTTTTTCACAGAAGAAAGTGCCTGATCTCAAAGCCTTGTGTTCGAATGCAAGCTGAGGCACTTGTCTTTAAGTGCATTAAGTATATTTTGAATTTTGTCAGAAATAAGGAAATGTGCATTTGTGAATAATTACAACGGAGTACTCCTGCTTCACACACATTCATTATGTGAAAGGTTTGTAAATATGGCACCATTCATAAACTGTTGATGGTCTCTGACTGAGTAGCAGAGGTTTTTCAGCAGAAGCTCTCCAAATAATAATTTGCTTCAGTGCTATAAATAGTTTCCTGCCTCTTTCAAAGTGCCAGGCAGAGAGATGTCTTTAGATTAGTTGTCAGCTATCCTTGCACAAGGAATTGGATTGGATATGTGGATATCACCTAAAATGGAGTACAAGATGCCAGTTTTAAGGAAAACATGATTTGTTTGTGTGCAGACCACCTACGGTGCATTACAGGTTACAACTGAGTGAGAATTTAAACACAAAATGCCAATTATGTTGAAATACAGAGGGAAATTATACATTATCCTGGTGCGTGTGGATTTCAAAGTGCATTTAGCACAGTTATTCATAACAAAAAATGGGTAGTTACATATTTAATTGCTGTATTGTACCATGGAAATTGTCATATTGGTCTGTGAAAAGTGATATTATTTTTTTCCTTATATTTATATTTATGTTTTTCATGTTTCACAGCAGTATTCTTAACTAAATTTCTTCTGTCTCTGCTGAAAACAGGTTTGCCAGCGAAACAATCTAAATCAGTTAAAGTGATTGGAAACATGCATTTGTGTTATGCATAATGTGTGATTACTTTTGTCGTTAAAGAATTGTCACATTACAAGGCATTATGGGGTGTATTTCAGAAAATGAATTGTCTGAGAACTGATTGCATTTAATGTCAAAATCCATAAAATAAACATTGGTTTCATTTTCCTGTGTGCATACAAGTTTTTGTAACATAACATGGCCTTGGATAATAGGTAATTATAGTTGGTCAATTCAAGCTAGTGTTCAATGAGCATCTCATTTCACTCTGGGAATTACTAATTTTATTGGAAAGAAAACCAACATACACAGGAAGCTTGAAGAGAAGATGAATTATGTACTCCAGAAATGATATCGAATGAAATGAAATGACATGAGTGTTTCATTGTTTATTTTTGTAGCAGGTACTTTTATCCAATGAAACATACAATGTTTACAATTTTTCATCATACACATTGCGTATTATATTTATTAAGCTTTTGTTTTTATTGAGGAATCCAGGTAAAGTTCTTTGCACAGTGTCCTACCCAGGACTGTAACCATTACACTGTACACCTCTTATGTTGAATCTGCTACAGTTAATATAACTACCTCCCCTGTGCTAGCACTAATCATTAGATTAAATCAATTAACGTACAATTGCAAGTCAGTGTAGCAATATTATAAGATGACTTATAGGATGCTGTGTATGTCACTCTCCAAGAACAGTCATGCAGATGTAGTGACAGCTTGACAGCTCATTGCACCCAATGGTAAAAGAGGAATCCAACAAAAAGTTATCACACTTTCATTAACCCCTCTGTATTTCCTCTCAATGCAAGATTTCTCACATGGTTAGTTGACAAAGTAGACAGCATTGAAATTGAAAGAAAAAGTATTTATTCTTAGTCTTTCAGTTTTACTCTCATAAGGCATTAGTTAATGAGCTCAAGACAACTGTCTGTATTGTCTTTAGGTTTCAAAAGTTGTGCGACAGAGATTTGTATTGCATTTTTAAGTGGTACTAGTTGAGTTTCAGCACTGGGGATGGGTCATATTAATTATCCACACGTAAAATGGGGCTGGAACCCTAATGTTTCCAGCTCATGGAGGGACCAGGATATATTTAAATGATGGCATCAAAGCCTGTTTGCATCCTCATCAGGACTCTTAAGAGTGAAAACCACTGTGCTGTTTGAAAGACAGGATCTTCTTTTGTCTTACCCCATAGGGATTATGCCAAGCGCATTCATCAGAAATGTGAGGTCCTTTTCTATAGTTTCTGGAAAAACACACCGCATGCTTCCCTAGCAATCTGACTTCATTAAGCTCTCCAATTCATTAAGCATGTGACCAGCTGAGCAAGTTGTGCCGTCTATTTCAGGTTACGTCTAGGTCTCATGCACAGTGTTATACAGGAAATTGGTTGAAAGAACCATATGGGACATTTCCTGTGGTGTGATTATGATTGTGTGATGGCCACTGGCAAATGAATCAGTGGAATAGTTTTCTGTTGGTCTTCAGATCCTTCAAAACTAAGCAGCTTTGCACACTATTTGGTTCCGAACTGGTTACTGCCCGATTTCCTGTCAGAAGAGTTTTTTTTCCCCCCCTGTACATCAGTTATCCAATGCATTTGTTTTCTGAATGTAATTTTGTTTCTTGTTTTTTTTCCCAGGATAAGAAATGGATTCTCAATCATGAGGATGTTATACTTGGAGATTTACTGGGCAAAGTAAGTACCGCCGAAGTATAATGAGGTTGAATCAGACATGGTGTTAAAAGCAAAATTAGTTTGCAGTGTGAAGTGAAGCACCATAAATGCAGCATTAAGGCATAATTGCAACAGTGTTTCAGGTTTGTAAAATTTTTCCTATTGGTGTTTTTCCAAAGATTTTAACTTAAAAGACCCAATGTGTAAATATCTAGCTATCATTCCTTTTATGTTTTTTGACTTTTTGTTTTTATGGGTTTGGTCAGTTCTGTATTTTGCATGAATTTGCATGCACTTGTACTATTATTTTAACAAATCTAAACTGTGCCAGTAACATTATGCTTAAATTATAGACATCTCTGAACTTAACAATAGTGAAGGTCCTTGCTTATTTTGCAATTGCTTCAAGGGTAACTTCGGGGAAGTTGTCAAGGGAACTCTTCGAGACAAAACTCCAGTGGCAGTGAAAACCTGTAAAGAAGACCTTCCACAAGAGCTGAAGATCAAGTTCCTTTCAGAAGCCAGGTGGGTTTCTTTTTATATTCACTGCTTAATTTTATATGGGTATACCAGACCCACGCCAGGGGGAATGGGTTACATAAAAATAGCAGGTGACTGCCGACTCCCAAAAATGATGGATGTTTCTGATAACTGGTGGAACCGTGTCTGGAAGCGAACAGATTCAGATCCATAAATGGATGATTGGACACGCAGCTCTAACTCCAGCGACTCTTCGTCATCTGTGTCTGGGCTGTCACCGGCGTTGTCACTGGCGCTGGTTTGAATGAGCGACTTGTTTGTAGCAGCTGTTTTAATACATTTGGCATTGGGCTCGTTGTCAATATGCCTCTGGAAGCGCTGCAGAAATGAACCCCCTTAGCAAATGGTATTCATGGCAGGATAAAAGGTGTAAACTTTATTTCACAGCAGCAGCTGAACAGCTGCTGACTCTGGCTCCGTGGAGGGAAAACAGCGCTGGGTTTATAAGCACTTCCCCAGCAAAAGGAAATCCACAGAAATGAGTCATGAGAACTTTGGCTATGGTGTTTACCGAAGGATGCATCAAACCATCCCAACACCATGTAACCCAATTTAGATAGTGTGTAGATACTGGAATCAATGACCTCAAATTTGAGATTACTGCAAATAAAATAGCTTTGCATTTTCAAGAAACAGGGACTTATTTGCAGCAGATTGGTGAGATGGCGTATTATAAACTATGTATACACCCACTGTATGTGCGACGGTACTCTGTAGGGGTCTTTCTGTGCCCTCCCCATGTCTGTACAGGGTTGGTAGCAACCCAAAAGAAACACAAAATGAAAAAGGACTAGTATTTTGAAATAAATAAATCACAATTAAAATGGAGTCTACTTTTCATATTAGGAGTGTCTTTTTCAAAACTAATTACCTGTACATTTCTGCTATGTAAGACGTTCTAAAATCAGCGTATGTGATTTTAATATGTGAGTTTCTAAAGCAGCATTACAATTCTAACAGATTTTGAAAGAGGTCGATTGGCACCTGAATTGCAGTTGCATCAGTCACAGAAATGGATCTGTTATGGAATGGGCCATGGGAGTCAGTGGGTCCAATTACAACTCTGTGGGGTAGAAGCCATTAAAGGTAACCAGGTGCAACCTATGGTGCAAACAGTGTTTCCTCAGGAAATTCCCTTTTTCCAAGATGGTAACCCCGGCATATACACTGCTTGAATATACATTCAGGAGTGGTTTCATAAACACCAGGATGAACCTGAACACCTTCCGTGGCCTCCCCAGTCACCAGATCTGAATATCAGTGAACTTGTTCGTGGAGTAGATTTCTACCTCCTTCACCTCTCAAAGAAATGAGAGGGTTTGCATTTGAAGAATAGTCCAATATCCCAACAGTTCAAAACTTGTGTAACAGCGCTCCAAAAAGGGTTGAAGCTGTTCTGAAGGCAAAGTGCAGCCCAACACCATATTAGTGAATAAGTATTCATATATTGTTAGGATTGTGTGTGTGTGTGTGTGTGTGTGTGTGTGTGTGTGTGTGTGTGTGTGTGAGGGAGAGAGAGGTTTTTGGACATGGTGAGTTGAGAAATCATAATCATTTATTCTTTGAAAAATCCCCTTTGAGTTGTGACCTGGCAAACATCAACTGAAACAGAAATACTGACCTTGACTTGAAAAATAACCCCAATTTTATTTCTACCATCATGTGTAGCACCTCATTCGACCCATGATGACTTTTGGTTTCAGGCCCCCCAACCTTTCAGTAATACCCTTTGTAATGGGAAATTCTACATTTGTGCCAAGTTGCGGACAGGATAGCTCAGGAGGTGGCCCTACTAAATCTTCTGTATAAGGGATCAAGAAAAGGATTTTGGTACCCACTAATTCATGATTTGTGTAATGTTGTCATTGTATTTGTTAAATGTATTGCAGGTATTTACTTTTCTGAATTTAAAGTACTGTGCTCACATATTGCTCACAACACTTGCATTTTCCTCAGGTTTTGGGGGTTAAGAGAAGCAATGTATTTACTGTGAAGCTACATTTACTCTGAGAATTGTTTATGCCATGATGTCGGGTTTGTAAAACAACTCTCATATGAAGAAAACAGTAAACAGATAAGTTTAACAAAGTTTAAGTTCTTAAGGGATTCTCTGCAAATGAAGACCGTTACAAGAGTGATAAAAATTCTTCTCTAAATTCCTTCTGAGGCTAGCTGTTAAGGGTGTGGTTCTATTGTATTTGATTATTCTGAATTTGAGATTGTTTGTATTACATTTCTTTGTGTACTAATATACAAACAGTCTATTGTACCTTTGTGCAAACAAGGCAAAAGCTCCTGTTAACTTGGAAATAGGAGCATATGCTTCTATTTTTTAACAGTAATACAAACAAGCTAAAACCTTTTTTTTTTTTTTTTTTTTGCAAAATCTCCCCAAAACATCTTGCTTATGTTTTCTAAATCAAGCCAGGCTTTTTGCTCCTCAGATAACTTGTTCCATGTAAGATTAGACTGCCCTCTGAAGAGCCCCTGTTCTTTGCTAAGAGCATATTAATTGACCCCATGAACTTCCTGTTTTGAAAAGCAAGGGCTTCATTGAGGCTGAATATCTGTGGTTCCTCTAACAGATTAAGTCTTTATTTCCACAGACAGGGATGTGTTCAGCAAATGTTTAGCAAGTGGAGTTAAATTTAGCTGTATTCTGAGAGATGGAGGTCACATGAGCTTTTCCTCATGATAACACTATGGGACCTATTCATGTTCTGTTCCATCTATTTTGCAATTGAACAGCAAAGTAAAATGTTACTGGATTTGTACATTCGCAAAATAAATATGCCTTGAATTTGTTTGCTGTAGGGATATTCTTTTTAAAATGGAATTGACCATCATAGACCATCCTTTTATGTATAATGACTTCCTATTATGAAGGCTGTATTAATATGAATTAATATATGTATTCTCATGAAATCTCTTCACAGGATCCTTAAACAATATGATCACCCAAATATTGTGAAGTTGATAGGTGTATGCACACAAAGACAGCCTATATACATCGTGATGGAGCTTGTGCCAGGTAAGTAAATTCTTACTGCATATTTTCCTTCTCTCTCTTATTCTCTGCCTCTCACACATACCCCCTCCCTCCCTCTTTCTCTCATCTCTCTCTTGCTCTCTCTGTCTATCTCTGTATCTCTCTCTCCTTGCTCAGTCTCCCAAAACAGGTGGGGCTCTTAGCTCTTTTTGCAGTATCAGTTTTATTAGGCTGAGGTTTGCAATGACAGTTATTAATAAATGAAAAAGCACTGGATCAAATTGTGTCTAGGATATCAGTAGGTTCTGTTGCATAGGCATATGGCTGATGGATGTAGTAGTAATATATGTAAAAGGGAAGATACTGGGCTGTCAGGCTGACATTCCGGATTGTATAAAATTTATATCAGTAAAGCAGTGGTACATGGAAGAATCAACTAGCACAGCAAAATGTGGTTTTAATAACAAGTTACCTGAGAGGAAAGAGTTAACTTTGTGTTGCACACCAAAGAAAAACATACATCTGATCTGTGCTAACAATAATTTAGAAAAATCCTAATTAAAAAGTTCTGAAATTGGTTTACAGAACTAACAGTAAAGAAGTAAGGACATCTCAAGGATATCTCCACACTGAAGATTTAATTTGTATTTCCCGGCCATCATTTGTCTCTAGCCTGGCTCGTTCTTGAATCATTTAGCACACAGAATGTCAAGCACGGGGCAAGAAAAACCATCTGCCGGCATTGAATGTTTGCTTTTGATATGTAATTGTGTTTTTGTATGTAATTCTGTTTTGCTTGGAATTTAATTTAGGACAATAAATAAAAAATGGTACTTGTTTCTTTCCAAAATGGAAGCAGTGATCTCATTCCTCTCACAGACAGCAGCTGTCTATGTTGTGTCTGTGTCTAGTCTTCCTTACGGTAGCTCTCTGTGAAACGGGTAAACTGAGCAGAAGGGCCTCTCACTGTGATCTACCTCACCCGCTTTTATGGGCTGACAAAGGAGAGACTGCAGAAAGAAGCACTGTTTTAACATGGAAATCATCATCATCTCTCACAGTCTATCAGACACAAACACGTTGGCCAAGGCAAGCATATCGAATTGAATTAGCTTACCTAGTCCACAAAATGAGTCTGGTCCGGCGAGGCTAGATGCTGTCTGTCAGGTGCCGTTGTGCCCACAGACACAAGATGCACAAATTTAATTTTCAGTTTTGGAATGCGTAACCCAAGAGATTTTGTTAGTTTTGCTTTTCAAGCATAATTGTCGGTTTTGTGCATGGGTTGTAAATGTCATAGTGCTTTTCCCAGTCAAAGCCAGATAAACAAATTGTTCAGATTTGTCTTTGAAGTTATTTCTCCAGAGTTTGCTGTTAGCTACATTGAAACAGATACATTTAATTCGGTTTACTTGTAGGAAGTGAAGGTCCTCATTAGATTGAGCATTCATGTGCATGTGCACTTTTCTTTCCTTCTAGGAGGGGACTTCTTGTCTTTCTTAAGGAAGAAAAAGGAAGACCTGAAAACCAAACAGCTGGTTAAATTTGCTTTAGATGCTGCTGCAGGAATGGCATACCTCGAGCTAAAGAACTGCATCCACAGGTAAGAGGATTTAACATAAAGTAACAGCATTTAACATTTAATGGTCATTTTTGTGCTCTGTGCTCTAACACTCAAACCACTCACTTGACATGCAGGGAATGAGTTTTCAGGTATACGTGGATCTAAATAAAACATTCCTGCTGATTGTTGGTGAGAATTGTAGCTGTTTACTGAGTTGCATTTCTTGTTTTTGAGGATTGATGGTTTTATCAGTTAACATTACACTGCCTAAAACCCCCCATCGCGTTTCTACTGGCCCCCACTGGTGGGGGTATAACTCACAGCTGCCTGAGAGGAATCTCATTATCATTAAGAACGTGCAGTGCAACAATAAAGAGCATTAAGTGCATTCTGAAAAAAATAATTGAACAAATAAATGAAAATGAGCAGTAACACCTGATTATGTTGTGTATGATGATGTACGCGATTGCAACTTTTACAAGCATATGTGAAAGGTGAAAGCCTTTTTAAACAAGCTTTGCTATACCTAGTAGCGACTGAATGTATGTCTTGTAAAACTGTACCAGTCATTAACGTGATCACTGAAATAGTCAGAATATTATGTATTTCATATGTATTGCCACCTGTTATCGGAAGTATAAACATTAATATTAATGTTGAACAGTTTACATGCCTAGATATCCAAAAAGGGGAGACTTTTCCAGGTACCATATAGTGACTATATGATTATGGAATAAACAGCAACAGCATTATCAACAGTAGCAGTAGCAACTATCACTATTAGGGTATTGACAGTCATAGTTCAATGTAGACTATAAAAGGTACTGTCACATACGTATGTGTGTTTTCTAATACAAAGCCTGTACAGTGTTGTGTTAGAGTTTAAAATTTTTGAAACCAAACAGTATAGTCCAATGTGGTCTAACTGGGCTCCACTAGCATAGAACGACAATGTCAAAAACCTCAAAACAACAATGCACAAAGTTCACTTAGCATGGCCATGGAAATGCAATTTCCAATTTGTGAAGAAGCAGGTCATTTGTGGCTGTTTCCACTTAATAGTTATGTTGTCTGATGAAGCTGTAGCCAGAGCAAAAC
Source organism: Megalops atlanticus (assembly GCA_019176425.1). Taxonomy (NCBI): domain Eukaryota; kingdom Metazoa; phylum Chordata; class Actinopteri; order Elopiformes; family Megalopidae; genus Megalops; species Megalops atlanticus. The sequence continues at coordinate 24,764,094 of CM032880.1, forward strand.
ATCAGATGTTTTTTTTTAATTATTTTTATTTTATCATTTTAGACAGTGAACAGTAAGAGCACTCCACCAGTGCTAAGTAGAGCAAACAACATAGATGAGATGTCCATTGTTTTTCCAAAGTATGCAGTTGATCTAACACAAAACGTGTGGTGTTGAATCTGCTTGCTAGCTACAGTGTGCACCACCTCCAAAATAACAAAGCAACTCGGTGAATGTGTGTTTTTGTTACGCTGCAGGAGGGCAATTTATTTAAACTGAGTAACTTTAAGTCTTGCAGTGACTGACCATATGAGGGATACCTGTAGATGTTCCACTTGTGTTGGGCTATCATAGCTGAGGACTTGGTAGGTTGTTTTCTCAGATGGGTTTGTCCATCTGCTATTTTGAAATTTATCTCAACAACTGAAATTCTCGAATTCAAATGTTTTTTTCTTTTTTATTTGTTATTAAAGCACCAGCTAGATTTATCAGTATCCTCCTTCCTATATGAGTGCCATAACATATGGTTTATCTCATATCACATAGCTGCAATCCAGCTTTCCATCATTTAATTAAAACATGATGCCTGAATGTATTTAAATTTAGCAAGAAACACATGTTCAACATGTACCCCAATACACAGTGCTCAGAAGACATGTTTATTGATGGGACTGATTATGCCAAGTTTGAAAAGCAGAGCATGATCCTTTGGCCGTAAATGTCTAATTAGTTTCCCTCTTTAGAAGGCACTCACTGCGCAGTTACTGTGTATAAATAGGCTTGTGGACTAATTTGCTCCTCCTTTTGATGATTATGATGCGCGGTTTGTTTGGGTTGCCTCTGCAAATGCAAAATGAGAATAAACATAGTTGCATGCTTTTTAAATCATCTGTAAAATTTTGGCTCTCCTCAGTTATTAAGGGAAGAATAAATCAAAGGGTATGGTATCAAATAATTAGAAAAATTCCTGGTACCCATTTTTCCCCACTATTGTTATAACGCATTATTCTTCGTGGTATTCTGTGGCATTGCACGACAGTGATTGCTTTGCAGGGAGCCTGATTAGTGCCCATGGCCAGAAATAAGCATGACAAGCAAGTTGTATAATATTAATATTTGGAGAAAGAACCACTACATTTTCCTCCGTTGTTTTCCTCCATTGTTTGCTGGTGTATTGGTTCCACAGTTTTCTTAACCGATTTGATCGGTTGGCTTCACATCGCACTTAAGAGCAGTTTTATTCCCAGCAGTGAAATAGGAGTTTCAAGAGCCTTTTTTCATCCTCATAAGGGGTCACTCTCCAAAACTGAACTTGTGATCAGGTTGAAAACCAGTCCTGAAGCAAAGTCTTTATTGTGTGCGCCTTCACAAAACTGAGCGCTTTGACGGGGCTCTTTATTTATTTATTGATTTACAAATGAGTGTAATGAATCTCTCCTCTGTGGATTTCCACCTGCCTTCTTTCATTTCTGTCAAGCAAAGTCATTTTCTGAATATGCACTGTTTGGATTTTAACCACAGTAAGTATTCAACTTTGTTGCTTGACCAAAATGATTATTTAGAATGACACGTAATTGAAAGTGACAGGGTAATTGAGCATTCTGTTACCACAGATGTAACCGACTATTTTCTTCGTTGTGAGCAGATTGCGCTTTTTGGTAAAACGGTCACTAGAACTGAGTAGGAAAATCCTGTGATAAGCAGCAAGAAGTTTAACAGTACATTAGTTCTATTTTTCTGTTTTAACATTTATATTTTTTTAAATGCATTTTTGAAATGTATTGTCTGTCTGTAGCATCCTATTTATTTGTGCATGTAACTTTCTCTGTGATTCCTAACACTTGAAATTTGCACTTCATAGGAAAGTTTCCCCACTAAAAGACACTGCTTATGATCACAATAACTGCTGTCAGTTACTGGCTGTGATGTGTGTTGCTATTAAAAAACCATTTACAATATGAAGGCATTTTTCATGCATTATAAAACATAGTACATATGAGGAAGAAAAACCATGCACATGTAACCGCAGAAAACCTCTGTTGTATTTGCTACAGAAATGAATGGGTACATCAATGAATGGGAGTTGTGCCTTTTAAAATCTCTCTAGCACATTTTTCAAGGATGCAAACAAGTGGCAGTCGTAAAGGTGCTCTAATTGTGATAGTAATTCAGTGTCTTGAATTGTTGATTAATGTACGCTTCCTGTTCTCATAAAATGTTTGCACATTAGCAGGCATATCCAGAGTTAATGTTTTAGATTCATTGTGTCTCATAGGATATTTCATAGTGAGTGGTGATACTTGTCAGATATAAACCGATTGAAATTGTATTGTATTGTGGCCCTTGTGTGTTCAAAGCACTGAATCATGTGGCATATGGAGCTGTAAATGATGTTAGTTTATTTGGCATTGTTTGCTTTGCACAGTTGATGAATAGCACCACCAAGGAGGCAGGTAAAGTATGGTTTACCCCCAACTGCAATCACGTGTTGTAAGAATGCAGCACTGTACAAGTGGCTATGTGTGGATTGTAAAAGACCTTCCTTGTACATAAAAGGTTGTGTAATCTTGTGCGCGCGGGGACCTAAAATGAAAATGGTGAAATCGACTGCCTTGACGGTCGTAGCGTTAAGCCATTAATCAAAATAACCGTCCGGTGCTATAATTTGGCCTTGCGTAATTTGAAACCCAGAAAGGACCTAATGCACTGTTAAATCTCTCGCTGCTTATCACAGGATTTCCCACTCAATTTGCCGTGGCCCCCCTTTCGTTTTCACAGTGAAGCGATGCTGTGGGAGTGTGGGGGTCCTCTGGTAGCGCCTCTCAGAAGGCCGCTTGAGACCGTGTCCATTTTCTCTCGCGGCCCCTTCACACCGTAGTCCTCCCATCAGGTGCCGTTGCACGATCATGTGGGAGCCCGCTCCCGCACATTGGTAAGAGGATTTCGATTGAAAACGCCCGAAGATCAGACTTTACCCATGTGCGGCCACTGCTAATGTGCAGATCAGCTCTGCGGTATTGGGAATCCTGTCACACGGGTGTCTCCCTTTAATCTGTTAACTGCGATGCTGGGCACAGGCAGTCTGATGTATTGCGATGTATTTATTGTTATAGATTTGCTCTATCCTTCTGCGTCCTTTTACCTTATACATTTTGCTAATTTTGTGATAGTTTGCAAGTTCTCTGCTGGTGTAACCAACCAGCCAAAGAGTAGGAGCCAGACTTAATCAGTGTCATCATCAAAGGGCCACAGTTTAAAAAAAGGAAAAAAGGTTTGTGAAACTTGAATACCCAATTAATTTATTATTCTGCCAACTGGCTAATGTTTTCATTATGCATCCACATATTATCATAGATCATCATCATTTCTATGAGTAAACAGTTTTATTTTACATGTACATTGCAGTTCCACATCTTTTATGCCTCTATTGAGATGTAATAGATGAGCTGAACATTTCTTGCTCAGGAACGCCCCTGTATTTGTCCATGCTGTGATAGCATTTTCTGTGTTTCTCAGGACACAACAGTAACATTGGTAAGCATGACATTAATCCAGTTCATGATGGATGCATTTTTTTCACTCCAGGGGCCACACATGAGGGCCTTTGGCTGCAGGTTTTCCACGTCTGTTCCATGCCCTCACATCTTACACTGTTACACTAAGTTGTAAGTAAGCCTTTTCCATGCTGAGCAGTTCATAAGGTCAGGGATTATCCAGACATCTGCAGCATGAATTGACAGATGAAGTAAATCCCCAAGCTAGTCGATCTCTCTGTAAGTTTAGTCCCAAACAGAGAGGCAGTGGACACAGTTTTTAAAGTCTGAGTCGACTATGCGGGGTGTTGAACCCACATCCTTCTGTTGTCAGGGCAGAGATTGTAACAGCAAGGCTACAGAAGTTCCTTCATTTGGGTTGTAGGTGTGTCATAATCAGACGGAGAGAACCACAGATTTACCAAGCAGATATGGTCAGTAGTTAGACCAACTTCCTGCTTTGAATTTAAATAGTTCATTTTTGAATCTTGACTAAATCCAGGGTTGTATACCTGGCCTAGATTTATGGGGGTGACTGAGGATACCAAAGGTGTGGAATAAAACTTCTTGTTTTGACATTGTAAAGTAATCAAAATTCCTAGGGCGAGGTTCATGCCACTGCCAGAGGTATTTGTGCCCATATGTATGTCTGCTTAGTTTGGTTGGAAGTAAGCACCTGTCAAACAGACTGAATCTTTGGCTGTGACCCAGTACAAGAACATGATCCTACCTTGACTTCAGTCTGGATTCAGGTTTATGCAAAACACTGTGAGGGGAAAGTGATGCTGCTGTCTTTTTTGCATTATAATGAGAGAGTTGTGTTTGTAAGCATAAAGGAAGGACGAATATCTAATTTCTGCAGTTATTCAAAGCTGTGTATTTCATTAAAAGTAAATAATTTAAAGTAGCATCATCATCTGATCACTCTTCACCCTTGCTGCAGTTCTGATGTATTCCCTTATCTACTAGTTGAAAGAATTTTTTGAAGAGTAGTTTTTTTTACGATAACCAAACATTTTGTACACATTTTTTTTTTGGGGGGGGGGCTATGCAACACTTTCTGATGTGTTTATTCACTCCACTGCTTTATTGTCTGGCTTTATGCACTCCAATCTAATGGCTGTTAAAAGAAGTGCATTTAATTCAACAGCACTTGGCCAAGTATGACAGTTAAGGACAGCTGGCATGGCAGACTGAATATATTCTGTAGGATCTCACGCAAGTTCCTCAATGGTTTTTAGGATAACATGAGTATTCTTATACCTCACTCACACGTGGGAAGGCTACTCATGAGACACTCAAACTCGGGTATGTATATATATATATATATATATATATATATATATATATATGGTGTATCTTCCAAAGTGAATACAGTAAAAGGTAGGCTGTATTTCACTACTACAAGGAGATTGGTGCTAGGCAATTATTGTTAAAAGTTGGTACTTGCATGCTGAAATCCTACATCAGCAGAATAGCATAGGTGTTTTTGTGCCACATGATTGCAAGCTCCTGTAATGGCTTTTACAAGTACCCTGTGTCTGTGATTCAGCATACAGCAAGTCATATAACACTTCCAATTGCAGTTGTATTCAAAGTCGATAGTCTTGAGCTAAGCTTAGAGGACCAAATTCAAAGTCAGAGATAAACCGTTCAACAGTGAAATGTTCCAGAGGCTGTGTTAAGCAAACTGTTTCCTTCAGAGATTTGTTGCTTTGGACAAAAGCTGAGCAGATATTCTGATCTGAATATTACTTGGGTGGCTCAGCACATTAACCGAAGCCCCAACGTCAGCTGATGCCCATACTATACAAGTCAGTGAATCTGTGCAGTATTGATTGCAAAAAAAAATCAAACCTACAACAATGAATAAGCAGCTATTGTTGGGCAGCTGTGGGCAAAGAAAGACATAATGGCAACCGATACAAGGACCAGAGGGGGGGAAGCACGGAGGACGGAAGCAGAGGACGTAAAGCTCATTTAGCTATTGCCAGAACACAAGCGTTTGTTTGATCCACTGTGATCCCTTTATTTCCTGGCACCAGGCGACTTGTAAACAGTTACATGCTGAGGTGGAGAGGCATACTGTACTAAAGCGTCTTGATTTCAGAACCCACATCAGTCCCAACTCCAGCAATTCTGCAGTTGAAAACTTCTGCTATTAAAAATAATCATGTTGTTGCTCTAGGCTTTACACAGATTTTCTAACAGACAAAAACTGAAACAAAGTGACCTGCTCCTCTTGTCTGAAGCGATTCCACATGCGATGCCAAACCAATTAGCTAAGCAGCATGTGCAGGTTTTTGTTTTGTTTTGTTTTGTTTCTGTGGACTCGTGCCAGAAAAGCTGAAATTATGTATGCATATGGAAAATAGTCCATAATAATCTGTAAAACACAATTCAGACCCAATATGCACATATGCACACAGATACCATTTTGTGTGCTTTGTAAGTATTCTAGTTGATAGTATATCATCTAGTTTATAAACATCACACATTTTTTTGTCATGCAACCAAGCTTTGGAATTGGCAGTTTTATACTCTGCACTTCTCATCATGATAAACTCTGCAGGAGTGCTGAGTCCAGGTGAATGCAGTCCTTTTCGTACACTTGCCTGCAGCTACCTGCTTTATTCCACTAAAGCCCTTACAGCATTGCAGCACACTACAGCAGAATGGGTGCTCATTGGAGTATTGCCGCCTCTCCACTGACGTCATTCAAGCAATTTGCAGGGGCCGAACGAATCACAGCGTGCTTGAAAGCAGCGAGACAACCCCCTGCCGACATACCCACCTGTACCCCAGGCAGAACAAAGGCAATCTGTTTAGCTGCCGTGGGCTCACGGTCATTATCAGCTGATGTGATGGCTGAGGTCAAACCCAGCCTGTAGAGCTCAGCTTGCTTTCAAGGCAAACCCCTTACTCACTGAGCTACCCGGGAGCCCACCATTTGTATCTTTGATAGGTTCCCCCAGAATACTTTTTTTGTGTGTGTTTACCTCTGCGACAAAAGAATCTATGGCAAAGTGACAAATTATCCACTGGAAATTCTCCACAGTATAAAAATAACAATGCTTTTAATAAGATGATCCTTCTATGCTTTCAAAAGCCAGGACATATTCTTTCGTTGCATGATTGTACATGTATATCCCCGCCTTTAGACACTTTGGCATTGATTGAGGTGCAGTTCCTATGTACGAGCAGAATGAGCCGCAGGCTGTTAACAGCCACCTGTGTCAGGAAGGGAAGAGATGAAGATGATGGTGGCCTGCTGCACATTACTTAGACCCTAATCTTGACAAGTCATTACTGCAGGCTCTGTCATCTCGTCTGTCCAACTGCCCCATCATTGCCAGCCTTGCCTGGTCGTGACTGAGCAATTTTCTCTCCTGCCATGACGGTTTTATGCAGTTTTTTTATTGTTGTTTTTTTTTCCCCCAAAGCATCAAGGCATATGGTAAAATTATTTTATACTTTAAACACTGTTATTATGTCCTGCCAACAAAGTCTGCAGCAGGGGCATTGCACTGGGACCTCTAGATTTGTTCATTTGACTTAACAAATAAATGACAGTGATGTATGTGTGCATGCAGCTTTTTTGTGTAAATAAATGTAAACATGGAAAGGGTTAATATTGCCAACAGTTGATATAGCAAGAGCAACAGCAGTGGGGGGGGTGTCTCTAACTCATCCAACTCTGCTTGGGGTTTGATCGACCTTGACACGAGGTTATCTGTAATACTCAGAATACTCAGAATCCTGTTTATTGTCAGGCCAAAGCTCAAGGCGACAGACAGTTCCTAATATGTTTTTCCATCAGTTTTGTGGGTTTTGAAGAAACAACACAGATGCACTGTGCTGGCAGGTCTTTTCTTCAGGTCACAGCGTCAAAGGTCAAGGTTTGCAATGCTTCTGATTGGTTTTCCAATTTCCCATCTTGACAGAATGAAAGTTTTCCTCACTATTGCCAAGAACTGCTTTGATCCTTGTATTGCATGGTCATAGGGCCTCTTAATGAATCAGTTACTCTTATTTAATCTTTCAGTAATCTCTTTAGTTCCTTATTGCATGTCCATTTACAGTTCTCCATCAACAAATATCTATATCTGTTGTTCTTTCTTGGAATATCTTTATACTTTAGTTGGCCGCAGAAGTTGTCCACAATCTTAGTGCTACTAAACACACAGGTACCCTACTTAAAACGCCTGATTTCTCTGTATTACATCAGTTTCATATTTTTAGAATATTTTCTAAATTTCAAAGCGCTCGCTCCTGTTCACTGCTTTTCATGTATTTGGGTATCCACCCACCAAGGAATGCCACGTGGCAATACTCCCGCTTCCATGGTGCATCGTTATTTATGCTGCATCATGTTTAATCGTGTCATGCACTATCTGCACTGCATTCCCAGTTAGGGGCCAGCAGAAATGCTCCTTTTACCCGTCCATAATTTAATGCAAGTACCAAGAGCATGGGGAGGCTATGGAAGTGGCCAGACGAAGGCTTGACATCTTAGTCTGAGATGCAGTGGACTTCACACGAAGCCCTGTGACCTCAGGGGTTAACGCAGCCACTCCAGGCGTCTCCGTCGCGGGAGTCTGCGGACGGGTCTAATTTAAAGCGTCAGACCCTCGACGACAGACATACCTCAGCACGGCCAGAGGTCCAGTTTTCATCCCATGTCTTAGCTCTCTCATCTCTCCCGTTTCTGAACAAATTAGGAACACCGTTCCAACAGAAGGTCAGAATATTTTAGAGGGAGAAGAGGTGACACTGTAAAAACCCCTCATTTGTAAGGCAAACGTGCCTCTCTCTCTCTCTCTCTCTCGCTCGCTCTCTCTCTTTCAGCCTTGTGAGAAATGGAGTATAGTCGAGAGTAGAATTAGGCGTGCCATTAGGTTTAATGGGGTTGCACACTTGAAATATGTCTCCCATCTCACACAATAAAACAACTCATGAAAGGAAACTCCAGTGCCCTTCGTCACTTGCAACATTAATAGTGTGGAGTAGAACAACAAAAAAAAGGCATGTACGTACTCGATATTCATGTCTATAAATATAGAGTATAGATACTAAATGTGGAGGAAAACTTACTTTAATGCAGGTTTGAAATGATGGGAAATAAAGGAGAAAACTTAATGTTTATGTTTCTTTAAAGGCTTCTACCTTTTTGACATACGCTTACAGACATCCATCTACGTGTTGAGTCTGTTACAATTTTATGTGATGAAAGTACAGACACAAATAAAAAGCTGCGATTTGACGTTTCAGATCAGTGGGTTATGATTTAATCCAGAAGCCATTGTAGTTTCGCATGTTTGAAACAGAAAAGCTTGATCTTTGCCCCTGGATTAAAGCACAAATAAGAGCGTGTTTCTAGAAAGAGTTAGCAGTTTTCCTCAAAGTTTTCCTCAAAGTGATTTTATTTCCTTAGATTTACTCCAACATCTGCAGGATTTGGATATGTAAATGCAAAATGTTTAAAAGTCCCAGTGCTGCCATAAATTAAATACCTTTCAGTTCTAGTCATGTGGATCAGAAGCTTAACAACACTTGAAGCCGTAAATTCAATCACAAGACCAGTTTTGAAGAGTAGTTTGAATATGACTGAGGTATATTTCAAAGAGGTGTTTTATGTTGTGTGAATGTACCAGAAGTTGCCCTGCTGTGGAGTTTTTTTTTTTTCTTCAATAAGGTACGTTGTCACTTGAGTGAAAGTTGGTTTGGAGAACGTGATCGATATTTTAAACAAATCAACCTGGTTCTCATTTTCGCTAAAAAATTCCAAGTGTGACATTCATAGATTCATATTGCCAGTTGTCTTTATGAAAGATATCAGTGAATGGTGTTACTACAATAAGGGACCTTTACGTCGTGTCTTTTTGAGGATGTTTATTTTAAAATGAATTCATGAAAGTTTTTTTTATTAAACATCATAGGATCTTTTCTAATTCACACTTTTTAAGGTGAAGGGTGTTTGCATAATTAGAGCATTGTTTGATTTTCTTAGGGAGATATGTACTTTCAAAAGGTGAATGTATTCCAGACCTTCTGCAAATGCCTAATCCAATTCCACGTACTCTCTTAGATAAAGGTTAGGAGGTCTTGCATTATTATGCATGGGCCTTTGCAACCATTAACTGGAGCTTCTTGAAGATATTAGCTACAGGGCAATTCTTATAATCCTTAAATGCGCTGGTATTCTTCTTGATTCAATTGAACTATTCTTAGGCCTTTTATTTGGTCAATGAAGACAAATGATATTCTGCCCTCTCTTAATGCTATTTTGCACATCACACACCACGAAAGAGCCCTGCCTTTTCTTCTGAGCGGACTCCCTGAGTCTGCAGAACGATAAGGCTTCCATTTCAATCATATTTTAAATAAAGGTCAACGGAGGTGAATGCAATTTTAGGCTTTGGTGGGGAAATATATTCTGTTATGTACGTCAGTGCCAGGAAGATTAAACCATACTGAATACAAGATTAGAGGAAGCTCAGTCATATATTTTACCATATACTGTTGGCTTCACTGAAAAAGGCTCCCATCCAGGTTAATACTGGCCATTTGAGCTACTGTGACCTCCAGATGGAACAGTGTCAGGGAGCCTACTAACTCACAATAAATGTGTTCTTCAAAACCATGGAAATTGAATCAGTATGCTTTTTAATATCTTTTTTGAACAACCCCTTGAAATAATATATGTATAATGGAAATAAATGTGATGATAATGTCAAGACCAGTTTAAATCTGAAAACCAGGCATCCAAAATGTGCGCAAGTGTGTGTGCATGGCTTCATTGTTAAAACAGGAAATGAGTATCTTCCGACAAGCTGCTTCAGTGTGGAGCGGTGTAACTTCAGTTATCATCTGTTGTTAGGTTTATGTGCTATTGTAAAGGGGAGAAACCAATTAACCCCGCTGTTGAACATCACGGCACTCGTTTGCTTTGCTGTATGTTGAGACATGTGACGTGACAGAATACCATGTACCGCATGGCTAATGCAACATAGTGCTAAAATGTGCTCCCTCTCTGTACATTTTTCCCCATGCAATGCATTTCCATCCATCTTATTTAGGGCCCTCCAGCATTATCCACGCAGCGGGGATGTCTTATTTGATTTGGCTGTTTACAGGACTGTCAGTTTTCAAATTAGCACTGCACCCAGAGCTATATCTCCTCTACACAGGGCAATTTAAGTCTGTGTACACTGGTAAAAACAATTTGCCAGGAAAAAAGATAATCTGGATGGAAAGAGACCCACTAAAGTTTTGCCTTATATGTTTTTCCAATCTAATCATCTTCATTGCTCTTACTTATCTCACTAAAGCAGTTTCTGTGAGTGACAATCTAATACACCCAACTCCCCTGCCCGGGAGACGATAGTCAGCACAAATGCCAGTTTTAACTTCCTGGAAAATATGGGAGTAGCTGTAGGCCCTGTTTCAGCCAGGAGTTTGTAAAACTCCTAATCCTGGAGGGAGTTATAGATTGGTGTGTGAAATTGAAATCCCCACCCCAGAGATACAGGGTGATGCTCCCACCGCCTCTGACAGTGTCATTATTGCTACAGCTTTTGGATCCAGATACATTGGTGTGCAAGCATTCACTTGATTTTGAAGGAGAAAAAAAAACATTTTAGACTTAAAGTGCAGTGTTTATGAGGAAATAGTGTTGTGTCAGGATGGGATACAGCAGGAAAGGGTGGGAGGTGTTCAAAAGAAAGAAAGTAAACCCGGCACAGCTTTTTAATCAACACATTGTCAGGCAACCTCTGCTAATTGCAGTTTTTCCCCGAACGCTGTCTCCTCTGTTCCTGAGTCCTGTGCACCAGCTTTAATTGTGTCGCATTTGCAGGCAGTATGCAGAGCTAAACACTGTATGCAAATTGAATGTTATTCAGAGCTAAGGAAACTGAAAATACATTATATGCCCATATCCAGCTAGATCTCAACAAATAACAGTGCTGAACTGCCCTGTTTGGTTCATAAAAATTCTGTTGATTTGTTTTATTTGGATTATTACATGACAATGGTTATTTACACTTTTTTACAATCAAGCTTGAAATTCGGGATTAGAATGCCTTGATTTGACATTACTAATGCATGTGCACCACTATATGCTGGGTTACAGTTCACTGGTCGGTATGGAATCTCATGAGCAGTCTGGATTCAGACCGTGATGAATGCAAAGATAAAAGAAACTTGCAAAAACTCCATGCATACTAATCCACAGCACATCATTTATGGCTTTTCATTTCTGTTGCACCACAGTTTGACAGCTTAAAAAATAACAGCACTTAAGGAATTCCGGAATTTTAATATATTCTGCATACCACTCAATCCTGCTGAAGGCTGGCAGCAGGGAGAAACAACCTGAAAACCAGGAGTGTGTCAACAACCACTACACATTGACAAAAAAAAAAAACCTCGACCAAAACCTTATCTGTCTAGCAGAGGGACATTAACTGAATTAAATGTGTGTGAAAAGGGGAAGCAGAAAAGTGTTCCTGTTGTTGAATCCAGGCAGCACGGTCCACCCAAATGCAGGCGACCGTGTTGCCATAGACGAGCCGTGATCCCGTTCATCAGTGTCTCGCGTCCTTCCTCCACAGATGGATAAACATAAAGGCGGCCTTTTTCTTTTTTCATATCCTGTGCCAGCGCCGAAGCGCTTCGCTCCCCCCCCCCCCCGGAGCTCGGCTGGGGGAAGATTTACGATCGCGGCCATTTCATCTGATACTGCTCAGCTGCTGCTTGGGTGTCAGCCAGCGCGCGGCTCCTCGTCCCTCAGTGTCCGCCCACCTTGGGGGGGGGTGTCTGTATAAGCAGTCAGGGGCCGCCTCGGCCGAGCACAGGGAACGGGTCAGCCTCGGAGCCCGGGAACAGTGGCAGCCCCCAGCTAATGCACTTTTCATTGTGAAGTGAGTACTGCCCTTTTTGGGCAGGTACCAAGGAAGGTGCTTTTTATTTATTTATACATTTTTTTAAATTGACGTTCCATACAAAAAATATCTCACTACAGATGTCCCTTGTTCCTCACGCTCTCAAATAACAGCTCAGTGTGAAGGATCGTCTTACAGCAGCGTAGAGGAATGTCATTCAGACAGAGGGAGTGAAATCCACCCTTCAGTTAGTGGAAACAACTAGAAATGCAAATATTTAGTTTAGTGCAAGTAACTGCTTAAGTGACGCTGAGGAAAGAAACATGCCTTTTCACCGGCCTTGCTCTTGATGCGTCTTCTGTGGGGTGCCTGTGAGCTGGGCAGGCAGCCCCACCACCAATACCAATGCATGGAGATAAAGGAAATTTTAGTCCTTGGCATGAGACGGACATTCAGATGCACCAGAGTAGAACGGGTACTGGATAAGCATTCAGCTGAAATGCATGCTGGGTGATGTGGAGATGTCCATTTGCAAAGGCGCTGTGCAGAGCCTGAAGCTTCACGCAAGTCTGCTTCATTATGAGGGTTGAGACTGTAGTGCCTCGCTTTATGCTCACTACGTCCTTGCTCTTTCAAAAGGTTTGTCATGGACGTCTCTCTTCAAATTACAGAAGAGATGGAATACCACAAAAGACACCACAGATAAAACCCCTTTGAGACCCAATCATAGTTAACTGTCCTCAGCTTTTCAAATGAATGAATTTGGAATCTACAAAAAAACATGGAATTAAATGTTTCCTTTTGCAGTCAATGTACACATAGAACAAAATTAGTTCAAGGCAAACCTCTTTGTATTTTTAAAGATAATTGCCAGCCAGTTTTTTTTCCATAAATAGTCAGCAGTATAATAGATCTTACAATAATAAGTTACAGTGAAAATTGCATTTTAATAAATTAGCTATTGGTAGTAACATGATTACAAACAAAACATACTTGCAGGTTAATAAAATATACTAACTGTTTCTATTACTTCATAGTTTTCCAGCAGTGTTGCTCACAAAAGGCAGAATTCATTTTCAGATCAATAGAGAAGTATTTGCCAGAGAACTGATAAAGCACATTCCTGCAAAACAGCACAGATACTAATTGGTGTAGAACTTTTTTCCTACTCTCAATTAACAAAGTTTCTTCGCTGTTGTATAATACTTTTGAGGACAATCCTATTTTGTGCAACGCATATTCTGTTAAAAAGGTCAGCATAACCTTTCATGTAAGCAAAAAACTGGAAGTCCATGGTTTTAACCAACAGGATACATTAGTATTCTTAATAGACAAAAAACTAAGCATTTTTCTGAAAGTATTTTTGGGGACACAGCATTTCAGGGGCAACAATTAGATTTAATTTTGTTCCCTTTAAGATTCAGTTCAGGGTTGAATTTGGAAGACGTACACGCTGGGCTGATGTCAGCAGCATGTTAAATGTTGGCACATCTGTCCCAAACATTCCCCTGGGCTTAGTTTTATTAATTTGTTCCTCCTTTCAGAGAACAACCCTTTGTGGCCTTAAAGGTCATTAAAATGAATGGAGCTGAATATTATTTACTCTTTCTTTGTTTCGGTTGCATCGGAATGCACATGGCGAGATGGGGTTGAACTACAGGTCCAGGGGTTTTTTTTCCTTTCCAAATACCCATTTCTTCAAGGAGCCATTCCATTTCTTTTCAAAGTTATTTTTGGATTAGATTGGGAAGGGCAGCCGGCCACCTCCGTCGCTATCTTAGACAGTGAATAAAGCATGGTAGGTGTTCACTTCATTTCCTCGCTGTCAAGAGGCGCAGCCAGGTTCCAGCTACACTTGGAGTCATTACCCTGGCAGCATGGGGGTGAGAATGATTTCTCCAGAACATCCAGGGTCAGAGGATATACGCTTCTCCCCCTATGGAGGCTCCATTAGTGTGCTTTTCAGCACAGGGACCTGACTGCATTATCTCACGCAATATGGGTTTGTTCGATGTTTACAGGCAGGTGCTCAGTCGCTGTAACGAGCCTGACAGGACATCGTCATTTGTCAGACCGCTTGCTCCGTGGTCCTCATATGTGACAGCTTAAGGAAATGAAAAGTAAAATTTCAAGTGATACAGAAAGTTTGTTTGTCACTTTTCTTGTTTGGCAGCAAAGGGCTTTGAAGTGTTTTTTTTTTCTCAGGGAAAGTTAAAGGTTTGGTTTGTCATGTTTCCTCTTGGGCTAGATTCCATGGAAGTGCTCCTCCAGTAGGAAGGTGGGGAGGGCTCTCATTGCGGGAACAGCTCAGATCCCCGCGCCTCATCTAACTCCTGACCCGAATCACAGCGTGATCCACACCTCTCCAGCAGACAGAGTTGAAAGTGCGCTCAATCACCCTGGGGCTCATACAATACCCCGGCTGATAGAGTCGAGGGAGCGCAGCCATGATAGTGTCCCTTAATCTCACACAGGGATCTCGCCGCGAGAAACTGCCTGGTGGGAGAAAACAACCTGTTGAAGATCAGCGATTTCGGCATGTCGAGACAAGAGGATGATGGGATATACTCTTCATCTGGCTTGAAGCAGATTCCCATCAAGTGGACGGCACCAGAGGCATTAAACTATGGTGATTCTTCCAAGCCTTTCATTTCATTGTATTTTCAAAGAACGTTATTTCATAATATAAAATCATTGCCCCTCCTTGTTGGGCCAAATTGATGATGTCAGTCAGGCAGTGTTATATACTGAGTTAACATGAAATATTTTATTTGTTTTTAAATTTGTCAATATTAGACCATGAGTCGAGGGAATTTTGAACAGGTTTACTATAATCTATTTGAAAAGCAAAGTGATTCTAATTTTTAAGATATACAGCATGCAGTAGTTAGTCATTGTTGATTAGATAACATTTGTAAAAGTGCAGCAGTTTTTTTGTTTGCAAATATGCAGAGGAAGAAGGGAGAGCTCATGGTTAAACATTTAGATATTTAACTGAAGAAGAAAAGGCACTGACAGGATTGTCATTGATAATGTCACAGTTCCATCGGCTTTGCTTGCACAGCTGAAGATGGATGTCGTCTTTGTGCCAGCAGGCATTGCAGACGCATTTTGACATGATGGAAAGAACTGCTTGTGCTTTGCTGCGGTTTTACCTCACTGTCAGAGGAAACGTCCGGCGTGCCATTTCTTCTTTTTCTGTTAATCTTATTTGGAGATAAACAAGATTGAGATTTCTTGTTTATCTTTAAAAAAACCAATAGGAGAAATGTAATCGAACATATCGCCGCACCGCCTGCTGCTGTTTTTTTCTGCGATCAGAATGTCAGAGTGTCAGCCAGGCGGGACACCGTTCCGTCATCCTGTTGTCGCTTGTGTCATTTCTCAGGGAGATACAGCTCGGAGAGCGACGTGTGGAGCTACGGGATCCTCCTGTGGGAGACGTTCAGTTTAGGAGTCTGCCCTTACCCCGGAATGACCAATCAGCAGGCGCGGGAGCAAGTGGAGAAAGGTAGGCGTCCGTTTCGCTCCCAAGGTGCTGTAGGCCCCCTTCAAAAACACAGCCACAGCCGCACGTGAGGTGGTTGTATTTCTTTCAAGGTTCACAGTTTCCTCTTAGAGAGAGGTTAGTACACAATACGAGCAACCAGAGGCCCAAAGGCTGAAAGTCCAGATTGATCAGTACTGTTGTACTCTTAAGGCATAAATAATTTATGGCAGTGACCGCTGTTTCCAAAAAAAAGTGCAAGAGCGCTTGTAAAAAATAAATCCTAGTTTTGGCCTTAACATGTTTATTGCGCTTGTCCCTCAGCTGCTGTTTTTTTTTTTGTTTGTTGTTGTTTTTGTTGTCTACCTTTTTTTTTTTTTTTACCTCAGAAAAGATCTAAACCTTCTTAACCCAAAAAATCAGATCATTCCCTGATTCTTTTGGGACATGTTTTTCAGTGAAAGATTTGCTAATGTGTAAGGACAGCACATTTGCTCATTAGTTTCTGCAAATAATCCTCTCTGTAAAAAGGAATAAAGGACAGGTTTTGACAATCAAGTAAGTGGAGCATAGTTACAAATATGCCATGCAAGTGATAACAGATGGGCAGCATTCACATGTCCTTGAGAAGGTAACAACTGTTGGCTGTATTTCATTCATAAACTACTTTTTCAAGCCAGCCACTCAGAAGATAGAGATGCCTTATTAATGTGTGATGCTTGGGTGACCATGTCAAGAGATGACTACATCTTCCTGAGTCTTCCTTTGGTTATCCTCAAACAATTCTTGAGAAGAATGTCACAGCTGCCAAGTTCAGTTGTGTGTGGGGCCATCTTCTTGCCAGACTGACATCTTTTCATTTTTTCTTTTTACCCACTCTTTTTGTATCCCTCTATATTTGTCTGCTATCACTGTTGCCTAGTTTTGGACAGCCAGACCTGAAAATGCTTCTGCACAGATATTTGATATATGCACCAGATAGCCAGCTGGATGTACTTCACATTACCAGTTCTGTCCCTGCCATTGCTGAAGCTGTAACTGTTTTCAATTGCTGGCTTACTATGAACATTCTAGAATGGGTGTGGTCCAAAACAGAGCCTCCTGTCTCCATTCAGAACATCCTAGACAGCCAACGGAAGGAATGCAGGAGTTGAATATCTGGTAAATGTATAGAACATCTGTGGTTCCCACATATGGTTTTGCTTCTTGTCCACACAGGATACAGGATGACCTGCCCGCAAAAGTGTCCAGAGGAGGTTTACAAGATCATGCAGAGGTGCTGGGAGTACAAACCAGAAAATCGTCCGAAGTTTGCCGATATACAAAAAGAACTGACCTTGATTAAGAAGAAATAGCACATGTATGTGGGGAGGAGAACGATTTGTGCATTCCGACACACCAAGAGAAATGTGCCGTATGTTTCAGCATCAACACTTTTCTAGCATGATTGTACAGTTGTGTACACTTGACACAAGTCCACTGTGTTAAACTGCCTATGCAACAGCTGTTTTGAGCCACTGGCAAGAAAAGATGTTTCTTCTCAGCTTCAGGCACAGCCAAATACCCCAGCATTCCTAGGGCGCCGTGTGTTATCGATCAGGCCCTGTTAAGGTTTTACTGAATGATGGTAAACTTGGGGCTGAGCTGAAAGCTATGAACGATACCCGCGCAGTTTCTCTCCTTTTAAGTTATTGTTTGTGACACAGTCCCAAGAGTAAAGGAAAAAAACAGTCGTGTCAGTCAAGCGAATTGCAGGATTTCAAGTAATTCTCCACCCCCCCATGGAGGATCTGTGACATATCGTGTTTAGCCCCAATGTTGAGGCCTCCCTATGAGGCTTGTGGTCCACAGAATTCTGTCCTGTTAAGAGCGTCATCTTTATGCCCTTCTCTGTGGGACTCAGCACTGTACAGTTGAAAGTAAGCTTGATTTTTCTGTCCTGGGGAGTGCTCGGTGAATAAGCGTCGGATTTTCTTTGACCAGCAGCCAGCTTACGATGGAGGGAGAAAAAATAAGCACCGCTGCTTATTTTTCAGTTTCCCCAAACAAGTGAAGCAAGCACAGAAATCTGGTTCAATCCACAGGGCCCCTTCATCATGAACAATGATTGTACAGTCCATTGCATGATATAATGGATATTATATATGTAAGAATATGAGACTGGGTATTAAACATGAGCATGAATTATGTGCATATCCTTGAAATTTCAATCTGTGCAAACAGTTGAGAAGGTAGCGTGGAATGCAGACTGAAGTGAATTTTGCCAGTGAAGCAGTACAGTATTCTTCAGTATTTTTGAGAACACTGTTAATGGCATGAAACCCAGTAATAGATCAATGCAAAATATCCTCTGAAGAATGCATACAAAATAGGTCCCATTCATAGATTATTTCTTTACAAATCAGGGACTTTGAGACAGGATAAAATAGTTATAGACACACATGAGGTTCAGATTCTCTTTTTTGTAGCATAGAGAACATATTACATTCCAGTTAGCTGAAAGTAGAAAACACCATTTTTATGTTTTACTGCCCCTTCAGGAATGGGTTGTGAGACATTTTTCATGAAGTCCTGTAGAGGCTGTCTGCGGTGATGTATCCCTGGAGCTGCCCATACGCCTGGTATGATTTGAAGCCCATTCCACACAGGAATTCAGAGAATTGCTCCACCTAACACTCTGTGGAAAAGCTTTGACTTGAACACAAAGGTTACCTGAAATTCATACTATTTAAGTATTCAGTGCAGTCAAGGGTCTTTTCTACAGCTTTCCTAGGATTGTGGGGGGGAAAATTCAAGGTTACATGATGTCAGCCATTTCATTTGAAAAATGTAAATGGTCTCTGGATTGCCAAGCTTGCAATTAGAAAAAACTTCAGTCTTAAGTCATCTTGAAATCATTTCAGTTGCTATCAGTTTACAAAAAAAACAACATGGTAAGATTGGATGGGTATTACCTGACAGGTGAATTGTAATGGCCTGCATCTCCTTCTTACAGCTCAAATAACTCCCATGGGTAAAAGTGGTGTGCTCTGTTGATGATAGACTTTTTATGGTATGATCCACAAAGGGGACTTTCTGAAGGACGACTGGAAAAAATCCCACCGAGCATATAGCTGGACATTCAGCGCCTCGTTCTGCAGCTGCCTTAATCCATCTGGAGAAACAATTCAGTCTCACAGCCCATGATGGGTAGCACCAGTTGCAGATATTGAGAATTTTTTCACAGGCACATTTGTGGCTGCAAATTCATATGTCCATGTAGCGGGAACGGCAGCTTTTGTGAGATCTCATGCTTCGGAAGAAGGCCTGTCAGTGACGACTTACTTTGCTGAATTCAGCTTTTAATTGAGTATTGAGTGCTTGAAATTTCACAAGCCAACAAAGTGCAAAGGCAAGCAAGTTGTCCTTTTGTACTTGTGGAAGTAATGTGATGCAAATTACGGTAGCATATGCAAGGTGTTAGCACAGGTATAGAATATTAGCATTTTTATGTATTTAAAGAGAGGTTGTGGATGCCTTTCAGTTTCATTCCAACCAAATGCGTACCATTGGTTTGAGGAGCACAGTTAAATTCCCTGTCAGATGTTTAAAAAATATTTCAAATGAGCAGAAATGAGCAAATTCAGGATGCAGCAATATGCACAGCTAAAAAAACAATGTGTTGCTCTTTATTTGCTCTCTCACCATCATTTCAGCCTATCAAGCATTCAACCCAAATCTATCAATAAAGGCAAGTTTTAGAAAAGTGTAGAAGAGACACATTGGTTGATATTTGTGAAATACCTTACATTCGGGCACATTGATCAGTCCTTTGGAAAGGTGCTGAAAACACTTGCAGAATGTTTAGAGATTAGAGATGATCGCTGTGTGTTTGGACTGGACTTTGACAGATAGGATTACATAGATGGCAGAGTTTTGGCCAAGAAGAGCTCAGGTTAAAGCACAGGCAAACCCACTTAGTCAACATTTGTCTTCTGGGAATGTCTTCCCTGTCTTTCTGAACTGTAACAAAACTAGAGGTCTTTTTGTTTATGCTCAGAGTGTGACCAGCATACACTACCATGTGTAAGCATGTGAAATATTCGGCGCTTCCTTGAGTCCATTATCGGTCTCATAAATTACTTAAGCACAAGCCATTAATCTCTTTCTGAAGAACTGATTCATTAGTTTGAAAGAAAGAAATGGAATTAATAGAGGTTTAATGAAGCAGTCAAAACATAAGATAGTTGTTCTTAAAATAGGTTTTAAGCCATATCTGTGCATTCGTCCCCACCAATGTCAGAGTATCCTTGCTCGCATACACTTAGAATAAAACTCACATATTTTCACCTTGTTTCATTGGATGAAGCTTTCTTTCAGAATAACAATTCCAGAAAAAACATAATTTGTATATAAATCTATCTTTTGCGGTGGCAGTGTAGCATAGGGGTTAACGAGCAGGACTCGTGACCAAAAGGTTGCCGGTTCGATTCCCACCGGGGCACTGCTCTTGTACCCTTGGGCAAGGTACTTAACCCACAATGGCCTCACTAAATATCCAGCTGTATAAATGGATAACATTGTAACTGATGTAAGTCACTCTGGGTCTGCTAAATGCCAATAATGTAATGTAATGAAACAAAAAAGTATCAATGTAAGTTTATGAAAAGTGTATAATTTTGTCATGTACCGAGCTACTTTTTCCGTGGTGATGTAATGCCTGCATTACCATTTCATAGGGTTGCAGCTGTTTACCTGATTTCAGAATGGAACATGAATAGATACCTATAGTAGGAGCCAAGACAGAGGTCCTACAACCAAAACTGTCTGTGGATATATCCCTCAAAACATACAGCACTGCTGGTGCTTTACTTACATTGTTGCCATACAAGTTACCACTGTCTCATAAACAACAATTAAACTTGCAGACTTGCAGTGTTGTGCTAGCGCTGTTTGTAGTCAGTTTGATTGATCTCACAGACATAAGTAATCCAGCTTGAAACAAAGCTCCTAGACCTGTATTTATGGCCCAGATTTCTTTTATATTAATTTCCACCTCCAACTAATTATCATGAAGCACAAAATGATTTGATCCTTCCATTAACTTGTCAAAGCTTTGAAATTTTGTTTTACAAGTCTAATTTCCTTTTGCTGATGTAACCTGCGTCTGTATTTACAGTGCCCTTAAGCCTTTATAAAAACAGCACTACACTATCAAAGCTTCCTTGATTCTATCTCTTTAGATTAGCATCCAAAGTCTGAATAAAAGGTTCTTCTTGTTTTCCTTTCCCCACCTTTCAAATCAGAGACAGGGAAAGAAAAAAAAAAAAAGCGCCTCGCCTGTTTGAAATGCCTGATATTAAACTGCAAGGAAGCCTGTCTTAAGAGGTCACCTTAAATTGAAAATTACAAGACCTCATATCGCAGTGTCATTCAACCAACAAGAGCCGAGTTCTGGAAAGTAATGGTCTTCGCTCTGCAAATTAAATGGCATGACAGAGAGACAGCTCAATGTCTTTCTAATTGAAAGATTCAGCCTAATTGAAAAGAAGACTCTCTTGCACCAAATGCTCTATGAGACAGACCCCTCGGGGTGTTTATGATGCAGTCTTGAGGTAGTGTTGTGCTCTACTGGAGGCAAATACAGAGCGTACGTTTGGATGAATTACCATCACAAAGAAGGTGAAGTAAAAGCCAGGTGCAGAGACACTCTGTCAAAGCAATGTGTTGTTCCCCCAGTGTACTCTCCATCTCTTGTCGATTCAAAAAACCTGCCTACATCGACATTTTTAGGCCCAAGGGGGGGTGCATGCTGCGCTCTGGCCTTGAGATTGGTCATTAAGGATATATATATAGCAACTCCAAAGTCTATACAGGGAGCATAAAAAACATCACAGGGAAGAGTTCAGTGTTTATGGCGAAAGAATAAAGCAGGAAACGTTCACCTGACAGCATATGCGCTGTGGAAATTGCGGCATCTGTGAGGAGCTCTCAGTTGCAGGTGTTTTGTGTACTTTAGCAGAAGGGGGGCCTGAAGTCGTATTTTACAGTCATATCCCACAGAGGGATTTCAGATGAGCTCTAAAGCTCTTGCCCCAACTCCCTGGATAATGCATTTAAGATATTCCGTAGGTTTGCGGTCTGAACTGTTGTGTCAATAACAGCGATGCACGCGTGTATACATACATAGGAAGAGCTAAATCAGAAAATCCTTTTGTTTGCGTACACAGAGTCCTGCAGCTAATGTAACTGACATATCCCCATACAGAGTGTATTATGCAGCTGTTTAGATGGGCTGTGCAGTGAAGGGGGGGTGCAGAAATGCTGTACCGGCTTGGGGGAACATGCTACGCTGTTCCCTAATGCCGCCAGCTCCCACTGAGCAGTCCCCTGCTTGGTCGCTTTCCAGTGCACTCCCTGGGACCGAAAAACACTGGGTTTTGAAGTGCAATTCCTGAACGTGTTCAACAGCTAATCGGTGTGAAAATGTCTACAGGATGAACACTGTCGTATCAGGCAGGACATTTTGCGCATGTGTATATTTGACCCTTGTTTATATTAACCGTTACACATGGCATAAGGTTCAGCCTTTGGTGAATGACAAAAAATTTACCTTTTTGATTTTTTTTTTTTTTTAATCTGATTGTTTTTAATCTTACAAAAGGGGTCAAAGTAGTATGGTTTAAACTCACTTTAAAAGAAGCATTTTATCATTTCCGGACTAGATAAAACATCTAGTGCCTTTTTCAAAGCAGTTTTTTTTGTACAATTCTCCTTGAATGTGTTTTAGTGTGGAAATGGCTATAGAAGATTGAATTTCCTCTGTACAAGGAATTCTAGAAAGCAGAGGCCCAGGTGAATAATATCTGACCAAAGCAATTGCATTAATGTCATCCTGATCTTGTGCTCATATTTATGCTCTGTCTCTCTAAATGGACCTTTACCATGTCTTAATTGTTAAGGAATTCTGATATAATAAAGGAATCATAATGCCTTGATAAACATTCTAATAAGACAGTAGATTGTGATACAAATAATTTATGTTAAAAATGTGTGACATGTCTTTTATGAAATGATATCAACTGCTTAATGGTGACCCTTTTCTGTATGATATAATCATACGAAAAGGAACATAATCTCATGTTTCTGCCGCTTACTAAATTTGAGCCAAACCCCACCAAGGTTCCATCATCTGTGAATTGGTAAGCATAAGCTGCTTTATGTCATGTGTGCATATTCAACTGTGATTGGCCAAAATGTGTTTAATAGCAATGACAAGGATATATGTAAACCTCCGGAAGTGGGTATCTTTCATGTAAGCCATGTCACACATCTGAACCATTTAAAGTATATCACAATGTCATTTCAGTAGTATGTAAAAATGATTACTATTCATTTAAGATTTACTGTCAAATCCTTTTCCTCTTATTATTTGTAAATATGTTGTATAAAACTTATACTGTAACTAATTTTCAGATATCCTGTTTCTCAAATACTAATATGATAAAAACAGCCATAAAACAATTGCTCCCTTGTTTTTTATTTTAAAGTTTAGTCTAAATTGAGTGCAACTTGGACTTTTGTAGCAAATATCTTTTTTATTGTTATTTTGCTGCCATATTTGGGATAAAAACCCATTTTCCTTGTACTTTGAGTCTTGTGACCGCATGAGTATTTTTTGTACATTTAGAATGTATATAAATATAAAATCAATCATCTGAATTTATCTCCATTTTCTTTATAGTAGCTACTGTATGTAATATGTAAGAGAGCAAAATTTCTCTATCATATTTGTTTCCATTTAGATTTGAGTTCACGGTTGTGCAATCATAATAGCATTTCCTGTCAAAGAAAATCTAGCCACAGCACAGCATTGTCAAATGCCTAAAACCATAGTAATGATTGTTTTGTTCATATCCTGATTTTTTTTTTTTGCATGGTGCTGCTGGTGGTCAAAACTAGTTTCCTCTCATAGTGTTAGATGACATCTGGCCGGAATATATCATGTATACATGTTGTGTAGGATTGTACCATACCAAACGCTTACAGTATGCCTATGAATAAGAAGACCAGCTCTGAAATCTTGTGTACTGTAAGCTCCAGAGTGGATTCTCTTCCTGTTAACACATCTGGCGTGTTATCTGCTGCTCAAAGCATCTGGAGTCTTACAACAGCTTTTCTGTGTGTGGAAAATTGCTCCCATCGAAGAGCTGTCTGTCAGATACCTGGTACCTGTGTAATTGATGAGAGACCTTTTTCCACTGAAGTAAATGCTGTTTTTGCAAGACTTTTTAACCAGTGAGCTGCTCCAGTGCCATCAGCATGAGCACACAGGGGGTAAATATGGTGCTACAAGACCTGTTTTCCCAGCTGAAGATGTGTGTTTTACAATACGCAGAAAGACATACCCAAAAGGTTCATGTATAAGAAAAAAACATTATGTATCAAAATGGAGGGCACCTGCATTTTAACTTCAGTTCATTCATAAGGGTGAATAATACTGCATAATTATATATTAAAGCTACCACAAATTCAGCAAATCACATATACCACCAGGATGTAATTTGACCTGTTTGATTTATTCAGCATTGTACTGAACATAGTACTCATTGCATTTCTGCATCACTTGATGACATCACTCTTGCTATCAATATATGTATTAAAGTATTTGTCACTATTCATGTTTTGTATTGATTTTTTATATCACAGGCAAAGTGACCAAGCCAAGTGATTAAGCTTGTATTTCTCCCAAGAACCATGAATATAGACACTACCAATCACAGCCTTGAAATGTTTTTTGTGAATCATTGGGTCACCTTTGACTTAGGCCTTTAATGTGTGTCTTTATGGAAAATTGTATTACATCTGCATATGTAATTTGTCATTCCTAAGGCATGTGCATTACTCTCTTTTTAATAGTTTATTAGTTTTAGATACTGTTGCTTAAAATTTTAATTTAAAGAACTGGGATATTTATTTCCACAAGAGAACTTATATTTTGATTGCACTTTCGGCCATTAAAAAGTACACCCCACAACACAAGGCATAATATTTACTGTTGTCATAGATGTGGTATGACCCAGCTTATACATATTAATGAAAAATCATATCCTCTTAAAAAATGAGTGGATGTTACACTGGATATAGATGCTTATCACCTTGATAGATTATATTGATTATAATGCCCCCCCCCCTTTTCAAAAGAGAAAGAAACTGCACAGTGGCTCAGTATTTGAAGTTTCCTTTAATCACATTGTACTTAACAGACAACCTGAAAGAGGAGTTGCTGTATATTTTCATGTTTGTATCTTTGTTTCCATTTGCTTAGAAACAAATGCTCTAATGGTGGATGCCTTAGAGTGGATTTGTCTGAAGCTCATGTTTATATTGTATACCTGCAATAAATATCTATGTGTCTCTGTGAAAGCTGAAGTGTGGTTGTGTATGTTCCCGGGGGCATTGGGTTGGTGAAACACAGTGATACCTGCAGCAGAGAGAGAGATATTTCAAAGTATGTTTATTACATCAGAATGTGAGGCCACACTACATTACAGTGAGTGTATGCAAGTACTATGAAAACATTACACAAGTACACTTTGCAGGTACAATTGGAGTGGTAAGGGTATCGTTAAGGACTGTAATGACGTATGCTTGGTATGCATGCTAATCACATGATGCAGTACTTTAATACATAATTACAAGGTACAAGGCCACTGTAATGTTAAGCATTTGCTGAAGGAATTAGGCTCATATTTGCCATTATTACACCACAATAGATCAGGACCACTTCATGCAGAGTTTGAAAATTGACAGTGGACTGCATGTCCTGCAAGCGTCACAGCTAGAATCTGAGCAGCAGAGCTTTTTACAGCTTGCAGTGAGTAGAGGAGCAACTGTCCCACGGATGTTAGAGGGGACCCATCTGCGCCCTGGGCCAAGAGGGTGGCGGCTGTTGATGTCCCGAAGATGGACAAAACCACATTGCTGTTCCATTAAATAATAACAGAGCGCGAGCCAGCTTTATGAGGCCTTTAAAAACCTCCCTGCTCCACCCGGCTTTTCGCAAAACATTTACCGCTGTGGAACATCACATTACTACACCATTCGAACATAACTCAGTTTGAGTTAGTGTCAAACTTGTGCATTCTGTTAAAGTTTAATGTTGACACTTGCTTTGCATTGTTTTTTTCATGAAGATGGAACAGGTGTAAACAAGGAAAGGGGTAAATGTTTTATGGAAAATGGTAAATTTTTCATCACATTTGACGTGTATGAATCAAACCCCCGCTGAATGGGCTGTAAACTTCCAAGGGAGCCTGTGGCACTGTTAAACAGCATCATTAATGGATATAACTTCTTTTGGATTGGAGGCCTTTCTGTCATCTCCTATCCATGTTTTTTTATGTCCTGAGATTCATGGGTGTGCAGATTTTGACTTCAAGATTTTGACCGTTCAAAATATTTCTGAAAAACAGTTTTGTAATGAGTTTGCATCTAAAATTACACTATCAGTATGTCCTTCCCAGAGCCAGATCTTGTAATAATTTTTAAAGCGTGGCAGTACTGAAGTCCTAAGTAAGAACAACATACTTTTTTGAAATGAGTCGGCCTTTGCAATAATCTTTGAAAAACTTGAAAATAATTTTTGAAAAACTTATGTTAATTGAAAAACATCGTTCTGCACCGTGTAGTTTCTGTACTGTTCTGCAACAACAGCCGCGTATCTGTGTGTGCTTGTGGGAGAAAAGAGTTTTGAATTTTGTCTCATTTCTAATTACTTCATGGAAAGTGTGTATGGGGAAAACATCAGAGTGCAATATCAAAAGACCTTTATAAAAACCTGCAGGACTCTGACTTGAATGTCATTCCTGCTTTACATTCCAACAGCCAGCAGCTACTACCGCCACCCATGGGGTGTGTGTGGTCTGTACTGGCAGGGGTCATCTGCATGCAGTGAGCAGCATTGAAAGAACAGCTTGCTTTCCAGGAAACAGGACCCTATGTTTGTGCTCCTGTGCAACGCTCCGTAGCTGATTAACTAGCAGGTGCTGCTCTCTCCCTGACATCAGAGAGCTTTTTACAATCGTAGTATTGTTCCACCTTCTGGCCATTGCTGGGACCTAACCAGAGGTTTCTCCTGCAAAAGGAGAACCATTCAGTAACATTCATTATGCACCAGTCCAACACTAGGTAGCTTTGCCTTGCCTCTCAGCTACAATTCACTGGGTGGTGGACAAGTTAGTCTAAAACTTTTAAAAGAGATATACACAGGTAATTGCTGTGGGTTCAGAGGTATACTGTAAATCTTCAAGGGAAGCATAGCACAGCTAAATAAAAAAAAAATTAAACAAGCCTATTTGTTATTCAGTCACAATGATTGTGGAGATGACGACAAAGTGCCACCCTTAAAGTGGCACACAGCCACTGATCAAAGTCCAATGCAGTGAGCTTCACCCATAAGCGCAATTATTTGCTATCCACCATTATGTAACCATTAATGTTAACCATGACCCCCCCCCCATAAAGGGTATATGGGTACAATTGTGATTTAGTTTTGAGGCAAATCAGCTGGAGAAACTGTTTTAAAGGGCACATCTGAGAAAGGCACTTACTAAGGTGCCCAAGTGATGCTATGCTTTTGTGTGTATGCTTATACTTCTGCTTGTGTACCCAGGACTCCGCCTTTGCTCAAAGTCGACCTGTCCTGCTCAGGTATATCAGCTCAGCCCAGGGCTTTAGAGACCAATTTCTTGAGATTTTGAAGATGTGTCGGCAGTCTCCGGGTAAGTTCTAGCCTCTTGTGGGACTCGTTTCTGCTGTAATGAAGATCTGGTATAGGTGGGCGATGGACCTTGAGGTCAAAGGTTTATTTATCCTGTTGGCCAGCTAAGCAGCAGAAGAGCCAGGGTTTAGTCTTCATAACGAGAAGTTGGACTTTCTGCAGCTTTTTGCCAAATCCCCGTGCGAGCCTCAGTCTCCATCCCAGCTTGAACCGCTGCCAGACATCCCTCTTAGGGAGCTCTGCATCTTGTTAAACCCATGAGAACTCGCCTCGCTGGCACCGGCCCAAGATCCAGCACAGGCAAAAAAATAAATAAATAAATCATAGATCTTCATTTCAGCTTGGACTTTCTATAATCTCAAACAGGACCAACAGTCATTTTTTTGATTGTCCTGGAATTTTAAGACTTACACTGAAACAGCAAGGGACTACAGTTAAAGCTCTTCTGTACACAAATGTTGAACAGTTAAAGCTCTACTGTTCACAAACCACTGTGCAACATACATGTTCTGGTTGGTTGAACTGTATAGGGGCACTGACAAGGCTCGCAGTCTTCATTCATTAAGAATTATGAAGACCGGTATTCAGCTCTGTTCATAATCATTCAATCAGTCAAGATGCGATTGATCCCATACAGACGTCCGCATAAATGCTATGCTGTGAGTGGTAAATCAAATCTGATGGCAGACTTCGGACAATTGACAAAGATGATTACTATGCAACATGGGAAAGTTCCAGAATAAGGGAAAGCTGCATATTGAAAAATGCAGTGTCAGAAATCATCGTAATGAATATGTATACATTATATGTACACAGGACGGTTTGGAGACAAAGCAAGAGAGGTGAGATTGAGTTGGTTTGGGCATGTGCGGAGGAGAGATGCTGGGTATATTGGGAGAAGGATGCTGAAGATGGAGCTGCCAGGCAGGAGGAAAAGAGAAAGAACAAAGAGGAGGTTTATGGATGTGGTGAGAGAGGACATGCAGGTGGTTGGCATGACAGAGGAAGATGCAGAGGACAGGAAGAGATGGAAAGGGAGGATCTGCTGTGGTGACCCCTAAACCGGAGCAGCCGAAAAAAGAAGATATGTTACACAGGTAGGACATATCCCAAAGCCCACCTGCACAGCTCTCAAAACTGACAGCGCCCGGAGGGCTTACCTTGCACATGAATATGAATGGACTTGGCTAAGCTTGTAGAAGTAGCCTGCTTTCCCTGCTGTCAAACACTACGCAACAGTAATTCAAACTGCTGAACAGACCCGGCTTACTCTGAACACAGCAATCAGTGGCTAATTCATTATGAGCATCTGATACCTGATGTGATAATCTAGGTGGCAAAATGGTCTTTATTGTTTTTAGGTGTTGCTGCTGTTGTCGTGATTTCCAAGACCTTGGTCACAGCCATAATCAATTCCCCGTCTGCAACCTTGGGATCAGCATTGCAGTGTTATAGTGCAAATAAGAGGAAATTAAAAGGATAAGGATGTTAGAAGTCTATGTAGTGTGATATAATCCAATTCTTAAACCAATCCACTCTGCACAAAGTCCAAAGGAGCATTTATGCTTGCTTTATAGGGTTACATTTCTGTCATTGGAGATTGTGCCATTGTGGCAAACACACATTATGAAAAAGCCACCATTAACACATTAACATTCAGGTTCCGTGGAAACTAATCTGTATGGTATTTGCAAAAGAAGTGGTCATAATAAGCAGTGTGGGTATTAGGAACCACAGTGAAAGTAGGCTAATTCACACCCAAGGTCAATTGTCCCAGACAAATTCAGACAGTTTACTCGTGATCCATGACGTCTAAAAACAATGCTGTTTATTTATTGTCTTATTTTACATTGCTACATAAAACCAGGATTTCTCCCATGGAATCAAGGTCCTTATCAGAGAATGTACAAAAAAACCCAAACTGATCATCAGTCCATCCAGCTAACTACAAAGGGCGCCCTGCCCTGAGCGTGCGCTACAGCGTGATGCTGGGACCGCTGTGCCGATGCGCGTTCTTCGCATGAACCGCGCAGCACGCGCTGCGTGTTGTCAGACAGGTGCTCCAAGTCAGTGCTTGTTTGGGTGCGTTCGCTCTCGACAGCGTGGAGTCTGATGAAATACCGTGTAATTGGTGCCATTCCCCGTGTAACAGAGGTACAGGGATAGCTCGATGGCATCCTGGGTGCCTGAATGTTAAAAGCCTTTTTTTAGCGAAGTTCCGTCTCACTGGAGAAGAGGAAACGCCTGGCAGCAGAAAAAAAGTTCTGGGTTGAATTCCACTTGGGCCCATTGCAGCTTTGCATGAAGCATGCCGCTGTGTCTCCCCGAGTGCTTCGAAACCAAAGTAATTTCAGGGAAGGAGCAACGCCCTGAATGGTACGAGCAACACTTAACATTCACATTTTCAAACTAAAGAACAATCTTTTACGTAATTTTACAGGTGTTGAATACATCTCATTGCCAATATGATACTGGTGCTGACTGATATGTGGCATACATACATGTAGGAGGTTTTCTCCACACCATTTGAAACATGAGAAGTTTTGAGAGTCATAGTGGAGAAGAACAATGTAACAGCCTGAATTAGAGGCAGACAAAACCACTCTAACTCGTGTTCATTGTGTTACACAAGATTAAATGTCTCATTGTGCGGCGGTGCCACAAAGAAACAAACAGCCAGACATCCATCATTTTGTCCACAAAAGGCAATGAGGCTAGCTTATGGTGAGAAAATGAAGGGCCCTGTGCCTTTCCACAAATCCCTGTGTTGATTAAAAGGATAACAGAAAGTAGATTAAAGAGTGATAATGACCTTACACAATACCCTGTGGCTGCCCTGTTCCAATGACCATTTCTTTCCCCTCTCACTGAATTAACATTAGACCTTTTTGGAAACAAACAATGGGCTTTAATATTCCAAATCTGGATTTGATTTTTTTTCCTTGTGAGAACAAGGTATTCAAACCTGCCGTCCAAGCTTTTATGTATTAATTTGGCTTGTTACATTTTTTAGAGTATTGCCGGTCGTTTAGTTATTGAGGAAGGCAATTTCTTTGTCCTTTCTGTGCACACTTTTCCTTGCAGATAATATAAATGGTGATTTTACAGGGCAGTGGCCTTTCCCCTTTGTGTTTCCTTGCTGTGCAGTGCGTGAACTCCAGGGTGGAGATGGGGGAAATGCCAGTGCAGGCAGCTCTGTCTTAGGGTCGGGGTTTTACAGCGGGGCTCAAATTATCTCCTGCAGCTTTTTTTGTGAATTTCCACATACTCAGCTATTTCCTAAATGTGTACAGGATGGGAGTTTGGCTTGTCATTGCCTGTTTTGTGGGCTGGTGGTACTCTTCAATAATTTATTGCGTAGTGGATGTAACTGTTGACACTGTTGGGATGTGGCAGCCCCCTTTTTTGTGTTGTATATTTTTCCCATCATTATCTTATATGCCTCATGCTATTGATAAGACTGCAGAAAATGATTTTAAAAGTCCATTAGTCCCTCACATGCATGCATTACTCCCTCACATAAAGAACATTCTGCAGTTTGGCAACAGACTAGTTATGATTGTGTATACTTGTTGTAGTTTAGTCTGTATTCATTAGCAGAAATTACCATAGCACAAATGAAATCACAGTTAGAAAACCGTTAGTGTATCGATTCTGTGTGCACAATGTAATTCAAGTAAAATACTTATCAGAACTGATGATTCAGGTTATTACTAAAATCATAAATGCTATACACAGAAATGCAATGGGTCAAAACTAATACACTTCATCAATGTAATAAATTGTATGGGAAATGTGTTTACTACATGACGTGAGATGCTTTGCACACCAAACACTTTGCACTGCACAGAACGGTGGTGTCTTCTCCTGCCTGCCGACTTGAAGTTCTCTTTCTTTTTGTGAATCTTGTGGGTGCAGAAGGAATGAATAAACAAGGAGGAAAAGTTGCAGTCTGGGGTTTCATTCTAATACCTGCATTAGCAGTCTGAACTGAAGCTACAGGACCATCTTCCCTCAGGGGCCGGGGCCAAGCTTGTTTTAAAATGCGACACAAGTCGAAGTGGTATAAAATACCTCCACGCAGTTCGCTGAGTGAGTACACCAGATCACGGGAATCACCGCTCCTTCTGTTTGTTTAACAATAACCGGCTATGCAGATCAAGGCTGCGGAGGTGCATTCCTTGTTGTTTTGTCATTGAAGTAGCACCAGAGGCCTTAAGAATCGGAAATATCAGCGAATGAAAATTCTATGCCAGCCTGCGCTGATTGTGCCACGGGACTGAATTGATAGCATGCAATTTATGTCTGACATCAATTCAGCTAATGCAATTATCCTTAACTGCATGCATAGGCCTTCTAAGGCTTTTTCCTTTGTGAATGAACCCAAACAATTTAGCTGAGTACATTCATGTAAATGCGCAGATGGGATACTTTTTCCAATAATGCTCATCTGACTCTGTCCTGGATGAATAATTCAGTAAATTTTATAATGAAAATCCCCTAAGAAAGGGAAAGCCATGAAATAGCCTTTTTTCTCATGGATTGATGAACCGGCTGTGGTGTATTAACAGACAAAACCACAGTATTTCAGTATTTTACTGCAACAGAGTAAACCATTGGTTTCTATGGTAGCAATATGGCGTATTGTGGAATATGCTTGTTTATGAAAAGTTCTCGTTGGTAAAAAGCATAACCTGAATAAAGTCACCGAAATAAGTTGCTGCTGCCGTCTCCTCAATGTGATACACCAGCCTTGCCTCATATTTATAATGAAGTGCTGGTTATCCCTATCTAGATATGAGCTTGTGTGTCTGAGCTCAGAGAAGTTCAATACATTAGCAGTTTGTCCCACAATGAGCATCATAAAGCCAATGGACATGGTTATTTATCCAGACATCAGACATCATTGAGTTTTCCTCTATTGCCATTCAGCTCTCTGTGTACCCTACGGGCCTTCAGTGAGAAATATATCTTCGGAGCTTTCGTACAAGTGCTGGTCATTTATCTAGCTGACTGGACTTGAGCTATGAAGCAAGTGGTGGAAGAAACGTATCACTCACACCTGCAACAAAGTCACAAAGTCAGTGGCAAAATGACAAAATGCTTCTGTGGCAGGTGCACTGATGTTTCATCGACAGCAGTGAGATACTGATCACTTCGTTATGCTTCGTTATGTTGTTTGTCATCAACAGGGCTCAACAACTGTGCAGTCATAGTGTAGCGGTCTGGGTGACCATCTTAGGGCATCATGCCAGTGGTGTGTAGGTGTATTTGCTACTTGTTGCAGATCCTGTCTTGCAGGATCACATCCTGTTCCTCTTGCAGAGCCTGGAAATGTCTGTGCCTGTTCACCGTTCTCTCAGCTCTGGATGCCAAATGTTGCACTCCAGCTCATCTCATATTCAGTGGCACTCCAGCCTGGTGAGTTGGGCGTTCGTGACAGGGCTGTTGCTGGCATTGTTACAGGAACAGCATGACGACGCTTTCTTGTCCCGTCTGAGTGTCATTGCATCAGGATGAGCGTGCGGGAAGGGCAGCGAGTGAGGACCCTGTCAATGCAGTGTCGCCCTGTTAGGCTGCCATTAATCACTGCAAGCGCAGCTCTACAACAAGAATCTCCTGCCTGTGACATCACAATCAGTCCCTCCATTGATTGGTTCTCTTTTATACTGTAATAAGTTCTGCACGTTCTGCATGCTTGTACCACCGTTGCATTACATTACAATACATTATTGTCTTATCCAGATCGACTTAGATTACCATTTTTACATACTATCCATTTATATAGCTGGATATTTACTGAGGCAATTGTGGGTTAAGTACCTTGGCCAAGGGTACAGCAGCAGTGCTCCAGCAGGGAATCAAACCACCATCCCTGACGTTGGCCAGGGTGATCTACACAAAACCCTGATTCATTGTTAAAGAGAACCATTTCAGATGAGGTAACCTAAAAAGTGTTGCACCTTTGCACTCTGCTGCGTTAGTGGACATTTGGGCCTGTGCCATTGTCTGGCCTGCAAATGATGACTGCCACCTCCTCACAGATGCAGCGCTGACATTTTGCCCAGCCTTTCTAATTCATCTGGAAGTGTGAAAATGATCGCAAAGACAGAGCATGCAATATCGTGGTGAGGTGTTGAGATTTGTGGTCTACCAGATCACTGCCTACCACTGTCAGACCAATTGTAATGTCTTGGCAGGTCTGAAATTGCTGGCTGCAAACAGGCCACACAATAAGCAACAGTGTAACAACCTAATCCAACCTCCAACATACCGATGGTATTAAGGCACTGCTCTCTTTGTAAGTAGGGCATAGTAGTTTCCTTTTTTGTTTCTCTTTCTGAATATTCACCAGTCTTGACATTCAACATTTTAAACCAATTCTCCTCCTGTGCCTAACCACTTCTCTGAGGATTCACTGCCTGTCCAGCAAGGTCACTCAGGCACCTCACAGACATCTATTTGCCACCACACGGTTTAGGCAATATTCAAAACTTTTTTTTCAGTATTCATTACTTTATCCACATAAATTAGATACATGTAAATAGAGTGATGTTTTTTGATTATCTGTCCATATGTCTTTGGTATGGACATATATATTGGCCTGATAGCTGTGAACCTTGAATGTTTTATGCTCTTTCTAGTAACACTTGTTGGTTTGACACTGCATATTGCTCACACTATAATGACAAAGAACCGTGGCATCCGAGAGATAAGCCACACTTCCATTAGAGTTCAGTTTCTTCTTTTCTAACAAGCTGAGGTTAGTTCAAAGCCAAGGGCACAACTGCATCTTTTTGAATTAAAATGCATATGTGTGACTTAATGTTTGGTGATAAATGTCTCCGAGAGACATGTTAGAGAGAGGTGCATGTTAAAGAGTGCAGTATGAGAGCTCCTTTCGAGTCACAGCAACATCAGCTAACGCTTATATGTTAAGGGCTTTGGAAGTGTAAACAGCGTATTCAGAGCTCTGGAAACCGTAAACACCCTCAGAGGATATAGCCTCAGGTATTTGAACATCAAACAAAAAGTGGTTTTGCATAAGTCACCAGGAATTAGAGGCAGTTCAAACGCAAACTGTTCTTGGGAGCTCCTTTCAGAGAGATTATACCGAAGCCTAAAATTGTACTTGCATGCATAAAGAACCATGAGGGTAATGCATTATGGATGACTTTGCATGTACATCCCGGCCCTGGGTTTGGACACACTAGGTGATGTGCAGGTGCGGACACAAATTGTATCTCATTATAGACCAAACATTTTGCCTAGATTGTAAAGGGGAGCACTTATTATTGTATCTCATATAAATGTTTATGATTTAGCAACACTAACACAGCAATATTAAAATCTAGTCTCAATTGAATTAACAGCCAAGAGATCTTATGTTTATTGGATTGGAATTTAATGAAATGTATGTGCATATCTCACTTCCTCACTTGACTTTTCAATAAACTGCATCAATATACTCAGTGATTTACATCTAACACTCATGAAATTTCTTTGTGTTCAATTTGTTAGGGTGGAAAAGTGTTAATGTACATTGCCACTGTAATATGGAAGTCTTTCAAATCTCAGTATTAGCTCAGTTAATGAGTGGAGGGTAAATGGTTAAAAATAGGACTCATCATCATTCAGCATCCATGTGGACAGTTGACAGATTAAAAACATTCATTAAAAAAGTTTCTCTACCACCCGTTCTTACAGTAATGAGCTATTG
Source organism: Megalops atlanticus (assembly GCA_019176425.1). NCBI lineage: Eukaryota > Metazoa > Chordata > Actinopteri > Elopiformes > Megalopidae > Megalops > Megalops atlanticus. The sequence continues at coordinate 24,799,459 of CM032880.1, forward strand.
GACAGCAACTCGTTTTATGACCACATCAATATTGCTTTGATAATCAAAACACAACGTGATGTCTGAACTGAAAAAGAAAAAAAAAAAAAAACAGCAAAGCAACAACTACAATGGAGCAAGTGTTTGAGGTGTACACAATACAGTTTCAACATGAATATTTGATTTTGGGAATGCCAAGCAGAAAATATAAAATGTTTGTTCTGAACAAGGCAACGAAACAGCTTTCTAAATTAGCGGGTTGCCAGATATCATATCTCACCATTCGTAAACTATGCAATTTAAAACTGTTGGAAGCATGGTCTAGTATGGAACATAACTTTCTCTAACCTATATATAACCCCACTGGCCTTGCATTGGCCTATACTTATAATGTACTTGTGCCGGCAGAGTGCACTTCAAGACATTGGTTTGGATTTCCTTCTTTCTCTGATCTCGGGGATTTGACGAACCAGATTAACTGTTCCTAAACCTGCTCGATGTTCGCCCACTGATAGTGAAAACAGCAATCGGTAGCACAGAGGAGTGCATCCCAGGGCAATCCCACAATAATTTCAGATAACACCCGCCTTGACGCGAATCTCCCTCTGACGTTGACACTTGATGGCATCGCACTTGAGCGCCCAGTCGAGACCGGCGTCTGGAGGATGGATTCTGAACACCTTCCATCTGTTTTCGTCGCCGCTCTCAGCTGCTCGCGATCTCCAGGAAGTGCGGCCGCAGCTTATTGCGTCTCCCGTGCCCGGGACCGTCAACAAGCGCAGATGCCGCAGCCCCGCGTTCCAGGATTGTTTGCAGGCCGGGTAAATCGAAGCGGCGCCCGCGCCGGGGGCGAAACGTACACGGTCAGAAATGCGTTTTATCTGCCAGCTGTGGAAACTTTTCGGTGCTTTTTTTGTTCGTTTTTGAACGGCGCAAAGCAGTCTGTCGCGAACACTCACTGAACATGTGCCCACGACCAAAAACTGATTATCTAAAGCAAAGTGGAAAGGGATCGGTGGAATATTACAAAGGTGGGCCCTTTTGTCAAACTAAGTATTCTTAATGACTCTAAAAGGTCAAATGAATTAAAGCAGTCAAATAGGAATTGTGCAAGGTCCTACTTTGCTGAGCTTGAAGGGTAGCCTTGGGAACGAAAACGCACTGGAATGTAAAATCTTCGCGTCACATTAGCCGATGTGGAATCTGTCATATTTCCCGCACAATGTAGCTATAATTACGCGTGTGAAATTACAGTGATTAATGTGTGTGCTCTTGTCAGTCTGTCTAATACGGCCCGTGCACTATCGAATGCAAATTGCCGTTACCACCGTTACATTTTTATGTGATGTTGAAAGAGATTAACTCGAGAGTCCCTTCATCAGACACAGAAAAGTGACTCACTGGAGAGGGAACTAGAGTCTTTATTTAAGACAGGAACCAGATTTACTTGTAAATTAGTATAATGGCAGGGTTTATTATATGCGGAGCACTCATCTGTGTGGACAAAGACAATGCCATCAACATCTGTTTGTGACAACATTCAAAGTGATTGCTAACTGGTCTAAGATCTTGCTAAGGTCATGTATGCAAAATTTCAAACAAAAACACCATTTGCATCCCCCCCCCCTTCATTCAGACATGTTAATGTAAGCCTGGTGAGGCCTCTAAATGGCCCTTCCCAGAAACATAGCAAATACTTGTAAGTAAGACAGTATATGACGATATTTTCTCAGAAAATAAGTTCAGACTGTCACTCAGGACATTTACCTGCAATTATTAAATGTGAAGAACTAAGTCAATAATTCAAAACATATTTGCCCCATTCATAATGTGCTACGCTGCAGAGAACGGATATTGGAAAAAGTAGATTTCCTCTACAAAATAAAGATGGTTCCTTTTCGTAATGCTGTGCGCAGGGGCGGGGTTTCCTTTTCATCGCGTTCCTGCTGCGCTGTGGTTGGATGGGGGGGCGTCGTGATCCGGGACAAAGGAGGTGGGGACAGGGGCGTCAGGAAGGGCAGGAGACAGGACGTGGCGACACACGGGGCACGTCCCAGACTGAAAGCACACAATGGGAGTCATCATTATAACCAGCAACCAAACATGCACTACTGGTAGTTTATATATACAGCATTAACATCAATCAAGAATTTAATGTTTGCGATATGTACTTGTATGCGTGCATTATGCCTGAGCTGTTGTTGCACGGCACCCTGAGAAAATGTGCTTTTAAATAGGATCTACAACCAAAAATGCATAACTACAGTTGAAAAAACTTACTTGTAATCCAGCAGTATTTCTGAGCCTATTTTAGCAAACAAACAGGTCATGAGGAAACCCTGTTGTAGGTGACTTGGTGTATACATTACCGCCATCCAAATTAGGCAACTGAATGCAAATATTAATTTACATAATTCTATCTCTTCCCTCTGAATCTCACAGACACAATGTATTTCAAACATGCATGTAATTCTGACTAATACATAGATTTTTTATTTTATATTTGTTCATTTACTATACAAGGGGTTATATAGTGTGCACACTGCACTTCTTGCTGGGCAGACAGCACATAGTGGTTTAATCTTTTTCCTCTCAAAGTTAATGTGATGCAGCAAATATTTCTGGAGCAAAACTGGTCACAACAGAGTGATTGCCAGAACACTGTGGGTGGAAAATATACATGGACTTACAGAATCAGTGCCCACCATATTTATCCACACCCCTGTTCAATTCTAACAAAAACATATTTCAAGTGAAAAAATGATGGAACTTTTTTTGCTTGAATAAACTGAAAAATAGTTGGATTTTTAACACTGACATCTCAGAATATGCTTTCCAAAGAATGGTTTGTCTTTAAAAAACACAATGGTCAAAATTATTTATGCCCCCAAAGAATCTACAAACAAAATCCTGCAAAAACAAACCTGCATGGGGATGCATTCTTAGGAGGCTTCTGGAACTTCACAGAAGCTTTCAAAAGATTTCTTTTCTATAGGGTGTAACAGGGTGTAACACAGAAGCAAGGAAATCCTTCAGTAACATCCATTGTCACAACTAGTCTGAGAAGTCTTCCAATATTTTAGACAAAGGGTCATTGATCTCCACAGGTTGGGAGGTGGCTATAAAAATTTCACAAAAATGCTGAATCTACCAGTTTCCACTGTAGTGTCCATCATAAAGAAGCTTGAGAAGGCTGTTAAAACAGCTACTTCCTTGCCAGGAAGAGGAAACAAGAAAATACTACCACTTCCATGGTGGAAGAAAAATGGCTCAGAAAGCAACCTCGAAGCTAAGACTCCATGTTGGAGCTCTGCATAACATCCTGACATCAACAGGATGCAACGTTTGTATAAATCAGGTGCTCACTGCAAAAGTTGCAAAATGCCTGTTCTAAACGCTCAATGCAAAACTAGACTGTTTGAATTTGCCAAACTGCATCACAGTGACAGTTGGGACTCTGTTTTATGGTCAGATGAGAAGAAAAGTTTTACAGACATGATCATGAGCACTATTTTAGCTTAAACATGAGGCACATACTGAAAACACCATTCACTGACTCAGCGCTGGATCTGTTTTGCTTTGGGGTTGTTCTGAATCTTTTATTCCCAGTGTCCTTCTTAGAATCAAGGGAACAATAAATTCAAGCGGACGCTTTCTATAAAGAAATAGTAAAGTGAAGACAGTACCAATGTCCTTGACTGGGCCATCACAATGTACAGGCCAAAATCCATTAGGACATCTGTGGTATGGACTCAATAAAGCAGTAAACAAAACACCAGTAAGATATCTAAAGGACCTGAAGAAAGTATAGAGAGGATGAAAATCACTGACAATAAATCTGCCCAGTGTGTTTTCTAGAAAAGATCATTTCTGAAATTAAAAAAAGCATGAAACATGAAACATGACAAACAGCTTTTTTTTAATTGTACAATTTTCTTTTTCCTGTTCAATTACATTGAACAGTCTGGATTTAACAAAGGTAGGCGTGAACATGAAGGGCACCGCGCGAAACGGCGAACGCGCGAACGGGGCGTACCTTCCGCAGCCAGAGGGTGACGCACAGCTTGTGGAAGACGTGGCGGCACGGCAGCTCGGTGGCGATCTCGTCTTTGACGTACTCGCAGCAGCAGATGGCACAGCACTGCTCCGGACCTGAGGACGTGCGAACAGACCGGTCAGGGGAAGCAGAGCCGGCGCCGCGCACGCGCTGCCGCTACGCGGCGATGACAAATATCCGGCGCGCATCAATCCGCCTCGGCTCTCGCCGGCGCCTCGGACAGACGGGACGCTTCATTAGGACGGCGACGGTGAGAAATGGCCGCCGTCTCCGGGGCGCAGTGTTTGCCTTTCTCGATTTATTCTAAAGAATATGCGCCGCAAACCTGAGTTATGAAGATGCCACATGCAAATATCCCCCCCACACACACACACACACACACACACACACACACACACACACACACACACACACACACACTCAGATCATGCATCTACAAGCAATGAATGACTTGAACAGTCAATCTGGAGGCAGTACATCAACGCGCCATCGCTTGTCCCGCACGGCTCGCATGTGCACCTAAAGGCAGATATATTTGTATGTACAGTGCCGGGAGATCGTGTGACTGAAATGCAAATTGAGAGGCGTTTTGAGGAAATGAATACCCAAGGCCTACCGTAGTGATCCTCCTGCACTGTGATCTGAGGCAAGCAGTCGATGATCTCCTCGGTGGCTGGGGGATGGGCCTGCTCCACATCAATGGCCAGAGACTCCAGGTGTGCCAGCGCAGCCTACAGAAAGAATGAGAAAAGAAAAAAAGAGAGTGAAAAGCCTTCCTTTCAAAAGCACATTTTGTTCCTTTCAGTGAAATCTGTGCATTCACGCAGGAAGTATTTTACGTGTCCTTTACATATGCAATTTTATTTCAAAATGAATGGGATACCGTTTTACTGCAGACAGGAGAAAAAATGAGAAAATAAGTCTATCGCCATATAACCTGCTACAGCCATTTCCATTTCTGCAATCTGCATTAATAGTGAAGGATTTGGTAGCGCGTCTTACAAATCAATGGGGGTTTTAAATCTAATTTTGGAAAAGGAATTCTCGGCATCAGTCAAACCTAATTTACTTTGAGGGCCTGAGTACTCCACTTTAATACAGAGGCTGCAGATTTCTCCAGAGCATCACGTGAAGCGGCTTCCTTTCTCACGACTGCCAATACATTCCCTCATTTAAAACTTCACCCTAACCGATTTGCCCCTGGCGATCTTTGAATATGCAAGGTATACGATTAAGTGTGCCTTCATAATAACTGAACTAATCATGAAAATAAGCAATGTTTTTTTGTGTGTGTTTAACTTTGACAGAGCCCTACGGTAATGCTGGTTTTCTGGGTTTATTGCCTTATTTAGGATGCGTTCACAGATGTGGGGCTGTAGGAAAAATATTGAGCTTGTGTTCTCTTATTTTAGAAGCGCGTGTGCGGGGTCTCCATCAGGGCATGGAACGTACCTCCATTGCTTCCGCTAGCCGTTCTTCTAGCGCCATATAAGCGAGCAGCTGTGGGTCCACGTAGGAGATGGCCTGAGCCATGCCGCCCTCCCCGAAGTCGTCAAGCAACCTGCAGGTGACAAAGCACTCACGCTTGAGAGGGCAGCCACCAGCTCCTGTGAGAGGACCTGGAGGAGCCAGATCCTGCACAGTACATGGTCCGAACAACACAAGGCCATTACGTTGAGGCCTCAAACAAGCATACACATCTACTTTCAACTACAGTTGCACGAGCTGATGCACAGCCTGAGCAACCGGTATGGCACATGTAAGTATACTTTGAGTTTTAAATACCGGGCACATGCAGAGATTCAATGAAAAATTTTCAGCATCCATTAAGAATTGCAGAGAATTTTTTTTTTTGTTTAACAATAGATTTCCTGCAAACATCTCCAGGAAATCCCTTGATACACAGGAAGAGACGACGGGCTCCCCATTCTAATTCTGTTCTCCCAGCAAAGCCTTAATAAAAAGCGCTGAGAACAGAAGCCCTCAGTGACTCCTGTATGTTTATTTCCAGTAGAGCCACCCTGATATAATGAATTAAGAATGTTTCGAGCAGAATCCCATCTTGGGAGTCCCTTTGTAATTACAGCAGAATACTGACACAGACATTGATTTCTATACTTCGGAGGAATGATTTTGCTATGAAGTGCTAACTCTCAAACAAGATCCAATATCTCGGACTTAACTCGTACAAAGTTCCACATCAGCGGTTTCAAACATGCAACGCTAATAAAGAAGTGGGAGCAGCAAACCAAGCAATCAAAGTATAAATGGTCGTGGAAAACTGAAGGAGCAGAGAGAGCAACATGGGAAAGGCTCATTACAGCTCCACGCAGCCCTAGAATGTGCAGCAAAGCCAGTGATCTCAGCTGACAACACGGGCTGCAACAGGGTAAAGGGCAACTGTGTCGAATGGCTGAGTGTAGTCAAATTGGTAAGATATAGATAATACTCATTATCTTGAAGCTAGTTGCCCAGATTACACTACACCATAGGAATCCGTTATCATGATCCAGATCCCAAACTCAGATATATGGTGCCACAACACAACTATGTCTGTTTTCTGTGAGTACAGGTGCTAAATTGTGATCCTCCCAAAAAACAACTATGTGTTGAAATAAAACTGTAAACTTCAGGGAAGGGCAAATATTACTATACTGGCTGCACTGTACACCTCAATATGATGAAACCATAAGGCAAATTCATCAAACTCTTGCAGTGTTTTTACACTCGCACAATTGTCGTTGAGTGCAACAAAGCGTCTGAGAACAATTACTAAACAGGCGGAACGGCATTTGCATGAAACGACTGCGAGAAGAGCCAGGACTTTGAATATGCATCAGCACTAACCCGCAATAATCCAAACTTGCATTATTCATGTGCAATTCCGTGGTTCTGAAATGAACGCACAAAATTTTGAAAGAGCACGACAAATCAAGTTGTAAGTGATTTTACTAAACCACTTAAACATATGTGCACCTAAAATGTGTAACATCAATTTAAATTAAAAATTGCATGTGTCACAAGCACACCACAGCTGTTTATAAACTACTCTGCAGTATCTACAACACAAAGCCACAGTTTTAATAATATGAGTGGTGTTAAGTCAGAGGTTTGCACTGCGAAGTACAGCCTGCTGCAGCATCTGATCTAGCTGGGGTAATTGTGTTTCAGGTTTAAAATACTAGACACCGCATGACATTAAGTGCCTAACTCTTGTAAAATATTTTTGTATGAAATTGCCTGCACAAGACAGCTATAGGCTACATTTTGGCCAGGACAAGTCGGGGGAGGGTGAAATTCTTAATATTATGATGCATTTACATTTCTTGCACGCAACGTGACCATTGTAGAAGAAATGCTGACAGCAAAAACGCAAGAACTTCTTCTGCTCATATTTGTTGTTAATTCATCTTAGTGGCAGCGCAGCAAAAGCTGGATGACAAAGAATTTAAATAATGATTTCCCTCGAGAGGATGCAATGCGCTCCTCCTTTGTTGCTCTGTAAATTTACAGTTCTTGACGTGGTTAACACCTAATGTTTCCAACTGAAATTGTTTGCGCCGTCTTGTGGAAACACCAAGGTGCTCTGACTCAGCTTGGTGAATATTTCTGACTGAATGAATAATCTGTCATCTACTTATTACATAAACAAAGAGTTCATCTTCACATACACTATGTGGTTAACATTCTGAGGGGTCTCGTTTCTGAGCTCTGGACTCATGTTCTTTTTGTATTTATTTCATTTAGTACTATATGGGGGCCCAAATGACCACCATAAGATTAATGTAACAGCTGCATGTTCAGCAAAGCATGAAAATATCTATGACACAGTGAGCTCCCCATCAGCAGGACTGAAGAGCCTTGGGTTGTAGCATATGACCTCAAACACTGGCAGATCCAGCCCCTTTCCCCTTTCTTTACCTGAAGGGTGGCTGGAACAACAGCAACAGCCTAGCAGTCTAGAAGCAGCATAACCAAACTCTCTCCCACAAGAAGAATGCTGCAGAGTGCCTGGTATCGTCCGGTAATGTTACACTTCAATAAAATACAGATTAACCACGTTCTACGCACTGAGCAGCGGTTATACAGACCACCTCCTACCGCAAACTTCAAATCCAATCAGGACCCTGAAAAATTGTCTCTGGGGGCGTGGAGAATGGAGACCTCTCGCTGTCAGAGCAAGCGTTACTGAAGCTTTGTCAAAAGCAGGGCAGGGAAATCTGTTTCACCTCCAGTGCCTTCATCTGGATGCAAGCTGGATGCTGCACTGCAGATGTACGCTGAAACGTCTTAGCCGAGCGAATGTGTTAAACGCGAGGGAGACGAGCGGTGTTCCCTTACAAAGTCGTGGCCCCCCCCTTGCTCGCTCGGCGTTACCTAAAGCAGCCGACATACGGAACTACTTGTCACAGACAGCTATTTAACAGCACGCTGAAGTGTATTGTATTTTTGGTGACAGTAATTACACCGCCTCAACGCTTCATTAACGCTACAGAACTTAATGTTCCACAGCCGCCTCTCCGCTGCGTTTTTCTCTGCTGAGCAAAATTTTCCCAAACACAAATTAATTAATGCGCACCCTCTCCGTTTCAATGGAAGCCAAATAAACTACATCAATACTTGAAAAAAGCCTCAAAATGGTTTACGGTAAACACCTAAATTTAGATATTGTTTGAGCACTTACAAGCATTTAACATCCAAACACTCCCTCTTCCTGGAATATTCCACAAGATTGTTCCCTTGACCACCGAGTGGTGAGAAAAAGTGTTTTCAATTTTATACAAGCATTTTGGCTATAAATGAGTAACAACCACTGATCTACAGTTCAATTATGAATAGAGGGGTTCTGAGTGCTGCCAAAGCCTGAGGAGGCATTACAGCTGGTTAGTGCTTAGTAACTTGGCAGGCCGGTTGTTTTGTCCACTTTGTTCTACTCTATGCTTAATAATAATGCCCATGACATGAATCCTAAGTAATAATCCGTAAATGTTCAGGCACTGATGGGGTAATTCGTCGTCAACTGACAAACAGCCTGAAATGGGTGGTGTTTGGCTGTGAGGTATGTTGAGGTAAGACTGACGCTCACCCTTGACCCAACCCGATACAGTAAGTAAACACAGACGGCTGGTGCCACCTCTGAGCGTGCGCCACCGTCGTGGGAACCGGCACGCACCTCCAGTCGGCGTCCAGGTCCTCGCTCGCGCTGGAGTCGTCCTCGGAGTTGTTGTTGCCGTCGAGCATGAAGAGGCCCGGGTGGACGAAGTGGCTGGCCCCGTCGGGCTCCTCGTCGCTGCTGCTGTCCGTCTCCTCCTGGTACGAGAGCCACGGGATCTCGCCCTCCTCCAGCGGCGTCTGGTCCCTGCGGGGGAGACCCGCGCGCAAGGAGAGGCAGATCAGCACCCGGTCGAAACCCGAGCCATCCCCGAGCCTAAGCGTCCAGGTGCCTCAGGTCTGCACACTCAACGTCCCCGCACGGACCGGTCAATGCCAAATCAAAGCTTGCAATCAACTGACTGCTGAGGGTCCGGACTAGCAATGCTGGATTTCGACCCACTCATATTAAAATGCAGAGATGTGTAAACTCATGTAAAGCCGCTACTCATTTCTTACAATCCCTTAGCTACTTCAAAGCCGCATTCAGTGCCTCTGATAAATTCAATAAAGAAGCCTTATTTAAAAAAAGGAATTTAGATTACAAGGATCATTTCAGCAGACAGTCTACAGTGACTGGTGAGTAAATGACCAACTCATTGGCCCCTGCTCATTTTAACGGTACCATAAGAATTACCACCCTTTATTGAGTCCATTGGAGAAATGAAAATGTCTCCTTTCAGCTCCTTTCTTTAAAAAGAATTACAATTAATGAGCCATTTTGTTTGGCTTGGACCAAAATCGCTCAATTAATCCTTGTAAACTGAAATGATTATTTTTACGAGTCAATAAATACGTATTCAGTTTATATGTACATACTGATTTTAATTAACCTTAAGTAAAACTCCGGGAGAGGAGTTCACCAAGCATGCGTAATTTAAGTCCTAGCAACTGCTTAAACTGTCGGTGCTAATACCATCTTAAGCCTGATGTGTGGAATAACACCATGCCCTCTGCAGTAAAGCAAAATCCACCCTGGCACAGTTACAGCTGAGACTGTGACTGTGGCGTAGATGCTGTCAGCACTATACGTAGACCGCTTTCTGCTATAGTTTGCACGTCGCCGTTAAATCAATCAACCAGCTAATCATTCAATCAGTCATTTAATTAGCCAATCAATCATTTCATCAAAAATCAATTAAACTGAATTACGTTTAAAACGCCTGATACAATATGAACATTACAGAGTGCTGTGCAGTGGGTAACACAAAGGAGGTATTTAGTGAAATTTACTGTAATCACATCTTCAATCAGTCTGTCTTAAAATGTTTAGACATCCTGTGAAAACACAGTCTGTATTCAAATAGAACAAGGAGGACGACATCCAAGACAAACTTTAGGTCTTCCCAACGCATTCAATTCATGCATGGAACCTCGTATCCACTGGAGAATTATGACCCCTTTACAACCCAGAGAGATGTATGTCTGTATCAATTTCTCTACCGTCAATGTTCCTTAACCTGGCTTTACGCTGTAACCTACCCAATCAGGTTAGAGCATTGTATTCCTGGAGAAATGCTATGCATCTTTTCTACTGAGGAAACCATGTATGTCCTTTGAAACATAACCAGACGTAGTTTATAGACTATAAAACATATCATAACACACATTTTCATAGTGTTTGAATAGAGGAAGAGATAAGACTTGCATGCACCTCAGCAGGAAATATATTGAACCTCTCACTTAGAACAAAATGTATTAGCTTGTGAGGCAACATAAAAATGTACAGGCAGACCACAGTACAGTTCATAGTTCAGTACTTTTCCAATAAATGAAGAGCTAGGTATATAGCTCAGGGAATCTTGAACACAACTACACGTGACATTCTTGAGGTGCTGACAGAGGCAGTATGGAAACCCTGCCCCTGTCCTGCTGGTAATTCCTGCACCAGATGGGGTAAGACTTGATTAAAAAAATAATATACTAGCTGGTATTATACTTGAGCCATGAAGCCTGGTTCTGGCACAGCAGAGGGAAAAGGCCACTGGCTACCTCTGAAAGACCGGAGAGACCGGAACAGCATCAGTCTACTGATGGTGTGGTGCAAGGCGTTATGCGCCAAGCAGCTGCGTGACAGGATTCTGCATGGGGGGGGTTTGCGGAGACCGAGGCGCGGGGGTCTCACTCGGGGCCGGGGTCGAGTCCCGTGGCGTCGTCGTCAGGGCTGCTGCTGTTGCTCGGCAGCTCGGCCTGCGGCTCGTCCAGGCAGCCCGGCAGCGTCTCCCAGCTCCCGTCGCTGGAGCAGGGCTCCTTCTCCGCGCCCGAGTCCGACATCCAGGAGGCCGACCACTCCCCCTCGCTGCATTCCGAGCTGGGGAGACGGAAAAACAAGAGCCACTCACCCACCCGCCCCTCGTGCCAACACGGCAGACACTGATAAAGACTGAACTCTGCTTCCTCTGCCTCAACCACAACTTGGTTTCCCAACGACACGTCACCACAAAGGCCTTAGTGTAACGCTTATCACATAAAGTGTCAATCATAAAGTCAGTCTTATGTATGCATTTTATACACACATTCATATTCATGTGCTCCCACATGCATGCGCACATGCACCAGTGGCAGATGAACCTGTTTTGGTTTGTTTTGCATGATTAATGAGTGTGTTAATTTAAATTGAGATCACCCATCTGCAGCCCATGCACTTTTTATTTAATTTGCATTTAATATGGTAGTATTGCCTTTCTGCACCTTCACACAGGGGAAGAAACAGCAGAAAGATACATTAAAGCAAGGATTACAAGATGGAGACTGGTAAGCAGTCTTAACTTAAACACTTACATGAATTTGTTATGGTTATCACATTCATGTTAGTTGTATAAAAGGTAATGCCACCATATTGGCCAGATATGATTTAGTATTAACGGATTAGCTAGTGACACAGGATCATTACTTCCACTGGCATACTTGTCAGTCATGCGAAACAATGAAAATCAGGTTCAAGAATACTGACAGTTTAGACTGAAGCTTTGGCCCTCCACTACTGAAAGCACACTAGCCTCCATTGATGTGACTGACGCTAACTGCACTGAACGCACCTGTCATCCCCCTTCATGAGCGAGGCACACTTCTCGTTGAAATCCTCTAAGTCTTCCCACAGGTCATCCTGGTTGCCCGCTTTCGGTCTGCGTCGGGTCTCCGGGTCTTCCCTCTTGCCCTCCAGGGGCATTGCCTCGCAGACGCTACACGCAGTCTGAGGGAAGTCAAAGAGAAACTCCCTGGGCCTCTCGGTTTGAGTCAGGAAGAACGGCGGGGCCGAGCCGCACTTGCTGCCGCCGAGCTGCCTGGACCCGCGGCGGGCCTCCGGTTGGGAGCACTTCCTCTTCTCCAGCTGGCCCTCGCTCGACTGCTTCCGAACTTTGGGCCGCACCACCATCTCCGCCTCGGTCGCCGCCGGGTCGCTCTTACGGTCAGGGCTCTCCGGGCCGGCCGGGGAAACGCTGGCGGGGGGCCCCTCCGGCTCCTCCGGCCCGTCGCTGACCGTGCCGGACGGGCGGGCGCCGCCCTCGTCCGCCGGCGGGCTCCCCCGGTCGGGCGCGCCGTCCGCTTCCTCGCCGTCCCCGTCGGAGGAGGAGCCCCCCGGCGACTTCGCGCACAGGTACGAGTGCAGGCCGCTGAGGTAGTCGAACTCCTTCCCCAGCTCGCAGATCATGTCGTCCAGCCTCCTCTGCAGGCCCAGCGACGGGTCGGCGCTCAGCTCGTCCTCCTCCCCGTCGCTGCTCTCCGGCTCGTAAGAGTCAATATTTACGAAGCTCAGCACGCTCGGGCTGGAGGGATTGTCCTCGTCCTCGAGAGCGGGCCACGCGCAGGCCTCCGAGCTCTTCTTCGAGCCAAACAGGTGCTCGACATCGCAGTCCACAGCCTGCTCGCCCTTCAGCTTCTTGTAGCTGAAGGCAGACGGCTCGGCACCTTTTAGCGAGTCTGCCTGCGTTCTGCCGGGCGCTTCCGCATTCAATTTAGTTTCTGGGTGAACCATATTGGAGGACACAGGGAAGATGGCTTGAAGCATCGAAGAGATGTTTCCCTTTGAAGCTAAAATAAAAAAGGAACTGAATTAAAACCACACTGTTCATTCAATTTACATTTTTAATTCAAAAGGGATGTTTATATACTATAATTCCTACACTGAACCTACCTATAGGTAGTTATAATTACAGATACTAGGTGATTTTATTCATCTACATGACAATTTATTGCTGGTTACCATGTAAAAACTCCAGGTCTACAGAAACGCATTGGGTCTATACCACAAATTAATGCTCTGAAAACAGTGAAGACAGTTCTCCTTTCTGTTTCTTATATTCCAGTTATGAAAAAGAACTGGTAAAATACACACAAAGAAAAGGGGAAGAGTGAGAATTTAGTCTATGCGACACCATTCAGACTCATGCCCTGCAGCCACTGCAGAGAGCATGAAGCTATGGCATTACCATGAGGGTCACTAGACTTAATGACAACTTGAAAATGCAAGTTGTGAAAAACGCAGAGCCTCAATTATGATGAGTAACTATAACATTAATATTCAAATCACCCATTAAGAGACGGATCTATTTTTTTTTTTTTTTACTGAGACTAATTTGCCTCTACAAATGTAGAGCGCGTGATTGCATCTGCATTAGCCAAGTTGCTCTACGAAGCTGTACTTGATAAGTTCTATTATGGTAAAAGACAATACCTCAATGTGCTCTGACATAATTAGTTCTGAGCACATAGGGATTTCCCCATTTTAAAAAAACCCTTTGTCCTTTCAGTTGTCAATAACAGCCCTTTGGCTTGAATGATTTGAGCATAAAAAAACCAGTCATAGGAGCTCACCATTTAAGGCCAACAAAGCTCACTTTCCATTGAGAACAGTTCAGTTAAAATCAGCGAACTAGTCACAGCGCTGCCCACAGGGCCAATCCGGCTTTGCTTTGTCTGCAGGACACATGCCTAGCATGAGCTAACTGCAGCCTGTCTTCCCTTATCCAGCGGAGGGCTTTAAAAGGTTTACAGGCTTAACTGTTCACACTGCTCTCCACGTGCAGGGCTATGTGTCACACAACAGCTTCTTTCCAAACACCCTGTGAACCAGTTCGCTTCTTTTTTTTTGCCCCAGATGAATGGCACAAGCTCTTCATCTGTGTGACTGACATTCTGGTCTAAATTAACTTAAGGCCACCCCAATATATTAATGTTACTGCAGTGGCTGGTATGAATTGGAATAAATTCCACAATGAATTAAATTAAGTTTCTTGCCAAAAAAAGATGTCCAACAGATAGAGGTGAATAATGATAATCCACAAGTTTTTTTTTTTTTTTTTTTTTTTTTTTTAAATGAACTCTAATTCCATTACCAGGACCATTTGCCAATAATGAGTATTTTTCTATGGAAGGACATATGCTTTCAGCTACCTGCCAGAACAATACAGTGCCTGTTCCTCTAAATAATGTAAATCAAAAAGCACTGTAAATGTAATTTTATAGTGTTAGATTTTTATAATGACATTTTTAATGCACAATGGTTGAACTGCACACACATATAGAACTCTCCCCGTTCACACTGTCCATTTCCATTTCCTGCCAGTCCACATGGTCGTCTTTGGAAGCAGTTTTGTGCCTGGTTAGTGACGGCCGAAAGCTAACATATGCATGCCTCCTGCCATATCTCCTCCCCGTGATCGTCTGGTAGCCTCCTGCTGGTTTGGGCCAGGCGGACTTGCCAGCCTCCTGACCCATCACTGGAAGAGACACAAAAACAACATACTAGGCATGATGAATGTGGAATCAAATTTGGAATCAAAGGTTGCCCCCTTTAAAGCTGATGAATGTGACGTTGAATGCATTCCACACTGATAGTACTGACTGCAAAGTTCCACTGGCCCTGACAGAGTTTTGAACCTGAAGAGTTTTGAACAAAGTTGATCAAAGAACTTGAACCTTGATCAACCCTTTCAAATGTCACCCCTGCCAGCTGTGCATCAAATTAAAGCTTAGATTGTACACTTTCTGCCTACTGGCGGGTTCTCTGTGACAAGGGTGACTGAATCATGGGCAAGTAGCGCACAATATTGGCATCACTTGCTCACTGACTTGCCATAATGTGATTTCTGAATGAAACTAATATCTTCAAGCCTTTTAAATATACCAATATACAGAATAAAAGGGAAGGGCAAGACTGCCCAAATTGTGCCTACATGTATGTAAATATAAGCATTTACTTTCAAAACACTGAGGGAAAGAAATTACATTTTGGCATTATTTCAACATGACCAGTTAAAGATTTGTGGTATAACAAAAATGAAGGGTGTCAAATCTGAGCTTTGTAATGGGAGGTTGCTAGTTCAAGTCCTGTGTGAGGCACTACGGCTGCACCCTCAAGGTTCTTAACGTTAATTACTTTTGTAAACGTCCACCTCTACAACTATTGTTAGCCAAAATATAGGCTATAGAAATGATCCTGGAAAAGGGCGTCTACTAGAACGACAAATTTAAATTTAAAAACAGCTAGCCTGCCTCCTAACAAGCTAACTGCGCATGAGTTAACATCCACAAAAATCCTGCTTGAAAACCTGCGCTGTGTAGCTTGCCCAGCTATGTGGTCTTGAGGACAAGCTTAACCCATCAGTCACAGATCGCATTAACACTGATTAGCAAGTTAGCTAGCCAGAGACAAGAAAATACTCTTCTCTAATTCATGCTACTTGTATAGCTAGTTAGCCAGCCACCGTGCCAAACACCATGGGAAGTTGCGATGCATTTTTTAATTTCCTTGTAGCTAGCTACTCAGCTGACATTCTTGACCAAGACCATTGATCAACTGTTAAATACGTCACTGAGCACAAAGCAAACGCAGAACGACAATTATTTCTTACTAGACAGCTAGCTACCTCTGTAGCTAACGATTTGCAGCACATACAGCCCTAGCTAGATTGTTTGCACATAAACAGACTGCGGAACACAGCAGCTAGCAAGCTTCCCAGCCACCAATACAACATTTAAATAGCCATCTAGTCTAGCCATACAGTGAGTAACATCTACAACAAAAATTGCGTTTAACAAATAATTTGTGATTAGGTTGCTAGGTAACTTCCTAACTAGATGACTGGACGCTGCACATGTTAAGCGACGAAACGAAAAAGCAAGGTACTGACAGCTCAAGCCAGCTAAGATTCCCCAGCTAGCTATCCCAAATTGTCACCCAGGCCTGGTCATTCAGCTATTCTCCCCATATAGCATGCAAGCTAACATGACGTTAGCGAAGCGGCTAATGATTTAGCTGTGGAAACAAAGTATCATCGTAGCCGGCTAAGGCAGTTATGCGATGTACTTGCCGTATTGTAGTAGCTAGCTCTCACAAGCAACGTCAATATACGTGCACTGAGTATCGATGGAAAGAATCTCTTTTACATTCATAGTTTACGGGTAGCTACAAGTTTTTACCTGCTTCCCAGGTTATAATCAGCCAAAGCTGCAACCAAGATCAATCAACGTCACGACCAGCCGCACGTCAGCATCACATGATATGTTTCCACCAATCAGTGCTCAACGGGGGAGAGGCTACCAAAGGCTACTCAACTAGGATAAGGGGGCAGTGCTCGCAGCCAGTTCCGTTTTGTCCAGTGAAGTACATCTAGGTGTAACCGCAGAATGCGTCTTTGCGGCAGCCGAAAGTATGGGTGTTTAAACTAAGGTCGGAGCCAAAAGCACGACGCCCAAAAGCAATACTTATCAAAAGAATTGTTGGATAATTCTGTGCGTTTTTAAAAATAAGATATAGTTCTTTTTCTTCAAAACCTAGCGAACTGTGTCTATAGCATTGTCTCTCCAATCAAAATTACTCAAAACTTACTGACACTTCTGTCGTGTTTGGGGGTGAAAGTAAGCAAGTAAGGGACACCTCAAATGTTTATCAAAGGCCTTTTTTTTCCTGTGTAAATTAATAATTAATTAGATTAATCTGAGGTCTGCCTTGTTTTTTTTTTTTTTTTTTTTGCCCCATGATGTCCATGGTGTTTCTTTAATTTTAAGTCAAGATTTACACCTGCCTCCCAACATCTTAAAAATTATGTTTAGATAGCTTTTGCATTTTCTTTTCAGCCAGTGACATTCCATAGAAAGTCACTTATAGGTCACCAAACATAACTTGCGGCGGACAACTTAAAGCAAAAGAAGCAAAAGAAACATTTTGTTGAAAATATGTGCAAATGACCTAGGACTTTCAGTGTTTAGAAAGACATAATTTAATATTGTACGGGACACGGCAAGAGAACTAACAAGTTACATGACAAGCATTTAAAGCATTTAACTAGACAAATACTGCATGATGTGTCAGCTTGTGTGTACCTCCAAAAAACTTAAGTGTTTTTCCCCTGACTCTTCACTGTTGCTAGGTAAGATCTGCACTGCAAACTACAACAGTTGTGATAACAGAAAAATTACTAATCACGGGCTGATGTTTACTTCTAAATAAAATGTGTATTCTAGCTGAATCAAAAGAAACGTGTCCCATTTAGTCACTGTTCTGTTTGCAATGATTAAATTTTTTCTTGCAATTACAATTCCTCTGACATGTCTCCACAAATTAACTAGCAATTCAAATATTGCCATACTTGATGAGGGCTTGCTTCAAAGCTAGGTAATGAATGTTAATCAAAATAACAGGCACAACATGAATAACAACATTCTATGATTTTCATCAGTTCTCATGCTTTCCACTTCATTGTCAAATGTGAAAAGTTTTGGCACAGTCATAAGACAGGTTCCAGAGGAATTAGACATTAACATTATGCTGTCTGACTTTTTGGTGCATTTGAAAACAAAAGTTTAGTGAATAATAAAAATGCTCATCAAAACATATCTAGTAGCTTATTGCTAGCTAAATTGGCAACCTGTTTTTTTCTTGTCAGTCACTGAACTTAAACCTTTCAAAAAACTCTGTATGCCAACCTGAGCCTATCTCACTGTGAGAACACATTAAAACACACAACATTTCTTTTTTTCCCCCATTCTTAAAGATATATCTCTTCTGTTACAATTCTACACTGAAAATGATCATTTCTGGCAGTGCGGGAAAGAATACATTCAACAATTTAACATGAAATTTGTGAATTGTATTATCTGACACATTGCTTCATTGCTTCAGATGGCAAAATAAAATCTATATGAATTTGATTAGCAAAACAATACTTAGGCCTTTATAACACCAGCTGACCCCAAGTTCAGTCTGTTCAGTGTGTTACACTGTGTCTATCTGAGCGTCCAACAGACCAACCAACGAAGTTGTACAACTCTATATGAGAGTAGCTTATTGTATATGATAATGAGGAAATGGGGCCATGAGACATATTTGTGTATGGCTAAAGCATACAATTACCAAGAAGAAAATGTATTTACTGACCCTAATCTTTGCCATCTGCCTCAGTCATCTAACATTCATGTCATATATACACATCCATTTTACACCTAACCAAAAAGAATACCAAGCCATGTTTGATGTTGAACAGCAGCACACAAAGATTGCTAATACTTGAAGGCAGTGACAGTAATGTCACGGATGTCGCCACATTGTTTACATAGTGAGCAATCACTGAGGTCAGTGTCCAAGGGAGGCCCTTGGGTAGCAGCTGCAGCTCTGTGGGAGTTCTCAGTATTGTGGCTGCGTTCATCTCCGAGGACGATGGAGGCATATGCTGCAAGCAGCTGCAACCGGCAGCGCGACACAATTTGCTCCAGGGACTCACTTTGTGGGTCAGAGATGAGAGCGTGTTTCTCAATAAGCAGATGTGCAGTGCCTGGAAAGGTGTGCCCCAAACCAAGGCAGCCCTCTGCTATGTATACGCAGTAAAAAAATGAATGCTTCACCTTTTGGAAAGCCCCGATGTGGCTGCTACCTCAGTGCCAGTGGCATTCCCCTGTTTGATACATTCGTCCGTTTAAGATGTCACTGGGATGTGAAACGATTCTCAGTTTTTGTTTCATTCGCTCTTCCCCTTCAGTTGTTATTGACAGTCTTCTCTATGTGCATGGCAAACAATTTATTTCTTTCCGTTTTGGGGAAATGCTAGAGCCGGTGGCTTTTTGCCGCCCCCACTGTCAATATCTGCCACTCTTGACCACAAACAGGATGAAGCCAATGACATCCTGACATTCCCTCCAGAGAGAGACAGAGAGGGAGAGAGAGAGAGCACTGCTAGCTGTTAACAGCCATCTGTTCCTCTCAATGAGCCCACTCTTGTATGTTTGTTTTGCTACAAGTCACCTTGACACAAAATACCTTTTCCTGTGATTTGAGTAATAAGTCTTTCACCACTGGCATAATTCAGCTCCTTCCTTGTTTTGTTCCATGTAATTGTGTCTTCTGATTACTGATTGATAAGAAGTTGCAATAAGGAAAATCGGTCTAGTAAAGCACAATATAAACAGATATGTTTAGTGTAGGATTATGCATTATGTGTAACTAGAAAAAAATGTGACCTATCCTTGCAAAGTGTTCATTCACTACATTCCATTTGAGCAGAATAGCTTCACAAATATGAAAACTCTGAGTGAAGGTTACATGCTATAAAGTATGTTAAAAAATTTGGTGGTTATTTGTCTGTTGGGTGCTGGGAGATACAGCTCCCCCTTATCTTCAATCGGTCATTAGACCCTAAAAAACTTAGCCAGGCCATTGCTCACGGCCTCTTTAGGATGCTTGCCTGTCCCCCCCTCTTGCAACTGCACATCCCCGTTGTATCCTCTATCCACCTTTGCCCTTTTGTGGTGAAATAAACTTCCTGTCGCAGACTGCAGGGTGAAGGCCCATCTCTTTAGACTGTACCTCAATTCCCCTACCTTAGTGTGATCTCTTGTTCCCCTTATGTATCACTTTAATTTGTGGTAGTTTTGCTACATGGTATGGTTTAGCTCTCTGTTAGGCATGTTTTAGTTATTGTGAAAAATGTGATGCAAGTTATTTGCATGAAACATATTGGAGATATTGCATTGCACTTACGTGTTGAACCAAGTACATACTCATCATCTCGGCACTCATTTATCCATGATACATGTTCGAGTATAGTTTGTTGGGTCCTTGGTTGTACATTTCATGCTGTTTTTTTAAGATACATTTTGTATTAGCATTTTGGAAATTGCTCTTGATAAGAGCATCTGCTAAAGAAGACAGCATTTTAAGGTTAGTGTCAATTTCAAAAGCACTTGGTCATTATTGCACAAGACATCACCAGCAAGCAGATTATTATGCATCTTTTGGCTTGTGCTATTTTGGAGTAGCCCTAGAAACTGCTGCCACTCTCACCTACTCACTCACTCACTCACTCACTTCACCAACTCATTCATTCCCTCCTTGGGTGGTGAATGGCAACAGTGAAGTTTTCACTCATCAAGGGGTGAAAAGGCCAGCCATTGAAGAGTACCTGTTCTGTTCTATTATTCTGCCTTTTAAACTGCGTACCCTGCATACAGTGGAGGTGGCTGCACAAAGTCAGAATCTGCATTACAATGGAAACGAGCAACACTCATATCTGAGTGAAATTTGGAGCAATGTGAAGATCTGGAGATCTGTGGCATTGTTCCTAACTCTCATTGACATTGAGAAGTCACAAAGTGCAGAACAGAGCAAGAGGTGCCTAGCTCATTTTGAAAGTGCTTCATAGTTGGAAGAGCAAAAAGTGTGCAGCTCATTTCAACAGCACTCAAGTGCCTCGTATGGGCTCATAACTCAAGCCAAAATCTGGGCCTGGGCCACAAGACTGATGTTAATTGTTCCTTTGGGGTTTCATCATTAAATGTAATGGACCTCATTGTATACATAATCGGTGTGTATAATGCATGATCATAGGGAGTTGATGCAGATGCACAACATAAAGCCAACATAAAGTATGATAAAACAGAGAATACAATAAAGCAACCCAATAACAATTCAGCTTCCTTCTGATGATGAATGATGATGATGATGATGATGATGATGATGATTGGCCATTATTATGTGTTGAGTGCCAGACAGGTTTTGAGGAAAGTGGCAACTAACTTACAAAGGCAACAGTCACAGGGCAGCATAACATGAGACTTAAAGCATGAGACTTATGTATGAGACTTAAAACATTGACATAGACTTCACAGACTGCATGACTGCAGGAAAAATACTTTTCATTTGCTAATCCATGGCTCTTATCCAGGCAACGTCCAAAGCTGATCTTCATTGCATTATCCAGTTTTACACCTGGATTGAGCGATGAAGTACATGCAGTAGTCCACACAGGAGTCCAACCCTAGTCAAATGTCCAGTTCCTTATCAGTACAGCATGATGCTAAAGTCAACAGCATGCTCAACAGAGATAGCAGTGGCTTTCAGTGACACTGGATTGTCAATGCAAGTGATCAGACACTGGAACCGCAGGAACTGCAAATGGAAGGCTATTTTTGAACACAAGCCTCTGATGTCAGTTGCAGCCGTCTGCTTTCTACCCTACCTGTAGGCTTTCTCACGCTGAAGCTCAATAAACTTAACAAACTTTCACACTGTGCTGGTTTCAAAGAAATGTGCAGAACCCTACCTGAGGCCTTCACCTTGCAGAGACCTCTAGTGAAGAAATAGTTGCTCAGACAGTTGGAAAGAAAAGTAACAGCAGATAATTTTCAAGTATAACAGAGGGTAAACTTCAACAATGAAATTAAACACATTGGGAAGTGACAGCAACGCTAACAGATTTAATAACAATGAAATGCATGCCGGTGGTATGAAAACTGTGTGAAAGCTTGAACTGACAAACCGAGCGGTAATTAAAGAGGCATTTCAGGATCTTTCAGCTTACAGAACATCAATCAAACCATAATAAACACCTTGCTCCCTGAAGTCTTGGGGGGCTATAATTGTCACAGTATGTGGTGTACCGAAAACAATAATAGTGCACATTTTGGGAACAGTTATTTGGAAAGGTAACTTCAGCAAAGACAAACCTATTCTGATCTTTGGGGGCAGTGTGATTATTTCTGTAGCACTGTGAGCCAAACACCCTGCTGAGAATAAAAGCGCACCATACAGTAGGATGAAATGTAATTGCTATTTAAATAAATATATTTTTAACTGAAGTGCATAAATCTTTGAAGCAAAAGAAGGGATATAATGATGATGGATCTGAAACAGCTAGACTTTATGCCGCAAGTGATTACAGAGGAAGATTTTAATCATGTCTAAATAACTCTCTATCCACAAATGACAAAAAAATAGGATTGTGCTTTGTGCCTGCCAGTACATTTGCCAATATGAAGAGAGAAACATGGCATTCAAATAACTAGATTTTCAATATTAGTCATATGTGGATATGTAAACAGACTGACAAAATGTCCAAAAGTGTTGCAATTTTACTGAAAAGCTAAATTGTTGTATACAGTTAGTCATGTAAAAGTTGGTGCAAATTGTGAATCTTAAGTAATGTAGGAAATTTGTCTGCAAAAGAGAAAGAGAGAAATTGATTTTTTTCACATTTTGTTTTGAAGTGAGGGACATTTGCATAATCATTTTCTCTCAGCTCTCCAAAGATTTTGTCTCAGAGTACTTGCAAAGGAAATGTAAATTAATATTTGCAGGCCTTTCCCCTGCGTGTGAAGTTATTTTCTTTAGTTGGAGACAGCTTGTGCCAGTTTTCAGAGCAACACTTAAGTTTTGATACAAGTCTGCTAAGCAGGGATCTTTGTAATACTGGTCAATATAATAATGAAGCGTTTTTTTTTCTCCTTTAATTTTAATATTCCCTATATATCAGCCATGGAGAATACTTGTGTTTTAATTTTTGTTTATGTCAATAAAGCATCTCTTCTCCATCTATGAATGCCTTCAAGCAGAACTTAGCCCAGTGAATTAATTGTCTATTGTGCATAATGTCTGTTAAACCAACCTGTGCATTGAGAATCCTGACATCTTTAAATTGTACCAGAGAGGAGGACCAAACAAGTTTGGCAAAATTTGCTCTGACAGAAGAATGGGTGCCATTTACAAAGAAGCCTTCAAGATGTTTGCCCAAACGGCAATTTGTGTATACTGCTGCTGTGCTTCAGTTAGTGTAGCCTGAATTTCTCCATATTCAAACCTTCCTTCTTATTGTAGTTTACATATAAACAAGATGTAAGCAGGCTATGTAACTTTGCCAAATGTATTTGTTTGTCATTCAACATATCATTGTGGATGTGCATACAGATGCAATATTAGGACTGTGAAGGAGAATGGGTCTTGCTGGATGTTGAAGTGGTCTATGCCATTTGCCAAACGTCTTTTATGCGTCTGCCTTGCCAGTTGTTTTTCGTGTGTATTGACAAATTCTACTGCTGCTTCTAAATGTCCAAACTAAATTCTTGTTAGCTGAACACTGACACTTTATTTTGTGATCTGGCCCAGGTCCCCTCATCATGCCACCAGCATCTTCATTGTGTGGATATTTAAAAAGTAAGAGATGAAAAAGCATCTCTCCTGTGAGAGGTATCAATGGAGACTTTGTTACATGAAGAATGGTAGCATCACAGAGCATGCTTGCTACCATGGGATGAGGAGATTTTTGCAAAACACGGCTGTACCTCTGCACCTAAGATGAGTGGATGCGGGGTCAAAGTCTATATGCTTCACCTTTTGCACCTATCATTCTTGATTTACTAAAGCAGCTCGAGTTCAGTGCCTTGCTCAAGGGTGTACCAACAGTGCAATTCCTTAACAACTTTGCTATTGCTGCTCAATGTTTACCCCTTGGGGCAAATATCCCAGGCTTTGATTTCCTGCCAAGGTTTTTTTGACTTGTCAATCAAATGTGGAGCATTGTTTCTAGCTTGGGTTAATACATATATAAAAAAATCTTTCCCTTCATCCAATCTACAGGTCCATGGGTGTTAAAATCTGTGTACAGCTGGACTTACACTTTGACAGGTGAAGAGAGGGTTCAGGTGCTGTGGGATTTAGCTCCACCAGCACCCTCTGACCCCCCTAGCCCCGGGTCCTCTGCCACCATACCTCTGCCAATTAGCCTCAAATATGTTGTGCTTACACAAGGCAGAGTATTAGAACATCTACCCTTATCGGTTCAGAATGTCACTAAACCCTAGTTTAGAAACTATCACCATGTTTGTGTTGCTTTCTGGCCCTGGTGTAACATGTAATTCTGTCCACCATACTATCACCACAGATAGCTCGGCATTTATTTACAGTTAGGCAAACATGGCCCTGTATCGATGTACTCTGAATTCTTTGAATGTCAGTCTGGATTCTCTGGTTCATGGTCAGCTCCATCTCAGTCCTCCCACACACGCGCAGCCGCTGCCAGTTGTCCAGCAAACGCTGTCGCTCTGGAAGTTCTCCACGTGAAGAGAAAGTACTTTTAATTAAATCAAAGCCCACTTTCTACAGACATTCTTTACAAACTGAAGCAATTCATCATGAAACGCAATTAAGCAGATGAGTGGTAGTTCGGAGGTACTCTTATAATAAGAAGCAGCAATCTGAATGATGTCTCCATTTTACAGTTCAGAGTTGCCTTGACCTGTCATTGGATTCTTCATAAAACAGGGGAGAAGTAACTCAATGTTCCAATGAATGAGTGGATTTTTAAATTGAAAATGTTTAAAATTAAACTTTTATTTAGTTTGTCTGTGTGCATGCAGGGGCCTGCGATATTTCATTGCAGCAATTTTCATAACAGTCACGAAAAAGAATTGGAGCTGAAGAAGAATCCAAAAGGAAAGTCCTGCATTTCCACCACAATGAATTAAATCAGGTGACTTAAGAGATGAAGAGGTTAAAATATTTGTAGAAATTATGCTGTAGAAAGTAAAATTAATTCCACAATGTCATTTAGAGAATAGAGCTTTAATATTTTCATGCTCATTAAATAAAGAATTTGTGTCACACAGACTTAAACATGAGGATTTGGATTTGGCCTGTTATAAAATGACATATTTGATGCTGCGATAGTTGAACTGCCACCCTGTTTGGTTTCTTAGTACATCAACATCATTTAGGGATAGTTGGACCTCCAACTTTTACCTGTTTTTTTGCTGCAATGGAAATTTATTTTGCATGCTGCTCTGAACAGATCACATGCTCATATTGTCTGAGCAAGCATGCATGGCAATGCTTTTAATGTGGTCATCAGTGTTCAATGTGTTCAATGTAAATGAGGCTAGGTACTGTAACTGCCATTGTACTGAATAATACCACATTCTGCTGGTTTTGACTTCAATGGAAAGATGCTCTACAAAATGTAAATTAGATCTGTCACTGACCCAGGCCATCTCCCTTTCATGAACAGGTGTGGAGCCATTGTAAGGTTAATGAATAACTTGGTATCATGTTGCTTGAATGGTGCTACTCACCCTTGTTTCTATCCTCTTTGACTAGCCAGCCATGTCACCTGTTGGTTACAAACAGTCAATGTGGCACAGTATAGGGTTATGCCCTGTCTAAGCTTATTTAAACAAAGAGAATAAAGATGTCCCTTTATAAGGTCACACAAGACATGCCCAAACTTTGAGCACTGTGCAGTTTGTGGGAGCTAATGTGGTTTCAGTATGGCCCAAACCTGGCTTCATTTTGATATTAGTAATTTTAATGGTAGACCTGATCCATGGAGAACACATGCTTTGGATATGTGAATAACCAAATATTTTGTACGTTGAGATTACAATGTATACTCTGCATGACAGCCTAATTCTGAAATGTTATGAATTTCTAGAAATCATCTGGATAATGAAACTATGGAGTTAAATACGTTCAGGTGTGGGTCTATATTTTACGTCACCCAATGATGTCATGGGAGGCGGAGGCACTGTGTTGCTGAAATGTGGATATTTCCCCTCCGTGGCCTGAGCGAGAAAGGGAGGCTCTGCCGCGAGTAGGCAGCCACGGAGACAGGAGTAGCGGCACATATGGAGACCATGTATGCATAGCTCGCTTTTTAAAATCCACATGGGATTTTAATCTATTCAAAAAACAATGCAATGTTACGGAATTTCCAACTTAAACGTATCAAACACATTACAACATTGAGTGCTAAGTATCACAGCCAAGAGTGACGCTGTTACATGACAGGGGAAAAGGAACTCGAACTCTTAAATCGAAAACTGAATAATAAGCCGTTCACTAGAAGGGAAGAGGAAATGGCTCACTGACAATTTACTACAGCAGATGCAATTTTACGTACGCATAAAAATGTGGCGTCACACTCATGTACTCGCTTGAAGAGGAGTTTGTCTATTCTGAATGGGAAACATGAGATATTTTTTCAATTTGTGAATATCGCGGATTCTGACATTTGCAGACCTTGAAAACAACACTTGAAGAAAACCGATCAAGAGAGAGACAGGCGTGTGAAAACGGATTAAGTTTTATTTACTCAGCTGAAAAGGGGGTGTAAATCTTAAAAGTTTCCTACCGAGTCAAGCAGCGATGCATAATCGCTACCACCGATGAACTGATTGCTGGAACAAGGACCTTATAAAAATGTTTCACGGTAAATTTTTATGAAGGAGACACGACTCTCCACGATTCGATGGGGGAAGAAACTCTCAATGTTCCTAACGTGCACGACGAACTCGGTTACCTTTCAAGGCTACCAGTTCATTTTCTCTTGCGAGTGTGAAGGTTTCTTTTGAAACGCATCACGACTTTTTACCTGGTACAACCAGATGGAAGGTATGACTCGGTAGGCGGCGCAAGCACTTACCTTGGTGTTCATTTCTTGGGTACTATTACAAAATAAATCCAGGAAGAGGGCAGGGTAGTCGATTTTGTGTTTGCCAACACGATTTGCTGAATCACACACAAACCCTTCCGCATTGACATGAAAGTCTGCTGTGGCCAGGTTGTGCGGCGATAACTGTTTTTTACTTTCTTTGGACTGCTTCGAAGTTTCTTATGGAGCGGAACACAATCCCAGACATCACGTTGTTATAATGCGTACTAGAGGAATGTACTTCATGGTGCTTTTTGAACCTTTTTTCTAACCCTTTCAACGGAAACAGGACGCTCAACACCAATTAGCCACCGCTAAAGCTAGTTCATGCCGTGCATGTGACTATTGACATAAACTTTGGTTCTGTTTGTAGGTCCCAAAAGCTTCCAGTTACTCACCAGCAATTCCACTGCTGTGCTGAAGAGTGCAAGCGATGAAGCTTAGCAGACAATTTACAGTTTTTGGCAGTGCCATATTTTGCGTGGTGGTATTTTCACTGTACCTAATGCTGGATCACCTACAATTAGACCATACCAAAAACCCAAGCAACGGAGTGGGAAGATTTCAGAATGTAAGTAGAATAATGCATTTAAGAATTTGAAAATGTTCTGAAAGAGTAGAAAGCTTTATTTAACCATCGACAGCTGTTGTTCAGAAAGAATATGCTGTTGTAATTCCATTTGTAAGTGTTTTGTGATCCTGAAATAATGAATGAACTGATTTCGGCTGGACTTATACAAAGATGCACAGACTTCTTTTGAGTGGTTCTCGTTGCAATGGACACCGTATCACAGTTGCTACTTCGCTGTGTTGCAATGTGAATTTCCCCAAAGAGATTAGATACACCGAAGACGACGCGGCACAGAACAGTTGGTTGAACGCTCGCCAAGGAAGTTCTAGGTAACGTTAGCTTGTTCTAAGGAATGAAACGAAATGCCGGTGTAGACGTAGTCAAAACGCCACGAAAAGCAGCTGCTGTTGGACGTCAGTGAAGTAACCACGTTGTCTGTTAATCAGTCAAACGTTATGTGTAGACATGTATTGACAGTCTCGATAGGATATGTAGTTATCTACACAGAACATTCTCAAGGGCAAGCACGTCGCGCAATAAAAGTCAATAACATGTAGCAATATGTATTACACAATGATAATGCAGCGGTGCATATCTTACATGTCAAGTGAGTTCATCACCCACCCAAGCTGCAGTGCAGAAATAAGATAGTTAAAGGTTAGTTGTTTGTGTTCTATGTCACCTTGTTTTACGGGTTACTTTTCTTAAATCAGCGGCGAAGAGATTACTGCAGACGCGCTGATACAATATACATCTGCAGATGGCCCAGTGTAAGGGTTGGAGCGTAATATTTTAATGTGTGATAAAACGCGCTTCTGGCGTCTTGTAGATACCGGTAGTTTAAAAGATGATTTCGGTACCTTGTGATTTTTATTTCATTTTTAAAAAAATATTTCCCAAATTTCATTGACTAATAGAAAGACAGATTTTTCAGTTCTAAATTTAGATTAAATGTATATGTATGGGGGTTGTTCCAATCAGTATTTCAGAAAATTCTGCAGTGGTCAAAGAATTCAAGCATCACTACAATAAAACTAAAAATTAACAGTAAACATTATTTTTGGGGGAATGCCATGCCCAAATGATGGCCTAGAAAGCAAATGTATGGTTACCCAAACAAAGCTATAGCTCTCATGTCCTTAAATCCCCCTGTCCCCATCCCCCTCACACTGGATGTCTTCATCAGCTTGCAAGCTTTTTCCTACATTCATACCCTTATGGGAAAACACATGCTTGCTTATGTACATCAGTGTGGGCAATTTAGAGACATGTAAAAGTTGGGAGTTGCATTACAGAAAGGGAATTGACGAGAGAAAAAATTGGGAGGCTTTGACATGTACCCCCTTATTTCAGGTAGTGTCTGCATAGAGGTGTGGAAGCAGCCATGCATTTCCTGCAAAACTATGGAATGCATGGTTTGGTCTCTCTTGTGTAGTCTGAGAACATTTGTAGGAAAAATTACATTGACTACAGTGCATCTGGTTATTGTATGTGATGCCATTAAGTCGTACCATGGCCACGGTGTTGGTCCCAGTGAAATAGCACCAGATAAGTTGCAGCAGAAGAAATTTCACGGTTCATTCCTGCTCAGCAGGACCGCCCAATAGCGGGATGTGAACCGAGGCCTTTCCTGAATTTCTCAGTATGCTTGACTGGTGGAAGAATGGTATAAGACCCCAGGTTGGAAAGAGTGAACTTGATGGGTGTAGTCATCCAGTTTATCAGAACTGTGTTCATAACTGCAGACTGGGGCTCTGATGCAGTACAGATCTCACCAGTCACTGAAAGGAGGGCTATTGCTGTGCAGTGGCTGGTGTGGAAGTCACATCGGTAGGATCCAAGAATTTGTTCTTTGCCTGTGAAAAAAAGTTCTTTATGAACATTCTGCTTCATGGTTTTGAAGAGGGGAAAAGAGACAGGCCACTG
Source organism: Megalops atlanticus (assembly GCA_019176425.1). NCBI lineage: Eukaryota > Metazoa > Chordata > Actinopteri > Elopiformes > Megalopidae > Megalops > Megalops atlanticus. The sequence goes on from CM032880.1 coordinate 24,828,836, forward strand.
GGGCTATAATTATAGACAACTGAATTCTTTTTAAGTAATTTTCTTTCAAGGTAATAAGGATACAAGGCTGACTCTTGTGTTTGAGAAATATTTGCAAAATCGAGCTTGTATGTCACCAAACATAGTTAAACTTATCAATTTGCAAATGTACCTCTGCTGGAGACCTGCGTTAACTGTTAGCTAGCAACTCCAAATAAAGATCAATTATATGGTCACAGCCGTGTAACTCAGTACTAGTTTGACAGTTAGGACAATTAGTGTACTTTGTGTAAACAGAACAGTGTTACATCTGGGTGAATTAGATAAATGTGTACATGTTGCAGATTGAAAACATGGCTGTCAAACTAATTAATACAACCCTTGTGATATTTTGTGTATTCCTCTAAACAGGGCTAGCTGGCTGACCCCACTCTGGTGTATGAAAATCAGTATGAAAACCTTTCAGTCTGTTGTTTTTTTGGTCTATTTTTAATAAGGTTACTCATTTAGCTGTACCACCTGCTGTGTAAATGTGTAGATTGTACAATTACATTTCTGAGTTTCAGCAGGTTAGTTAGCAGTAATTTTTTGGCATTACCAGTACCTATCTATTTCTGAAGTGGTTTCAGGGCTCAGGTGATGTAACAGATCCGGGGCAGCTTCCTAACGTCTGTCAGTTCATTTCCATAAATGGCTTCCTGGCTAACACTCCCCACTTCAGTGCTGGCATAAAAAATGCAATCCTCCTTCCCGAAGAAAAAGAATTCCTTCCTTCTGTAGCTCTCCTGCTTGTAATTTATTATGTTGATTAAGTAGTTACTAGAATGTGCTAATCGTGATTGCACACCACAGCCACTAATGGTGTCAAGTCTTTTGTTTGTTGCTATTCTCAGCTTCACCAGATGTTACTTGGTTTCAATGGCTGATGTCACGCAAATCTGTATTATTTTTTTACCGGTATGCCCCGGAGTGCCTACTTACACCTCCACTACACTCCCAGCTCTTTTATTGAATTTGCATTGATGATCCAAGCTCATCACAGGTTAGGCTATTGTTCTTTCAAGCGATCAAAACAAAGCTGTTTACTGGAAGATGTGGAAGATCTGCTTGCAGTGATATTTGGACATTATATTCCTCAGTAAGCATTGCAAAATCGCTGATGTTTGCCATAGAATATATGGCTGTTATTGTACTTAAGGGCTGGAAATCAATTGCTTGCCACTAGCATGTTCAAGCAGTATACCCAGCTTGTTTCTCATTTATCAGAGAAAACCTGCCCTGATGAAATACCCCAAAGCAAGTTCATTGCGTATTCAAACATGTGTTTTAAGTCATTTTCTGTTTAGATTACATTCGACAGTTCCTCTGTGCCACACAGAAGTATGAAATGGGAGACAAAATCATTTGCAGTTAGCAAGCCGTTTCAATTAAATGAAATTGATGTGGAATCATTCACCATAATACAGCATACATTTCTGACATTGAAGGTGAAATTATTTGTGATGAGATTATCACCAGTGAATTACTACCTTGCCAAATGGTTTAAATAATGTACTTATAGGGCTACTGAAACTGCTTCAGTAAGGTCTCCGTAGTGCAATGTATTAATCTGTATTCTAAAAAAGGTACAGGATGTCATTTATTTAGCTTTTAAAATAAGTTGTCTTTTCCTCTAAGAATTTCCTTTTCATTTAAGAATGAACAATATTTAATCAGTTCAGTTTAGTATGTGACATTTGTTGTGATTCATTTAGAGTGATCATGCATTTTGAAGGGCTTTACAGTCACTAGTGTTGGTTTTATACACTGATCTCTGGAATGAATATAAACAACCTGTGTCCAGCAGTCACATCAAAAGTGGCAAAAAGTAGGTCTTATAAGGGTAATGCAGAATGCATCATCATTTGATTCCAACATGGAAAGGTGAAATGCTCCATATTTTTAGGGGGTAATTTTTTTCATTTTGAAATCATTATTTCCTTTTCCTTGAGTTATTTGTGTATACTTGGACATCAGTAGTTCAAAAACCAGATACTAACCTCAGATACCTTTTCCATAAAATAGATAATCTGTTATAACCCTGTGATAATATTATAATCCAAGATAACTTTGTCTGGGGGTCTGTTTTCCCTTTAGTGCCAATGTGCATAATAATTGCTTAGCTTTGAATACAGCCTCTCCTGGAAGCTCTCTTGGCTGTGAGATGGAGAGCGTGTCATTATCTGCAGTCTGCCAAGTTAGGTTTTCTTTGCTTCGCTCCCTCAGGACATGTCAGTGTGGCAGTGGTGACGAGAAATCGAAACCACTTTGTTAACTTCACTCAGTAAGTCCAGAGGAAAAATCTAGAGGAAGCACTTCAGCATAAAGCTATACAATGTCCACAATTATAAAGAATCTTTCATTTCATCCAATTTCTCACAGGGCTTTTGCAAGCAAAATGTTGTGAGCGTGTTTTTTCCTGTTAAACCAATGGTTTTCAGTCATCCATACCTTCACTGCATTCCTCTGCAAGTAGAAGATACATTTTGCTGTATCTTTTTTTTTAGTAAACACTTATTACTCTTACATTCTACAGTAAAGTACATTTTAGGTCAAGCATGTTTGAAGTTGTCTGTCTAATGGATTGTTTTCCACAGTATTCTGTTTTCTTATCAGATGCCCTCAGCCAGGGTTACTTGTAATGCCCCCTATTTTTACATCTCAAACATTCAACAACCCATTTATTCAGCTGAGACTGTACAGGGGCAATTGAGGTAAAGCACATTTCTCAAGTGCATAGTTCATCCCACTGTCCCTACTAAACTCACCTGAATGCTATTTTTTAATACTTTGAAGCTCACTATAAGTGAATGACAAACGGTTTTGCACCTGCTATGCCAGTGGTTTGTGGAATTGCTGTTGGTTTTCTCATAGTTATAGGTTTCGCATCCAGAACAGCTTCCTAGACACTGTCCAAATGAAGGCCTTGATTAAACTTTTGGAAAGATTTGTATAATCAGTAGTTTCGAATGCTGGCATCAGCTAACTTTGGCTTCAGTTTTCTGGATAAAAACACTGCATTTCACCATGAGAGATATCCACAATCAGCTATGTACAGACTATCATTTGTTATGTAAACTAGAACAGTTCATATAACAAATGATGGTGAAAGTCATCTTGACATAAACCTGCGGAGAAGGATATGAGCCACATTGGTGAGGTTCTGACAAGGCTGTCAGTTCATTTTTTTGGTACAAATTTTGCATGACATGGGAAAATCAAATTGACCCACTCAAATTGTCTCAGTTTCACAATACATGAATATTTACCTGATGAGGAAAGTTCACATTAATGTCTTCACTTTCAGTTACACTTTGTTTAATTTAAGCAGTACCTTGCTTGTTGGTATGTTTGGAGCAACTAACTCCAAGGTGGAAAAATCAGGTATTTCCTGATTGTTAGTTCACAGTATCTTGCATTTGGGAAAGGTGCCTCAACAACAGATCATCTGTATTGGCACATTAGGACTAAATTAAAGTTTTTCTTTCTCTATTTAAGTGACAGTGTGCTGTGTGAGGATTTAGCAAGAGGCTCACATTGACACTACATTGTGGTAGTGAGCTGTACATAAGCAGACGTGAAAGAGAGGAAGGGGTGATTACTGAGGTAGAAAAATCTGAGTAAGTTTATAATGCACACATGAAAGAAGGCATGTTCTCGGGGGGTTATCTAAGTGTGTAATACGTCTGTTATCACTCTGGGTTGGGGGTTCAAGTCCCCTATGTCGCTCTTATTCCCACACTCTCAACCAATGTATTCAGAACTGAGGCTGCTCAGACCCTTTCATGTGCAGACAGAAACCTTTACTGTTATTGTTGCAGTCATCACATAAACACTTATCTTTGCTGTGATGTACAGTACTCCTCTTTGTACTAGCATGCAGTCCTTTGAACAGGTCAGGGTTACATGGAAGAAAGACAAGTCTGTACAACCAATATGTTTAGCAAGCATACTTTGTTCTATTGACTTTCGCTGAACTGTTTTTGGAACCGTGCTAAAAATAATATGCCAGCTGTTCTCCGCTCACAGAAGCGAATAAATTTAGTCAGTTGCAATCAATTGTTTATTGATAAAATGCATGCTTGCTGAAATAATATTCTTCTCTCCCTGAACTGATTGAGAACAGTGCCAGAAAACACCTAAAATTTTTACATTATAGCGGGAAAGAATGTAGGTGATACATCTTAAAATAACACAGGCATACAAGGATTTGGTTTTAATCAGTGATGCTTGATAGAATGTGGCCAATAGAACATCTATGTCATCTTATCACTGTTTGAGATAATCTTGATACATGATTTTTTCGCAGTGATGGCGTGGGCCAGTGTTGGTGGCCATGACAATCTTTGAAGTAGAATGGCAGACTGGGGTGTGCATGTGGCTCTAATACAGAAGTACACTGACAGTTTTGCCACAAATGGTAGTGAGAGTGTTTGCCACCCTCACCACCAAATCTGTCCACCCCCTCTGTGGAGCCCTGCTTCCTGATACTATGTAGCTTTTGCTTTCCCTCTCCTAAGATCACTGCCTAGATGTTTGGCCTTTTTAGCCTTCCTCCTCTACCTAGAGCTCAGTCTGGATGTCTGTTTCAGCTTCTCTTAAGTGTCTCACTGGTCTTAGCAAGCCTGTTGGCGTATTCCCCACAGCAGTGAAGATGGAGGAAAGGTGCCATTCTTAAATGGGTCTGGAAATGATTCCTCGTAATAATTAACATCCGGGTATAGCTAGCAATGTGTTTTGATAGTATTCCTTTTCACTACACAAATTGATAGCAGTTTTCAATTTGCTGACCAATTAAAACATTTTATTTCATACTATAACAGAAATGAAACAATTAGCTGAACAGAAAATAATTTATTGGATTATTTTTCTGCTTGGAAAATGTTATAAGTCAAAGTGACAAGCTCAACAGAAATGGGAGTCGTTTGAGTTTAACTCAGGGAGTTTCAACTTCTCCTTTGAGAGAGAAGCCAAGAGTGTTGAATGCGCATTGGTGTTAATGCTGAATAGGACATTCAGGCTGTGTGGATAGCGGAGGAGTTTGAATTATTGTGTTGTCGGCAAACCCCAGCACAGGGGAAACCTGACAGCCTTCAGGCTAATGACATTAGATATGAAATTGCCATTTACTCCACACAGCTACCTCTTGGCATGCAAGAGGATCTGCTCATGTGATGAGATTTTTCAATGGAGATATTTTTCTGAATTTCATTACAGTATTCTGAGTATATAAGCCGGGGTTCACCGAAGAAAGGTAATTTTTTTCCTGCAGAGATGAGAGGAATAATCTCTCAACTCCAGATATAAACATGAATATACACATTGTATTTTCTGGTGTGACATTTTGACAAATACCTGCTCAAATAGGAAGGCTGATAAGTTGCAGGTTCATGATCATTAAACTTTGTATCTCTTTTTTTAAAATTAGGACTATTCTCAGTTCCACCAGATGTCTTGTGGTCTTTGCCTCTTGTTTGCTTGGAACACAGCAGTTATGAAGAGAGAGATTTGAGTGGAACTCATTTTCAGTGAATAGCTTCAGTGCTTGTGCTTTATCTAAGTGTAAACTGACAATCTAACCTAAAACAATTTATCTTAAGTAGCAAAACTGGAGAACAGCTTATTTGTCACAACAGTCACATTTCATGTTAAGTGTAATAGGGGAGGTTTCAGATGCTCAACTAACAGACTGAAATATGAGCATGTGCAGCTTTCAGGATGTTCTGCATGCATATTTCATGCAAATCCATCAAAAAGTATGTTGTTTCATTGGGTAATAGAAGAGCAGACATATGTATTATTAGTATTATCATACACAGAATTAAACTAGTAAACACTTTATGGCCCACGCTGATATATAGTGCTTTTTATATATCTGTAATGGTACTTCCGTGTTAGGTTAGATGGTGGTAAACCCTGTGTATGTAATCTTAGAATGATATGTCCCTGTGTACTGGAAGCAAGAGATATTAACCTGCTCAAAATGCCTGTTCAACTCAGTGATGTATATTGGGAGGTCAGCAACTAAATGAGGTCCCTGTGGCAACCCAGTAATGTGAACATGTTGTTTTCAAGTGACCTAACTGGGATAGGAGAGGGAGGGTCAACTGAGGAGGGTCAGCAGTGATGGCAGGAGAGAGTGAGAAGGGGTGAAGGACCACAGTAGTTCAAGACCAGTGGTCTATCTGATAAGTCCTAGTGGCTTTCTCTCATTCAATCACCATCTTAACATCTCAATGTCTTAATATGACATTTGCTTTCCGTTTTTTTTCAATTTTTTTAATTCATTTTTTAATGAATTAAATGACGTCATTGTAATAAGTGCAGACACCGCAGGTTTGACTGTGCTGAGTGTATGTCTCTTAACTTTGTGTGATCAATCACTCATACAGTGTCCAGCGCTGCCTACAGATTGGCTAGTTGGACACATGTTGCATATTGATTAACAGGTTGCTCATTAAAACGTCAGCCTTTAAACATGTCCACACTGATTTATCCAAGATATGTTCTCGAATGCCACTGCTTTCATCCCACACAAAGAAACTCACTTTTTTATTGCTCACCTATGTGCAGAATTCTCAAAGATTACATTCTCAAAGATTGCCCCAACTTGTTTATTTGCTTCATTTCTGTATTAAGTTTGGGCACTGGCATTATTGTCATCAGCATCTCGATGTTGACATTAGAGCTTGACATGTCAAGCTCTGATGTCAGGCAAATTATCAAGGCAAATTATTAATAATGTGCATTCGTATTTCCTCAGGGCAGGTGAGATAAAATTCCTCATAAGATACAAAATATTTACAAAATAGTTTCTGTAATACGGCTGTTTCACATGAGTAGTGGTGCTAGAACCAGTGCTGTTACCACTTCCCACGAATATGCTGTTGAACAGTCACAAACCTAGCAACCCCTGGCACCCATTAGTTGGCCTCACTGTTGTTCAGAAATGAACAAAAATACCAAGGAATGGCACTCTGTGCATATCATTTGAAATCTGCCATTTGAAATAATTTGTCATTTGATGACAATGAAAGCATTTTACTCTGTTGTAATGTGCAACATTAAGATCCGAAAAGACAGCATCCACCAGTACAACATTAGAGGTCCCAATAGACTACTTTTACAAGTGATATCTTGCTGTTGTACTAATGAGTGTAATATTCAAAAATAGATGTGCATAAAAACAGAATAAGGTGTTAAGTAATTTAGAATGTTGAAGGAAGCCCGTTTTTTTTTTTTTTTCAGAAATATGTTTTGATGGTGTTATGTTTATGAAAGCTCGCATTAAGACAGGTTTCATGGTTTCATGTGCACCAAGCTACTTTTGTGATCTCTAATCAGTGACAGAGTGAGGGAAATCACACAGTTTAATAGAAAAATGATTGCAAAGTAGTGTCATTTTTCTTTCTCTCTGTCTTCTCTGCAGTGCCTGTTTAGCTGCAGTCTATTGGAGTTGGTTTTGCTGTTACAATGACTCAACATATTGGCAAAAAAATAATTCCTCCAACATGAAATATTGCAAACTAAGAAGAATGCAGTATTTCAGGACTACTGTATTTCTTTAAAACATCTCTAGAGAAGATCTGCATGGATCAGAGTCCAGGCCCCCAAACTGTCAGTGTGTGTTGTGTGCCAGGGCATGACCTGACACATGCACAGTTGCATAGTACAGACCAAAATGAGTAGGCAGTAAAGCTTTATATACTTTCAGTTCATTCAGTACTGATGGGATTCTAATGGTTGGCGATATCTTTCCACAAGTCTGCTGTATATACAGCACAAATAATATACGACCCAAAAACCATGAACTTCAGAATGGAATCATTTTAAAAAGTGCAGAGTCTCAAGAGTGCAAAGGGGAATTGTCCTGAAAAATATCCCTCAGCAGTTCTGTCCTAAAATTGTTTCAACAATTTGGCCCATTGTCCCACCCTTACTTGCATCTCCTTTGATCCATTGCTTAAGAAAATGTAGGATTCAGCATGTAACGATGTACAATCTATAAAAAGCATGACTTTGTGTTATCATTGTTACCGAGTCGTCATTAGCATGTTTCTAATTTAATTTTTGTTTTCAGGGCATGGTTTGTTTGATCCTGTGATTGAAATGCACGCATCTATGATTAAAAACCACATACCATGATGGGTAGCTTTATTTTGCATTCAGAATCTATTGCACAAGAATTTGATGTTGAGGCAGTAGTGGATACGTATGAGGACGTCAGTAATTCCCTCTTGGTTCTTGTACTTTGTTCATGTGATCAAAATGAAGAGAAATAAGCCAATTGAACTGACTCCAGAAACAAGCTAACAATATCCAGTGGAAGTTACAGACCAGCATGAGAACCAGTTCCAGCAGTGTATGTGCCAAAGGCAAATTCAAGCTTTTAGGGTGAAACAAGTACAGAAGCTACAGCCGCTACTGTCGTGAAGTCACAGAAACATGCTAGCAGTTACACAGTCTGCCTCATTGAGTAGTTAGCTAGCGAGGGCAGTTCATTACAAATTGTTTATGTATAAAATCTAGCTGTCAAAAATTAAAAACAGGCAGCCATCCACCTTGTTCTAGCTCTTTCTTATTGTTATTAGCTAGGATTGTCCATTGCTCGGCCGTCATGTTGAGAAGCAGCATCAGTGATAGTCAGGCTCTTGGGTATTTTCCACTATTTCACTCATGTCCTTGAGGGCAAACATTTTTTTATTATTTTTTTGATTATGTATGTTTACTTATTTTAATAAAAATTTTGTCTCTTGCATGCAGGTATAATTGGAAAATAAATCCACAGCTTTATACAGTATTCATCAGTGTGTCAAGAAAAATTATGATTTTATTGAATTACTTTTTTCAGTTAAATAAATAACTGACTAACTACATGCTGTATGTAATATATTCCAGCAGCAAACCCTTTGGTGTAGACAAAATATGGACTGGTGTAAAAATGTCTGGTGCAAGGTAGGTCTGAACCTATCTGCATTAGAGAAGACAAGCAGAAATATTTCAGGCACAGTACTATTGCTTTGTTTCAAAATCGGCTACTGATCCCTTTTCTTGTCTTCCTGTGCATTGAGTTATTTGTTTGGTTTATGATTAAAATTGATTTGACTGCCTCCTCTCATACTGTAAATCTCATTTCTGCGCAGTTGTATATGTGCACAACAAAAGAAAATATTAGATGAACAATCACCAAGAATGTGGTTCACTTTTTTTCCACTGAGGCAATTGTTCACCCTCTGTGAGTTTCTCACTTGAAATTGAATTGCATGCATTGGTACTGGCCTGCTTTGCTGATTTCTCTCACTGGCCTGTATCAAAACAGCAGATGTATCCTGTCTGGCATCGAAATAACGTTATTTTAAAAAGTTCCTACTTTTCTCCTCCTGATAAGAGCTGTGGCAGGTCCTATCTCTCAATTTTTCATTGTTTCTTCCTGAAAACTAATCTGACAAAAATAAAGCCACTCTTTCACAAGTTGACCATTCTGTTAATGGATAAATGTGCATGCAATCACATTTCTTTGCAGCATTATGTTTATTTTTTGTAGTAGAAATCTATTCCAGTTAAAATTGTCTTCTCTCACAGTTGTTGAGCTAGACATGAGAAACATGGCAAATGTATTTGACCACTGCAATTGTCTGGAGCTGTTGCTTGTCACCATACTTTTACCTTCTGGTTCTACTTTCTAGTTAAGAGAAGTGTGTTGGGGTAGATATTACATAATTCCAGTACTTCTGTATACATTACTACATAATCCTACTTGTTGTTCTTGATATTCTGTGTGAACTAACTAAAGACCAGCCCACCCCTGTCTTAGTTATGCTTAATGTCACCAGGAGTTCAGGCCAAGAACTTTGTTCCATTTTTCTATAACGTTTTAGGCCTTTTGGGGGTTTTATCTCTGCTTCTCATCACAAGCAAGGCCCCTCCTTCTCTCAAAAGGAGAACCTCAGGGGGAGACATAGGCCTGACTACATGTTCCCTAAAGACTTTCTGCCTTTCCCCCCCTTGGGTTTCCATGCTGTTGCATCCCACTAACGCTGTAAGTGTACTCCGCTTAACCTCTGACCTTCTGCGTCTTCCCCTTACCTTCACGTCCCAAAACTACGCCAATCCATTGCAGACATTCAATTCTGTCTGAGCCAGGAGTTTTCTGGTAAAGCGTTCCTTTTCCCATGAAGCAGTTTTACTTTGGGCATGTGGTAGATGCGCTCTGTCCTCCTGCAGAGCTTATTGTCTGTGCACTCGTCATAGGCACAGGTTCTTGGGCTATAGCTCCTTGAAGATGTGAAGAATCCCAGAGGAAATGAAGGTGGAATGTTCTCCAGATCATTGCCCTCTGTGGGCGCTGTGACATCACACGCAGTAATTTGCTGCTCTTGAGTATTCTGAAGGGTCAAGAATTCAGAATCTTGTAGTGATGTGTATACATCCCATAAGACATCAGAAACTATATGCCTCTACTGTATTACAGCTCTCCCATTTTCTCTTTTGTCAAAAGGTCAAATGCATGTAGCTACACATACACATATACACGTATGCACATTCTGACCAGCTGACACATGTCTTTGACTACCTGTATCTCCTACATGGTTGGCTGTTCAAGCCACAAATTTGAACCCTCTTATTTCACAGACACATTTCATAAAAGTGAAAAAGTTCTAACTTTCGTTTCACACAGAATGGCCTATATTGTTACAGGAATGAACAGTATTATGTTAGATTTACACTGTAGGTTGGTGACTTGATTATTTTTCCATGAAAAGTCTTTGAATTAACATGTTGTTTCAGATGTACGAAGGTGAGCAAACCTATATTGAGGGCTTTGCTGATTGTGGCCTGCAATCGAAATTTCTAGTATGACATGTTAATATATGTATCGAGTAGTCTACTTACTTGTGCGGGAGCCAAGTTTACACCAGGCTGGCTGCAGCCATGTTATCTGCTGTATTTTCATAACCTGCGCTTACACCGCTGCTCATCCTGCATTATCACTAATGCATGCGGCCGAAAGCAGACTAAGCAGACATAGGTGTCTTATTGTAGCTGTATGGAACACCACACACGTATTTCAGGGCACACCCTGGAACTAACCTTATGCTCCTCTAAAGAAACGCCCTTTCATTGTGTTGTATATCAAACCAAAGGAAAGGTATGGAAAGTTCATTTTATAACAGATTTTATGTCAGTGTATTATATTACATTTTCCTTGACAGTATGACAATGCACAGAGCTCCTTGATAACAGACTCCATTCTCATAAGTGGAGATGGTAATTTAAGCAGCCATTCTAAGCGTTGGCTGCCATGCATGCAGGTAGAGAACGGAGCTAGAGATAGTGGTGAAAGTAGTGCTGGGGCAATGTTTTCTCGTGCCCTTGAGAACCCATTCATAAATGTGTTGACACAGGCAATTGCCCAGCATGAAACCCTTGATGTCCAGACACAGATTTAGCTACATGCATTTCAGTTTTAAACCTGAGCTTGAGTTAAATATGATTTATAGTAATGATTATAGAACTACAAACTCAAAAGTGAAATGCATGTAACTTCACTGCTGCCAACTTTGGTAACTGGAACTTACTAGAACATTATTGTTCCAGTGTTAACTGAAGAGAGCAAAAGCCTAGTCACTGTCTTTTTGAGGGTTACTTATTATTCAAGCTCAATCCCACAGGGGGAAATGTAAATAATGTGCAAATTCACAAGGACCTCTCAGTCACACTTTATCAGTGGCTTGCATGTAAGGGCAGAAGCCTTCTGACAGCTGAAATGGATCCCATATCAGGTGTAACTTTTGCATATTCAATGAAACAACCATTTTGAATGGCCTTGAGCCAGGACAATATGGACCAGGTGTGCATAAGGTGACCTGTGAGGACATGAGATTTCATTCAAAGGCTAGAGAGCTAGCATACAACAAGAAGATTCACATAAATCCTTTCAGCAGAGTACAACTTGGTAGAAGGAGTCTTTTCACTTCCAAACAATGAAATTGTTCCCATACTCAAACTACAGTAATTTTTTTTGTTTCTAACTGTTTGTCTTCTATTGCTCTGAAAGCTGTGCATGGTAACAGTTTCGTGGTTTCCCCTTGCTGAACCAGGGAACTTGAGAGAAAAAGACTGATGGGTAGCAAGGCTGGGTTGTGTTATCAGCTGGGGGTGGTGGGTCAGATTCTGGGCTTAAAGGTCAAGGTTTGAAATGCAAAATTGTGCATGTCGGTATTCCATGAATGTCATGACATGCATAAAATCGTAATTTTGGACCACAGTTTAAGGTGCAAAATGTAGAGGCAGACCAAGGAAAGGATTACAGCTCTGTAATTAAAACCTGATCAGCCTTCATGAAGGTTGGCATGTTTGGATGGGGTTGACAAAAGGGCAGCAGAACGATAGTATTGCTTAGCTGTGGCTACGTGTTATGGGAAAGCACTTATATAACTTAATGTACTTGCTTTCAGTGAAGGTACAGTAACTCATCACAGATACTCTCACTTGTTAGTTGAGGCATAAGGTTAATGATAAAAAATCGGTTCAAGCCACAGCACTGCTGCCTGAAGCTACGCTTATGTCAACAGCATTATGTCCATTTACTGCAAAAGATTTAACTGAAACATAATTGCTCCCTGGATACATACGTGAATACATATGTTCTCCTTCTCCTGCCCTCACTGCAGTCTGTATATATTCTCTCTGTAGTGTAGTGATTTACCCACTGCTGTAAGGCATGAAAATGTAACATTTGCGTTTATTTATGCCTGTAAAATGTTGGAAAAAACTGAAATGGAGTAATTCATATTAAGGCTGAATGTGATTTTTGCATTCCTTTTTGTGATGAGTATGGTATTCAGCAGTACTCAGTAGTTCCTCTTTTTCATATCCTGTTTTCCTCTCAGGATGTTCCAAAGGTCAAGTAGGTCAAGAGTTCACAGTTCAATGAAAAGCTGGCTGCAGTACAGGGAGAATAATAGAAATATTCAGGTTTTCCCCTTTTTACCTGAGCCTTTTTGAAATTGTTGTCCTTTGATCTCAGTTGTCTGTCTTTGCATTCCGCATAGTGTACTACAGTTCAAGTGGAAGCTTTGCTCAGTACCAGCTCCTCTAATGTGGGGGACAATTTTTCCTGGAAACGCTATGAGTGAACCTATCATTGTTACTGTTAAGAATGATCTCATCTGTCTATAACCCTAAAGAAAGGAAAAAAGGGATTATGGAATACTTTTTCAGTGCCTGAAGCATTTTTTCCCTTACCTTTTTTGGTATAGTATTCTGGTAATGTAGAACATTTTTTTGAAATTTTAAACTGGCCGTGTTGTGTTCCTCCTAATGGAATATTCAAACATTACTTGTTGTCAAACTCTTAGCTTTGCTGGTTTATGAAGGTACACAACTGCAGCTGCCAGTCAGGTGTTGCTCTCTTTTTTTCCTGTAGACTTCTATGTAGATTACTCACTTCCTTCCTTTCCTTCAACAGGGCCAGCTTTCCATCCTGCAAGAGAAGATCGACCATCTGGAGAGGCTGCTGGCGGAGAACAACGAGATCATCTCTAATATCAGGGACTCTGTGATCAACCTCAGCGAGTCTGTGAAGGACGGCCGAGCGAACGCCGAGTCGGGGAACCTGACCCGAGGGTCCTACCCAGAACTCCTTCCCTCCCCCCCGCTGGTCGTTCCAATCGACTCTGAAGACTGCCAGTTCGCCGCAAGGCCTTACTCCAAGTCTGCAGATGGGGTGCAGGTAATGCTTCAGCCCGGTGAAAAATGGGACCTTGTCTCTTACTGAATGTCTGCAGATTTTGGCTCTGTGCCAGTGTAGATGTTAAGTCTGTTAAGATTGATTCGTCTGTATTCTGTCCTGTTTACAAGATACTTCAGAAGTTTGATACTGTATACTCTTCAAGCCTTCCTGTTCTGTTCTAACACCAGAATTAGGGGAAAATATGTACTTCAGGTGATCATAATATGTAGCTCAGCCCCTGTGTCCTTTTGGAAGGAGACCAGACAGGAAAAGAACTGAAGTCCCATTCTGAGAGTTGGTAAACCCGCAGGCGACATTTGTGCCACCCGCCAGAGTCCACATGTCATCATTCTGAGTCCCTATCTGAGCGGGTCCAAGCTAGCTGTGCATAGCACCAGTCCTGCAGGCCAACCAGGACTTCTGCTGACAACCCCCTTCTTTCATCTGGTCTGGTTTTCCTAGTCCCCTTAATCCGGAATAAATGGCTGGCTCCGAAAACCTGCGCTAACGCAGCGAGATTTGAGGCGCTCGGCCGCTCTTGAGCCTCGTGCTGAAGCTCTAGCGATTTGTCTCCGCCGCATGAATATTTTGTACCAAGGCAGTCCGAGGTGCTTCGGATTCACTTGGAACTCGCCATGGCCAGGAGCTTTCTGAGTTAGCGCAGAAGATCAAGAGCACAAAGTCCCGTAAACCCTCAGGTTAGACATCCAGACTCAAGCACCGAGACTGATACTAAAATAGGCTTTTAAACTTGCACTGTGCTTACACTGTGACTCTAAAGTTTTGTGGTACGTTAAAGTATACACATTAAACTTTAAAGGTGTCAGGAAAAGATAACACGTCTTTAAACATCTACTCATCAGTTCGTTCCTTGTTAGCTTAGGATGAGAGTGCTGTGTTGTGGTATTCATAAAACCAGTAAGCAAGCAACCTAAACTTCTGGGTAAGTCAACCTTATTTTGTCCAAATTAACAAACATGCATGACCTCATACACTGAAATGATTTACAATTGTGGCGAAATATTCAACCATCTTATTGCCTAGAGGGGGGAGCTTTAACAGCAGAAACCTTAGCATAATTATCAGATATCTGAGAATTTCATGAATATCTGAAAGGAGAGGAGAAATGTGAAAATGTGAAAGGAGAAATGTGAAAATTATTCCCTTACATGCCATCAATATGTTATGAATGCTGTCACTTTCATTTGGTGTGCACTGAGTAGGGATTTTTACTCATAGTTATATTTTATCTGATCAACCTCTTCAATTATACACACAGGATGTCTTCTACAGGACACATGCATCACTAATGTGTTGTTAGAGCTGTACTCATATATTAGTTGTGTCATGCTGTTCAGTATTTGAATCTAAAGTAATGATGATATGGGACAGCTTTTATCAGCCAGTATTACTGAAATGCATGCTTAGAACTGAGGAGATTTACCACCTATATAGTTTTTATTATTTGTGTATTTCTTAAGACACTTTGGACTTGAAGTCTAAAATTTGAATTTTAATTTAGCCAGTGGCAAAGCCCTTAAAAAGTCGGATGCCCTGAAGCATTACGGGAAGTAATCAATAGCAAAGTCAAAAAATGTAGTAGAGTACAAGGCATGCGGCCCACTCACTGTGAAGGAATATTACTGATATATTTGCACTGTGGTTCGCTGAGTTCTTTCTTTTTTAAAAAACATATTCATAAGCTCTGTAATGCTCTGAATGAGATGCCTGGAGCAAGTGGCACTATCTCCTCTAAGAACCTGGTCTGGGATAATTCCGATGTCTGGTTGATTTACGGTCATAATATTAGTGTCCCAGCCAGCGCTTTCCCTCTGTGACTTCATCTGCCATTATATCCGAAACTTGACCCTGTAACTCCCCCCACGAAAGTGCTCAAGTGCGGCCATAAATTCTGCAAGCCTGTCTTTTAAAGGTATATGGAGGGGAAAAAGGAATTAAATGATAACAAGTAGCAGTAATTGTATCCCTTTGCTCTGTCACCTTCGCTAACTGAGCTATACTGTAATTCCACTGGCTTGATTTTAAGTGGATGTCTCTTAAAGACAGCACACAGGTGATTTCACTCATTGATAATTTCTTCATGGTATCAAATACTATTCCACTTCTGTGGCCGTTCAGTAAATGTTTGTTTAAAAGGCGGTATCTGTTTGCTGTTGGGACACCCAGGAACGGTAGTGGTGCTTGGCGCTGAGAGGTAATTCCCTAAGTTGGAACACTATCAACCCTTCAAGTTTGCGCTCTTTTAGAGGGAGGGTAAAACCAGCAGGACCTACGCGGAATTTTCAGGCACTTCCTTTATTCTTTCAGATGCTTGACGTCTACGACCTGCTCACTTTCGACAACCCTGACGGTGGAGTCTGGAAACAAGGCTTTGACATCTCTTACGAGCAGAACGAGTGGGACAATGAGCCGCTGCAGGTTTTCGTGGTTCCCCACTCGCATAACGACCCCGGTAAGGGAAAAAGCATTCTGCCTGGCCCTAATGAGTGTTTTCATTCCACAGCATCTCGTGTACTGTTTAAGCAGGGCGAAAAAACACTCTAAAGTGATTGTACAATTTGATTGTGGTTTTGTGGCTCGGATGGAAAACAGCCCACCAGCTTGATGAAATTCTCTCATTTTAAGGACGGAAGGAAAGTAAAACTTCTGTAACTATCTGTTGGTTTTAAATCGGCTGGCTTTGACTGTTAAAAAGGGCCGTTGAAAAAAATAATCAAAGTTGCCCAGTGTTAAATTTGCAAGGTGGCTCTCTGTGTAACCTGGAGAAAAAAGATGATTTGGTCCTTTTAAATAAACTATTTATGAATGCGATAGTGATTATGGAGTTTGAGTGTGCAGGTGTGGAGCCGATATGCAGTGCCTGTGGGGGGCTTGGGAAAGATGTTGGTATTCAAGGGAGACACAAGATCACATGCAACATTTAATGCAAAAGTTTAAATAAGGCAAAAGACAGGGTTACATGGGCATGACCTGGCTCTCAGTATGGAACAAACTCCAATATGGAACAGGGAAAATTAAATAACAAATAGCTGAACATTAAAATATTTAAAGCTCTCTTCCTGATATACAGTGATTCTTGTATCGTGTGAAACCAGTGCTTTCTGAATGTCATTCTCAAATGCATGTCAGTAAAAGCCTGTTATGAATAGGTACGGTGCAAAACAATGACATTAGAAATCTGAAATGCAAAATTGTCTGCACACATAGGGCATGCTCCTTTCTGTAAGACAGAATTTAACTTACAAATGCTGTACTAATACTACAAATACTATAATAATACTAACAAACTTAGAAATACTGTCTCCTCCTATATTTTTCCCCTAACATTAGGCATATCTACCTCATACCCACAATACAGTCGTCTATTTCTGGCCTGAAATGGCAAATACTTAACACTCTAGGGGCCTAGAGTGACAGTGGAGTTCAGAAAGTTTAAGGAACACTCTGGTCCCGCTCAGTCATTTAATCTGCTGTATAATGTGCATTGCGATGACTCAGAAAGATGGTTTCAAAGTCAGGCTCAAACTAACTCACCCCTCTCCCAAGTTCTGATGACTTAATTTCATCTAAAGGCAACTCTTAGCTGTTGCTTTAGGTTATTTGAAGAACTTTTGCCTTTTAGCACAGAGCCTACAATGTTTAGTGATCAACAAGTCCTACACTTCAGCAAATGGTGTATAACCCTCTATAATTTGGATACTCTCTGTAATACCTTTCCCAAGTAAGATATCAACATAATCAGTCACTTCCATAATAAGTGCTACTTCACAATATGTTATGGTCAGTAGCACTCACTGACCTCTCACCGAGATGTTAATTGAGAAAACACTATTGTGTGTTGATGTGCTATTCACTTTGGACATACTTACCTGTTATTTTGTTTTTGTGCTTACATCAGTTTTGATGGTCCTCCGTACAGTATAATCATCTAACAGGTTCCCTTACCCTTTGCGTGTCCTCTGTTGTGCGTAAGCAGCAGTTGGGATGACCCAGAGATCAGTGTAACCGCAGTGAGCGTTTCGCTCCCTCCGAAAAACAAGATGAGATTTGTGCGCCGTGTTTCGGAGCCTCAGCGAGCGCCTTTGAGAAACATCACTGAGAAACACTTCACAGCTGCAGGACACCTGCTGTGTGATTCCTGCCAAGAGTGAATGAAATCTAATTACTCCTCACGTCCACTCTAAAGGCCTCTGTTTGTATCACATTGAAGGCTCTTTGGAATTAGGCCATCCTGCCAACCTTGCAACTTGCCAGAAATTTCCATTTAATTTTTAAGAGTAAGAATCAGTAAGAGTTCACCTCGGTATGCATTATGGCTTTATATCACAGCGAAAGGAAATGTAATGATCAGAGCAGGCAGCTCAGCCCATTTTAGCTTGCAATTTGCTTGTAATCCAAAGTGAGTCTATCATCATGTTTAATCTGAATTCCAGACATAAATCAAAATCTGTCTCTCCCAAGCATTTGCCACTGGTGTATATGTAATGTGAAAATTTTAATGTTTTAAAAATTTTTTTTATTGTAGCTTTGATTCTGTAACTTCCTTGGTATCCCTTAACTTCTCTGTAGCAGGTGTCCATTCTACAAAGCTCTTCTGTGATTTATAATAAAGAAATTCTGTCGAATTTAAAATTTAAAAGTTCCTTTTTAATGCACCTTATGCTGTTAAAATGAAAGTCAAAAATGCTTATCTCAATGTCAGCTTTTGCCAGCAGTTTGCTGTTGATACCTCATTCTTTTTTTTACTCACTCGTGAGAATACATTATACAAATGTTTATTTCAGATATGGATAGCCTGCTTTGTACCCTGAACTGGTTTGTGTGTAACCATGTGGAATTTGACTTTATATCCTTTTTAGCAGTATGCTAGCCTCAAGCTACTGTGCAGTCTGGTTGTGATCAGATTTAAGAGGATCACAGTGCAGTGGAATTCTGCAGGTTTAAACAAAAGTTAAACTTTGTTTTAAGGCCAGCATTTCAATAAGACACATAAATAATAGCTTCTGACTTATGGCGGTTGTTGCAGGAAGGTATAAATCAGATGCTCATGCTGTTGAGACAAGAGCATGAAAAAAATCATGTAAGGAAATTTGCTGTTAACCACTCCTTTGCTGTTTGATATGCACATCCACTGAGCTCTAAGGTTGGGAATAATTTTTGGAAATTTCAGGTTTTTGGTGTAGTTACTGTTTAGTACTTTGCATCTTTATTGGGTTGATTTGTTCAGGTTGTTTTTGCATCTGAACTGATTTGAGAAGAACACATCCATGCTGATTTGTGTTACTCGGCTATGGCATCATTCAGTGTTATGTATGTTAAGTATTATTGTGCAAACATTGTACCGAGCAAACAGCAAAGGCAGTCAGCCATAATCTATTCCGTGTGACCCTCGGGAACGATATTTTTCAGATCTAATAAGCAATGTTCCACTCGCTTGCTTCAACTGGCATGATATCCCCACATGGCTGATGCGCCACAGGAAGAGGCTGCACCATCGCCTCAAGGAGAAGGTGCCGTTTCATTTCTGCTGAACTTCCTGTGTTCTAGCGTCACATGGCGTGAGAACGCGGCCGCCCCCAGGCCCAAGCGCGGACAGCAAGGCAGGGGTGTGGGGCGAAGTGAAACTGCAAAATTTGCATTTGCAAGGGGCGCTCAGGGCTGCCCTTTCACAAGCTAAATGTACATGAAGCACAAAGGTACCAGCTGCACCCAAAACATTCTCCAGACTGAACATGCTCACCAGTTGCATTCACTGGACCAGTCTTCAACACATCAACTCTGTGACATAGTCACATTATTTCCCCCCAGATTCCAAGCCACATTTTTACTAAATGTTACCACTGTGATGATGGCGTTGGCGTCTCTTGCAATGAAGGTGGCATTAGTTGAAAGGTGCTGAATGGTGGTATTAGTTTAAAGGTGGACTTTGACAGTAATGTCTTGCAACTGTGTACCCAACATGGATGATGGGTTTTTGCCCACAAAAATTCACTTGCTTATTTACTCCAGCCAGGGTCAGGCTCCTTATGGAGTAGAAAGTGTAAACTGAACTCTGTTTAACTAGCTTTTGATGCTGCTTGTAAGGTTTTATTGGCTATTGTTAGCTAAATTTGGCTGTGTTCTCTGGAGTGTACAAATGAAAGTCTTGTTGATGAAGCTTTCAACAAAGTCAGAATTAAAGCAGAAGTGGTAACTTTCAGTTTTGTTGTAACGTTAGCTACTGAAGATGCGCAACATAACTTTCTAGGTCATTTAATGTTTTTTTGCTCATAATTATTATTGTTTTCATTTTTAATGCTATGTTATATGCCTGTGTGAAATCAAAACCATTACTGTAAAGTAAGAATGTAACAGATGACCCTGTACATTACAGAAGTAAATGCCTGTTCTAAAGCTGAGGTGGTTTGGTGCAGTGCCTAGAAAATTCTCTAGGGATTCCATTTAATCTAACTACAGAGTACTCTGTCCTCAGTTTGAGGGATTTAAGTAAGCTTTTTTGTCCGCAGTCTTTTTAGATTGACTGTCACTGAATTTAGCTTAATTTGTTAGGTAAGAAATGGAACACTTCTTGCTTGAAAATTGTACTGGAGTAAATACGTTACCATTGCTGTTAGACTTGATTGTGCCTCAGTCTGTTTACCAGATCAAGAGACATGGGTCTGGTTTCTATTTTCCAAAAGAAAATGTCCATCAAAAATAGGACATTAGAGAGAGTCATGCCTGATCCATGTATTAATGTCCAATACTATCTATAAAGCTATATAATGTATATGTGTCATGTAAACCTAAACCCAAGTGTACAGTATACTGAATAGAAATACTGGTGAATCAATTCTGAATCAGTTCCACCAGAATTCTGCATATATGTCAGTGTCCTCTGAGCATTCTTGAGAATATTACTGCCTCAGTGTCACACACTGCAACAAGAGCTGGATGCAAATGCTGAAACACAAGAGTTTATTCTGGAACGGGGCAGGATACAAACAGGGCACGAACAGAACGATCGGACGGGAGACAGGCAGGACTTGAAAAATAGGTTGGATTAGTAAAAAGAATCTGACAAACCAGGTTTAGAATACACTTTCACAAGAGTAGATTTCGCGAGGGAAAACTAAACACAGGGGTTTAAATAGGGGAACAAATCAATGCTTAATGAGGTGGAGACAGGTGAGGGAGATGATTGTTGATCAGACCGATGATTGGTAGATCGGCGACGCTGAATGTTGAACGGTTGAAGCCGGAGTGGGAGGAGGCGAGGTCGTTACACTCAGACATATAATCATTGCCTCTGTTGTCCAATATGGTGTCTGCTATAACTTTTGCAACATCATATGTGTCATGTGAACCTAAACAAAAGTGTACTTCATACTGAATAAAGTTACTGGTGAATCTTCTCTGAATCAGTTCCACCAGAATTCTGCATGTATGTCAGTGTCTTCTTAGGTTTCTTGAGAATATTACTGCCTCAGACATATAACCATCACTTCTGTTCTTCAGTATGGTGTCTAGTATAACTGTGGCAACATCAAAGGTTTTCTGAACAGAGTTGTCCAAAGAGTATACTGTACAATTCTAAATAGCTGGTCATAAGTCTCTATAAGGGATGTGATTTATACGCTGTCACCAGAGTGAGGCAAAACCAAGATCAGAGGACAAAGCCAAATGGAACGGTGATATATCAGTGTGTTTTTAAACCCAGTGCTTGGAACACTGATACATTATGCTATCATGAATAGTTAACGATATTTTGTCAAATGTGGTTATTCAATTAGTACCCTACATAAAGTGCTTTGTGAACGTTTATATTGTAAAGGATGCTGTGCTAATTTGAGGTTGTAGTACTACTTAGGCGACCTGCAGGATAAGCTTTTAAATGTTTTGCTTCTTCCCACATTCTCACAAGCAGTTGTATGACCGCACCAATACTTCGATTCTTTTATTGTCTTGCAGGTATTAAACATCAGGGTTTGCTTGCTAGAAGAAATGGGTTGTATTGTCCATCAGCCAGTTGTCCTAATACAGCACTGCAACCCTCTGGCCTTAATTAAAAGAAAGCGTGTGGGTGGAATGGCATTTTTCACTTTGCTAGTTGCCCCTCCAGCAAACACTTGGTGAATCTCCCAGGTGCCTGCAAGGTGGATTTTCCGTGGGGTACCCTTGAGCGAGCAGCACCAAGAGAGCCCTTGTCGTCCTGTTTCAGAACTCCGACGGTGGATTTCCTGTCAGCTCGGAGTCTAACACCTTACCGCCAATTATTCACTTCTCAGCGGCCTGTTGTTTGAGGAAAAAAATTACTTTCTTAAATATTGAGGGAGTGAAGGATCTCAGTGGCCTTTTTCATTTGAACCGTTTCTCGTCTCTAAAATCCCTCTCCCGCTGCAACCTCTCAGGGTAACTAATAATGTCTGTTTGGGAACTGAATGAGCTTTTCAATTAGGGCAGTTGGAATGAATGGTTGCAGTTGCAACATATTGAGGGCCATTTATTTATTAAGTGTGCTCTCTTGTAATTCTCATAACATATTCGCCTTGTTGTGTTTGTGCAGCTGTTGTGATATCAGCATAAACACAATTAGCAAACTAATCTCTTTGGGTGCTGAGATGCTCACTTCCTTTGTAATTAAGACAAAAGGGCTTGAAAGTGATTTATAATGTTGCCTGAAAAAGCATCTTTACATTTAGTTATTTTGACTTTGTTTCAAAGTAAACAGTTCTCTATCACTTTTTTTAATCTGATTTTAGGTGTTAAGCACTTCTCTAAGTAGTTTCTCTGAATGGAGAAGGAACCACTCACAAATGCAGTGTTTCAATGAAATTCCTTCAGTTCATAGAAGATAATAATTTTATGAAAGGACTTCGGTAAATTCAGCAAAGTCACCTTGGAAATGACAGCGTGTCCTCACAGTTACTTTAGTTGAAATAGGTAGTTTAATGTCTTAATATTTTCTGTTTTGATGGGGCAAACTCATGGTCAGTTCTGAAAATGTCTTCTCTCATTAGATACTAATTTCTCAGTTTTTTTGTCTTATTGAGGACTTTTGTCACAGAGTTCTAGATCCCTCGTCTCCATGTTATCATGTGACAGAAGAAGATATCCTCAAGCTGTATCACTATTTTAGCATGCAGGAACTCTTCGCTGTAATTGAACACCAAAAACATGGATAAAACAAACCTTCATGTGGAAATCCTTCCAGGAAAGCCTTCTACAGGTCTCTCTTTTTCACCCTGGGGAATTTTGGCATGTGTGCAGTTGCAACTCTTTCTATCAGGAAGGAAGTCCGAGGCACCTATTGAAAAGTGTCAAGACTCATGTTTTGTTCTGCTGCGATTGAACTACAAGACAAGAAAACACAACAGAAATGTTATCCGAGAGGTTTGGTAACGCATGTCCTGTGTTTGTGTCAGTTTACATTCAGCTGCAGATTGAGATATGTGAAAAAGAGTGTGAACAGTATATATATATATCTCTATTTTGAATGTTTGCCGGATTACATTATCCTATAAATCACAATGTAGAGTAAATAAAAACAAAACCACAGAACACATTTATATCTTTGCTTTTTTGCTGTTGGTTTCAAAATTGAGCAGTGTTAAGAAAATGGTGAACATTTCTGTCTCTTGAGATTTATCCTTCAAAGTGGCCTGTTTTAAAGTGTAAAGCCAGTCCATCAGAGATTCAGTCTCTAAGTCTGGTGCAGTTAAAATGTAGGAGTTGGTAACACAGAGTACAAAATTAAAGGTTTTGTGCCTTTTTATGCTTGTGTGCATCTGTCAGTATGACTGCTAATAAGATGGATTACATTGCATGCAACTGAGAAGTTCTCTTGTCCTTTTTCTCGAGTTCCTCTGACCCCATTATGAGTTCTACAGAAGAACATGATGGTGGCTGGAGAAAAAAAGTCATTTTACACATTTTTTTTAATAGACTGAGTTAGACGTATGTATCTAGGCCTCATTGAAACATTATGCTGTATAAATATTCTTATCAATCCCTGGTTAACTCCTTAGTCATTGAACTTCTATGTCTACTTGCAAATTATTGTTTTTTATAATTACAATTTTTTAAATGGTCCTATTGCGCATGATGTTTAACTTGCAACTTTCAGGCACGTTTGACATTTTCAGAAATATGAAATGGCTTCACCAGGAATTGCAGTGTGCATTTTTCCAAGTTTTTTCCCAATTAAAACAGCTGGAAAAGGACATTTTGGCAATTCTGTTTTAATTGGATATACTGAACCACTGATTGTAACCACTTACCTGTTTTAACTGGATGTACTGAACCAATAATATAAAAGGATATGTTTACCCTGTCGGCTAGCCAGTGACAGTAATTGGTGTTTATGTCTGGAAGTGATGTACACTAGTTAAATTTGGAATATGATATTTCTTCAATAGGAGAGCAGACACTCTTGGCACAAATTAGCTTGTTTTAACACTCATAATATTGTTCTCTGCTTATTGAAATGGAGTTGTAAGTGTGACCTTGTTGTCACCAAAGGGGTCATGCAGGTATCAAGTGATCACAGATGTCTGAGAGAACTTGAGTGGGTATTTGACTTGGGTATTTTATATTAATCAACTCATGAATTCTTACCAGAAGAAAGCAACTAGATACATGCCTCTGCCTCAATTGCAGGTGGAATAACTCCCACTGTAGTTAATTAATTTAATGGGAACACCTACAGTTAAATTATATTTTTGCCTGGAGTTTATTAATTTTCTTGTACATGCCAGCATGAATTTATAATGAAGCTGCATTGATTCAACTCGCCCTCCCAGGGACAATGGATGTAATGCTCCAAGTTATATCTGAATTCATCCGTCTGGTCTATAAATGCCATCACGAATACAGCTACAAATAATTGTTTATGTGCAACTGCCACAAACCATTATCAGTCTAACGTCTTATTTGAAAAGCTAAAGAACATCTCACACAGTACATTACCCTTCTTATGATCGTGGACTGGAACTTTGTTTGTAGGACATAATTTAGTGCTCAGCATGGAAAATCAAACAAATGATCAGGCCAGTAACAAAGTTGTGTTTTGTGTAAAGTTTATGGAGATTCGAACAGGTTTCTGGCATTAGAGAGAATCTAGCAGCCATGGACAAAATAT
The DNA here is from genome assembly GCA_019176425.1 of Megalops atlanticus. Classification (NCBI taxonomy): domain Eukaryota; kingdom Metazoa; phylum Chordata; class Actinopteri; order Elopiformes; family Megalopidae; genus Megalops; species Megalops atlanticus. The sequence continues at coordinate 24,853,729 of CM032880.1, forward strand.
TTAGGCAGAATTTTTAAATAAAAATTTTTAATGTTTATTGCCCCTTATTTAACCATCAGGCGTTCCGATGTAGTAGCAAACATCACTGAATAATATCAAAACACCATCAGACAAGACTTAAAAGTCACTAGCAACATATAGGAACAACCTATTTCCTGTGTCTCCTTCAGAGGTGAATAATAGATTCTGTTTCACCCTACAGTTTAATCCATCATGCTATGCAAAATTTCCATATTTCAGATGAAAGGATTTATGGAAAATCCAAATAAATGAGATTGTGTGGGCAGGATTGAAGCATAGGGATACATGTTCACCTCCCTTACATGTGTTTCAGGTTGGTTGAAGACATTCGACGACTACTACCGGGACCAGACGCAACACATCTTAAACAATATGGTGGTGAAACTGTATGAGGACGAAAGGAGGAAAATGATCTGGTCTGAAATTTCATATTTCTCCAAGTGGTGGGACAACATTGATAACCAGAAGAGGGACGCTGTCAAAAGGTGGGTATCACTTCAGTGCTGTGTCTGTGAAAATCAAATCAGATTATGTCAGATTCGAATTGACTGGATTAATCTGTGACTGGTTCAGTTTCAGCAGCATGTCAGCGACCTTAAGCCTACTTCCATCCCCAACACTGAGACAAGATATGATGTGCAAAGGATTTGGGGGGTTCAACTTGTAAAAGTTGCACAGTAAAAGCTCTTGGTATTCCCATTTTAATTAAAACTCTGATTTTCACATCTTATCTTAGGTAAAAGTGTATTGGTATCAGAATAAATGATGTCAAATTAACAATCAAGACCTTCTTAAGATGAGGGATGTTATGTGCTCTTGGGCTAGGCCGAATATCGAGAAAGGCAGCCGTTTCATCGTGATATGGAGGCTTACAGCGAAATGACTTTCTGTCCTGTGGTGAGAAATAATTGGTCTGAATTGGTGTAACAAACCCGGCCGATCTTGGTTGTCTGAGACCCTGAGATGGCTGGAGAGCCACACCCGCTGAGACAGAAGTGGGAGTAATTGGCTGGATCAGGTTGTCCCTCTGTGGGAGGGCAAACGTCCACAACAAGGATCACAGACTCAATGAGGTAAGAGCGTGCAAACGTGCATTCGCCGCAGTCTCTGGTGAATGCCCATTTGCCATCTCTTGCCAGGGAGGCCGTGTCAGAACTGTATGTACATGTGATCTTTATGAGGGACCATATAGCCAAAAAAAAAAAAAACTTTTTAACAAGGTGCTGGAATCTCAATTATAAGCACTTATAAAAACAGCCTGAGGTGCAGGATAGAGAGCCGTGAAAAATCCAACACTAATATTTATTCACTTCATAGTTTGAAGAGTGGAAAGAGTTTAAAGTCAACTGGATGCATTTTTTTTCCTGAATTTTGAAGGTGGATACTGCTCATTTAAATGGTATGCCCATCAGCTTTCTGATGGCTGAAATTTATTTATGTCACTGCAGAATTAAGGCCTTCCTATGCCTTTTTGAAAATCTTCCTGTCTTTAAGAGATTTATATATAACGTTGAGCAGTTTGCAGTGAATTGACAATTGAAAACTGCGTATTTATATTTATTTATAAAATAAAGACAAAATATAAACAAGCTCATTTTTTAATGATAAATCATCACACCACAGTATTTTATTGCAGTCGGGAAATACAGAAGTAGAAAACTGTTCATCTGACTTTTGATGTCCTCTGACCTGGTGAAATCACATCCCTGTTTTAATCAGAAATATTATGCCGTTATCTCTAGATGGACACTGCTACATATTTTATGCCCTACATAAATCCACTCCCTGATTATATTAGCACTTCATACCCATCAGATGCAGAGGTCCAAGATATTTTTCCCCAGAAACACACTAGATGCATCATTTACATTTCAGGGGCTCTGTTTACATTCATTGCATATTTGTTGATTGATACTTCTTCATCCTCAGTTTCTACAGCAATGAAATGACTTTTGTGTAGCTTGCTGTTGGAACTAGGAGAAGGAGAAAGTTTGATTGAAGCACATTTGAGCCATTATTCAAAAGATGATTACATGTTAAGCTTGACATTATATTGTGTGTATCTCTGTAAATGAGTATTCTGAGAAGGCCATGTAGCTAAAAATTCACTGGGTGCCTTTCAAACACAGAACATCACGACTTGGCTTTTCGCTTCCTGCTGCAGAATGGTTATTTCAGTGATCTCGATATTTAGCCAGTGTTTCTTAGGAAGACCTCAAAAGGTCAAGCCCATGGAATCTGTTTATGGATGGCACACCTTACACCTCATACATTCTCATTACTGGGCTCCCTTAAATGGCCCTTGATCTCTCAGTAACTTACTGATCTGACCTCTTTGTGCATGTGTATCTAACAGCCCAAGGCCAATGAAAATGCTTTTCACATAGCACGTGTGTGAAGAATTCTACACTGCGACATGTCCAGATGTACATTGTGAATTTGATGCCGTGGTTTCTCAGTCCTGTAGAGCGTGAAAAAAGGCACTCATTGTCAAATGACAATTGATGACACGACGACACTTACATACTGCAGTTATGCAACTCGTTGCTACCTTGTATTGAACAATTACAGCTTAGGATGGAAGCTCTAGCCCAAGTCTTATTGTGTGAAGTGCCCAGGTCTTTCAAACAGAATTATGCAATTAGGCTGACGTAGCAGTGTTTTCATTTCAAATTTGGTCAGTGGAACCATCATTCAGAGATATCCACACAGAATGTATGCCTGCTATTACTGCCACTGTCTACTTATTTAATTAGGTCTGTTGGTACAAGAGAGCATACTCTTTCATGAAAGTTTGTCATATTTGTTTAAGGATGAGGAGTAGGCTGAGTTGGACAATAATGCCAGATATAGAGACAGACATGAAAAATGTACGCTCTACAGTGTCAGCAGACTTAGCTCAGTCCAGATTCTCTAGAGAGGTCTCACAAAACAGCCTTAATGTAAAATATCATCTTTATATAAAGTATGTAGGACAGGTACATTTTTGAGCCTGTGTAGCAGGCTGCACTTTCAGTGGTCTCATTAGGACCTACCATCCTTATCAATCAGTCAGAAAAATGTGAAAACTGGTGTGTAATTTTAAGGTTAAACGTCCAGGAAGTCCATCATTTAGGAGGAAGGCTCTGGACACCATCCCCCACGCAAGCCCACCCTCGCCCACCCATAACAACTTGCTATGCAGTGGCCTTGCTATTCCCACTCCCATAGGAAAACATGGGGAAACACTGCTGATTGTTCCAACTTCAGTGCTGCAGGGTTTCAAAGAGGGAAAAATGGCAGGTCATTTTCAGTGCTGAGTCACTGTACTCTCTTCACTCTGCTTTGCTGGAGTTGTGTCTTTTCTGAATCTCTGGAGGGTAGTCTTGCCCTGAAAATTTGTATTTGAATTCAGGACCACAGCCGAGGGAGGATACGAAGTCGCGAGGCACAAGCGCTGTGGTGTGCGTGCGTCCGGTGGCAGCGCTTCGTTCCGTTTTTCGAGCAGGGGAGCGGACAGCTGCCATGCAGCGCAGTGCACGAGGTGACTTTTGCTGAAGTTTGCTGCGGAAGACTTGCCTTCTGGAGGGGAAGAGTCTCACTTGCGGATGTCATTAGTGGGAAAAGTGCTGAAGAAGGCTTTGTGGAAAGAAGGAATGATCATTTTTCATTTGAGTTCTCAAGAGGTCCCTGGGAAACGGGAGAGAGGCCCATTAAGTCATATTGTGTGCAGCACTGTAATTACAGCGAAATGATTTGTGTTGGTGCATTTATTATAGCAATCAAGTTTAATCTCTTACCAGTGCGCCACAGACAAAAATTGCAGACAATTTGGTGCAATTAATGTTTTTTATTCTGTGGTCTCATTTTTGTCCTCTAAAATACAAAACAATGCTATCAAAGCCCGGTTTGTAGTGTAGTTGGTGATTAGCAGATAATTAGCATTTTGGTTCAATCTTTAACACCCCTGAGCACAGTTTAGTGAAGTAAAGGGCACCTAGAATTAACTTGCTATTACCATTTAGCATTCAGATTTAATTGAAATGGTCTTTGGAAAACTACTAAATATTTGAATAGGAAACCAAGTAAGTGAGTCATGCATTTCAAGTGCAAATGAAGTATATGTCCCTCAGTAGAAGTCTTGTAGATAAATGCTTTGTAAGTTCAACCAAATACATTCCCTGGGTTTCATTTTTTCCACAGACAGACTACCGTTAATGGCCTTTATGTTACTGTGTATACACTTCCAAGGGGGCTTTCAGCTGTAGAAGACTGAATTGGTATGATGTAGTCCCAAGCACAGGAAGAGAACACACAGAAATTGAAAAGAGAGGAGGGGAAAAAAGAAAATGTGTATCAAAAGTAAGGCTGGATTGACCAAATTGGGCAATATGACTTTAGTTTCACAATGTAACCTGTGAAAATATAATGGTTCTTGGAAAAAAGTTTCTGCCTGGTCCCCTGCCATCTCTCTGTAGTTAATTGGCTCACCTCGATGGGTCCTTTCACCACTTGGAATAGAGTGTTTCAGTCACACAGGGAGTGTGCAACAATCAAAAGGGAAGGATTACAGCCTGTCTGTGGTGTGTTCTGAAAGGTCACTGTGGAAGGCTACATCAAAAATACACGGCCTTACTCTTGAGTAAACGGTGTATTGTACGAAGTGAGTCAACAGTATGGTGCGATTCTGTATGAAGGCCGTCTTAAAATGACTCACCCGTTCTGCTGGTAAGGGAAATTGGACAAATGTTTGCCTCAGGGCGAAATGGTAATGGAGTGAGTTTTGGACCCAAACGACCACCCATCCAGAAATGAAAACATTTAAGTGCACTCATTGGGGACCCCCACACACCAAATGCTAACAGTGTTATATCCCCATCCCCCGTTTCGCGTTGAAGGAGAATTGTAATAAGATTTTGAAAGGCAATGTAATACATGGACCTGTTTGTGCTACACTGCAGTGGCAGGCACAGCAGTGATCCTTTGTAAGGTAAGGTAAAATTTTGGATCAAAAGCAAAGTAAAATCAGTTACTGTCCATGTTTTTGCTTTGTATTGTCAATTCAGTCCTTGAAGTTGATTGAATATTTTATTTGTCCAGCTCTGTACATCAGCAAAACTCCAGACTATTGTGTTGGCAATTATTCCAAATTAAGGGTACATGCTCACGCCTATGATTGGTCCCTAGTAATTTCATAGTAGGGTTATTTCATAATTGGGGTTATACATCAGTTTGGAGTTTTAGATGACCATTTCCTTTGGTTATCTTCAAGTGCTTTGAGTATAGGTGCTGCTTCAGTAAATCATTCTTATGTCACCTGTCATATCAGTAAAAGCATGAAATGTAGATTGAGAAGGGAACAGTGAGGTGCCTCCGTTTGGAGAAGATGGAGCGAAAGAGTTTTGTAGATATCTGGCATTGCTTGTAGACAAGGAGGCTAAAAGCTTCATCCCAGGAGCTTTGAAGCACACACACACACACACACACACACACACACACACACCAAATTCTCAACAGCAGTAGTCATTCTGCATGCTTGGGTGTTTATTTGCCATTACATTCGCAGCCAGTAATGCTCATTCCTGGTTACAATGCAGAGGCCTCTTTGTTCCACCTGAGCACACTCTGATTGAGCTAATTATCATCCTGATGGAATCATTTTAACTTGTCTTCACTGGTCACTAAATGTTTGTGATCTAAAGCTACCTGAGAATTTGAATTAACCATGAGTGTCTCTTTGCTGTCTTAATGTAGTTCTCTTCTGATAACAGTTACATTGTATGTGAAGAGTTTGCTGTGTCTGTGCAATTTACTGAAATTTTATTTATATGACTCGCAATTCAATTTCATTTTCTGAAATGTTACAATATTTTAAATGTGTTTGTTTTGTTAAGATGTATATATTATATATTTTTGTGAGTGTGTGATTTCTAAAAAAATAAGTATATAATTGAAATGTCTTATTTTAGAATTCAGTAGAAGATGCACAAAAGCATAGTTCTGCAATACAAAAATTTCTGCTACAGATTTTTGAAGGTGGTTATAATGTAAGGGTATTGATTTCTCTTATCCCTCTCTGCTGTCACCATGTTCTTTCCCAACATATGTACCTATTGCAATTATGCTGATTAGTTTCTGTGTATGGAGCCACTACAAATTACTTCAGTATCTAAGAAAAAGGTCAACGAAATTCTCGTAGTATAAGATAATATGCCATTATAAACAAGAAAATGCCAAGCTAATTTATTTTCTTTGTCAGAGTTAATGGATTTTGTTTAAAGGTGTCACACTCTTTACTTTGTTTTAACCTTGCACTTCAAGACTGTCACTTTCGTGTACTGTAAGGTGACAAAAGATAACTTCAGTCAGTGTAGCCTTCCATTTCAGCCCTAGCAAATTGCATTTCCCAGGATCTCACTTTTGATGCAGTTTAATTGCTTTCTGACATTCCTCGTCCAGCAGTCTTTCATATCGTAAATGTGGAGCGTTTCCTTTCAACGCATTGAGTCTTTCAGTCACTTTCAAGGAACGATTTCTTTGGTAAGGGTCCTTCCATCAGAAATGTACTGAGTGTTCCCTAAACAAGGGCATTGTATTATGAAGTCCAGATGTTCTGAGCAAGCTGAAAATGTAACTTTCTCATCAAGTTTTTCTTCCACGCTCCAGCAGATAAGACTTTGTGTAAGCTGTTTCTCTACTTCCTGTACCATATCCCACTGTTGTAGGAGCGATATCCACATATGTGCGGGGCCATGGTGAAGACAGGCCTATAAGAAACTTTTGGTTTGTGTTGTGTTGTGCAGTCAGCATCATTGTTTCCAGAAATAAAAACACGCACACACACCCTTCAGGAAACCGTGCTGAGAGCAAAGCCATTGTATGGATTGCGAATGCATGCGGATCAATATTCAAGTGGCTGTAGAATTAAATGAAAATGTCCCCTCTTGCTCTGGGAGGGGGAGAGCATTCGCAACACGCTGGGCTCTGTGGGAGCTTCTCTTAAATCCATACCAGAATTGTCTGGGCTTTGCCTCGGGGACGCAGAAGTACACGGATAAAAAGGGGATTCAAGGAAGTGAGGCAATGCATAACATGAGCACTTCCATTAGCGAACAGATTTCTCTCACTTCGAGCTATGCCGGGAGTGTCTGTTCAGGTGCCCCATGATGACGGTATTTATGCACGCGCTAAGAGGCCGGGACACTCGGGATGAATGGGTGGCCCGGTAATTTGCTTTTAGGTGTTCGATAAAGTGAGGGAGAGGGTAATGGAATGCACCCTGGAAGGAGGAGAGGCTTTTCTCAATGTCAGTTTCTCTTACCCCCCTCCTCTCAGCCTGATCGAGCGTGGCCAGCTGGAAATCGCCACTGGAGGATGGGTGATGCCGGACGAGGCCAGCACGCACTATTTTGCGCTCATCGACCAGCTCCTGGAGGGACACCAGTGGTTGGAGAAAAACCTAGGTATGTTATTATGTAGGAGGCACCAGACTTGGCTGGACTTAACCTTGCTTTTGCTTTGTTTCATGTCACAACCGATCTGGAAATTAGTGCATGCCTGTAATTGCTGGTCCGTAATTCACAATGGACTCGGCTAATGGCGTCTGAATTTGTTGTGTGTTCTTACGGTTTCTGTCCTATTAATTTGAGGAATATTTTGTATTTAATTAGACTTGTGTGGGATTCAGCGCTGTGGTAATCAGGCCCAAGTTACTCAAGGGTAACTTATATATGCGATTCTTAAGAACCGCAGCCAAATTAGTGTCCAGCTATGCCACACGCACGCATGTGTGCACACATGCACGCACTTTTTTTTTTTTTGTGAGTCTCACAAAACACCCTGTGGTACAAACATAGATATATCTCTCACTCCCTCACACTCTATCCTTCACTCACTCACTCACACACACAATTTTACAGTTTAGGTTGATTTGTATTTTTCCAAAAGATTTTCAATCTTAGCAGGACTGCATGTAGTTGTATAAAACAGTGGTAATCGTAAAGGGAAGGTAGCTCCAGTTCATAAGGCATTTGATGGCAGTGCTTATTGAACTGCAAAAATATCCAGTAATGCAGTAGTCTTTATATCGTAATGTGTCATTATATTTAATATAGAGATCAATGGCCTCTGAGCTGCTGTAAGGATGAGAAAATTGAGTTTCATTGATCTAGAATGAGTTTTATATTTTTTCTAGTGTACAATACATTATTCAGCAGTCTATATTAAAGCTCAGTAGGCATTCCAAGTTCTCCAGTGATCCACCAAACAGCCGATCTGTTCTGCCCAGAGGGAACCCCCATAGCTGAGGAAATGGCCTTCACCCTCAGGTTGTAGGATCCATCTGGGGCTGGGTGCAAAGTGCCCCATCCTCTGGCTCAGCACTGATACCCCACATCCCACTCATCCTCATGTCCTCACACGGCCCATCCTTTCCAAAGAAGGTCAGGAAAATGGGCACCAGCCACCCCCTACAGATGGTCACAAAATGTTGTTCTGGTCCTGCCAGGCCAACCGAGGCTTATTTTCCTCCCAGTATGACGTCTGTCCTCCACGCAGCTATCCCCGTTTTCTCATCCCAGGCCCACAGTGTGGCAGATGTGGGTATGCCCCCTCGGGGAAACACCTGTCAGCCTATGTCAGCCTGTTCGATGCCTAGCTTTAAAGAGCCCACTCCGCAGTGACACAAGTGACCATGTTTTAAGAGTGTTCTCTGACATGCAGGTACCTGAGTTCTCTGCTGAGTGGCATCTAGGAGACTGGGCATTGAGAATGCGACTACACATAATGGCTGGCCTTAGCTCTCCTTTTATGAAACGCCAAACTGTGGTCTGAACCAACTGGTCTGGACTACCTGCAGGGTTGTTCATTTGTAAATATTCTGCGTATCTGAAGAGTATGATTTGTAGCTTCAGTCAAGTATTGTTGAAATGGCAGTATGACACGATGAAAGAGGCACAGCAGAGGTGACCCGAAACCCATTGGAATGTGTTTTAGACCACTTAACCGGTTGTGCGGGCCAAGTCGTTAGCTAGCTAATCTTATCAAACTTTATGGAACACTAGAAGTTATATTAATCTGCATGACCCGTTTCTGAACAATGACATTCATTGTTGATATTCAGTTGAAATTTCCTGACAATTTATTGCCTTTGTACACTACATACCTGCAGGGCCAAGTGTCACAATAACTATGTACTCCACTTTGCATGAGAGAGAGGCTGGAGTTAATGATACATTGAATGAATGAGGATCAGTTTTAGAAACCCTAAACCATAACGGTCCTACCACAAATAAGGCCCATCGTTTGCATACGTGTCATAGCAAGGGGGGCAAAGCGCACACTGTTGGCCACAAGGGGGTACTAAAGTTCACCCAGTGCTCAAGCTAATTCCGTTACTCCCATCAATCATTTTTCTCAGGAGTACAGTGAGAGAGAGACCTCTAATCAGGTTTCGCCACCTGCTGGATTGTTGTGTATTTCCCAACCAAGAATAGTGGTGTTGGAGATGATACTGCACCTCATTGTGTGGAGCAGATTGGCATAGCAAGTGGCTGTTATTGCTGTGCAGTGAGTAATGTATTCCATTCATATTGTGAACACGGAACAGCAAATGTTTGAACCCAGTAACCCCGGGTCAAGAATGCCGTGCCTTCAAACGGCACACCACTCTCCAGACAAGACTTTCGATTTTCCATCCTTCTTCTCTGGGGTCATTCATCCTGCCATAGCTGACCTCCCCAGGGGGGAACTGGAAGTCCCAGGCGGACCCTGGGTTGAGCTAGCACTGATGACCAAACTCAGAATCTGCTCTTCTGTAAGACTCTGAAAGCCAAACAAATGTCAGCTGTCTCTGCGCCTCACTGAGGCGGAAATTTAAGAGCAGATTAAACCCTCATCTGTTTGCCCATCTTGTGTGCATCACTGCTCTTTTTTCCACCTCCATGGGTGTTATCGAGGTCAATATTTATATTTGCATTCCATCTGTAGGCTAGTGGAGAACGTAGCACTTCGGATCATGGAGAGGTACCGCTCGAGAGGGTCACACAATGTCCTCGTCATTAATCAGGCCTCTCTCAATGACTGACCTCCACATTAACATAAATATTACATTACATTACACGGCCTTTATTGATGCGATTCACAGTAAGTGCCTCTCTCAAGGGTACAGCATTGGGGTGTCTTGTCTTGGCCTCTTATCTTGTTCTTTTACGTAATCATTATCATTGCCCTGATGTTGCTTTCACCAAGGAGAAAAGTGTTTTTTTATTATTATTGTTTGGTTTATGATCAGTTTCTTTCCGATCTAAGTAGTAACTAAATGACCTATGTCATCCTTAATTCTTTCTGAAAACAAAAGATTCACATAGCTTTAGTGCCTTTTAATATTAGGTCCTGATAATGATATGTGGTGTTCATACAGTGCCTCTTTTTTAATAAAAATTACTCATTTAAGAATCTGCCAGATATACTGATCAAAAATCCTGGCACAGAATCATTCATATGCTGTTAATGATGCAGTTTAAATGCTCAGCATGTTCGATTCAAGCAATGTCCTTATAATAATTTTGGCTGTGGTGTTGATATTAATGACATTTTTTGGTAATTTGCCTCCTCTCTGCCCCTGTTTAGGAGTTAAACCAAAGACTGGTTGGGCAGTAGACCCTTTTGGACACTCTCCCACCATGGCCTACCTGCTGAAACAAGCTGGATTATCCAACATGCTCATCCAGAGAATACACTACTCGGTGAAGAAGCACTTCTCAACACAGAAGACACTGGAGTTCTTCTGGAGACAGAACTGGGGTAAGGCTGTTGTAGTGTTGCTTTATTCAGAAAATGCATTTGTTGAAAATGACAGTATGCTCCCAATTTGATGTTAGTTGTATCTTAAATATATTTGCAAAAATCCATTCAAACTCATACTTCCTGTTGACCGGTTCTAGTATGAAGTGATTGACTTCAAACATCATGACAGTGCACTTGATTTTTATGAAGAACTCAACTGGATTAGTACCAGAACAACTGAAAGAACTGTATAACTTGCACTGTGAAATACAAGTGTACTTTTTTCATAACTGCACTGTGATCACAAACAATATGCCTAATTCAGTTTTTTAAAAAGATGTCACAGCAATAGGTATTCCTATACTTTCATCCTATACAGTACATCCCATACACTCCTCTAAGTCAAGTTCAACTGCCGATATTAAGCCACTATGACAGGCTGCCACCTTTGAATATGGCTTGCCATATCTGTAAAAGTGAATTATCAATGTGTATTATTAATGTAATGTTTAATATCAATGCATCTTATAATGAATGGGACATTTAGTTCTCCAGAATCCATTATAACCACTCTTCTGTTTAATTATGATAATCAGCTCAATATTATTTTCATAATTGGCATCTATTTATATTTGGTAGTGTTGGAAACTTTGTTGATGCCTTGGGTTGTATGGATTCAAGTGATGAAAATCATCACATCTGATAAGGTTGGCCAAGCACTGGTTGAATACCCTGCCCAGGCTATGTAAGGCAGGAGATTGTTTTTCCCACACACACTTTTAGCGCAGGCTGGGTTTTGGTGAAGCACTGTATGCATGTGAGTTCATGATACAGCAGCAAATTGCCGATGAAATTGAACAGCGTTGGCAATGCTTAGTTTGACTAATCTGTCCTCCTCGCTGCAGCGATATGTGATGCCAATAGAGGCGGCAACTGAGTAAATATTTCAAGATTCAGGGACTTGCAGAAGGACACATTTGCACAATATGAACCACCGCACGGGGCAGATATGCAGATGAGACCGGCAAAGCACTTCAAATCACAAGATTAAACCAGTGGGGATATTTGGAGGTCAAACAGGCGGTAATCCTCATTTACCCGGGAGCATCTGTAGCGCATGTCCGGGAGCCAGGAGGGCGGGGGCGACCGAAACACCGCCGTGAGAGAGGGGCGCACTTTTTCCACTGATCCCTCAGTCGAGCCCGCTTCCCAGATGCTCCGCACCAGAGCTGGTGACTTTCCAACCCTCCCGGCCTCATGATACAGCGCTCATTGATCCCTCGGCTGCTTGGACAGAGGTCTTATTAAATCCCCCTGCCAGTAGCAGGGCTTTGCAGCTTTTCCCGTCATGAGCTGCGGCCAATTTTGTTGAATCGCGATTGTAAACTGCCTATGCCTTGCTTCCCAGTTGTTGTTTACTTCCGGTGCTGTTACTCGCTTTGGTGGGTACCCACAGTTTTTTGTAGCACTTGCATTTTCTTGCCTGTTAACATAAATTAATGAAGGTAAAGGTGACTCTGGATTGCGTCAAAAGGAAAAAGAAATACCAATGTAGCTGTAAATGAAAATTTCCTTGTGTCTGTATTGATGGACCATGGTTTAGGTATTTATCTGTGCCAGATGTATGCTTTGATTTGGGTATGCTATGAAGGCCCTCATATGCTCATTGCACTCAAGCTTACAGTCACCCTTCTAGAATATTTAAGGATACTGCACAAAAAACACAACAATGTTAACTCGTCTTCCTCCCCTTGACAAAACTGGATTTGAAGCCTTCCTGTAAAAGGAAGAGAAATCTGGTTCAAACAAAAGTCTGCTGCAGGCTAATGATTATATTCACCAGGAGACGTCAGAAACACTATGGTCACTTCACCCTATACATTATGCAGGATTAAAGATGAGGATTTTTTTCAATGGAGCAACAAAAAACATAAAACCGACACCTTTATTTTGGGATTTAATCTTGGATCCAGCTGAGTTGATTAAGCTCAAGTCTCAAGCTGGCATGTGTTGCAGATCTCTTGGGTAACTTTTGTATTTCCTCGTTCATTTATTTTCAGTAATTGGCTACATACCTGAGATGCGTGTGTGGTTTTCCAAAGATATTGGACTGTGCACAGTGTCTGAGATGCCAGATTGTCTGCTGTTACAGAATGACTGCCAGGAAGTAACCATTGCTCATTATGATATTTCATGCTTTCTCCTCAAAGATTTATATCTCATTTATTGCTCATCTCATGCTTTCCGAGACCTGTCCCCATCCACAAAACAGTGTGACAAGGCTGCTGACCCTCTGTGTTGCTGGTGTTTAGTAGTGTGAGGCTTCAATGCCATGAGCTACCATGTCCTGTCAGTCTTGTTTAAACATCACTCTCCCTTATGTAGTATTCAGCAGGGTATTTGTCAGTACTGGCATAAAACTGTAAAAACTAGAAAGGATGCCCTTTTAGCAAAGATGAATGTGTGATATAATGACAATTTAAATATACTTGTTATACAGTGTATTTTTTATGTTTACAATATATATTTTCAATATATAGTCATTTTGTAGAAGAGCTTAATTAGGCAGTGTTTCAATCCTGCACTGTGATTACATTAACAAAATCAGAAAATGGGACGTTTAATAAGCAATTAAGTAAAAATATTTGGTTTCAAGTGTACATTTTAAACATCATCTGTGTTTAAGGTGGTGTTAATTTTCTGTCACTAACAGCAAAGATAAATATGGCCCGTAGTTGCTAGTCTGATTTTGAAAGAAGTCAACTTTCCCCCATAATATTCCAAAAATACAGCAAAAATTCAAGCCTCACATACAGAGCTTTCTGTTTATGGATTAGGTTCAATTCATCACAGTGGTCGATTTTAAAAGTAGATGTTTTCCCCTGGACTTTAAAATTTAGAACACAATAAACCTGAATGGTGATAACCTTTCATGCATTCAGTCTATTCTTTTTGATAGATCCATTTGTGTAGAGTGAGGTACAGAAGAGCCTGATTACATTGTGAAATAGCAATCCTTGATGTAAAAATGAGTTATTGTACATAAGACAACCCAACAAAGGGAATACGATAGTCACTCTAATATAGTACCTTGTTTTTTTGAGTTGTACACCAGTTTACTTTTGGAATGCAGTGTCATGCTGTCAGATACTGGCAAAGGGAATGACAGCATGTGTTCTTTTGTGCAGTGCACAGCTTTTGCAGTTCCTAAAAACAAGCTTTTTATTCATTTATCCCCAGTGCTGTAGAGTTAAAGCCCATCCGATCGATCATTCTGTGTAATTCTGTGTATTAAAATTTATGCAACCGGGCAAAGCTTATGTTTGAGCCTGCCATGTTACTAGGGGCATTTATTGTTTTGGAAACTGAGTGGAAATCTAGTGATTTTTTTTTCCCCTCCACACACCAGACTCAAACACTGTCAGCGCCGAGTACATAATATATGTGAAAAATTGCAGTCCATTTACATTTATTCCATTATGAGACCAATTCCTGGAAGGTCATTTCCATAAATGCTTATCTTGTGTTTACAGCGCTTTGAACACTGTCTTTTGATCTGTTTTATTGGTCTTATTTGAGGTCAGCTTTGTGCGTTATATTGTGTGAATCGATTGTAACCATTAGTATGATATTCTGAAGTGTAGCCATTATTCCATGATGGACCGTAAGATTTATGTGTGGTGAGTGTAATGAAATTGTCATGGAGCTCTCCTGAGAGTCCTGCAGGAGCTGTGATCTCCACAGATGCATTAAGTTTGGGCAGCATTTGCAGGCTGTTGGACTGAACCAAAACCATTTCTATGATTCAATTTAGTAATGGGCAAAACTTATACAATTTAGTAGTCTGTGTCATTATCCAGGTTATGTTATAGAATCCATCAAAAAATCACAATTTTCTGCCCTCAAATATTCGTAATGTTTGTTCTGTATTGACATTTTGTGTCAGGTTGGTTTTGTTGGCAGTATGGCTCAAGTTTTCACCTCTGGCAGCTCTCATAACATGAAATACTTCACATTCCATAAAATCCCTGCTTTGAAATCCATAAGATCTAGTGTGTTGCCTTTCTAAATGCTAACTGGTCAAATTTACTGGAAAGAAGAAACCAATGAGAAGTGCACACTGTTTGCCCTTCATTTTCACCTACAGATACTCGCATGCAAATACATTTTTGTAATTTTTTCCTTTCTGTGTTTATGTCTGCATTGAAGCCCAATAAATATCTGACCTCTGCTTGCTCCAGTGACTGATCACAGAAAATCAGGATGTCTTTTCCCTCACAGTCTTTCCCATCACAAAAGCATTTTTTTCCATTTTATTATTTCTCTGAAGCAGTACAAATTTGAGAAAATGTGAAAATGGGGTCACTTTTACCTGGTTTCCTGAAAGGACTTAATGCCTTTCAAGATGCTCTGTCAGGTGCCTGGAAGCTTAATATAGTGGAGGTCTTAGAGGAAGTTTGAATGTTAACTGTGAGCTCAAGTAATATGACACACACTATAGAGAGACCAGAAAGCATTTTCTCCTGCATGTTCACTTTTCACCCGTTATGATCAAATGACTGCATATCATATTGTGTACATTTTACCATGCATTACTTGAAATATGATCTCAATCTTAATAGCTGGTTGACATTTTAGTAACCGTAGAGCTATGGAGTTGTGTCCTGTCAGATAAATATGGATAATGTCCTTTTCTCGAGCACAGCTGTTGTGTTCAGCTGGCAGATCGAAACTTTAATCAGTGAAGGCACCTCACGCTTCCCTGTGTCCCGTCTTTGTTGTCCAGACCCAGACTCCAGCACGGACATCCTGTGCCACATGATGCCCTTCTACAGCTACGATGTCCCCCACACCTGCGGCCCTGATCCCAAGATCTGCTGCCAGTTCGACTTCAAGAGGCTCCCAGGGGGGCGGATCAGCTGTCCCTGGAGGGTTCCCCCGCAGCCCATCACCGACGCCAACGTCCAGCAGAGGTGACCTTGTCTCGTACGATGGGAGAGGAAGCGGGGGCAAGGGATGGTGAGAAGGAGGGGGTGGTTCCCGCTTCATGTAAAAAAAGCTCAGCGCCTCAGCCGTCTCGCATTGTTAGCACGGCAAGCTCCTGGCAACGTTCTGGTGTTTCAAACGGAGCAGCGAGCCACGTTCGCCGGGGCCCACCTGGTTTTCCGGCTTAATAGTTTGCATTTTTGTTTTGTTTTTCTTTGTATTTCCATGTCATAGAGAGGAAATGGGGTGGACATTGATGTAGTTTCACGGTGCTTAGGAGCAGACATCATCATTCCTCTGGAAGCATTGTTTGTTCTCCCTCGAGTACACATGTCTTTTGACCTGGCTGAAAGTCGATACGTGCCAGCGAGCAAGGCAACGATAAGGTGACTCCAATTAGTCAGGGTGCCGTTGCGAGTTGCGGTTGTGTCACAAGCCTTCCACTCTTATGCCACTGAGAAAACATCTGAGCTCTTGATTTTATTCTGCTAGCTTGGGTTGTTTTTTAATGCTTTTTCCCCCCACATTATTTTGGAACTGCAACCCTTTTTAGTCATCAGTAACTGGACAGTGTCATCTTTTCACTGTAACAACCACTGTAGTCATGCAGGAGCAATTTAGGCACAGCAAGCGCAATCCTGGGGTACACCTACCCGCCAGCTGCAGCAATTTTCAACAAACCTGCAGGCACCTGACAAGTCACAGGGTGCCTGAGAGTAACGCAATGAGCAGCCCCTGCTGACATACCCACCCCTGACCCCAGTGGAGCAAAGCCGATTTGGTCCAGCGGCTCCCAGCCATTTTTGGCTGATGACATGTCTGGGATCCATAGAGCTCAGCTTGCACTCAAAGCAAGTGTTTTAACCACTGAACTACTTGAGTCCCTATTTCAGGTAGTTTGATTAGGTGTATGGAATGACATGTAACTATTGATCCACTTACACATATTTAAAAAGGATGAAAAATGAAGTTAAAAATATTCATTTGTCTTCAGAAATGCTGCTGTCTGACAGAATTTTTACCACACTTTGCTGGAACTCCTATATCTTAGTATCATGTGTAGGACCGCTAAACTGAGCGATATGACTTTAAAAACATTTTTAATGGTGAAACATTTTTAATTTTGTGAAATATATATTTTTTCCATCAAGGTCAATGAAACCCTAGCATGTGCACTTCAAAAATAAAAGAAATTATTTTCATTTCAACTGAGTATTTGGAACGCTATGTCAATGTGGTCATTATTTGAGTTATTTTATTTGCAATGTTCTTCCGCAAATTGCTTTGTGCAATTTATAATTCAAAACATACTTGGCATCATACTTAGGAACATTTCTTTTATTTTTATTGCTTTTGAGACTGAAATAAATTAAGAACTACACTTTTCTCTGAGAGGGCATATGTGCTGTATAGGCACTTCTGTTAATTTAGTAATGCTTGGAATCCCTGATGCAGATCAACACCTGTGCACTGTGGTGGAAATTAACATGCTAGGTTACCAGGTGGAAAAGTCCTAGATAGCTTTGGGGTTTCTAGACCATTTCTAGACCATTTTCGAAGGAGATTTAGCAAAACACCAAGATGTCAAAAGAAATGGATTTGATACAAGATATATGCACTTTTCTGCAAGATTTATGCACTTTAATGGCGGTGATCCCAAAAATGGCTGCACAGATTCCTGGGACAATAAAACAGGCTGCTAAAATTTCTTATTTAAATGATTTTATGTGCTACAATTGTAGATATCTCTGTGTTCGAAAGGCAGCTAGTAATTTAAAGAGAAACTTGACTTGGAAATCTGGAATGTAATGTTTTCCTAAGCTTACAGTTTAGTAGACATGCATATTTACAAAGCAGTGAACTTGCACTCTGACATAAGCACGGGACATTCCTCATTGTTAATGTCTGAGTGATAAAAGAAAAGTAGATATATAACTACCTGCAATTTTTTTTCCAGCCTCCATATACACCTTCAAAACATCTACTCGCTGTCCAGCAATTTTTGTTGAGAAGTTGCTATTTCTCATCTCACTTGAAACCGAGTATTACATCTCCTTTTCTGTCTTGCTCCAATACACTGTGAACAAAGCAGTGTTTTTGAAATGCTTATCCCTTCCATTCAAAGGGCACACATGTTGTTGGATCAGTACCGAAAGAAATCAAAACTGTTCCGTACCAAGGTGGTACTGGCACCCCTGGGGGACGATTTCCGATACACCGAAGCCTTGGAGTGGGACCAGCAGTTCCAGAACTATCAGAAACTTTTTGACTACATGAACTCTCATCCTGAACTGCATGTCAAGGTCAGTTTTATATATTTATTTAGTAACAATACTAATATATGTCACTTATGTCATTATTACTACAATTTTTCAGTTTTGAATGACATACATGTCCCTTGTATTACTTTACCTCTTAAGGGCACACTTTTTATAATAAAAAAGAAAACATGCAAAGACTTAGTCCAACAGAAATGTAATCTTATGACAAAAATTGGATTTTTCTTGCTTTTATTTATAACTACCCCTTTACAGTCATTGTAATTTTAGTGAAATTGGTATTATTTCTTTGTATGTATTTGTGTGGAAATTAGATATCAGCTTTTACTCCAAGAAAGAAAACTCTTGCTACCAGGAGGCCTTGCAGTTTTTATTGACAAAAATATGAAAGCGGAACAATGTCTTGTTTGTGCCTCTCTTGTCAAATGCATATTCATGACTGACTGACAGAAAATACTTAATGAGGCTTTCTTTTTCCTCAACACTTTTTTTCTGTGCAGAAACTTGTTTTTACTACAGTAATTAAATAGGAAATATTTGTAAATTGATTTTAAGGTTCTCTCTGAGGGGTTGACACTTGATATTCAGTTTTGAATTATTTATACATGTCTGGGTACTAGAAAACCTGCATATTATATGAGAAATTCCAAATATTTACGCCGATGGAGAAAACATAATTGCCTAAATTTATTCTCATATTACATTTTTAATTGTTGTCCTTTTTTCAGGCCCAGCATGTCATTTTTACAGAATTATAGTTTAATTTTGTCCAGTTGTTTTCCTAGGCCCAGTTTGGCACTATTTCGGATTACTTTGCGGCGCTTCACAAAGCAGCTGGCATTGATCCAGCAAGGGGAAGCTCTCCGGCATTTCCAGTGGTGAGTGGAGACTTCTTCACATACGCAGACAGAGATGACCACTATTGGAGCGGATATTTCACCTCCCGTCCCTTCTACAAACGCTTGGACCGAGCGCTAGAGTCACACCTAAGGTAGGCCAATGCACCTGCTTCTTCTGTTTACACATCATGGGTCAGTGTCCATGTTACATCCCATTGTAGTGGGGCCAGTTGCTTTCAGTATGGAATATCAGGTACATCACATTTATTCATTAAAGTTACAAGTAAAAACATATACAGGCAAATTCACTGTTCTCTTGTATGGTAGTTTTTCTAAACCTCAAGCCAAACTTTCAGCCAAACACACCACTTGCGACATGGCTTCAGCTTAATTCCCATAATCTTTTTGACTGTTACAATTTCAAAGGTGGGGTGAATATTTTTGGAATGATCAGCATGACTGTTTTAAGGAGTAAAAAAAAATTTTTTTTAAAAACACCAAACTGGAATGCTCCTTGGTAAACATGTGGGAAGTTACTGTAGGAGCTCTGTCACACATATAGAGGTATGGCATTTACTCAAAGTGGCACTCTGGATTCGCACCCAACCCCCAGGGGTATTAATATCACTGACAGCGCTAGCACTGGGACAGACATTAATTACGGAATTTAATTGAACACAGTTTAACAGCGGAAGTCTGTGAGAGCTGTGAGTGGGTAAGTCTGTTCTTTGCATAAACAACAAGTCTGAAATCCACTGCGCCCTGGGAGCAGACATGGAGATATAAAGTGCTCTTCTCAGAGTGTTCCCTCCCAGAGTTTGGGCTGTTGCTCAGATATTACAATCTCACATGCAAGACGAAAAAGCTTTGTTTTGCATGGTGAATTAAACAAGTAGTTCTGCATGATTAATGTTTCACTCGTGATAAAATATATAAATAAATTAACAAATTGTTTTAGTTTTGTGTTGTTTTTAACATCAGAAGTTCATACAGCAGAAGTGTGTATGCTTTTGATTTGCCTCCTCCATTTCTTGAGTGTGGCAAAATGGATGACAACATCTGGGACAAAGATATCTTTTACCAGAGGGAGTAAGATATTAATAGCTTTGTTTACTTAAGCTAATCACATACCCAGCAGCAGAGTGGGCTGAAAGAGCGACATCAGTTGTCAATTATCTCATCAGATCAAAGCTGAGGGCCTGAAAGGTTGATAATTGTGACTCTGCTTGGTTTTGCTGCACGTGGTTGGTCATCCTAGTCTGATTCAAAAGGAAAAGGCTACTTGCTGAATTCTGCAATGAATGTAATGCAGAAGACTGAGTGTGTGTGAAAAGTCTTTTTTTTTTAGTTTAAATCAATAGATTGTCAAACATTTTTGTATTATTTACCAGGTACCAAGGTATTCCTGAGTTTTTTGTTTTGTTTTTTTTTTTTTTATTGTGTTTTACAATTATGTATTTTCTGTCTTGAAAGTAAGAAACTAATTCAAATTTAAGCCATTCTGATCATATGAACATTGTAATACCAACAAAGGCTACATGGAAAGTTGTATAGTCTTAACATCCTATGAATGTATTACACACAGCCCAGTAATTACAATTTTTAGTCAGTTGACTAAAGCTCTTTATTCTAGGTCTAAAATACACTGCCCTAATGGAAGTATTACATTTTATAATATTATAAGTTAGACTTTTGCAAAATGGGAGTTAGCAAAAGTGTTTTTCTCCATCCAGCTGCTTAAAGAAACCTGTCTGATAACTTTTGTGATCTTAAATTTTAATTTACAAAGGTTAGCAGGGTGAGGTTTATTGATTTTGAAGCATTTCATAATACGCCTGAACATGGCAACACTGCTTTGTAGCATCATACAAATGCAGTGTTGGTTGTTTGACTATATTACTCTGTCCTGAAAGACAGTGAAACGGTAAATCAGCAGCAGAGCTTTATACTGCATTTAAACTACTGACAGAACAGCCACCCTGAAATGCTGGGGTTTGTCATTGTCCTGCTCTTGTGACACAACATTGAAGTGATGAAATCTAACATTGTCACTATCGCTTCCACCCAGGGCACTGTTCGTCTGATATTTACATACCTTCATTCCAGCCGTCTTGTGCAGGCCTGGTGATGAATTGCCTGCCACCTGCTTTGAAGCAGCGCTTGTTATGTGTGCAGTGGTGCCTGCTCTGGACTCAGTCAGCCCAAAGGGTCAGAGCTCATGCTGATCTCTGTGATGAGAAGTTGCTTGACATACATACATATTCTTGTGATGGCAAGCCTGAACAGCCGTGCACCCCATAATGGGTGGAGCATTCGTGTCCTTGCCCATTACAGACTTCAGCCAATCATATGGCTTTGCTTTCCTGACCAGGAGACCACAGTGGCAGAAAAGTTGCTGTTCCAGGTGGTGTAGGGGTGGGTAGGTCAGCCAGAGTTTTATCATCTCTCCACTCTCAGGCACCCTGTGATTCATTGGTTGATTCAACTGGTGAGTTGCTCAGATAACATTACTGGAGTGGCGCTTATCCTCTAGTGAGCGCCCACTTCACTGTGTTGCACTGTGGGACTTGTAGTGCTATATAAAATAGCTGTTGGCTGTGTGCGATAGAGGTTGTCGCAATGATACGAACTTAACGTGCAATTCAAAAAAATAGGGTTGCATGAAGGGGAAAAAGTATAAAGGAGCCTTACTGTGTTCATCTGGAAATGAGGATAGGTCATCACACCACCTCTGTGACGTTGTTCATCAAGGAGGAATGCAATAGAAGGCGTTACTGAAGTTAGCAGCCCTCTGATGTCAAAGTGGCAGCTAAAGGCAGGACTACAGAGCCAGAGTGGATATCGTTTGATCAGCACACAAGTTTAAAATAGGCCAGAGAACCAATTTCTTATCAGTTTGTGTGTACTGATTTTTATTTTTTTTTTCCAGTAATTTTGTTAGTTCTACAGGAATACTGCTTTGCTTTTTGGAACTTAGAATTATTTAATATCCAGTTGAATTTTCTGGGGAAAAAAAAAAACAATACAGTTACCAAAATGTGACCTTTGAACTGTTCTGGCTGTTACATTTTCGCAGGGGCAACTTAAAAGCATTCATGTATGGGTTATTCTTTTGTACAAAAGATTTTAGTCAGTTAACAGTTGCATTAACTTATACTATTTCTTGAGAGAACTGAAAATGTAAGGTGTTCTTAAAATTACTTTTGTTAGCTTTGTCAGTTTAAGTCCTACTTAGAGCCTATTCAATGTAGAAGTGCCCTATTACTTTACAGATTAACTGTATATGATCTTAAAAGCATGCAAGCTATGTGCCAGCCAACCCATTGTTTCCTTTCAATAATGTCTCTGCCAGCTGAATGGCAAATGCACTATTAAATATTGTCTTGAAACCCTAGAATAAAAGAATCGTGTAGCTTATAAAATCAAATTTTACATTGTAAACTGTTAGGGCCAAAAAAATCCTGCTCTTGCTCTTTGTCATTCGATTCTTTGACTTCATGAGTATGAATACTGTATGAGGCTCAACAGTTTTCTTTTAAGGTTTTCTGTCTGTTTGCAGCTGTGTAATGGATTCTTGGGTTATTGAGGGGCAAAATGATGTGCGGGGCAATTGAATATGAGGGAAGTGAACTTTCATGGTGGGTACTGCTGTCCTTCACCAAGCATGTTGCAAATGTATGTACGATGGGCTGGGATTGTCTCTCTTATGGTGGGAAGTGTTTTCCATTTCAGTGGAGTAGAAGATGCCCAACAAATAGTGATTCGCCAGCTGACAGTATATATATTCAGTGTTGACTTTTGATACTGTTATTTATAAGTGAAGGTCAGTGCTTTAAAGCAACCTGTACAATCAGGCTGTGTACTTCAGTGTGTGTTGCATTATAATGCGGTGATATGAATTTGCAAGTTAAATGCGGCAAACCTATTGATTTGGCGTACCTCCAGTTGCCTACTGTGCCCCTGTGGCTACTGGTGTGACTCACTCAAGTGCATCAGGCCCTCAGCCGTTTCACGGCTTTCCCATTTATATTACATTACATTTTGTCATTTAGCAGATGCTCCTATGCGGAGTGGCTTAAAAAGAAAGAGAACAAGGTGCATCATAAAGTGGAATGAAAAACTGTACATGCAGGACACCACTGATCACACCCGAACATGTGCCAACCCCTTACACAGTGCCATGGTAACTAGTGCATAACTGCTTCAATACATAAGTTCAGTACCCTACAGGAAGATTATAACATACCCTACCATAAAACTGCACAAAAAGCGAAGGTGAGCTGTGCTTGGGTAGGGGAGCATTTGAATATACAATCATTAAAGATGAGTCAAATTATATCCAATATATTTGAGAAGATTATGAAGCGTGACTAATTTAACCATTTCCAATTTCTATGCTAATGCTCCCTGCATACCAGAGGAAGGAGTCTGCGGGGGTCTGTTTTAAAATGGGCATTTATGTGATGTAGTGGTTAGGGTAGTGACACAGGGATCATGGCTTTGAATCCTTTAACAGGGAGATTAACTTGAATCATTGCTCTGAAAATCCAGCTGTATAACACACTGCAGTCCCTGGGTAAGAACATCATCTTGCAGGGGAACTCCACAAAAAAAAAAAAAAAACGAATGCAGTTGCTCTGAAGAAAGCTACAACACGTTGTCACATTCTATTTTTTAATATATTATATGTACATATTACATGCATATGCAGCTAAAATAAACTTATACCTGTACATAGAAACCCCTGTTGCTAATGAAGGCCATTGTTTGCTACTAAAAGTATAGGCCTTAAAATTTTGCTTTTTCAATCATTTTTTTATTGTAATTGTACTGTTATTGTTTACATTCATGTTTAAAATGGGTTGGTGTGCTACCATTGAGATCCCTCTTCTTCAAGACACTGTCTCCTCACAGAAAGCTGGTTAGGAGTGCACAAGCCAAAATTTCTGTTTCCCCAGTAGGAAAAGCCTGTGCTCCGCAGTTAGCATTAGCTTACAATAGTTTAGTTTTGATGTAGTTCACTTCATTTCAGACAAGAGCCATCACTGGCATGTTCTGGATATTTTGCCTTAAACAGTGTAGTCTAGGTGATGTAGTAAAACAGTAAGGTATTGTATTCAAACGGGCTCACAAATAAAATCCAGCATCCAAAAGAACTGGACACAGACTTTGTTCCCTCAGGTCAATAAGAGTATACCGAAGTGTGACCCAATATAGACCTGCTGTCTAACTAAGGATATCCAAATACAGTAACTCGACTCGGTGTGTTTCAACTTTCTATGGAACAAATCAGAAAAAGAAAAAGTCTTAAACACACTTACTCTCTGTAATTTATAGGGATGCACGATAACTGTTTTTTACAACTGATATCGATAACCGATAAATTCCTGCTTCTCATAACCAATACTGATACCGATAACATTTTTTATAGTTTATATACACACTTCAGTGTAGGGATGCACGATATAGCCATCGCGATGTATCGCACAGCTATTTTTAGCGCAATAACAGCTATCCCCGGTATATATGGCGTTAGGTTTTTTCCCGTATGTTTTTCAGTGGCTGCGGGTGAGCTGGAAACAGGGGAAGCGGAAACACTACCTTTAAACTATCATTACTTTCAGCCTGTTCCCCTTTATCCTCCTTGATTAACCATAAAACAAATAATTCACAGAATAATTGACACCAATCGTAAATAAATGGTTATGCTTGCGAAACAGCGCAAATTGTAGTTTGTGTGCTTGCGAAAGTGACAACGTGAGATTGTATAATTAACAAGGATGCAGTATAACAAGGAGTTATCTGAATGACGTAATTTTTTGCAATATTGGGCCGATAATTATCGGTGCCGATAGTTATCGTGCATCTCTAGTAATTTACTGTCAGTATCAGAACCCTGTCAGCTTCATTAATACACATTAACTCTTCTCCAATAGCTCTGTTTTCACTTGTTTTATTTTATATTCACATGTGAAAAGTAATTCATATTTCATCTCTGCATTCTATTGAGCACTCATCTTTTTATGGTAAGGCACTTCATTTAATCTACCATATAAGTTGTTGTTTTGTTGGAATTCCTATTCTCAAATGAATACATTTAGTTTGTGGAATGATATGACCCATTATCCCATAATGCTGTAGAAGGGTCTTAAAAATGTCAGCTCCTCATTGGCTGATTGTGTCATGTTAGAGTAGCGAATAATGGCCTGAATCGCTCAATGAGAACAACACATCAGTACTTCCATACAGAAGCCTATCAAGAACAGGACATGGATATTATAAGTAGCATATTCACGTAAAAATGGACAATGCAATGCCAAAAGGTGTGTTCTGTATTGCGTAATTCCCTCATTGAAAAGCATCGGGCAGAAAATGAAATACACACTAATGAAATATATAGCTCCCCTTTATAGAGTAATGTATTT
This sequence comes from Megalops atlanticus, assembly GCA_019176425.1. Classification (NCBI taxonomy): domain Eukaryota; kingdom Metazoa; phylum Chordata; class Actinopteri; order Elopiformes; family Megalopidae; genus Megalops; species Megalops atlanticus. The sequence goes on from CM032880.1 coordinate 24,879,043, forward strand.
AGCATTGTCTTAGCATCACTGCTCAATCTGATACAATACAGCAGTGTACTTTTCAAGTTATGTTAATGAGCCCTTCTTTAATTCACCCATCAGAAATATTTATGATATGGACATTTATGGATTGTCTTCATAGAAAAGGAAAAATACAACAGTTCTATTGGCTCAAGTTGACTTTGTACGTTCAAGGTATGTGGTTTGGTGTATGTATCTTTTTAGTAAGTGTGACCCGAATGTAAACAGGTCACACTGATAAGAGCAACAAATGCCATTACACCCACCCACCCATGCACATTTTAGATGTAATTTTTCAAACTCAATTTGGTGTGACTGCTTTCATTTTATACCACAGAAAAGTACAAAGTGGCATGCACTGAAGCTAAGAGGCGAACAGGGAACAGCTAAATAAAAGAGACTGACATGATAAATATGCATCGATATAGCTGTAGGGTAGCTTACATTTTTCATGGCCCTGTCACTCTTTAATGTAGACAGATTGCTAAGAAAACAGGGAACTAGGTCAGTGGCACAAGACATAAATCTTGTAGCTGTGGCATCTCTGATTAGGGTGACACATTAAATACAAGGAAGTTGCAGCTATGCCTTGGCATATGTGAAAGCTACTAATGCATGTCTGTATGAAGTACTGCTCCTGTCCAGAGAGTTTGGGCTTTGTGGGATGTTAGCACTGTGATGATCAAGTTTCTTCTCCTTTTGTGCACAGCAGAAGCAAGGAGGAATGGAAAACAAAGCCCCTTTGGTTCATTCATTGTCTAAAGACACTTCCAGTCAGCATCTCTTAATATTTCACTGTAGCACCTGTAAAAGATTGTGTATGTCCCTCTCAAATAAAATGATGTGAATCCAGAAGTTTTTCTTATGTTGATTAGCTCCTAAAAATATTTGCATTGAAATCATACATGGATTTGACTTAACTTACCCAAAGAGGCAGTGTCGTAGTGATCCCCCTTTTCCTTTAGTTTGAATGTAGTTATTGTTGCTTATGCATAGAAGTCTGAGGTTACAACCGGTCTATCCATTGACAAAGTGTGACTTAAATTCTTCCGTCCTTATTATGTGAACCCATGAAAAGAGTTAGGCAACTGGCAACTCCAGGAAAAATTAAAGGCTTCTTTGTTGAGCTTACTGGCTTTTTTTAGATTGTTGTTTAAGACTTGATGTTTTGGCCATTTTAAGTTTTTTTTTTTATGAAATTAGATAATTAGGAATGATATAAAAGGAAATGCTTGGGATTTGTGTGTGTCTATATTTAGGATCAAAATATAACTAATTTCACTGTCAGAGGAGCATGACTTGCATTAGTTCTAATGGGAAGGACGGGTTTTGTGGGCTCAGGGAGAGTCGTGTGCTGTGCAGGCGGCCTCCACTTACTTCCTTGTCCACTTAACTCCTAGTCTTTACTGAGAGTGCAGTGGGCCTGTCCAGATACTCTCTCCTATCTGCTGTACTTTTAACTGTCAACATTACAGTCCAACACTGCGTTCGCTTGTTTACTTGGCACAATATGGACCTCAGCTCACCTGCATTGAAATCCCAGATATGGCTCTGGTTAAAAGTCGCTCTTATCAGTACTTTTTAATTTAAATAGTGTAGTATAATTTCCTTTTATTTGCATTGATATTATCTCAGTCTAGACTCCACAATTTTCAAGTATGTTCCCATTGCTTAGTCTATACATTAATTCAAATTTTAATCTTGGATATTACAGAGGTAATGTATGTATTTATATGTCAACATATATTTCCTGTTTGATAACCTGTAGCGAAGGGCGAGAGCAGTCACCCCACCCGGCCTCAAACCCGGGTCTACGGGGTACCAAACATGCGACTTTGACCATGACGCCAAAGAACCAGGCTCGTTGGTACGGCAGTCAAAGCACATACTCAACCATAGTGACGGCACTCCATCACATAACCTATACTTATGTTTTCCCCTTTAATGATAAGTTCTGCTTTATTTACTCTTTGTATTGTTTTTTTTATACAGTATCTGAAATCTGATGTATGACGTCATTGTTATTTGAAATATTTTGATTTGCAACTGATATTTGCTTATATGAATCTTTGTTTTTTACTAAGCAGCATCAGTCAGTCATAAAATATTTACTGGATTTTCAGACCCTTGGTCCTAATTTTAACCAATTTTGACCTTCATATTTTCCAACCAAGGCTAGTTATTAATTTAAGACTCCACCTGCTGCATGGGAACACAACAGTAGAACTGCACTGAAAGACCCTGCCAAGTAAACTCAGCAAGGTCAAAAATTACATTAGTGGGAAGCACTCTGCAGCCCTTGAGGATGTAAGTGGAATTTCAGCGAATGGGAGTTGTAACAGAAGGGAATATCACACTTGGAACATTGGCTCGTCTTTTAACAGTGCAAAAAAGCACACATTATTGTTTTTTTCACTGTTTATTTGCTGTTTGGTGCAGCTAGAGTGAAGTACTAATGGCTAGCTAAGTCCCTAGGGTAGTATGCTAGATATTTAGATACACACTGAACTTGATACAGTACAGTATATTAGTGTATCCACTGTCTTGTTGCTATGGCTAGCTACTGACCTTTTTTACTGTTTATTATGTTGAAAGATGAAAACTGTGTGCAGATGTTCATAGTTACTCTTTAGGTTTTTCCACAGTTGTATGGTAAAAGATGTATTTTGTTTGTTAAGCTTATATTCTGTACAGATGATTAAAATAGCTGAGCTAATATCAGAAACATTTATATCACAATCTTCTACCCCAAAAACAGAAATTTCATATCAGACTTCTCAAACATACTGCATGTTTTCACCTCTTGTGCTTTAAAAATAGAAAACTGCACTTAATTGTCAGGCTCTTGCTGAGTATGAATATATGTTTACAGAGGCTTGGAAATATGTTTTCGAATATGTGCTTTTGTAACAGTGTGTAGCAGTGTATAATGTAACAACAGTAAGCTTCACCTACATATTGCTGCTTAATGACTTCGTACTGATTGAAAAGAAGAGGAAAAAGTGTCTGCTTTCTTTGTGACAAGGGTTCTTGTTTGATAAAGCATTTATCCTCTTGTGTCAGACCTGTCACTTTGTACTTGAGAGGTGAATTTAACTTTATTGTAAGGAACAGAAAATATTAAAGCGTTTTGCAGCCAAAGAAACAAAGCGTTTCTTGGAGCGCCAAAGGCTGCAAAATACTTTTTTTTTCTGACAGGCATTTACCCATGGACCTCAAAGATGCAGACTGCAGCTTAGCATCTTGGTCCTATCCTAAAGAGGACCAGGAGGCCCAAGCTATATTGGACAAGCAACTTCTCAAAACATTACTCTGATAATCATAATATTAGGACCATGAATCAATGCACACAAATGTACATGGTGTTTTGATAACAATGTTGTAAAAATATCAGTTTTGACATGACTTGAGCACTTCCGGTTCCTCTATTTTCATACTGAAACCTGTAATGACATCCATTTGGGTATAGAGGAGGGATCAAATGTGGGTGTTTCTCTAATCTGAGACAGTCAAAGACAGAATTAAAAATTGCAGAATTACATATGCAGTGGTCAAGCACTTTTATTTGACGATTCAGGAAGGGCATTTCTTCTGACACTCCTGTCCCAAAGACAGTGAAATGCTGGGGGGAGAAAGTTAAGCACACAAGGAAAAGTGGGTGTTGTCAGCCCCGAGATCAGGTATAGTCGGCGCACATTTTGTGCTTTGAGGAGACACCTTGGCTCAGAAAGGCATATGGGTTAAGGTTGAGACATCCTCTAAAAACCAACAGCAAGCCAAGCTATGTTTCCAATTAATGTTTAGCTGCAATGATGAAGACTGCCAAAGTGTGAAGAAATCCAGATCCCCTTTAGAAAATAGCTCCAGAGCACCAGAGCTTTAGCAAAAGTAAATGTCATAATAATTCTTTCATTCAAAACCTCTAAATCAAATTTACCAGATTAATAATCTGTTACTATACACATGGCTCCATTTAATATGGGAGGCAGTTCCATGTGTTGCTATCAATTTTAAATTATTTACCCCTCATTTCAGCTTCAAAAGACATTTTCAGAGTCCTCAAGAATCAGACTGCATTTGCTATCAGACATTGCTATCAGGATGTTCACTAACACTAAAGTCAAAGTTAATGAGATAACCTACATGGAAATAAAATGTACTGATGTTCAGTTTTGGTTATTAATTATTTTGCAGTGGAAAATATGCTTGATGAAGAAGTGTCACCAAATCTTCAAGTATTGTAGATATGTATAATCCATACAGGATTTAATGCAACTCAAAATCCATGTCAGATCACTGGAAATTGAACTTAATTTTCAAGATCAAGAAGAAACCAAGAGAACTGAAAAATGTTTCACCTGGAATGATGAATATTTCATATAATTCCAAGTCAATATTTTACGTTTGTGTTGCCTGGGGAATACTATAAGAACAGACTAGAGAACCTTTGTTCTTGTTTGAATAAATAAATATGAGAGATTTTAGTGGTGGCAGTTTGTGTTGGGGCTTTGCAAAACACACAAATTGACTATTATGAAATTCAGTTTGCACTATTAAAATGCCCCTTGCAAGACTGCTTAGTGTTTCATTTGATTCACATTCTCAATTTTTTTTATGTATTGCAGAATCTGTTAAACAAGTCCATAATTGCATTCGGTCACAAAAAAGTTTGGTTGTTTTACTTGTTTGCTGTGACAATAATATTTCTTACAAAAGAAAGCATTGGGTTGATGGCGTTTCTGGTAGACATGGCAGTTTTTAGACCTTGGGTTTGGTGGGGAGCGGTGGAACATTCTGTGCTCCATGTACGTTCCTCCTGAAAAGAAATCTTTATGATGGCACAAATGCAGGTATGATTTCAAGGCTATAGTTTTTCATGTTTGGAACATCAGTAGGAGTGTTGTGAACAAAGCAGATGATCTAGCTGATGAGGGTGATGACAGAAGGCATTAACTTTATTCCTACAATCTTGAAAGGTCTTAATCAGCTCTGACAACCAGCCATATACACTTTGTGGCTAAAAGGCGTTAAAAATCACTGCTGCTAGTTGAATGACATGTAATATTTTGCATTTTTTTAAATTGAAATTGCTGAAGAATTGGGTATCACCGAAAGTCGTTTCCTCCATTTCTGTCCATGGGTTAATATTTTATTGATCTCTCTTGTCACAACCAATGTTCCACTTTGAGAACAAGAAGGACTTCATAACACACTTCTTCCATTAAATGAAGTCCTCTGAACTTGGAACTTCAGTCAGTGCACAGCTCTAATATAAAGAGTAAAGGACCAATTCTCCCCTGAAAAACACTTATTTCCTTATTGTAGAGCTCTGGGTTTTTCTGTAATGTGCTTTCTCTGAAATTTCTCTAGAATTATATTATAAGCGCAGACACCTTCCCATCTTCAGCTCTTTGGGTGGAGTTTGCAACAGCAGTTAGGCCAGAGATGGTGCATGATTTTATAAATATCTGAACTATTAGGTGCATTGATAGTTTGATACCTGGTGTGTGACAAAGTTATTCACTACTTAGCCAGCTAACAAACACAGTTGGAAGAGAGTAAGAAAATAGAAACAGAATAAGAGAGTAAGAATATAAATCAAGGTTGATTATAAAGTCATGATGGTTAGCTTTAAAATGGAAAATGTGATCATCGAAACTGGTCAGTTACTTCAGCGCATTTACTTGAAGTGATGAAATACTTAGTTATTGCATTTTTTGCAGCACACATATAATTATGTACATAAAATTTTTCATTGAAATGTAATTGCAGCAGAATTATCATATGATTTCTTATATTTACAAAACAGAATTTGGGAAGTTTGTTCCTTGAATTTCTGGAAGTTTTTTAATTATACGGTCATCCCTCTGAAATAATTTTAAGACGATGTTATCATGTTAATGCTTATTTTCACATGTACGTAACATTTTTTTCTGTGCAGCCTCCAGTATGACAGAAATCTGTGATAAAAGAAGACATCTGATGAGAAGGAGTGCTTTTTTTGTCATTTACCATGGGCCTCTCAATTTTTCTGAAACCCAAATGCACAGAGATTAATTTCAAAGGTTGCAGGCAGAACACCCTGCTCGGAAGCAGGCGGTATTTCACAGTGAATTACGCTGCCATAAAACCGAGCTCCTTGACATGGAATAATGCTGGGGCCTCATTTGAATGAAGCTTATGAAAGCGATATTGCATTTAGTGCTGGAGACGGAGATTGACTTGAGGGGAGATAATCAGACATAAGTAGTGAAGAAACAGAAGATTAGCACTGATGCTGATATACTGTGTAGCATTAAGCAGTCAGTGGTGGCGGGTAGAGGCGCTATTGTGTAGATGGAGGGTAATGTCACTTTCTATTTAAATGGGTCATTTCCATAGAAAATCCGTGTACGATTAGGCCTATTTAATTGTTTCACATGACAATCTCAGTTGCTAAGATCCTAACATATTCTTTGTACATCTAAAATATTAATATAAATAAAAGAGGCAGAAATTGTTCAAGGAATCCATTTAGATAACATAGCAATATAATTAGTAGACATAAGAGATGCAGTAGTGCACTTACTACAGTATCTGCTTGAATGTCTACTCTTACTACTGCTGCAACTACTACAAAGACTACTACTTCTGCTATTCCTATTGGTTGTAATAATGAATTGTTGCTCTTAATATAGTGGAGGGGAAGCAGAGAGAGCTGAGTCGGTCTTTGTTACCTGTCTTGAATTCTGCAGAGATTCTTTTGTGGGGTTCATAAAAGTCTAATGATCCTGCTTTATGCACTTAAGGTCCCACGGACACATAGACGAATGAAGCTGCCTCGTTTTTTCGGAACGGAACACATTGCACATTTTAATGAGCTCTGCTGGTGTTCAGTGGCCAGGCCCAGGGATCGAAGAGAGGTCAGCACTAGAGCAGCGGGGGGTGCAGGGAGGCACAGTGAAATAATGTACACCCCCTGGGCCGCCTGGAGCCCTGCCCGTTATCACCACAACCGTGAACCTAGGAAATGACACCCATTTAAAGGACAAACAGCTAAGATCTGACAAGGCAATACAATGTTAAACACATTTAGTTTGATGTTATTAAACCATTTAGTTTGATGTTATTAAGAGGATCTCTCGTGGAGCGTGGAATAGATACAGTTTTGCCTAAATGGTGTGGCTTACTGCATTACTGTGTTACTGTAACTCTGATGTAAATTTCTACATGCATGTTACATGTATTTGTGAAATGTGGAAGAGAAATTATTTTTAAATGATAGGCAAAACTTTACAGGATTGTACAGAGACCTTGGGGAGTTGCTGTCTGGTCTTTAAGGCACAGACTGGACAATCCAATCCTCTAATGTGAACTGAGTGCAAATTTTACCAAGAGACGAAATGGGCAAATGACAGCCAGTCATAACCTTAAGCATCATGGTTTCACTCCTTCTCTGAAATAACTTGGAGTAGATTATTAGAAATTAATGCTGAAGGAATGCCAAAGTGTCAGACATAATTCCAACATCACTCATACTGTCAGTTTTGTCGTTTCACACATTTTACAATGTTATATATGACTAGTACAGTGCATGCTGGTAGACTGCCAATTCATCTTCTGTGCTTTCTTCACATTGCCCTCGTGATGATTTTGTAAGCAGTCATTTATTACTGATAGAAAACTGATCAAACCTCATGACTGATATGCAAATTCATGCCATGAGAACACCTAAAATAATACACTACTTTTTTAATATTTTTCATCTAGCATTTTGCAGCGTGCTCAGATGTGGCCTTCTTTTCCTTTAATTTCCATACTCTCTGCATCCATGGCAGTTCCAGCATAAAATGGACTTAATCATCTTAGCAATTTATGGGTGTAAATTACACTTCTGCTCAGTGCACCAACTATAACGAGCAGCAACACAAACACTGACTCATTGTGATCACTGATGTAATATCTGTAACAACATCAACATATTTAGCCTATAAAGGAAGAAATGGCATGAAATGCAGAAATGTATACAGAAGAGGGGAAAATTGCATACATGATAATAATGAATTATACGGGTATATCAGATTGTATTCCCAAATGACTGATGCCAGTAATACTATCCTCTTTCACATGGACACATGATGAGGTGAACTGCAGAAGTTCTAGCTCTGGTAAATGTAACTATTTATTTCTCTTTAACCAAGTTCACAGTATAAATGTATTAGTGTCTCCATCCCAAACCCACTGTGCTGTACTTGGCATGTACAGTTTGGTGTCTTCAATGGTAAAACAACACATATTTTGCCTGGTCAACACTTGCTTCTTTACCTCTAATTAATCTGCTTTGTCAGCAGTTTATATTTAGCCTATGTTCTTGGCTGAAACTGCAAGGCCAATTTCATGCCTGCCAGTTGAATAATTGTAAAACGACCAGCATGTTCTCTATAAAATCGTAATATTCACTTACACTGTACACTGGCTATTTACAGATAGAGTATATGCTCTCAGACTCTCTGTCCTGTTTACAAGTGAAAGACGGGCTTGAATAAAGGTTGAATAGAACATTTGCAGCACAAGGATTACAAATGGAAATGCCTCTATCAATGAGTAATGGAGTATCGATCGCTCGCAGTTCTGTGGGTTTGTTTGTGGAACAGTTACCAAATGATATCCAGGTAATTAAATAAAGCGTTAATAAGAAGGAGTGAATGGTGGCAGCACTGAGCGTGAGCATTAAGATCATCAGTTACCATGGAGTTTGAACATTCTGATCTTTTTAAGAGCTGCTGGACAGAGCTGGAATGAGTATAATCATTTTTTAGGCTTTCAAGGCAGAAATGGCTAAAACCTCAGTGTTTTGAGCCTGTCTATACTCCTGCTCTATGTCTTCCAGTTGTGCGGTGCTACATATCTCCTGATAGCGTTGTTTGATTTTTGCCCAGATTTTGGTTTACTTGTTAATTATAGCCTGCAGATGTGTGTAAAATACTTGTGGCTGCACTAGGTCAAGGGCCACATCCATTGTGGCCACCAAGTATGTTCTTTTTATTTGTAAATGGAACTAACATCTCACATTCATTTATGTATCACAAATGAGCACATAAGCACATCTTGAAAAAAGTAGCAAAACAACTTAAGGACCGAGTTTTCACGAAGTCAGTTTAGTTCAGCATAATTCAGGTTGGAAAAGATTCATGTAAAAGCTTTCAGTATGTGAAAAACAGCATCACTCATTCATAACTTACTCATGGGAGAGCTATTATTTTTTGTATTTGACACCCCACTGCCTATTTTGTCCACATTTTTGATAGTAATGGATTGTCCACATGTTGAAAGGTTTAGCTGCCACCTTGGAGAGAAAGGCATTGAGTTGTTGAGGCTCTTCACATCTGTCTGGCAGTTGTCTGTCTGTTCCTGGATAAGGATTGTCTTCCACATAAAAATATGTATAACACAAGGGTTTATTGTGTGTTAAGATTACAAGCAAGCATTTTGTTCTCAAAATTAACCAGTTACCATGATTTAGAGCAATGAGAAAAAAGGGAGTGTTGCACATTTGTCTTTGGTTGTTCCTCCTCTGGTATAACATCCAGGCTGGCAGGATAAAATGCTAAAATAAATGTGCATTTATATTCTCTAGGATGCAGTAGCTCTTGGATCTGGCATTTTTTATGTCTGTGTCTGTTATTTTTATTTCAAAGCCATGGAGTATGTGTCGCATGATTTTCTCATTAAGTAGAAAGCACAGCAGGAGATGGAGTGGTGGAGCGATCAAAAGATGGATTCTCTCTCCGAGGAATCTTGAACTGGGTTATTTTTATTAAACACATGCAGGTTATCTCCAGGATCCAACTGTAGGTAAATTTCATAATGTATATCAGGCTGGCTTATGTTAATTACGTCTGCAGTTTGGTTAGACTGCTGAGGTTCTGCATTATTTTCAGAGTCAGGTTTAGGTGTCAGTTCACTTCTGAAAAATACAATTCCATTTAGGTAAGTTCTCACAGTATCTAAACAGTGGCCAGATTTACTGAATTTATACTTTGTCCCTTTGCAGGAATTTTGTAGTTGCATTAAAGACATATGTAGATGTTATGACTTGGTCAGGACAAATCTATGAGAAACATGTGTTTTTATTTCTCATATGTAAAATATGACTCCAACAACTATTTTCATGATGTTTTCCAAAAACAGTATTCATCTGTGTGAAATCATTGTTTATGTGATTTAATATTTGACTTTCAAATGCCAGTTCGTCTGCGCGGAATTGATTGGGCAGCAACTATCTGATCTGGCCATCTTTCCTGTGTTCATACAAAGAAAATACAGTTTTTGTCTTTGGCAAGGTAGTGGTTTTTCATGCTGGATACAACATGTTTTGCAAGCCGTTGTCAATGAAAACCAATCAAATCCAGTGACCAGTGATTAATATCCAGCCCTTTGAGTGTTGGAATGCGTGCTCCTCCCATGTATGTTAATATTATGCACTTGTATTCTCTAATTTAGTACTTTATTGAGGTATGACTGTGCTTGATGCAGATTTCCTGTCCATATAGTTTTGAAGCAGTGAAAGGACTAACGCTCAGTGATAAATTGTCTTCTTTTGACAGTATCTAAAAGTCTTTTTAGTAACTACTGAAGCATTCCCATACAGCTCAGAGTAACTGTTCATAATATGACTGTTGCCCCATGCCATTTCCCCACTCCCACCATTGTTGTAGAGAGAGAATCATAATTCAGCTCTTGGATTATGTTTGTAGGTTTCCGGTTGCACCATGATGTAAATGTTCTGTTTATATTTCAAAAGAATTGATCAGCGTGTACTCGAGAAATTTTTCTTGCATAGCGGAGGCCTTTGTTTGAAGAGGCACCAAATTGGATTCAGCACTGCATGGGGTTGTGGTTTTCATTGAAATCTTCTGTGAGAGGTTTTTTCTCACCCCTTAATAAATTGATCTTTGTCTTTTTGTTTTCTCTGTAATTTAAGATGAGATAGGTGTCAATTAATTCTGCTTGTTCATAACGTGCATCTGGGCAGTGTTCCCAGAAGAAGTTAATTTGAGAAATCTAATTAGACGGAATCGTCTCTGATTTAAGGTCTATTAAGGTCTGTGTTTTTAATGTTTTTAATGGTCAAAGGTGGAGTGATACTTTATTTCAGCAATACGTTCTCATCAACATTGATGAGAACATATTGCCAAAATAAAGTATGGCTCCACTTTTGACCATTAAAAACATTTGAACAACCCATCAATTTGTTGATGGAGGGTCTTAGCGTAGTACATTTTCTAATAGATTATGCAACTATCTTAACACTAGCAATTTAAGTAATTAAGTTGCTCCACTGAGGACGCTTCAAGGAAACATTTTGAATGACTCTGTGAAAGCATTTCAGTTCAGACTTTCAGTATCTCTCTAGTCAGCAGCTCTGCCTTAAACGCCAGCTTCTCTTTGCTTAAACTGCAGTAATCAACTTAAATGTCAGATGTATTGTCTTATAGATTATTGCATTTCATTTTATTGAGCATTATTTCAGAGGGTTAAGACAGTTTATTTACAGTTTACTTAGAGGTATAAACTATTTATCTGAAGTTTTAAACAGACATTTTTTATTATCAGTATACTAACATTTTTATTTAAACTGACAAACCTTTTCCTAATTAGCTGGTCATATAATTAGTTATTCTGTATTATATGGAACAGCAGTGAAAAGTGTGACAATGGATAGTTTTTCTATTTGAAGGACATGCAAAAATGAAAATATTTCACTTTTACCTCTTTTAATTCAGCCCTGTAGCCTGGAGCAAGCTGAACATTTTGTCTCTTTTATTCTCTCCTTCCTCCTTCCAGGGCAGCAGAGGTTCTGTATTCCCTTGCCTTGGCAAGCGTCCAGAAGTCAGGCAAATTGAATGATTTCCCTTCCCTGGAGAATTATAAATCATTGACTGAGGCCAGACGCAATTTAGGCCTGTTCCAACACCATGATGCCATCACAGGGACCGGGAAAGACTGGGTCGTCGTGGATTACGGTACCAGGTACGATCTGTTTTCTCCATTACTCTAGCTGAGAGCAGTCAGGTTGCCATGAACAGAATGACCATCAAATATATGACCATATATAACTGCCAAAAAATGTATAATCATGATTTGTGCAGCTGTTGTGTTTGTCTAAAATGGTCATTTTGGTCATCCTGGTTTGTGTGCAGGCATTGAGATAAAGGCACCCTCTGTAATGTGACAACATCCATGACCCCTCAGACACAACACTCAGTCTGTTGGGGAAAATATGATTTAAAAAAAAAGGAAAAACAAGCACATGGTGTGTGTGCAGTGCAGCTAGCACGCAAAGAAGGGAAGGTCACTTATAATCACCAATTACCCATCTGCGACCTACTAACTTTTCCCATCTGCATGGGCACAATTACTCTGTGTATCTTATGCAAACACATTTTCATGTCAGCCATTTGAGCACGTTCATCATGTTGTGTTTGCTTTCATTTAGTGTTCATGTCAGCGCTTGCCTTTCATTTATTACCGTGCTTGGCTTAGTTCATGAACATGTGCATGCATATATATGTATATATGTGTGTGTGTGTGTGTATATTTTAGAAGATACATCTATTTGTGATGTGGATATTGAGCTGTTCACTGTGTAAATTTTTTTCCTTGTGTCATTACCTCAATAAAAAATTGGTGAATGTTGTATTCTCATATTGAACATGAGGTGGAGAATTTGTGAACATGCACCATAAACTATAGAAGTAATTTCTCTTTCTTTTTCCTCCCTGCATGTTTACTGTACCTGGTGCTGATGAGTGGAATAGGTGGTTTATATAACCAGTCACCCACACATCCCAGCAATTCAATTGTTTTCAACAACCAAGCAGGGACTTCTTCTGGAATGATGTATGATCAGCTTACAGACTTTTGAAAATTGTATTTTGTGGAATCTATTTTAATTCAAACAGCTGTAGCATTAATCAGTCAAAACAGAGCTGAACCTTGGCATTTTTGGACTTACAGTAACAGTGAGGCAGCAAGTTTGTTGTGTCGATTCTTGCGGGCATTACAAGCTGCTAATGGTTTTACCATTATAATGTAATCTAAGGTCAATTTTCAGATCGCAGCCCACAGGGATGTGCAATTAATTACATTTTCTGCTTTGGTGAGGATAAAGTTACTAGTTGCAAGTGTTCTTTTAGAGGAATGGCAAATACAGCAAGTTCAGCATTCAATTCAGATATTAATGAGTAGAAAAAGATGCTGCTTACAATCCCCTAATCAGATTCAATCAAGGACAGTTGTGCACAAAAAATGCTTTCTCAAACTGTCCTTCCAAATCCCAGTTCTTGTGTACAAAATTTTATGTACTGCCTTTTATTCTGTTGGGATGCTGTCATGTACAAAATTCAATATTTCAGCTCAATATTTCAGTCAGTGTAAAGACACCCCTGTCCTCAAACGTGAAAAGCAGCTCTTTGTTAATGTCAGTCTCTCCAAATGCCAAACGCGTTAGTCATATTCATGCATTGTTGTCAGCACATAAGCAACTAGCCGCGTGCCTCGCTCGCCACAGCTTAGCTGCAAATCTCAAGTAGCGGGAGGGCGATCAATCTTTACACCTCATCTCACCTTACATCTGAAATTAAGGCTTTCTTTTACCCCTGCCCGACCCAAGAGTGCATTAGGCCATGTGTATTAATAGAGCGGCTTTTTTCGAATTCAGTTTTCCATACCTGGATGCCTTTCAAGCTGCCATTCTCTCGGTACGTGTTGGGAGGAGGGGAGAAAAAAATCTCTTGATTGATTGGCTGAATAACGATGCATGCCACCAGCATAATGAGAAGCCGGCGCGGAGCGGCGAGCATTGAAGTCTGAATATAGAGATGCTGTACAAGGCGACTTAATGAAGAGGAACAAATGAAAGTATCGATTTTCAAATCAGCGTTGATTGAAGATCAAATGGCTTTAAAACGGGTACTTAAGGTGCTCTTGTTTATGGGATTTTGCCGAAAAAAGCAGAGCCGTCGGCGGGGGAAAGGCCGAGTTCCCGGACGTACCGGATGATTTTGGAAGTCACTCTCCCGCCTGTCGCTGGCATTTGTAGAGCCGCTTTTCAAACATTTGCCCACTGTTATTACGTCTTCTGAAGTGCAGAAAGAGCGGAAATTGGAAACCTTGGCAGGTTAAAGTGCGGCCAATGACAGTCAGATGCCACTTTTCAAATTAACATTTTACTAGCTTTTTATATCAGATTAGAGCTTTCTTTGGAGCTCTGTGCCAAGAGTTTGCAGGGCATAAGAAGTGTGGAGACTGGATATGAGAGACTAACGGCTACTGGAGCCAGATTTAAGTGTTGGATGGGGTTAAAGTTTTGACTGTTTGTGGGGTCAGAGCTCATGCTGTTTCATGTGATGTAAATTAGCTTGGCATACATGCCCACACCCTGACATGCATGGCGTTCAATCCACAAGAGAGAGTAGTGTCCCCTAGGTGCTAAAACTTGTGTGACTAATAACTTGTATAATCATTTCTATTCAATGAAAAATGCTGTATCCAACTTTAATATGTATTATATACTTTTATGATCAAGACTGGTTCATTTTAATTTGTGTGTTCTTATCCTGAACAAAATACTGTGTGAAAAGTGTATAGCAACTGAGTTCTTTGTCTTTGTTTCTTTGTCCTAACCTCATGATACCTTGGAAAAGTCATGTGCCAGTTTGTTTCAGTGTCATCCCGTACAAACTCTATCCCTAACAGACTTTCCTAGAAATATTCAGCAATTATTTACTTGAACGTGAGTAATCGTCAAGAATAAGTTTCCATTTGCAGGGTATATGTAACATGCCAATTTGTTTTATATGGCAATTGCATATGGGGTTTCCATACAAATAGTACATTAAAAGAATATCTCAAAACATCAGAACATCTTAGAAATGCTTCAGCTGTTTCAAAGGTTTTTGAGAAGAAAGAAGAAGGTTTTTAGAAGTCATGAAAATGCCCCCCAGTCTTAAGGCACCTAAGAACACAAAGTTATTGATACACAGGAACTTATTCTTAATCAGCACTGCAGCAGAAATTCCTTCCATTTGTCCATAAAATATTGTCACTCTGTGAGGCCAGTTGAAACATGGAACACTGGGTAAAAGTGCGCACTCCCAGGTACATTTTCGATGCCTGTCTCACAGCTTTTTATCTTAAATGAGAATTGAGGTGGGAGGAGGAGTTGGAGGCATGATATCATTAACATTATGCTGAAATCGTGTTTTCAGCTCTCAGAGCTCTGATCTCTGTTATGCAAGAAAAACAAGCCACCGACACGAGGTGTATTTAAGGGTGCAGAGCTGTGCTGATATGTTAGAGCTGGGCCAATTAACACCTGCGTTAATGAGACTGTACAGATGAGTGGGTTTTCTGCTGCTGTTGTCATCTGGAGTGGAATAAATCTGAAAAGCTGCGGTCGCTGCTGCTATAAAGAAGCAGTGCACTGTGCGCTGTACATTTGTGAACTCTCACCTGCTTAATGGACATTGCCGTTTTCTTTTGTTCTAGCCCGTCTCATCTGTCTTTTCAGGTTGTTTCACTCCATTTTGAATTTGAAGAGAGTGATGGTCAATTCTGCTCACTGGCTGACGCTGAAGGACAAAGCGGCATACAGTCACAAGCCCTCAATGCCTTTCTTTCACATGGTGAGCAAATTCATCCCCTGAGCGTTAACATTATGCTAATATTAATATTAATGATAAATCCACCCCAAATGACTCGGGAGGGGGAGGTGGGAACTGCAAAGGATCTCCTGGGAAATTGTGTTATTTAGCTGGCTATAACCCTTTAAAAGCTACAATAGCTTAAACAGGTTATAGGCAGCAGTGGTCCTGGAGTACCAGAGATGCTCCTGAGTTTTTCCATAATACCTTAATTACTCAATTGGATCAGTTATTTGGCTAAACAAATACAAGTGAGGATGTGCTTGTGGTAGGCTCTGTCTTTCCATTCCTGCAGGACTGTGGCCCCCCAGTGTTAACGTTTGCATAGCGTTTATGCAGACTTTTTCCATTGTTTCTGTGTCATAACTTACAGAATTATTGTGGGATTATGCAGACATGCATCCATATAATGAGGGCCGAATTCATTTGTCATACGCTTTCTAGTGATTGCTCAGGGGTGCCAGATCTTGGACACATTAGTATATCTTGGCATGCTGCAAGCGCTGAATATGTGAATGTGTTTTCAAAGGACGACATTCAGCCAGCGCAAGATGCCTTGCCCCGTAAAACAGTCCTCAAGCTGGGAGCCAAGCCAAGGTAAATCACTGTGACTTTTTTTCTAATCTGAACTTGTAAATATCAGATGAATTCATATTTACAGCCCACAGAAACATTTACCTTTTTGGAAACCCCACCAGCATTATTTGTGCACGCTGCAGTGTTCTGTCACAAGCAATCACCTTACGCCTGAAAGGACGCCTGTCAAGGGGTCTTCATTATGTCGCCTTTCCGAGGGGAAGAATAATGGTCACGTCTGGCTGTTTGTCAAATGGATCATTACTCATCCTTTCTCCACTCTTGGTAGGGAGAGGGTGTCCACTTCCTGCTATAGACTGCTTTGACTTGTCTGAGAAGCACTTTATTATGTTCTTATATTAAGTTCCTGGTGAGGCAGTCTGTGTGGTTTTGGTACCATGTTCTAGGGTGGTACAAGACAAGGCACAGGTGCAGCATATTCCTACTCCCCAAAAGTTATGTCAGTTTTATTGCAAATGCTAACAGGGTTTTATGCAGTAGATGTTTGCCCAAATGAATCTGTGTTTTTGTTTTAATAATGCCATTAACAGGGAAACATTAATGCACACGGCAATTAAAATACAGTGGTTAACAAAATCTAGAATTGAACTCATGAATATGTTAATACACCAATAGCATATGGCACATTTTATAATGCACTGAAAATTAAAATGTAAGGAGTTAATTGCAGTTTTGATTAAATACATGGTAATGAGCAATATAAGCACAGGGAAAATAGGTTATTAGAAAAATGCATGTTCAAAAGTTAATTGGATTAAATGGGGAAACCCCGAAGTCTGAGAAATTATATTTGTCCAAATAGAAATGTATTCTGCACCCCCCCACCATGAAAGAACTGCAACCCAGCATCCAAGCTGGTGACTCTGGATTTGGGCTCTGGAATTTGCCCACCTGTGTTTGTCATGTCTGGGAAGCCTGGGGCTTCATTGCAGCCCCGCGCTCAGTCACGTGACGGAAGCACTTCTGCCCCGTTTTGTTAGGTCGCTGGTTGTCTACAACCCCACAGAGCAGGACAGGTCGTCGGTGGTGACCGTGTACGTAAACACGCCCCGGGTGCGCGTTGTCACCGCTCACGGTCACCCCGTGGTGGCGCAGGTCAGCGCGGTGTGGGAGGAGTCCACCAAAGCCTCCCGGGAGGCCTTTCAGGTACAGCGCGCCGCCTGACCGACACGACAGATTGCGCCTTCCCCAGCGCTCGCGACACCCGGTCATGTTCGGTGCGCTCCCGTGGTTCACCGCCTAAACCGATCGGTTATAAACTCCATACGGTTCAGGCAGAGGAGCTGGGAGGGTCACGGTGGAGTGGACTTGATATGACCGCAGTAATCTGTGCCATTTGACTGGTTGATTTGGAGGTGGACCGGGCAGATGTGGAACCACAGGGAAGGTGGTATGTGAAGAGGGTGGTTTGCTTGAGTCCTGGCAGAAGGGAACATTTGGTCTTGGGGGATGAAGGATTTGCATAGATGGATTTGACTTAAGATGTGATTCTCAGGTGATGGTGCCTCAGCCCATCAGGCATCTGTGTCCTTTTGACGACCCTAGCTAACCTCAGAATTTTTTGTGTATGTTTTTTAGGGTATTACTATTTTTACTATTGAAGCAGTAATAGCCTAATCATGAATGTCTTAAAACTATTTTTTTCAGCCCTTAGTGGTTGCACTTAAATGATTGACAGCATATAGCATATACTTCCCATATTAAAGGCCATTATTGGAGGGCTGTGTGCACTCAGCATTGGCACCAGTGCAGATTCTGACCTTATTGGAGCTACTTATTAGAGATACTACATTTGATATAAAGCAGTAATAATATTTCTGCAGTGTTCTGAAGCGCTCTGTGGCAAATGGTGAATTGTTCCACTTCTTCATTTTAGTTATCATTACAGTATCAAATTAGAAAAGCCGGTTGCATTCATTCCCTGCACTGCGATATCGGTACATTGTGTTCTTAATTTTGCAAGCACCAGCAGTGTCAATTGTTTTCTTGCTTTGGCTTTATGTTGGGTCGTGACTTGGCTCCTGGTTTTCTCCGCAGTTGTCCTTCGTGGCACAGGTGCCTGCCCTGGGCCTGGGGGTCTACCAGCTGAGTGAGGCCATGGACCTCCGCACCGTGCCGGCCGACTACACCTTCTACAAGCAGGGGGGCGAGCTGTCCGTCAGCGGCACGGAGCCCTTCCGAGTGAGCATCCCCCAGGACGGCTCCGCCCACCTCGCCATCGAAAGCCCCTTCCTGAAGATCTGGTGCTCCTCAGCGTCGGGGTTAATGGAGGTGAGCGGTTAAAATGTACGGTGTCCTAAGGGTTGGGCCACAATGCAAGTGTACAGGGGCAGACTGTTTCTGTGGCCCAGGTTCCACGTGTTCCTTGAGATTTCAGCAATCAAACGTCATGGTATTTTTGCATGCAGACATAATCCTTCATTACTGCTTAAATTGCTGTATAATATCTCTGGCACACCTTGGTATAGTACCTTGTGTCCTGTACCAATACTAATAAAACATGTTTTTCCTGCCTGATTGACCAAAGCTCTATGTGTCTAAGTGCACACTCTCTATGTGAATGTACAGTATGGAAAAAAGATGCATTATACTTCCTAGTCAGGCTTTGCAGATGAAACCCCTTCAGTGCAGAGCTTAGCTAAAAGGTTATAAAGCAATTACAAAACAAAGCTACAGATTTACAGAGTGACTAAGAAGCAAAACTTTTTTGATGAATGGGCTGCAGTTTGAAGGCACAGATGCAAATTGAATTTTCTTGCATTACTTCAGAGAAAGATTGATTTGTATCACAATAGCTGAGGATGGTTTGTGTGGGTCTCTTTTTAGAAAGTCAAATGCAAGGAGGATGGCACGGAGCATCATGTCAAGGTGGAGTTTGCATGGTATGGAACAACCAGCAACCGAGACAAGAGCGGGGCCTACCTCTTCCTCCCTGATGGGGAGGCTAAGGTAACAAGGGTCTCTGTTCAGTGTGACTGCAATACATTTTATCCTTACCTTGGAGTAACAAATTCAAGAAAAGTTTACTTTTTTATTTCTTGCTGAATATTTTATTGCTATTTTTATTGGTGAATATTTGTAATTGGAAGTAGGAAATACAAAAAAACCTTTAGGTAAAATAGCATCCACTTGAAGATGAAGGACATTATAGCTAGACTAAACTTGTGGTCCAATTGAAAGCTTTAAGCATGACCAGTGACATGACTTTGTGAACTTGGAATATCTTCCCATCCTTCTTGATTCTGTAAAAGTGATGTAATCCACTGCATTGGGTTAGTTTTCCTAGTTCTTATTCTTAGGCCTTGAGTAATTTAGCATGATGTATAGTCTTTCAGATGAATGCACATGTCATGTGATATCAGCGGTTCAGTAGGGCTGTTCATTTTCTGATTTAATTTAATCTCATCAATGTATCTTGCACTCCAGACTTACTCTACCACCAGCCCTCCTGTGATAAGGGTAACTAAAGGAGTGGTGTTTTCTGAAATTACAACAACCTATGAACACGTGATTCACACTGTCCGTCTCTACAGCACCCAAGGTAAGGAGGAGGTTTTTTTAAATGTACGCATTTAATTCATTCTTGGAATTAGTTTTGTGGCCACTGCAAGAGAACAACTCACACTCAGATGAACCAAGGGTTTGCCTGTATATGTGAATATCAACTGAGGTTAGACCCAGCATGAAGATCCATTATTGTTTTCAGGTGGTTTTTTTAGAGGCATATTTCAGAGGTCATGAAATACAGAGAAACAATTTTGGTTTGCATTCGTTAATCTGAGATAAAGAAAAGTGAATAACTGTTACTACACCTATACATTCTTAGTGTGTCCTAACGCTGTCATTGAGTTTTCATTTTATAAGATAACTTCTTTGCTTGCTTTTTAGATGCCAGAGTAGTGCTAGGAAAATATAGGTGCTTGGAAGGCAAATTAAATGTACAATAAATGAGAAAACTATGCAAGGTTTGACATTTAGTTGACTTTCAAGTATGTGCAAAGCTAACAATAATTGTCGTGCTTATGAATTGCTAAAAAATTGTAACACAGACCATGGCAAAATGGCTTGGATCTGCCCTTGGGTGCGTGCAAAGTGTTTTGACCTCTGGCTTCTTCAGGTCTTAAGATCCGCAAGAAGCTTACGGCCACTGTATTTTCTGTACAGAATCACAATATAGCCATTCCCTCGCATTGTCTTACAGAGGAATGAATGGACGTGTACTTTGTCAGGCCGTCCTGTGTTCTTTGCCTACTGAGGCATGCAAGCCAGCGAGGCATGAGAGAAGGAAGACTATTTTTATGTAATAAAGGCAGATGATGCTTTCGATCAAATTGACAACTGTGGCGCGCGGCTCCGCGGGGCTCATTCAAATTCAGAGCAGCTCTGCGTCGGAGCCGCCCGCGATCTCAGGTGAACTATCGACGGGCTCCCGTCGAGAGCGGGCCCGCGCTGAAACGGAATGAAATGAGTCAATACCCCGGGCCTCTGGTGTCCGGCACGCCGTTTTGCACGCGCTCCCCGCCGCGCCACTGAAGATCCGTGGCCAAAGCCATCCCCTGCTATTGATTGTCAGAACCTCTTATCGTGTTTGGAGGTGGTGGGGGGTCGGGGGTAGGGAGGTTGGGGGTAGCCTCTGATTGTGTGACTAAGAGGGAAATCAGAAACTCCAGAGTGCACAAAATGAAAAGACGTCCCCGCTATGTTTGACCTACATCTGAAAATTCTCCGAACCAAAGAAGTGTTTCATGTGTTATCGTGGGAACGGCTGGCTGCCTCTCCTCTCATCTGCGGGGGCCCGCTGATGGCTGTTTATCACCAGCGTCTCACTGAGTCCTGTCTGTTCTGGTTCCTCCTTCAGGTGTGCTGTCATTGATATCAAACCACTCTGTCCCCTGCTTCAACTCTTGCTCCTAAATTCATCATATCCTCTGAAGCCCATTATGCATTTTATCAGACATAAACTACCTCATGTAGAGGCAAGAGAACAGAAGAGTGGATGATTTTTTTTTTTTTTCCATTGGCTATGTGCAAGTATTGTGGAGGTGTTACAGTATCATTACACTGGAAAATTCATGCAGTTGTATGGGTAATTGGTAAGTTGATCATGAAAATACATACTGTAAATTAGGCAGTATATTTATACTGTCAGCATGTCATGTCTTAACATTAGATTATTGTATTTATTGGCTAATGATCCCCATGGACAGTAGAATTCTTTACTCTTTATTCTTTATTACAGTTTTAGTGAAGAGTGGAACATCAAAATTGTTCATAACAAATGTGCTCATCTTCAGTGAAAAAAAAAAGTTTAAGTTCAAGGCAGCTGTACATTATCAGGTGTTGTGCTGGCTTGAAAGGCTCTGTTTTCTGTGTATTTTTCATTATCATCTTACATTTAATTTGTCACATTCCATATTTCATCTTCAGATTTGTTCAGAAGGCATTTGGGGATAAAGTCTGTAATGTCAAGGACTTTGACAAGCACACAGAGTGCAGAAGGCTTTCAGAATGTCTTGAGTTTCCTTGAACATGTATTCATTTTGGGCCTTGCTGTTGTTGGCAGTCATGTCGTAATTGTAGTTCCACTGGTTTTTTATAATACTCATATATAGGAATGAAAAATTGAATACGAGCACATGGATTAACCCATTTAAAATATGATTCTTCACTTAATCTACAAGGTAAATATCCCCTCCAGTGATTTTTATTTTTTTATTTAGTCACAGAAAAGCCTAAAAATAGCACATTCTACTGTTTGTACCACCTAACTTGCATGATCACATTAGATTATGTGTATTGGCATTTAGCAGGCACTCTTATTCAGAGCAACTTAAACATAGGTTACAATTTTTACATGTTACCCATTTGTGCAGCTGAATATTGAGACTGAGACAGTTCTGGTTAAGTACATTGCCTGATGATACATCAGCAGTGCCACAGTGGGGAATCAAACCAACAGCCTTTTTGGTTATGAGGCCTGCTCATTACCACTAGCTACACTGCCACCCTGATGACTCAGGTGAAAATTCAGAGAGTTTAAAGTTAAAATACATTGACAGTAGTCATTGCTGGGGTAGGTTGTAGGAGTACGAATTATCATGCATCAGCTTCAATATTCATTCCAAAAAAGTAATCATTTTTAAATTCTCATACAGAGGTATGTTGGCAGTGGTGTGCAGGCCAGTATGAGAAGTCCTTCAAATGGAACAGATATTGAATAGAATTGAGTTGTACTTAAATATATTTACCTCCTGCAAGGTCTGGATCTGACTCAGCAAAAACTGTAAGTTGGCAAGATCACTATTAAGCAAGGAGTGACATATACGTCTGTAATACAATGTTTTGGATTTTTGTTTCTACAAAACAACAAAAAAACAGATGAGTATGGCAACAAGGAGGATGATCTCAACAATGACTTATGACTAAGTAATTCCTGCAATTTTATGTATGGTTACAGTTAAATGGTCAAAGGTTCCATCCATCTTTGTAATGACAAAACATATTTTGAAGGCTAACTTCACAGGGTAATGGCAAGGAAAATTAATATGGCAGAGGCTCATTTGGCTCACATCCCAAAAGCTGCTTTGTGTGTCAGTGTTAGGAATTAATGCATGAAGCAAGTTCTGATATAAAATACAATATAATACACAATAGAAAACTTTTATACAGTGCAGTCCACTGTAGAGGAGGAATTCATTTTAGTAATCTCTTGCCCAGGGTTATACTTTCTTCTTTCAACTTTGCTATTCAAATGACAGCAATTGTGACAATTCCTTCCCTGTACCATCTCATTTAAATGAATGAAAATTGCTTTTTTCACTACTCATCAGGTTTTATATTTCTGAAACACTGTTTTCAAATGGTTTCCTAATCCTGCAGTGTGATACCTTTCTCATCCATATATCCCATGGTTTAGTATAATTTTTTTTTTATGCCTGCGTGACAATGCAGATAGCTTTAAATGATTTATGAGTTTTGTGGTATTAGTTCTTTTAGGCAACAGTGGGTAAATTATTAGCAAACTAACTAAATGTTAGATGTATCATATTTTTGTAGATTACTAGACTTTGTAGATTATTGTAGATTACTGTCTATGTTGTAGTTAAATGCTTGGTGAGTTCTTCAGTCTGTTGTTATAAGCAACAAACAGTGAAGTTCACCTGACTGACACATTTATATTCATGTTTGTAATATGTTTGCAGTCTTCACATAAAAGGCTTTTAGAACCAAAAGCTAAAAGTACAAACATTTTGTTTCTTGAAACTTAACATGTAGTTTCCCTTCAGAAGTGGTTGTGAAATCAGGAGGTACATTGTCACCAATGCATCACTTAAAACCTCCCCAACAGGCTTAACTGGCAGCAGTGAAGGAATGCAGTGGGAACTCAGTATGTGGGTCCCATTGCATGCCACAGGAAGTTACAGCTGAAGAGTGACCGCTACTGCATGTAAACAGCATGCTGAAAACATATAAACACTGCTCTAGTGGTGGGGCACAAGACAGCATAGACAATCCTGTAATTGGTGTTCCCGCCTGGAGTAGGGCTCTGGCATAGGGGACCAATGAGAGGAATTCGTAGGTCCTCAGCCCACGCACGCCCCAATGCTCACCCGGGTGCGGATCCCCTGAGGGTCCTCTAAACCTCCGCTAACGCACGAGCCCAGCCAGAGCAAAAACGTGACACTCTGGTGTGCAGTACAGTTGTTTTGATGTGCGAAATCCCAGCGGACCTCATTGCCAGAGAGCTTGCTTACTGTACAGCCCTTCAGGATAACGGAGACGGCACAGAAGCTCTTTCTGAAGAGGTAGGTGAGGGAGAGAAGAAAGACAAGGCCTGGTATGTTGGCTGTCCACACAGCTCCATAGGGTCACGGTAGCAAGACTCATCTGTCCTCCTCAGCTGCTAGATTAAAGGAGACCTAGGACATGCAAACAGCTCTGTGTCAGATTCCTGCTGGTACCTAAAGTAAAGCAAAGAGGACATGTTGCACAGTTCTATGAGAACACCGCATTAACTGTGAGTGCTGTGTTAGTGGCAAAGGAGAGAAGTGCGGGACAGCACAAGCACGAGAAGTGAGAATAGAGCAGAATACTCATTTCACAATTACTGCTAACAGCGGGGCTACGGAAAGGTGCAGAAGCAATAAATGCCCTGCAGCATTGCGAGGGAGCAGGAGAGGAAAACCGCTCACACCGCTCGACTGTAACACTCCAGGGAGGAAGGAGAGCCGGACAGCTAGCTCACTCAGCAGAACCGAAAACACAGAGAAGCAAAAGGCTCTGGCCTTTTACCCAGCATGCTCGCATTAGAAAAAAAATAGCTCTGGAGTTGGTAGGAGCACGAGCGGGCTATCTCACTCAAAGTGTGACAGTGAAAAAGGGGACCCTGAAATTGCTTAACTGAGGAGATAATTGCTCCTAAGGGAATACTGATCTCCTGGCTGGGCTAGAGGGAAGAGCCTCCAAGAAGCAAAGATGAAAGTGAATCCTAGGTAAGCTCCTGTTAGGAGCTTAATGGCCGGTAGGGTCTGTGGCAAAGAATAGACGAAGCTGAGTCCTAGGGGATTCGAAATGCAAGACAACCTTTACAATGTCACAGAAAGCAAACTCTGTAACGCAGTGTAAATTGTAAAGTGCTCAGTATGTAACTGCACATGCGTGGTGTAGCTGCTGTCTCTTACAGATTTCTCTTGAGTCCATTTTTCCTACAGTATAGTCTACTCCTCTGGAAATATCCACTTTGTTAGAATATTAAGAATTCTGAATTATAATGAACTGAATAGCATCGATACCTATTCTGTTGGGAGTAAGAGATGAGAAGCAGTGAGGGTCCACAGCAGTTGTTTGTTTATAATCATAATCAGTTATGGTGGCATGTTGGGAGGTCCCTTGTGACTTGTTAAAGCATAACCATAAGTAATTTATTCCATTTCCTCTCACATGCTTTGTCCTCAGCTGACCATCAGCATAAGCGACAGCTTTCAGAAATATTTGCTAATCCGTTTTAGTGGGAATTGGCTTTGAGGCATGGTTAAATTTCGCTCCCTCCAAATTTGACGTGACACAGAGAAGGGTCATCCCCTCATGTGAAGACTGAGGGGCTGATGGAGACAAAGCTGCAATTTAGGTTGAACAGAGAGCCTCAGATTCAGCCTTAGAGATGCTCGAGTGATCATATCTTTGTACTGAAAGGACTGTGCAAGTCTGTGACTCTGCTAATACAGTTGGGGTGCTGTTATGGCACAGCGTGAATAATTCTAGAATGTGTTATTGTTATTGGAGCTCAAGTATCTGTAGAGTCACCAGCTGAATAAATGATGACTGTATCATACAAATAATAAGACTAATAAAGGCTACACAACATACACTTTAGTCCTTATTTAAACACCAGCGAGAGCCACTGCTCTTTCATTCACCTCTTGGGAATGTGGCAAAGCGAAAGGAAGGCACAGAAATAATTGCTGTTGATTTCCTATTTATAATTTCTGCTCAGGAGAATTTTTGATAGCTCATAATTTACTGAGCATTTTGATCTTGTTTATGTAGACCTAAGCATTAGATGATTACAATGTCTTATTCTGAATCGTCCTCTTTTGTTACAGGCAAATATTTGAAAATGGAAGGGGGGAAATATGTTTAATGATAAAAATTCTGTTGAATCCACAGGGGGAAAGAGCTGCTGAAAGTTGAACGGTCTTTCTCCTTCATTATCATGCCATCACATAAAATCTGTTTTTGTAAGGGATTTTCCCTAAGTAACTTAAGTAGCCCAGAGGCTTTAATGTAATGAGATATCCCGTCATTTGCATACAAGAGACCATTCCCCCTCGACACACAACATTTAAGTGATTGAGCTTCCACAAACATTGTGACATTAATGGAACAGAAATGTATGTGCCTGATGCCTGTTAATGCCTTTGCATTTGAGAAAGACTGATTGGCTTTCCTTCAGGGAGGCAACCAACAAAGCATCATACTTTATACCATTATATATGCACATTCCCTCGATACCATAATGTGTATTTTACATGGTGCTTGCATTTTTTGATGTAGTCTTGACAGTAGGTGTGAGATAAGAAATACTATATCCTTTCATAGTTCTACCCAGATAATACTGGGATCTGAGTGGCCTTTTATGCTTGTAATTTTGACATCATTGAAGCTTAAAGAATAGCATAATTTAGCCAAAGGGTACACACAATACAAGACAGTGTATTGGTGACAATTTAAACAATTATCTAATTACCATTAGTATCACAGTATGTTCAGTTATATAATAAGCATTACAAGAATATTGCATCTTGTGTTGTGATCTTTTGAAGATTTTGTTTTTGTATCTGTATATATGTGATATATTTGGGGGGTCAATTGCTCAGTTTTTTTTTCTTCTAGTTGATAGGTTTGCATGCATTTACATGCATTTGAGAATTTTAAACACTGTTTATTGGAGGCATTAAGAAACACAAAAGGGGTGATTCATAAATGCCCCTGGTAATTCATTTATAAACATGCATCACTAGGGCCCTTTTACCATTACCATGACCACAGGTATTGCCATCAGAACCACCCACTGTTACTATTTGCATGTCATAAGGTGAATCATAATTCATAAAACAAAAAGATAAAAATACTATCTGCATTTCACAAGATGAGTCTGTTTTTAATGCTATTATGTTAGTGCCATTTCAGGTATCTGTCAGAATGTGTATTTTTGTGCAGCTCCATTGAAAATGTGGTTAATCAATTACATGGTGCTTTCTAGTTGTGAATCATGTTGCTTAGAAGGTTTTTTTAGGATCCATATTGTTTCACGACATATAAAGATTCTACCACACTTAATGTAGTTCTTAATGTAGTTTTTCATTAGTTTTCCCAAACAGATATACTTGTACACATGCAGTAACCATACAGTAAATACATGCATGCATACATACATACATGTCTCCAGGGGCGGCTGGTATAAATGGGCTAACAGGGCTAAGCCCTCCCTATCTTTTACAATAAAGATGAGAAAATTATTGTTACAATGATTCAACTGACTGATTCACCTTTTTACATTGTTGCTGGATATTTTTTCTTCGGATTATACCTCAAAGAACGGCAAACGCTGCTTGTGACTAACCACTATTAGGAACGCAACGCAAATAGCCATCACAGCCCCCATGACATCGGCAGAGTCAGAGAGGTGTTTCAGTACACTTAAGAGGATCAAATCATTTCTCCGAAGTACTATGGGACAGGATAGGCTGAACGCACTGGCTATGCTGTCTATTGAGCGGGACTTCATCCAAAAATCACCAGACTTCAATGACATGGTGATTAACCTGTTTGCGTCCCAGAAAGGTCGTCGATGTAAGCTTGCCTTCAAATAAGGTCGGCCCAAGCCTATAGACCTCTTAAAAGACCATCACACACATTTCCTTTAGCTTTCCTGTCTACATATTGCCTGTCTCTCTTCTATAATGACCGTTATTTTGCTGTGGTTACCAAATAGTTTTATTTGGGACATGATGTTTGACACAATGTGTTGCAAAACGGTTGTGATAAAAACAGTTGCAGTATCTGTTGGCAGTCGTTACAGTTGGAACACGTTTTGTAGTGCATCCCTAGACGGACCCTTTTCTGACATTGTAGGCTACATGATAGAGCATTCTGTTCTGTCATGTAGCCTATCATTCCATCATTCTTGCATATTTTGTTTTTCTTAAAAATGGCATGTGCTAATGTGTACAGAGAAACATAGTCAAATGGTGTGTGTTTGTGTGTGTGTGTGTGTGTGTGTGAGAGAGAGAGAGAAGGAAAAAGACATATACAGAGAGGGTTTTTTGGCATCAGGCCATTCTTGTGGGTACTTCTCTATAGTGTTGTTGCAGAGCACTTGCTATAACAAGGTATATGGTGTTGTTGCTGTAACTTGGTATCTCAGATGTGATGCTGCTGTTGCTGCAGTGTGAACTATTGATGGGTATAATGCATTTGTTAGCCCACCCACCCAATATCACCACCAGCTGTCACTGCATATCTCTGAAACAAAAAGGTCATGTTGACCAGCCCTGTTCTTAGAATATCATTCTTTATTTTCACAGGAGCACAAGAGTCTGAGAAATGAGTTGGTGCACTTATCCATGACACGAAATAAAAAGAACAGATCCAGTAGCCAGTGCAGGTTCTCTAATTGAGTTACCATTTCAACTCTCTGTTCCAGGCGTGGAGGGCCAGTCTGTGGAGATCTCCAATACTGTGGATATAAGGGGGGAGTTCAACCGTGAAATTGCAATGAGGATAACATCAGACCTGAACACCAGCGATCGATTCTTCACAGACCTCAACGGTTTCCAGGTAGGCGACCGTCCTGGATCTCGCCGTCTCTCTCACTTTACTGTTTGATTTCCAACTCTTTTTTTTTTACCTCCCCCTCCTCGGGTTGTGAAAAAGGGATGCTGTCATGTTGCACTCTGAGCAAAGGAAACAAAAGCTATATACAGCTGTGCTGGATTCGAGGGTGAGAAGTTATTCTGCTTTGGCTTGAGCCAAACAGATGTAGCATGTCCAGTGCTGAACATTTTTCAACAGCGGTGTGACTCAAGTAGCACTTAATCAATAGGTGCCTGATAGAGCAAACAATTTTTTCTTTCTTTTTTGGATTTTAGTGGATGTGTAGACTTGTGTAATTAACCATATACAGTTGTCCATTGTGTTGCATAGTATGATACTGATTAATGCAGTTATTGATTAAGGTGTGTGTTCTGATGAATTCTACGTTTACAGTTATTGGTTTAAAAAAGAAATATTCCTACAAACTGACCTCCCAAAAATGGTATTAGTTATTAGTATAGCATTTTGGTTTCAGCATACACTTAAGTGAGTCAATGAAGGTCGAAAGAATACTGGTATGCATGTCAACAATTAGAAAACAATTAGCGTACCAGTAAGTCAGTATATATGAGATTCAGGTTCAATAAGGGGCATGCTGGGGGCTGTTGAATGTTCCAGCTATCTGCTAATGTAGTGAAACTCTTACTTGCAAAAATCAAAACATACTTTGTCAAATGATTATCATCATTATGTACTGTAACCAACTGAATTAATGTGGTGGCTTGTCAGAACACAAACGTGATGTAACCCTACATGAACAGTATGCAGAAAACATGCTAGAGATCAAAGTGTGGAAGCTGGAACCTGGTTAATATCACCTTGGTGGTGTGTCAGTACTGTGATTTAACACCCCAGGCATAGCGTCAAACGCTAGCGAGCAAGTTTGTCATAACTGTGCCAAAAATGTCTGCACTGCATTGAACGTAAAGCAGTCAGTAGTGCATACCTTTTTATAATAAGGTCAATGTTAACACAACGTTCACTTTTGATTTTGAGGCTCACTGAACTATTGCAGGTAAGATCAGATGTGTAAGTTACCACAAGATAGTGGTGTACTGTTATTATATGTTACTAGCTTTCTTTGGATGCTGCTGTTCTGAATCTCTGCCTAATTTTCCATCAGTGATTTTCAGGTCTTCAGATCTTTTTGAGAAAAAATTGCATGATAACCCCCAGAAAGCAGGCGTAGGGTCTATATAACTCAGAGTAGTCGAACTTACTAAATCCTGAGGAAAGGTAAAAATGTTGAATGCACATTTGCAATCCATAACTGGATTGGATAACTGAAACCCTTTTAAAATTACACCACACTTAATTACCCCCCTGCCCATTTGTTGTACACAGCAGAGGGGACATAAAGTAGGTTGCACTTTACTCTCACTTCAAACAATTGTTTTTGCTATCATGAAAGTAAGCTAAATATTTTCATTGATAAGGGCTTTTCTCCTCTGGATCGAGGCCTCCCTGAAGTATTTCCCTCCTCTTCTGTGTGTTTAGTTGCTTTGGAGAAGATTAGTTTTTCCAGAGTAGAAAACCCTGCTGCTTTATCAATATGTTTTTTTTTTTTTTACCTCTGCTGATTTCCCAAAGCTCCTAACATTTAAAATGCTGAAAATTGGATCCAATCCACAGTCCTTCAGCAAGGTTAAAAACAACATCAGAATTAATGCAAAGCAAAAGTCAGCCAAAAGTTGTGAAGATGTGATTTGCAAAGTAACCTTTAGCTGTGCCCTCTGTGTTGTGGAGAAGCAGACAGGTGAGAGATTTGTACTCCTCCTGCTGTGAAATTCACACCTGTGTATTTACTAGTCCCATGAGAGATACTGTTAGTGGGTTTACAATTGCTGAAAACAGAAGAACCTCTGCCAAATTGGCCTTAGTATATCAGTTGTCCATTTACTGAAAAATACATGGTAAGGGCTGGTAGCTAGTACATGCTGGCTTACACTTTGAAAAAGATGCATAAACATTCGAAGGTCAAAATGAATATTTTGCATAGCAGACACCTTTATCCAAAGCAACTTTTGCAGTTAAATATCATTCATTTATATAGCTGGATATTTGCTTAAACAATTTAAGTTAATTGCCTTATTCAAGTATGCAAGAGTAGTGCCCGACCTGGGAATCAGACCATCGATATTTTGAGGTTAGAAGCTCTGCTCCTCAGTATTAGGGCATACTGCTGCCCCATGATGATCATATGCATGAGGGCATTCATTGGCAGTACATTCTTGGAAATATATACAGCATTTTCGCATACATGGATGTACAAATGAACCTCGTTAATGTCACCTTACTTAGGGACCGATACAGACTTGAGTTACATGTGTGCAAACCCTGCCTAAGTGCTTCTGCAGAGAGTCACTCAACTCTGATGCTACTAATCACATTGAGACATGAGCTGCTTTAGCTCCTTTGTTGGAGATGCCCAGAATGAGGGGGATTGCCCCTGTTATCCAACATATGTGTATTCTGACACCACACTTGAGCCTGTTTTCTCTCTGCAACTCTTACATACACAAAAAGGTCAAGTAAGTAATGCACCACAGTGGTCACAGTAATCCTTTGTAACAACATTGTTCGAAAATATACAGGCAAAGCATAGTGAAAATAAACACAGAAAGCCAAGTTTCTGTTTTACAAGTTTTGACATTTGATAGAATTGTCAATAAAATTGTGAACAATTACTTGTAAGCACATAAGGCAGATGCAGTGCATCGTTGAGAGACAATCCATTGATTAATGGACGTTTGATTGTTAACTCAACCAGTGCGATTAAAGAATTTGCCTATCCTAAGGTAAGTGAAATGTTGGGAAGATCTCAGGCTTTCTCTGGGGGAAAAACTTAGCTAGGTAGAGAACACAAAAGGAAATAATCCTTAATTACATATGAAACTGCTTTTATTATTATACTCTTTTATCTCACTCTATAATGCCCTAGATTTAATGCTAAATTATTTCCTATGCACTGATCAAAACCATGTAAAATGTATTCCAATTCATAAATGGAGAAAAAGGTATTTAACAGACCAGTGGACTCCTTCAAGACATGTGTTGGTAACCCTCATAGCAAAAAAAACATAGTAAACTGTTGTCAGTGGAATTTTTTTCAGAAATGCAATTGTTGTAGTTAAATCAGTTGTTTATATATTATGAATTGACATAGTGTTGTATTTCTCATGTTGTCATACATATTGTATGATATGTCAAACACACTACACAGTATCCCAGTTAGGCATAGCCATAGGAGATATACAGAGTTCCTAGGAGACCAGCCTGTGAGCATCTGGGGTAATGCATTCTAATAGTGAATGGGGCATATCCCATACTGTGAAGAATGCCCTGTGCCCCAGGGATTCTCTCTGTAGTATGTGAGTTGTAAGATGTTCTACAGTGATTGTTTTGTACCTCTTCCCCACTGTTGGTTCTTGATTGCTATATTTATCTGAGCACACTTTAAGTACATCTAGGCTATTTCTCAGTAAATGAATCCCTAGTTCCCTGTACTGTTACTATTTTACATTTATGTATCCATAGGCAGTTTAAGATGATTAAAGTTTCCTGGCACAGATGAATAAGAGTTTGAACCCCAGGGAAAGTGTTTGGGCTCATGTACCAAGGACACACAGTAGATTTCCTTTACAAGGTTGATTAACATCCTACCATGCCCTTTCCGTGGGTTTATTTTCCTCAGAGAATAACGCCAGGTAGCCTTCTACATATTTGTAATGTACAATAAGAGGGAGGTTATTTACCCTCCTAAATTTATATTTCTATTATTGCTAACTACAGTACAATTTTAATTATCGTTGCTTCTGTTGCTTTTGTTGTTACTTTTATTACCATAAATTGAATCCTAAGGTGTCTGCTTTGAAGCCTCTTACACTATTTTTTTAATGGCATGGGTATTCACATTCAGAATAATTGACACAAACAATAAGCCAGAACTAAGAGGTGCGAAAAAAAGGAATTCCTTGTAGCCATAAGCTATTAAACATCAGAAACCAGAAGCCTGCACCCTTTGCACGTTTTTCTTGCTCCTGTAATTTGTGTACAGCTTCACATGTGAAGGTCGACCACACAATGAACAGAGTGAACATCATTTTCTCAAGGGGCTTATAGGGCAAAATCACAATAATTAGTACAAGTAACCTTTGCTAATGCAGCTTACAAAAAGGTATGAGCCACAGTGGCAGCCCGTGACTAAATGAAGCACTGTGTGTCATGATCAGCCATGCTCTTTATCTGATCAGAACATAACATGGCACATACATCTGTGCCTCACAGCTCTTCCTTCAGGGGCTGAGAACATAATGGTTGGGATCAGTGTACAAGAACATCTGAATTCTGAAGCTGGTGATATTGTCTTCGCTTTAGCTTCATTTGTGCTCTTTAAGAAGGAAAAACATGTTGATGTTTAGACAAAAGATTATATTTAAACTGCATCAAATATATACTTGTCAGTTCTTTACCTGAAAATGTCATTCAATGTGTATATTTAATTTTGGTGATTCCATGGTAAATATGAGGTTAGTAGCCCAAATATTGCTAATAAAAAGTTAACAGAGGTTTGTAGGTATTTTCATTATAAAAATTACACCAAAAAACTAATGATTTATTCAAAAAGAAGGGTACAAGGGTACAAGTTATTTGTAATAGTTTCATTTGTTGATTTTTGCCAGGTCACAACTGAATGATGACAATTTATGAACTCTGCAATTTCATAAATGTTTCCAGCAAAATCTCAGATGGACACGACTCCAAATCCACCCAGTAATCTTTGAAATTGATTGTATTTTTTTCAGGAAGACTGTAAGAACTATTTTAAAATCAATACTTTGGAAATAATACGTAAATAGCCCTTACAAGGTTGGTTCATGAATACATGGGACATTTGACCCAGCAATATCCATGGCTTTTATTTTCTCATGGCACATTCCTTTAAAAAAGGGCAGAACAGACGACTCTAAAACTCCTGGAGACAATCCAGCTTCAAGCCATGGCAAGAACAGAAGGACATCAATTAATCAACAGGCCCAGACGTGTGTTCTCCCGTATATGCGTCTCCCGGAACAGAAGAAAGGTTATTAACCCTAGCTGAAATCACGCTGACAGGGAATGCAACATGTTTTGTAAATTAAGGTGCCAAGAGGGGCTTTCGAGTTTCTCATTATCGACAGCATGCGCCAGGCCTATTGTGTCTCTGTGAGCGCGGCGCAGGGCATTGGAATTAGATCTGTAACCCTCCTGGTCTGCGGGTGTCACGGTCGCAGTCACTCCACAAAAGAAGGAGACAAAGCTGTCTGTGGCAAAGGGACGGGGTAATCACAGTGTAATACAACTACAGCCGAAAGATTGATCTCATAAAGTAGGATTGAAAGGCAGATAGGGGCTGACCAAGAGGAAGATCTCCACTATTCGCACTGAGGAGCTCGGGTAATTCATATGCTGCCGATCAGTAGCATAGATGTTGTGCTGCATCCTTAACCATCGGCATGCAGGACATCAGTGTCAATAAGGTGATTCAAGTCTGACTGTTAGTGCAGTTAAATGATTAATTGAAATAAATGATTTTCAATATGGTGAAATGCGATCTGTATATAAATTCATGCTTGAAACATATGTACAGTAGAATTATAATTCTACAGAGTATTTGTTTGGAGACAATTAGGTACAAGTAACACCCATAAACACAGCTGCCTGTGATGTGTTGGATGAGGGATTCGACGCCAAGTTATCTGTGCTGAGGAAGCAGTTTTGCTAATGGTGTACTTTGAAACCTGGTGGAATTGCATTGTTTGAAACAAAGGCCCACAGAAATGGCTCCATTACACCCACTCAATGGTGGAAAAGATTCTATAAAATGTGTCAGCAGTGAATTGAACTAAAATCAAATAGCTCTCCAGCGGTGGGCCTGTGCTCAACCCCAAACTGATTTCACTAATTAGTGTTTATGTGCACACTTTTTCTACATCATTTCACACAATAATGTGGAATTACAATCTTGTACAACTGGAAAAAATGTGGATCTGTGACTTTTTTCCCCCCTCCTTCTGAAGGCATTAGATTTGGAGGACAGATTTTCATTAGATAACTTTGGAGCTCTGCCAGGTCAAATCAGAGGTGTGTCCCTCCCACTAATCAAAAAAGTTCAATCGCGGTGCTGATGACGGGTCCCTCAGCGGACGAATAGAGACCTTCCCCGCAGGTTAAAAACAGCAGTTATCTGGCTGGCAGCATGTAATTAGATGACAGGTTGGATCTTTGATTAAATTCCAGCCCATGTTCCCACAGCAATCCAAATACATGTAGCGCATTTCACAATACAGAGGGTTCTCATCTGAACTAAAAATGATTTTGCATATGCCTTCAATCTCTTGAGTGGATCTACCACATTGGACAGTAATAACTTAAACCACAAGACTTTTACATATGGACTAGATAGTTAGCTTGATGCATTCCACACTAAAAATTCTCTGCTGTTACAGAAGCTAAAAGTGCTCTAATTTGCTGGTTCTTTATGAGCAGTCTTGAAGGGGCCTGGTCTAACACAGAACCAGTGCAGGAACACAGACACCACCCGAGCCCCATGTTACCAACCAAAATCTCATAGATGGAGGACAGAGAAAGTTTAGGAGATGAAAGTCTGTTTATAATAGAATGTCTGTGCTTAAACCATATGATCTATTCTCACCAGTGCTGAAGGTGCGTAGAACTGAACACCCTCTTCAGTATGCATTTCATGTGTACAACAACTCATGTACACAACATACATATTGTGTACATTAATTATGACAAACCATTTTACAGGGAACATCATTGTTGGCTCCTAGAATTAAAACTGTAAAAGGTGCAAATAATGTTTTACACCCTTGTGGTGTCTGTTGAAGTTGAGATTCATAGATTTGTAATGTGTATCCTCCAGAGAGTGAGAGAGTGAAATGTAGCCATACTGCATTTGACCTACAAGCACTGAATTGTGGTACAGAAAATGGCCATTGCCACTCACACAAGAAAGGACTGACACAAGAAAGCTTTCCGCTGCTAAAGAAAACTGAGTTTTTCTGCTTTTTTCCTTTCTTTTTAATAATTGAATTTAAGGATAACAGCAACATTTTTGTTCGTGTGCGTAATTTTGTTTAAAGGTCAAATGGATGAACAATAAGATCAATAGACCATGACAAACAGAAGTACAGTTCTATCAAAACACTGTGCCATGTAACAATCGTCTGTATCGTCTTTTA
Source organism: Megalops atlanticus (assembly GCA_019176425.1). NCBI lineage: Eukaryota > Metazoa > Chordata > Actinopteri > Elopiformes > Megalopidae > Megalops > Megalops atlanticus. The sequence continues at coordinate 24,914,957 of CM032880.1, forward strand.
TCATCGTTTATACAATGCCACTAGCAACTGTATGTGGGGGAAAGTTCAACTGCTGCTTTACTGTAGTGGAAAGGCAGCATACAAATGAAGTGTACTTAGTTGTAATAGTGGGCTAGAGTTTCCTTCCAGCACAAGGTCATTGCTGTGTTTACGGCGTATCTGTAATTATAAAGAAATTCCTTGTGTCTTCTGCTGTAGTAGTATTAATGGTTCAATTTAATGTCTGGCAGGGGACTGCTTAAACCTACTTAAGCTGTATCAAAATAGACTCTCAGATCTGTCGGGGTTGGTTTGAAGCTGGAGGTACACACATCTGATGGTTGGACAAAAAAGGCTGGACAGACCATAGCCTGTAGTCACCGTGGTGTGTCCCAAACATAGTCTGTATAGTCACCTGTCATTGATGCCCATTGTTCCTGATTCGATGTGTAGAATCGGCATCAGCCATCTTTGGGAGTGGTTATCAAAGGCTGATGGCAGACCCTGACCAACAATAGCATCAGAGCATCTTGACTGACCATCAGGAGTGTGTATCCCCAGCTTAAGAGACGGCACATTGTTTTAGTGGCAGCAACACTTGTTGCATCCTCATTAGTGCCATCAATAACAAAAACAAAAGGCAAACCTTTCAGCTTTACCCTTCTTCTGCAAATTCCTTACACTTGACCTCAAGGACCACAAGCCAAACCCCCTCATCTCACACATGACAGTCAACACATGAATATGAGTACTATACTGTGCACAGTCATGAGTGCTCACACCAAGTCCTGGGGTCTTGAATGCAAGCAAGTGGATTATGCACCTTGGTTGCAGTGTGGTCGGCATACGTTGAACATAGAACACTGCACTGTACAGCCATACCTCCCCCTATAACTGAATTTACACGGCCGTGTGTCACAAATACAAACGTGTGCCTCCAGGGCTGTGTTGTTCCGTTCGTTTGTGACTCACTGCAGGGTCGGCAGTGGCGGGGGGTGGGGGGTGCTCTGCATTACACACCTCTGGTCTGAAGTCATTTATGGCTTTTTTGGATGATAAGATCAATAAGCACGGGTAGGTAGCCTCTACAAAGGTTGCAACCCAGGTATGATTATGTTTTACCAATATCCGTGTCCAGAGAAAGCAATATTTTGAGGCCTGTATGTTCAAGTCAGCCTTCACAGATTGTTAGTTTTATTTTCAGTGCACTTTCAGCTGTGCTGTTGCAAGCAAGCTCATTTTTTGTATGGTATTTTATTGTTTAAATGGGACAGTGTTCTTTTAAAAGCAGGGTCAGATGACAAGTGTACAATGGCATTTCAGATGAAAAATGCCCTCATACCATTTTCACTGGCCGTTGTGTTCTCTAAATTCTATATTTATTAACTATATTTAGCCATCTCCCCTTAAAATGTATGACCACTGTTCCAAAGTTGAACCTATTCAATATTCAGCAGTTTGTTTCTGCTGGAACTAGAACCAGGCAGGACCAAAAAGCAAAAAGCTGTCAGGTTTCTAGTTTGTATTTCCTTTAACAACTCCATCTCCACATACTTCCAGGCTCAGTCCATCAAGGCAAATTGAGTAGTATCAGGCTTGTCAGGGGAGATTAAAAGGTATCAAATTTCTTTGACAGGGTGGCAGACAATTTTCTGATACACAGATGAGAATTGCCAAGTTACTGAAGTAGAACTGTTTCATCTTAGGCTATTAACAAAATGAACCATTTATCTTTCATCTGACCTGAGATTAGCAATCTTAAATGTATAATAACTTACAATTGTAATACAGATGTTAGATATAAAGCTTACTGTGGCCATTGTTGGATGTAGATGTCAGTAAAAGACCACCCTCTCTGTCCTTCAGCTGGCTCTAGCTTTGTAACAGGACTGAAGTAGCATGGGGCTTATTATGCTGCAAACTTACAGCTCAAGCTTATTGTTGCAACAGAGGGGGACAGCAGTGGATGGGTTCAAGTGTGTCATACCACATCTCCTGTGGCATTTCCTCGGGGTGGGGGGAAAAAAATCTACCACCAAACAGCACGGCAAATATCATGAGCTTGTGCTGGAAGCTGGAGCTGTGACTGACCCAGAGTCAGCAGTAAGAGCTTGTTTTAAAAGGCCACGCTGCCATAGTCTACCTGGGACAGATCATTCCAGTCCTTGTTATATCTGCTTCCTTGTTTGTCTGGGCAGCACCAAGGCTCAGCCCACAATCCCGAAGGGTCTGATTACTGGAGTTGTGTACCATTTTTCGCTTCACAAATGCTGCACGCATGAAATGGCCCAGATGACCGCTTGGCTTAGCTGGATGGGCGGAGAGAAAGCAATGCTTTTATCAGATATTTTTTGGTCAGTCATAGGAAGCAATGACTTCCAGTTTTTGTGTTGCACCAAAGGTTCAGTTGTTGTACCTTTGACAAAAATGCAGTGGAAAAGCGTCCAAATATTGGATGCATAGCTGCATCCTCTTTGCCTCCGTGCTGTTTAATTTGAAATTTGTGTCTCTTGTTACAAGGATTTTTGAAAGGACCAGCTTTTGTGTTAGTATTATGAATATCAGTTACAAACGTGCAAATGAGACAGAAAATGAATGAACAAGTGATGAGGAGAAATATACCATTTATCATTGGGGGTCGCAGAGAAAAAGTACATGTTAAAGATAAATGTATTGACAATATTTGTTTTAGGTAACTTTGTAACATGTAATTTTTCAAACTAACCATGATAACATTGTGAGACCTTTTCTGTTTGAATTTTTCTTCTTTTTAGCAGCACCATCCATTTGAAATAAAAAAGTGAATGGTGAGGGATAATCCCCCCTAAAGATGAGATTGTTAAATGCGCAAACACGAAAAAAGAATAACAGGATTAGTTACAGTGTCTATAGGAAGACATGCTTCGGAGCCAATGTTGGTGCCAATCTGATTTGCTGCTAAGTCTCTGGAAAGAGTCTATTTCTCCAAAACACTCATTTGCAAGTTGTTGGCTTTCTGGACTTGCTTTGAAGGATTAGAGGAGCTTTGCTGTAATCAATGTTAATTAGTTTCTTTCAGAAGAAAATATGTTGTATCATGCAAATGTGAGGAACTTCAGATCTGAACCTCACAGCTTTTTCCTTATTACTCAACCCCGCACCGGTCGGTTGGATTAAGTTGTTTACCAACTTAAAGTTAGCATTAGAACCACCTGGCTCTGATGTTTTGTTTGTGCTGTTAAAGACACAGCTGCATCTGATTTGTGATTTGCAGATACAGCCCAGAAGGACGATGGCAAAGCTGCCTCTTCAGGCAAACTTCTACCCGATGACCACGATGGCATACATCCAGGATGCCCGTGTCCGGCTGACCCTGCTCTCCGCCCAGTCTCTGGGAGTAGCCAGCCTGAAAAGTGGTAAGTGCAGGCTTACTGATGGCCACACAACAAGGGTGTGGCAGCTAATAAACTGAAAAGTGTACATGGTCTAATAAGATTATTTGGTCTAATTTCAATTAAACTGACTTTAAACCAGGTTGGAATGATCGAATAGGATATGAAAAGTGGCTGATGCTGTTTTTGATGTTCTACAAAGGCAAATAACTATTATTTTAGAGATATTACTTGGTAAGTGTTGAAATGTCTACTCGCTCTCCCAGGTTGCCATTTTCCTCATCACGAACAGAAAGTGCGTCCTCTGAAATGATTTTCCAGCTTCCTGCCAACAGACAAAGAGCATCTGGTTAACAGAGTTTACCTAAAGGCACTATGTAAAGGCAGTCTGTTCATTAATTAATTCGTTCATTCTGACTGTTAGAACTGACAGGGACTTGTGGATCTTTCTTTGGATAAGTAAAACCATTTGGTTTGACTTTGTAGTTTTCTGTTGCCTTTTACACAGTATATTATTATATTAATGTGTGGCCTGGGTTTGGCTGTTTCATTTTTTAAAAATTCAATTCAGAACAGCAGTCCTTCTAGCTTGGAATTCTTGAACAGTTAGGCTCAGTACCTGACTTTGTAATGAATCTAAATTGTGTTTGCCAGCCATTCTTTTCTTTCACTCTATTTTTCAAGTGAACTGCTATATATTTTTTTCCGCTTATTGTTTGTCCTAATACTGTATATTATGTGTGATTTGATTTTTGGTTTCTTTCATAGAACACATGCCGGCTGCAGACCAGGCACTGTGTGCAGCAGCTGTTCAGTAATTGTTTGTTCCACAGTTTAAAGAAGCAGTGATACATTCTTCTTGTGTATAAAACAGTGACCAAACCAAATGAAACACAGATTTATCCATATGCTTGCATATGTGAAGGACTACATTACTGGTCTTCAGTGAGTTGCCTTAATTCAAGTCAGTCCTGAGTTTCCCAAAATCAACCTTGTACCAGTACAGATGCAGTGATTAAGGACCATAGGACAGTGGTAGCTCCATTTATTGAAAGGAATATTTGATTGGTCAATCCTGAATGTGCTATTACTCCCTTGTGATTCAGTTTGATGTATTTTGTATTTAATGTATTAATTTTGCTAGTTTGAAATGGATGTATACACTTCAGTGCATAGTTTATCTTAGTGTCTATCATAGTGCATCTGTTACTTAATATTTGCTTCTTAGGTACATTTCATTTAGTAATGTAGCTTTCTGAAGTGGAAATGCACACCATTAGTTTGAAATATTAAAGCATTTTCATAACATGTTTATCCAAAGGAAAATCAAAAAAGGGTAAATTCAATCAAATACTGGAGTGAGATGATACTGACAGCAGGATATATAATCTCCTGTGGTCGAAGAAGGTTTTATATGGTTTGGATTAATTTCTTTTTGATTTTTTGAGTTAATTGCTTTGAATGAATTAATTGCTCATTTCCATTTTACCTATTGGCTTGTATTGCCCAGGGGCAGTTTCCTGAAATTTAAGTTCAACATTTCTGGTGTTGAGCAAAGATTGATAATGAACAGAATGAGACAAGAAGGTTCTAACTGTTAAACAGCCTATAAGATTATCTTCAAAAAATAACTGTAAAAGCATGATCTAATTTGACATAAACTATTTAATATTTCTCTTGGCAATCTTTGCTTAAGCTCTAGCAATATATCACTTGCAAAACTAACTAGAACAAGGTGTTAAACATTTCAATTCAATTCATTATTCTTCAGTTTTGACATCTTATATCCTATGACTCCTAAACTCCTATATCATAAACTACATACAACGTCTGTGTGTCTCTGTCTTCTTAAAAAGCAATATGGTCTTTTTTCATATTTTTTCCCAAAACACTGTGATTGCACAAGTGAAGAGGCATCTGTTTTTTGATTGCACCACTATTTGGAAATGGCTGTTTTATGAAACTTAAACTCTATCTTTGATATTGTTATCACCGCCTTTCAGCTGAGACAGAAAGCAATAGGGTCCTTGCAGTCTTCAACTTGAGACTCTGAAGTTCAGTTACTTCCAAAGATGCCAGTCACTACTCCCCTTATTGTTGATGTATTCAGTTCTGCTGAGATCTCTTGACATATGCATAGCTGAGCACAAAAATGATAATTCTGTTAGTGGGATGGTTTCAGGGCAGTTGAAAAGGTTTTCCTTGTCTAGTTTGAATATTTTATTGTTTATGAAGGACACAAAAAACACAATAAGGTTCAATGTTCAAGGTTCAGTTGTTTTTATTTTGGGGAAACTCACCACATATTATTCAAGAATGAGCTTTTGTCCTTTATATGCAGTTATGGTATTTTTATCACCATTTTCACTTAATTACTTGTGTGTTTACAGTATATTGAATCATTACTCACAATTTAAAAAACAGTGACTTAGAATGACCAGTATAGTAAGGCAACCAGTATGCAAGGCAGCATTTATAACCTTTATATATACATCATTTGCATTACTAGGCATATTATTATTATTAGTGAAGCATGACATTTATCATTTATTAGACACTCAATAAAATGTGTGTAACTTCGGAGCGTGGACACCCATTATAGTAAACAGAAGGAGCGACATACTGCATTTGAAATTTGTGGTGAATTTCCCTTTTAAGTCTTATGTCCTGGTAACAGCATTACGGAAGTGACTGTATCTGGCAGAACACCAGTAATGAAGTGCACCTTCCTCACCCCTCCCCCCTCAGGGCATCTGGAGGTCATCATGGATCGGCGACTCATGCAAGATGATAATCGCGGACTGGGTCAGGGCGTCCAGGACAACAAGATCACAGCAAACTCATTCCGCCTCCTTCTGGAGAGGAGGAATCATCTGGATGAGGTAATTTCCATGGCGGTGCTACCAGCCCTAGGCAAACTAAAGCAGAAAATTAAGGCTAGAACTACAATGGGTAACCCCTGAGGTGCAAATGACATCATTAATGCATCATGCATAACACATCATTATTAAATGATGTAATAAAAATTAAAGCGCAATAATTAGTTAGCAGGATTTTCAAATCTATAAGAAACTGTGCAATAGCATACAGTAATATTGAAAGGGTTTTATTGCTGTTTATATTTAGTGTGTCATGATTGCTTTGGTACCCAACTAAAACCAGTGCCTTTTACATGGTCTTGTATAAATTATTATGTTGGCAAGATACAGAACATATTAAATTTTTGGATTTTTCTCATTAAGTGTTATAAATAGAATTTAGTTTGATTTTTGGGCGAACAATTTTTCAGGTAATTAATTGCACTTAGTCTAGGTTGGCACAGGTTTGTGTTCATACTGAAAAATACCACATGCACATCTCTTGCCATCTCATTGCAGTGTCCTGATGCTGCTTCTCTGTTCTCTCTTCCAAACAATTATCCGAATGATATTTTATCCTTGTTAAGGCAGAAACCATTTAATTATGAACTATGAATTATGCAAACTCTCTTGATTTTTCTGTGTGCATCAGTGGAAAACCTTCAATAGCAGGAAACAATTTAGGATGCATCTGATTAACAAGTATTGTTTCGTGTTATGGATAGGTTGCCTATTGTTTCTGCTTCATACAAGTCAATGAAAGAAATTTGAAAATAAATGAGAATGAAGTTAAAATGAAAAGAAAAGCCTAACATGGATTCAGTCCTACTGCACAGCCTCTGTGCTCATCTGTGAATGAGGAATCTAAGCAAGTTTTTTTTTTGGTTGTGCAACTTTTTAAATTAGTTTTAGCAATTGCCAAACTCATAGTGTGTAACTTGAGGAACAAATGTTTTATTTTACTTTACAGAAAATTGCAAGTGTTGTAGGAATTAATCCAGGCCTGATATCTTTGTTTTGTCAGTCAAAGAACACTGCAAACAAACTTATTGGCAGACCATAGCAGCAGTTTCTCATGCAAAAAAAAGAAAAAGTTGTTCCATAACACAGCATCAACAAAAATGATGCAGCTCAGACGCACTGTTACTGTTGTTGGTATTTTCAACAATAGCATTCTCCTTGTGCAGAAGTCTGTTTGTTGTAGTAAAAAAAAGTTTGTTTTTTTTTTTTGCTGAGGTAGAGGGCCTGCTTTTTAATTTGGTTTTCTATTGTTTCCCAGAAGGAAAAAAGCCAGCCTTTGAGCTACCCATCACTACTGAGCCACATCTCTTCGATGTACTTGAACCACCCTCTCATTCCCATGGCCGTCAGCCTGGACTTCGAGTCTTTCTCGCTGTCACCCTTCAGCCCGCTCAAACTGTCGTTCCCCTGTGACATTCACATGGTCAACCTGCGCACCATTCAGGCCAAGGTAAGGCTGAGCACTTCGCTGGAGTGCGCCTCTCTTCCCTTCAAGTGCTGTAGCTGAACAGAAGTCATGTGTCCCCGTGGAACTTCAGCTTCACACATGACAAAGCTCTAAACCTTTTCCAGTGAGGCAAAGTTCAGAAAACATCTTTATTGAAGATGTTACAGGCTCAGTTGGAATAGAACTCAGGGAACTTTCAAGCTCCCTTAAAGATATTTCCTTCACATGGTTCCTGACTTATGTGATGTAACTGGTACGCACGTACCCTGCATCAAACAGGAAAGTCAGTCTCATTTATATCCCTATCGCTGTCTGTGACACTGACACAGATGTAATCCTGATGACATACGTGTCAATCGTAGCAGTATTTGTTTCGGGTGCTGAATAATTCAGCAGTTAGAAAAGATGAGGCGCGGAGACGGAGGTGCGGGAGAGCAAACTGCAGCGCTCTCCCGCGCTTCAGATATCCCCGCCGGCACTGATGACGTCGTCGTCACTTGGCTCATTTCCACTCTGATTGATGCACCGTCCTCTCATCCTCAAGAATTCTCTCTAATTACTGGGAGGGGGGCGGCTGGGAGGGGGGTGAATACGCGTGCCAATTTGCTCAATTATTAATTAAAAGGATCCACTTGGATGTCAAGTGCAGCCGGAGTGGCTCATTCCACAGGGGGGCCCGCAGATGAGATCGGTTATAGAACCAAACCCCAGAAGAGGAATTTGCATGACAGAGACAAACGTTTAGGAGGAGCGCTTTTTTTTTCTTCTAAATATCCACGGACACTTCTGCTCAAGGACGCCCAATGTGAGAGCAGACAGGCCATAAGCCAGTATAAAACATACAGGCATTTTTCAGCTGTTATCGCATTACTGGACGCGCAAGTAAGCATTAATTATTTTTATTACTTATTATTTATTCATTTATCATGGATCTTGGGCAGCTTGCAATTAAAACATTCATGCCATGTCAAGCTATGCATCACACCCAGTGTAGCCACAGGCTAGTTTGTGTTGGTAGTCCAACATATGCTGCGCCAATAACTGTATAGGTTTTTATCGCTGACTTCATGGACTTAATTGGGATAATTTCATTTACATTTACATTTATTCATTTGGCGGATGCTTTTATCCAAAGCGACTTAAAAGTGAGGCAGAGTACAATACAAGCAAATAGGCATTTACTTTGCCATAGTCTTATTTTGTACCAACATGTAGCCTTTCTATTTTCATTTCTTTCAGAACATGGTGGTTGATGTATATTAATCATTATAGCCACCCACACAACATGCAGGTGGCAGCAGGTCTTAGTCATACATATTTTTTCCTTTTTTTTATTTTATGTAATTTGTGCAACCTACTGTAGTTTGCACGGTCTTGTAAAGATGGGTGTGAGTACTCAAAGTAGTACAGGTTCTTGAAAAATGGTGCTTGAGTGCTGTATGCCAATTATATAGGTCAGCAAATCAAAAAATGACTTTCTTTTACCTATCTGTTTAAATACCCTCACTGTTCAAAAACTAATGTCTTATACTGCACTTTAACAAGACCAAGCATATCTGAACCTGTTAATTGTTTTAACAAGTTTTCTTGCCAGCAACAATAGTCTAATGTGGTTTGATGGTTATTGTCTAACAAGTCTGCAATTTACTAAATCAATTCATGCCTCAGTTGTCTGATGATTAATTTGTGATTTGTTCACTTTGTTCATTCACCACTGGGGTGTACAATAGATCCAGTGTGTCCCACTACTGTAGAAATGATTAGTGTCTAAAATATGCCACCACATTCCCATAGATATGAAGACATTCTTGCCATCTAAGGCTATATCTGAAATGAAAAACTACTTTTTTTCTATGCATTGAATAATTGAATAGTTGTGTTATCTGACTCCACAGGTTGCCAATAGCCATGTGGAAACTGAATGAGCTGGGAAGCTTATTATGTTCCCAGTTAGCAGTCAGTAGTGAATTCCTTCATCTGTAGTACTTTGTATTCCCACAGTGTATAGTATAGGGGCTTGAAAAAAGCACAACTAACATTACATTACAATCTGTTTAACTGATGTTCCTATCTGACACAGTTCATCACCATCTTGGGCATGGGGATTATCAGTATACCATTATCATTGCAGTCTACAATCAGAGTATTTAGAATAAAAAGATCAGGATTACAGTTTAGTAGACTGGTACCTATGCTAACCCACAGCCACCTGTCATGAACTGAATGAGGTGTGTGCTTTTCTTCACTTAAAATATAGCAAATCGTGTTCATGTCACTGAAGCAGCTGATTCAGTCACTTAAATGTAGATTGTAAATTGAAGCCTTATGAATCATCCGATTCAAATATCAGAATCTTGTTTGTCAGTAATATCATCATAATTTTCACTCTTGACTATTTCAGCATTACAAATGCTCAAAACAGTCATCCCATCTCTCTGCTTTTGATCATTAGAGCCATCCACAACTATACAAACCACTGACTCATTTTGTCTATAGTAGTTTTTTTTTTTTTTTTTCACAGCAGTTATCTCTGTGGGTCAATTAATTAGCACAGCATCCAGCAGGTAGTAGTGGAACATTGGTGGAGGAACAAACATTTATTGATGGTATAAATAATATTTTGGCATAAGAATGTACAAACAGAGCCTTTAATATTTTGTTTATTTATTCATTTTTACAGACCACATCCCTGATAATTCCATTTGTTCTAGATTTATCACCTTATCGTTTCTTGATGTGCCATGGAAAGATTGCTCCCTTGCATTTTTGTTTATGCCTTTATCTGCTCATTGCAGACTTAAGCTGCTGCATTCCAGGCGGAGGGGACTGTGTTGTTGTGTCCCTGATTTTGGAGAAGGGTATCATTGTGAATTATGTCATTCACTGGCCCAGCATTCATCAAAATAATACTTTTCAAAAGTTTTAACTTTTCTGTGCCACATGCTATAACACATTAATTTTGTGTTTGCTGAAAAAGGAATTGATTTCATGCATGGCTGATGGCGAATTTACGAGGTTCCTGGCATCTCTCCAGCGTGTGTGCCCTTTTCAGATAGTTCTCTGAAAGAGCATCTACTTAAAGACAATTCTGCATTCAGCACCAGCAGCAAAAAATATCTGAAACTTACACCAGTTTGTATCAAGCATAATGAATCCATCTGGTCTCTTTTTATTATCACTATTAGCTGAATCTGAATAGCCAGTCCCTCAACAATAGAAGCTATTAGCAGCAAAGAGCTCTTCTTGGGTTCAGGAGATAATGGTTTCTCCATCTCCTCCACTGGGGTTGCCAAACAATGAAGCCCATTTTCACACAACGCCATTGTTGAAGCTATGTGTGGCGACCCGGTCTGCACCGTTGTTTCCTTTCTCCGACATTAAAAAAAAGATGGATATTGAAAACGGGGGACTTTGGAGGAGCTCTCAGGGGCTGAATGTTGCTTCATTGGGTTTACTTTATTGAACTGCAGTAACCTTTTTTCCCTGGTGTCCTCCGCACAGCTTGGCTCACGGCGAGAATGGGCTCGCAGTGCAGCTGAGTTGTGAAAAGAGTGAGGCTTTCAAAGTGTGCCAGTGTTTAAGGTGGTGTGTATAGGTGGGGGGAGCGGGGTGGGGGGAGGAGACAGTGGCGCGTTCATGGACGACTGAACCGTTTGTCATTGCTCCTCTCACAGGAGGGGGCAGGCCCGTCAGAGGAAGCGGCCTTGATCCTGCACAGAAGAGGGTTTGACTGTGAGTTCTCCAACAGGAACACTGGGCTACTGTGTTCAACCACACGGGGCAAGGTAAAGCCACGCACACGCCACACACAACAAATCAATGTGAAGCCATTCAATGTCATACTGTGTGTTTTTCTTCATTCCTCCAGTTAATATATGATAAACTTATTCAGCAGATTTAGTTTACACTACTTTAATTTTCTTATCTTTCATGGTAACATTTTAAGGCCAGGAAACTGGAGAAAGTCATAAGATACGATGGACCTGTGTCAGGTGGAATTTGGACCCATAGCCTACTGATTATGAATAATCAAGCCCACACTGCCAAGCCCTCATTACACGTGGTTCTGCTTTATTCCACCCTAGAATTCTTGATTAAATTTTGATATGTCTTCATGGAAGCACGCTCAATATAATGCAAGATGCACGTATTACTTACTAGTATACGTGCGAGTGAAATGAAAAAATTCAGATACAGTTGACACAGAACACTTTTGACAATTATGTCTACAATTATGACAATTATGTCTACAGTTTTTGAATCTATTTGTTACATCAGGTAATTAACAATATTTAGCGTTACAGAACATTCCATGCAGTGACATGTAGCATAAATCTCCTCAAATTATTTCCAAAGTAATTTCTTTGAGGGAAAAGAACATGGTTATTGGTTTCTCCACTTGCATGTGTTACTTTGTCACTTTGAGACACACAGTGTTGTGGAGATATTTGTCCCAAGAATTGCAAATATAATTGCTAAATTCCTTTGCCCACTGTCAAGTACAAAGCATTGTTTGTCGAGGTCACCCTTAATCAAGGAACCTGAGAAGCAACAAAGGCCCACTGCAAGTATTTTTCAGAGACAAAAATGTGAAGGAGAAGTACCCAGCTTAAATTTTATCATTTGGAAGGCTTTCATCACTCATTCCAAAGCATTCCTAGATACAGACTTTTAAAAGAATTGTTAAATGTGAAAAATACTGAAATCTCCAGCATTATTGAAAAGTTTAAGTATCTTTGTTAATAGACGTGTAACACCAGTATGACCTTTCAGCCTAATTGAAGTGGAATTCATAGAAAGAACAAAACAGCCTTTGCAGTTTGTACATTTGAGCAATTTGTTGATTTTGTCAGTTCACTGGCATGCATTAATATTCATAAACTCAAAATCTGTTAATCAGCTGACAGGTTCTCATCTTCCACTGAGGTTCTTACTTTACCCTGCCCATTTTAATGTGCCTGAATGGCATATTGATCAAGTACCCCCATGGAGAGGCTAATTACCCAAGCTCTCCATTTCCTTCTCCCGCATTCAGACATCCCATTAGAACTGGCACTTAAGGAGAAGTTATCAAATGCATGAACTGTTATACGACCGCTATTGTGTCTCACTATCACCCTCAGAAGATTAGCTTCGCCGAAAATGTAAAATTTAGAATGTTTTTTCCATACCACACATTTTGGTAGGTATGCATGTTGAAAAACAAGGAACGCAGCAGAGAAATCCCAGATGCCTTCTAGAATGTCAAGCCCTGATGTTAGTGTGTGAAACACCCCTTCTCTAATGCATGACAGATGAAGGGATTGTGGAGTTAAGAGTTAGTTTTAGTTTTGTTTTGCAGATCTCCTTACAGTCCTCCAAAGCATGTGCAGGTGGCTGCAAAGCAAGCCATGCACTTTTGTTAACATGGTTAACACTTTGGTTAAGTTGAAACCAAGTCTTCTCACTTCTCTCCTTCCTATATCTTTTCCCCAAAGTGCAGTGTGGACTTGGTTATGTCCCATCTGCTTGTTTGCGGACAAATGTGTACAACTAACCAAAGCAGTTAATTTATGCATTCAGGTGATGATGAACATTTTTTTAAAGAATCACTAACATCGACACAAACTGCAAATGTTATTAGCACAAAAAAATAGGTGGAAGAATGGATTCTGGTCTTTGCATAAGGTTTAGACAGTACAAAGGCAAATGTGAAGGAGCCACAAGACTTTACCTTTGCTTGTGTTTTTGGATGTATGAACAAATGTATGGCTTTTCTATACCAATATCCAGCTGCTGAAGGAAAGAAGTAACAGTAAAATTGAGACTTTCACTGAAGTTACCCCTTTGAAAGCTACAGTCTTGTAAAAAAAATATTTGTTTTTTTTCTCTGAAAGATTCAAGTGGAGAAATTGTTCAGCGAGCTGACGGTGCAGGGCATCACACCAGCATCGCTGTCTTTGATGCACACATCTGACAGGGGGCAGGGCCAAAAGGAGATCCATCTGAAGCCAATGGAGATCAGCACATACCGTGTGCAGCTGAGATGAACCTGAAACCAAACGCGATTGTGTCACATGTCCGAACTGAGCTCCATCCCTGTGTACAACACAGTCATCGGAGCGTTGCAAAAGCCACAAGGCTATATCTATCTTTCAGGTAGGGAAGATCAAATCAGATGGGATTTATCAGAAAAAGGACTCCCTAAGCTTCGTAGCTGAGTGCAATATAGAATTATTTAAACATCCCTGCCCAGCACCGTCTCAGGTTCTGTTTTTCTCCTTTTTTTTTTTTTTTTTTTTTTTTTTTGGTGCGGACATTTATGCCGCATTTTCGTAGGAAATTCACTGTGTTGGAAAATACTGACCTCATCCAGGGGATCAATTTGGATTTCTTTTTTTCCTTTGGAATGAGAGGTGATCTTTGGATTCCATTTCATAAAATGATGGCAGCGTCATTCCTTGTCTTGAATTTGAGGATGGTGAACTGGAATTCCTCACATTTTGCTATTTAAGCAAAGTACACATGAAGTTCAGTCCCAGATCATGTTCGATGCATTGATTGATTCTTCATTGTGTCTTAATCTGATGGACAATGAACAGTGTTTTTTCTCAAAAACATCCAGCATGGTCAGAAATGGTTATTGATTCCAAGCCGGGTAAATTTTTATTGCTCCAAAGTTATCTTGTGAAAATTACAAATGTGCCTTATTTCTCAATTTCGTAATGAATCTCTTTTCGTAAGGAGTCTTTATATCTGGTCTTTGTATCTTGGTGCCCTCATGTTTTGATGGAGTTAAGTGTCCCATACATTATGCTGTCAATGCAAATGAATGCAGCTGTTAACGTGTGATCAAAATAATCATTATAGGTCTATTTTTGTGACCTTCACATGTGTGACCGTAATCCTGTTTGTTGCTTTACACAATTTGTCAAATCAGGTGTAATTCATCATTTACCAAGGAACCACGTTTCCAAAGGTTACCTGTGTTAAATCTGCAACTAACGCCATTTCTTCAACTGAAAAATTCTGTTTTCATCTTGTTTAGGAAGAATTGCCGGACAGTGTTTGGAAATGCTCTCAGAATTCCTCTTTTTACAGATAAAGGCTAACAGAGCAGTGGATAAATGGTAATGGCTAAAACAAGCTGATAGTTTCTCTGAAAGGATACTCTACTGTAAGGTAACCATCTTGTGTGTTTGGACACCAATTCAATTCTCAGCTTCTGTCAATGTGAGTGATTTTGGACCTGTGTAATACAAGCTGAACCTTTTCAATGGAAAGTACCTTGGGAATATGTCGCCTGCAGTATTGTAGCATAGGAAGTGTACCAGTTGGATAATTATGAGGTTGCATGACAGAAGAAATGTAGCCAGCACTCTGGGACCAGAGTGTCTTGGCCTTGGTGTAACATGCAGTAATCAGTGGTAAGGCAAGGCTGTGAAAGTACTGACATTCAACTATGCTAACCATGAAATGTCACAACATCACCTTGTGAAAGGCAAAAGGTATCAAAAGTCAAATATGAAATTGAATAAAATTCCAATAAAATGAAATGAACAGCCATAGAGCATCAATTATTTATTAATGTTTTTTCCAAAACCAGTAAAATGCACAATTGAAACTGATCTGGGTGAAAATAAGGGTGTTAAAGCTTTCACCTTCTTCAGGCCAGGTTAGAAAATGTATATAAAAAGCTTATCCATACAAAAGTAAATTGATGCAAGATTCAGACAGTGAGCCATGGATTCCAGTGGTTACAATAATGTTGAGAGATGAATGATGAAACTATCACTCTAATTCTCTGTGAAGTTGTCTACATTTCAATTATTACCATTTTGTTTTATGAAAATAACTGTGCCATGGAGTAATGTCGTCATCCTTAAATTAAAGAGTAACATCGGTGAAACTCAAATGAAATGAAGTGGGGGCAGGATTTATATAAGAACGTCATTACATATGCCAAAAACTGCACTGAAAATCTTAACTATGCCATAGTGTTCTGCCTTACCTATAACAGATGCATTGTCTGAATTTATTCCCTTTGCCACGCTGTTGTAATTTCTACACTGTTCTGTTCTGGGTGGTGGTGACTCACTGGTCTGTGGGGAACTTTATATTTTTTTCATTTTCTGATACATGGGTTAATCCCTGTAATCAGCAGATGACAAAAACATGCAAAAAGTCTGTCTCGAAGCCATGCATTAGCATGCAAAGCTTTTGCATATTTTAGTGCTTCTAACAACAGATGCCAAAGTTCACCCGGCCTGTCAAATCTGGACAGAGTTTATCTGTCGCATTCGCTCGGCTCGTGAAGTCCACTTTGGCAGCAGGGCCAACGCCTTAAAACCAGTGGTCCTTGGTCTGTGGTCTACATGCTCCATTCAAGTGGACCACGGCCAGGGTGCAGAATCATGGAAATGATACAAAAATGAGACTTTGAATATTCAGCTATTGAAGAGTGTAGTGTAGTTAGTGTGTATCTGTTTGCTCGGGCTATATCCTTTAATAGGAGAATGCCAAGAGCTCTCTGAAATGAATTAAATAATATTGTTATTATGTAGTCCATTGAGATCTCTCATGATTTACAAGTGGTCCAACAACAAAAAGGTTGAAGAGCTACTGCCTTAAACCATTTTCCTGTAAGAGCCATTTCATCTCAGGCTCTCATCAGCTTTCTCGTGTTTGTTTAGAACATGCCATCACCTGTGCCAAGTCACCTGAGATGACCTAACTTTGTCTAATTTTTCAAAGAATTATTACAGGAACAATTTCTGTGTGAACAGATAAGGAAATCAAGCTCCCATCAATGCAACACCAGTATTGTTAAAGATGTCTTGTCTGTCTACAGCTAATTCACAGATAAGCGTTTGAAAACTGGTATCATTTCAGCTTTACACTGTATTAGTGGACATGGCACCTTATCGTAGACCAGATGTACTTTGATACGGTTGCCACTTTTCATAAATAAAGGTCTGCCAAATTCTGTTTCTGCTGCTGTGACGTTATCTTAATTATGGGACAGAGGGAGGTCGATTGCAAATTGATCATTGTCAATGTTAAATTTGAGATGACTCAACTGAAACTCCAATGTAGCTAATACTTCATACAGTTGTAATGTAAGAACATCATGAATGGACATACTGACTGGTTTTCTCCTGTTTTATTATGTAAATGTTTGAACAATTAGTTTCATTCAAGCACTGCAGATGTCAGAAGTGAATTTGAATGTTAAATCCTCTTAAAGGAAATATCTGATCTTTTTTTTTTTTTTTTTAATCTGATGATTGACTTTCATTCCTCATATTCATGATCATGTTACAAACTGGTTTATCATCACCACAGTCATGGATAACCTGAGGCTCTGTTCCCAGGATGAAGTGTTCCTCCTGTCATTGCTTACAGAAATCGTAAGGTTCTGGGCAAAGGTTTTGTGTGATGTTGTTGTCTCTTTTTACAGTTTGCTGCTCGTCCAGAGTTTACTTTTTTGCAAGAATTTTCTATCTTTGATGAACTGTAATAGAATTGGAGGATTAATAAAAGGAAATATTACGTTTTTGTTGTGTCCATTATGTGTCAACAATAGAAGCGAATAATATGTGGAAAACCCAAGGACAACGTGATTATTACTATTTTTTTTTTTATTGTTTAGTTTTTCCATGCTTTCTAATGTACACTGATTTTTGTTCTGTTGCCAACCCCCACCCCTGCCATGGATTTATTCTGTCAATATAACATTCTGTGCACATACAAATGTAATCAGCAATACGGTACCGTTGCGATGTGGTCAGTCAATAAGAGGTTACAGCTGTATGCAGCCACCCCATTCCTCAGTGACCAGACAGACCCTAGCACTCCTGGCTTCAGTGTGGTCGCGCACTGATGTGTTTTATGATTATAAGACTCATAGGTACAGCTCTGCAAATGGAATATCATTTTGAAAACTGATGCCTCGGTACCATCAGGGGCACCTCTGCCCCTGCAACAAAATTGAAATGTTCTCCAACGGCCTCCGTTCCAGAATACATTATAACTACAAGTGTCACACGCCTGTCTGTGATTGGATTGCTGCGCTCGTGACCTAATGAAACCTCTTGTCTGTGAAAGTTGCCCGGGCCTGTTTTTAAAATGTGTTCCGTGAGTCCAGTAATTACAGTATTGTTGGAATATCTCAGGTATGTATGGTATATCTCAGGTAATGTGATCATGAGATCATGAATTTCTAAATAAAGGCTGTATATTTCATGAGTCTGGAAGAAGTTCAACCAGGAAGGAGAAGAAGGTTAATTTTTTAATGGCAAAAAATGCAATAAACATCTTCCTATTAGGAGATGCATGCCCTTGATGATTTGCAGCCAGTGCAAATTAAGATGGTCTCTTCCCCTTGTAGCTAAGTTGTCCTTTTGGCTTCCTCAGCTAAAGCTTCACCATGCCAGCCAAGTGTTCTCATAAATGTGTGTTGGATTGTCTTCGCCTTTTTCTCTGCCTTATCCTTTTGTCCCCCATTTGTTAAAAATGTGTTTAATATTACCTATACTTGTACTGTAATGTATACACTGTGATTTAACATTCATTTTGTAAATAGCTGGACAATCACATCCAGCCAGGTAGTTCATAAATATTTCGATGAGCTGGTTAGTAGCTATGCCCTGCAATTGCAATGGACATTTCCACAATGTATGGGAAGACGGCATTAATTGAACAGTGCTACAAAATGCAAAGCACTCGTAATAAGAATGATATGGTGCACAGTGTAGGTGTATATTAGGTTGTGAATATACCATGTTGAGTAATTATTCCATGTAAAATTCTGAAATCACCTCTATGATGATCAACAAAAATTGAGTCGTCTTACAACACAACACAACACAAAAACATATTCTCCATGTTAAAACACAATAGCAAAAATTTAAATATATCTGTTCTCTTAGACTGCATTATATATACATTGAATTGAAGGACATCTTCATCTAGAAAACTGGTAGCATGACTATAGAAGCCCTTGCAATGGCATGCTGATTTTTTTTCCCCTCTGAAAGTGGTTTACCTTAGATACTTTGACTTTCCTTTCAGTTGTTGCTGCTATGAGACATTCCATTGTCACCACAGTGCCTCATCTGTGAAGAAATAAAAATTTCAGTAGTATACACAGAGGTTTTGTTTAAGTGCTATTATTTGTTTAACCTTCTATTGGTCTGTGCTGCTGTAGGTATTGTACATAGGTTTTACATGTGCAAAAAGCTTGCATTTCCTCTGATAAATCAATGTCTTTGAACAGTTTTTCAAGGGTATGAAAATGTTTTGAGGCCATTGAAGATTAAATGCCAGTGATGCCGCATCTTCAAAGAAATTTATGGATGTAATTTAGACATCCTTTGTGGGTTCAACACTTGCATCTGGAAAGTGACCAATATGGCTATGGCTTAGTCCAAGATAGCAAGTGAATTTGTTGTAATGTCACCATAGGAGTGCTGAGTTATTCAATTGTTATTTAAACAATAATTCTTCACACTAACACTCCAACTGCCACCAATTCTGCCTGCCTCCTCCATTGTACACTGTGTGACCCCTGGTGACCTTAAGAAATGATTCAATTCAAGAGCCATTTTTGTGATTGTCCCTGCTATTAACCACATTATAAAAATGCTCTCTGCCAAGGGGTAGCCTGCAATTCTTTTAAATTATCAACTGTACATGTTATCCATTAGAATCCAGCTGAAATCCCTGAGCTTCTGCCCAGTTTGAGGTCTCTCTTTGCTGTGAAATGCTTTGGAATGCACGGTGGCCTTCTGGCTAGAAAACCACTTAAAAGTGAATAACTTCCTTGAGAACTTTCAGCTTGGCCATCGTTCAGGTCAAAGCCCTGCAAGAGCCAAGAGTTAATAATATCAATCTGCTTTGTGCAGTAACAAGTGAACCAATAACCCCAGGTAACAGTGGAGTTGTCTCCCATTCCTGCTGAGAAATGTTGATAAATTCTGTGCCGGACAATACTTCATTCCGCAGTTTGTTCGTTCTTTGTTTATGAATGCCTTCATTATTGTAATTTTATATGTGATGGCCTCCCTAAATCCTGCCCACACAATCTGAGACTGGACCATAGCTCCTGTCTCATCATCCCTCATAAACAAGGTGCAGAGATTGTATCATGCTATTCCTTGCCGATTGCTCAGGATCCTAATTATTTTTACATTCCCCTTTAGCAGATGCTCTTACCCAGAGAAACTTACAAAGAGGAAAAAATTCAGTTCCAGGTAGCTCCTCCCACTTGCATTTAGACTATGGCCAAGTCCCTTGAAACCTGTCTGATTGCCCACACTGTAGCTCTCCAATACTTTTGTTTTTTGTTTTTTTTTTTTTTTTGTGGTCAATGTCACAAGCCATTTCACATTGCCCTAAACATGCCTGAGGATTGGGAATGACGGGAACACAATCAGATACCACCCGATACATGCCCTGTGTAACTCTCAACCAAAAACGATCAGAGATCCTACAGCCAGTTTAGAAAGCATAGCTCTAGACCCACCTCAGCTGGTTTTTACCTTTTACTTTTCATTGGCCTATTTTGACCTGTTTTTACTTTCCCTGAAGTGAAGGCACTTTATAAATTCCTTAATTATTAGATATGAAGTATTAGATGCAAAAGCATTTCTTACAAACCAAGTATGAAAGCTAGATGGAAGGAAGTCAGTAACAATTCCAACCTAATCTTTACAAAGCTGCCATGGTACAGTTCACTTCCAGTTATGTAAGACCACATCTTTGCCACATCATTTACCTACAGGTGTTTAGGAAAGGTATCCAACTAGCTCTTTGCGGGTCATTTTCAATTTTTGAACGAGCTTCATTTTTCCAGTTCTGTTATGTTCCAGGTGAGCCAAATTGAAACCTGCACAATATAAACACAAATGCTTCTGATTTCCCTGGCAGGGAACAGTGGGAGCTTTGTGCACCGTCTCCCACCTGTTGAGTTTCCACACGTCACATTAAAGCTCAAAGAATTACGCAAGCGTGCAGCCCTTTTATGCCCCAATCACAGAGTGGCTGGCCGCGTTCAGATATTAACAGCCCCCCTCCAATCAGGTCTCATGACATTTTAATTTCTCCGCAACAGTGAAAATACAGTACGTGTGTGCCCCTCTGCCATGCGGTGCCTGTATTAGTTTGCTGACATTTGAGTGCTTTTTTTTCTGTATCTCAGGGGACTGGGGGAAAATTAAGGAAGGGAGAGGTTAGACAGCATAGACCTGCACGTTATAAATCAAGACATAAATAAAACATTTGTTTGGAAGGGGTGTTTAATGGAAAGAAGATCTTTATTCTGCCAAGGCAAGTGACACCGCACACAAATGATATATTGACATTGGTCATGTTTTGTGAGAACTGGCAGCAAATCGCATTGTAGCCGGTAGAAAACACGTAGAGGATAAACATTATTAGCAGTATGTCAACTTTTATCTCCTGTTACGTAGAGACCAACGGCAAGGGACCTGACAGGCAGAGGAATGGCTTGTCTTTAACCTTATTTCTGATAAAGCAGGGGATAGAAACAAACAAATAAACAAACAAAAGATATCTTTATAGTAATCTGCCTCAGCTTAACATGGAGTGACCCAACCACAGAACACCTCTCAGGCTGTAATTTATTTCATAGTTCTGAAAGGTTTTTTCATGTTTTGTGATGGTGTTTTTTGTAATGAAATTTTAGATAAGAAGTCATTCTCATTCAGTAAGTCACATACAGTTTCCTGTAAAGAAATAATATACCCTAAGTAACACAAAGCTGAAAGGTTAAGTCAACCCAGTTTATATCTCTGAAAAGGAGCCATAAGATTTTCATTTTCCTAGTTTAATAAGTGAGAACTTGGGTTGAACAGTGCTTTCTTTTTATTGCTCTATTCTGTGCATATCCTTTTGGACCTTGATTTTGGAGTCTCCTCAATAACCTACGTGACTCAATATTAACATAAGTAGGCATGTAAGGCAAGTAGGCCAAAAGAATTTTAATGATTTTCAGCCTGTTTATTCCAAATGCCGGTCCAGCACTGAGCCGTTTCTGTCCATATGTGTTGCACAAGAGCAGGTTGCATTTGTCACTTGCATTAAGTGCCAGTAAACTGGGCCCATTTTCTGGGCCAATATCATCATGTTACTATTATAGCACGGATCATGCACCCTCATGGCTTCAGTTACAATGGCTCAGTGATGGTCGAGACAGATAGAGTTTTATGCCAAACCAGACAAAATTATATTTCCTTATCTAGTGGGAAGCCAACAATGTGTTTATGGGATAACATTGTGGTATGTCCCAAAGAAACCAGTACTTGTACTATGCCACAAAATCCCTTCGCAAAAGATGCTGAAAATAAATTGCCAACAGACTTAATAACCATGATATAAATATCATATCACAGATTCCATCAGGGAAACAATTTAATCATCATATAAGCAGTTTAGGACTTATCTTCAGATGACAGATGTGCACGAAATTCTGGGTCAGTCCAACAGAGAAAACAAACAGTTCTCATTGCATTTTTGGACCAGGGCAATTTCAAAATACACTTGATCTTATATGATGCATTAACCAAGAGCCCAGCCAATTAGCGACCGTAACCAGCTCTTTAATGATGTCACAGTGGTTTGCGCAAAGCAACTTATCATGCATCGATGCCATTCCCCAAGGGCAAGCAGGGCAATCATTTGGCAGACTTGCTGATCCGCAGAATGCTGTCCTGTTGGTATATGCTGAGATGGAATGTGACCGCCCTCCTCGTGAACCCTGAATCCCAATAGGCGGGCTGTTGGTGATGGATGCAAAGGTGTTTACAGCTAGCAACTGTAGCCAGCTCCGGTTGCCCCCCCGTCCCTGGCCACCTCTGCCAGAGCGTGATTTATGGGGGTAATGATCCGCTTGTCCGCCTTGTTCTGGATCACGTAGGTGGAGTCCCCACTCTGTCTCGTCTGGGCGGGTGCTGAGTTTTACCCACAGTGTTCCGTCAGATCTCACCCCCCAGGTCACACCGGTGAAATGCTGAAGCCTTGGAGGACAGGAGGACAGGTTTAATGTTGTGTTTCATCCAACCATGCCTCCCTGAGCATGAGAGTCATCCCCAGGCAATGAGCTGTAAAATAAATAAATATGTAAGAAACAAGTATGAAACAATACCAAGAACTGTGAATTCTGTAGAATCTATCCATTACATTTGATACATCACTCTAGCCTGATTATCGTATAACCTGTTGCTTATTGTCATTAACACTTTAAATCTGGATTATTTACAAACAACAAGATGGAGGACTTGGATGGAGAACTAACTCTGGTTGTATGATCTCCAGTAATGGGAATAATACCTCAAAACATTAAACTGGTAAAACTGGAAACTCCTTTATAGAGCACATCATTTTGAGCCAAATTTGACTGAATCTATTAATTGATTGATATATTGGAATTTCTAAATTGAGTAAAATTGACACAACAGCTTCAGAGTTCATTTGTCTAAAAGTAAAAGGGTTTCCATCTGGTCAAGTCTTTGGATTGAACCCCACAGGAGGGAGTAGGTGATCCTGGAAAGGACCAGGGAAGTTTAGGGCCTGCAGGTAACTGAAATGAGCACTGTTGTAGCTTTGCGTTTAAGTTTGTTTCCTGAACATCAGAAGGAACATATCATTATTTATGCAAGTATGGTTTATGTAAAAGATGCATATATTGGACGTGGATTTGAATGTTTTGGGTGAATTTGAGTACTCGATCATTTGTGAGTGACTGTGATGTGTGTGAGTGGTTGCGAGTGACATTATTGTGCCACCTCATCAGCCAGAGAATAGATGATAAGATGATTTAGCTTGTCAAATGTCAAACCTGGTGACAATCAAGAAAGAGAAGTGTAGACAGTAGCTAATATGACCTGCTTTTTTAAACAGCAACTTCATGCCATTAGTGTTCGATACTGGGCTAGGGCAGTGCAGCACACAGTTGCCTGTGCCTTCACAGCATGCCGTTTCTACTCTTGCAAGACATTACAGTCCATTCTCTATGTCAATGATAGGACACCATTCAGGAGAACCACAAGTTGCGACCTTTGTCAACATTGAGAAGTTACCATGTGCCATTTCCATAATCACCCCACTTCATCAGAAACACCAAGTCACGGGAAATCTTCCTGTTGCAGATTAGCAACAAGAAGGCAGCTTCATGGTCATAGACTGCAGGCCATGTGACCACCTGCGAAAAGAAAATCGTGCCTTTGTTCTGTTACCCAGCAAAGCATATTTTTGTTGTCTCCCTCTCAGATAATATATTTAATACATGATAATTGGTCAGGAAGGAGGCATGTAGGATTTAATATCCAACATCAAATTTCTGTTGAATATAATTTGCCATGTTCGATTTTCGTTCTCACCCCTGATTCACCCTGTTGTCCTGCATAATGCAATCTCCGGCTGATCAGGGATTCTGAGGTGCAGGCCAATCAGCAACGGTTCTGCTCATGTCTCATTGGACCGCATCATCCGATTTCAGGCTGCCGGGGCCCGGCGAGGGATGAGACTACCTGACTGGAAAGAAAAGGTGGGATTGATCCTATGATCCGTCGGAATTGACACTGTGCCAGTTTGAAATGGTTTAGCACTCTGGAGAGTCAGGTCCATGCGAAAAGCTGGGTTTAAGCTGGATCTAAAGACAGTGCTGTTTCCCAGCTGCGAGTGAGATTCTTTCAAGTGTTCTGCTCAGACTGCATTTGGCTTTGATTTTTTGTTAGTTTTACTCATTTTTCTTTTTTTATTTCCTTCACCCTTTTGAAACCCCAGCTGTTTCAGACTACAATTTGATGCTGTAAAATTGGTAGACTCTCATTGCGGCGTTATAAATCAAAAATGGCATGTTTTTTTGTGTGGAGACTTACAGTAATAACACTGCCATGCTGAGAACTGTCAGCAAACTAAGTCCTACCACCACGATTTTAAAAGGGTTTACAGTCCACTCCTGCACCTTGGTGCTAGATAAGGCTCTGTCCACACACAGGAGTTTCTGCAGTGCCTGATTAATGGCCTTGACTACCACCTTGTGACGAGTTGTAAGGAATTAATGCGAATGATGTTCACTTTGTTTGGCATATTCGTATGGCAACCTGACTCATACACTGTGCAGTAATCCTTCCTTCACAATCACATTAGCTACGTCAGTAATCCTATCTCTGTCATGCTTTGCAGTCCTAATGCAAATACAGCATAGGTGGACTTGCCAGTGAAAAGCACCATGGCAGACTGTTGAGGTGCCTAGATAGGTTAGTTAGGTAAGGCTGAACTTTCAACTCAGACAACTCATGCAATTGCTATGTACTACAATTGAAGCAAAGTTGTTGGAAGTAAAAATAGTGTGATTACGAGATATACAACCAGAACAATTGAGGGTTTTAATCAAGTAGGTGAAGGCAGCTGAGGTATGTGTTTGGATTTCCAAAGAGGATGATACTCTGGCTATCATCCTAAGAGGATGGCATTTTCTGGCTATGGGTATCCCCTGACTTGTTCAGCCAATAAGATGTCTCTCACATTACGATCCCATTAAACACTGGTAACACTGACCTTGTGATATTACACAGTCTTTGTGGGGCTTAATATTGTTTTTGTTTAATGTTCAGTCACTATATGGCCAATAACTTAATCAAAGCAAGGACCACTTTTCATAGTTTTCATAATCCTCTTTTAATAAGGTGGTAACAGCATTCCAATAATGTGAACATGAAAACGTGAATTGATCAGAGCTATAGATTTTTGTTTATTTTAAAATAAGCTGAATTAAGCAACAAGGAAACAACATGCATTTAGTTCATTCTGGCTGAGTTCAAGTGCAAGACTACGGTATGACTGGGTTACAGTGTCTTATGTGTCCGATCCCTTGTCGCGGAGTATATTGTGACTGCACTGTCTGTGCCAAATGAACTGCCCTACTTTTTAAAGCCAGCAGAGAGGATGTGCTTTGTTCGGGCACCCAGAGAAACCAGGCCAGAGCTCCAGATCCAGAGGTGAAGTTTTTTTTTTCCTTGTCGTACGAACACACACGGCCTCCAGGGGGAAAAGACTGGATCATTATTTTTGGATGATAAACTGTCCAAGACAGCAACATCCATTCAAGCATTTTCTACAGATACTCAATATTGCAGCACTCTCTGCATTTCTTACACCACAACGACACACTCTGTAGCATTTCTCATGTTAAGATTTGCATCCGTAACACTGGCATACATTACAATATTAAGCATCTGGAGCTTTTTTATTTTTCCTCAAACAGCACATTAAGCGGTCATGTACTGTGAGTAACAGTTAATAATAATAAAAAAGTTCTCTGTACCCCCCGGGTTACATCACGTTGGCAATGCTTCATTAGACCAGCATTTGTTCTTCTGGAAGAAACGCAGTCAGTGGCACGGCTTAAACATCCCTCAATGAAATTTGCCTGTCCAGACCAGCTTGTTACATTCCTCTATAGTCCAATTATATTTCTAGGTCCTAGTAAAGTCTCTTCATCTCATTCCAATACAAGACATTTCTCAGCTGCCATAAGGCAATTATCAAGACAGCAAGGGACATCCAGTGCAATTGAAAAACGGCCAAAATGAAGCCTTTTAGCCAACTTCTGATGCTGGACCAAGGCTTACAGCACATCAGTGGGTGTGAAATTCTTTTTTTGGTTTTCATGTTGTTATTGAAACATAAGGAAACCTTCCTGCAGTGAATTTACAGTCAATCTCTTCTCCCTAATTCGACAGTAACTTCTGTGTCAAATTCAGAATGGTGTTTATGGTATAGGGGACTTGTATTCTGAGGCCAGAAACAGTAATTGAGGCACATCTTGTATAATCTGAAGAGAGCAGTGCTTGTTCAGGACACCCTAGTTCTGTATGATTGGTGCTTACTGGTCACAGTAGTAGTTATTTTTTATGTTTTGACACTATATGTCCATCTCCAAATACCAATGCATTTTCTTTGTTTTTCTTTTCTTTTTTTTTTTTTTTACAGTGTAATATTCCTTCAACTGTAAGGGGAGGGGGGTCAATGCTCCTTATTCAAGATGGGAAAATAATAACCAGAGAAAGTGATTTATCCTCATACTATGAATGATTTTGTTTTTGTTTTTCCCCCTTTAATACTGAAGAAAGTAAATTATGAATCAGTGATATTATTGACAGTTCCCTTTCATTTCATGTCCTGTTCCCACTTTTGTTGATTCAATACGGCCAGTTTCCTCCTCCTCCCTGAAATAAATTGCATTGCATTAGAGATTACATATGACTTAAAGCAGTATGAGTATGTATCTGGCATAAAAAGAAGAGAGACAGACGACCCTATTTGAATGAATGAATATTGAACAAATAAATATCTTGTAAACATGAAAATGCATATTATCTTAATGCATATTATCTTGGACATAGTAGCTAACAGCTAATTCTAACCTATTCAGCTTTATTATTTATTCAACATAAAATGCAAAACCTGTCCTTTTTCCCATGGACATAGCTTGAATTTTTTGTAAACCTAGATATAGTTCCGCTGATTGCTGTCATCCGACTAACTATGCCACTCTGTCTTGACTATGCTGGATTGATTAATGCTAATCTTTTTAAGCTCTTTGCCAGGCCAAACTAATTAATTACCATTCTTTATCAACCTTGCACACAAAAATGGCCCTTTCACCTCCATGGGTCTGTCCCCCAGAAAGGTCTTCTGTGGAGGTCAATATTCTCAGTGACAAAGGCATCCATCAAGTCACAATACAATGTGTCATCTTTGCAGTTTGGCAGATTCACGTGTATCTGGCTTAACAAACAACACTCAAAATAGTTTCTTAGTCGGGAGCGGAAAAAAAACTGAAATGGTTGAACAGACATGCACACTTAAGCCCCTATTATCTTTTTCTAAGTGATGATTCAGTCTGTTTAAGTATTCCCTTCCAGCCACGCGTCAATCTATTAAAGCCTCTTATGGTGCTGTGTTGATATGCTTACATGGTGTGATAAGATATTAACAGCCTTTGGATGATGGTGAAAACTTGCAGGAGTAACAGGGATGGTTACTTTTTCTTCTCAGCTGGTAGCAGTTTAAAAGCTCCATGCAGCACCAGTAAAAACTCTCTCTGTATGGCTTTTGTGGAAAGGGCCAAGGTTACTTTTTTCCTAATGAATTGTGTACCTTTGATCTTTTCCCCCTCGTTAATCTGAACAAGCACAAAAAAGCAAGCGAGCCTCAATGTTGCCTTGGCACCACTGACTCCACTTGGTAGAGATGGCAGACCATTTGTTAAGGAATGACTCCTTTTTCTTCCTCCAGATTTCATAGGAGTAAACTAGGAGCCTTTTTTTGGGGCCAATTACATTCGCCCTCTCCATAAGTCATTAGTGACATATAAGTGAATAACATTAGTTGTTGTCCTCTGAGGAAAAGTAGTGATACTTTTCCTCAGTGTCTTCACGTAATAAAACATCCTAATGCTCCTTGAAATTAATTCAATTTCAGATGAATGAAGAGAAATTAAAACAACAAAAATATGTGGTGTCTGGGTGTCAATATAGACTTGTATATTACATTTCAGTCCAACATGAGTATTAAAGGCACTGTGAAGTTTCAGAAATTAAAAAAAGTTAAAAAGATAAGCTAGTTTCATTAAAATATTTTCCATTATCGCTTATGGAGTGCACTTTGCTTTGTACAGGTTACCATGTTAAAGTCTCAAGGCTTGATTGATTGGTCTAAAATTGCTTTTGAATACACTGTCATTACCATAAAATGCAATCGTTCCGAGTCCATGGCCAGCTTTATTACACTTATAAATAACGTTTGACAATAGTTGGCCAGAATCATTTGCTGTTAAGCACATGAAAGAAGGTAAAATTTAATTTTATGCATGAAAAAATCTCATTAACTACTCAAATAGAAACAGAAGAGGGTGCCAACTAGCAGTCCAGTGCACTAAATCTCTTAACACCATCATTGCCTCTGTGGTCTTCTTGGTGCTGTGTAAGACACAATACCATACATTAAAATAAGCAGAACTTTATCCCTCAAAAAATGTTTAATAGGATTAAGAAGCCATTCAAAAAAACCCTTCATGCTGTAATTCAGAAATTCTCTACATGTTGTAAAAACTAAATGACCAATAAATGTTTTCTTGATGTATTTATTGTAATTATTCTTTTTCACCTTTGAAAGAGTAAGATCCTATATTACATACCAAGGATATCATAAAATATCAAAAGGCATCATGTGTAGACACAAAAAGGCAATAAAATTTTAATTTAAAAGGAATACTTTATTACTTTCATAAATCCACCTCTTTTGCTGGTAATGGGATCACCTATATATTCTATGTTGTCTCTAAATTCCCATATCACAGCATGCACTGTACATAAAACATTGTCCTTCTCTCTTGTGCTCCTACATTTAAACCAGGACTCAAATATTAATGATGGAGAGTAAAGAAGCAAGGGAACTGCAGATTATCATGAAGGTGTATTGATTTTTGAATCACTTTTAGCAGCAGAACTGAGAACAGTAACAAGATTCCTACCATGCACCATGTCTGTATAGCCACCCCACTTTGAAATGAATATTTAAAGATTGCAGGGCTGCATCTTGTCATACAACCCAATAAGATGCCATTATTAGAAATTTGAATATAAATGCCTTTATATGAATAATTTAGAAGGCAATATTTGCACATTCTATTAAAACCCTTGCATCAATGAATGTATTGGGCCTTGCACTGTGATACAGACTGCAAGACACTGCTCATGTCTACATAATGGGTAAATAAAAGAAAATGCAATAGCTTACACAGACATGAAACCAAACTGTAAAAATCGTATCGTGTTAATATTTAAATATCTGAGATAGTATTAGCTTATTTTACAGTTTTGCCCTGAGCAGCACCCTTAACCTAGATTTTGCTTTCATACACAATGACTCACATAGAGAAACACTAAAAAGAAAAAAGAAAAGAAGAAACTCAATCTTGATGTGGCAGACCAATCAGTTGACATGCTCTACAGAGAAGGAGAACTGAAAACAACAAATACAAGAACTTTTGTAGAGGAGCTGGTGGAAACTAAAGGGACAGGTACTCATATATAATTGATGGCCACAATGAATATCTTGAACTTTTTGGCTGGGACAGGAGGGGACAGGAGGGGACAGGAGGAGACAGGCTTAGACACAGTAATAACCTTCCCTCACTCAGTTGCTGCCTCTGACCTGGACAAAGTTCTACCTCTAGATGGTGAAAAGGCCTGCAAAATAGTGACAGGTGAGTAAAAGTTCATGAACCTCAAAATGGGGCTGTCACATATGCTTGGTTCACTGACATGAACCAGTCATGTTGTTTTACTATGGAGAGAACAGCTACCACATGGAGAGAACAGCTACCATATTGTAAATCAGAGATTTACAATATGGTAGCTCTAGCCAATGAGCAGGCAACCACTCAAGACAAAAATGAACGGAAAAGCATCAGATGAAGACAAGATTTCAGCGCATAAAAAGAAAGCATATCAATGTCTGTAGAAACAAAAACAGCAAGAACAGGCTTCCCTTCCTTTACATGTAAGTTAAACCACTAGTCTATACCGTAATCATATAAGATTAAGGTAATTGTATAACTATGCATTTCCTTTCAGACTTTGTCTTCTCATAAATTAGCAAGCTGGTAAGCGAGTGTAGACTAAATGGTATAAATTGGCAATAACATGGTGAAGCTGCATTAACTGTAGTAGCTATGGATATACAGTATTTTTGCCGTACAACCTCTTCAGTTCCTATAGAATAAAGAGAAGATGTAAATTAAATTTGTCATATGAATTTGCATTGGCATATTTTATAAGCTAAATGGAGACAGTTGTGGTTATTTTGTTAGCTTTCTGCAAAATAAAATGTATGAAATGTATTCAGTAATTTTTTGTAGCTTGTTGCCATTATGGCTGGAGGCTTTTCATAACATGCACAGTTTTACTTCCTATTATCTGGCAAACAATTTTCTGCACCCTCAGAGCTCATATGGCTTTGTGTCCTTTTTCACTTTTTCCATCCGTTTTCTCATGATTTCTTTAAAAGTTTCCTCTTCCCTTCTGCACTGTCTTTCAACGTCTCCCTTTTCAGCTTCTTCCTTTGCTGCCATTTTTCTCAGTAGCTCTTTTCGCCACTAAAATAAGAAAAAGACAACATGAGAATATGGTTATAGCGCTACAAAAGCTCAACTCACAAAGGTGCAACAAATACAAACAACCTTATTACTAGTTTTGAAACTTGTTCATATTGTGCACATGGGCATTACATGTGTATACATTGAAAATGCTTCCATGGCAGCTGCTCGGCAGGGTGGCAAGATCTCAGGCATTCACTCTCTACTTAATGCTATATGCTCTTCTCATGGTCCCAAAGTTTGTGAGTGATGAGGGCAACTCAGGCCCATCTTTATCATAACTTTGTAAGTTTGGCTGAAAATACAGGGAGCAAATTGTGAAGATGTGAATGGAAAAATTGTCAGCAACCTAGGTACCACAACAAACCAGAAGGCAGCAGATGAATACAAATAGCGAGGTGGATTTGAAGAAAAGGTACACAATTCTGTATGTGTTGGATTTATTATGTACTTTAAAACTGAGCAAGCTTGCATTCTTGGTAATGCCCAAGGTAATAATCATATCTGCATGTTGACGTGGTGATAAATACTATGACTCCTAACTTCAACATTATTGTGGTTTGTCAGTACTGTGACAGTTCACAAGCAGTACTGTGTGTTCCAGGCTTTAATAGAGGGACACTGACAGGTGATCCTTGAGAAAACTAAACCAAACATAACCTTTCAGCAGTCAAAAAAAGACCAAAATGTCTGTAATCAAATGTATGGACTGAATGTGAAATGAAATATATCAAGTGAGATACAGCAGTGTTGCGATGTTACATTTTTCTGTGTTGCTGTGATACGGGGTCAGACTCTTTAAGAGGCAAGATGATGTAATGGCACTGAAATTCATCTGCTCAAAACATGAGTGAGAAGCAGAATGAGCACTTGTAATGACCCTGCAGATCAAATGATGAAATATATGCACAAAGAACACATTCATGTTCTCAATCAGCTATGGAGATACCCTTGAAATATTAAACATTCAAAATAAAACTACTCTATGATGTCACTGTTGACTTGCACATTAATTGTGTACTAATTAATCAAAACTACCACAACTGAAATATTCATAGACATATATGACTACTGTATGACCTCCAACCTACATGTTTCAATCTACATGTACTGTACACAAGATGATGATGCACCACTCACGTCAAACTGTATTTGATATAGTGTTCTTAACAAAGGAATTTCCACAGAGTGCTTTGAAGAGTGCATTTCATTTTAACAATGCATTTCACAGCTGATATAACTAAAAGAACACTAATATTATAGAAGTGACAATGAAATCACCTGGATGATAATAGGGGAATAAATAAATTTAAATAAATGGTCTATACATGCTCGATTTGAGGCATAGAGATGTCTTAATGAAACACCTTACAGTCACACATAGTAAGATATCATAAATGATACATCAGCATGTTAATCGATTGAAAACTATGCAAGCAGTGCAATAAAGTCATCCTGATAAAACCATCCTGGAGAGCTTTCAGCTGATGTTGAAGATAACACTTAAGAGTAATGACTGCAAATGTAATGAAATCTGGAGGCAATATCAAGCAGTTACTGTCTGCTGTTGCTACAGCTGTACAAGAATGACACTTGAGACAATCAGTATCAAAAATGCATTTTTGAATAGTCTCTAAATTATTAGACAAACAGAAGTGTGAAAACAATCAGTGACACAACTCTTTACTCCAGACAGCTATTCTGTATATTAAAGTGGGATAAGACTCTTCTGTGATGAGCCCAGATAAGTTTATTTTCATCAAGCAGAGAGCACATAGGATATTAAGAACATACCTTTGCATTTTACATTTTGTCATCAGATGCATTTGTACTGCAATCACTTTCATTCTAGAGCATTGTTCAATTAATCTAATGTGAAAGCTGTTTGATCCTCAACACCGCAGCATCTCAAAGGGTTAGGGAGTGGTACTTAAAGAAATGATCCATTTCTGCGGGTGCTTGACAGACTGGATTCTAATCAAAATGCACTATGATCAATTTAATTGATGCATCCATTGAATTCATCAGCAGCAATGAATGAATCAAATTATATTGCAAACCTAACTTTACAGAATGGAATACATGTAGTTATGAAATAGATTTGAATGACTTACTTAAGAAATACATGTAACAACATACCAGAAGTTTCTCTGAATCTTGGATGTTGAAAATTAAAGATATTTGTCCTCTTATCTTCGTCTGTAATGTATACAGTCAGTAGTCAGTTAGCAGTAGCCCTCCTTAGATCTGATCACACACCTACTTGCATAAACTGTTTAAATTCATAAGGGCATGTCGGGGCAGAAATGAATTGCTAAATGAAAAGAGATAGCTTTTAACATACCCAAACACAGCTCTTCTGATTGTCATCTTCATGCAACATCACAAGCAACCTAGTGTGCAGTGTTCATCTTTGTGTTGAGATCAAACTTTGTCGGCAGCACTTTGTTAAATTGAGTTCAGATGATACGAGCAGAATAAAAAAATGAAGGGATTTCCACAAGACCGGTATTATCAGTACAGCAGAGATCAGTGACTACAACAGAGATCAGTGGTGTGTACTGTGCAGATAATCTGTGCTAAAAAATCACTGTAATTAAGATCAGTGATAAAATCAGAATAACATCCTCCAAAAGAACGATATAACACTAATTACTGCAAAACAGAAAGAAAGATGTATCAAACTAACAGCATAACTAGCAGACCTTTGATCATATGAGCTTCATCACATGAGATCTAGATATTCTGTGTCCTGTGGGGAAATGATCTTCACACGGTATTCAGGCCAATTCTTTAAAATTGGAATACAGCCTTTATACTGACAATTAGGGAATGTGGTTGTGCTGAAATGAAGTATTGTATGATATTATCAGATCTATGAAAATGACATCTCACAATGGGCAGCTCTTGACTTGCTTTTACATAGTTTTCATCACATATGTTACTCTGTGACATGGAGCTAATATGAGACTGTCCAGCAAAAATGATAACGCTGGGTCATATTCTTGCAAACACAGTGCATTCCATTATATTATTGACATAAGAAACACCCACTTACAATGATCAAAAATACTGAGACAGAATTATTCCTACTGCTCTTTTAAAAACAAAGCAATCCACTTGTAAGAATCATTTTGTGTTCATACATATGTAATATGCTATTCAACAGAGTGCAACGGCACATAATTAAAAGTGAAAATCTGTTATGGACCTGAATTTTTTTAATGCTCTTCCCTGTTATGCAACCTTTGGAATTTCCAATCGTACATTAGGCTCATCGTACCACAACAACTTCTTATTAGCACTTGCGCATGAGCACTGAAGCAAGACAGGTGCTTGGAGAGGCACTAGTCTCTACTGACATTATCTGAGCAACTCACACGCATCTGACAAATCACAGCATTCCTGAGAGAGAGGGGATGAGGAAGACCTGGCTGACCTACCCACCCCTATCCCAAAGCCAATTTGTTCTGCCACCATGGGCTCCTGGTCATTGTCAATAGATGACACAGTCAGATCTGAATCCAAGCTGTACAGCTTGGCCTGCACTTGGAGTCCTTGCCGGCTGAGCCACTCAGGCCTCAAGGATATGAGATTTGAATGGGAATGTTGCATATGGCATTAAACGCCAAAACATCTCGCACATGAAACCTAATACAAATCTGTGCTTTACACAGTGGACAAGTGTATGGTGAAGCAATGAGGGTGTTATTGCATTGCAGATAACACAGTGCCAAATGCCATGGAGACACTCAGAAAATGGTTAATGTGAGTGTATTTATTGTAAAAATGTAATGCAATGTAATAGAATGTGAAAAATATTTAGGACATTGACAGCAATATGACATTTTAACATAAAGAGAGAAGGAAATTAGCATGGTGACATGCATAATTACAGGTAATTTTACTTTATAAAGGGCTGTATAAAATTCTGTACATCTGAATTGTTCCATGTTTTTATGTTTTATTTTTCAATTAAATATAAGTATCTTATAGAAAACACAAATGTCCAATCTGTCTATTCATATTTCACTCCACGTTTGAAAATCAGCTGATAATAATAATAAAATCCTGAATGAATGTGATTCTTATGCACAGGGTACACTGCATAAAGCTTGCCAACGTAACGCTTACATAAATTTCATTAACCTATTACGGTGAGAGCTTCTTGCATCTTCAGTTAAAAAGGATGGATTGCTGCTATACTCACATGCATTTAAAAAAACATTAAATCCACAAATTTATATAAATGAATTTCATTTTACTGTTTACTGTCTTTTGTTATTTTACCTTGTTTCATCCAGCTAGGCTCTGACCCATACATATATTTAATATGGTCTCTTACTAACTACTACTATTTATAATAAACCATGAACAGTACTCAGCATGCATTTGTATTATTAATCAATATGTTATTAGTGGAAAGCGTGTTATCTAGATAACCTATTGTTTATACATAGCACACGTCAATGTTTAATCATAGCAACTACTACTGTTCTAGTCACTTAATTGTTCATTCTTGATGATAATGCTTTTACCTGTTCCTCCACAACTTTCATTAAGTTAAGCTGTGCCCGGGTCCTAAAGTCAATGGACAGGCTATGCTTGTCTGCTTCAACCAAATTCTCTTGTCTGGAAAAAAAAAAAAAAAAAAGCTACATGAAAAAGTTCTGTATTCAAATCTGTTGTAGAACATCAT
The DNA here is from genome assembly GCA_019176425.1 of Megalops atlanticus. Lineage (NCBI taxonomy): Eukaryota > Metazoa > Chordata > Actinopteri > Elopiformes > Megalopidae > Megalops > Megalops atlanticus. Next base: position 24,950,499 of record CM032880.1, read on the forward strand.
AGTACAAGACATTATAGCAAATAAAACACCATAAAAGAAAGCACTGAAAGTGGAAGAAAAAAACATCATACAGTTTTAAAACGTTGTAATTCTTTATCACATTAACACTTTCAAATTGACTGTAAAGTTGGAATGAAAACCTTGAAACAACCATTGCAAATTATATTCTCCCTGGTGATAATGGAGTCCTTTGACAGAGAAAAAAGAGCATCACAAGAAAGTAGAAAAGGTGTGAAAATCACCATGAGATTTTTTCATTAAAGAAACAGCAAAAGTTCCTCAACACTGTCAAGCCCAAAGATGAGTACAATCATGATTGCCTCCCCTTTTATTTGATTTGTTTACATTGTTTCAATAATACAGACAAAGAGTGCAGCAGTGGTGACTCCAGAGATTGAACAGATAGCATAGCAACAGCAAGATGGATGTCTATTCATATTTCACTCCACTTTTGAAAATCAACTGATAATAATAATAAAATCCTGAATGAATGTGATTCTTATAACTGCATAAAGCTTCAATTAACCTATTATTAACCTATTACGGTGAGAGCTTCTTGCATCTTCAGTTAAAAAGGATGGATTGCTGCTATACTCACATGCATTTAAAAAGAACATTAAATCCACAAATTTATATAAATGAATTTCATTTTACTGTTTACTGTCTTTTGTTATTTTACCTTGTTTCATCCAGCTAGGCTCTGACCCATATATTTAATATGGTCCCTTACTAACTACTACTGTTTATAATAAACCATGAACAGTACCCAGCATGCATCTGTATAATGGCAACAGAGAATCTGTAGGTTATGAGGACTACCTACAGTAAGTGTAGCATTCCACATGCCTATGGCAGAAATATGCCAGAAAGGTTGGTGCTTTATGTTTTGCTTTACATTATGTTGTGCCTGGGAACTACTTCAGCTGAAAACAGTCTGATTACTTAAAACCTTTTTTACTGTTAAACTAGAGACTTATATAGAGACACCCTTCTCTAAATTGCCCTCCATATAATTAATATACTGATTAAATAAGAATAAAACATGATATAATCAAACATGATATAACAGGAAAACATCCAGGTGGATCTTTTTTTTTCTGAAAAAATTGTATACTTTAACCTAGCACAGACTAAGGTCATGTTGTTTACTAATAATGTATTTTATTCAAGAAAACACAAAGATAGTAATATCACATTACATTTTCTTAAAAATGAACTCATATACAATGTTTTTGTAGTAGCAGTAAGCATATGGCTGTGAGAGATGTAGCCTTTTGTTTATGGTTTTAAAATCAGCTCAAATTTCTCCTCACACAGAGACAATAAACCTCTCACAGTCTTCTATTGCTACTGCAGTGTATGATGGGCACAGAATATAATGGGACCATATGCTCAATATGGATGCCAAGAGTGTACTACATTATGACCACTTCTTTATAAATCATTGCCAAAAAATCAGTGATGACAAATGCAATGGAGGTAGTATGACGTCAATTTAAGTCTTCAGCTTGCCTCATGCACAAAATCAATCATTTACAACACGCCTCCCTCAACCTGCGCCAACCTCTTCCCTTTCACTTAAAACTCGCGCTTTCAGTGTGCAATTTTTACAAATCAGGATACTTGGCCGGCAGATTAATTCCATGCAACACGCCGTCTCTTATCACACGGTGAGACAGCACTGTTGTTCACTGCTGACACACAGGATCTCTGATTAATGTATCTTTTTAAAGGGATGATAGGACACCCACGGCTTGAACGAAGCCCTCTCTTTATCTACAAATCTTCCGCAATACAGCGGCTCCACGGGGGGTTTGAAACCCTTTAAAGCTGATGGCCTTGCGATAGCTTCCTAAGCAGCATTCTTTTATTTTGCTGCTGCCCATGAAACCATATCCCTGTCAGCATACCCCCTGCACACAGTCAAAACGACTACCTCCCTGTGTTTTAACTAAATACCGCTGTTAAATTACAAGCAGGCCATTGACACATTTTCTTCGCATACTGTATTTACATAATTTACCCTATTTATTCTTCTGTTGTCTTTGCTGCAATGTTTTATGTGAACATTTTGTCTGTTCATATTTCTGGTGGTAAGGGAAATGGGGCATTACCTGGGGGTGCTGTGAGTAGCAGTCTGTTTGTAGGGGAGGTGCTTGGTCCTGGTGGGTGGACATTTTCCCTCACTAGGCTTTGAGGGGGTGAGTATTTCCTGCTTGGTTTTAACAAGGGGCGGAGCCTCTTTAGTGAACTTGTGAGCGGGAAGAAGCTGGTGGGGGGTGGGTGCGAGGTAGAGTTGAGAGAGCATGAGTGCCAGTCGCCAGGCAATGAGATGCTTAGGAACACGGGCTTCTTGGCATCTTGTTTCAATTTTCACTCTGGCCCTGCTCGGAACATTTTTGGAACCACTGCTTTCAACCTGGAGAACAAAAATAAGAGGTACTAAAAACAATTCCAAAGAAATACCATGTTGTATTTCTATCTAATACAGTCAAAACATAATCTGTCTCTAATTTGGTCATGCACGGACACCTCTTGGTTCTGGCAACTATAATCATCTTTAATTCTTTGCAATGCACACCCAATTTTCTCTGAGTTTTTCAATGTAAGACGGTATGCATCTCCTTAAACACATGAAGCCTAAAAACTCACTTTATACTTGTGAACAAGTAAACACCACTCCTAGAAGGGAGAAACATGAAGGGTAACGCCCGCCATACTAAATCCCAACAGAGTGCACCTCAACACATTGTCTGTCTAACTCCTGATAACTGAGACAACATGTAATTAATAAATTCATTCAATAAATAAAAGCAGTCAAATTTATCAAAGAGACAAATAAGTTTCCAACTGCTGTGACAGAGTAGGGGATTTGAGAGGCTGTGCATATAAGTACCATATTGGCATTAGGTACCCTGGGAAAATAAATTGAATTTATTTCTACAGTAGTCCTACATTTGTTTGCACAACATCAGGAAGAAAGAGACATTCATTCCATTACCATTACATGACAGAGCATCTGGCACAGCCACATCTAGGCAATATTTGCAAATTAAAATCATCTTAAAATATGCAAAGCCTTAATTGTGTTCATTAGTCATGGCTCTTGAATCTGCATTCCACCAGAGACAACAGCTATGATAAATATGTTTATTTGACATTTTATTAAAAGAGGGTGCTGCTCTCTAGGTTTGAATTAATAGATACAATGACTTTCGAAAATGGCCAAGCTGTTTTCCTCTGATGAAAAGCACCCCCCCACCCAACCCTACACGGACAGATATCTGACAGCTAAAGCTTTAATTTCCCCCAGGGGCTTCCAGGGTGCGTTTATTTCTGACCAGCTGTACTGACTCACATTGTAATTACATTTCCTTCCCAGACAACCATGACAGAGCTTGGCAAACATCAGCCATTAACACAAGACGGGCCTTTCAGAAAAATATCATTTAGTGTCTTAATCAGCTCTCCTTTGTAAAGTGATAATAGCTTGCTCTCACCCTCAAATGAACACGAGCGTCCTTTTTTTGTCAGCTTGGAGTGAAAACGCATTGACATGACATTTTCGCGTGGACCTAAATTAGCAAGCTCAGTACTGCAGTGAAAATTGTATAAACCGTCCTGTTGTTGTTGTAAAACTAAAGTTGGCAAACAACCCTGGCAGCAGCTTCCTATGGTCCTACAAGCAAAACTCAGTCAGCTAATGGCCTCTATTTTGCAAGAGGAATCAGTAATCCGCTTATGAATCTAAGGGATATTAAAGATTATGATGATTATTCCTACATAGCTCTGCTAGAAGCAGAGTACAGGGACAGCATTACTCCAAAATATGTTTCAGATCCTTGAGCTGTGTAGGAATAATATTTATAGGTTTTGGGACTTGAACAGAGCACCCCTTCTAAGACCGAAAAGTTCACCTAATTCCCTTCTTCTTTTTTGTTTATCATAGCTGATCTGTGATATTTAGAACAACTTCATTCTGCTTTCTTTAAAATTCGTTTGGAAAGGGTTACTTGATTACATGATTGCATGTATGTTTGAATTTTACATTTGTTCATCGTACACATGTACACATCTGTACTACATACATTTTCTATCCACACTATAAAAACTATTGTTTGATGACATTGAGGACAGTCCAGGGTGATAGAACTCATATAGATATAATCTTGGTATAGTATTTATGTAGTTCAAATATACACAGCAAAAAGAAATAACTAACAAAAACGTTTTACTTGGATTGCTTTTTTTCCATTACCAGGTGTGTAATCTCACAACATAATAGCTGTCATGAAAAAAACAATCATTGAAGACTTATTATATAAGTAATAGGATAGCATTTGCTATAGCTCTTTTTTATACCTCTTAATAACATTCTATTCCCTGTTCTGAGGTGGCTTCCCAGGCATGAGTGTCTTTTGTCATATTTCTCACTCATCTTTTGCGATAAAGGGGAGAAAATTGGTCATTTTGGAGGCAAGCCCTCGTACAATGCAGGGGCCCCAGCAGATATAGCCCTCATGAGGAACAGACTAGCGGCTCATCCCCATCTCCTCAGCTTCCAGAAACCACAAAGAGATGGGGGTCACAGAACAATGGGCACAGGAAATACACTAATGTATATTCCACCACACATATTCACTGATGGTGCACCATTAGTGTGCATAATGGCCCTATTGTTGGAGACTCAAAAGAGAATCAATACTTTGTTTTTATGTAAGACATGACAACACAGACCATTTTTTCCTTTTTTCATTCTTCATGGCTGATTAACTGTAAGTGTGTTCCTTTATCTCGGAAACGTAAACCTAGAGGAAATATACTGATAAGGAAACAGATACTGATATTGATAGGGAAAATTCATTTAACAGAAATCCATGATTATGCCACCACTTACAATGTAGCGCTGTAGTCTGTAGTCATGACACTATATTCTTCAGACATAAATATACTCCTTGATGTACACTGTAGTGTATGTCATCTGGCACTTCTCCTAAAGAGTCCAGGGGCTCCCCGGTGTCCTAGATAAATTCCCTATCAATTGCTTTCAGTCTGGCCATCTAAAAATCGCCCAGTTTAATTGACTAAACATTCACTCCCTCTCTACCTCAGCTCATGTGTGGTGAGCATTCTGGTGCAAAACGCCTCCTATGCAACATCCAGGTGGGAGCTACACATTAGTGGTGGTTTGAGGTGAGTCCACCTATTCAATCTGAAGTGCTTTGAAAACCCTGAAAGGTGCTATATAAACGTAACCCATATCATTATTATTATTATAACAAGCCTTGTTGCCATAAAGCAAGCATTTTCTTTTGAATGGAATCTTAATGGATATTGCTATGCCATGCAATTCTTTTCTGTGTGTGAAACGATGTATAACCCTTAAATGATAACATACTGAAAATAGTAGCTGCACAAATGCAAAAATCATATTTTATATTTTGGATATGCATTAAATTATGTCTCAGAATCCTGTGATGAAGTGTGAAAGAGGTGCTGCAAGGTCACTGACTTACATTATTTTGCAGCAGCAGGACTGTAAGTAAATCACAGTATTACAAGAAATAATTGGGGGATCAGAATCAATTTGTAATTTGCAAAAAAATAGCAGGTGAACTCTGCCTGCCATAAGCCATCTTTAATCTGTGAGCCACTATTTTTTATAAGCCATTTCTATCCAAGCCACTATTTTTTACTTTTCAGCTAAATGTAGTGGACATAACGTATTTTAAATGGTGATGTGTCCATGAGGAAAAAAAATCACATCCACACTCAAAATAATTTGTGAAACCAAAATGGTTATGAATTTGCACTCCTCGCCTTTTTAAAGTGCTCATTAATTAGCCTCCGAGCGAGTCGTGGTTTTTATTTTGACCTTCAGATCCTCTGGACTTCATTGCTCACTACCTCCGTGACTCTGACGGCTTCTTTGACCCGCGGGTCGGTCTCCCGGCCAAGGTGCTCCTGCAGGGCCATCCAAGCGGCATTTCTCAGGCCCTCCCTGGACAAATCTCCTCTCATCCATCCACACAACTTCATCAATGCCTGGACAGCCCTGTACCGCACTCGCCAGTCCTCTCTGTGATCTTGCAGAGAGGGAACAGGGCATAGCATTATTCATTTGACTTCCTGGTACTTAAATCCCCAACATACCCAGCTGTGTAAAAATGTAAACTATGTAAGGTGCATTGCATAAGGGGGTCTGCTAAGCAAATGCACAGCACAATGTAATTTTGCAAATATTAACTAATTTCAAATTCATCATATTATTCCATTGTTTTGAGGTTGCATGCCTGTCTTCATTAGATTAACAGGAAAAATCTAGAAGATATAAAAGATATAAATGGCTGAAGACCCAGAGCAGAGATTGAGAGTGAGAGGTAAAGTGGATTTATGCAGGAAAATCAAAATACAGGTTTGAAATAACCTGAAGGGTTTCATGTTCAGATGGTGGAGATTTGTTATAAAGAAAGTCACACAGTCTGGAGAAGAGGCTTTCTTATTTTGGATATAGTGGACTGTGCCACCTACAGTCAAACATGACTTTATTAAACTATTATTTATTTGCTGAGCAGATGCCCGTATCCAGTGTGATGTATATATTTTCTATTTTAGATCATATCTATTCATACAGCTCGATATCAGCTGAAGCAATTCAGGTTCAAGGGTACAACTGCACTTCCCACTGGGATTCAAACTTGCAAATCCAGTTCACTTGCAGTTCAGATATGATATGGACACAGAAAGTGTCCATATCATATCTGAGTGCTGACCAAACCCACAGCAACTCTACAAGCACAGAAAGCCACCACATCTCATAGGTCACTGTCATTGTCACTGCCTACAGCAGGGTTTCAAGAGATGAAGAAATCAACAGCCCAGCGTAGTTTATACCTTTTATGTTTCCTTTTTTATTTTCTTATTTAAATAAATAACATTACAGCAGTGCAATGGTTTACGTTGGGCTTTCCCTTCTCTAACACATTTATTGCATTGTCATGCACTTACTATGCTTTAATAGTGACAGCAATCCTCCTGCACTGAAGGTATTTTGTTCAGTAAATGCCTGTTTGCCCACCAGCGCTGTTTTTTGTATTTCAGCACTGCAGCCATGTTGGCAGATGTCTGCTATCACAGTTGTATAGATATGCTCCAGCTGCCAAGGCCAGGATCTTTTCTGTGACATCACTTCCTGGAAGAGGAGCAGAAGTCTTTTTCAATCCATAAAATCTATTTACAAGATGAAGGATGTCTGTAGGCCTTTCAGTACCAATTAGGTGAGATTTATGGCAAGTTTGAGCTCAGTTTTGCTTTGACTTTTAGTTGTGGTCCACATCTTCCTACTCTGTGATGGTTTCAATAAATTACTGTATTTGTGTGATATTCCTCTAAAAATACAGGTTTTGTCACATGTTCAAATTAAACAAACTTCAACAATGATTAAAATTAAACATCCAGGGGAAATGGCCTTACCCTCTCTGGCTCAAGCCCATTTCTGTTCTGTTTGTAGTTAACTGAAAGGTCCAATAAGACGTGAAGGCACGGCAAGCTTGATTTGGCAGCCTCACCTAGCACCATTAAACCCAACCCACAAGTCAGCCTGCCAGCACAATAAGAATTCCTATTCAACAATGACAGGGGCTCAAAAATAAAATGGTGTGAACACATGCAATTACATACATAACACATTAAAAGGAGCTTTTTGGTCAGTTTTCCACAGGGAGTGAAAACAGGCGGTGCAATGACTAACATCAGCACAAAATGGTGGGTTTCTGATCAGAGAAGAGCAACATTCAAACATTCACACTTTTCAAGTGAGAAAAGGGTGGGACCTGACATTGATTCAACTGGAAGTGAGAAGCATTTGGCAGTGGCTCTCTCTTGGATGTGCTTAACCTTAAGTGCTATGCTTTTTGATTTATAATAAAATGTATTCTGCTTCTAAGGTTGTGACGTATATATCTGGAGATGTATGAGTGGCTAATGTTACAGCCTATCACAGAGCTGGCCATCTTTCACGCCTAATGACATGTTGCAATTCCTCACAGCATAATTGCAGGACACAGAACTTGCCCATTATTCAGTTTTGATGGTATGCTCTATCTTAGAGGAAGCTTTTTCACACCAGCCAACCATTACTCTGTACTGTTAAGGAATTGTTTTAAAAAAAACACATAATCTACCCTGACAGTGACTCCATTTCACATTGAAAAGCAAAGGATATTTACATTCAAAATTTTACATATTTGAAGACTTCAGTTTTGACTTTTTGCAATGAAGATCAAATTGAGTTTGATCCAGAAGGGTAAACATGTTACTGTATGAACTACACTGTAAGTGCACTCAGTCTGTTAAACAAAGCATTGTGCTCCTAGTTCTAGAGGGCTATAGTTTATCTGTATTTTTGCCCATTGTGAGCACTGTCCTAATGACACTCCTTACAGCTGATCCTATTAAATGTCAGACCAGTAATAGTTAAAACCAGGTAGACTCTGGCCCTGGAGCAGTATTGTTGGGTGTCAGACGTACCATCTGTCCAGCAGAAGCTCATCTCTCAGGAGCACGAGGTGACGCAACGTCTGGGACAGCTGCCTGTGGTTGTTCTGCACACAGTACCAACTGAGAAGGCAGTGCCACAGCACCTTGTCCAGACGGCGACCCTGGAGATCTGCATGGAACTATACAATTAATCAATCGTCAATCAATCAAGAAGCATTTGCTACAGCACACCTCACAAATGTATGTGTCACTGAGTCCTTTACATAGGTACCCCATAGCACTTGCTTTTATTCACTTGAAAGTGCACCTGGGTCTGGTCCTAAAATAAAATAAACTTTTAACAGCTTCTTTGTCAGTAGTTCTAACCAAACATTCAACAATACCCTTAACAAAATAATAGGTACGTGTGCTGATCCACAAGTTGGGTCTTACGTTGATAGTTAATCATGTTGCCTTCACACCTCTGTTACCTGGGAATGTGCTCGAAAGAGCATGAACTCAAAGTAATGACAGATGTTGATTGCAATTCTGCACATGTGTAAGCAAGATAATAGCTTTAGAACATCGACATGGAAAGGGGGACTTGAGGTGTGGAAAGAAAGGTGGTAGAGTTGCTTGTACTGGATTTTCCATTTACCATTATTATGTTACACATACAGCAAACATATGCAGCAAACCCATAGCAGCTTCTTGAAAATATAGTCTGCAAAAGATGAACTGATTGCAGGATTAGTTGTTGTCACACATATGAACTGTGAATGAAGACTGAGTAAGGAAAGGTCATATTCAGACTGTGAAAAGAACTTTTTTAAGGCAGCCCGTATTACACTTTTTTGTATTGCAAAGAAAGTCCTTTAATTCTCTATCAAATTATAGTTTGCTATCATCCTAAACTGATACTGAGTTGATAAGGTAGGACAGACACCTTGATAAGAAACAGTAATATTCATGTCTGTAATTGATTCATATCATCCACTTAGATGACCTTCCAAGTATACATCCCTCATAAATGCATAAATGCTAGAATATTTTATGTGCTGTGTAATATTTTATATATAATATTTATACTAATTTGGCCATCGGGAGGACTCTGTTAAATTGCGGCCCATTTGTGTGTCATTAAGCCTCACTGCATTGTCAGCACCATCAGATCATTTACAGACAATTACGATAGGCACTGCTCTTTCCATACTAACAAGGGGAAAGCATTACATCGGTGTCATTGCTGATAAACCATACTGTTACTGCGTCAAAAAGCTAACTCACATGTGAGTTTAATAAGCGCTTAATATGCTTGAAGAGATACAAGTGGCGGAACATCGGAACATGTGCTTTGTCATTTATGTTTATTGGACAGGTTACACGGACACTGGGCTGCTCCCTAACATGAGTTCTCTTGGCTTGAAGGGCTCTTAATGAGCTGACAAGTAAAATGACTGTCTAATGAAACCATAATGGGACTGCGTCAAGCATGAACACATAGTGGCAAGTCATACACCCAACATCAAGGGGGACTTCCAATAATAAATGCATTAAAAATTGAGTCCGAAAATTAAAACAATGTAGTCACACTTGAAAAACTGTGCAACTAGTGGTCGATCAGTAAAAAGGCTTTAAGAGACCCTTACCAGTGCTGGATCATTGTCAGTGGGTCTAAAGTCGCATATCATCTCCCCTGTTCGTAGCATGAAGTGCATAACGAAGAGCATGTCTGGGTATGGCTGATAGTAGGACTCGTACTGAGTGAGCACTGGAGAAACAGAGGTTTGTGAAAATGTGCAGTATGAATTTTCTGATAAAAATACCTGCAGAATGTGTCACTGGACAGGTGAAACCCTATCAAATGGGCATGACGTACATGGAAAAGAGACATTCGGGCGCTCAGCCTGGCCGCAATCTTGAATGAACATGCAAACGGCACTTTAGGGTATAACTTGACTGAAAAATCTGTTTGCTTTCATAAAATTTCAACTGCATGCAATGTTATGATTGCGCTGCCACCTTGCTAAGTCCCTGTTATGTCTGTCACGCTGTTTTGTTTTCCATGTAGTGTGGCTGTCTTATCTGTGTTTTGTCTCAGATGTTGCACAGTTTCTTCTTTGCTGTTTCCATGCTACAGTAGGGCCCTATGGTAGACTCCATTCCCTATGCTTGCAGTTATGACAGGAACATTGTAACTATTAAGAACAGAGGCCCTGGCGGACAGAAAATGACAACGCATAAGAAATTCATTACAAATGTGGACCCGCAGTATCACACAAATACAGAATAGTTGCCATTAGGTGCTCATATTCTCAGGTTTTTATAACTACTTTAAAAAATTGGATAAAGGAAGAGTCAAACCTTCAAAGGGCTCAAACCACCACTCAACAGAAATTGGTGATTCATTTGTGATTGATTACCGAGGGGAGCTGGAGGTTCCGTGATAAGACAGCCTCCATGGCCCAGGGTGAGCCATCAATATCAAATAAAAACTGTGATGAAGCCGGCTTTGAACCAGAATGAAATAAATATAATCGATTTTACCTTTTAAGAAATGATGAAGACGGGACTTGCTCGTGTGGTACCCACTCAAGTTCCCCAATGTGTGGGAGAGAAAAAGTCTCAAAAAGACCAGATAACCCACCTATGAAAAAGGCCCAAGAGAAAAATAGATTTCGATTTAGTCCAAAAATTATTTTAAAATATTTTAAAATATATATTTACAGATATGCAGTCAAATACATACATACAATATGTACTTTGTTGTAAAAAATAGTTTGACGCATATTTAAGTATCTGTCAATCGGAAAAAGTAACACATTCCCAGTAGAAATTATGCAATTCTATGCAATTGCAGTCACCTCTGGGTTCAAATAAGTTTGTTCTCATGACAGCCCAAGGCGTATATTCAGCTGCATGAGGCCTGCCCTTCCATGAAGTTCATGTTTTACCAGCCATTAACAGCTTTGCAAAATTATAAGGATTCAACCCAAGCTGTTTTTTCCCTTTATCTAAGTATGCCTTACAAATGATTAGACATTGATGGGTTTTTCAACAATTCACACATTGAAAGTCATTAATGTCCCAATTTAAGAAACTGGGAATATTGCAATTTATGATTTATCTGTATTTATATGTATTTATTTATCACTGCCAATTTATGAATAATTGGTGAGTAATCATGCATAGTATGATTTCAGGCAGGTTAAGCATCAAGTGAATGGTCCTTATACAAGACATATATTAATGCACTTCCAATAAAGCTGTATTGTTCAGTTTTCCGGTAAACAAAACACAGTTTTGATTTGATTTTCAGAATAACCTGAAGCCATTTCAGAAGAGCAAAATGATGTTTGTTAAGGTTCAATCAATGAATAACAGTCCAGTGGAACTCAAGCCAAATGAGTAACGTGTAATATTTTCAGATGAATCAACCGTCTTTTCTATTGACACCAGAGGGGCCAACGTTATGCCAAAAATACCTGCAGCATCTTCACTTCACAGGTGTGTAGGCTGGGCCTTTGCGCGGAGTCAGCGCAGACCCAGCTCAGGACCGACTCTCCCAGATGGAATAGAACCGGAAGCTGTTCTGCTTGCACTGGAGCCTGGTCCAGTGTTTCCAAAAGACAGTCCAGTGCATCTGGGGACAGACATCAGTTTGAGAAGGGTTCTCCTTCCTCTACATCGTGGATCAGTCCGGAAACAGGTCGGACATCAATCACACACTAATGACAAGCTGTGGTGTGAACGTGACACCCTCATTGACCTGCTCCATATTGTGTCTGATCAGTATCGTTATTCAGTGCTGGCTTTATGCAGTGCTATGTTCTTTGAATGGCTTCTGCCATCTGCCACTTGATTTAGTCATTGTTAGAACTGTATGTGGTAGTTTATACTATTTCTCTGCCATTTAACAGAAATGATTTTTTTTTCATGATTACAGTAAAATGCATGACACTTCTTAAGATGGCAGGAATGATATGGAAAGTATCTTCAAAACCATCATGGTATTGATTGGTCACATGGTATTGTCACAACATTGCATTTTTACACTGTAGACCAACTGTTTCTTAGGAAATATTTTAAGTATGGTATGTTGGTAGGGGGGATTAAAATTTCATTAGTGGTAGCTGGATCACCACTCAGCAAGTGTTATCAACCAGCATAACTGGGTTTCAGCTGAACTTTTCTTCCTTTCATCTGCTAATATTAAAATAAGCATTATGTTATATTATGTTCTTTTTAAAGGATGGGGTAACCATATCAGTGTCACAGTGTGGCTTCTGCCATCTGCCACTTGATTTAGTCATTGTTAGAACTGTATGTGGTAGTTTATACTATTTCTCTGCCATTTAACAGAAATGATTTTTTTTTCATGATTACAGTAAAATGCATGACACTTCTTAAGACGGCAGGAATGATATGGAAAGTATCTTCAAAACCATCATGGTATTGATTGGTCACATGGTATTGTCACAACATTGCATTTTTACAAGTATTTCCTGTTTCGAAAGCGCAGATAGTATTCATTCTAAATGCTGTTCATGCATCCAAGTCCTTTACTAACAATAACGAATAAAAATGTCAATGCTTAGTGGACCACAGTCATTGCTGTGAGCTGGTTATTTTCCTTTCTGGCAGCCAGCTTCTAACAGATGTCTAACAAAGAGATTTGATTTCTGCACCCCGGCCTCTCTCAACAGGTGTTCCACAAGGTATAGTTCTTAGGTGATTGCTATTCTTCCTACACACTATATCCCTTGGAAAATTCATAGCCTTCCATGACCTTTCATTGCAAACTTAATCAGATCATACTCTCAAATTGTTCTTTTCCTCTAACTGATGTGCAGGTCTCTACTTGCAAATAATTGATCCTTACCAATATCTTGAACTCTCCAAACCTTACTTAAGTGGGGTTATTTGGCAGGAACAACCGTAGAACTTTCTAACTACTAATTCTAAAGACATTTGCACAGACTGAACTGGAAACTTTTCTGTTTAAAATTTTATCACATATATTAAAGTAATTTAGATATTAAACATGCTGCAAAGGTAAAGGGCAATATAAAGAGCACTTCCATAACTCATTGCTGACAAAACTCTCAGTCAGAGCCCTGTCATACTGATGTCTACAAGTCCCATCTGATTTAAGACCTCACCATCACCCTAAAAGACATCATGCTAACTCCAACTGGAACTGCAAAAGCACATGTAACATCTGACAACATGCTCACATTCTCCCCATTCAAATGTTAATTTAATTGGCTGATTCTTGGTGTGAAACATCTACAGTATCTGCCTGTTTCCTCATAGCCAGCTATTGGTCCTCTGTGACTACTATAAGTCCTCCCAGTAAAGCCTCTATCTTGACCCCTCTCTCCACCAACTCCATGACACCCCTTTATTCACCTTTCTCTACTGGCTAGTGTCTGCAGCTTGTATTCATTTCAAAACTCTGGTGATGGCATACTGTTCCCTCCAGGTGCAGCTTTTCCAAATGTGCATAACTTGCAGAAGTTTTAAATTTTAGAGCTGTGATACACCTTTGATACAGTTACCAGATTCCTACATTTCTAACATTTTGCTCATGTTTCTAAATTTTGACCTTTGTATTTTTAGCTCTGGAGAGCAACAATTTGGTAACAGCTCATGGGACTATTGTGGTTACTAACGCAAACAGAAGCACCAAAAACAGCTGCAGATGCACTAGTTCCAGGACAATGGTAAGGATGTGATTCCCTTCACAACAAATAATGTCCTTCATATGAAAATATCAACATATGCATATTAACAGTTTATAAACATATACAAGCTACCTATACGCAATATAAAGTGCTATCAATAGCCAGATTACACTGTAGACCAACTGTTTCTTAGGAAATATTTTAAGTATGGTATGTTGGTAGGGGGGATTAAAATTTCATTAGTGGTAGCTGGATCACCACTCAGCAAGTGTTATCAACCAGCATAACTGGGTTTCAGCTGAACTTTTCTTCCTTTCATCTGCTAATATTAAAATAAGCATTATGTTATATTATGTTCTTTTTAAAGGATGGGGTAACCATATCAGTGTCACAGCAGCACATTTTAAGGGAAAATAAAACAGAGACTGTATGCAAGAGAGGGACAGGGGATAAGGGTTCAACGCACTACAACTGTCCCATTCACAGCAGGGTCTCTTGTTTTGAACTATGATGAAGAATTTTGGTAAACAGTTGACAGTCATGCATAACTGCCAAATTTCTGAGTTACTGGTAAGAGCAAGAGTAAAAAATATTGCCAAGTTTGAAAATATGACATTTTCAGTTCAGTAGCTAAAGTACCCTCCTGTTAGATACAGTATGCTTTGATAGCGGTTTATGAAGATACATTTAAACTGTGTAAATGCATATATCTATACACCAGTGTATATCCATAGTGCTAAACATATTGACATATTTTTTTTAATTATTTGTAAATGTTCACTTCATTACTTGTTTGTATTAACATGGAAGTGTTGTGGAGGTGTCAGATTTTTAGCAAACTTGTAATTTATTGAGAACTTTCTTTTATTACTTTGTGTAGGAATAGCATGCAAACTATTGTTCTTCATCAGCATGGCAATATATAGTAATCATGCAAGAATAATTAAAGAATTTTACTATTCAAATTGTTATTGTAACTTTTTGATTGCTTTTGTACCAGCTGCTCTGACTGTTCTCTATCTAGTCATGCTGTCATCTCTATTTTAAATATACTGATGAACATACTATTGAATGAAACATCTGCAGCTTTACTTTTATGTGCTGGCCCAATTTACATCAACCAGCCATTGAGAAAATATACTGAAGTTTAATAAAACTGTCCCCATTTCCAAGGGAATTCAAAATCTGTTACAAACTAATACTTTATCAGCTTACTAAAGCCAATGTTCTGTGTGATTTCATGAACTACAGAGACCTCATGTGGTTGAAACCAGCAACTGCATGTTATTTTACAACATTACATACACTACATACACACGTTTAGAACTGCTGCTACAGGTGCCTCTGAGATTGGGCAGTTTAATGCAAGAACTCAATGGTTATCTATAAAGTAGAGAGTATGTAACTAGCAAGCTAGATGTTTGTCGTGATTGAATACCTGAAACAATAGCTTTATTTATGCTAAGTGTGCCATTTTACTGTCATCTAAATATACTTTAAAATCCCAGTAAAATGATATCTAGCTACTTAGCTAATGTGCATTTACCCGAACATTACCCAGTTCACAAGTCACAAGAAAATATTTCAAGTTGAACCAGCAACAGAATTCCCAGGATGAAGCATTGTAAAATTGAGGTCCAAGTTGTTTAAGATGCTTATAAAATGCCAGCTGGCTAGTAACTGAGACATTCAGTTCAAGCAATACAATTAGCCAGGCTACATTAAAATTCCCATTAACCACTACCATAGCTGGCTAACCATATGAACCCTTCCCACAATATTCCTACCCTATTAACTTTTACTACATAATACAGTGCACTACACTTCATACATAAACACACATAACAATAAACTGGACTGGACGGACAACACCGAGGCCCTCTATAGGAAAGGACAGAGCAGACTGTTCTTTCTTAGGAGGCTCAGGTCCTTCAACGTGTGCAGCAGGCTACTGCAGATGTTCTACCAGTCTGCGGTAGCCAGCACACTATTCTTTGCCGTGGTGTGCTGGGGAGGCAGCACCAGGACTGGGGAGACCAACAGGCTCAACAAGCTGGTGAAGAAGGCCAGCTCTGTTGTTGGTCAAAAATTGGACAGCCTGGAGGCAGTGGTGGAGAGGAGGATGAGGGACAAAATCAGGACCATCCTGGGCAACCCCTCCCATCCCCTCTATGAGGAGCTGTGGCAGATGGGGAGCACCTTCAGCCACAGGCTCATCCCCCCCAAGTGCAAGACAGAGCGATTTAGGCGCTCTTTTGTGCCGACAGCAATCAGGCTGTACAACAGCGCCAGTGCCCCCAGCCAATGCCTCTTCCATAGTTGCCCCCCCAACCTGTAATGCCACTTTTGCACTACATGTTAATTCTTGAAACTGTTTCTGCACATTTTACTGTTCACTATACCTTTTTTTCTTTGCACTACATGTACAGTTGTCTGCCTAATTGTTGTTCATTACTGTTTATTGTATATTAGCATATTACACATTACAGCATATTATATTTATTTTTCTATACTTTAATTTGTATTGTATTTTTATTGTATCGTATTCTTATTATATTGTTATCTGTACTTCTTCGCCTGTCCTTTCTGCTGCTGGTAACACCCAAATTTCCCCTCCTGGGGATCAATAAAGTGCTATCTTATCTTATCTTATCTTACATCACATCTGTAAGTTAAATGTTTGTACATTATAAATGTGTTCATGGGATTCCTGTCTTAATTGCCAGTTCATCTATTTTCTAATAAAAGGTCTGCATTCAATTCCCTTCATTTCAAATAAGATAATTGTCACTGTAGTTATTATTGTATGGCTAATTTAATTAAACCAACCCCTGGCTAACAAGCCCCACCTGCCTGATTAGAGGTCTATTAAATACAGGTGTTTGGCTGGACAGAAAGCTTTGAACTGAGCAGTTTGTGCTGTGGCTATGCTTGAGACTCACTCTTCTTTGTTGTTTTAAAATTGTTATTTTTAATTTACTCCTTCATGCATTTTTATTTGTAGCTAATCTGCACATCTTTTTTCTCAAAATATTTTCTGTGCTGGGTAAACTGTAATTATAATGAGACACAAGACACACTGTATTCAAATTCTAAACAGCTTTCTTTATCTTTATCATGCACTGAACTCCACTGGATATCATATTGCATGCTGTGAATGAGTCCACAATAATTCTTATAAGAGGATTACTTGAAATTTAAAACAGTGATATATAATACCGAGTTGGTGTAGGATTCTATCCAAGTGTTTTTGATCGCTTTATGAGGTTGATTCTAAAATCAGTATGTCTTCTGAATGGAGAGCACTATATATGCAAAGCCTAGCCTAGTATACATTTGCCCTACTAAAATGTATAACCCTTGTGTAATTTTAATATTCTGTATACTCCCCTTGTACTTCCTATCAAAAACGATCCACCTTTGCCACACCCCAATGATAAAGCCTCTTAATTGAATTTTAAACCCTAAATCTATTTTGTATGAAGAACCAACCTGTCACTCATCAACAACTTGGCGAATAACTGTTTTCCCTACAGTGCAGACAGACTGTATTTATTCAGTGTACACCACTTCTACTACTACAAATTACTACAAATCACACTTAATTGATTTTTTGCTGCAGTTGATGTGTTGTTATTATTATTATTGTTGTTGTTGTTGTTGTTGTTGTTGTTGTTGTTATTATTTTGGTAGCACATGAATAGCCTAAGAAATTAGCACATGACAACCATGAAGATTTCAATGCATTTTACTGAGAGGAAATATAGCAATATCGTTCTTGAACTTTTTGGGAAACATAGTAATAACTTTCTTGTACTCTTATTGGAAGCATGACCACCAAGCACATAGCTGTGTATTTCTCTATTTACCACATGTATGGCAGTATGCAAGTCTGCAAGCATGGGCTTTACAGGTGTACTTCTCACATTTGCAGCACATTATGTTTGTTTTACAGTCCTTCTTTGGGGGGCAGAATTGGCATCTTTTCCTTTTACCTGCCCCGGCTGCAGCCTCAGATGGATGTCAGTTGACATGTGCAGCACCTTTATAACATCATGACCCTGCCCCTGCCTCCATTCTCTGCGAGAAAACAATGCTCACCTGCAAGAAATGTTGTTGATTTTGTTTTGTTTGAAATGGTGTGTGAAACAGAGTCTGTGAGTCAGATGTGGAGGCGATGCTGCACATGCATGAGAAAGTTTTTGTTTTTTCAAGCATAAGCCCACACATTCTCTCTTTCTCACTGTGTGTGTGTGTGTGTGTGTGTGTGTGTGTGTGTGTGTGTGTGTGTTGTGTGTTGTCTTAAATGGTGTGCATTCCCGCAGGAAAACATAGTCCCACAGTTCCCATGAGAAACATAGTTAACAACCATATTTGACATCCATTTATTGTAACAACAAGGTTATTGTAAGAGATTTACTGATAAATGGCGATATATTGATTATGCTCAAGTTATTTTTACTATGGTGTTGGGGGTATTGAGTATTACAGGACAAAACCAAACTAATATGGCAGTATAAAATTCTGGTCTTATGACATTTTTATTTCATGGTTCAATTCTGTTGAAATTCTCTGCTTCTACACATCTAGCTTGGCACCCTTCCATTATTACTTGGATCCTCCAGTGTGTCCTGACAACAGTATTACGCCACAAGGCCATTACAATTGTGTAATTACACTGTAATAATTACAATAAATGTTCTTGCAATTTCTATGGCCATGTATGTTGTTACACAGACATAAATGTGCAAGAACAGTTCCAACCCTGATCCCTTCCGCATGTTCATAAGTTATATAACAGCACATGGAATTGCACAGTACTCAATGCATGCACATTTGAGCAGCCCATAGACAACTTACTATGACGTTTGGCCTTAACATAAGTTATAGAATACACTACATTGCAAAAACAAGGCAACAACCTTGGCCAATGTGATAATAATAATGATAAGAGTAAGAGGAAGAATACACTTACCATTCTGAATTTTACCTCTGCACAGAGCAAGAAACATAAGCCCTCTCCAGGCAAGGGGGAGTTCAACATGGTCCCCTTCACCTAAACACCTCAGTCCAGCCCTGCGCTGTTGAGAGAGCTTAATCAGGAGAACTCCAGGGCCTTAAACAGATCAAACAGTGAAGCCTTTACATTGACTGGGAATGTGACTCCATCTAAAGGAACATCTGGGCATGAAAAGAAACATTCTTATACACTGTGGTGAGGTGTTTGCACAGAGATTTGGAGACATAGACAATTTGAACAATTATTGGATGGCTTGTAAAAATGTTTACATTGTCAACCAAGGGGATGGGTGACCTTGGTCATCCACCCTTATATTTAGGAGGTTGAGAAATTTTTTCTACAGTACTTCTACTTTGTGATTCTACCTGTCAATTGACTAAATGTAATGTTTTAGGTGAATCTACCTTGGTCCGACAGAGCAACTGTTCCACAAGATGGACATACTTTTCTTGATCAACAGACCCCTGTGCATGGTTGAACTTCTCAACGAATTCTTCATTTATTTCAAATGGGTTTCTGTAAACAGGAGAGATAATCAGCACACGGCAGAAACGACCATCTCCACAACAATAACATGGCAGCACAGGAACTGGTTTAACACACGCGCTGAATAGCCACTTGATTAGTAAAATCCATACATAGCTTACCAGTTATAAAAAAATATCACTTATCTACATAACTAAACTAGCTCTTCGTATGGTGCTTAGCGTTTGTCAAAATAAGAAATGTAACGTTTTTATTCTTACCTGCTGGTACCAGCTTTTACACTTCTGCAAGCTGTCTCTTCTTCCTTCTTAAAAAGCCTTTTTTTAAGGTCTGTTCGATGTACATTAGATATGATCGCTAGATTATGAACTACTGGAATTTTAAAGATGGGCATTTTGTTAACGTCCCATCAAAAACTTGTTGCTATAGCTTGCCAAGCCAAGTGGTATAACTTTTATTTAACAAGACACAGCTTTCCGTGATGAAAGTCCTTTGTCCAGCCGGTTTGTTACTGTGTCGCCATGGACACACATCCATGGCAGATAGTAGTGTACCGGAAGATCGAGGTAATAGTGCTAGTGAACGGATCCAGGATCAAATAACATTGAAAAAGACTGAAATAAGAAAAAAATAAAAGTGATTACTGTTTGTGGGTGCTCGTTATTATGCATAACATGGCAACACAATACAGTGTCACAGATTGTTCTAAATCGTTCGAAATATCATATTCATCACAGGACCCGAATGCTTACGTTTCTCTCTTTGTGTAATTTACGAAAAAGTGTCTTTATATTATTTCATTACGTCATACATTTTCATCATTGACTACTTTTCCCATGATGCTTCATCAGAAACGGAAGATAATGAAAACGATTCCGGTTGTCACAGTGCTTTTTCGTTGTTTTGCTAGTTGCTAGCTTGCTGCTAGCTAACTAATGGTTTATAATTCGGATGGTTTCGTTTTCGATACGCTGCTAGTGTCCGTCTTAGCCTGAAAGGGGTAGCTGCAAATCGGAATATTTTGTGCTTTCATCTGTCTAGCTGACATCTCCGTTCTCTTTTGCTATCCTGTCATGACTTCTCGGCGACCGGAAAGCTTTGATGGCTTAGGTTACAGGGGAAGGGACGATCCTTCCTATGGTGGGTACGCTGGAAGGTCATTTAATAACTCGTCAGGCGCAGATCTCCAGCATTGGGTAACAACACCCCCAGATATTCCCGGTAGCAGAAATCTGCATTATGGGGAGCGGACGCCCCAGTTTGAAACAGCCCCACCTGCAGCCCCTGGATCTGAAGACGCGCAGTCTGCTTCTGGACCATCTGGTAAGGGGGGTTGGCAGAGTAGGCGGCCAAGCATGCATCTACGATACTGTTGTCAGCAGCAACCGATAGTTTTATCCATTTTAAACAGAATACCATCTTCCGCAGTTGTTTGCTTTGGAGAATATGTAGCTACCACTTGTCATTTAATGTGTTGATATGTTGCTCTCTTGGTTACATATGAGACAACACAAGGTAGGCCCTTGGCCAGTGTAGCTAGCCAGCTACGTAGGTTTCTTATAGCACTGACAAGAGCAAGCTGGGTAGCGAGCTAACATTAATTAGCCTTTTGAACGTTAGCTAGCTAGTGTCTTGGCTTGCTAACAGTGAGAATTGATCAGCACTGTCCCATGCACAAAAACCATGTCCATGAGGTTTTGACTGGTCAGCTCAATTACCATCGCGAATGTGCAAGATATCGTAAAACCTATTTGAATTTATATTTCCTTTTTATCAGTTTTAGTACACTTGACTAATGCAAAGCAAATATGATATTGTAAAAAAGAATTTGTCAGTACAGAATTAGCCCCCAAACCGTGATGAAAAAGAATATACAATACGATGGTGTATATTCGTGGTGCATTCCCTTCGCCAAACAACGTTATAATACATCGCACACTGAAAGGGAATGCAACACATCAAATTCAGGCCCAAACCTTTATGCGGTAAAATAATAGCTATCATGGTCATTCCTTGTGAAATTATCAAGAGTTTACATGACAGTAGACTCACAGAAGCATATGTTACGGGAAGATTGCAGTTCTTTCCCTGGTTAGGTAACAACTGCAGGAAAAGAGTGTGGTGGGCTACACCATGCACACTGAAGAAAATATTCTCATTGGCAATGTAGCATTTTTGTATGAGCTGTGGAAAGAATTTGCAGACAGGAAAGTAAACTTCAAAAAACGATTCCTTCATGTTCAAATGTAAATGGAAGAAAATGTCCTTTTCAAGACAGATGCATACATCCTTTTTTTTTTTTTTTTTTGAAAGCGGGATGTTACCATCCAGTTCTGTCTAGTCAACCATCCCAGAATCTCAAGTGTATGTGGTGTGGTCCATCTTGATGTTTTGGTCCTTGTCTGGTTTGCAGACTTTCCTCAGTGATGCACTCTGCCAAAGGGTTTCCTGTCAGAGGCTTAAGGAGGACTTACAAAAACATAAATATTTTTTGCTGGTATCCCTAGGCAGGGCCACTCTTAGTGAATTAGTCAGGCCTTTCCCAGAGATTCTTCCTCACACACAACATGTAGATGCTTTGTTGAAACTCGGAAGAGTTTACACAACTAGCTTCTGATTTTTTTTGGAGAAAACTCACTTATTACGCACAGTTTTAGGGAAAAAGAATCCGTGAGTCATCCATGTTTTTCTTCTGCAATAACTTTATCTGGAATGTATGGAAGAACACCTAGTGTTGTGTGAGTCAGTGTCATAATAGATGTAATATTAACCCCTCTGCCTCTCTAAATGAGTGTACATCCATTTCCTCTCTGGAGGTGTTTGGCTTGGTAGTTCTGTTCATCCATCCAACAATGTGAGAGATTATGTGAGATCCTTTTGTACTTTCACTCACAAGCATTGTATTGTGTGTAACCTCCATTCATTTGCATGCTATCGTTTGCAGCGTTGCAGCTAAACTGCTACCTTCCAACTCATTCCAGTTTGGGGAACCACCTAAGGCCCAACCACAAATAGAGTTTCACCTCCTTAATTTCTTTCTGCTCATTTTTGTTCCTTTCAATGGCCACTTTAAATTTCTGTCAAATGTTAACAGATTACCTAAGACTTGCTTGAGTTCAAATTTACAGTTTACAGCACACTGAGCTAAGATGGATTCTGGAAATAAATATTTTTTATTTTCGCTCAGTCTTTGAAATATTTGAAAAAGCATTTTCCTTTAGAAACATTTCTATTGTTTTCATATATTTGTCCGTTAAGTACTTGACCATAATGACTTGTACCACTTGAACTCCAGTGGTAATGTGAGTAATCTTTCTCTTACAGAGCAGTTAAACAGATTTGCTGGATTTGGTATAGGGCTTGCAAGGTAATGTATCACTGAAAAATATTAATTCTGTGTGATCCTCAGTGAGTGCTTCATACTTTCAATTGCTATGATTAAGATATTTACACAGCATGTATCCCTGCCAAAAATAGATGTTGACCTTGAAGTTGTCTTGCAATCTTAATTTCATGAGAGCTAAAGAATAATTTTATATTTTGTGTAAAATATGAGGTTACAGAATGAACCCCATAGAAAGTGTTTGACTGGACACATACATTACACAGGCTTATTGTACCAAATGTTTTTTGCACATTGAAACATTTGTTTGATCACAATTTGACTTCATTTCAATGAAAAAATGTTTAGAAACAGACTAATCAGGGGTTTATGAGCACTGTCCTTTCAGTGCAACAAATATGATTTTTATGGCTACCTGGCCACCATTTCCTGAAAAGCCAACATATTTTATTAGAATTCAAAGAAACTTTGGCATGAGTTGAGTGTTATTAAAGATAGTAAACCAATAGAAAACTGTCCATAATTCAAAAATGACTCAAGTACCTTAAATGTCACTGACCTCTCTTGAAAAATAGAAGAACAGAATAGCAGTTCATATCTGATGCTCTTTTTCTCAGTCTCTTCACTGAAAATGTCCTGGCACACCCGTGCATCGTGTTTCGTCGTCAGTGTCAGGTAAGCCAAGGCAAGTTCCAAAACTTGCTTTCATTGTTGGATCTGAAATATTGCAGCATTTAAGCTCCTGTCTATGTTCTTTCCTGTTACTGTTTACTCCTTAATACAACAAGTGAATTGATACCCATAGGCTAACAGAGGGATTAATTGCATCACTGATTCACATCGTTTGGGGCCTTTATGGCATGCTGTTGTAGTTAGATAAAAGATAGGTAGGCACTCTCAGGTGATTGACAAGTACCACTGATTCCTCAAGCATGGTCTTTATTTCTCCTTTTGAAGGACAGCTTATCTATAGTGTTTGTCATCACATTTCAAGGAGAAGGAGGGAGAGCATAAGAACCATGTGTGAAGTGTCATAATTTGCTGATGTTGTTCATTTCTGGACTGAAAAAGAGTGTGAGTGTTGATCCTTATGAACGCAGACCTGGTGTTTCGTACTGTGCGTACGTGGTTAATGAAATGTTCCATCTTGACAGCTCTAGGATATTGAAATATCAAATTGATTGACCTGTATGTCCAAGGTGTGGACATTTTAAAACCAACAGCCATCCCTGACTAAGGCCATACCCAGTTGGCAGGAACATCTTTGCCTATTTTGCATAGGAAGTGTCTGTCATAATGAATCACTCATAGCTCACTTGTTCTTCATAGAAGTTTTTGTGTACATGTTTGCCCTAATTATGACCAGTTTTTCTTAATTATGGATAGCTCAATGTGCACACCCCCCCTTCCTCCCTAGGGTGAGAAAGACTATTTCATGTACAACATGTTTATGGTGCATGTGCTGAGATGCCTATGCAGCTTGTGATATCTTGGCTAATTTAAATATGAATTAAATATGAATAAAAATAATGAATTCAAAAGGTTTGGCAAACACAAGAGTGCAATGAGGAATCATGTCCCCAGGTTACCTGTTGCAAAACATTTTGTTGTCAGGATGTAGGCGGTCATCCAACCCTAAAACGTGCTGTCTGTTGACAAAGCTGTGTGACTGTTATTCCGGTGCTGTGTCTACACATGCTGAGCACACTGCCTTGCCAATTTCAAACATCTTGTCTGAATGGCTGCACCTGCTACTGTATAACTGGTTAATAGTATCGCACGTGACTAGCACTCAGACGCCTCTAACCCTCTGTATTCTCATCATTGTCAGGAATGATGATGTATGAATTCCTGAGAACGATTCCCTCGTAAAAAAAATGATTCCTAGGAGTGAGAGAAGCTCTGTCAGACTGGCTTGCTTCCAGGTCTTTGCCTTGCTTGTATGGAGCTGGCCTTGTAAAAAGTTACTGTGAGACTCTGCTGTTTCTTGGGGGAAAGCAGAGATGGTGGATCCCTCTTTGGACACCTCTCCATCACTTGTCACTCTGGGCTCCTGAGTTTCCCTGATGAGCACAGCAGTTTAGTAAGCTTACTGCCAGGGGGGCTTCCAAGCACCCCGGTGGTTGAGGCACTCACTTTGAATGCAAGCTGAGCTCTTTGGTCTGCGTTCGATCCTGGCCGTGTCATCAGCCGAAGATCACTGGGAGACCACAGCAGCGGAACAAATTAGCTTTCTTCCGCCAGGGAGAAGGGTGGGAATGTTGGCAGGGGTTTCTCATCTCACAGCCCTGAGGAACCCTGTGACACTTCCCCTCCCTGCAGGTTGTTGGATGATGTCAGTGAAGTCCCACCTGTCCTGCAATAGGTGCTTAGTTGACCGTGGTTAGCTGGGAGACTTGGAAGTGTGAAAAATTGTTGGTGCTGGCGTGTGGGTGTAAAGGGCGATTGCACTTGCTTAGCCCCAGGGGTTTCTTGTGTTCTTGTGTTTAATGTATCATGTCATATTAGTCTTGCAAGTCACTCTAAATAAGAGCATCTACCAAATTAATGAATATATAGATGTGGCTAAACTGTCCTTTTGTTCACAGATTATCACCTCTTCTATATGTTTTTGTGATGGTGGCTACCTGCAGGGTTTTCACATCCAATTTCCTCTTTTAATGTACTGGAGAAGCACAGTTGTATTGACTGCCACTACATGTATTCATTTAATGGAAGGCAACACCACACATATTTGGTGTTTATTGCTTACAGGTGAATTATCATGCAAGGAATTACCATCTGTCACCCTTCACTGCCGTCAGTGTGATGTACAATGTCACCAAAACCCAGGTAATAACAGGCAAATCAATGCCTTTCATTTTGCATATAAAATGAAACTGTCCTCTTATACAAAAATGTTATCTACTGGATCCATTGCTCCACCCTTCCGTTTATCATTAGAAATGTACATGCTGTTTAAAATGCTCAATATTTGGTGATATTTTCTTTTCTGGTATGCTAAGATCAGTTGTTGATCCAATTCCAGGATTTAATTATTTTCAGGTATGCCTCTGAATGGATTTTTTTACACTGCATGCATTATCAAATGGATATTAAACAATGGCACTGCATCTTCAGAGGTTATGTGACTTTTTGGGTAGCTGAAACAGTGATAACTTCTGTTGGTTATGTGGTTCTTTACTGTATCCCCTGAGCAGAATTTTACAACTGATAATATCTGAAAATACAGATCTGTGATAGAATAAGCATAATGAATGACATAACCAACACACTCCTAAAAAGACCCAAAAAAACTAAAAATGTTGAACATGGAACACAGGATAAAAACCCTTTACCAGTCAGAAGAAATATCAAAGTTTAACACTGGGCTTTCTCAGAATCTTAGTTGTTTATGTTGTTAAAGTTGTCTGACTAATTTTTGACATTTAAACCAGATTTAGCAGGGACAGAAAAGTCAGTGTTGCTTGTGGGTTTTCCCAGTCTTCCTTGCACAGGATTTCCTTTGTGATTATAGAGTCCCAGGCAGAAGGGGAAGAATTTATTCACGTCTGTTCCAAAAGTGACTGAAGAGATTGGGCCAGAGCGAGGAATTGAATCTGATTATAACTGATTATAAGCATAATCAATCCCCTCTGATTTATGCTCGTAGTTGTGTAGTAATCAGCGTGTGTAATTGTATGCTTCTGTCTTCCTTCCTTTGGTATTCCCAGGGTCCAAAGGCTCTATGGAAAGGGATGGGCAGTACGTTTGTAGTGCAGGGGGTAACACTTGGCGCCGAGGGCCTTATCAGTGAATGCACTCCTCTGCCAAGGTATGGGAGTTCAACAGAATGTACTGGATTACTCGTATGTGAGTGTACATGTGAGTAAATTCCAACCAAGTGCCTGAAAAGTGTTCACTTCACTAGCACCAGATGGTGGGGGATAGGTCAAAGACTTCAGTCCCACTGATGATTGTTATTAGGAATTTAGAGGAGATAATTTCAACTGGAAAGCATTAAAATATGTTTTCTTTGTCTGGAGGGGAAACCTATACATACACCTGAATTATTCAATCAGCAGAGTAGTGGTCCCAGAGATGTCACAATTTTTACAGTTGAATCCACATGTACTGCACCTGATTTCTGACAGCCCCAAAAGTAATGAACAAAAGAGTGATCACTTTGGTTTTCGCACTTTTTTTAATTGTCTTGATGAGATAAAGATAATTGGTTGTTGTTGCAGTAGTTACAGGGACAGATTTAAGCGGAATTAACCTGCTTACACATTATACAGATTACTGTAATAATCTCTGTTAAATTTGAAAGGGCAAGAGTTGCATTTTGACTGGGGAATGTCAAATATTTGTCAAATAATTTCAAATATGTTATCACACGTCTTAAAAAACCCATTAAATCTGAGTCATCATTTCAGGTTGGCTCTTCTTCACCTCTGTTTATGTTTATTTCATTTGCACTTCTCATGTGTCATCTTTTTAGAATCCAAATTCACTGGTCAGTCTTTGACCAAATGATGGTAAAAATGGCATAAATTCATATATTGTGTCATATGTAGTGAAGCAACTATATGAATTTTTGTGGATACATTTTTCACTGTAACTGTGGAAACAGTATCCATTCAATGTCAAGGACCTGACATGTTTAAAAATTAAAGGTGAAAACATATTTTATAAGGTATGACAAAAGTTCACGTTAGTGATAGGTTTATTGCCTAAATGGAGAAAGGTTAATTTAATTAGTTAGGCAGACCCCTGTTAGTGTCTGATGAACTTCTTTTTTAATAATTGTTGTGGAAAAAAAGGTTCAATCAATAACCATGCTGATTTTGGCAGTTTTTAGGCAATTCAGATAAAATTGGAGGTAAATTCAATTGTACTGAAATGGGGTGGGAATGAGGAATGTCAGAATGTTACTGATGTGTGCGATTCTTATGCATTTAGATATTTGTTAAACCAGAAATAAAAATAAGATTGTCAATATGTGAATTTAAAGTCAATGTTTTTTCCATGTAGTAAGTATATGAAAATTTCATTGATGTACTTAATTTTTGTCTGTGTTCGCTTAAGGGAATTGTCACACAAATGGAATCCAAAGCAAGTGGTTGGACACTTAGTACTTAAAGGGTAATTTCCATTTTCTCTGTTTATTGCAAAAACACATCAGGTGAATGAGTGGGCCACTGGTTATGTGCCAGTTAGATTTGGTCCTCCATGTCTGAAGGTTTTGATGTGGTTTAAAACTTTGTTTTTAGAAACACATTGACCATAGCAGAAACGTTGGTGTTGTATGTTCTCTTTTGAAGTGAAAGTGGACATTCCACTGTGTACTCATCCTTGAACCTCTGGAAGAAAGTTACAAGATTTCTAAATTCAGCTAATCATTCACTTTGTGTGAAAATGTGAAAATGAAAGCTCTGGTTGATGGTTTTTGAGATATAAGATTGTTGCATTGATAGGTTGCTCTTTCGCTGTATTTCATTTTAAAAGTATGGCTTCTCTTTTCCAGTTTGACGTATGTGGTTGCAATGCCATTTTACTCAGCGAGTCTCATCGAAACAGTGCAGGTTAGTATTTGATTCTAGAATACCCAGAATTAAAAAAAGAAGACATTCATTCTGAAGAATGTCTTTGTACTGTTTTGACTTCTGTGATTTTTTTTTTTTTTTGCAAGTCACAAAAGATGATGGCATGCACCTCCAGTTTCAGTGAATGTAGTTCACATTCCTTAGGTTATTTTATAAGTCAACATGACTGTCATTCACTGATAAAGAGTTAGCACATTGTAAAATAAGTGTACAGAGTCTGAAATAACTCTCTAATCAAAAGTCATCATTCAACCATGAAAATGGATGTAAAAGAAAGTAAGTACAGGCTAAGGCATCAAAATGAAACCACAATATTACAGGAATTAGGCGTACATTTGATTTACTGTTTGTGGGAATATGTCACACTGACATGGGCATGTGTGCTATACATGTGCCTCATAAAAATATGTATTAATTTTAGATACACACAGACTATATACAAGACTTCAGTAAGATATTCTATCAGTTCTGAGTGCTTCAAGAAAGAACAAAATAAGGGAACTGAACAAAATAAGATTTGCTGTCAGTTCATTGTCAATTCAGTTGAATTGATATCAGGTACTTGCATGCATTCCTACGTTCATCTTTCATCTCTGCACCTGCTGACCTCAAAATGTTGTGTGACAAAAGATGTAACATGCATCAGTTTGTTAGTTCCATGTATCAGCAGCGATGGTATTTGAGATTGTGTGGCACTCGGACATTCAAAATCAAAAACGTAGGCTTCCGTTTGTTGCTGAAATGTAAGCACGCAGCGCAGTTTGACAGAGCAGAAGCCGTCATGGCCTCGTCGGTCCACAGTCCACGGCGAAGGAGTTGCGCCATCTGACTCGGTTGTATGTTTTGGCAGAGCGAGATCATCCGGGACAACCCCGGCATCCTGGACTGCGTGAAGGAGGGCTTGGGCCGGGTGATGGGCATGGGCATCCCCCACAGCAAGCGGCTGCTGCCCCTGTGGAGCCTGGTGTTCCCCACGGTCCTGCACGGGGTCCTGCACTACGTCATCAGCTCCGCCGTGCAGAAGACAGTGCTGTTCCTCCTGCGCAGGAAGAGCCCGTCCAGACAGCCCGCCGAGGGGCCCGACGCTGTCCAGAGCATGCTGGACGCCTACTTCCCCGAACTCATGGCCAGCTTCGCGGCCAGCCTGTGCGCCGACGTCCTTCTCTTCCCCCTGGAGACCGTCCTCCACCGGCTCCACATCCAAGGCACGCGCACCATCATCGACAACACGGACCTGGGCTTCGAGGTCCTGCCCATCAACACCCAGTACGAGGGCATGAGGGACTGCATCAACATCATCCGGAGAGAGGAAGGAGCCATGGGCTTTTATAAAGGGTTTGGGTCTATCATGGTTCAGTACTCGCTACACGCAGCCGTGCTGCAGATAACCAAGATGATTTATTCAACATTGTTGCAAAATGCTTAAAGTGCCCAAACTCCCATCTGATTTGTCCATTTTCAGCTGCTGATCTTTGTGTTTTTTTGGTGGGGTGTTTGGGCTGGCGTGCATTCCAGAAAATATCTTCTGCCTCTAGATACAGTGACCTGTAGAGATCATATATTCCCCACAAGCCCATGTCAGATCTTGCTGTCAAAGCCACATCAGCTTGCATAGTTTTCTTCTGCTAACTATTGAATCCAAAGCTTGACATTGAGGAACATCCCTTTCTTGGTACCAGTAGAATGGCAACGTACCGCTTCAACAAAATAGTCAGTCATGTCTTGCCAATATAATGTGAAGTATTGTTGGTTTACCTTACAAATCATGTATGTTTGCCCTCTAACTCTTTCTCACTTGTGAAATAGCTCAATGTGTATCTTCATTAAAAAGAACTTCAGTCTGCCTGGTATGAATGTGGCACTTTGTTGCTTTTTGATTTTCCTCATTAGGACAAGATGATGCATTGTGCCAATTTCCAACATGACATGTACAGTGTGTACAGTAAAATTATTAAAGATGTGATATTTGTCTTTAATTTATTATTTGCACCTTAGTTTCTAGTAATGTGGTACTTATGATGGAGTGTTTCATAATTTTCAAATTTTGCATCCAAAGTACATTGCAAATTGACATAAGATATTGACATATCACTATATATAGCACTAACAGAATAATTGCACTTGACGCAGATGGTTGGAAGTTCAGGGATTTTAGGTAGGGATAAGCAGAGACTTCTTTTGTACATACATTTGCTTTTCCTGCTTAATGATTGGAGGTGTCCAACTCCACATTGTTAATTTTGAGACTGTCACCTAAAATAAATGTCTGAAAATATTGTGTCTGGTTGATTCATATCATGATGTGCTGTCCACATCACTGCAAAGTTAGTAGTCCTCAGTACACATTCGCACACTGAAATGTGAATGAATTGAATTCAATTCACTGAACTGGTTCATTGATAGAAAGTTAAAATACATAAGTCAGTCTTACCAGAGACCATATATCATAAGGGAAACTGCACTTTGCATACCACTCTGCAATACTACTGTAGGAATTACTTTCACCACTTCATTCGTTGGTCCCCCCATTTCAGACAATGCAACTTCAGGCTAAATGACGCAATGGCAATTTTCATTTAGTGTAGGAGTCCAACATGGTAGTTTTGTATCGCATAGGATCTGAATCTGACTCAAATGATTTCATCATCATTTAAGATATTAACATGGGAATTTGTAAGATTTCTTAGGACATGTAGTAAATTATTTGCAATGTGGATCAGCAGCTGAAGCTGTGCTTTAAAGTGCTGATATGTGCTGAGTCAATAACACTAATTTATGAATGCATTTGCCCTGGTCAAAACCATCTCATGCAGTTGGCTTCCAGAACTGTTTATAGTGCTGATGCCCTCTAATTATTGTTATATAAATGTTAATCATTGTTGTATGAACTTACTCTTGTTCATCTAAAGCAGACGTGGCTAGGCTGCCCCAGAGCAGGACAAGGAACTTACCAGTGTCACTGTTAAAGGGACACGTTCAAAATTGGGGTACCCAATTAATTTGTAATAATGAGAACAGGCTGTTCTTTTTTATTGTATATCTCTGCATTCATTTGTAACCAAATTTATTTTACACTTGACCTCTACACATCTGGAAGTTCTCTTTGTTACATGCTTCTGGTGAAATGATAATGTGATAATGGGATAATGTGAACACTCCTAACTTGAGTGCCCTGTTTGAATGACATGTTTGTCTTCACTATAATATCATAATATATTTTAATGTATTGCAGTGGGATCAACGATATCATTTCTAATCAAGTCATGAATCTAGTTTGTATTGTATGTTTTCTATTGTTGCTTTTGTTATTGCTTTACACTTTAGGGGCCTCACATGAAGTTCTGAAGGGATGCAGGTGAGCCACCAGTGCCAAAGTCTCATTCGCCACTAGATAAGATTTGCAAAATGACATTTTGACTTACTGCAGTTGTACATTGATTAATTCCAATTCATAGGCACAGAATGGATGTATAAACCAGATTATTAACTCAGTTGTTGTGTTTGGTATGGTATAGTTTTGGGTTGGTATGGGAAGCATGATATGTCTGACCAGTGTGAATTTTGATTTTAATTGGTTAAATACATTCTGTGTTTTCATTCAGGTTCTGGTTGCTATTTTAGCAGAAATGATTACATATCTTGTCTTTGCATAGCATTGTGAGATTTGTTGGAAGCCAGTGAAAGAAAAACCTGATTTGCTTTCACTATACAAGAAGGGTCTAGTGAGAAATTTATGGGAAGATCAATTGTCCTCAGAGAAAGGAAAAGCTTTTAAAATCTAGATACCTTAGTTTTTCTGAGTAAATGGCCAATTTAGTAATACAGGAAATTTACTTTTTCTGTGAAATTCCCCCTTAGGATACATGAGAATGCCTGTAAAATAGAAAAAAAGAGAATGTATTCATTACATAAACTACCCCTTAACTGTCGCTAGATAAGCTTTGACGAGAAATGTCATTGAGAGTCTTTCAGTGGCTGGATTGAAAAAACAACCTGTTCACTATTGTGGCAAGCATTCAAGATGTGGTTAATGATCTTGTATTTCAAATACTTTGATCTGTTTCAGTTCATTGTCCATGCAATAAAATCTTGAAATAGACAGTTTTGTGCAGTATCTTTAATTTCCAATAAATGACAAATAGCTACTTATTGTTACCTATCCTTGCCTATTTTGCAGTAATAGAAAGGTTACAATTAAAGGAATTTCAGGAAAGCAATTTGCATTACATACAGCCACAGTTTACTAATCAGGTGCACCCTGATCCTTGTATGACATTACAGGTTTCTAATGAATGAAAAACTGTATATGGAGCATTGTTTTGTAAGTTCAGATAGAGGCACAAATTTATGAAATTTAATTTTCTAAGAAAATTAATTTTCTTGCCTAACAGTAAATTTAAAAAGGTAAGCATAATTGTTGGGGTTAATGTATGAGGCCAACCTCCCATTCAGCTATACACTTCACAGTAAGTCGGTGGCAGATCAATTTTACCTCTTTTTCAAATCCAAAAACTTGAGTCTGTGCTGGGGGAGGTGTATGTGTATGGGATATGGTCACAGATTAACTATGTATTTAGAATATGTGTACTTTATTTTTTTATTTTTGAGATTATTCTCTCCAGTTTTCTGAGGCACCTTAATTGATTGTAGATGCTTCAGCCATGAGATATTTTGCCTGAATTTTAAAAATTTTAATAATAATGCCACATTATTAGAAGTGTTAGCAGAATTTCCTGTGTTGAAAAGAAGGGAACTGAAGGAACTAATTTAACTCTGAAACCCATACATTCAATCACAGATTTCCTGTATTTACAGTCTGTAATCAATTAGACATAACAGGGATATCCTGGATTTATTGTGCATTATTATATCATAGAACCTTGATGGGAGAAG
This sequence comes from Megalops atlanticus, assembly GCA_019176425.1. Taxonomy (NCBI): domain Eukaryota; kingdom Metazoa; phylum Chordata; class Actinopteri; order Elopiformes; family Megalopidae; genus Megalops; species Megalops atlanticus. Next base: position 24,983,991 of record CM032880.1, read on the forward strand.
CCTTAAGGCTTCATTGGAGCTACGGAATGTGGTATCTGTGTATCTGAGGCAACCCGGGAAGTCAGAATGCGTTTTCTCTCCATACTGTAGTGCAACAGGGCTTGCTAGCAGAAACAGCAGAACTTCATTCAGATATGAGGAGAGGGCAAAACGATGAAAAATCAGTTTTGTCACAGGCGTATACTTTAAATGTATGGCTAACTAAGGAAAACACATGGTCTGGCCCATATCACCCAGTGGGATCAATGATGTGAGCATGTGTGTGTATTTTATGGATAAGTCACTGCATGCTGCAAGTGGGTGTTGAACATGCAACTTCTTATTAAATATGACTGAGTCATGTCTGCTTGACTGAGTCATCTGCAAGGGTGACTCAGTTTGTTTAACACGGTATAAAGTAATAGTAATACCTGCCCCATTTCACAAATGGCGTTCTGCTTGATACATTTAAATGCTTGACAGAATGGGCACTAATATGTAGATGGATGGGGCATCATATCTACCAAGTCTTAAATAGTAAAATGATACTGTCAGTCCTCCAGATAAAAATTACTTTGCTGCCCTTGTCTAGGTCAAGTCGCACAAGTTAACTTGTGGTAGGACACTCACTGGTCTGGGAGTGTTGATAGCCTGGTTTGACACTGTTGGTCATTCAATGAATGATACACGTCTGTTCTTCTGCGCACGGGGGTGCACAAAAAATCTGCGAAATGAATGTAATGTTATGTAATGTAATTTCGTAACAGGTGGATAGATAGATAGATAGATAGATAGATAGATAGATAGATAGATAGATAGATAGATAGATAGATAGATAGGCTATGTCTTATTTCTTTAGAAAAATGGCGCCATCATTAATATCAAAACTAAATAAACAGATACATAAATGAATGCTTGAATAAATCCGTGGGGGTTATTCCTAGAACGTCTTGGACTTTTTTAAACCACACCTCGTCATGGACATAAGAGTGTGGGCGCTGAAGCAGTCGCTCATTCAATGGGTATAAAAGATGCCCACCCATCGACCTGCTTGCAGGTTTGGTAAAGATGGGCAGGACAAATTTCTTAGGTAATTAATTAATACCATTGATAATATAGAATAGTCCGCATGCTTTCAGTAAACTGATGCTTGAGTAGCGGTTGCCTGTATTTACAATACGAATTTCACGCATCAGTAGCTGCTTTAATGTCGCTGTTACCATGGGTATTTAATTCTTTACCTTTTTTTAAGGTTATCTCTCCCTTGTTCTTGGAATGTACCTGATAACGAATAAAGCATCTCAACTGAAACCGAGACACAAATGTCTACAGATAGTCCAAAATGATGCGTCCAATTTCATAGAGGTACACGTGAAAGTAAGTTGGGTATTATTTTTGTGAATTATTATTATCATTAGTAACAATAACAATAATACAAGTAAAACGCATATTGTTTATTTGTTATTTGTTGAATGACACAGTAATTACTTGGTGTTTTTATTAGATTTACTTCTAATGAGTGATTTAAACATTGAACAACACACTCTGGGTAATTACACATAGAAGTCAATCTGTGTCATTGATATTCATCCATTTTTTCCTTTTACAGAAACTCCGGACTGACGAGTGCCAATGGGTAGGGTAATTATTCCGCATATCCCCAAAGCTCAATAAATAAGTCAAATGCAGTTCATATGCCCTCTTATGTTTCCCCTAACCTGTTCAGCACCACAGAGTCAAGGCTCGCTGCATTTTCGATTGGTCTTTTTGCCCGAAAAACGCAGGACAAGATTTGAAGAAACTGGGCGAGGTACAGTGTCTTTTGAGCGACAGTGTCCAGGTGAGCCTGAACTGCCTCAATAAGAGTAAATACAATATTTTAGACACCGATATAATAGTGCCATATTGAAGAGATTGGTCAGCACAATGATGGTAATAAATTGTTGATATTTATTAGGCTACTTGTATTAATACCGAAATAATAATCGTTCACTGGATTCAAAATGGTGGCGCATGCAACATGTATTAAACATTTCTTTCTTTATATTCCACAGAAGTGTGAAAAGTCCTTCAATTCAACCATAAGACGACAAAAAAGAACAGAGACTGTAGAAGAATATTTAAATGAATTTTACAAATGCTGGTGTAAATTCATATCCAAAAATTTGGATTTGAATGAAACGACAAATAGGTAATCCATGTTTTCAATGTGTTGCACCTTTTACATTGATTTTTGCATTTGAGTAGAACGCTACACCTGAGCAATCACGCGGATGCCCTTGAGTACTGTTGACTGTTACTATTTATACGAGCCAAAAAGCATTTGGTTGTGTCTGAAGGTAGAAGTCCTTGTCGTTCTGTATTCAAATGCGAACCGATGTGGTAATCCATCGTCGAATTACATTCATATTTGAAAATTATTCACCAGATGTGGCCACTTTCTAGTTGGCCGTCTGTATCCTTGTAATAAAAAAAAATATATATGAAAAGGTTAGTTTGACATTTGCTGTTTTAACATTGTCCAAAAGCACACTGCCTTTAATCTGGTTAAGGAAATAAAGTCAATTATCTTTTGTTATTAGATATAATAGAGTAAACTATACGTTGGGGTTATATTGTTTATTGGATATTTTGTGCAGTGGTCAGAGCACCAAACCATAAGGATACAGGTTCAAATCCCACATAGGACAAACAAGTTGTACCCTAAATAAAGACATTTTATTGCAGTTGCTCAAGTAAATCTCTGGCTGTATACTCTCTGTGAAACTGTACATCTATGTGCGTGTCGATACTTAACTAAATAAAAAATGATCATTTATTTCTTTACAGTGTAGCTTCCTAAATTTATGTACACAAAGAACTTCATTCATTCACGCATTCTCATAATAATTTTTGTTCAGAAACAATGTTTTCAATTAGCTTTTTTGGAAAGTTATTTTCCTTTATTGTAGGAAAAACAATTATCTTTGACAAATTCATACAATTTACATGCTATCTGATGCTTGGCACTTTGTATCGCATTTACTTATTCTGTGTATTTGCACAGCAATGTGACTAAGGGCACTGTTACATACTAACTAGAAGAAAATGAATGGACTGCCAGTTCACTGGGAGCTGATAGGATTCTCCTATTAGTCAAAACATACATGTTACATCTATATGTCCATTCTCAAAGGACCCCTTGAGTCTGTCTGAGAATTTAAAAGTCACCATTAATTCATAGGCATCTCTCACCAAGCACTTCACTCTGCATTTCTATTGAAATAACTTTTTTGAATTATGCTGGATAACACAGTTTTCCTACAGTCCAATTCTTATTTAAATCTCTGTCCAAATGTTTGTCAAATTTCTCTCTGAAAACAAATGCAAAGTCAAACTAAAGAAATGGTCATATAAAACGCCTGAGTGCAGTGCTGTTGTGCGTGAACGGTACTCCCCCACCTCACAAAGACATGTTGTTACCCCATGTGCCCTTTGCATGTCCGACTTGTTCAGGGATGCACGATGAATGCTTTGTAAAGGGTCCCTCTACAACATTGTGATGTGGGCTCACAGTAACCACAGTAATCCTGAGTCGAACTTCTGTGTCGTCTAACCTCATTTGAAAATGTAGAATTTGCAGACAATAAATGGTTATCGACCACACAATAAACATCCAAACATGGACATTTTTTACACGACTTTCTTCCTGATCTTCTCCATCTAATTTGGCTGCTGCATTATATCCCCTGCAGTGCTCTGGGCCCCTAATTTACTGTTCTCACCACTGGTCTCTCCCATTTACTGAATTGCCACATTTGCTCCTTGTGACCATTTGCAAGCCACTTTCTGCGCTTTGTAGAAAAGCCATGATGGCCATCTTGACCGTCCATCAATGAACGCAAAGTTGCTAAAAATTCCTAGCCAACTTAAGCTCCTAACCAAAAGATTATTAACAATGCTAATACATAACCACAACAATCAAACAATCATTTGGTTTTGCACTGTTCAAATGGCAGATGGAACTGTACTTGTCACTTAAAGTGTTCCATCATAATCTAAGCATCGAGAAACTGGGGTTTTCATACTACACAATTATGTCCAAACCATGTCCTCTGGAGGTAGAATTCTGAAGGATAGCCTGTCAGCTGCTGCATCTTTTCCAGCCTTGTAATGCAACAAATTCTACCCTTATGTCAGTAGGTAGTGCAGCTGGTGGTCGCTGAGTCATACTGCATGAAGATAAGACATGAAGTCTGGATAAGAAGATCGATGTCCAACTGCAAGGTGAATTCGTGCCTTGTTGTGAGTTATGTCCATCAGCGTTATAATACATAATAATATTTGCATGTGTAAATGTCACATAGATAGTTTTCATACTCTGAATGCGGCATTATCTTATTATATTAACTCTGAATTTGCTAGTATTCCTCCCCCGTTATTTTAGATGTTTTGTTTATATTTTGCTGATGCTTCTTTACCACTTGTTTTGTTGAAGGTTGTTTAATAAGGCCCAGCCATGTGCATAAGTGCCTCCTCATTAAAGCTGCCACAGATGCAACTTTGGTAGTAGCATCTGTAGGAGTGTTTATGAGTAGGAGTAGGAATGTTTACTGTCTGACAGCAGGAACGTGTTCAGGCATATGTTTAGAACTGCTTTCCTTTGGAACGACAGTGGAAAGAAAAAGTATGTGAACCCTTTGGAATTACCTAGTCTGCATTAATTGGTCATAAAATGTGATCTGATCTACATCTAAGTCACAAGTATAGACAAACAAAATGTGCTTAACCTAATACCACACAAACAATTATAATATTTCATGTCTTTATTGAACACATCCATTAAACATTCACAGTGCTGGTGGAAAAAGTCAGTGAACCCTTGGATTTAATAACTGGTCGAACCTCCTTTGGCAGCAATAACCTCAAACAAGCACTTCTGGTAGCTGCTGATCAGACCTGCACAACATCCAGGAGGAATTCTGGGCCATTCTTCGTTACAGAACTGCTTCACCTCAGCCATATTCTTAGGATGTCTGGTGTGAACAGCTCTCTTGAGGTCATTCCACAGCATCTCTATTGGATTCAGGTCTGGGCTCTGACTGGGCCACTCCAAAAGGCGGATTTTCTTTTTTTGAAGCTATTCTGCAGTAGATTTACTTCGATGTTTAGGGTCATTGTCCTGCTGCATCACCCAACTTCTACTGAGCTTTAAGCTGGTGGACAGCCACCCTGACATTATCCTATCCTGTAGGATACCTTAATAAACTTGAGAATTCATTTTACCCTCAATGATGGCAAGCTGTCCAGGCAGCAAAGCAGCCCCAAATCATGATGCTCCCTCCACCCTACTTCATGATGTGTTTTCATGTTGGTATGCGGTGCCCTTTTTACACCATACGTAGCGCTGCGTGTTCTTCCCAAACAATTCAACCTTAGTTTCATCAGTCCACAAAACATTTTCCCAGTAGCTTCGTGGAGTGTCAAGGTGCTCTTTGGCAAACTTCAGGCGTGCAGTGACGTTTTTTTTTTTTGGAAAGCAGCGGCTTCCTCCGTGGTGTCCTGCCATGGACACCATGCCTGTTCATTGTTTTGCGTATGGTAGACTCTTGAGCAGAGATGTTAACCAGTTCCAATGATTCCTTTCAGCCTTTAGCTGTTACTCTAGGGTTCTTTTTTACCTCATTGAGTATTCTGCATTGTGCCTTTGGAGTCAACCTGGCTGGGTGCCCACTTCTAGGGAGAGCAGCCACAGTACTAAATTGTCTCCATTTGTAGACAATTTGTCTAACTGTGGACTGGTGAATACTTAAAGTCTTTGAGATTACTTTGTAACCCCTTCCAGTTTAATGCGAATCAACAATTCTTGATCATAGGTCTTCGGAGATCTCTTTTTTGCGAGGCATGGTTCACATCAGCAGATGCTTCTTGTGAATAGCAAACTCAAAAAGTTTGAGTGTTTTTTATAGGTCAAAGTAGCTCTACACCTCGCTCCAATCTCATTTCATTGATTGGACTCCAGGTTTGCTAACTCCTGACTCCAATTAGCTTTTGTTGGAATCATTAGCTTAAGGGTTCACGTACTTTTTCCATCAGCACTGTGAATGTTTAATGGATGTGTTCGATAATGGCATAAAGGATTATGATTGTTTGTGTGGTATTAGGTTAAGCACATTTTGTTTGTCTATACTTGTGACTTAGATGTAGATCAGATCACATTTTATGACCAATTAATGCAGAAAACTAGGTAATTCCAAAAGGTTCACATACTTTTTCTTGCCACTGGATTTCAGGGTTTGTTATATGGTCTGGACTAATGTTTCTGTCTAGCCAGTAGTAGGTGGGTAGAATGGTAGTATTCTGATGTGCTAATTTCCATTTGACTGTAGGAAGTTATTAAACTATTCAAACATGAACTGTAGCCCATTATCACTCACCAGCTGCTCTGGTAGTCCAAATGACTGAACATTTGCAGCAGATCCTCAATTGTTTTCTCGGCTGATATAGTTTTCATCTCTGAAACCTCTGGCCACTTGCTGTGTGCAAAAATGGCAGCCAGGAACATCCTCCCATTAGACGGCAAATTCCACATGAATTCTCTCCAACACCTCCTAGGCCAGTCCCATGAGTGAAGTGGGTCTAGCTGTGGTATGTATCTCATTTTCTGACATGGGGAATACCTCTTGCCCTTGTCCTTTATGTCACCGCCCAAACCTGGCCACCAAAAGAAGCGGCATCTCTTGTATATGATGCAAAGCTATGGGTTTCTCTTCACCTGATGTGTCAGTATGATGTGTCACAGAAGAGCTCCCACCCCACAGGGTGATGCATCACATGCCAACTGCAATGGCAGGGATGGGGTGAGGGATGGGGTGAGCCAGGCTCGCTCAGCTTCCACTTTTGGCCTGATGGCGTGTACCACAGGCCTGGCTTTCATACAGTTCAGCTAACCACCTGGCTTGGTGTTCAGCTTTACTGTGATGCCCTTCCTAGTTTCTCATTTTAAATAACAGCATGTTTCTTCAAAATTCCATAAAGACTGGTTTCATCTCTTCCAGTAATGTGGACTTCCTGCCGGTTTAGCTTTACTCCAACTAGAAGAACTCTAGTAAAACTCTAATTTCCTTTAACAAAGAAGAACGGTCACATTACCTCCTGTCTATTGACCTCCAGTATAACATCAACAACTAGCCTCACTGAAACAGTTTCATGAATGCAGGTCTACAGTGTCACTTTTGTTGGGGAAGCAATGCAGTCTCTGATATAGGAGAAAGAGCAGCTCTTAGCATGTGTGCAGCTTGGCCTTTCAGTATTGGCATCACCTACTAGTAGGGTTGCAAAATTCCGGAAATTTTCAAAGTTGGAAACTTTCCATGGGAATTAACAGGAATATATGGGAATTAACAGGAATATATGGGAATTAATGGGAATAAACCGGAAATTTACAAAATTGAAGGTTGGCCCTTTACAGGGAACTTAAATATAGTTGGGGAAAATATACTGTAGCATAATCTTGGCTTAAACAACCAAATTTAATGCAAATACACTTGAATATCTATGCTATTCCTCAATCACATGCACATAGCACACTACTGCAGGGTTATTTAGGCCACACCCCCTACATGCACTCTGCATTCCTCCATCACATGCACAGATGATTTCAGTTTAATGAATTTAGTTTATTCAGTTTATTTTATTTTATTATTAAATAAAAATGTATTCATACAGTAGCTAGCTAGCTGGTAAGTCAGATATGCTAAAGGTAAGCTAGCTAGCACAATTTCATTGACCACTAAAGAGGCTAGCTTATCATGGTGCTAGCTACCTCAAATGTGGTGCTTTTTCTTCTGCCTCCTGCAAGACGTTTTTCTGTAACCATAGAAGAATTTGTGCAACATCAATTGTAAAATATTTTGAAGACCATTCCAGTTGTTTAGCTAACTATTTATATATCTGTGCATGTCATAGCATTAATGACTTTACAAGCTTTTTTGTCATCTTATTCTACAGAAAAATGCCACGTGTGCCATCTGATGTGTGGAGGCATTTCACACAAGTTAATGTGGAAGGGAAGTCTTTGTGCATGTGTAAATATTGTGGAAAGACATATGTGAAGAATGCTACAAAAATGCAGCAGCATATTGTAAAGTGCCAAAAATTTCCTCAAGATTCAAAACATGCAGCAGAAAAGAGTTCCACTCCAGGGGAAAATGAATCTGCTGACTCAGATACTCTCTCATCAGCTCCTGGTCCCTCTGGCATCAGAGGATTCTTTGATTCAATGGATGAACGTAGCCAGAGAAATGCAGATGAGTGTTTCGCTCGAGCAGTCTATGCAACTGGCTCACCCCTGATGCTGGCATTCAATGTGTACTGGAAGAGATTTTTGAATGTTCTCCGGCCAGCATACACCCCCCCAACCAGACATGCGCTATCTACTCATTTGCTGGATGAAGAGTTCAAAAGAGTGCAAACAAAGGTCAAGCAAACCATTGAGAAAGCAGACTGCATTTCAGTCATCTCTGATTGGTGGTCAAATGTCCGGGGACAAGGAATTATCAACTACATTGTCACCACCCCTCAACCTTTTTAATTGTATTATTTTGCATGCATGTCTGCTCACGACAAAACAAAATGTTTATGTTTGGATATGATACCGTTTGTTTAAATTACTCCCAATTTCCAGTTAATCCCCATAAATTCCCATTAATTCCCATAAATTCCCATAATTCCCATGGAAAGTTTCCAATTTGGAATATTTCCGAAATTTCCCAGCTTAACTTCCCATGGAAAGTTTCCAGAAATTTACCGGAAATATTCCACCCCTTTGCAACCCTACCCACTAGCCACGCTTATTGCCTGAAACAGCTTACAACTCCTTTCCTTTAGACAGGTCATCAATCTGTTCTGCATCTTTTTGTAACATCTGTGACATACTTAGCCTTTGTACATTGCTTGGTACCATGGTTGCTTGCTTGTTTAATGTTTTTTTCTATATTCTGTGGAGACTGTATGCACTAGGGTGGAAGCACTCAATTGCCAAGCTTTGTTTGCTGCCATTCCATTACCATGTTTACCTCTGTGGCTGTCTGCAGTGTGAGACTGCTTTGTGTTAACGACCGTTTCAGCCCCACTGCCCTAAATAGGGTCGTTCAATGCCACACCAAAATCACATTGCACCGGTGGTCATTTCAACACAGCTTTCTACCTCTTACTTATTTTTCTTGTAGAGCCTAAAGTACTCTGCAGTGATGAGTTATTTGGGGGAAAAATCTAACTTGAGGATATCTACTATCATCCCACAGGAGTTATGCCCAGGCTTAGCCAGTTGCACTATACATCACAGCAAAAGGCCCTCTCCTTGTGAAAGCAATCCCTGCTGACCTTTGCAGAAAGTTTAGGGGCCATTCTTTGACAGAGGGTACATTTCACAAGTAAATGTACTTGAAACAAGAGGAGCATAGCAATTTAAATAAAATAGCACAAAATATGAAATATAAAACAATATCTATTTAAATGGTGATGTGTCTTGTTTCAAGGATATATTCTTAGAATTCAGTACTGAAATATGTTTGCTCTATGTCTGTGAACATGAATTTCTATTAAACTTTAATAATGCATCTTTGAAACCTTTGTGGTTCTCTTTACTGTAGAAGATTTGATATGGTCCATTGGTCATAATGCAGTATTCAATGTATATGTTATATACACTCAGCTGTAGAGGAAAAAAACAGTGTATCAATAAAAGGACAGCTCAAAATACACAGAGGAACCACCCCTAACTAAAGCAAATTAATCTTCACTGAAAAATTTGTCTTACAGAGTGTTGCTGGGGTTTTACTGAAGTCCAATAAGCTGTCAAAATTGTCGTTGCTTATTGTTGCTGCCTTGACGGAGCTAACTATCCAATATCTCCAAAATTCCAAATTTCATCTCACCACCTGACGCTTTCTGATGGAGGTACAAATACACACGCTGATGCAGTAGGTACATGAACAAATAACGATTAAAACGGTCCGTAGGAACTAATGGATACAAGAGTAGCAGTGGGAAATATTACCCGGTAACACACGTGCTTATGGCAACAGCTCCGGGTTCTTTCTGCTCCTGCCTGATCTAAGATCAGCCTTTCCACCTCCAATACGAATCACAAGCGTTTAGTGTAAACTTTTGTGCTGATCCACGATCAGCAGCTACTAAACGAAGAGCCTATACATATGGATTCACTGCCGACAGGAAGCAGCACAACTCGTGTACCTAACTTGCCAGCGATTAAAGTATACAGTTGTCGCTTGGTAGTTAGGTACTATTTTAATAGTAGCTAACTAATGTTAGCTACATTCCGAAATATAACCGGATAGGTTTGTGTATCAATTTCGGAACTTTACGCCATAAGATGTCTGTTGTTCATAAGAAAGGAAGCGTTATATTTTCCGGCTTTAGGGCTCTAGGACTTTATTCCAACCACCTTTCACACGTGGTACGATACCATAAGAAACATCAAGAGTTCTACATTGTAACGGCTGTGGGAAAATGTTTTCACACGTATAATGTAAGTGCATATTGTTATTACTATTAAAATAACTAGATAGTCTAGGTAGTTCGTACATAGCTGGCTAATTTACAAAAGAGCCAGATTGCTGGCTATCTTAACTGAGGATGCTAAGTCAGTCTAACTAACTCTCTGCCTTATTGGGTACAGATTACCAGTTTGCTACTCTTAACATTAGCTGTTCAACTAACTCGCTAAGGGCCGCCTCGCCTAACTGACGTTGCCTAGCTATAGGTAATCAGAAAATCGTGAAACTGCCTAAGACGCGAACATGTTAGCTAACTAGTGTGCGCGTACCTGACGTGTTAATTCCCCTGACGAGCTAACTTGGGTTGGGTAGCAACCAACAAGCAAAACCTTTATCCTATTCCTCTAACATTAGTTACGTGGAAGTATCTGGTAGAAATTAATTTAGGTCGTTAATTGGCTAGAAAGCTAGCTAACTACCTATGGTTACAGTTCCGATGATGGGACTTAATCACGCCCCCGAACGGTAACATACGAACACATGGGTAACTCGACTACTTGGCTTGATTCGCAAGCGCGATGCAATATTTACTGTCTGACACTATCGTCGTTTACTAACTGCCATTATTAATAGCAGTTAGCTAGCTAGTTGGAATATAGCTAACTGTAAATCACTCATTACCTGACGTTATCTGATGTAGGTAAAAATACAGTTGGTTAGCTGTACTTAGTACACCTCCCGTTGCTCTTAGCTATGATGAGCTGTAGCATCTGGCAACAGTGTGGACAGCTGTTGCTAAGCAAAACCAAGTTGTGGGTATTTCTTAAATATTTTTGTCTAAATTTCAGTGGTCTTAGGCCGACAGCATGCCCTCCAACTTGCAGTCAGTAACAATCATTTAGACGAGGCCCAGACATCCAGTAACTTCCAGTAACAAGTAAACTCGCCAGATAAGGTTTACGTTCACCAATAATTCCAGTTTCATTGATTAATATTTTTCTTCTTTTATTGTACTAGGTCAAGAAACTGGGAATCGTTGCTGTCAGTAAGTGGAACTCACATGTACATGAAACTGTTTTTCTGCCCTTACTGTCTGCCAAATGTAATTTTGTAATATACTGCAGGAGCTTCATAATGGTTGGGAAAGCAAGAGTTGCAACTGAAGTTGTAATTCAAGCAAATTTAAGTCCTGCGGATTAGTTAAAAGAAGAAGCACACAGCGCCACTATGCTTGTACACTACTGTCATAAATCTTTTTGTTACTATGTCAGTGTGACTTAATCATGTCTGTGTTGCTTATGTAATGAAGATAGGCCCACTGCAAGCAATCTATAATAAAATATGTAGGCTAACTTAGGATGCCACAATAGAAACTTGAAAGGGAAAACTTTATTCATTTATAGGCAATGCACTTCCTGAAGACATCACATGCCTGGCTGCAGATCGAATGTTGGTGTTTGTTGCACACGGGGCTCAAGTAACTGCATTTGCAAAGAACAAAGAGGTAAATGTGCCTGAAACATATCTGAGGGTGAACCAATACATGTCTTATCATGGCAAGGGTCATATTTATTTTCATGACAGGTGAGATTTAGGCTAGTGAGGAGTATACATTTGTAGGCACCAGTGATTGGTAAGAAGTGAAAATCTGAAGAGCACACAGCTCACAACACACTATTAACTAATAATGTGGTTTGGTGAAATTTGTATGCCCAGATATTTGAAACTGTTTGTATACCATTTGAAAAGCAGACTTTCTGCATCCCCTTTGAACTGTCTCTGGGATATCCTCTGAGTTACCTTGAAAGACTGCATAACTTGATCATTTGAGGTTCTGCGTGAGTCACTGACGAGTAATTCAGTCATGTTAGTGGTATGCTAGTAAAGGCGTATTGCCGGGAGTGAGTGGGAATTGTTTGGAATACATGGATTGTAAAAGGTCAGCAGTAAAAACTGTATTAGCTCTATTAGACAATGTTTTCTGCTTCTGTGTCAGACTAAATATAACATTATCACATTATTGTAACAGTAATGCTGCTACTTATACTACAATGGCTACAGCAGCTAAATGGAAGTAATGGTAACAATCATTAATATCAGTTATTATCTGCTGATGTTGTAAGACAAAACAAAAAAGTATTGTGTGGGTGTTTGAGCTGCAAAATAGCACATGCAAGGGTACATGCAAGGGTAAACCAACAAATCACAAGGAGTCATAGGCATAACACATATGTTTTAATCTCCAGGTTGTGCACACGTACGTTGGCCATGGAGCAGATGTTCATCTCTTGCTACCATTTGGGGATCACGTGATCTCAGTGGACCGGGACAACACTGTTTTAATTTGGGATGTTGAGTCTGAAGGTTAGTTTGCATTAGTGTAGTTTCACTTGTTCCATAACTTCTTGAAAAATCTCAGTCCTGGAGGATTCATTTTCTGCGATCAGGTCTCTCTCTTAGTCATTGCTTATGGTTCAACTGCCACTCAATTTATGCAAAATTGTTTAGACAATCAATGAACCAACTACAGTCAAAATAGTTGTGGGGCTTCAATGATATTGTAATATTCTGAATGAAAAGCTATAAAGAGAAAAAAACAAATTAATATTTTAATAATGCTTGTATGACTTGCAGTGGCACTTTCTAAGACCACACCATTAATTTAGAGTATCAGAACCCTGCCTTCACATTTAATCCTTGAGTACAATGTGACCCAAAGATAAGGTGTTCTCATTAGCCACACTGGACATGCCAGGAAGTAACAATCAAGAAAGAGAACAAAGCAATGAGGCCTTCTCATGAGCACCATGAACCAAACAATGTGACACATGCATGGACCCTTAGTCTCACAGGCAAGATTTCCAAATGTGCTATGGTGAGAACGCCAACATTTAGAAAAAATTCCAGACAGAACTAACATGTGAATAGCTAATTAAAACCCAAGAAGTATAGTAATACACTTAGACACTTCAACTCCTTCTACAATATGATACTGATATGCCTGTATGGCTCTTCAGTAAATAAGTCTAAACTAATGTGTTGCTGTCACACCACTTGTTATTAGGCAGCTGGTCTTCTCCTTCCTGTCGCTAACAAATGTTTGTTGCAATATCTTTCTTCCCAGAGGAGTACTTGCAGTTAACGTTTGACAAAGCATCATTTGAAGTCTCTGCCATAATGCACCCAAGCACCTACCTTAACAAAATCCTGCTGGGCAGCTGCCAAGGGGGTCTTCAGCTGTGGAACATCAAATCAAAGTAAGCTATTTTTTGTGTGCTCCCTTGTTTTATTAGCAATGCTGCGGTCCATGAGGCTACATCTTGTACGCGTGGCCATGGTTACAGCAAAACCTGGTCAGATGCCTTTCAGTGCAGTAGTTGAAAGTTGAAAGTTCCTGAGCTGTCATGATTGTGCTAGCAAGAAAATAAATGTGAATTCACTTGTCCCAAGGCTGAGCAGCGATTTGTGGGGGATAAGACCACACGCTACTGGAGCGTCTGCTTACCCACTGGTGTCTCAGCGAAGGACATCAGTGGGTAGGTGTTAAGGGTTGTGAGCAGTTACATTTAGTTAGCTAGCTACTGAGGCTACGAAACGTAAAACTCAGCCATTTATTTCTAACAGTAATGTTCTGAGCATGATGAAGCTTCTTCCCATCTGTGCTTCTGCCTCCAGGAAACCTCAAAACTGGCACTGTGTAAAGAGGGTGTAAAAATGCAAACCGAGGTGCTAAATTTTCAAAAACGGTTCCATGTGTCATGAATTGTGTATTCAGTAGTACTGAAAAAGCGGAATAATCAGGGCTATCTGCACTTGTGTGATGAAAATGGCATCTTTGCCTTCGTGCAAAACGCTGAGTCGGTGTCTAACAGAAAAAAACCTCCCTTTAAGTCACCACAGGGGCATCATGCACAGAACTTATGTCTTAGCACTGAAATAGGATTGGATTTCCCAACTCCAATGCTAACCTTAACTGATACCTTTTCTTCCACTAAATATGTACCAGTACCAGTGGTGGCTGATGTGTGAGCTGGAAATGGAGGCGGCACAAGCCTTACCTTTGAACTGATCATTAGTGTCAACTGTTTCCGTTTTCTCTCTTCAGTTAATAATCAAATAGTTAATTTTCTTAGTAATCAGTACCAGTAGGTATGATGAGTACCGCATTATTATTCTGACAGGATTATTCTTTACATCATAAGCTTGTGCAGCATTTTCTCATGTTCACAGATTATTTCAGCTTGTAGATAATTGCTCTTCATTTCTATTCAAATTTTGGAATATTGATGACATATGATAAATCTGATTTGCAACGATTCTGCAGTTTATATGTTCATGAAGCATTACAGAGTTTGTGAGGTGTGTTGGCTAACCCTTCCTGCACATTGTGCTCAAAGCTGGTTTGAATTGAATCATTGGATTGATTTTACAAAATTGTATTACGTCTCTTAATTTGCATTCTGCCATGTGATGTGAAGAAAGAAAATGAGATTGTTTGAATTACAAGGATGGTAATTACCTATGTAGTTATAAAATTAATCCTGAAGCTTTCTTTTAATTTTGGCTGAAGTTGTAACTTTCTCTGTCCTCTCATCACGTCAGAAAATGTAAATGTATGGCACACTAGCTTTGAGCACAACGCATAATAAAGGTGAACATACAAACTTAAGCTTGGCGGAAACTTTGGTGTTCAGAATTTTGGTATTGTGGTAACCCCTACATTGCAGCATGCCTGAAGGCACGTTAATGGGTGTATCTGAAGGCATGTTATGAAGACACATTAATGGTTCTTCTGTTCAATCTTGTGCTTCTTAGGGTAGCTGTGGATATAAACAATCCACGTAAAGTTAGAAAAAACCACAAAATGTGTTACTTGAACATTGTAAATAATTAAAAAAAAAAAAACAGTTTGAAAAAACAGTTCACTGTTGTTTTTCATTATTGATTTCACTTTCTTTTTCCCCAGCAAACTCTTGTACACCTTCGCCGGATGGGGGTCAGGTGTAACAGTACTGCAACAGGTGAGTGTGGTTGTTCTTAAAAGTTATCTTTAGAGAAGAATCCAGACTGAGGGAAGGCAGTTTAATTTTAGTTTTAGTTTTTTTAGCCAGTTAAAAAGTTTGGTTATGACCAGTAAAAGCCAACACTACTCCAAACACCTTAACCATTTATTTACTTAGTAGACACCATTCCTGCACTTACTCAGTGCTTACATCCCAAACACACTCTTGGCACATCTGTGCAGTTGTGTATAAGTATTTTATTTATGTTTAGGTGCTTCTCAAGGTTCACAGGTGTGGCAACTTGTTAGTCACTATTACACTACTCACAAAGGTATTTTTAGTAACTACAATAGACGTAAGACAAGACATTCCAATTTTTACCTAAACACAGTGTGCTGAAAAGTCACCAGTGAGAATTTCAGTAAACAAGCAAGAGATGTAAAGCTTTGATAGAGGGAGAGCAGGTTCTAGAGGGAAACTAGAGGGGGAAAAAAGTTTGTGATTCAGTCGGTAAAGGTCATAATGACAGATGCATCCCACATTTTTTTTTACGCAGTTTCAGTTGTGTGGATCCGCCTGATCCATATCACATCTATTATCAATGACATTTGCCAGATGCACTGGTGCATGAGCCTCTACAGAGGATTCATAGAGACAGGTGCCTGTTACTACAACATCACAAAATACAATAAATGTGAATGGTGCAAAAGTGTGAATGGTGGGAATGGCATTATATGTCACATTATGTAATGCAAATTTTTCGACTTATGTTAATTTGGAAGTATGCAGGGCCAGTGGTAAAGGGGTTTGTTAGACCAGTACCATAGTTACTTTTGAAACAGACGGTAATTTGCCAGTAGACAGGTATGAGAAGAGGGGTGACTGGGGAGTGAGTGAATGCAGAAAGCAGTGCTTGTGGCTGCATCATAATTTATAATAAATTGTCACAACTAATCACCACTTAATCAGTGTCTCCATTGTAAACCATTATCCATAGAGCAGTCTACATCTTCCTTGTCTTATTGCCGTAATCTTCATGTTTGTGTTTTCTAGACCCCAGCTGTGGATGTGGTGGGTGTTGGATTAATCTCCGGCCAGATTGTGATACACAACATCAAGTATGATGAGTCACTGATGAAATTCCAGCAAGACTGGGGACCCATCACCGCCATATCCTTCCGCACAGGTGCATTTATCTTTAGATATCTTTTTTTGGCGGTACACTCTCGGAGAGCTGCTTTCTCTGGGAAAGTCACCTCATATTTAGTTGTGCAACTTGAGCATTTCAAAGCGGTGCACCCACATATGACCAGGTATGAAAATGGGTGGGTGACATTCCAGAGGGATCACTTTACATCGTTACTTGTAACAGACATTCCATTCTCAGATCAGAGGCATTGCACCATTTTGCAACCTTTTGGTTTTATCAGTAAAACGATGTCCTGTAGCAGCAGTTGTGCAGTGCTTGTGACTCCAGTTACAGAGGAGGGAAAGGTGTTTTACAGTGGTCAGCTACATGGCTGTCAGGGTAAAGT
Source organism: Megalops atlanticus (assembly GCA_019176425.1). Taxonomy (NCBI): domain Eukaryota; kingdom Metazoa; phylum Chordata; class Actinopteri; order Elopiformes; family Megalopidae; genus Megalops; species Megalops atlanticus. The sequence continues at coordinate 25,001,007 of CM032880.1, forward strand.
TAGCTACATATGTTTTTAGCTGTCTACGTAGGCCCAGAATGAGGCTAGTTTGAGCTAGCTAGCTACACTGTATGCCACATCTTTGCAAATCACTTTCATGCATGTAAAAACACCAGGCAACTCATGCATCCTAAGTACTTGTTCTCTATGAACACTTGCAAAAAGAGGTTTGCCATTAAAAACTTTGAAGCCATTGTAGTCTACATTTATGTAGTTTAGCAAGTTGGGACAAATTAAATTTGCATTAATAAAGAAATGGCTAAGTTAGATTACCAGCAGGTGTTGTCGATTATTATTTTTAACAATTTGCTTTTCCACAGCTTTGACATTGCACATTTGTAGTGGCATATTGCTCGAACACTGCCAGAGATTTGAGCTGAGTTCAGTATTCTACACATGCATCATGCATTCCTGAACTGCGCTCATACAAAATCTGTAAAGCGAACCAGAGAAGTGCCAATAAATAAATTACATTTAACATTTATGTGGAATTTCTTTTTAAGATGGCCATCCGGTAATGGCTGCTGGTAGCCCTGTCGGACACATTGGATTGTGGGACCTGGAAGATAAGAAGTTGATTGGTCAGATGAGAGATGCCCACAGCACAGCTATCGCTGGGCTGACCTTCCTGCATGCAGAGCCACTCCTCATCACCAACGGGGCTGATAATGCCATTCGGGTAGGTGTCCAAAAGTTTCTCATCCAGGTGGCATTTTGTATCTAGAGGAAGACTGTAGTTTATGCAGTAATTCAGATTTTTACAGAAATGTTTTTATTGTACAAACATTTGAAGTTACTCAAATCATGTACTTCATCTAGCATTACATGCACATTTACAGAAATGGCTCACAAAGCAGCTCAGTGACTCTATGGACGTGAATATGACACCGACTTCCAACAGCTTTGCCCATATTACCTTACACCCACTAAAGAGGCATTACTTGAAAGGAAGACTGCCTGATGTTTCCCCTATTCTTTCAAGTCACTTAGCGGGACATTCATTATTTATTGATAATGCCAATTGATAATGCCTGTTATCTTTTTATTTCATCCATACTTGGCAGCACTGTCTTGTTACATGTGAGAACATGAGGAATAAAATAAATTATTATGGCTGCAGGTGTGGATATTCGATGCCCCAGGCGGTGGTGGGCGTTTACTTCGGTGCCGACTAGGACACAGTGCCCCGCCCACAAAGATCCGCCACCATGGCCAGAACGGGCAGCAGATTCTCAGTGCTGGTAGGTAGCTGGGCATGTGTTCTGTTTATCGCTGTGGGAGAACCAAATGTGTTCTGTCTATTTATGAATATATGAGACCGTCAGTGTGTCTTTCACACCTTGATAAGATATCTTACTCATGTTCACATCTCTTTTTTTGGACCCACTCTCAGGTCAAGATGGAACACTGCAGTCTTTCTCCACTGTTCACGAGAGATTCAATAAAAGTTTGGGGCATGGTAAGTTCTCTGAGTAAATCATGACATCAGTCACAGAATTGTATAGAAACTACTTCCTTTTGTCATAAACGTTTTGTGAGCATTTAAGGGACAATGGAGCACTATTATAGCTGTGACAAACATTGACATTGCTAAGTAAAACATTTGTTTGGGCAGAGGTCTAGCAGTGTTGTACTTGAATTTTCATGCATCCCAAATGGTTGACACATATACTTGTTACCATATTATTTTTTTGAATGGTTTAAAATTGCTTAATCAGGTACAGTAAGAGTTCATGGGTGGTGTTTATACGAAGCGGTGCAGAGTCTGAGGGTAGTCCATAAGCTCCCTCATGGCTGTAGTTGTTGGGATGGGTCAACCAAATCATTGTATTTCATGGGTCAGAGCAACTCCTAGACCACTTCATATTTTTTTGTCCCCTATACCTCTGTTGGGTGCATAGACAAACTGGAGAGCATGTAGAGGTGAACTTAACTGACAAATGGAAGTAAAATTGCCAGTTCACAGCATTCCACAACAATGAATCTGAGTGGCACTGGTCTGAAGTATTACACCTCTGAGGAGAAGGTATTGTGGGGGTATCAGCATGAAAGAGGATCACCACGCTAACCACTGGGTAGAGATAGCAGCTGTAGCGTGTGGTTTGTGGAAGAGAGCCTGAAGGGTGGGGCTTGGCTCTGCAAGCACTTTTGCTTACAGGACTCTGTGAGGGATGCTGTTTGGATCTGTCACCTCGTTACCTCTGGCTTCTCTGAGCAGTTGCACAGGAGCAGCAACAGTTATTTGCTTGCGTCTGAACCAGGGTAGGATTTTCGCTTTCCACGTTCAGTAGTTGTCACAGATACCAAAACGGGTTACTGGTTAGCTGTGAGGCAAGAGAGATTTGAGTTGTGCAAGGGCTTGTTGACACAACCTACCATTTGCCTGTTGAAACACCTGTCTGGCATTTGTATCGATCCTCAGGCATCTCAGTCTAACTGCATGTTTCCTGTGGTGACTCCCAATGTTTACCCACAATCCAGTTGTTTCTTTGCAGAGCTATTGCTCATGACTGAATTTGCCCTTCATTCTGATTTGTTCAGGTTGTTCATTTGAATGTTCGGTAGAAGAGAGAAATGTCAGCTGGGTTTGCTTTCCATGAGTTTGACAATGGGTCCTATAGTAAACACTGACTAGTATTCAAAAGGGCATCTATGGCATGAGTAAAATTCTCAGGAAAACCCATCTCCATTCAACATTTGGTTGATAAGATTGTATTGGTCCATCTTGCCTTGTTTGTAATTTTAATGGAACCAAAATCAACATGCAGCATGTAGTGTTTCACCATGTTTAGATTTTTGTCCTTGAAGATGAAAATGAAAGAATCTGGGCACTTAACTATTCAGTTATTATTCATTTTATCAGGACCACTGGGAGTTGTGGGGATATTGAATAAAGCCTGAGTGTTTGTTTCATTACTTTGAAAAAACATTGTGTGAACAGGTTCGATCAACAAGAAGAAGTCCAAAAAGAAGGGACTGAAGTATGACTCAGTGAAGCTTCCTGCCATCACCACCTTCGCCTCAGGTAGGAGTGAGACTCCATCACATAACTGCAGTCTGAATGGCAAGAACACAGAGAGGCTCATATACTGTGGGTAGGAAGGAATAACTTGTGCAAATCAAATATATAGCAATGCCTTGCTTGATGTGTTGTGTTTAGTTTCCTTCTTGGACTTCTGCATCACTTTTTAAAATGAAACCATTGTATGTGTGAAACTGTTCTTCATCATAGAAACGCAATGAAACATATTAGTATTGAAACAGAAAGTTATATAGACCCCAGATAAGGATATTTAAATAAATATCACTGGTTAAATCTTAAAGAGCTAATGAATCTTGGGAAATATCATGTCGTAGATAATTCTAGACATCATATTTTTGGAACTAGGAAAGTAACAAAATAACTTTTTCTGTTCAATTTTCTTCTAATGTACCCCGTACATGATTTCTTCCTTTTCAGTGGGTTTGTAATTGTCAGCTATTCTGTGATCCCTTGCAGAAACTGCCCGTCAGAGCGACTGGGATGGCATCATTGCCTGTCACCGTGGTTACCTCACTGCCACCACCTGGAACTACCAGAAGACCTCCATGGGTGCCCACAAGCTGGAACCAGAACGCTTCAACAAGAACCGCGCACTAAACGTTCACGCTACGGTCAGTGCGTCTGCAGATTTTATTCTGGGCCACGGTCTGTAACTCCACACTGGAAGAGCAGTGCACGGTAGAAGGTGGTGTAGTGCTGTGATCAGATCTGCTGTGATGCAGATCAATTGAGATAAGGCCTTGCTGAAAAGTACAACATAAAGTTTTAAAGAACTGTGTAAGTTGTATACAAAGACTTGTAAAACAGTGCACAGCCTGCATGTTACTTCCTGTAGGCTATCAGCTGTGTTCAGCACCTGTCCTGTTACTTAGTATGTGAACCAAGGGCTGTTTTCCCTGCAGGCTGTGGATATCACATCATGTGGAAACTTTGTAGTCATTGCGCTCTCATCAGGACACATGGATGTGTACAACATGCAGTCTGGCCTCCACAGAGGTCAATATGGCCAGGACAAAGGTAAGTCCCCTTAAGGATGGAGTTTTTAAAACATGCAAGCCCAGTAGCTGTAATTATTTAGCAATGTTGACTGGTGCTGCAGCTACCCCTCTGTGAAAACCAGGTCTTGACTGCTACTTGTGCTATGACAAAAAGACCCTCTAAATTCATTACAGTAGATCAAAAGTTAATAATTGATGGCAAATTGATGATGAGTAATCTAGGTATACAAAAAAAATGTAAGTTTGACAACTAAAATGTGTCATTAATGGCAGATTTAATAATGAATTGCATTACAGCCAGGTTAAAGTGAATTGTCCACACAAAAGTTGGAGTCCTCTTCGTGATTAGTTGTCCCCTGGACATTCCTTTGTGACTCTGTCCCTCACCTTATCCTTGTCCTGCAGCCCACGAGGGGCCAGTGCGCGGCGTTGCTGTGGACGGCCTCAACCAGCTAACTGTCAGCGCTGGAGCCGACAAACTGGTCAAAATATGGAAGTTCAAGTCCAAGGAGCTGGTCCACACAGCTACCCTGAGTACTTCGCCTTCTGCTACCCTCCTACACAGGGACAGGTGAGAGGGGACAAGTGGCATGGGTCTTGGGGTTGTGACAAAGCTGATCCTGTATGGGGACACTTCAGCCCTTCGTTCAAGAAGGCTGCTAGAATGGAAAGACCATGAAACGTAAATATGAACACTGTGTCCAAGAATGTTGTTCACCCTTTCTAGTAGGGCTGCAACTAACGACTATTTTCATAGTCGAATAATCTATCGATTATTGAAACGAATAATCGACTATTCGGATTATGAATCACACAATTACTCAATGGCTCTTATTTATCTATCAGATTTTAAATTTAGCTTGAAGGGAGCCAGATCCTACAGCTTTGTGTATTTGTGCTTTGAAAGGTAGAGAGCTGGAGGGAAAAAAAAAAAAATTTCTCTCTCTCTCTCTCTCTCTCTCTCCTGCACCTTATCCACTATGCTACACTAAATGGATTTAGAGCAGGCAGTGAAATTTGGGCACAACGATAAAAAGAACGGCTCGATAAAAAGAACGGAAATGTTTCGCGATTTAGAAAGTATCACATTCTCCGGTGTTCTCTAAACTTGTGTACTCGGCAGCAACACTATCTCCAGCTATAAACATCGCCATGACAACGATGCAGTGTTTAAGCAGAGAATTTCTAAATAGCAGACGGGCTCTCATTTAACATTGTAAAGTTAGGGCACATTTGGAATGTGAACATTATCGTTGTGAAAAATAGGTTATTATTTGAACCCTTTCGCGCGTGCGGTCACACCGGTATGATTAGCTGTTTAGCGGGTATGCTAAAACCCGTGCGATTATAAAACTAGATTGGAAAAATTCTAGCTAATTTTAGCTTTGAGGAAACAGTGATTTAACATTAAAAAGTATAGGAAATGCTACCTGAAAACTATGAGAAGCTTAGTAACGCTAATGAAAATATAACAACTATGTAACATAACAGGCGTGCTACAAAAAATAAATTACGTGCGAAAGGGTTAAAAGTGAAATGCTGCCACACTTTTGAGGTCTTTGGTTGTGAAGGTGTTGCCATCTGTATTGTTCACTCCAGTAAAGCAACGTAGCTTAGGCTATATGTCTGAGCATTCCGAGTCAGCACGAAAAACACACGCGATGACGTCACCAACTAATCGACAATTCAATTCGTTGGCAACTAATTTGATCATCGATTTTAGTCGACAACGACGATTATTCGTTGCACCCCTACTTTCTAGAATATGTCCCTGGGATTAAAGAATGATTTCTGGTTATCTTCAGCTTATTCGTCACATGGCACCAATATTTCTCTTCTCTGTCTTGTATTGCCGTAGCTGTGATACATTTCCATGATGTCTTTCTGTTGCGTTGCCTAATTAACAGCAGATGAGTATAATTTCTCTGTTTCTTGCAGTAAGAAGGCAAGCAAAATAATTGCTTTATAAAATAATTATTTAGATCATCTTTCCAGAAAAGCTGGTCTTGTGGTGTGAATACTATTATTATTGACTTTTACACTAATTTCTCTTGTCAACTTTCCGATGATGCCCTGCTTACAGCGGAATGCTGGCCATCTCTCTGGATGACTTCACACTTAACGTCATGGACATGGAGACGAGGAGGATTGTTCGGAGGTTCTCCAGTCACCGTGGTCAGATCAACGATATGGTGAGCTCAAAGCCGGGGTGGATTTCCAGTGAACTTTAGTGCAATTATCAGTTGTTTGTCACATCTATCACTTTTCTGAATTACTCTCTTTTTTTGAAGGCTTTCAGTCCAGATGGACGCTGGTTGATAAGTGCCGCTATGGACTGTACCATCAGGACATGGGACCTCCCCACCGGCTGGTAAGACCAAGTGCTAGTTGATAAGTGCAACTATGGACTGTACCATCACATTGTGGGACCTCCCCACCAGCTAAAACCAAATGCGTGCTCTTCTGTGGAAGTCAAAACAAGAATTAGTCCCCTTTAGAGATGTAACCCATCGTGGTCCGTAAACTTAAAAAGGAGGAATGGTACATTGTCTGCGTCAAAGTCTAGCATTTGAACGGTGATGGGAATGGACTGTGTCAGTATTTGAGAGGTCACTTCAGATATTGTTATATATTATCGAGATGACGAGATAATATCCCCCCACGCACTTAATCAGCTAGCCTGGAAGAAAAGGAAATGACCAAGCGATGGTAACTCGACACATTACTTGATAAGAGATCACCGCAAATGTGCACACATCAAGTGCATTCTCACACTTTTACCGTCAATGTAGATTTTGTCGATGACCTTTGTAAAGAGATTCAAAAGGTGGTTTTCAAGAAAGTCAAGTATAATTTGACACATTAGTTAAGCCTGTCCTTTTTTTTTTTTTTTTTTTTTTTTTTTGGAAAGAAAAAAGGTGTGTCCTCTTTCACGGAATCCCCCCTCAATCTACCCTCAATCTCTTTCAGTCTGGTGGACTGCTTCTTGGTAGATGCCGTGGCCGTGAGTGTCACCATGTCACCCACGGGGGATTTTCTGGCCACGGCACATGTCGACAGTCTGGGAATATACTTATGGTAAGAATCTGTCTGGAATTTTCTTGCTGTAGGAAAGTGCCATTGTCTATATCCAAGGTGCCTTATCACAGACCAATGTGTGTGACTAATGGCCTATTTGACTCTGAAGTGTGTCTGTGTTGATTTAACATTGCTTTCCCAGCTGAATGGTGTGTCAGTGTTTCCTGTCCAAGGCTGGCTTGGGTTCCGCTGACGCAAAGTTGTGAAGCATATGTTCGCGTTTTCTGGGGAATTAGTAACTGTTTGATTCCGGTGGATTCTGTGATTCCCTGTGACCTTTGGAGGTGGAAAAAAAATGATGGACACTAATATTGTTGGAGTTAGGTTCTTTATGCTGGGTTAATAGACTCACCATTTAATCAACATACAACAACAGGGTTGTGGAATATGACAGGGGTGGACAGTAAGACATGAGTTGGGTGGGAATACTTAGAGACAAACTGAACTGTCTACACCAGATATGCAGGAAATTTGGAAGGACAGTGAAAGGACAGATGAAGTACTGAAACGACAGTAATTAACAAGACAGGCCATCATTTAAACAATCTTTGAGTTTCAGTATTTTCAGGTTGAGTGTTAAGTTTCCCTGCATAAAGAAATGATTGACGCAGTGGGAACTGGACGGGATTGCTTAAACTCTGCACTCTGTGTTAAGTTTCAGCTGCTTGCTTCCCCCCCCCCCACCCCCGTGCTGCAGGTCCAACAACACCCTGTGCAGCATGGTGTCTCTCCGCCCCCTGCCCTCGGATTATGAGCCCACTGTGGTCATGCTGCCCGGATCCTGCCCCGCCCCAGGTACCAGCAGCTCTCACACATCGTGTAGCAGTTTCTGCAAACAGAGACCTCAAAGGGGCCCACACTCTGTGAAGCCAGTTTATTGTTTGTATGGTAGGACGAGTTTCACTTTTTCCAAGCCAGTGGTAAATTGTTGTACAGGGTTTCCACGGAGTCTTAAAAAGTCTCAAAAAGTCTAAAATTTAATAATCCCAAATTTAAGGCCTTAAAAAGTCTAAAATATTGCACACTAGGTCTTAAATTACATTTAGTTAAGTCTAAAATATGTACGTTCATTTCATTACGCTTCTTCTGTCCGCTTCTTTTTTTTTTTTGAGAAATGCGTTGGTGCCACACATAGTTGGTTCCGTGTGTTGTAGTTCTTTCGTACGGATCCAGGTGTTAGTGCACGGCGTAATAAAACTACATAGCCTATGAGACCTACGTGGAACTGATAACTGGTAGCCAGCAAACAGCCCGGTTAGAATTTATCGATGCACTCTGCCTGCCCGGGAAAGATTTCGGCTACTGAACCAGACTGGCTATCTTGTAAGTTTGTGATGTTATTGGAAAGTATGGGAAAGTGTAAATTTAATAACTCCTGGCTCGAAATTGATGAATTCAGTGGCTGGTTACAACCAGTTCTAAAGAATCCCTTTGAGGAATACTGTCCATTTTGTAAAAAGACACTGAAGTTAGGCACGCTTGGCATTAGAGTGCTGGAGTCACACGCGAGAGCAGAGCGCCACCAGGCTGCTCTCAAAAGTCTCAAGGGAACGCACGCTATTACACAGTTTTGTTCGATGAATTTGGGGTCGCCACCATCGCCAGGTCCCAGTTCAACACGCTCTCCGCGACCCGAGTGCGACCAGATCCGCACTGCAACTGCGTCAAGCGACATCCGGACGCCGTTGGGATCAACTCCCACATTAAAAGCAGAGGTGCTTTGGGTTCTACACACAGTGATGAAGCATCGGTCATACAACAGCAACGATGACATTGCTGAACTTGTCCGAGCAATGTTCCCGGATTTGAATATAGCCAAAACATTCAGGTGTGGAAAGGACAAGACGGCCTACGTCACACGATTTGGTCTGGCTGAGTTCATTGAGAGAGAGCTCATCTCCAAAGAATGGTAATAAATTTTGTTACTTTTAAAGTAATTCTGGGACTCTGATCTTATTTACTTTCTCGTACCTCATGTAAGACTTAAATTTCATCCATAATGGTCTTAAAAAGTCTTAAATTTAACTTGTTGAAACCTGCAGAAACCCTGTTGTAGTCCTTGTAGGCGGTAGCCTTGGAGGACCTAGCCCCAGAGGTTAATAGGGAGATGGCATGGGACCTGGTTCTACATATGCTGATACGTTAAAGAAGCATGACTCTAAGAACATTCAAAATAGTCAGAATATGATTTTACTTTATCAGTGTTACAGAGATGGCAAATGGAAAAAGAGGAAAACAAAACACGATTCTGACTACATTTGCCATTGTTATTGTGAAAAAGAATTACAACCCCCCCCGTACGTATGCATGTTTCAGTTAAAGCAAACCTGTTGTGGATATGTGGAGAAGGAATTTGGGATTGTGGTTGTGGGATGAAGTTCTTAAGGTTGTGTGATGTTTGTTTGCAGATGTGGATGATGAGGACGATGAAACCCCCAGTGATGACATGATCGAGTACGTGTCACCGGAACAACTGGACGAACATTTAGTGACACTGTCTCTGCTGCCGGATTCCAGATGGAAGAACTTACTTCACCTGGACATCATCAAGGTGTGTGTGCGTGTGTGTCTGTGTGTGTGTGTGTGTCTGTGTGTCCATGCTTGTATCAGCATATTTTATGAAATAAGCATTTAAAATGTAGTCATACTGAACCTGCGCGTGATGAAAAAGTCAGAAGTTACTTTCTCAAAATTGTGTGAATAGCGCCACCCTGTGAGCATTTTGTACCTCACCGGATGGAATAACCCCAGTGTCTGTGTCTTTTACTGAATGTATATTGAAGAGAATATTTATTCAGTTGAATCACAAATTTCCTTCAGTGCACAGCAACAATAATTCTTATTTATTCCACACCTTGAGTCACAGCAATTACTTCCGCTTCAGAAACAGACTTTCATGCTGTGATTCTCTGAACTAAGTATGTGTGTTTAAGTATCACCTCATTGACATGTGTCAGTGAAGTCAGGGCTGTGTTTTGGCCACTCCTACAGCAAAGGAAACATGGGATTTTTGTTTCAGTTACCACCTGGACCCTACTAGACGTGTTCCTTTCAGGCCTTGTTAATGTAAAGTGTGTAACAAACTTGCTATACAGGGTGTATTTCAAATGTGGTTATGATGTTTTCCAGTCAAAGCATCTTTAACTAGTCCTTGTATGTTGGACAAGCACAACATTCTCAGTCAACCAACTTCATCTTACAAGAATCCTGCAGTTTCCTCTCAAGCAGGTTTGAATAAGGGGAACCTGTTTTGTTTATGTAAGGGAAAGAAACACAGGGAAAGTGTTTAGTTAAGCATGTCAGGCACTTGCAAGTTTACCTTTGCCATTGACTGAAGAGTGTGCTTGGTATGTCTATCAGGCACACTTTCCAGTACTTAATAACTTTGACTAGAAAGGCCCCAAATGTGTACACGTGTTAAATTGCAATTCTGATATTCAGTAGATAGCCTTGGGTTGTCTTTACATTAACTCCATGGTAACTAACAAGCATTCTTAAAGGACTGTTTCCATAGCAAATGGCTCTGAGTCTGTTTGTTTCCACAGAAACGGAACAAGCCGAAGGAGCCCCCCAAAGTGCCAAAGGCCGCCCCTTTCTTCATCCCCACCATACCAGGCCTGGTGCCACAGTTCGCCCTGTCAGACGGCCCCAGCACAGAGGACCAGGTGAGGAGTACTTGGAAGTGACGCAGCTCTCGCATGGTGTCACAAGGGGCAACCTGGGCCGTGCCGTCACTCAGATAGAGGATTTGAAATGTCAGAACACTCTGTGGTACAAGGGAGGCTACAAAGCTGTAATTACTGTATGGTCTACTGTTTCTGCTTCAGCCCAAAGCAGCCACCCTCAAAATATTCACATAGCTCAGGTAGTCTTAAGCACCACTGAAAGCATGGCCATTTGAGGTGCAAACATCTGTCTCATACACAGTGGGGGAAAACATTTATGGGCTGAAGTAAGCATATTTTTTGTCATTGTTACGGCTACTGTAAGCATTTTTTTTGGTTTGTGAGATATGTCTCCAATCCACAGGTGTTCTTACTTTTTTCATTCATATTTCATTACATTACATTTCATTGCAGACTCTAGATGTCAAGATAGGCACTTTCTCTTAATAAAGGCAATCAATATAATGATATGCGGTAGTCCCAGAACAGTTTACCTCTAAAGACCTGAAAATATCCCATATCAGGAATAGGTCTATCAGGCCCTCCATTCTGTGTTGGTGAGACAGATTAATGATGGGTTAAAGTGTTTTATCACTGTTTAGAGCTGTACAATGTATATATTCGTGAATCCATGATTTTCATGGTTACTGTGTATCTTTGTTTTTGTAGTCAAAAGTTGTCAATTTTGGAGTGTTGGCACAAAAATCCAGTTTCTATGTCACACTTGAGGAGGCCTGGGTCAGCAACAACTGTAAGTCACAGGCAGTTACTGTGTTTGATTGTAGTTAGTCACCAATACACCACTCAGTGGTATGTACTTACTGAATTGATATATGTATACCTTTAATTTCGTATAGTACGTAAATGTAAAAGTAATGTTGCTTTGTAGAGGGTAGTTTTTATAGGACACACATTTCTCATTTGTTTCCCATAGTGGCTTCTGGCTTTCATTGCATTTGAGTACTGAATGAAATGTTAAGCGTAGGTTAAATGAATAATGATCCGTGTCAGACACCACCTGACTGTTATTTGCTGTCCCTCAGATGAGGGCCCCGTGCGGCTCCTGAAGGAGTTGGGCCCCTCGGCCATTGACACAGAGCTGAGAGGCCTTGCCCTTGATGGGGGCGGGACCCTGGATGTGATGCAGAGCTTTTTGAGGATGGTGGGCAGCATGCTGGACTCTAAGAGGGACTTTGACCTGGCACAGGCCTACCTGGCCCTCTTCCTCAAGGTAGTCATCACTGGAGCCTAATATTTGAGTTTTATTTAAAATAAAACCCCTTTTTGCCAAGGGTTTAAACTAAAGTTGTTATCTGAGTGTATTGTGTGTCATTAACATAAACAGGTATCCCCCTACCTCATTCCCATTACTGTTTTATATGCATTTATAACACTTACCAGCAGATGGCAGTAGAACAAAAGTTTATCTCTGTCCTCAGAGCTGCCGTCGGCTGGGACCAAATGTACTAACAACGTTAAAAAAGGATTCATTATTACTCGTATGTTGTATATACATGTCATTGTTTATATGTATTATACTAATCAATATTTAGATAAAGCTTTTGGGTGTAACTATGTAAGCATACTATGCAGATGTATAGCAGTGTACATGATTTTGAAGGATCTGAAGGAGGTTTTTGGGAAGAGTGGACCTGCTTTCATGTGTGCTTTTTTCTTGGGACTAGTAAACATTTGCTTTGATGAGCAGGTTGTTCTTAGAGGTGAGTGAACTGAAAAGTTTGTGCTCTACAATAGTCGCAAAGTGAGGTTCATTTGAACCCTGAAATGTGTAAGCTAAGTAGTTTCAACTGTGACTGGTCAGGGCCTACTCAGTCCTGATGCTGCTTGGTAGTGTAGGATATCAATTAGTGCTCAGGTACTGAAAGATTGTAAAAAGACCCCTTAGGAAGGCATGGTGTGCCAGTGGCTAAGAATAGGGCGGGAAAACACAAAGGAATTCAACTATGAACAGATGGCAGAAGTCAAATGCACAGTACTTGCTGCAGGAGAAAGTGATAGGGGTTTTGTGATCAAGCACAGTGAAACATGTATGAGGTTGTGAGGTACGCTCGCTGGGGAGCCTGCGTGAGTAGGTTTGAGAAAAATAAGAATGTACGGCTTTTCCCCTTCTGCTGACAAGAGCCTTGGCAGTTCCCAAGTCCGCCCCCATGCTTTACATAGCTCTCGCTTGTCACTTTGCTAGTGAAAAGAATAGCAGCAACAAGCAAAGACACTGCCAATGTTACATTGTCAATACAGTTTCATTGTCTGAAGCTAGCTAACAAGGGCGGACACTAGTGATGCAGCAAATACTGGTGCAGTGTTCAACCTTACAAGATGAACAATTAACAATAGAGGAGCCGCCGGTGCTGACATCTTCCAGCGCACGTCCTTTAACTGCTGTCAAGAGTCTCTCTACACCTTGACTCCATTTTTTCAGGACAACTGCTCAGCTACCAGCAGCTATCTTGTTTGGTCCACATTAAACCTGCTGTAACTGCAGCATTTCACCAAATGTGCTGGATTGCATCTCTGGTGACAGCTGCTTCCTGACTAAATAGAGACAGGAGACAGACGCATGCCAGCGACAAGAAAATTATGGTACAGCTTTGGAGTTTTGAATTAAAAGTACATCGAGTCGTGTATAATTGAAGTTGGTGAATCTCATAATTTAAAATCAAAACTGCTGTTGAGAAACTCATGGTTGGGGAGTGATGACTAAACAGAATTTTGCCACTTGATGTGTCTCCTGTCTCTCTTCTACATGTCCAACTCCACTGTTTGGCTCTGTTCATGGGCTCCCTTATGCTCCCTTTTTGCTAATATTAGGCTCATACCCCTTTTTTAAACGAGTTGTCCATTTTCAATTGGTCACACCTTGAAAGAATCCTTTTTTGGAAAATTTTCCTGCCTTCATCATAAATATCAGAACTCTGTTTTTGTGGAAATTTAGTGCAAGACTCCATTACACCACAAAATAAAAATCTGTGGATTTGAAAAGTGAAGGGACTATAGATATTAACCTACCCTGTAATTACCTAATGATTGCTTATGCATTGTGTATAGATACTTTTAGCTACAAATGGCAGTCCCCTTTCTGTTGGGTCACCTAGTGCTTTGCAATATAGCACCATTCATGCTTTGATTTTTCTTTACCTGCTACATGGTGGGTCCTCTATGGATAGTTTTTCAGACAAGTTGATTTTGAGTAAATTGCATATTTACTACTAAGAAATCCTAACTACATTCTGAGATTTCATACAACCAACATCTGTGTGATAACATGAGAGAGATCTGTGAATGCTATACCATTTAGCCTTGGATGAGTTCTAGAGACCTGTATCCATAAATACCAAAAATAGTATCTTAAAAATTTGCATACAAAAAAATACACATATTCATGTACATGTGTAGTCATTGGTTATAGTGTGGCTCAAATTGCTGACTGTCTGCTTTAGTCCACTGTCACTTTAAATAATTAATAAGCTTTTGTGTAAGCATTAAGGTGGGAAAGGTGTTGCTGACAGCCTAAATAATTAAGTGAATGTGTGAAAATCTCTCCCAGGATTGACCCCAATGGAAGAATTATACCCCTGCTTATGATTAACTTGTCAATTTAATCATTCCTTCCTCTGATTACCAACAGCTGATTCATAGCAGCGATTGGCTGCAAATGTCAGTGGGCTGTTACTATTTGTGAGTGCCATTGTAATGTTCATTTTCATTTCCAGTAACTAGTTTTGACTTAATAAGTATGATAGATATTATAGCTAATTAACAATGGCTTCACTTCAAACTGTATTTCATTGCAGTGTTAACCAAAATAGGTTTTTCACACTATAAATTTCTTTGAATATAATACACATATAATACACTCATAATACAAAAGTCAGTGTGAGAACATTTACAGAGACAGAATGGTATTCATATGATCAAAGATTTCAGCAATAGACAGGAAAGTTCTTTTGAATGCATTTTATGTGCAGTAGTGATTTGTGCACATTTCCTTTGCTACACAGTAAAACTGTTGCAGGTAGTAATGTTTGTGTAACAAATATAAGTGGGGAAAAGTAGAAATGGCTGACTATTACCTAAAATAAAACCACAGGGAAGTCAGTGCATGTAAGCCAACACTAATTATTGCAATACAGCAAAGCAAGATTTCTTCAGCGCTTCCTCTGTTACTTACACCCACATTGATTATAGTGTTGCATTACAGCGGAAATGTATTCATGTGGACAAATTTTTAATGTAGGGGACTTATGATCATAAATAATCATGGTACTGTAAATTATATTTTTGTTCCTTCTTTTCAGCTTGCGATGTCTTTTTTTTTTTTTTTTAGTTCTGGGAGGAAATCCTAAGAGGATGTTAACAATCTAATTTCTCAGCTCACATGTGATCTGTGCCAAACATCACCAGAAATAATGGCTGTCCACTCCCAGTGTTGTTCAGAAGGTGTCGCGTTCCCACTCCAGAGGTTATCATGAGTCGTGCTCTTGTGATGTCAACAGAATGGATTCATTTACACGGAGTAGCATGGAGGGCACTCCAGATCTTTCATCACCTGGCGCGAGCTATGCGGTCTGCACAATGCGTTTGAGTAGTCAGCTGCTAGCCCTCTGATGCTAACGCGAGATGTTGGCTCTTTCATTGCAGCTCCACCTCCGGCTGATATCACAGGAGCCAGCGCTCATGGAACAAGTGCGGAGCGTGTCTGAGAAACTGGAACAAACGTGGACCAACCTGCAGACGCTTTTCAATCAGAGCCTGTGCTTGCTGGCGTACACCAAAAGTGCATTATTGTGAGACATGTTTCATTTGCCCTGTATGATCTGGCAGCAGTGTTATGGTGGCAGGTGTCAACAAGGTATGGTATGATAATCGTGCCAAATCACCAAATTGGAATCATACATGTGTGTAAGGTTACATTTTTATGCTGTGATCACAAAGAGTGATTGAAAGAAGAGTCCTCTTTATCAAATTGTGGTTGAACAAAACGCATGCTGTGACTGTCAGAATAAACTTTTTAAAATTATGACCATTTTGCATAGTGACAGTGTTCTTTTTCAATTTAGCGCTTGTCGATGGTCCCCGCACCTATTGCACATGCCAGGAAAAACCTGCCCCTCAAATGATTTACCTCTAGACTGTTTTCCTGTCACATGGGGTATCACCCTACCAGTGGCATTCACAGTTTTCTTCACTGTCACATGAGCATCAGTTGTCAGTTGGGTTGCAGATCAAATGTTGCCTTCAGCCCAGACAGTTTATTTGACAGGATTCCTGAGCAGGCATTAGCCTGGTTCCTCTCCACCTTCCCACATGTAACTGCGGTGGCGGTTTGCTCTCTCCCATCTGCCTGTCTCTCTGCCACGAGTGGGTGAGGTGTCACTAGCAGTAGGGGCCAAACAGTGGAGGGGGGGCGGACAGGCTGAATTTGGCAGTTTTGATACCAGGCTTTACAGCAATGTTTTTTTTTCCCCCTCACGGACATGAGAAAAGCAGTATTTTGCTGTCTTCTAACTCAGTTGGGAAAAGCTGTGTGTGAAGTCTCCACACAAATTCATCAGCACAAACACTGGTGCGAAAAGAAAAGTGTGTCGCCACTAAACAGCCATTCAAGACACCTCATTTTGGGCTGTGTCTGTTAAAATTAGAACACCCAGGGCTCTTCCAGGACCTGGAAGCACACAGAGAGAGGGCACTTGATAGAACGTCTTCATATGAAGAAGTCACCTATATATATGGTTTCCTTTTGAATGAAAGACAAGCAAAAGAGAAACCTGCTATAGCTATTAAATTTTTTGAACACCCGACAGCATTTGCTGTCCCAGTTCTTCAAGTAAAGTCTTCATGGCAAATACATATGTTGTGGTCAGAGGAGTTGGGCGCATGATTATTATTGACCTTTAGAACATTCCCATACTGAAGGGATGTATATACCAGATGTATCCAGGACCTTTTATACGACAATGCTGAAACAAAATGACTGAATGTTATTTTCATTGTTTCATTCTTGCCATATTCGTGTGATTAACCTCACCAGGACCCGGAAAGGCTATTGGCTTGAAGAGTAACTGGCTGCTAAACAGACCATGAAGGACCGCAGCTGTATTTGACTTGGTGATCTGCCATGTGGTCTCCAGTTTCTTGAGAATCCACTCACCTGGGGGGCTATGAGCTAATCATCCCTGAGACCACCCGTATGCTTTCTTCTCTCTCATATACTTTAAAAGAATTATTTTTTCCTCCAGCCATAACAATTTGAACTTGCCAGTTGCGTTATTTTATATGCAAGGATGCCCATTTTTTAAGTTTTTTGTCTTGTTTTAGGGTATTTTTAATGCTTTTTCCCATTTTTTCACCATGACTTCAAAGCTACTGCACATTAAACTTGCCTCATTGCAACATCCTCTGTGCTTGTGCAGAAGCACTGAAGCATGACAAATTTAATCATCTGATGCACTGGCATGCAACCAGTGGCTGCATTTTTTTGCACTACAAGTCCCACAATACAGTTCAGGAGGGCAGCCACCCACTGATACAGTCTGAGCAACTTGGGTGATTGACAAGTCATCCTGAAAGGGTTCTATTGATTGGTGTTAAAAGGAGACCCTGGCCAACAACACAAACCAGAGCCAACTGTGTTCTGCCACTGTGGACTCACGGTAACTGCTGGCAAATGACAGTCCAGGGTTGAAACGAGCGTCTTAACGAACTGAGCCACACAGGAGCACCTTCCATTATTTGTGTAATCACTGTGATGACTGCTCTGGGTACTACTGTAAGGGTTGTATGTTGTGAATGAGCATGTGAGAGTCCACTGCACTGTATTTATCACAGTGATGTATGAATCAACAACCTGCTGAGCATTTTGAAGCTGTACTGTACGTTGATTAGCTCCATCTCTCTGTGTGCCAAAAAAAGCATTCCTCAAAAATCTCTGTGCTCTTTTCCTTGAGCATCCAACGGTAGGTCCTGTACGCTGAGGCTCGCGTTCGCGCGCCTAAAAGGAAATGGTGAACGCTGTTGCTGTGGGAGACGGAGCGGATGCACAGTTGCGGCTCAGGTTACACGGGGGAGCTCGCGCGTTGGTCGAAAACAAAGGGAGCGAACGCTTCAGCGCGAGCCGCATTCCCTCAGCATCTGCTCTCTTGGAGGCTGTAGGCCGCCGTTTGAGAAGCCGTGATTGTGTAATCCCTGCAAGGATTCTCAAGGCCATCTCCTATTTGTTTCTCTGAAAACAGTTTATGGTCGGCAGTCTATTTATATCTGCATATGAGAGACCTATCAAAGCTGTAAGCAAAACTGTGGAAACAACCCGGACAATAAAAGCTAAAAGGCTAGCGTAAAATAAGGATGTGCAGTATTTATGAGGAGTAGCTCGAGCACCATTTTTTTTCCCTTTCTGCTTAATACAGAATATGTCTGATAGCCTCTATTGGCTGGAGCCCAGAACAGGAAGCCCGAATTTTTGTGTTTGCCAAACAGGTACTGAACAGATGGGAGCTCTGTTTGCCAGCTCTTTTAAACCCATGCACTGCTTGAATCTTAAAGGATGACCAGTCATGCGGTGCCTCCGTGTTACGGATTGACGTCCATGAGGGATATAGCTCAAGCCACCTCCTGGCTGGCTTTATTAACTTGCAAACCTCAATTAATTTGTTTTTATTCCTCCTTGCTCAGATGACCATGCCTGTGTTCTCTCTGAGCTGTTGACTAGAGCATGTACAGTACACCTCTCTCAGTGTAGCCTCTCTGCACTGATCGGTATACAGCACCTACCAGTATATAATTTGTACTTACAAAATGTATGGTCACATTGTACATTAAGTGCAACTACATGAAGCAGACAGAAATATAATCCCCGCCAACAGTGTCACTTGACCTAGCTATGTCGAATGTCATGTGACACTGTTGGTGGGGTTGGATGGGACATTCATTTCTGCATAACTCATGATGTATAAAGTGTGTCATATACAATGTACTATAAATGATTAATGCAGCTGTTACGCTGTTCTTATGCAGACTTTATGTAGTTACAATTGATGCACAAATTAATGATTTACAGGTAATTGGCAACTGATCGAGGTTTTTTTTTTACTTATGGATACAAAATACATAATATATACTACTTCCTCATGTTTTCATTAGCAGTTATTGAATGTCTGAACTTAGTGGTTTAACAATAACCTTCTGTTCTGTAGAAGAATGCAAAAAACATTTTTGAGGAGATCCTCTTATTCACCATCTAGTATCGTTAAACATTTTGTAAACATACCTAACCACTTCATTGCAGCATTTCTGCAAGAAAATCTACCAGCTAATCACTAGATGTGTTTTTTATTATCTCGGTCACCGTGCTTCAGATAAAGAGGATGTGTACAGTACAGTGTGAATATGATAAGACACTGGCACCATTTTCATGACATACACCTACATGCCTACACCTCAAGGTTCACATTGGAGAGATTCATTTACATTACATTATTGGCATTTAACAGACACTCTTATCCAGAGCGATTTACATTGGTTAAAATTTTTTACAATGTTATCCATTTATACAGCTAGATAGTTACTGAGGCACTTGTGGGTGCATATCAGACTGCCCACACCTTTGTACTGAAGCAGGAAGTTTAATTTTCTGCAAAATCCTCCTTGTTTACATCACACTCTACAATCTGTCTCTGGTTTTTCTGCTGACATGTGGTAGACAGGAAATTCTTTGTCATACTTTCATTAAGTGGTACCTCCTCCCAGGTCCTCAGGCCTTGGGCCTATGGAGGAGATGCATGTTTGCTGAAAGGGGATGCTTTTCATGGTTCCTGCTCACTTTGAATTTGTCCAGGCATGCGCAGCACGCTAATGGAGAAGGAGCATAACATTCAGCTGAGAAGGGCCAAAAGTACTGTATGCTGGGTCAGTTGGGTTGCGTACCTGGTGCTCAAGCAGGTTCTGTGGAGGTTCTTCTGTGTTTTCAGGACCAGTGGCTATGGTTCTTTCATGTGAACTCATTCATTCAGCTGTTTAATTGTATTAATTGAGTAGTCTTGTAGCTCATTCTATCATTTTAGCAAACATGTAAATTTCTAAATGCTGCTACAATCTGCCCTTTCATCCATGTTACACTCTCGCCTTCTTAAGTATGTCACATTTAGCTAGCTACATTTTATATAACCTTCTTCACCTGGCTTTTGAGGGCTACAGCAATTGATTGTTTTCTTAACACTACACTGTTCCTTTTTATCTTAGATATGTAATAATAATAACAAAAAATGCAGTCAACAGTGCAGACGTTCACTACAAATACATATTTCATATTTTGTTGATAGTAACAAATACCTGAACTGTAACAGTAGAAAACATGAGGCATCCCCATCACTGACTGAGTGACAAGGCACCAATGATATCACCTATAATATGATACAATCTGGAAACCATTCAACACATGTTCTGAAAGCAAATTGTATTCAAAATCCACAAGAGGAAATATGTTCACATTAATCATATTCGTAAACGTCAAGAGCGTTCTGTAACAAAAACCGAAAGTCCGGAAATGATTGCATCATATTAGGTAATAATTGCATTGTGACTTGATTACCTCTGTTGATCTTGTTGTTGTTGTGTGTCGTTACTAGGGCGGCATTAGGACCCGGTAGAATGCATGCTCGAACGCAGCCTGGTTGCCCTTCCTCCACACATTGCTGGCTTCTGCTGTTCTGAGTGCTGCAAGTGCAAAGTAGCGGTGCAGCGGTGATAGCTAGGCTGACAACCTTTGAAGTGCCCCATTCTATTCAATGCACCCGTCGCAACTTTAATTCGATTCTACTTTATATTCGACTAGCGTTTTAGTGCTACATTTCTTCCCCACTGACGGCTTTTTTCGTCATTCGAGAATTGCACTAGTCGTCCATACCATACATTTCAGGTAGCAGTTTTCTACATCCCCGTGATTGAGTCAAGAATCGCGAATCGCCGTTGGGGGAACTGCTTGTAGGCTTCTGGTAACCGTCTGAAGAGCCGGGGATGCTGAAAGTCACCATGCCCTCACCCAGACCAGGGGCTGCCTCGGAATATTGGATAGATGGCTCCAAAAAGGAGACATTGGCAGACTACTACGAGCTGGAGTCTGAGCTGGGACGGTGAGTACAGCTAATTCTGCACAACGTTATGTCTAGGCAGCTGATTTAAAAAGCAGAATTCATACAGAAATCCATCGTTTTCATGTGAAAACGATGGATTTCTGCACTCTTTGGTCGTATACTAATGCATACAGTATCGCTACTGTACATGAAACCTTGTGTTGGAGCTGCTGTGCCTTGAGACTAGAATGACACAGTTCGTCTTAAAACGAAGTAAACAGTATATTAGTAATCTGGAGAACACTGAATTTCGTTTGTAATTTGCATCTGTCAGTATGTTACTGTGAAACCCCTCTATCCCCGTTTCTCTCTCCCCTTTCTCTTTCTCTCTCTCTCTCTCTCTCTCTCTCTCTCACACACGCACACACACACCATTATGTGACATACACCGTTCTGCAGATTGCATGTTACTTCTGTTTCCTGAGTATGGCTACAAATGACTGATGCTATTTGCTATTCAAGTTAGTCTAGGGCTTTTTTCCTATTACGGATATTTCATTCTGCAAAAAAGATTTCCCCTTTCGTTTTGAGTACCCTCCTTCAACCACATCCGTAAAAGGTTTAGTATGAGAAAGGGAAATGACTTGTGCACTTTTGTTGTTGTACTTTTTGTATCCTGTTTTTATGAGCTTTGAGGGCTATGCTTAATGTGTTGACTCCATATGTCCTTAAGGGACACTTAAAACATTCCTTGTTATTTTTTTAAATAATGGTGTTCTGCAGTTAATATCCATGTCCTTTGCAACGTACAGAAATTAGAATAAGAAATCTTGTAGACCTCTTTACTGGTGTGTCAGATGGACTCATCATTTCACACTAAAAACATCAGTCAGCATCCCAATCTTGTGTTAACGTTTGTGAGGCTGACTTGATCAATCTTATATACTGATGATTACGCTGACCATTTGCTTCAGAACTGAATGTCACTGATGCTGTCTCATTTCGCCCTAGCAGTATGATTAGTTTAGTCAAAAGGACCATTAATTTGTACCTTTTGCCCACTGTATTCCTACAGAATCAAAAAGAAGGGATGTGCATCTGATGATGTGTTGTTTTGTAACCCAGACAATGGGCTCTGGTATCATTGATGCAGGTGGAAATCTACACATGCATACTCTTTGCACCTGGCCTCTAAAACAGACCGTTGGAGACATAGCAGACATCAAAGTTTGCAGCTGTACTGGCAACTGCGGTGCATGAACAGAGTGTGAAATGTATTCTGTGCCTGTGCTTCTCAGTCCCCTTTGAGTCATCTTAGAATGTATGGAAATGTGAGAGTACATTTTAAATACCATGCTCTGACCAATGGCATAGGTTCATGTAATTTTTTTCAGATCCCTCATTCAAAGTACAGATGATGGTTTATTAGTACTTACTCATTCATACAAATTTTGAGGAACAAAAAAACACTGATAACCATTTGGTAGCCATTTTACCACTCATCACAAGAAGAACTAAGAAAAAAGCTGTATGAAATATTAGTTCAAGTTTCCAAATAAGGAGTGCTCAGCAGAGGCCATGATTAACAGGTGAAAGCGGCTTATTTAGATGCTAGAAAAAAACTGTCCCAGTGGGGAATAATAGCTTTTAAAATAATGTCAAATGAATTACTATTACCTCCCACGCACTAGAAGCTGAAGTGAAAGAACATAAGTATAAGATTGTTCTAAAAGGAGTAACAAATGACAGAAAATGACATTTTTCAACGAATGGTTAGTGTATAGGGTTTTTAAAAAAAAATTCATCAAGGATGTATGCCAATTGAATATGGTATGGTAAAGGGGTCACATGTACCACCCAGCTTAGCCTTTTGAATAGATACTTTTGGGTTTTTTTCCATTAACAAATGCTGGACATTTCTGTGTTTTTTTCTATATCTGTTTCTATGGAGATAGTGAGGAGCAGTAGAAAATGGCTGACAATTTAAGAGTTACAGGTGATGTATAGTGAGTTGACGTCTAGGTTTTAAAAAGCATATGCAGTATTGCTGATATAATTTCAATTCAAGCAGTGTTTTCTGCTGGGCAGTCTGATAATGGCGGTGGAGAGGTGTCAATTAATTAATCTGTGTAGCTTGGTCATTAGCACACATATTGAGTTGAAAAACAGTGTAAAGTAAGCATTTCTTTAGCTTAAAAGTTTCTACAGGAAAATTATTTTAATTATATACTACTGTGGAGTGACATTTGTGTCAGTCTGTGTATTTATGTTATGAGTTATATGTTTATTAACTTATTTAAATAATACATTTAAAAGATTGTATAACTCAGTGTGTCATTCTTTGCCAGTCAGACATTGTACTTAGTGGGAAGTTCTTGACTGACTCAATAAGTGCCCTG
The DNA here is from genome assembly GCA_019176425.1 of Megalops atlanticus. Taxonomy (NCBI): domain Eukaryota; kingdom Metazoa; phylum Chordata; class Actinopteri; order Elopiformes; family Megalopidae; genus Megalops; species Megalops atlanticus. The sequence continues at coordinate 25,024,275 of CM032880.1, forward strand.
ATAATATTTGTTATTTGTAAATTTGAAGTGATCTACAAATATCTTACCTGCCAGTGGCAATGAGAAGCACCTCATGTTTGAAACCTTAATCATATGGACCTCTTATGATTCTATTTTGGGTATTTGTCATTTGGAAATGGGGCCCTGATTGGTCCTTGAGGAGAGCTTTGAACATTTACCTTTTCTGTCATTTTCAGCAACGTATGCAGTTCAATTATGTAATATTAATGAATTCCAAAAGTCTGAATTATAACTCCTAACTCAAGGTAATTTAGTGAAAAAAGTGGCAGATGTCAATGAAAAACCTCCTGGTGATCGATACTGGAAGTTGGTTATCGACTCTTTCCAATGAGGTTATTCCAACAGATAATTGATCAACACTGACCCACCAAAAGAAAAAATGGCTAATAAGGTTAATTTTGTGTGAAATGAACATAAAGTTGAACATGGTCAGCTCTTGAAATGTGCCTGATGTATTGGCTTTATTTTTGTCATGTCAACTGTTCTGGCCATTTTTACCTTCATGGGCTTCTTCTAAGGTGGACTTTTTACTTCAAACATGCTATGCAGTTTAGTAATATTGAAGCTGACTGCATGCACCAACGTATTTATGAATGAGCAAAACACAAACTTTGGTCTTCTAAACTTTTTTAAGATATGCCATGAATACCACTCTTTTCAAACGTCGATGCAATCACAATCAGTTTTCTGATTTTACAGTTTTCCTTCATTGATGCAATTTGATGCGTGCATTAGTGAGTTTTTTTTTTTTTGCATTTTTAATCCAAGTAGCAAACACTGCCCTCAAAAATACACTTCAACAATTGCAGTTGAACCTCGGTGTAGCCTGTTGCCTCTAGTTGCCAATGGCTGGTTATGGGTGGGGGGCTCAGATTGAAGTGCAACATTTTATTAGTAAAGTATATGTTATGCCCCTTGAGAAATAAACAAGAAAATTTCACTCTGATTCATGTTCCACTCCTCAATATTCTATGTTCAATATGCTAGTGTATTAGTGTTAGCTAGTGTTTTCAGTTTGATGGGACGATTGGTGCAACATAGCAAAGCCATTGGCTTCTTCTGCACCTTATACATATGGGAATTAAACTTGCCATCTGACACAAACTAAAGGATGATACTCAGTCCACTTCTAATGAATTGAAAATGTTCATATCGAGTAAATTCTTGTTCATTCCGATTGTTAAGATTCTGATTCAGGCTCTGTGATGCAGAAATTCCCCTTCGCTGTGCCCGCATATCATATTTAATGGTGGGGGAAGCACTGGTTCGTAGTTCATTCTCAGTGCACTAAAATATACTATCATATTTAAATGATAATTTCACTGGAAATCACATTTAGCATAAACCTACTTTTACTATAGTCACATGAAAAGCAGATGAGTTTTATACTATACCCTGATGTTAAGCAAATTTACTCATCCATTCTTTCTGTGCATGTAAGTGGTTTATTTCAGGCTTTATGGCTATCATGGCTATAATGATCAAGTAGTCAGTCCAATGCATTGTGTAACAGTTATTTACAGCTATTTATTTCCTATCAAGGATCTAGAATTGGAGGAGTGGAAACCATATGATGACAACGACAACAGCTATTTACCTGAAATGTCGAAACAAATACAAGCATTATTTTCATTTGTACTTTTTTGGAACCTTGGATTAAAATATTCCTGTAGCTTAGCACAGAGCAGCCATGTTTATTTTATCTCTACCTGGTGTGTCTAGTCCAGTAGCCATTATGCAGTACCTATCCAAACTGTGTGACCAACAAATAGCTATCCCAGGAAATGGGAAATGAAGCCTCTAGAGTGAAGCAGCTGGCAGAAATTGAGAGGGATTTTTGTTCATATAAACTTAAATGCTTTGGTTATTGTCCAAGTGTAGTGGTGTTCTGGCAGCAGCCACATGCATAGATGTTCCTAAGTCATTAGCTGAGGCTGAAACTCAAAGATGTTGCCATGTCTTTTTATGAAACTCTTTCAGGTCTTACTTTTTAGATGAATAGTACAGACAGCCAGCAATGCATCATGTACACGGTACAATCCATGCCAGGAGCACGGTACAATCCATGCCTTCTTGGCAAATGAGTTATTTTTTTCCCTTATCTTGAACAGGATATTAAATGAGAGAGCCCAAACAAGGCCATGATTGAAATGCTGTCATATGTTTTTTCTTACCTGTGGAAAATAGAAACGATCACTACAGCCAGTGCACATTATATCAAAAACAGTCCTCTCGATTTTAAAACCTAAGTGGATTTTTGTGACTAAAATCAAGAAGTGTTTATGCTGCCCAAGGATATATGGGCTGTGAATGATTTTAAGTCAGTCAAACATTTTCATGTGTACACATTCATAGATTCACTAATAATTTAACCAGGTCAAGTGGGCTTTTAGAATAACAAGAAGCGGTGTCCTCTGTGGATGATGTTTGGGCCAGTGTAGCCAGTGCTGCTGAAAGGCACCTGGAATTTCTCCAGCTGCAATGGAACATTTAGTCCTCCGGTCTCTGTCTTATTGCCTTCCTTGTGGGGTAAATACCTCCAAAACACGGTTACATTGGGTATAGGTCATAATGCAACAAAACAATTGTTGTATTAGAAGGAACTAGATTGCCAACCCCCATTTACTCAAGTGTCGAGAGAGATTTTGTGCCATAGGAGTATTGCACATTGTAAACAGGGTGAGCCAGTGGTCAGCACAGTTAACCACTTTGGCTGTGTTCACCTGCATTGAAAGAAGTTTGTCATTGCTTTAGAATGGATTCACTTCAATAATAGGATTTTGTCCTGAGATGCCACAGTTGTGAGAAATTAATATGTACCAGCATATAATAAAAGATGATGAGCAAACATAATGTATATGTCATATATACATTTCATATATGTCAGTTTTTCAAGAGGAGTGATGTTTATAAATGATGTAGGCAGCAATATAATATTAAAGGATGCATTGTTTAGAACAGATGTCAAACGTAAAATATGCAGTAGTACCATATACCACTGGGATGCTAAATCATGCATACGGTGAGAATCCAGATCCAATCAACACTTGCCCTCCCACTGCTCATTAATTACCACAAACCTATTAAAGGGTTCCAGCACCAACAGCTCTCTAAAAATAACAAAAAACCACCATTATTATGAGCTTTGTAATGAGTGACTGATTAACCATGATGTCATTCCCATCAAGGCCTGAACACCGGGTCTCTCCTATTTTGAAAGTGAATTGAGATGTCTTTCTTTGGACACTTAGAGGAATATGAGGAAAATTATGAGGGTTTGAGGGTGCTCCTTTTATTGTAAGCAGCTACAGTATATACTGTATAGTGTATCTGTATGGCCACCTAGTATGGCCCACTGTGTCCTCCTTGCCAAAACGTTAAGCTTCCATGTCCCCTCAACATAAAGGTTCAGAATGCCATGTTTTTTTCTCTTTTTCACTGTATACAATCCCCTTTTGATTCAGTTACATCTCGAGGCGAGGTGCGTTCTCTGTGTGCCCTAATGTAATATTCCACAGTCTCACTAATAAGGCTCTGGTTTATAATCTGTTTATACAGCAGATGATGGCTGCTCTACCAAACAGGTCAGTAATGATATACTTATGCCGTCATCGTTTTTATCAGGCTCAATTGCTGACAGACTGTTCTAAGCCTTCTTGTTTGGTGTGAAAGGCGAACTCTAAGTCTGTATTGTAAGATGTTACGTATTACGTGTCACACGCTTGCATCTTTCATTTGGAATTTGTTCTGGTGCTCATCAGACATTAGATGGATATGGCTGTGGTTTCAATATAGTAAAATTTTACAATTAGATAATGAAATAAATGTCCATTCTTACCCTTTGCGATTCAAACAGCTGACCATGGGAATACTGACCGTGGGAAGTATTATTTTAGTTGAAACAATATTGCACATTTCGGTTGAGGATACAAGTTCGTAACACCACGCCTCATTAGTGAAATTGCAATTTACCAGGAAATTTTTTTCTGAAGATGTTCTGGTTGTTCAGCTGTTAAGTTATGCGCTCAACTGTCTGGCTAATGAGTGCCAAACACGCTGCTGTTGACTCAGTTGCAAAGGATGACTTCAAAGGTATTTGACTTAGGTCATGAAAACCGAGGGCAGGAATCACATTGTACATGCTGCCATCACTATGTTTTGCCTTTAGAAGCTGCAGAAAAAAGGAATGTGAATATATACTTGTTTTTTAACCCTGCCAAACAACATTAATTTGATTAGACAGAGTGGAGACAATTGGGGGATCATTACAAGGTTAAAAAAGCAGGTCACGTGGTACCAGTAGGCAACATGTTGTACAATTTCAACTGTGTCTTGCTGAAGCAGTCATTAGTTCATTAATTGAATCTTGTAACAAGGTTTCCAGAAACTGAAGTCATTAGCATCCCAGATCTTTTACAATTTAGTTGTTTTTTTTTTTTTAATGAGTGTAGGCATCCGTATAATGTGATTAATGGGAGAGTTGATTACTTTATCTACTTAATATTAGGGATGTACATTTTAAATGATGAGACATTTTAGTACTCCATGGCTGCCCAAGCTGAATATTCAGATCACTGACTTTTGTTTTCCTTAAGCACTGCATGAACCTCCTGCTCTCTTTGTCCTGATCATGGCTTCCTGCTGACTGTACTGCACTTCAAATCTAAGCAATGAAAATGCAGGTTGTTATTCTCCCTGCAATGATATTGATTACATACAAAAAGAAGTTTTATCCACCTTTTTAGCATACATTTGAATGTTGATTTAAGTAATCCTTGCTCTCATGGTGGAATATTTGAACTGTCAGACATTGTGTTTCATTCAGTCTTATGCGGACAGTGCGATATTTTTTCAGTTTAGGGAAGCTATGAATCAGCTGTGGGTCAGTTCAGACTTAAGTACTTGCAAACATGTACAGCAGAGGGAATGTCTTTTGAGAGTAGGCTTCATGGATTCTGTGGAGTCAGTGCTTTTTTGCTGTCATGTTCTATTGCAATACTGCATTATTTATTTGCCCTGGTTTTGTTATACATTCCTAGCTGCGTTAGGAATTACCCGATGTAGAAGTATTTGTGTTCATTAACAGAGGCTTTGTAGCAGGGGACCAACTATTGCTGGTTCAGGTACTGTAAGCTTTTACTTACAGTGAAGTGAAGAGCAAAGGCAGCATGTGGAATTTTGTGAAGAGGTCGCTGTGACAGGGTAAATGTTTGGATTTATATTTCCACACACAGCATCCAGAGATTTCAAATGTGTATTGTGTGATCTAATTAGGGTTGAGTTTGTATCTGAGTAATTTTGAATGTTGTAGTAATACCCAACCAAGACTTTCAACCCCCAACCTTTTGGTCCTCAAAACCATGGCTTCACCACCACACTAGACTATGCATCAAAGGCCCTGTTTGTTAGGGATTTGAGCAAGTGTTGACTATTTGACCACAAGACCCCAAATATATACTTCTATTATATCAGAGTTTCACTTATATATTTACATTAGAATTTGAATGTTTGCTAATTGTCAAAAATTTAGAGAATTTCTAGCTTCATTATGTCTCTTCAGTATTTATAAAGCCCAAGAAGCTTGCCTAAAATAATTCATTTACATTGTTAATTTTCCTGCCTGAAAATGTGTGTGAAAAGAGATCTCTCTATAGTCTCATTGTTTACACAGAAAGAACTGGAGTTTCATATAGTGCTTGGGGGAAAAGTGTGGTTTGCTTATTGGAATATTCAGTCTTGGGTACAATGGAGTATTCCAATATCAAACTATCCAAATATACACATCCCTTCTATTTTTAAGACTTTGATCATTTCATTTTTCCTAGATTGTAAATAATACCTATGACTTCAGCACTGACCCATTGCCATCAGCAATAGTGTTAATGGTGTTTTACCTTGCCAGATTTGTCCTGGGAAGATAGCCATGGAGACTGGAATGAATCCTTGGCTTGTACATGTAACATTTGTCTCACTAATGCCGGCTGAATTAAACGGTGACATTGGGGTGCATTAGGGTGCACCACGTCATAAGACATTACAAGCACAATAAATCAGGATTGCCTCAAACCCAGATCCTCTTGCTGTCTGAAATTTCCCGACGCATGAAAAGCTGGAACAGCAGTTAAAATAGGAACATGGTGTGCAGACAGTGGTGCTGGATGAATTTGATTAAAACAAAGCCATGTTTGCTCTTCACAAAGTGAAGGGAGGCAAGCAAATGCCCACACATGTTACGCAAATGATTCTTTTACCTCTTGCAACTTTACCTAATTCCCATTGTACATGGACAAAATACCTGGGAGATAATTGCGTTGGATTATGACTGCCTTCAACTCAGAGGGAAGCTCATATTCATTATTTAGCTTATATATTATTGCCAATTGAAAATTCACATGCTGATAGGCGTTCCAGTAACAAACTCCTTTGGAAATAGCAATGCGGTATAAAGGAAAAGAGGGGAAAAAGAGAGAGGGGAAAGAGACGAATAGCCTTTGAATTGTATGTTTTGCTGGTCGATAATGAGCTGCTGATGTCTTATCTCTTATGTGTTGTTTATGCTTTTAATTAGAAATTGTTTTCATTTGTGACTGCTTGCTGTTTACTTGGATATGTATGTGTGCTTTTACGCTAATATGATATGATTCATAGAGTTTTTGTAAAATATTACATTGACAAACAACACTTTTAGAAATCTGAATTTGAATTTGAAGAGAATTCTGTTAAATGTGATGCTAAAATTATATTACAGTGAGTAGTGTAAAGTATGCCTGTCTGCAGGACAGACTTAGTTACAGCATACTCCTAGCATACTGTGCAATGCTTCCAAAAGCAGAATTCATTGAAAGTATGTACAAAATGTGTTTTTACCTCATGGATTTTATAGGTGGGAAAACCTAACCATTGGACATATGACTGTGCGTCTCTAAGAAGGAGGATGATGTAATGTGTAAATTTTTAATTCTACTTTCTAATTTTTGGTGGAGCATTCCTTTCTCAGAATGTGAGTCACATTTTGAGCAAAAATCACCTCACCTCTTAAGAAATGGGTCAAGTTGCACTTGGTGTATATGCCTTTGATACCACCTCCAAATGTTAAATTTACACTCCCAGAGTGTGAAATGGATTGCATCCAAAACAAATGGAAGCACTCATCTCTGCTCTAGGTGTTCCTGGTGACAGGGGCACACAATAGCATAATGTCTGTTGCCTGAATTACAAATTTTCCCAGAGGTCCCTAATTTATCAATTAGGTGCTTGAATTAGAATTGGCTATTTGATATTGATTATCAGTTGCAAGTTTGTACATTGAGGGGTTGACAGCTATGAAAGTGACTTGCACAGATTTGGTGAAATCGTACCAGATTTTTTTCTTTTCCCCTAGAAGAAGTATCACTATTGTAGACTCTGCCAAAGAGCTGGGCACAACAGATGAGGAAATTATTTCATTGGTGGATTAATGAACAGCAGAGATGGTGCATTATTACAAAAACTGAAACTACCTCTTTTGGGGTTGATTAATGGTTGATTAAAAACAAATGAATTCCACAATGTGACACAGTCCAGTTTTATTATAAAAAGAAACTTTTCAGAGGAAGTGAATACAAGGATATTGGGTACTATTATCCTGAAAACAGAGTGATACAAGGTAAACTTTGCTGCACATGCAAGCATTGGATGTTGGTACTTTATCATAATATGCTTGTACTGCTGCTTTGTGAAAAATCCAAGCGACAGTGATTTATGTTAGTGGAAAATAGAGCTTCCACTTGTCCCCAGTACTGGAGACCCAAGATCTGGTTGCCTCCAGTCGAGCAAACGGAGACATACGCATGTCTTGTTACGGCATTATAAGGTCTTTGACCGCAGCTGTCTAATTCTGCAGGGGTTGAGTGTGCAGGAAATTAGAAATGGTGATGATTTCCCAGTCGGGGCCGCGGCTCATTTCCCAGTTGGGGCGGCAGTTCAATTGCTTGAGAGGAGATCGCTTGCATTCTCTTATCTCCTCTCCTGATGTATGCAGCTAAAATTTTGCAAAAATTATATTAATCCCCCAGTGAAAGTGAATTGTTTTTTAGCCCATCATCTCCATAGCACATGTTGTTTGTATTCCATTAGTTTTCAAGCACGCTGACTGGATGCTCTCTGTGTTTGTTTGCTGAAGGACTATGGAGCCGAGAGACCAAAGCTATAGAGCACATTGTAGCAATATTTAAACTGAAAGTGATGCGGATAACAGGTGGTTCTTTGGGAAAACACAACTGTTCTGCACTGTGTATTAACATGTTTTTTTTTGTAGTATACTTTCTATTTAGGGATGTTTAAATAGGCCACCAAATGTAACCGCTGGAAGATATCAATACTTGGCTGTAGATGATTGGAATTAGAAGCCGTCAGCTGACACTGACTATGCTTACGGGTGCCTAGCAACATAGTGGGTTCCTTACCTGAACTAGCTTCTTTCCTTTTGTATTGAGATTTGGTTATCGGGGGCTCTGTATGTTGTGGTAAATGACAAAAAAATTCCCCTGTGAATAAATCATTTCTGTGGCAGTTGACGTTGCAGGTCATGCTGGCTTGATATTTAATATTTCACTACAGTGCCCAATGTGGTCACAATGTGGCTCCCCATTTACAAGATATATGAAAAGTCTCATGAAGGCAAAATACAATGATCTACTGGACTGCATGTATACTGTATACTGTGAAAGTAAGTTTGAAGTATTTTACAATGGGTAAGTGCCACCTCTCACCAAATGTTACACAAATGAACAACAGTCTACAGTACTTGTTCCTGTAAAAAATATGCACAAAAACAGTTGTGCATGGTTACTTGAAATGTTAGCTACCACTTATAAAAGAATCATGATGTGTAAACGATTTACTCAAAGCAGTTCAGGCTCAAAACATTACATTCATTTTTCATTGTTTTCAAAACAATGTCAAGAATGAAGAAGTGCACTGAGAGAAGGACAGTGAGGAGACGTTACACGTTGTCGCTGAGTACGCTTTAGAATCAGGATCACTTTAAGTCATTGAATTTTTTTTATCTGTTTAACCAGCATTGCCTACCAATAGCACAGCAGCAGCTTTAGCTTTGGAGAGCATACAGAATGTAAATATTTCATCTACTGTCTAATCTCCTCTTCTAGAATTGTATATATTTCAAATTATAACAAATAAACATCACAACAAATATGGACATTCAAAATATCTTTTTACATCACCATGATAATTTCATGAAAAGAAAACAGGCTACATTATAAAAAAATGTATGAAATCAACTAGCTGCAGCTTATCCCCACTCAGTAGTTGAAGGAGTTAACTGGACTCTGAAGTGTGCAGTGTATTATCTCTTCAGCTTGCCTTCTGTCTCTGCCACTGCTGTGCTCAGCAAATGGGGGGTTGATCACACACGCATCTGCTTACAAATTCAGATTGCTGACTTCTTTCATATATTTATTTTTTATGAGGGTGTCATGGAATGTTCAGGAATGATGAAAACCCACGCTGTAAATAAGACATGGCCTAGGCAACTTGGGGGGGGGGGGCTGTGGTGTAAATTACTATACGCAGCAGTGCAGCAGAGGGGCCGTAGATCACAAAGAATTCATTGAAGCATATTCAGGGAGCTAAGCTCATACAACATGGTGTCCATCTCAAAGGGCAAAAGACTTTTTTGGCACTGAGGAAGGAGGGCTGTCTGAGAAAGACCTTGCTGGTTTGGGTGCGCTGTGCTCCCCCTGAGTCCATACTGTATATGAATAATGAGAACGGAATGTAAAGGTGTTGATGGGCAAGTCCATCAAAGCTTTCAAGAGAAAAAGGCCATTAAGGAAACTATGTGACGCTGTCAGAGTCTTGAAAAAGCGATACACCCTTTTGAAGTGAGAACTTTCGAATGGAGGTGCATTTTGGTTGATTGTGTCTGCAGAACAGCAGGCTGAACAAGGCACCTGGGTATGGTGCTTCCCTCTCACCAGCAACAACCTTTTGGCACTGTGGATCCGAGTGTTCTCCCCAAGAAACGTGGATGCATGTTTGCAGGAGTTTCAGGTTTGTGTGCCACCGCTAAGATCACAGTGTCTACATCGCCACAGGTTTGACCTCGATACTGGCCTTCTGAGGCAGGCCTCCCTCTTCCTTTATCAGGGACACAGATTACATGAATCTAAGGAGGGAGAGGTGGATATTTTCACCCGGCCGGTGATTTGAAAAGGTTCAGAGTAGCACGCCCAGACACACAGCAAGGGAGGCTTGGCTCAACACTGCCTGAATTCTAAACACTTGCAATGAGAGGCCAGTATTGCAACCAGGTCCTCAGGACACACAGCAGAGAGAGGGAGCTGAATTCATAATTCATCCCGCAGTGCTCCTGAAAAGAAACAACAACTGTAGTTCAGATATGGTCTCTATTATATAATGCCATGAAATTTTAAACCTGTAAAAGGGCTAGCTCAGTTGATATATGGGTTTGAACAGGTTATTAAATAATGTTGCCTCATGAAAATTGATGCCGCAAATCAGGTTTGTTAGGGCAGATTAACAGAAACAATTTTAGTTTGAGTTGAAAAAAGTTTGAGTTGCAATCATTCCTGTGAATTAGAATTACAATATTCTTGTAAATTAGAATATTCATAATGATGTATTTCATCCCATGTACTGCAGGGTTTGGAAATAATTAAAAACTGCATGTTTATCAGGTGGATTCCATGACCAAATGTGCAACGTTTTTCTTTTGGCCACACGATCTCGTCAAAGGCAAAGACCGCAAAAAATGTCCTACATATGACAGCTCTTTGCTGCCTTGGTTCAGTCTAAATACAGAAGAAAGAACTGAACTAGCTAGCTAATAAAAGGTGTGATGGGTGGAATTCTGATGTATTTGGGCCAACTGTAGATGCAAATTAAAATGATTATTACAGCAAACATGATTTGGATGCCCGCTTAAAGTGTTGCACATTCATAACAGCATCATGTGCTTCTGTCATTTCTGCAGGTTTTCCCAAAATGTTCCCTGGGTTTTTTTTTTCCCAGAGTAATTATGTAATAAGCACAGAAAAGAAAATGAGGTTACTTCCCACACGTATCTGAGCAGCTGTCATACTCTAATTCAGCTTGCTGTTCCTTGTGCTGTGCAGTGTTCTGTCCTAATGAATAGAGAAGTAGGTCCTCTTCAACACTGCAGCATCCAGGCATGCAGAGACAAAGAGCAGTAATTTGGAGGCTAGCGGTTAGCTTCCCTACCTTGTCATTTGAAAATGAATTACCTCTCAGCTGCCAAGAGCTCCCTGTACGCTCATTCCCTCAGCCACAGAGGCATGTTGCCCTTGATAGATTGAGTCAACCTAATTCAAAATTACAGTTCACCTGCAACAGTTTGGCCAAAGATGTTCTTATTTTTAATATATAAAAATGAGGTCTGGCTTGGTTTATAGTAATTGTATGAATTTAAAAAAATTTGACATAAGAATGGTAAAAATAGTAGTTATATTAATGATTATGATTGTTAGTGGTAGCATTACTAGTAGTAGTAGTACAGTGTATTAGTAGCAATAGTGCTTGAGTATTAGATTAGATTGTTGAGTTCTTAAATATATGCAAATAATAGCACTGCTACAATCAGTAAGACTGAGTGGACTAGTTTTATTCTCTCTACAGGAAATAGACAATATTATCAAGGCTGTGACTGAGCTGAACAAGGTGTTTTCTTCTCAGAAGTGAAACAAAGAAGCAAGGCACTATTCTCTGCTTGTTCCCTTGGGCTAGTTTTTTGTACGCTCAAGAAAATGAAGAAAAAAAAAAATGTTCAAAAGCTAAAAATGTACCTCAGAGGTCACACACACTTCTTACCTGGTAGTGAATGTTATTTCACCCATGGCATTGAGTCTGATGGTAAGAGATCAGTTCAAGTTAAACATGGCATATAATACAGTGTAGTCTGTTTGATGAATTTGATTTTTTCTTTTTTAACTGGTGGGACTCCCTCTTGAGATGGTGTTGACCAATATTTTTGAAGGCAGGCGTCAAAATGTAGTATTCCCACTTATTGTTTCAGACAATTGTATGAATAGATGCAGTTTTTAAGATAAATTGAAAGTTCTATACGTAAATTCTTGTTCAGAGCTCAGTTCTTATTGTCAAACTGTAGGCCATCCATGGCTATGTGCTAACAAAAGTAGCTGTATGGTTGTGAACACAACAGCATGTACACTGCCACGGGTTTGGCCTTGTATTCTGTATGTCATCAGTAAGTGAAGCTATATTGCCTCACACTTAAATTGACCCATCCCATTAGACCCATCTCTGATTTTAGTATGAATCTGTACATCTGGATAGCATCTGTTACATTCACATGTGACAAACATTTAAACCAACATCAAATCATATTCCTCCAAGTTCCAAAGGTCCAAAGCTGTTAGCAGGCTCTTCCTTGTGGACCCCATCTGTATTTTAACATGTAGAATTCTCCAGGTTCTCAATAAAAGCAAACAGACAGATGAGAAATATGAAAGCCAGTAGGTGTGAAAGTATACTTCTGCAAGTGTGAACATGCCTGCACCAAGTTTGTAGTTGCTATATCAACTGATACTCTCATGAAATAGCCCTCTGGTTCTGTTATATTGTAAGGTACTCTGTCTTCAGGTTTGTAATTGTAGGTTGCACAGCATGATACGGTATCCAGGGGCCGGTGTTTATTTTTAAAGCTTGATTACACCGTTTCCAAGATATGAACACCTGTGAGTGTAAACAAGTACCAGCAAAGTTGCAGAGCAACTTCAAGTGGCACACTTGTATTGCATTACTGTTGAGTTGGTGACATATAAGCACACATTCATTCATTCATTCACATTTTCAGGCAGTGTTAATGTGAGTCGTGAAAAGACACAGTAATACACACATTTTTATGTTACACAGTGTTCATTATTTGATTTCATGTGTTGCATGCTCAGTATTAAGATGATGTTTCAATGGTTTGCAAGATTAAGGGTAACAAATGACTTCCTTTGACTCATCTTTATGGTGATGTATAAATAAAATGAGGAAAGGCAGCCTTCTGTATAGCACCTTCTGGGAGAAGACCGAAGCTCAGGTTAATCCCCTCTGATTCCTATAGAGATGGTGGTGTGAACAGCCCTCTTCATGGGCTTGTGAGCGGAGCTGTGACTTTGGTCTTGATGAGAGGGCATCTGTTGTGTGGTGAGCTTAGCGCACAGTAGGGTCTGCCTCAGTACAAAGCCATCCAGTACAGCAGTAGCTCTTGCACCCTCCCTTCACAGAGCAGGCCTTGGGCAAAGATAATGTATAAAACCAAGATGTGGTACTCTGTATGTTCTAATTTTGATGGGAGTTCTGCCCCTGCATTGTTGAACTGAAAATGCCATATCCCAAAATTCCATAACCAGCATTTGAATTAGTGAGTGGGATAGCTTAGAGGGACTCCGAAGAAGGGCATGGCTTGTAGTCTCCCTAGCCATGATCAGTCTCTGATTTAGGTATGTAGATCACTGTTTGTCTCAGTGCCATGGTGGTGTAAATAACATCAGTGTTCTCCTGACCTCAAGGTCACAGACAAAACGCCCCTGTTTTGATATATGGAGGGTAATCAGTGCCAAATGAAGGGAATAAATAAAAAAGGCATGGAGTGGAGTGGAAGGAGTGACTCATAAATCCAAGAGACCATAGTCCCCTATCATGATGAGGACTGTTTTATTGATGAAATTGTCAGGGTTTCATTTGCTTCTGTCTGCACATCATTCAGTGCTGCATATTTTATAGAAGAGCAGTCACGCCAGTACATTACCTCAGAGGATGTTTTTGTTTTTTTCTCACACGCCTTTAGTTTGAAGGAAAATTTGAGTAAATCCATTTCAAGAATCCTTCACTGTTTTCACACGATGGGCTGAAATGGGTGGCAATAATCCCATTTAGAAGTCTGTCCGTAAAAAATGTAATGTAATGTCCCGGCTTCGTATTTCAGTTGTTTGCGTTAAGAGTAGGGAGCATAGCATGAGGAGATTGAACACTGCTGCAAATCCCTTAATCACTTCCGCGTTCATGTCAAAAATACATGTGAAATTTCACAGGTCTGTTTTCACGCTTTGCAGACCTTATGCATCCTGCAGATATATTGCTTGCAGTTTCACAGCATTGTCTTCTGATAAGCCTTCTGTAACATCATGATTAAATAGGACCATTATGTACCCTCTCGTACATCACAGAGAGAGTCAAGGACTCATTAATATAAATCCTACTGCCCAGCTGAACATTACATTTTAATGGTTTAATGAAATGATGCATTATACAATTCTGACAACAGGGGAAGAGTCAAAGAGCCCTGATATGAGATATGGGATATGAGAGGAGTCCCTGTTGCCTAAAAGAGGGCATGCATTTTGTTTAAAGGCTAATTGAAATAAGGTTCCTAACATTTGGAGAGTGTTTGGGAATTCATCATGATTGTTTAGATGTCTGCTTATAGTAAATGTCTAAATATAATGTCCAGATATACTTAAATGTATGGCCTCAATGTATCTCTTAAATGTATCTCAAAACCTGTAGAAATCCTGACTTTCATAATCCAGCTGTTCTTGTTAGATTTATTTATTTAGTTTATATCAAGAATGTATTTACTCAACAATTAAAAATCTCACCCTGATGTTCTTATACTACGGTGATACCTTAATTGAAGCTTCAAAACCTTATCAGCCTATAATTGATAATTTATGGGTGTGAATTTCATATTGTAATTAAATAGAAATGCATTGTGGGTATCTGAATGCATCTAATTGCTTGGTAAATGTGGTGTTTATACAGTAATAATTGCTTTAATGTGAAGTGTTGCTCATCAATCTCCATGCTCCCAAAAGGGGTAACTGTGTGTTAGCTGCCTTGAATTTTTATCTCATGGAATAACTCTTCAGTTGTATGACAGCAGCATAGAGTACTCTGCATTACGAAAAATGTCAGAAATTCCTAAATGTTGTCCTGTTTGTGAAGCAAGTGAGTTGAATTCAATTCTCTTAGGGGGAAAAGGTTGATATTGTATTAATTTCTAGATAGATCTAGATGCACTATAATGGTAATCGCAAAAAGACTTTGTAATGGAGGTGATGCTTCCAGTGGTTGCTATTTTTATAGTTTACAGCAAATATGACCTTGTCATTTTTCTCAAACAAATGTTGAACATTACATTTTAATATGGATGAGTCACCATGGAGATGGTAGAAGTCCAGCCTCTCTTCATCCATAAGCACACTGAAGTAGATCACTGTAATCATAAATTCAAGTAATGGCCAACATACAAGCGGAAATCCCAATGGCCTTTTCTCTTTTGTACGTTAGCAAAAAAATTCTGTTTATATTTGCTATCTGTTTTGATTTGTTGTCCCCAGTGATTCATGAGCGTTGTGTTGCAGCATTGCAGTTTTGCGTAAAATCTTCTAATGTGAGGTCGTTTTTTTCCAGCAGATTGGAACACTGAGCTTGCTGTCGTGCCATATGTTCGACCACATGTATTGAGCATAGAGGTTCCTCAGTCATAGATCCCTCCGAGAGAAGTAATTTGTGTTCTTGGTGTTTAAGTCAGTATCTGCCTGGGTGCCTTAATGCGGGGCTGGAATCAAGGGACCCAGATGCTTGATGCTTTTAATGGAGAATGTGCCTCTTCCTGCTAATTGCATTAGCTGAGCTGTTAGACCAGATTGAGTTTCCTTGCATTGTGGAAGTTACATAGCTCAGCCACAATCACAAAATCACGAAAGCTCCCAAAACCTGTTACAACAACCCTCTTCCCAGCTCTGTGCACCAAGGGAATTTTCAAAAAATTGACTTTATTTCACTATACTTTTCCATATGTTTTTTATCATGTGCATCTTGAAAATGTTTTAAAGGTCAGCATACTGTAGGAACAGGTTAAAAGCAGCTTCACAAGCCATAGGATTTAATTTTTGAAGTTACTTGGTTTAGTCGTTAGGATGTAATTGCTATAGATAATGAGTGCTACTATGGCCTTTTCAGAAACTGCATAAGAACACGGCCTTTCATGTTTTTTCATTCAGCAAGGACTGTGAATTTTACATGAAGGGGTGGCAACTTGGTAATGTTGTATATTGGCCATTAAGATGAGTGGCATGACAGGTAATATCCTTTCCTTTTTAGTTCTGCGATTTTCAGGGTTCTGCTCGTTTCTCATTATCTTACTGTTAACTGGCACCACTTTCTCTAGGCTATGTTAGTTTGCACTAGTATGTTAGCCAAACTAGGCTTTTATGCTCATTGTCAGAACAGACTCAATAAAACAACCATTGGTTTCAGCTGCACCTCCTCAGTTTACATAGGACAAATAAACTTGACTGACATTTAGATGGCACTCTCTCAAAGTTTACCTCAAAGCTGAGTTTACAATCTACTATGGTGCCAGGCTATTTACATTCTTTGACACACTCTGTGTTTTGATTACTGGTAGTTAATTCCTTAAGAGGGTTTGGTGTTCTTCAGAAGTCATTGATCAACGGTCCTTTATCTTGCTGGCATTAAGGTCTAAAAATATGTCCCTGCG
Source organism: Megalops atlanticus (assembly GCA_019176425.1). Classification (NCBI taxonomy): domain Eukaryota; kingdom Metazoa; phylum Chordata; class Actinopteri; order Elopiformes; family Megalopidae; genus Megalops; species Megalops atlanticus. The sequence continues at coordinate 25,040,854 of CM032880.1, forward strand.
CTGCTGTTCAAACTATTCCACTTTGGAATGGAGTATGTCTTCTTAATTGGACATGTCCATAACGAGTGTGTCATCAGGGTATTGGATAGAAAGCACTTCTGCAGTCATCTGTAAAGTGTGTAAATCCACCGTGAGAGATGGCTGAACCTTGGGGTTGGCCAGTGGAGATTGTTTAAGTGATAAGGAAGGATTAGAGCATACTTTCTGTTCCTTTGGTATTCTGTAATTACTTAACATACCGTATCACTTCTTGAGCCAGATTCACTTAATTTACATCTTGGTTTAATATAGCTGAATATAAGAAGCTGTTAAAGGCATGAAGATCATGTGATGTTTGTGAGATGATATCCAGTCATACACTGAGATTCAGGAAACATCTGTCCACCTTAGTGACCAACCTGAAGCGCATGAAATGAATCCATACCATACCATGTGCAAAAAATAAAGGTTCACTGTAATTCGAACGTGCATAACAGTAAGTTCCACAAACCATTAAGTGCATTTATTACACCAGTTAGTAGAAAATAAATGTACCAGTTGACCTAAGCAGAGTTCAGGTGCAAGATTAGGAATTCCATTTATCTGTTGCTCATGTGAAGCCCTGACTGGAAGGCTGCATCGACTGCAGATAGGAAAGACAAAAGCCTGCTTTATCCTTGCTTGATGAAGTTCAAAATGCAGTCCTTCACACTATCAGTGCTAAAATAGAACTTGAGATTGAGAGTGTGAGTGCTGCTTTGTTGGATGCGAAACAGATGCTTAGAAATGAGGATTATTCTGTGAAGAGCAGGCTACAGTCTCTGAGAGAAGACGCTCACATTTTTTATTTTAGCACCATTCCAGAAGATGGGCTTTGTAATTGGAGAAAATTTATACAAAGCCCCCTTTATATTTTCCCTTAAATTACTATGGTACTTCTGGTTACAGCTTTCTTCGAGTCTGTGATTTTTATTGGCTGAGCAGTTTGCATTCGTTGAAATTATGAGAACACATATTTACAGTTGATGTATGTGTAAGAAGACTTGTCATCATCAGCATGGGAATGAAGGATTAGTTCCACGGTCTTAGGCTCAACATAATACAACAATATTTTGGTTCCAGTAATGTGACCTGTGTGTACCTGCAGTCTGACATGCATTTAATTGACTACATGTGGAATAACCATACTGAATCACTGAAGTTTTCTTAACATAGATTCTGCACTGTAGTTTTCAGATACTCAAATCCCACATACCTGTTCTCTTCTGTGTTGTGTCATTCCTCCTCTTCCCTGTCACCCCTGTTCCTTTTGTCTTCTGTGGTTCATGATATCCACAGGTATCAGCAACAGTATGAGTAAGTATGGAATAGAGAACACAAGAAACACAATATAGATTTTTTACGAATTATGTCGACGGCTAGCTCCTTTAATATAATTCCCCAAAAAAATCTCATTGTATTTTTTTTCAGCATGTTTCCATCAAATTCTTAGCATTGAAAATGTTAATAGATTTTAAAAATCATCTGTTCTAGCTCTAGGGTTTCCAGTTGTTGTTGGACATAGTGCCCCTTCAATATATAGTTTTTTAATCAATGATGGGAGCCGCCATTACAACCACATTTTCACGTCATCACACACAAAGATGGATTTGCACATCTGAAACTAGTATGTGAGCAAAGTTGAAGGGATGCGAACTGGCTACTTTTGGGATGCACTTCCTTCTCTCCATTAAAAGTGTTCATCTGCACCGTACTAAAACACCCAGATCTCTCATAACTCAAGTGGGCATCAAGTACATGAATGAGCCTCTTTGCGCTGGTGCCTGTCTGCAGGGTGCGTTATGCCTCTGAAATCTTCAGCTTTATTTCCATACTCGTTCAGGGGGGCCACATCCGTCGTGTTCCGATGTCGGCAGAAAGGAACCCAGAAACCCTATGCTGTGAAAATGCTGAAGAAAACGGTAAGTCAGTTTACAATAGTTCATCCCGTTGCTTTTTACTGTCATCTGTTTGTCGTTTTACACTACGTTGGTGTCATCAGCTAATTGAATTCTTTTGCCTAAGTACTGTCCTGCTGGGGATGGCTACTGACTCTAAGGGAGGGAAATCTTACAATAACTAATGCTGGTGCAGTTAGAAGTTATATGTTTATTTTGCATGTCGTAATTTTAACTTCAAAGACACTGAGAGGACAGGGAAATATAACAGGCATTTATTTAACTTATTCTAAGTTAATGAATGAAGTCAGATAAGATTAAATTTTGGGGGTGGGGTATTCATTTTACCAGTGTCCAGGATTCAAACCCCCTTGGTTTGGTTCATGTCATTCAGTGTATCAAAACATAGACAATGGCCATTTCTCTTGTGCCTGAATTGTTTCTTTTTTTGTATCTTGTTACAACGCCCTCTATATAACTGGATATATATTCATTGAAATTCATGTATGTAGCGTGACACAGTAAACATCTTTGTGGAGATGAGCTCATTTGCAGAGTACAGGAAAAGGTGGGATTCTCAGCAGTGGTATGATGATGTCTTTCACTCTAGCTGCAGTAGCCATATTCCCAGCTCTACCTGGTGTCTGGCTTTCTGTGGAATTAAAATGCAGTGGCTCTTGTTGCCCTGTGAGAGCCTTGCAGTGTGCTCTCTGAGTCATAGACCAGGGATAATAAGCACTATTAAAATGGCCCTGGTCTGATACAAATTTCAAGTCAGATGTGCCCCCTGCACTGTATGAAAGGCAAAATCCTGGAAGAAATGCTTACTCGCTAGGTATGTGCGTGTAATCAGAGATTGATATGAAAAACATTCTTTGCATTGCAAAACCATGTAGGCATGTCATTTCTTAAAATTGACTTTCTTTGGTTGCCAATATGTCAGCCGTCTCTGTACAATGTCATTAGCAGAGGTAAATGAATTGCGTTTATTTTCTGTATCTCTTCCCTGGGCTAACCCAAAAGTGTCACTGAAAGGTATAATTTCTGCTCAAATGTAAGAATCTCTCAGGTATAATAATTTCAAGTAATCTCATCTGAGATAAGAAGATAACATTTCCCATGGCTGTAATGCCATGATTTTTTGTGGTACCAATAATCATCAAACACGCATACAACAAAATAATATATTGAGAATTTTAGAGAATTTTTTATAGAAGTTTAGCTCTGTCAATGTACTGTATGTAAATTATTGCCATTTTGGTGTATTTTAAATGTAGCTGTATTCTTGGACTGAGGTTCTCAATATATTAAAATATATTTCATTTTTGTATAGGAATGATAGATTATGTTAATTCAGAGACCAAAAGGCATCTGTCTTTGTGAGAGCTACTGTAGCTAGCATTGCCATTAAACACATTTGGCATGTCTAAGTATGATACTGGAATTGTATCCTTCAACAGGGCTATCAGCTATTACAAATGTAGTTCAGAATGTTTGAATTTGATTAAACTGCTCATAAATTAGACCACCTGTATAATGAAGCAACAAGGGCTTTACGTAACAAATGAAAGCATATTTGGGTAGATCATCTCAAATTTTGAGGATTATCGTCAGAGAGTTATCAGTAAGTAGTTCAGTACAGTATAGTACATTAATTTGTACATAAATCACTTAAAATACAATTCACTCCATTTTGTCTTTGTGAAAATAATTTTTTTGTATTTATTAATTTATCAGTATGACATTAAAATATTAATTGGTTGCAGACTCATGTAAAGAAGAGAAATTTGGGACATAAAAGAAAAATAAAGTATAGTTATATAATTTAATAACCTGTTATCCCCCACCTCCTCACATCCATTTCGTGCCTAAAAGGACATCACTGAACCATAATGGGTTACTCTTAGGATTAATTAGGATTTCTGTCTTTTTAAAAAATTTGGAATGTTTGTTAAACTATGCGACAGCCATTAATGGCTTACCGAATACGCAGGTATTTGTTAACTACCATGGAACGAACAGTTCCTAATGTGAGCTCTTAACAGGATGTTATATACAGTGTATTACAGCATATGCAGTGTAATACAGATATGTGTGCTTTACAGATATGTATGTTTAATTAAGTTTTCACCAAAAAAATTGCTTGGCTACATAATTGTAGCAAGAAAATGTTATTGTTCCACATGCAACTTTCAATGTACAAATGTAAAAGTGAAAGTAATATTCTGTAGACTGGAAATAACAGCAATAAGTATTCATCAATGAATCACCGCTGTAATAGTTGTATTTTTCACCTCCTCCTGGAGGACAGTAACGCATGATTTCACAGGCTTAGTGTGATAAACTTTCAGAGATGACAGCGAGAAATCAAAACGTAGTGAGGCACATCCCCAGTGAGCCGAGCGTTTAATGATATTTAAAATCTCAACTGTAAAATGGCAATATAATTATCAAAAGATCCCTCATGTTAATTGGTTTGAACTGAGATGAAATCACAGTTGCTGTAACCTTTTCCAAGGTATCATGGCCCTCTGTGATGACTCATTCATGTTTTATTCTCCGAGGACCACGGGACAAGCCCGACGGGCATGACTGACGAGGAAAATCTTGTTTAAAATCTTCTGGGTTCTTTTTTCCCCACATTTTTTTTCTTAGCAGATATTGTTATTCATCTTTTTGTAGGGATATAACGATACACTCAACTCACGGTTTGATTCGATTCACAATACTATGTTTACGGTTTGATTCTTCCACGATATTTTTAAGAAAATCAATTGATCTGACACTGGAATGAAAACAACCGGAGTTTGTCCTTGTGGTGGCGTTGTAGATGCTGCATCATATTCGTGGTATTAGCAGTAGTGTAGCTAGTTTTTCTACAGTGTTTGCATACCAACTTGGTTTTGTCATTTAATTTGTCGCCATTCGCCTGCTGAATGATCGGAAAGACAAAATGTTGCCACACTTCGGATTTAAAGGAGGATGGCGCATCTTCGATGTCAGTCTCAGCTCCAGCCACACTCATTACGTTTCACGCTGACGCTGCTAGTCTGCTACTGAAACCTCTTCTTTCTATGACTGAAACATGTAAAACGTGAGGCCTCGATTGGAATGCCGGAAACGTGACATATGACTTTGTAACACAAATAATGATACAGGTGACTACTTTCATTTTATATATTTATTTACCACCACTGATGAATTGCAGTGTTTGTTATATTTGGTGTTTGTATGTATTTGTATGTCTAAACATTTGAAATAAAATGTATGTTTAGTGATGATAATAATACAAAAATATAATTAGAGCTGACGATCAAAACCGTCCAACTTACACGATGCGTACCGTCACATTTTTGCACTGCGATGTATCATGCTACGATGAATCGTTACACCCCTATCTTTTTGTATCTGAACTGCATGAATGCAATTGCTCTTTAATTTCAGCATCATTTCAGCATATACAGTAGTTACTTAATGTAGATGCTTAAAGCTTTCATGGATTCACTCAGTATTCTAGAAAACAGTGCAAGCATTCTGAATTGATCAAAATAAGGGCATGTGATCGATTATGGTAACAGCAACAACAACAGCAGCAACAACTTTACAGATTGCCATGGCTGCACATGCTGAAAATGGTGCTCCTCCCTTTTTTAATGCAATAATGCCATTTCAACCTTTACATTAAGTGGCAATTCATTACATGTTTGTGGTCATCCCATTGCTGCCTAATGAGCGCTTGGCCAAAATGTGTGAATTTGTCTACATTTGATCTACTTTTAAAAGCTTTTGTCACTGCAGTCATAATACACTTTCAGCTAAAAGGGAGATTATGTTTTTTTGTTCTAGGTTATGGAGGTAGATTGTCACTTGGTGGTGTTGCTCTGAAAAAAAATCAATGGGTGACTTTCTTTGATTTATATTCGCCTCTGTAGACATTTGGATTAAAAAATCTGTACCCACCTCAGCACTCGTAGCCCGCTCATGCTATACCAAGACTCTCATTCAGTGCCTTAACTCAGACCAGAGACATACTGTAAGAAGACAGTTTGACCCATTTACATCTGTAATGCATTCACAAAGCACTTCATAATAACTCATGACAGTTTAGGTCTCAACAGCTTGGCATGTTACAATGGATCAGTCATCTGTCTGACATTATGTCAGCTTATGCTTTTACATTTTACACGTGCTATAATCCACTTGTTTGCCCACATTTTACTGCATATTATTGACCTGGGATCAAAAATTCATCTGTTGATTTGGATAGTCATTGGGGATTCAAATAAACAACCCTTATGCCCAGGGACCAGAACTTTAAATTGCTGTTTCATTTTGCCTTTTGGCATTACCAGTTAGTTTCCTTAACAGAATGGGGAGACTCAAGTCTTGGTATTCCTCATAAGCAATGTTAAAGCTAGCCATAAATGGCTTGATATCTGAGGACTAAGAGTGGGAAATGTTTGACTTAGCATAGTCTGTTAAATGATGGTATTGCTGATAATTTGTGTAGTCCATTCCAGCCACTTTCACCCCTTCCTCACTGGATGTCAGCAGTATCAGTTGTCAGTCACTTCCTGGGGGGCTCTATCCAAACCTGTCATTCAAAGTGCTCACGTGCAAGCCCCCACCACTGGAATGATATCATTTTGTGAAGATTTCTAAGACAGAATCAAAGTACAGTTTAATGTCACTGCAGTCCCTCTTGAGGCATTTCAAAAGCCCTGCATCCTCTGTCATACAGGATTTACATTATATTCAAAGTTTTCTTAATTTCCAGTGAATCATTTGAGCCCAGGAGAGAATGTGTTGCTAGTAGGGACACGAATTGCAGATGGAAAGCTGATGTTTGAGATGTGAACAAACAGAAGACGTACATTATGACACAGAGGTAAACGTCCGAGTGTCACTGAAGACTGGTGCTTTACTGCTACACAGCTTCTTCCTTAGCTTTATGGAATGCATGAGCCCTGTGCAAGGCAGAATACTAATTCAGTCCCACAAATGCAAAACCTGTTGTGATTATGGTCCCATGGTAATTGATTACAAATATCGTTTCCACTGATAAACATACTGCTAGTTATTTCCACTGCTTTCCACCTGCGTATTAGTATACTCATTCATAGAATGAATCGTATAAGATTAATATGTGAGAAATGGGCATATCAGCAGTCAAGGAGAGAGCTGTTGTAGCCATGTTATTAGATTTTCACAGGCGGTCTGTTACAGGACTGTGTATTTGTCTCATCTATTAATAAAAATAAATAGCTGAAGGCTGTCGGGCTTGTCTTATATATTTTTATAGTGGGCTTCCATTGATTTAATTTACAACCTTCAATTAAGTTAGAGTTTTGGTCCAGCTGTTATTTTCCAAAACCAGTGTCAATATTGCTGTATGTCTCAGAATCAGTTTATTTTGTTTTTGTTATTATTATGTTTGCATGGAAAACACCTCTGTCTAGGGTTTATGTACAGTGCTTACATCTTACACATTCTATAACCTATTTATATAGATAGTTTTTTTGAAAAATAAATTGTGTAGTTAAGCATACTGCTGAAAGGTTCCTTATCAGTATTTATTCTTGGATTCAAACCCATGATCCTCGAGTCCAGAAGCCAGTGCATCTACCTCTCCACACCATATAAAGGTGAACTGTGTGGAGCTCTACAGGAAGCAATTTGCGTGTGGCCTGTGAGTTTCCACGAATGAAGAAAAAACTATTGAATGAGAGTAAAAATGACACTCCGAAGGCAGCGGCTTGAATTTGCTGTGATGTTGCTACTGTCAACGCGCTCTGATTCCGTGACACGCCTATAGCTTTGGTGGGCAACTCATTTCGCCGGATTGCTTGCGAGCTGCTATGCTCTGAAGACACCTTCGTGCCGGTTATGAGTGTTATCACTGCGAATAATAGCTCTAGTGCTGCTGTTTGAAGTGCAGGGAAGAGGGGGTCCCTCGAGATCTGCTCAGGTACCACACAATGATGTCAGGGAGAGTCAAGTGTACGTGGCAGGACTGTCATCCTTTTAACCACAGAGCGATTTCAGCATAATGATATCTGGTGGGGTTCTTTTTTTGAAAAACACGGAGTACTTATGATACTTTTTCTTCCTTAGCAACCAGTTATGTTGCCGCATGTTCAACTACCCCTTTTCAGCTTCTCCCATTGAGCGGCTAACTGCTTTCACCACATTCCACATGTGACTTCTTCTCGTGAGAAATTTCCAGAATGGATTTATTCCATAAGTGAGGCAAACCAGATTAAGCCTGTTTTAAAATGTAGAACGTCTGTTTGTATTGTGCTCATGTGTCATTACTTTCATATTGCACGCATTCAATAATAGGTTGCTTAAAGTCTGTGAAGAACAAAAAAAACATGTTTCAGAATTTGCACTGAACTATATTGTGAATTCATTTCTGTGGGTTACATTAATCATGAAATGAGTATAAAGGATCTAAGACACTCCGTGATTTATACATGGTTGGAAGCAGAGGAGTGTGTCTAGAGGAATAATTTCTTTGCTTGTGGGTGTTGCGCTAGTTTGAACAATCCATGTGTAGGGTATAGTTGTTCATTTTAATATGCATTACACACCCACTATACTGCACTTGCAGAAAGTTCAACACACTGTTTTTAAAAACTCAAACTTCCAGTTCTCATCTTCTAAGTGCCTAAAATTGAGTTTTAAGGGAGTGTGTAATGTGACAACCCTAAGTTCAATGATCCCTTGGATAGGTATTTGCAAGGTCCTAAATCATGGGTAAAGCTTATGTAGAAAATTTGCCTAATGATTAATAAAAACCTTTTTATTCAGCTTTTTTTATTAATCTAGATTCCTTTAACGCGGATGAAATTAAAAGCTTACATTTTGTCATCCGTTTATACTGGATATTTTGTGGATATTTTATTATATAATGGAAGCGCACCACCTGGATATTTTCTGTTAACAAGTGAAATGTACTGACATAAACATATTTAAAGATATATTTTAAGACGGTGGAGCATCCCGAGTGTCATGTCAGTAGACCGTATGTTGTATTGTGTATCATTATCTTCTTTATGTTTTCTCTTCATCCCAGTAATTGCAAGTCTATTTTTTTCCTCCATGTACAAAACATTTGATGTAAAATTGTAGGGTTCCAAATCTGCTCCCTCAATCTGACTCTACAAATACCTGACTCATCCCTCTAACCTCTTTTAAGGCTCAGCTTTTAGGCTGGCGTGCGAAGCACAAAAGCTGATTTACTTACATAACCTCACTTCTACTACTTACATCACCGATGAAAATGTTCCAAACTAAGATCATTATTGGGATGATGGGTTAGTGAAGGACATCATGACTATGTGGCACATACTTATTTATTCATCCATCAGGGACAGTCTGCAATTAAAAAAAAAAAAAAAAACATTTCTATGTATTGTATCCAACTTAGTCACAGTCAAGTTTTCATTGGGAGTCCTGCATTTGATACCTGCACTGGATAAAACGCCACACATCCATTGATTATACATATCATGTGTGAATGACAGTGACCTATCAAATAGAAACTTGATTTGAATTTTCAAGAAATATGGTGCTTTTCCAAATTTATTGGATGAATGATGTTTTTGCAAAGATAAAATAAGAAGAGATTTCATATTTGTAGAGGTGTAATGGTGTAAAGGTAACTGCTATAGAAGTATACCTGATTTTGAACTGCAGTTTCTAACTGAACACTTTTCCTGATATATGGTTGGTAGAACCACACTGAAAGGTAGCTAATGACATTCTGATGTGTTGCATAGACAAGCTGCTACTATTGCAGTGCAGTCCGGTTATAAAAATCACATCTGTTCAGGTTCAGATTCCTTCCCAGTTTTTTATCACTGTATGTGGATGATTCTTGTACTGGAAACTCTTATAACCAGAGAGCTTTGCATTAGGATCCAAGAAAATTACTCCTTTTAACCTACATTGAAACATTATGTAACCATATAATAGCATATAACTGTCTGACTATGATATTTGAGCATTGGAAAATTTCTAATTTTGATGTCTCGTTATGAAGATAATTGATTGCTGTGCTTGTCTAATGTATTTATCAGGTAATTTGACCACATGAAATGTAGTTGATGCAGTTAATTGCAAGGTGGTTATGATTAGTTGTACATACTTGTCAGTGCTTACTGCTTGTTCTGTGTGTTCCTTTATAGGAAAGTTTTGTTTGTGTACAGGTATATTATCACTGATCAAGGCACTTCAGGGGCCAAAATATTTGCTATACACTTGATGACACTGCCAGCATGTAACCTTCTATGTATTTTATGTATAGTTTTTCCCAGTGGTCTGTGCCTTGCTGCTGGTTGTTTGGTATGTATAGTACAATGTATAGCATGCACAGTAAACACCTGCTCTAACTCTGTTATGCAGTGTATATCATATATATTATGCAATATAACTAAATAACTTAAGTAACTAAATCACATGGCAGTGTTTTTTTTTTTCAGCCATGTGATCCAACCTAGACCAGCATTTTGTTCCTCTGTTAAACAAGAGCTCTGTAATCAATTGGGACTACTCACCACGGAGTGCTCCAGGGCCCACAGTGGTGCTTTGGGACCTAACTACTGTGAAGATGGATCCAAACGACAAACAGATAAACATGATCAACACTTTCCCACTGATTTCATGGGTTTCTTGGGAATGGGACCTTGAATACAGAATTCCCCTCCTCAGAAGAGATATGAATGAGAGGCCTCTCTCCCTCTCTCTCTCTCTCTCTCTCTCTCTCTCTCTCTCTCTCTCTCTCTCTCTCTCTCTCTCTCTCTCTCTCTTTCTCTTTCCCTCTCCGGCTGTTCAACAGCCCAAGCTCTGACCCCTGAACGTGGCTGCATTACCAATTGAGCAGAGCAAACATAAGCAGCCGAATCACTCCTGCCGTATTCCGGGGCACCCTGACAGCCTGGAGGAGATGCTGAACAGCAGCTAGCAACCAGCTACAGGGCCTCTTATCTCCCCCACAGCCTATTAGCTCTTTGTGCGCCTTCAGCTTCCTGTGTTACGAAACGCAAGAGACGAGGAGCGAATTTAGGTTACATCTCGAAGCCCCCGCCCCCACAGCTGCTATGCCTCTCTCTTTCACCTGAAATATTACACTGCTGTTTTGTCGGCAACTTGGATATTCTGTATGCTGTGCCACTGTCGAAGAAAATGCAATTACATATTTGCTAATACAATTGTAGGTTGGTATCATTTGGTTGCCAAAATTTAATTGGCCATCCGCTGTAAACATATTGAGCGTATTAATTCTTTCAGCATTGACTTTCTGCCTCTTAACAAGATGACTGCACAGATAATTTTACAGATATTATGATTTTTTCTACCTCATCTAAATGTTGTGATTGAACTACTGGAAGTATATGCCAAACTGATCTGTAAAATGTAATCTTCTAGTCTAGGTAAGACTTGTGTTTTTTGAGCTAAGTACATAGATTTTAAACTTCTGCTACTCAGTAATCAGTTGCTAGCAGGAATTTACAACTACTGTAGAAAGGAAAAAATGCCAGCTGATTTTGTTCCAGCCTTATTTGTTGACAGAGTTAGACTGAGTGTTGGAAGTAGAATATTCATTAGATTCATCTTCTTCTTGAACTGGTCCCTGTAAACACGCCTTCAAAAATGATTGTTGTGTGTGTGTGTGTGTGTGTGTGTGTGTGTGTGTGTGTGTGTGTGTGTGTGTGTGTGTGTGTGTGTGTATTCCCCTTTTAAGAAACAAAGATGAGTTGATCATCTTGGCCAACCATATATGTAGTTTCCCTTGGGTTACAGGTTTTTAATAGGCTACTTATTCACTTATTCCAAAGCTCCAGTTTGCTCATATGGTTTCTATGGTGATAGTAAAGGATGGACTGGTAATGAATACGTGCTTGTAGTAATGTCTGATCGGACCACATATCGTTCCATATTTCAGTCTTGTGAATTATTGAATTTACTCTCATGTGTCGATATTTTCCAGTTCTGTCAGAGTACCATTTCCTGTTTAATTAAACATGGTCAAACATGTTTGAAACTACATATATAGATTCCTCATGTATGATGTAATTTTTTTCTTTACTTTTTGCAGGTGGACAAGAAGATTGTGCGAACAGAGATAGGAGTCTTACTCCGGCTCTCTCATCCAAACATTGTAAGGATTTTGGAGATTTGTGTGTACCATCAATCTACGAACCCTGGATTAAATAGAGATTTGTCCTTAACTTTATCTAAATACATGCAAGTGTTATTTTTTCAGTGCATGCATTCTTGTTATACATTTTGGTGATTGCCAAACTCTTCAAACCGTGCTTGTGAATGAAGTAATTCTGGCATCTTATTGTTAGCCAAAGTTAAGGGGCAAATGTTGGTTGAATCCCAGGGTACGTTTAACAATGTAGCTCTCACTGCACATTTTTCAGCTGTGTGGTATTTGTAATGACATTTTTGTCAGTCCGTGCAGACCTGACTTACTGTCAGTATTTTATCATGGATGGAATTGATTTCTCATTCAGTGTTAGATACACAGTTGTAATCACAAAGGACTAGACAGATGTTTCTCAAATCCATCTGGATTAATTTTCTGTTGGTGCTACCGTGTAACATAAAATGAAACACAACCACATTTCAAGCTTTTCTGCATTCAGATAAAAAGCCTATAACATGATTGTATCTGATGTATTGCTCGCAATTGTGATGAGCTGACAGATGTCATCTTGTGGTGGCAATTAAGAAATAATTGCAGAAAAAAAGAAAGATGAGCAAATATTTGTGAATCGCTAATGCTTTAAAAATGAAAATCGCACAGATCTGTATGCGTGCCATGAAGCAGAACTCATCTTTGTCTGAAGGATTGGCTTTTTCCACAGGTCATTTACTGCAGACATCTGAAGCAGTTTACAATAGGGATGAGACATCTTTCCTAATTGAATGACCTTGATTAATGAATGGCATTGTAATCCAAACGGGTAACCTCTCCTCTCTAAAAGCCGTAATATGTCCGCAAAACTGGAGACATGTAAATAAGGATGAAAGGGCTCCCTTGTTCTCATTATTGCCAGTAATGCTGGAAGGTTGATGCTTACTAATATATTTATTTGTTTTCCAGGGGTTTTGCGGAAAACTGCCACTTCTTCATATTAGCTGTTATGTTCCTAATAAGCATTATTTAGAATCAATGTCCCAAAAATGTACACCTGCCCAAATCTAGACAAAAAAGATTTCCAAACACCCAAAAAGGTGCAAGGATTATAATATACTTTCCTATAATATGTTACTTTTTACTGTATTGAGATGTGTTTCAAATGACATTTGTTCCTTGGTGAGATGAAAAGTCAAGGTGTGTAATGGCATTGTTGCACTTGTTTCCTTCTCCGGCAGATTAAATTGAAAGAGATCTTTGAGACCCCAGCTGAAATAAGCCTGGTTCTGGAGCTGGTCACTGGGGGAGAGCTGTTTGACAGGTTAGTCTGCTCCTTGCTATCTTGGGGAAGTTCCATCACACTTCCATTCCTATTGACCATCAGACAGAATGTTCTGCCACACAGAGAATCATATAAAGTAGCATATGGCGTCTACCAAAAGGACATGATGACAGGGAAACCTAAATTAACATTTTAAACCAAAAGTAATAGCTACGTGAAAAAAACATCTGCTTGTGTATTTTGAACATAATCCAAATCATGTCCTGTAAGCCTAGAATCCAACCCTCACCCTCAAGTCGATATTGCAGTTTACTACATCACCACAGCATTTCATTGGAGTGACCTCACTCCAGCGATTACCTGACATACTTTCGATGTAATACTGAAAAAATGCAATGTTAGTGCAAAGAATTAACATAGAGTTTGTGACTTGAAAGACTACAACAGAGCATCTGCTACCCTGTGTGAGCATGAACAGTCTGTTTAGTAACATACATTAACAGGTAGGATAGTAAAACATGAATACTGGAATAGTCTGTACCATGTTGTTAATTGGCACCCTGGATTTTGATGGAGTATTGCCATGGACCTCCTGCAATCCCATCAGGGACCCCCTGAGGATTGCCGACCCCAATATTGGAGTCAGTGACAGAAGTGACAGAGGGTTTGCTTTTGCTTTCTGTTTTGATGTTGTGCCAACTCTTGTCCTCAAATGACCTCACAGTTAAGGGCAATGCTGAGTTTCTGGTGTCGGTTGTCTATTTGTCCGATTAGCTTCAGTGTCTGTGGAATCGTATTGTTTTATACATGGCACTGCACATATGTTGGGGATTCTCTTAACAATATGCCATTGAAGGAATAGACTGAGCATGACAATATTCATTGATTTTTTTGTGGATGTTGGATTTACTGTCTGTGAGGAAGAGGCTAAAATGCATGGACATGAAGCTATATGTAGTAATGCAGATGTTATAGATTAAAAAGGTTATCTGTTAATAATTCATAATAACTAATAGAGTAGATGTTGGGCCCAAACACTTGCTTTTTTAATGGGTTTATTTCCTTCCATCATTGAATTGAAATACTTTTCATCACCATATATAGTTGCCTTGGGATTAAAAGACATTTGCTACAGGAAGTAATTTTTTTTTATTCAAACTCTGCCTGTTTTACAGGGGATGGAACTGAAATGTTATGTGCCTGTTACATAATGCCTTTAGCAGTACAAACAGCACTCCTTGCAGTTGTCTGAAAAGAAGAGAGAGGACATGGTGGTTCTGAAAGCTGTACTGTATAAATAAGTTATGACTTTGTTGTCTTGGTGGCATCAGAAGAATGGGTTTTCTATAAATGTATTCTTGAAAAGTATTGAAGGCATGGCTTTCTTGTAGGATTGCTGGATGAATATTTAAATGTATTACAGATGTGATACCTTTTGGTGCTTTTTCAGACTTTCATTTTCATTTCACAGGATTGGTTTGAATTTGTTGTTTCAAATGTGTGTTTCTCCATGACCCAAAATATGGAAGTTCTAAAGATGAGTTATATGTGGTAGCAGTAAATCAAACAACAGATCACGTTGTTAATACAGAACTCATGTAACCTAGAGGAGTCCACCAGTCAAGGGAGGTTTAATGTTTCATTGTTATGCCCATATTTTTTGTTGCATCATAAAGGCTTTGTTCCCAGGAAGCTAGAAAACCAAAGCTGGTGACCAAATTTTTGCCTTTGTTGATGAATGTACTGAACTTTGACTTCACTGATCATGCATTATATGTAATCTGGCGGGGGGGCTGTGGTTTTAGTCGCTTTAAACTGTCACATTCTATAAATTGTACATCACGTTAAAATAAACCATTAAATTTATTGAAACTGGGAGCCCACAGATGTTCACTTTTAAGAAGACAGGATGGTGAAGTCCTTCCTCATCCTTGAAACTTAACATACCAAGGGGACGATAAGTGGCCACATGTGAACTATGCTGGCATCAATGGGAGATTAGGGATTTTCAAACAGTAGCCATACAAGGTTATCCACAGTAACACAGTTGGCTATATGTGGTTTTTTTCTTCAAAATGATTTTCCTCAAGGCAAAAGTGAAGCTGACTCAGACTCTAACTCACCATGTACAAGTTTCATGTAATAAATACAACTTGTTAATTTAGGCCTTTCTTCCTTTTTTCTTACTTTATGTACACTCTAGCTAAGTAGAGCTCAACTGATTATGGATCTGTTTTAAAAAAGCAATACGGCACTAACACCTGTGGTACATCATGAATATTGGTATGGCTATGGGTTTAACATTTGAAGAAGGGAAAAGAAAACTTGGTCAATCATGTTATATTTTAGTTTTTTTTTATCAGCATTATTTCTTGGGGATTATTGTCTCAAAATATTTTGTGTCAGGAGCAGGAGCTTCATTTCATGAGCTGAATGAATCATCTTATGCCTGTTCTTCTGTTATGTTTCAGAATTGTTGAGAAGGGCTACTACAGCGAACGTGATGCTGCAGATGCTGTCAAACAGATATTGGAAGCAGTGGCGGTGAGTCCATGTTTCTGTCATTTTTCTGATAAGTGTGCTTCAGAGAATGGCATATCAAGTATACTACTCCTTGGAATTTGTGCTCTTTGCTATTAGCTGCTTATTTCTGTGTAGTTGTGCTTGACTTTTTGTTGTACTGTATTAAGACCTACATAGCAAATAGATGGAGGCTAGGATTTCATTAGCATTTAGCTCACTTTCCAAAACTGACCCTTTTTATTCTAAATCCAATTGTATTTATTGAAATGTCTACATGCCCTAAGTGACTGAAACAAACAGAACAACGCGGTAAGGCCATGCAACCAGCTATGGCCCAGGGTAAGATCTGCCTGTCTCCAGATTTAATTCTTACCTTTTTCACTTAAGATTCATTTACGCAGTTGGGCATGATGCTCATGTACTGTAGTTGATGCAGTGCTGTATTAGGGAGTTGTCCATTCATTGCAAATGACACAACTGGGGCCTCTTGAAAGAAAATTGTTGTCATGAGGAAAAATACGTTTGTTGAGCGTGCACCTGCAATTCATTCACATGTGGAGTTTATTGTGGAATGAGGTCAGCGTGGAGACTGGAAAAGTAAGGATTCACATATGAGGAGTAGGTACCTAGTTCCTAATTGTCATCCTTTATCTTATGGTACGCATTTAAAACCAGCCCTTGTAATAATTTATCGGGTGTGCTATGTGTGTTATCTAATTGTAGGCATTTTTTCAGCTGTCCTCAGAGAATGCATTGCAGAAGCCTAGACAGGTGCCATTTCAGTTTGTTTGGTGATAAGGACAGATAGTCATGATATAATTTTTTCAGTAACAAAAGTTTAAGTACAGACAAAGACAGGGAAGGAGTAATTTTGAAATGATTACATTTTCACTGAGTGGCAATTCATTTTCTTCACAAGCCCAAAATGTAACTGGGTGCCTGGATCACATAGAACATTCTGTATAAACTAGAACAGAAGTGGAAAGAATAGGTCAGAAACAGGTGACATTGCGTTGGAACCTCTCCTGACAAGTGATGAAGATTGACAGAGGTAAATTGGGCAAAAGTCAATTAGGACCATTGAGGCAGCTAACAATACCTGTTTCAAATTGCAGCTCCTTCATGAAACCCTCATGGTAACCCTCAGAAAGCGCTTGTGCAATGGCGATGTGTGTGGGGCAGAAAAGGTGTCAAGCATTGAAAGTGTAATAGAGGATACCCATTTTAATTCAAATAAATTCTAATAACATGCGCATGTCATTTAGAATGGTTGGAGTCCATCTACAGAGGCTCTATACTGCCACTGTTCTTTGACAGGGGAAACATGTGCCATGCTGAGCTGATATACAGAGTTGCCTGCTGTAGATTAAATTATGTACTGTGCTATTGTTTTACATTATTGACATATCAATTAATTGAAATGTTTTGTTCCCCAAACACTGAACGCTTGTTTTTGTAGTCTGGAAACACTGAAAAAAGTACAACGGTTTATTTTACTGGCAGTGATTGATGCATCATTTAGTCTGAAATAGTCCATGAAAATCTATATATAGTGTCCTATCAAATATTAACAATGCATTCATTCAGCCTGGCAAT
The DNA here is from genome assembly GCA_019176425.1 of Megalops atlanticus. NCBI lineage: Eukaryota > Metazoa > Chordata > Actinopteri > Elopiformes > Megalopidae > Megalops > Megalops atlanticus. The sequence goes on from CM032880.1 coordinate 25,058,324, forward strand.
ATGAATTACTTTTAAAGAGGGCAAAGTGCTGAAAATAGACTGGTCGCATGAATAGGGTGGGTAATGATGCTGTTCTTTAGTAATATTTCCACTATTTTTGTGATACTTGTACATCAGGTGCAAAAATGAATGCCAGATAAGGCACCTGTGTTCTTAATTTTCGCAATTACATGCCACACTTGAATAATGTATTGTGTATAGTAATATCATAGCAGGGTTGTACTGCATAGTGCTGTTTCAATCACTGTTTATATCACAAAGTGTGAGGAAACCTCTGAGAGGAATGATAGGCAACTATATGTCACTTTCAGTTACTAGGACAGGGATGGCAGTTTTCTGTTGAGGCTTCCTGACCCAACAGAAATAATTGCCCTAAGCAACTGTACTAGCATGTGTTTTACACAGGTGAGGTGACTTTGTTTTCAAATAAAGGCTAAGCAGTTACTGGAGGCAGAGAGAAGGAACAAAGACCACCCATCTTCTGTGGACTGACTGATAACCCTCAGGCCATTTCTATGACCGGGAGCGAAAGTTGGACTCCACCACTGACTGATGTAGGATGCACTGTAAGGTCATTGAAGAAACATAGATATATGTTTGCCTTGGTTTTTTTTAACTGCTGGAGTCAATAAATGAAAAACTTCAGGACTCAATTTAAAGCATGGAAACAGAAATAACTGAACATACTTGATCGTGACTTAGAGGGAAAATAAACAATTTGAAATGAAATAGAATGGGCTCCACGGTAGTAAAACCCATTGTTGTAGGAACAGAACACAACGTCACATGTAATTTCAGCAGTGCGTTTTGATCTCAGGGCAGTCCATAACACCTTATTTTGCACAGAGATGTGCAACTTTGAATGACAGTGATTGTATAATTTATTTGAAAATAAAAACATAACACTCAGTAATTGATAATGAAGTGATGAGTTTTTTACAGCAGAACCCAAAATGATTGTTTGCGTAAACTACAATTGCATACAGCATCTCATCCTATTCTCTGTGGATTACAAGAAGGTGAGAACAATGTGCCTGGAATGTGCTTTGTGTTGGGAGGCGATTTATTACAAATTTCTGTCACGTCCTGCTGGAGAGTTTCATTCTGTTTTTTCAGCGCCTCCGCCACTAACATCAGTGTGCTATTTTTAGAGCCGAGCCATGAAGTTATAGTGGAGGGGAGTGGCAGTGGACTGTAACAGGAATAGAAATGTTTCTCTTCAATCAAACAGTCAAAGCAGGCTCACAGACGGGCACAGGATTTTATGGCGATATTATCTCAGAGGAACCCGAGCTCACGTCAAGGAGCCACCGCTGATGCGTCTCCACAAGTCGACTTTTCATTTCCTTAGCTTTCAAAGCCAGGAGTCCAAACTCTTTGCCTTAATCTTTGTCATTCATAGACGAAAATGAGAGAGAAAATGGGCGAGTTTAACAATGTGCACTTTCTGGTCTGTCACCACATAACGATTGGTCTCTCATCACCTAACGATTAATTTCTGGCAGCAGCCCTCCATCTCGCCTCAAGAATTGCGGCGGTCGAGGAGAGTCTTTGCATGTTCTTTGTCGCCAAAAGTGTGGTGTGGTCGATAGGCATCAACCAGCCCGGGGTAGGGGTTTAGGGGGGTTCGGAGTATGTTTATGAGGAAGGAGCAAATGAATGAGCCTGCGTCATTTATTAGCACCTCTCCCCCCACACCTCGGCCACGTGAGTGGGAAAAACATCTGCTGCTTTCCATTTCTTAACCTCTCCTCAGGTTGTGTGCAAGACGTCACCATTTACACACAGACTGTCTACTGAGGTGTGTTCTGCTTTGCTCGTATTCCTCTCCCCTCTCACCAATGTTGCTGCAGCCAGGGAGAGTGGATGGGAAGACGGCGTGTGGATTTTTACGTGTGGGAAACAACACAAAGAATGTGGTCCCAGTGGCTGTAAAGAAATGTGGTCCCAGTGGCTGTAAAGGCCCCCTCCCCTGAAAAAAACATATCTGAAGTTTCTACAGTATACTCTCACATTTTGAGTCAGTGGGACTGTAGAGCCAACCTTGGTGCCATGTTTTCACAAAATATATGGAGAGCTACTGTAGGTTCATGGCAACCTCAAAACGGCAGGTTGGCTGCATCAGTACACCAAGGCTTTCTAGCTTTCTTTCTATCCTGTGAATCTTTGTGGTCCAAACACACTCCCATTTAGGCTGTCTTTATTGAGCTTAGCGTAGTGATATAAAGGAAATCAATACCGCTTTATAACAGTGATCTTCTGTGCAGCAACCTGTTGTCCTAAACAGCTCTTGTGTATTGCTCTAAAGAAAGTAATCATCCAAGAATAGCTCTGGGAGCATAGAGCATTCTGCACTGTTATGGTCTAAATACCTTTCCATACATGCAAACTTAGCTCCTAAAGTACAAGAACAAACATTGTCATTGGTCAAAACCTTAGTTACAATAGTACTCACTACCGTAACATTCAAGAAGCACATCTTTGTTGAGATTCAGTGTTTAGCAAAAAAGCAATCTAGATTGAAATTTGGAGTTTTACAAATACATAGAGACAGTTTGTAGCAGGAGTTGAAAGTGTTGAATTTTATGGTAAAACCGCAACACCTCTTACTCTCCTGTGTCTTTGAGTGTTATTGCAAATCATCAAGGCTGCACTTAGGAGGCTTTTATATGCACTTACTTTCCTGTGGCTAAGATGATGCTTGGTGTTAAATCCTGGTGGAGTGCAAGCCAGCTTAATTCTCAGTTATAAAGGTGCTGCAACCACCTGCAATAATACAAGAAAGTAGTTTTCATGTAATAAGGTGCTCTCTGTCTGTTGGGCTTGGTAATAGCAAGGAGATGTATTGTATCATGAGAAATCCACTGTGAGGCATCAATATGCATTTTGAAAATTGAAATATTGAAATGGAACTTTGAAATATGGACTATTTTAACTAGGCTTCCTCCTTAGGCAAAATATATGCTATGGATGTTTACAAAGGGTTTGCTCTTATCATTGAAATAAGAACTCTATTTAGTAGTTTCCAATTTCATTTTAGTAAAAAGATCATTATATGATCATTATATTTTTCCTGTCTTAGGCAATGATTTTATGTTTGTGCTTCTTTTTCTCTTCACGTATTGCTTTTCATGTCATAACTCATAGATATCATAGTTGTTGAGAATAGATAGATATCGTTGTTGTTGAAATTATCATCCATAATGCAGCTCTGTTTTGGGGAAATACAGGAAGAGATATTCTCTTTAACTTTTCCGATGAGGTCATTTGAGGTTTTGTTCTGAAATTTGTGGATATCAGGTATAGAGGGTTACTATCACAAAAATGGGCAGCTGTGTGTGGTGTCACCTCTTAGTGTTGAAGTGTTTATTAAGCACATGAACTAGGTGAGTAAAACTGGGTTATTTGTCAAAATGAGTCTCTCCCAGCGGTCTGCTTTGGCAGCCATGAGAAGCCTGAGACAGGCCTCATGGGAACTGCCGTTCTCCTGCACTCATCTGATGAGATAGGACACCTTATCTGTGTCAGCTCCTCAGAGTCTCTGAAAACAGGGAGGGAGTATTCCCCTCTGACATTGCTAAAATATTACCCTCTGAAATGGGAAGTCATGAAATAATTGCAAAGGGAACACGGTGCCTGAAAATGAGCTCAGAGATGTTCTTTTGTCAAGAAAATGTTTGGCCAAAGAACCTGGAATGTTTTATGAATGTTTCGCTGCCAGGCAAAATGGATGGTATATTTAAAGTTTTTATGCTTTATTTACAGTTAATTCACAAATTATGAAAACCTTGCATTCAAAAATGTTTCACTAGAAATTTGCTTTTGGTAGGATGCATAACCTTGGTTGGCATCTGTAAGAAATAATCCCTCTAACATAATGCTCTCCACTTCAGAGGCATTTGACTAAAAGGGATGTAGTGAGAAGCATATCTGTGTGAACTAGATAGCAAATTCAGGAATGGAAAAAAATTAAAAGACTGGCACTTTTATTTTCACGGGATGCTTAAAGCACTTAAATGAATGAGAGGTACTTTTATATCCTTTTAAAATATTACACAAACCCTGATTAAGCCTGATGTAAAGTGATTGGGCTCTAGTTCATGACTAATCAGGTACCCCCTCAGAGTTAAAGATAGCCTATCCCCTTTATGTACTGTATCTCACTCTTCCTTTAGTAGTTAGACCTTTTTACCATGCCTTCCAGCAGGAACCCTTTGGAGAACATAATAGGTAAAATCGTTTCTGTTCTCAGCATTTGGAGCGTTTAGGCTTTTGCTGTCACAGGCCTCCTCTAAGATATTAGCTGAATTAATCATGCCAGCACTTTGCCAAATGATAACTCGAAAGTGAAATAATTGCCTTCCCCGGACATTTTTCATTACCGTGTGAGATGGGCAAGGGATGAAGAGACTCGTTTTCATTTTACTGTTTTATTGTCCAATTTCAGATTTTTTCAACACGTGCCTGTTTTTTTTTCTCTGATGTGGTAGACCACTGTGCCATTAAAGCCTTTGTTGCGTTTGCATGGAACGATGTGATATCTATACTGCATCTCTGATCTGGCAAGGAAGCCCTGTATCCACTGAGTCTTGATGATGTCTTTGCGGCGGAGTGTTTGCTGCATTAAATATGAGCACTCTGGTATGAGTGAATTACGGAAACTCTCTCCGCTGCGGTTTCAGAGATTTATGATCAAAATGCATTCAGCAGCACAGTCATGGAGAAGTGGTGACAAGTTCGCTTAAATCAGAAGCTGTCAAACAGATGACAGAAATGTGGACCGTTGAGTCCCATCTGACTGGGCTTTCAGTACACCAGAAGAATCATTTATCAAACCCATTCAGGTCCCTGTATTGAACACCAAGAAACCATATGATTGGAGAGAGGACACCCAAAACCAGTCATCCATTTTATGTGTATGTTTATATGTTTCATATTGCAGGTATTAGGAACTCTAATTTCATAGTCCACCCACTATACTGGGCCACCAAACCTCTCCTCAGGTTGTGCGCAAAAAAATGTATGTATTGCAGATTCTGCCATCACCAAAACCTGCCACAGCCTTTTGATCCAAACTCCAACCATGTTACTGTAATATTGAAATAACAGCCTAATCAGGGGTGGCCATTTTATTCTCTGTTAACAGGCAGATATGCATTATCTACTCAGAGTGCACTGTTTAATTGGTTACTGTAGCATGACTTTTTCTCCCTCCATTCAGGATATGTTAAATAAAATTTCGTGAATTTTGGGGGCGGTGTCCTGCAGTTGGACTTGTGCCATGTTGGTTCTCTCTGAGCGCTCTGAAACTCCATGCTTTCACATGGGGTTAGACCAGGGTCGCGTGTGGGAGGAAACTCTTCAAAGCACAGATGCGAGCAGTATAGGAAATGAAGGCAGAGAGAGGTTCAGATCCCTGCTGTTTGATCTGCAAGGGGTGCAGAGATCAACAGGAAGCAGGCTGGTGTGCCAGTGTGCCCTCTGCACGCAGGAAGGGGACGGGACGGCATATTTTTATGGGTAATTAATGTTACCTAGAGGCGTTACAATGCCAAACAGACACGGATTGAATGAGCCGGTAAGGAGGATTGCGCTTTTTAAATAATTCAGAGACCGCTTTTTGAAAATCAGGCTGTAATTGGAAAGACACCTGGTGCATTGATGCACAGTCTGGAAGGTGTTGAGGTGTGTCCCATGCTAATACGAAGCTGTCAGTATGATTGCTTACTTTTGAATGCATGCAGCTCTGATGGCTTCCTTAGCTCTGCCACGCTGGTCTAGGAATCTAGGAGTTTATCAGGCTTTTAAAAATATTTCAAGCTTGTCAGGATAAGGGTGAAAGAGGTTTAACTTAGCCAATCAAATGCCATATTAATCAAATTAGTGCATTTAAATTATCATGTGAAATGGAAAGCTAAAAACCCTCTTGTTAAAAATGTGTCCATCTCTGTTCAGCAGAAGAATTTGTGTGGTCTTGTATTTACCCCTCAAGGGCTGTTATAATGATGGCCTAAATTCGGCAGAGCAGCACATTGTGGAGATTGTGTTGGTTGGGCTTGGGGACCTTGCATCACTGACGGCTGAGAAACACCAAGAAAGCTAGCATAGCCCTGTCTGTCACCCTGCTTAGTATCTGCTCTCCCGTGTCCTTTGCAGTACCTTCATGAGAACGGAGTTGTGCACCGTGACCTGAAGCCTGAGAATCTCCTGTATGCCACCTCCGCCCCCGATGCTCCTCTCAAAATCGGTGAGTGACACACTCTGCTTCATGCTGGTTTGCTAATTTGTGGTGAAGACTCTTGAAGGAGCATGGTCTAAAACAGAACATCCATAGCTGGCTTAGCATCGCAGACAGCACGGGAGCCTCCTGTTATCAGCAGGAACCTCCTACATAAGAAGTTGGATGGCAAGGGTTGGGAAGCTGTATAACTGGTCATAACATAGAGCATCTGTGGAGTTTTAGTAGCGTTCTGTGATCTTCCATAATCTAACACAAGTGGAATATTTTGTCCCTAATAGCCATTTATAATTGTGGTGACCAGATACTGATCATCAGCTATGAGTGTGGTCATGCATTAAACTCTGTCAGTACACCTCATCAGGGACTATTAACTGCATCTTTCAGGTTTCTCACTAAATGTAATTATGACTATTATCAGTATGTATCTCCTACTGTCTGTACATAATGTTGAAATCACACATGATTTCATCTTTGTATAAAAATGGTCTTAAAAAGCATGAAAAGTGTGACTCCTGACATCCTGAGGACAGCTTCTGAAGCCATTTGACACAGAGTTCTATTATGAAACCATCTGTAATAGCTCTTGTGGCCATTGTGGCAGAAAGATTACACACAGTGACTGCTTCAGGCGATTGCAAACACATGGTTCTCGTTCACAAAGAGGGAAGGTATTACGCAGATCTCAGGCACTAACACCACCCATTGAGAAAGCCAGAATCGTGCCCACAACCATCCAAGCATGGGATATATGTGTGTGTGTGTCTCTATGCATGAGTGTGTGCCTGAGAGTGTATAAGCCTACGTGTTTTCTCTTTAATGCCTTGAGCCTTAATGAAATGGCATATGAGTCTGCCTGGCCTCATTTTTGCCATATTTAGCAAACTCATCAGAGACCGTTAACTGCATCTTCCAGGGTTCTCACTAAATGCACTGATGGCTTTTGTCAATATTTATTTTCTCAATTGTGTAGATCATGCTGCATTCACACATGATTACATGTTTGTATAAAAAGCACAATTTATACAATGTATAATGTTGTAATCTTTTTTGTTCAAGCTGATTTCGGCCTGTCAAAAATCGTAGATGACCAGGTCACAATGAAGACAGTGTGTGGGACTCCAGGATACTGTGGTGAGCTCATGTTTTCAGTGTTTCTGCTGAAATGATGTTTCATGTACTCAGTACACTCAATACCTCTGTTTGTGTTGCAGTGGTTTACAGCACTTGACATTTTTGTAATCATTTCTAAATCAGATCTGTTTCACTTTGATAACATTGTACTCATAGTCCTGATTGTGGAGAGGTTTCAAGAATGATCCCCGTTTACTGCATCAAACATACTTGTTATTTTCTATCTTTGTATATCCGTGATATTGATTGCATCTCTGCAGCACTTTCATCAATTAAAGCATCTTTTTCATTTCAAAATATATACAAGAGAGATAGAGAAAGACAGACATACAGACAGACAGGCAGAAGCAATCAATCTTAAGGACATTGCTTCTAACCACAACTCGGTGCCAGTTAGTTGACAAGCACTTCTCACTGTTCGCTGTATTGAAAGGCTGGGAAATAAATGATTCATTTTCTATATGACTGTTTGCAAGAGATATTTCAGACCTGTAGCCTGAGTCATAAATCCATATGGAAATGAGGTTGAAACACCACAACATGTCCACTGCATAACATGTCACAGTAATCTCTTCCTGCCTTCACAGAACAACAGGAAGTGTTGAGCTGCACTGTTGATGTGGGCCAGTGTAACGAATCCCTCCACCCTGGAATACTGCTTGTGTGATGTTTATAAGCCCAGGCCTGTTTTAAGCTTCAAATATGACACAGAGGTCAACAGTCTCGGAACATCTGTCTGTGTTCATTACTCATGTTTGTAAGAGGCCAGAAGGCAGGAGATGCCACACTGGGGTGATGCCTTAGCTATTTTTAATACAAAACTACTGTTACTATTAACAGTATTTATTGCTATTCTCAATAATTGTCTTCTCAGTCATTATATAATTATGCAATTTGCTCCTTCTCTATCAACTCTGAGGGAAAGATCAAATTCCAGATGTGATGGGGCATTCAGATAAAATAACACGGCATGTTACTTTGCAACTGTAAATGTATTATTATTTATTTAACAATATTAATACACTTGAGGAAATTTTAATCAGCTGTTATGCTGGTTGAATCCACAGTGATCTGCCAACAAGCCCAGTGGTGAATGTATGTTTTGTGAAATTTATGTATATCACCCAACCTCCAAAGCACAGTGTTTGATAGAAAGCTTTGCCAGAAAATTAGTCAGTTAAATGTGTGTTGCTCTTATTTGAATCCAGTCAGCTTTTCAGGTTTTCTTTGCTTTTGCTCTCACTTAAAATATAGTTTGTGAGATCTGTTTTTTCTTTCTGGTAGGTTGGTGTATCTTTTCTTTTTTACCACAGGATTAGCACAAAACACTCAAAAGGTGCTAACTTCTGACTTCCTAAGGACAGCTCCTGAAGCCATATGACACAGAGTTTTATTATGAAACCATCTGTAATAGCTCTTGTGGCCATTGTGGCAGAATGATTACGCACAGTGACTGCTTCAGGCGACTGCAAACACATGGTTCTCATTCACAAAGAGGGAAGGTATTACGCAGATCTCAGGCACTAATGCTGTCCATTGAGGAAGCCAGAAACGTACCCACAACCATCCAAGCATGGGATATATGTGTGTGTATGTGTGTATGTGTGTCTTTATGTATGAGAGTGTGCCTCAGAGTGTATATGCCTATGTGTCTGCATTTCTCTTTAATGCCTCCAGCCTTAGTGACAAGGGATATGAGTATGCCCGGCCTTATTTTTGCCATATTTAGCATGCTGCCACAAAGGTCCTGCACAGCCTTTGATCCTTCTGAACGCATCCATTCACTCAGGAGGACTTGATCAATGTTAATTAAGGTTAATTAACTGCTTGCAGCAGAACTCCGCAGACCTCTTATAAAGGGAGAGACAACGGCAGATACACTGGGCACAGTAATTGAGAGATCTATGAAGGCGCTGTGGATCTTTCTGTGAAGCACAAGCTCCAACAGGGCGATTCGCTTCATCTTTGCGTAAGCAGAGGATAGGCACTTTACCAAAAGGGACATTCTCTGTTGTATGCTAAGGACAGAAATGTCTGTGTGAACTCCTAACAATTCCCACTCAGAAAGGACCACAGGAACCCCCCCCCCCATCATCCGCCTCCACAGTGTCAAGCACTCTTGCATTTTCTGATGGGCGACAGACAGAAATAAAAATGTCAAGTCGAAGCTTTCAGCTCCCTCGCTTTGTGTTAGCATCTAGCTGGGAAATTATATAGTTATACTAGCTTGCAAAGTGCTAATACTCTCCGTCTGTCTCTCTCTCTCTGTCTTTCTCCTCTCCTTTTCCAGCTCCCGAGATCTTGCGAGGATGTGCTTACGGGCCGGAAGTGGACATGTGGTCTGTGGGAGTCATTACGTACATCTTGTAAGTTGCGTCTGTTCCCGAAAAAAATCCTTGTTCTGCCTTTCATTGAGACCCTGTGATACTGACTTGCTTAAAATTCCCCTGTCCGTTTAACACTGCTTGGTAAATAGTGGAGAAGTCCTGGCTATTTAAAAAAACACCTTATAGACTGCTTGCTGGAGCAGCCTGTGAAATCACTGATAAACATGAAGCTGTCCTTCACACCTGTTTAAGAAACAACTTTGACTACTGTGGATTGTTGACAGTAACAAGGAACAAAAATAGTCACTTGGACAGGAATTTTTAAAGATGTTCAAAGTCTCACAGTCCCCATCATACCACCTCCACAAATTGATATGTCAAACACACTGCATAAATCAGTGTCTAAATGCCATAATGTGCATGGAACACATTTATAATGTCTGATCTTGTTTAAGTTGCAACACTCTAGCCTAAAATTCAATGATATACTGGCTAAACATGGGCCAGTGGCACAATGGATAATGTGTCTGACTATGGATCGGAAAGTTCTAGGTTTGACTTCTGGCTGGCTCATAACTTTGTTGTAACCTGTGTTAGTCGTTCTAGATGAGAGCGTCTGCTAAATGACATTAATGTAATGTACTGTAATGTAAACACACAAAAAGCAACAGCACTGAGAGAAGAGGGATGTGGGCATGTCTGCCATTCTGAAACAACCCTGTTTGTGTTTTGAGCAGGTAATCATGAAATGGTTTCGCTACCCTCGCTATGAAGGCGTTGCGATGAGGGCTGTTTGCTATTGACAGCTGGGTGACAGACGTGCAGCTCTCTCGGCAAATACGGAGATTTTACTTGGAGGGGAGTCCTGCGTCTCTTTCATCTGTCATGTCAGGCAGCAAGAGACACAAACCGCCCCTGAAAGACAATATTTGGTCTCATCTTCCTTGGGCCGGCAACCCAGGAGCGGACGTGTTGGCACATGTCTGTTTTGACACGGATTCACGATGCTCGGTGTCAGGGGAAAGGGTGTGGGATATGGAGTGTAAGCTGCTTGAGTAAGAAAGCTGATAGGCAAGTACATCTGCCTTCACACTGTTGCCAGCATATGAAGGAGAGTGGACTGTGGGCATCTGGCCATTAGGTGATGTTACACTATATTAGAGATCAGAGCCAGAAAAGGACCCTATAGCGGAGCAGCCATATGTGTCGCCTTTATATTTAGCATAATTCCAAGGTTCTCATTTTCCAACAACATGAGTTTGCTCCTTTTTTTAAATGTGATGTGGTATGATATGGAGTGCTTTTTTCAGCTTGAACTAATACTACTGGTCCCTGTATTGATTTCTGCTATTGCACAGAGCAACACACCCGTAATGTGTCCATCCTCTGTTCTTACAGATATGCTAAGTGATGTGTGTCTAGTTCCATTATGGCTCCTGTGTGTTGTGTTCCTGATTCAGCTCCACCCTTTCTCTCCACCTCCCTGGTACTACACCCGTGTTGGTGTGTGGGGGGATCGGTTTCACACACGGAGGGATAGAATGTGCTCTCTCCGGACCCAGCATCCTGTCGTGCTGTACCCTTCACGCCATGTTGGCTCTACTTGTGTGTCCACCTCGTGGCCTTATCCAGTCCTCCTGCCATCTAATCCTGTGATACATCATGTGTGTCTCGGAAGAGCAGTGGGGTGTGAACAGCCCTGATAGAGCTGCTGCCAAATTCAGCTGCCGGTGGAAATCGCATGCATGATGGGCACGTGTGTAGCAGGGCTTTCAGTTTACACGGTCTACCCTCTCACAATGTAGAATGAGAGTGACATGCTGTTCTTGTACATTACAGTGGAGTGTGCATTTATATTTCATTTAGTATCACTATAAGACACTCAAACACACAGACATATGAACTCATACACACACACACACACACACACACACACACACACACAATCTGCGTTGGTGTGTCTACTCTATGTGTCCAGGCATTTGTGTCGGTGGCCCGTGGTGCAAAATCTGCAGCTTTACAGATGGCCAATGAGAGTAAACCGCCAAGACTGACAGGAAGTCGGTTCCTTCAACTCACTGCTTCTCTCAATAGCTCAGGAAGACACCTGCTCTGTGACACACATTACAGGCAGGCGGATTTCAGTTTGCTTTACTGTAACTCCGGTGTCTGCGAAACAGCCAGAGTCTTATCATGTGTGCTTTTTTTCCCAACAGATTGTGTGGCTTTGAGCCCTTCTTTGACGACAGAGGAGACCAATATATGTTCAAGAGGATTTTGAATTGTGACTATGAGTTTGTCTCCCCCTGGTGGGACGATGTGTCTCTTAATGCAAAGGACCTGGTAAGAGGACAATTTGAAGTTGGGCCTTTACTCCCTCAGAATTCATAGTAACCACCCTTCACAACAGTCATTGCACAGCTCATATTTTTGTACACATCAGTTTCACATTTACCCTCCAGCAGATATTCAGTGCTAATGTTATGATTTCCCAGACAGTAATTTTTCATAAAAAAACTATGAAATTATCATAGTGATATACAATGTGGTTTTAGTTGGAACCTGATCATTCCTAAAAAAAATTATTTAGTCAACCTTTCTGTATCTGATCAGTCAAGAACACTTGTCATATTTACAAATTTACAAATACATTTCACAATTTTCAACTTTCTTGTGCAGAACTATTCTGGGTATATTAAAATAATTGAAAGCATTAAGTATGTGTTAATTGTATTTGAATCACTCAAAATGAAAAGTTTTTTTGATAAATTGTAATAAGGAAGAATTACATTCCAGTACATCACAATACAGACAAACCGCATTGAAAATATGATTGGTTAGGAAAGGAAAGGGTCTTATAAAAGGCCAGAACCTCATCATAAATGACACCACCAAAAGCTGTTGGAAAGAATTTATTGTAAATACTAACTAGGTATCTAATGAACTTACTCTGGCAGGTTCTCAGTTCCCATGCTTGTCGGATGTAGCAAGACTGATTCCGCAGCTAGATAATGAACATCCTGTGACGCAAAATCAGTCAAAAACACATCCTAAATACCAGCCTCCCAGCATGGCCACATGTCCTGCACAGGCTATCCCTTCTAATTCCTCAAAATCTCTGTGTTATGTGTGGCTCAGTGTACTCTCTCCTCAGTACTTCCAAAAAGACAAAATGTTACTGGTACAGTAAATGGGCAATGTATGAGAGAGTCTTCCTGACATTATATCATTAATTTGATTAGTAGACACTTTATCTAGCATAACTTAATAATAGTTTTCAAATCAGTTTTTTCATCTGGATATATACCACAGAAATTAAGGTTAAACACCATGCTCGGTAGTCCCAAAGGCAGTGTCCCTCTTGGGGTTTGAACCTGCAACCATCTGGTTACAAGGCCAGTTCCCTAAATGTGAAGGTCATAAAGTTCACCTGTACACAGTGCTCGTGAGAGTACTGTTAATGAGTGAATTTGGATTCTAAAAATGATCATTTGAAAAACTGTTTGGCAGGACATTGACATACTTTTGACAGGAATGCACACTTATTTGCATGTCATATGTGTCCCTCAGGTGAAGAAGCTGATTGTTCAGGATCCAAAGAAGCGTCTGACGACCCTGCAGGCACTGGAGCATCCCTGGGTGACTGGGAAGGCTGTTAACTTCGCCCATATGGACACTGCTCAGAAGAAGCTCCAGGAGTTCAATGCCCGTCGCAAGCTCAAAGTAGGTTCTTTCTAATAAGCCTGACAATACCATAAATGGCAGCTCTGGAACAAAGCCTTAGCTTGCAGCAATAAAGTGTCTTTGGTATATTTTCTCAAAGTATTCCTTGAAATGAGCACAGAGTTTGCAATCCAATGTTAAAATTCAACAAGCATTCTGTAAATCCACCCATAGACTGTGATAAATCGCAGCCAAAACTAGTTTATTGATTATATCTTAAGCTTTGATCAGGTGTCCAATAATGGGATAAATGAAATATGCTCTGAAATATTGAGTGAGACTAATTCAACATGAAATGGAAACTGCATATAACAAAAAATAATGGAAAAGGAAGTTGAGATATTGGGCTTGATTAGTATAACAATGTGCTTCTTCAAATTGTACTGTAGCAGATTTGTAGTACTAAGCACCCTGACCTAACTTTGCAGATTGCATACCTGCCATCCCTATGGATTCCAGAATCAGAATTTTCAGATGTGATGTAAAACTGTAATAATTGTATGTACTTTGGGCAGGCGGCAGTAAAGGCCGTGGTGGCCTCAACTCGACTGGGCAGCGCTGGCAATCATGGCAGCAACGACAGCAACAAGAACAGCTGCAACCACTCTCCTGTCCAGGAGGCGGCGCCAGAGAGCCAGCCACAGGACGCCCAGCCGCAGATACAGAAGGAGGACTCCTAGACCTGCTGTTTGTCCTCCTCCACGTCAAGGCCGCTCTCCTTGCTATGGAGGCACCCTCGCCCAGAGGGCTTGTGGGAAACGGTGGAGCCCACCGGCGCAAAAAGAACTAATTGTCACATCTCACAGGACTGGGAGCAGTGATGACTTCACTCAGATTTTAAATGCATGTGACTGTTTATCAATTATAAAATGCTACCCGCACGAGGCAGTCTGCGTGATGTGACTTGGCACAGTGTCATTACATGCCAACCAGTGTTTGAAACACGCGTGAAGCTGAAAATTTCCCCCCTGAGAAAGCCCAATCGCTAGGCTACGGCGAGGAGCTTCACTAGGTAATAGGTATCTCTTCTTTTGGCTTTTTTTGTGATGAACACATTTTAGTAGAGTTTACAGTTTGTTTCTGTTCTTATTTTGCTAATTAGACACCATGATATCTTCTTATCTACGCCAAAGCATTCTAGGACAGGAGCCGATTGTTTGTAACAAATAACTTCACCTTTTGCTTTGGTAGAAAAAAAGGATATTTTTAAATGTTTACAGAACTTCTTTAGATTTATATGCAAAATACATTCCGTTTAAATTACAGAAGGAAAACAATTTCCAAAATGGCCATAAAATTGTAACTTTACTAGATCTTGTAAAGAGAATGCCTTATTGTATCTTACTCACTGGTTTATACACTTTATTAGAGACAGGCCTTTCATATCTTGCTAATTATTAGACTACAATGGTATGTGAAATACACATGCTTTGCACAAATATAAGGAGACTGCACATCATCCAGTGTATTCAATTAAAATACCTGCAAGGTTTGCTTTGGCATAAAGGACAGTTTACTTTTGTATACCAAAATACCCAGTTTACAATTTAAGTGGTTCCCTGGTGTCTACTGCAATGTGAAAACTTGCAGTAGCAAGGGGGTCGATATGTATAATGTCAACGGAATAATCAGCATTAGTGCCAAATACACTTGTTCTTAAGGACTGTACTGCTTTTTTAAAAAGTTGGTTAGTTGGAAATGTACCTTCCCTCCCACTTCTAAACATAGATAAACATAGATTTTGTTTAGGTGTGCAAATATTTTGTTTGTTAATATTTATTATTGGCTAATGGGCTGAATCTATCATAACAGGCAGCTTTTCAAAAAGAAATGTATGTTTATAGCGTATTTGTAAAAGAAAAAAATTGCTGTTTTTTGACCCGAGCAATGTACTCGTCAGCATGTTTGTTTTCCAGCATCAGGGAACGTTGTGGGCAAGATATCTTTGATTTTTGGCCTCTCTCTGGCAACGGTGGTTAGTTAAAGCCAGGAGGTCAAGCGGGAAATGCAAGATGGCTGTTTAAACGAGGACATTGTTTTGCATGTGGGAATGTTCAACTGCTGCAATAGTCTTTCAATAATGCACTGTATTTTACGGATGTACATGTATAAGAAATTTATTCTTTGTTTAACACTCTATGGCATTGACGGCCATCTGTAGGCCATGTAATACAAAATATGAAAAGGTACAAATTTTGTATTTTTGAAAGGGAAGTCCAGCCATTTACAACCAGGTTCGCAATGAGAGAATTGGAATGGAATATATAATGGAATATATATATATATATATATATATATATATATATACACATACACATACATATATATATGTATGTATGTATGTATAGGACAGTAACAATGAGAGAGTACCCTCTCTTTTAGCTAGTCAGAACTGTGAGAAATATCTGCATTCTGATGTGTCAACATACAGGCCATACTGACAGCTCTGACAGTTTTGATTGGCTAAGAGACAGCGCCCACTTAAAAAGGAGGTATACCAACATGAATCCCCAGAACATATGTTCCAATGTGAGAGACAGATGACACAAGGCATAAGAATGTATATCACCCCAAAGCAATGATAATGGCTTTATATATGTCCTGTATGCCCCATAACCTGGTTTAAAATGGGAGGACATCCCTTTTGAAGTTTGTATATCAGTATGTTTCTGTATCTCAGCAAACATTTGAAGATGATTGTAAAAATCATACAAATATTTCTCAAGTGGTAACTATTAGGATTGGTTTGATCTGTATTCAATCATTAAAAAAAATTAAAAAACAACTGAAAAACATTTTGAATGAGCTGCAAGAAAATTCATTTTTATAACTGTTTTGAGTGGTCAGTTTGATGCATATTGAAATGCATGTGAGGATAACTGGCTTTACAGGCTATTAAGTGAAAGTAAATTTTGGGTTTCGTTTTGATCTTAAAAAAACTAATTCCCTGTAAATGAGTTGTTCATATAAAATATTAGTGCACGAGAAGTGGTTGCCACATTTTATCTTTAGTTAAAATATGGATGACTCAAAGGGAAATGAGTTAAATGAAGAAATTCAAAAAAATGCTGCCATGGCTGTCTTTGGAAAGTTAAGACCAAATCACTTTGCAGTTGACTTTTCACTGAATTGCCCACCTCTGGTCTAGTGAAAAAATAAACTTTTTTGTTTTGAGATTTCATGGACTTGGTTATCTTTAGAATTAGAGAGGTCTGTTAGTTGTCCGATGAACAGTTTGTACTTTATTCTAGCTTATACTTTTTTCTAGTAGATGACGAACTCCCCTTTATGCTGTCAGGTTGTTACACGCTGTAGTCATGGTCACATTTCTGGAATGCTGTACAGAGCAAGACAAGTAAAGTAAAAACTTGCCACTTTAATAATATTGATACATCCATACAACATAAAGAAATTCATAGGCATAAATTAATACAGCAAAGCAAAATGAGCATTTTCACTGAGGAAAAAAGGTGCAACTGATTTCTTATTTCCCTTTTATGGTTTCATTAACAGAAAATCCACTTGTTTACATCATACGATTTAAAATGTGGAAAAATGAGTTAAAATACACAGTCGAAATGTCAAAACAAGAGCAGATAAATGCACTTCCTCATAAACTGCACTCATATATATGTATTACATTTTGCAAACTACATTGCATACAACCTGAAAACTAAATCAATTTACAAAATAATGCACCAATAAACAAATCAAATGGTTTATGTCAACAGGTTACACACAGGTTTCACAGATGGGAGTTTGGGTTTCCTAAACCTGAATGCAGAGGATTTTAGTCTGAATTCCTAGTCTAGTCTGAATTCCTGAAGGTTAGTCCCAACAAATCAAACGTGCATGACTGGAATGAAACACTGAACCGCTTCGACATCAGCACTTATAAGCTGGAAATTCACAGAGGCTATTTTACAAGTTAGGAAGCAAATGCCACAATGTCCCTGCTACTGTTCTTCTCATATATGTTAATTTTGACACAGGCAGACAAATTCATTTATATTTTCGTGGCCCTTGGTCATCTAGGCGGGACTCCAGATGCTTCTTAAATAAATTCTGAATTTCATATAACATACTATATGATTTTATGGAAATTAAATGATAGAAAAACCATCCTTACGTATTCTTATCAGTGTGAATACAGTACTAAAAATTCTTACTCTCAAAATTAATCAAGAAAAATATGCATAGAAACAATTAGGTCCATTGTCTATGACATCAACACACATTTTTTTTTCACTCTAACACTTTGGTAACATTCCTTTTTACATTCATGCTGGCTGTATGGGTTAATCACAATGTATATTGCTTAAATCATGCATTCAGTAAATAAATTTTTGTTTATCCTATATTTTAAAATCCTCACTTATCAAACACAGAACTCCTTATACAGTGTCCCTTAAATTAGCACCATTAAATTATAGTAAATAATTAAATACTCTATTGCATGCACTGTCCATCAAATATAACTTAGTTGGTGTGTAAACCAACTATATATCAGTCAGATATCAAGTTTTTTTTTCCACATTTTTTGCATATTCCTCTGTGGTAAGGTTATATGTTCACTACTATTAACTCTTGATCTTGTAATTAAGATGCTCTTTATGAGGGCATCTGCCAATTAAAACATAATAATATAATGTCTCATTAATATACCAAAGTAAACCTAATATAAAATGTACAGTACTGCACAATGCATTTCTGTCTTAAACTCACGGCATACCACAGTGCAACACAACAGACACACCTATCAAGAATCAGACTGACCGCGGTCTGAGGTGTATGAGAACAGAATGTAACTGGCTACATTTAGAAACACCAACCCTGAGCTAAACTATGCTGGAGGTTGAAAGGGAATGAATGGAGTGGTGAGGTGTTCCTTCGAAAGGAGGACAAGGGGGAGGGGGTTGGGCCTTCATTTTAGCGTCCGTCGCAGGTCTGTGAAGAAGTTGACCAGGGTGCTGGCCATGGCGGTGTCCACCGCGGACTGGGGGAGCATGCCCCGGAGGTCTGTCTGGATGTAGCCTGTCAGGAGGCTCTGAGGTGAGTCAGCCTCTGTGGGCACGCAAAACCAGCCGCAGGGGTGGTTGAAGCCTCGGACAAAGCTGTGCTGCTGGTCGCCATGCTCAACACTAATACCTGGTCAAGAATAATTAAAGGAATGATATGACACCACACTCAATATAGTTGGAATCTGCACCATGTCGGAGAATACAACAGACTCTGAATGAAGAATCTATAAAATGCTCCAGTTTGCTACTCTTACCTCACATCACACATTGTTACTATATTACACATATATTATTATATAACTCTAAAAGAATCCAAGTTATTTCACTAGCCACAGAAGGATTCACAAACTACTGTACTCTGCAGAAGAAAAGTCCAAGCAAAAATGTTTTGCATGCCCCAGACATACCTAGTAACACAATGGCTACCTTGTGTACCAGCAAAACATTTTAGGAACATTGACAGGTATACTAACCACAGGACAGAAGTCCGTCTTGGTAGTCTGTAGTGTAGGAGAAGTCAATAAACTCCCTGGGAGCGATGATGTTCCACAGCTGTCCGGCCGTTGTGTAACGCATCACACAACACCCTTGCTGTAGACACAATGTATCTGTTACACCAAGTTACACTCTTTGGACTTCTTGCCATATACATAAGAATTTTGGTGACATTCACATATATGACTGTAGGCTACATACTGAACTATTGCAACAGCATTCCTTGGATGGATGTATATTCAATCATCAAAATGTGTCTGATAATGCATAGTTGAACTGTCACATGGTTATGGATGGAAATCAATGCTAAACTACATTTGGCACATTTTACCAGATGATGTAGTATGGTAAATCATATTCCACAGCTGACTCTGCAAACAAAAATACTGTTGACAGCTACCTGATGAAAACCCACCTTATCAAATGTTTTTACAATGTCCATTGATGTCATCAAACTATCCCAATCCAATCTGTATGGTCCAGGGCGTATATAATCCACTATTCTCTTTGGGCTGTCCTTTACAATACCTTCGGCTTTATACCTATTAACAAAGACCATTCATCCTTCATCAGGTATTATTTATCATGCCATGTTCACTTAACACAGGGCTGCAACATTTATTAACACTACTCAACACACACAGACTTCAACAAAAATATACAGTAAGTGAAAATGATACTGACACAAATGGATACAGTGAAAAACCATGAATGAAGTTGCTTACAGATATCCACTGAATTCCTCTGATGGCTTTCTCCACACTGTTACATCCTTCTGCAGAATGAAAAAAAAATTATATAATTTAAATCACATAATCTTCACAAAGTTTTCAACTAATAGGTACATAAACTTCTTACAATAAATAATATAAAATTACTAACTGATTACTAAAACAGCTAACTTCTTTCTTATTTTTTCACAGCACTGCTGTGGTTTCTTTGTTTTGGACCATCAACTGAAGATGTAACAAACATATGGCGGATTCAAAACCACATACTCAACGGCTCATCCAAGGAACAGAAACTTGCTGTATAGAGACAGTGAAAGAGGAAATTAGGTGTCTGCTTAGCTGTGTGATTTGGTAACTGCCTAAAAAAAGTTTCTTTCATGGATTTCCTATGAAAAACGTGTATCCGTATATACGTATAAATATCACCAACATAAATTACACTTTGGAGAACACAGTTCACCCACCGATTTTTTCGCGAGCCTCCACTCATCGTCCTCGATATTATGATAAGAGATGAGGGTGTTCTGCAGCTGCGAAGTCAAAACGCTGATGTCCGGTAAACTTCCCATTTGGTCCTGAAACAATAAATGAATATATAGATTCTATGGTATAAATCTCAAAATTAATGACTGTGACAAGCAATACATATTCCTAATGTCACAAAATAAATCAAAATGAACACAGACTCATCAGCTCAGGACGCAAAACATGCCCTCCATCACTATATTGAAATTATACAGCAATACACTATATTGAAATACACCATATCGAAACATCTCGCACTACATTGGCCTACCGCGATATTCAGTCTTTTATAAATCATGGAAATGCACCACTATAATACATAATGGCCAGTTGCTACAAACGCAGCAATCAAGCTTGTCTTTGGTGTCTTCTAAGGATATGAATAAGATCAGGACACACCACCACCACCAACAACAACAACAACCAAAAGCATTTGTTATTGTACCAGTGGGTTTTATTATGAAAAACATGTGACCCTATAAACTAGAGTTCACTAGACATCTTGAAAATAGGTAAGACTAATACATCGGCAAGACAAGAAAGGCACGGGGTTGAAGCACCTTTTTAGCGTTAGGATTTAGCTATGACCGGCTATGCAAACATGAACTGCATAGTATAACGGAAGTCAGTCATGAGGACAAACCAGAAACCAGAGAAAGGTCTGTTGGTCTCCAGCTAGGTAACAGCTCCGCTCGCGGTGATGTCAGCTAAAGGTTAGGCAGATGCAGGCAATGTTGCATGCCTTAGGGTTTACTTTGTCGTTGCAACAAAATCCAGATTGATTAGCGCCACCACCTGGGATCAACCGCTAGCTGAAGTTAGCGGCGATCTTTAAACCTCCAGGTCAGACCACTAGTTCAGAAATTGTGTAGTCAGCCTAAAGCACTGTTCCTATTCTGGAGGACCAGTAAGGGGGTATCAACGACTGTTTCAGTGCTGGGTGGATTTTGATCAGTGGTCTAAACCTCTGTCAAGGTCGTTGCAACGGTCCCCTGGCGTTTTCATACTGTTTTTTTCATGTCGAGCACTGCGTTGAATAAAAACCTTGCGATTAAACACTGGCTGCCATCTAACTCAGATAGCATTTGCTAACAAGATAACGTTAAATTTTTCTAATCAAAACTAGCTAGCGACAAATGACAAATCACTGAGCTGGATAACCAGCAAGCAAGACAGCGGTTTACAGGGCAGCCACAAACCCAACAATTTATGTTATCTTAAAACAAAAGCTGGACAGCTCGTTAGATGGCTAACTAGCTATCCAGCTGACTAGCTGGAATTTCTATTCAAATGGCATCAGATCGACACATTACTTTGTTTACTAGTTAGCTAGTTGATAGGCCTACAGCAATCTCGGAGACAAACACCATAATAATCTATACTCATACTACAACCATTTGTATTGACATTTATTTTCCATACCTTTAAAATTTATTCCCTCTTCTCATTCAATTAGTTGGATCTTCAAGTTGGCACAATAAGGAGGCGGACACCGCGTGAGCGACACCCGATGAAATTGACAAAACAAAACACCAATGATACATAAGGAACCCTCTACTGGTTACCGCCCCTGGATGTGATCCCGCCCCATTAATACATTTACAGCCGTTGATTGGTAGGTCGATAGAAAGCGGGCGTTACCACTGCTGGGGCTAATGCCGATTTCATTCGCCAGTGTCAGCGGAGTGGGAGCGCATTGGTTGGAAGACCCTCGGATGTTCTTTTGTATTCAAAGAGATGGGAAATAACTGTAAGACGAATGAATACCACAGGGGCCTTCATAGGCAGCACGATTCTGTCTTCTTCAACGACTCAGGAAAGGAGAAATAGCGATAACACCGTGAAATAAATGACAACTAATCGAACAATCGTTAAAATATCGTAGACCACCGCTACATCAAGCGATTGCGCTATCTAGCAGAACTACCTTGCTATTTTCACTAGCTCAACTCGTAGTAACGCGATTCAGCCTAGTAAAGATGTGACCTCCTCGGTTGTTGTTACCAAACAACCGGAGGCTACGGTCTCGGTTTGTACTTTGACCATAGTAGTGCTGTACGTCATGTGCCCTAAAGCACGTATCAATAACAGCACTGTTACTAGTGTAGATATTGCAACGATAATGATTGAACCGTTGTTAGCTAGTCATCTTTGTTTTTAATTAGAACAACATGAAGAATAATATTAACTGTGTAACCCTCAATGCATATCTCTTCACTGGGTTGAAAAAATGTCTATGAACCACACAAACGCCACACTCTAGGATAATTTAAATTACATGCATTATTGCCTCTCTTCAGAATCAGATGGTCTCAGTGCTCTTAAAATTATTAACTGTCAATAACTGTAATTTGCATGCCTCTCTGGCCAGCATAATCAGTTTTAATCAATTGTGAAGGCATTCCCAGGCATTTAACAGAATGCGCTTGCCAGCTTTACATTATGGTGAATAGCTACTCATTTTCAACCACTGCTAATGCTTAGTATTGCACGGACAGGCATATGTAATGTAAAAATCTCTTAGCAACCTTCTACATGAAAATTTCACATGTTGGCATTTATGTTAGAGAATGTGCTCAAGCTTTAAAAAGAAACCTTTAAACCTTTGATAACTTTAGTGCTATAATGATAAAGTAAGTAACGTTGATACAAAATTAGAATGGAAGAATTTATTTTATTTGCAGTTTTATTGTACGTCTGAATTAGCTGCCTGTAGCTTTCAAGCAAGATAAAATACTTTCAGGAAAATCCAAGCTGACATACTTTGAAGGTTATTAATTTGCACAGTGGTTTGCATATTTTCCCTTATCCTCTTGGGGGTGAGGAGTTTGAAAATCTTTTACACAAAACAATGTGAAACCTCTAAGTGGACATCAGTAGACATTAATACGATAATAGGCTAATGCTGTAAGAGGTGGTGTATGGTGCATATCAAGATAATTGTGCCCATTGTGCAGTTTTACTGTTGCTGAAATGTGAAATCAAAACATTTTCTGAGTCATTCTGTGTGTATGTAAAACATACATAATTTAAATGTATACATTTTCAAATATGGTCAAATCTTTTCATTTTTAATGACAATTTTTCGAAGTTCTAAGTTCACTGCAAGGGCACCACACTCAGGATCTCAATTTTAACTTTAAAATCACATGCATGTCATTATTTACAACATCTGTGAATGAATAAATCCTTCCTCTTAGAATTTTCTTTATAATCTGACAGGAAGAACGTGATCCTTGATTGAACTCAATTCTTAAATACTCTCTACATATGAATAATGTGAAATGCAGTAAAAATAAATGTACACAATCTATCGTGTATGTGACCGGGGCGGAAACAGATTTGGGATGGCAGGTATGCCATTCAGCCAATTGCAGATTGGCAGAACGTTTCCATACAAGTATAGTACCATACTGTAAAGGTAAACCCTTCTTTGGGTTTCTGACAGAAACGACCGAAATGACCTACGGTTCTTTATCCCATATGCTAGTGCTGGGCGGTATGACCAAAAATTTGTATCACGGTATTTTTAAGATTCTGGTGGTTTCATGGTATATCGTTTTTTGTGATTTTATAATGGCACAAACATAAAGTTTTACAGAAATCTATAAACATGGATCGTGATGAAATGGAGGTGAGTTGTTTTTGTAATGTAATCACTCTCTTTTGTAATGTAATTACTACTAATGTCATTGCTACAACATTGGTTGCTTGGGGTCCTTTTTCAAAAGGTTCTGTTACAGACAATTAAATAGTATGCATATGGAAACTAAAAAGATCAGTTGAACCAGTATATGCACAACAAAAACTAAGTAACCTGTTATGAAGGCAGGAGTAGTGCTGGGTGGTATGACCAAAAATTTGTATCACGGTATTTTTTAAGATTCTGGCGGTTTCACGGTATATCACGGTATTTATTATTTTTTTTTTTTGCATGACTGGGCCTTTATATAGGTTTGTGGCTCATTGTACTGTCAGGTGTACATAGAATATAAAAACATTTTAATTTCATCATGTATATAATGAAGGCTTTGATCACTATAGGGTGTGCTTGGCCCCACAATATATGAAGGAATCAGTATGCATGAAACAATTGCAGAATGTAAACTATTTTTATTGTGCAAACTGCAACGTAGTAAAAACAGAACTTAAAAAAATAGATATGCCAACAACTTTAACAATGCTTTATTTTCAAAACAAAATATTTAAGATAGTTCTATAAACTTTCTGCAGACACAGATCCTCTCTTGGGCACAAGTTCTTCTGGTGCATCTCCTGTCTCACTTTCTTCATCCTCCATGTCTGTTTTCTGCTCTACCGTAGCGACGGAGCCTCTCCCAGCTGTTAACAGACTGTTATGCTACCTGGCTAGCTAGCCAGCTGTACCCAGTATGCTGCAGTGGCGGCTGGTGAGCTGGAAACAGGGGAAGCGGAAACACTACTTCAACCTTTATCCTCCCTGATTAACAATAAAACAAATAATTCACAGAATAATCTACACCAATCGCGTAAATAGAATAAATAATTATGCTCATGAAAACACCGCAGATTGTCTGAAATTTGTGTGCTATTGCGAAAGCTACAGCATGAGATTGTTTAATTAACAAGGATGGCAATTTGAATAATTAAGTGGCAAGTAATCCCAAAGCTTTCTCTTAAATGTTTCACATTATAGCTTTCTTGTCTTACAAAATTCAAATTACAAAACGAAGCTAAATTTAGTTAAATAGATTTAAATTACAGAGAATAAAAATTTAGGTTAGGGTGAGTACAATGAACAATAATGTTTATAACACAGACCTCACAAAAGCTGTGATGTGTCATGGGCATTTAACGTAGGTTTTAAATCCATAAATGCCATCCTTGTTAATTTAACAATCTCACGTTGTAGGTTTTGCAAGCACGCAAACACAAATTTCACGAATGCATGTTGCACAGCAGTTTTCAATGACACACGTTCTTATGTAATCCATTACACTGACAGTCACGTCACGATTAGTTCAAACAGAGCCTAGTTGCGTAAGCTTACCAATAACGCGCTCATCTAACCTAAGTAAAATATTGCATTGCCAACGCTGTTTTTTTTTTTTAAATTGACGCTAAATAAAACGAGACAAGTTTTCAATGTTGGCTGTGTGCCGTTATCAAGGAAAGCTGGCTAGCTAGCGGGTTAACTTCAACTTCAGGACCGCTGGTGTCGCATTAAACGCGATGATATAAAACTACGTGACGTATATTCAGAAGAATATAATCGTTTGTAAAGTCCATGCAAATTACCTGAAAGGTAGTCTCAGCTGTAGACAGAACTTGAGAATCGTAGCCAAATATACTTTAATTCTCGAGCACAACCGCCCCCGCCCCGGTCCTAGCAGATAAGTCCAGGGCTGAATTTCTTTCCCAGTACACCCCTGGTTGTCACAAATTGTTGTGTGCCATGGTGTTCTGCCCTGTTAAAGAGAGTAAGTTGTGGGTAATTAACTGTTGTGTTATAAAGTTATAACCGTTAGTAAGAAGGGTACGCACAGTTAATAGGGGTCCCCTCTCAATACACTCTGCACAGCGCTCCGTAGCACTTCTAGCGGTGAACAATATTATATAATTTGCTGCCTACTGAAGCGTTACAGCTGTTGTTTCAGCTATGCTATGGTATGGCGGTATATGAAAAATTCATACCGTACGAGAAATTAAAACCGGTATACCGGATGAACCGGTATACCGCCCAGCACTAATTTTTATGTTGATAGTGGATCAGCTATTATTGTTAGCAGCTATAATATATCCACCATCATAGCACAGACATAATATGAATAAACATAATTGTACTCTTGCTACAAAAGGCAACTGTTTCTATTTTCAACATTACAAAACAAAAGAGTTTTAGGCCACATTAATTTTCATGTCAATACCTTTAGTGTCAGACCACTATTTTCAAGTAATCTTTTGCAAATGTTTAACTGGCTCATTCAAAATAATTGCCTTGTATTTTTGAGTAGCTTGGCCTTTTTGTGCATGGAGAGGCTTTTTGTTTTATTTTATTTATTTATTTTTAGGAGATCACAGAAACCATAGAGCAGAATAACATGCAAATGCAGTGTAGATGCAGGTTTAGGCTCTCAAATATCCCTAAAAGCCACTCTACAATCCTGCACGTTTTAATTTGTTTCTGAGTAATTTGGTTTTGTACATGTTGTAATATACTGTAAGAAAAAAGACACAAAGGTACAAAGACAATAACTTTATAAAGACATTTTTTTTCAACTTGCCTCAGAATATCATTTAATAAGCATCACATGTTTGTAGAACTCACACTATCTTGTGATCAGCAGTGTTGCATAAGTGATACATGTGTGAAATTTGACATGTATAACTACCACAAAATGCAGTTCAGCCTCTGTAATCAAATAATCTGGAAAAAATGAGTCATTCCTTCAAGGAAAAATACTCATGGAGTGGGGATTTTCAGATGCCCTTCCTACAGAGAATTAATTTTTAAAATGAAGAATGAGTCGCTGAAGTTGTGTTTGGAATCATGTAATTATTCTTTCAATAACACCAGAAAGTTTGTACAAGGGTCACAGAAGGGCTGTAAAGACATTCCATCACAGGAATTTTAAACTGTTGGTTTAGAAAGAAATAATTTGTCCACTAGGTGGCGATATTATAAAAAAGTCAACAACTGTCTTATGCAGAGCTAGGGGATTTTGTTACTGATGGATTCATGGGGAAATAGTTTTTGCATGTTTTACATTTAGATGAAAGAAATGAAGTTAAGCTTTGCAACTTTACTCTCATTCTTAGCATGTGAACAATCCTTTTCAGACAAGATAACCAATAATGACCCTCGTCACTGCCAGAGGTTGCCAAACATGTAAATTGCATGGTTGTACCAACTAGTTTTGGAGAGTGTCAGGCTTTCCTACATCAAGAGATACAACTAAACCTCACATATTTACACTAGAAATATGCTCATCAGTAGCTGCACAGTTAAGAATTCATAACAGTAACACTTTTTCACATATACATGCCCAAATGATGTCCTGATCATAGAACTATCGTAGACAAAAAGATAGTTTCCTGTGTCTTGTCATTTCCCTCAGCCCGCTCTTCTGCCTTCTTGGAAATATATCTTCATTAACTGGTATAATCCCTTCATCTAAACTTATGTCTCAATGGCAATAGCAAAGGAGGTTATGCTTTTCAACTGACAAGACAGACGTAGCTTTTCAATAGCTCATTGAATCAACCTTTGTCTGACCACGTGTGCCTGGAACACCTAACCACATCTCTCCATAACCAATTAGACAGCCACTATCAAATTAGAAAATTTTGAAAAATTAAATGAATTTATTTCATTTTAATTTTTTTCTGTCCCCTTAAAGCTGCAGTTATGAATCACTCTAAGTGGCCAATAGATGGATCATCTAATTTCTACTAAAACTTCTTTAAGAAAGTGGCTTCCCAGGGGGGAGGGGGAAGGAACAAATGGAAGGAAAAAAAATTTTTGAAAAAAGGAAAAAAATAATGATTCACTTTATATACCAACATATTAGTATGATTGGTTGAGGAAAGATCTCCTTGGAAGTCAACTAAAATGAATGCTGTTTCTGAGAATTTCTGTTTTGCTTGTGAAACGCTATTGAAGGAAGTGAAGGACTTGCTGAGCGTTCCTGGGTTTCACAAGCTGTTTTGAAACACTTATAGAGAAGGAAGACGATTGCTATGGGAACCCTGTGTGACCTTAACACAACTGCTTTTGATGATAACCACTTACCTGATGTTACTTGCTTTGCCATCATTATTTGTCAGATTTCACTGGAACAGGGAAGGTTGCCAGAAAACAATGTTATTACCTGACTGGGCTCACAGACCACTCAGGGGCTATTAATTTGTCCGAATCCATCCGCATCAAGGTTGGCAGCTTTGCAAATTCTCTCAAACCATTCAAAACTTTGCAATTATACACATTTATCCTTAACCTAGAAAGCAATTTCACACACCTTGCTGTTATTGTATGAATCTAGGATAATCACTCATTTACCAATTGCTCCATAATTGCTTTGTCAGGTAACATTAATGTTAAAAAAATATTAGAAGGCTGAGTGTTTGCATGATTCATTTGGGCTACTTTTCTACAGGGATATCCTTCAAATCAGTGCTTCAGGTTATCTAAGGTAAAAATCTTTGTTTTCATTATGACTAATAGTTGCTATAAGCAAATTGTAGGTAGAGGGGCAGGCAAGAACAAACAAGTACAAATTAGGCCCTGACCCACAACCACACCTGTTTCCAGACTACATACATTTATATATGGGGAGAAAATACTGCTGATAAGCCTAGTATCTAAATGAAAGAGCAAAAGAGACATTTAAACAACTGCACCATGCTTATGATATTCAAAAAGAATCCTAGAAAAGGCCAGTGGATTTAAACATATTGTCCATCTGCCCAAAATAATGTAACCAGAGACCATTCACAGGTACAGGTTACAGGTTAAAAGCCAATAAACTGCTGTTCTCCCTCCTGCATAGCTGGTGTCAATGCAGGTCTAATTACTATGCAGACTGTGAACACCTGTTGTCTGCCATCAGGCTGCATGATTTCCATACCCTGTCCTCAGACACATTTGAACACCTGGAGATACTGTGTGTGGAGCCTGGTATTGCTAAAACCTGTGGCCTAAGCAGGCACATGCACACAAGTGATTGAGTTGACTGAAATAACTCAAACAAAGCAAACAATGCAAAAATCACAATCTCCAGGTGTTGCACAATGTGTAGGCTGCTGTTTGCTGGTGTGACCAGCCCCTGAACTTTTATTGTTGGGACATTCTAACTCCAGTATAGCATTAAAAAGCATTAAATACCATAGAGAACATGGTGGCATTGGTATTATGCACATACCAGTCATTTTATGAGTCAAGACAAAATCTTCTTTGCAAGATGCTTTGAGAGATTCTTAATTAACAATGCAATTCAAATACAGTGATACTGCAGTAGTCAATAATGTCATCATCATTGGTGTATCTGGATTGGACATAGATAGTGCCAGACACTTGCAAAGTAATAGTGATAGATTCCTTAGATTCCTTGATGTTCTAATTGATCTGAATGTTAAATTACATAGCCTGAAAACTTTCCGAGAATAGTGATTCACCAATA
Source organism: Megalops atlanticus (assembly GCA_019176425.1). Lineage (NCBI taxonomy): Eukaryota > Metazoa > Chordata > Actinopteri > Elopiformes > Megalopidae > Megalops > Megalops atlanticus. The sequence goes on from CM032880.1 coordinate 25,087,676, forward strand.
CCTTACCTCACTGTAATTGTAACAACATTTGCAGTTTCTCTGTTTTACTTGTCCTTTTTGTTTGCGTTCTTGAATTTTTCTTTCTGAGTAGCAGCTATCACTGATGTGTCTCATTAACTTAAATAGTGTCTATAATGACACCAGCTTCACTCAGACCAAATGTGTGTGGATTCTAGTCATTCAGAGTCTCTGAATCATCCTCAAGTGGTATCCTCACAAAACCAAACATACAGATGACCTCTGGCCATGACTGTTAAACAAAATAGGATGTTTAGTCTTGTACAAAGCTATGTTACAAGGGAATTCCCTGTCCCTACCTCATCTAAGCTTGTTCTCAGACATCTGTTGAGTTCTCAGTGAGAAAAAGGCAGTGGGAGTGGTACATTGATGATGAGCAGAGTGAATCACTTGCATGATTTTCTTCTAAAAACAGAATGACTTGTTAGAAAGCCCACACATGAGTCAAGATAAACTCATTGTGCCATCAGGATAAAGTGAAACATAAGTACACTATTACAGTCAAAAGCTACTTGTCAAACTCATCAGACTATATTCTGTAATGTCTCTGTGCCCTAATTCTGCCCTATAGCAAAAGAAATTGTGTTTTAAGTAGTAGGATCATAGATATTGACTGCCAGATGGAAACCATCTGCACTGCACCTCCTGAAAGCCACACATGGTTACAAATGGCCTTCACAGACTCCTAAATGACTCACCCCGAATGACTCATTTCATTTTGAGACAGCTAGTTCTAGCGCTGCTCTGACTCCATGCTGTGGAGCCAGCATATTCAATATTCGATTGGCAAAGCTGATTGGGTTGACCAGAGGGAGACGTCTGTTTAGTCACATATGAAAAGCAAAAGTTGAGCAGTAAGATTTTCCATTAACTTGAAACACAGTCTGTTGACCTTTACATAGTTTTACACAGGGTTGGGAAATGCAACCCTGCAAGTAATGTTTTATGACATTTACATCACAGATCAATGATCAATTACAATCTACCACCACAAAAACCCTGATATATGTCAGTATAGGGAACATATGAAAACACTGTGAGAAATACATTTTTGAATATATGACAAAATGTATCCTCTTACAAAATAACATAAAATACAAAGTAATCATGGTCATTTTCACGTTTGCAATCTTATTAGGTACTTCACAGATTATGTAATTTTACAATGTAATATTTTAAACAATATTTGCATAAAATGACATATTTGAATATTGAAGTAATTTATATCTGTACAAAATATCTTTTTTGGATTTATAGACATTCACCAGAAATCTGTCATTGCAACTATCACAAATAATGTTTAATTGATAGCAGATAAAGGCAACAGTGATTCATTTCTTTGCTCCAATAAATCACAAAAACCTAGAACAGAAATTTCATGCAGACTAGTCTTTATAATTAAGAGATTGGGAGGATCGAAACAAATTCTTGTTTAGTTTGATTTAACCAGTAAAAAGTAATACTGAAATCTTTCATTCAAATCCCTGTGGTTCTCTCTTTCTTGGCTGCCCCATTAAGATCAATTCTATAATATTTTTTGTCTCTGTATGTCCCCTATTGACTACAGTTTCCTGTAGAATGTACAACATGTGGATTGTATATATTTTAAAATAAGAAGCATCAGTGACAAAATCAGTTCAGAAGCCATTGATACTGCTACATATTGCCAAACTAAGAGACCATTATCAAAAAAACTTGAGAACTGAATTGTTTGTCATCATTCAATCATTCTTTATATCACATTATTTATGAAAATACCCTTATCCTAGGCAACTTACACCTTGCTCTCAGAGGAGAAAAGGGTGTATGGAAAAGGATCCATACAGTTTTGAGCTCTTTGTGTAAAGCTGAGCAACTTTTCAAGGATCAAATTAAGACAGTGCTGACAACATGGTTCAGAAGTGGTATTTGCTTCTGTGTAAGAGGTCAAGGTGGCTCTGCTATGCCCTTGAGTATAAAGATAACTATGTCATAAAGTAGTGGAAGTGTGGGTCAAACATATCACAGCTTCATTTATAAAGAATGGCAGACTTGATCAATTTTGGATGTAAACAGTACCGTTACATCCAAGTAGTAGACGGTAGTAGAAACAATACATTTTTGCATTTCTAAGTGAGCTTAGATCTGAACCCCTAAATCTGAAATCCCCTCCGACCACTCCAGCCAATCAATTGAAGAAAAAAACAAATCAAAACAGATTCAGTAGGAACAAATTTTATTTATTTACAGATGGGGATTTACTGAAAATGAGTGGGAAGCATGATAGTTCACATTTCCAGCCGAGCCTGTTATCTCTCCACCAAACTCCTATCCTATCCTGCCAAAGCCAAAAAAGGGGAAATCCAAGGCTGAAATCTGAATTTCATGCAGTGTTCACTTTGCTCTGTGATATTTCAACACATAAACAAATGCATAATTTATATATTGAAACTGTACAGGAAATGTACAGGAAGCATGTGGGAAATTTCACAATTCTGATGTTATAACAGTTTGCTGGCTTTTGTTGGGTAAGGCAGACCTTGCTGGATAAGAGATTTTACTGAATGGGGGATGTTCTCAGCAGCAGATGGCCAGTCTGTTTTGGTTTTCTGTTTACCCGCTGCTGAGTCAACCTGTTCCGTGGCATAGACACCACTCTTGATGTCTGTGTGCTAAGGAGAACGGGCTGAGCCACAAGTTCTCAGACTGTCTCATTCCTTTGCTTTATGTGTACCTTCAGACAAATAAATGTACCCTTTGCTGAATCTTTGATGACTACTCAGTTGGGAGAGGCCTTTAGTGTGGTCCATGCAAGTAAGGGCAAGGATGACCTCATTTCAAATGATTGACGATAGCATGCAACCAGACCTTTGCAATTACAGATTTTGATTTGACAGAAATTTCTTGAAACCAGATCAGACAGGAGAAATGAATTGTTTGATTTACTTTTCATTAAAAACATATTTGATGTTGATTTTTTTTCTTAATTGTTTTGTGCAAAATCTGGAAAACTTTTTGGGTGATAACATCAGAGACTATTAGAAGATATTTTGGATAAGTTACACCCTGATTGTATAGATTTTGCATTGATTTTTGTGCTTATTTATATGTATGCTTCTATTTTCTCACATCTCACATTTTCTCTACTTTACTGACCCTTCATAAAATGCTAAATACTGACATATTAATAAAAAAACATCAGACTACCATTATTAATAAATCACACATATTATTGTACATGTCAAAAAAACAACCAATACAAAAATACAAAGAGTGCCATAATTTGTGATCATTCACACATTTGTACCAGGAAAACTACAGCTCAGAAAGCAGTCTGGGAGATAGGGGAGTGGAAAATTACTGCCTTTGAAGTCACAAGTTGGTCTTCCCCCTGTCTAGAATCGTGCCCTCAGGGAAGGATTTGGATGTTGGTCCAGGGGAAGGCAGTCTGTGTTGTGCTAAAAGCCAAGGAAAGCATGAGGATCATGCATCACCGAGCATCTGAAAGCAGGCGACTGAAATATCCAAATAAAAATCCAACTATGAAGAGATGGGCTCCTCGGCAGATTAGTACACCGCAGTGTCAAAATTCAATGGAATTTTTTTATTTAAAAGCTTTTTACAGGGCTAGTTTTTTCTTTGTAAAATATTCCATGTGATATATTGAATAGGTGCTGATGGTGCTTTTGCATAGATAACAGTGGTATTGTACCAATTCAATTTGCAGTGTAACACATTCTGTCACCTTTATATTTGACCTTGACCTTTATTGACCTTGATTGCACCCAGCAGGGAACAGACACTGTATGTGTAGTTAACAGACAGTGATAGATGAAAGTACAATGACTTTGTTTCCATGCAATCTTTACCTTCTTAAAGCTTGCAATTTCCATATTGTGGTCCCTGTTGGCTATGCCTGGTAAGACTTTCTGGATTGTGCAAAGAAAAAAATCTCCTGTGCATGACCATCAATTTTCAGAGTTCTTTGCTGGTGATACAAATACCTACATAAAATGAGTACTTGTGCAGTCAGCTACCTAACCATATTTGTAAGGCTGATTGAGACTGCATTATAACAAACATTATAGTGCATAGTTATGATCACAGATTGCTGATGTTTGGCATAAACATAGAATAGCTAGTACAATTCGCTCAGCAAGACTGGAAGTTAATGGCAAGAGGGTTGAAGAATGTTGTCCATCAACCAATGAAGCCTATGTATGGAGAGACCAAAAGAAACTCTTACGACCATGATGGAACAGTGAGAAAGCTGCAGATAAACATGCACGAAAATTGAACATTGTACATTCTCTGATTATTTGAAGCTGCAATTTCAAACACGTATTTGCACTATATATACAGTAATTAAAAGGTGTAGAATAGCTTGGAAATTAGACAAAGCAAATCAACAAAGCTATAGTAGAAAGGGGACTGATCTGAGGAGAGATCACTATGTTTTGGTGAGCAAAATCTTGCAAAAACTACAGGCTATCACAGAAAATAAAAATCCTGAGATGGTAGACTTGAACAAAGTAACAATCCTTCACTTGCATGGACATTTTGAATATAGTTACAGCAGTGAATATATATTGTTGAAGAGAGGGAAGAACATTTGAGTGAGTGTAAAAAAAAACATTTGAAACACAAAAAGACAACATCTAACAGCCAACAGCTGATGTGTATCATAGGAAACAGCCGGAACAGACATAAATAAATAGAAAGAGATCAAAGTCAAAATAAGACTACGTGACTTGCGAGAGAGACAGAGAAAGAGAGAGAGAGGGAGAGAGGGAGAGAGAGGCACAATAATATAGAGAAAAATAGTGAGAAGTGAAATATTGTGTAAGATCTGTCAAAACAGTGCACATGGAGGAGTTAGGAGAAGCACAGGAGAAAAACAGAGGAAACCACAGAAGAGAACAAGGTAGACTCCGCAGTCCAACACAGAGGATATGAAACTACTACAGATCAAATATGGAGTGGCTGCGAAATCCAAAGAAGCAGAAATGATTACTAACAAATAAGAGCGATTAGTAAGAATAAGGGAGAATTTTAAGGAAGCTCTGGCCACAGAAATACCACCAGAGATTTCTGAAGAAGGGTAATGGGAAACCAACAAACATAAACATAGTTGCAGAAAAAAAGTATCGGGAAAAGAACCAGAAACTGACAACATTCAAGCAGAATTAGCAAAGTTGGACTGGGACACTGCATCATATGCTTAGGCTAGGATTTCTGAGGTTGTTTGAGGAAATGAAGATTTCAGGGGGAAGGACAAGCAGCGGTTGGAAAAAGGAAAAACCAACATATTCTCTGGACCTCCAAAAAAAAAAAGTTTTAACTCTTAGAATGTTGTACAGCAAAATGTTGATCAGCACTGTTTGTTCAATGCTATTGACAGCAAAGACGCATCCTTGGGAAGACTGTGTCAGCATATAGAGAAGACAATCTCAGCCATTAATATGGCTAAGCTGTTATATAGGAGTGACAAATTCACAGTAGTGCATGATGAGCAATGCTGATGGTGGTTAGACTCCCAAGTGGCTCAGACAGCGCAGGCTGAGCCCTATGGCTCAAGCATAAAACTGGCTGTGTCATTAGCTGACAATGACTGGGAATCCAAGTGGCTCATTTCAGCACAGAAATTGATGGGTAGGCTGGCCAAGGGTCCCTCATTGCTCCACTCTAAGCACCCTGGGATTCTCTTTGGTGCCTGTGAGTTACTTAGATAGTGTCAGGAGGATGTGCCTATCCTCTGACGGCATTTTCCTCCTGGTGCAAGGAGCAGGAGAGGAAAGAGCGTGGAGTAGGGAGAAATATCTGGAGAGCTGAAAGATGGGTGATAAGCAAGAGGAGAGAAAATGTGGAAATGTGGAAAAATGTGAAATTTTGGTAGCGTACATTGTGGAAACATATAAAAGGCATACTTTTTTCAGTAAACATTAAATGATGCTATCTTGAATTTTTTTTTTACTTTAATGGTAGCATAGAGTTCTTATATATTTAATTCTTTTTCAAGTAACATACGTACAGTAAAATACGTACAGCATGCAGTGCATTTTCTAAATTATTAACTCAATGGTTTCAACATACATTCACACTATACATGTAAACCCAGTGATCTAAACTCTGACTCTAGCAGAGTTCTCCATGGGCTGGATCAATACGCTTTCATTTTCAGATGATCCAGTTTCCTTTTGTCATTGTGGGAGCTCCTCTAAGCCAGTGTTTCTCAATCCTACTCCTGGAGGCCCACTGTCCTGCATATCTTCTATCTATCCTTGCTCCAAACACACCTGATTAGTGTGATTAACATGCTCTTGATTAAATCAGGTGTGCTCAGCTAATCGAAAGTGCCACTGATGAATTCAGTCAGGTCGGTAGAGCAGGGAAAGATCGAAAACGTGCAGGACAGTGGGCCTCCAGGAGCAGGATTGAGAAACACTGCTCAAAACTACTTTCTTCACTGAATTAGCTTCTGGTTTGAGGTTAATCCAGTGGCAACTGGAATGTGTCTGTCTACTTTCTTTTGATGTCTCATTTGTTATATGACAGGGAGTTAACTTCTGTAGAAATGACACACAAAGTGATACACTCATACAGTTCGCAATAGTCATTGTCTTCAGCTGCACATGGCTTTGAGGTTTCACGTGCCAGTAAACATTTTATTGCAGAAAACTCCATACATGTGAGGTCTTAACATTAAGTTTATAATCAGGGCTCATAACCCATTGCTGTTATACCCTTGGGCAAATTATTTAACTGAAATTGGCTCAGTGAATATTCAGCTGTAAAACTGTACAGTAGGAAAATATTGTAAGCTATATAAGTTGCTTTGGATAAGCAAAATTACTCTAGGTTCCGACTGACATATCAGATATTGAAATATCTGATTGATGAGAATTCAGCATCAAAATGTGCAGTTTGACATTACATTACATGAATACTCTCTTATAATCCTATCCATACCACACTTTGAAAGATATCTTGAGGTATGTGCTTTTACATATCACATCAATAACTTTCCATAACTGGTTTCAACCTGGCTTACAATGGGTATTTTTCACATTTTTTTCTGATGCCAATTTGCTATATTTCCCATTATAAGATATTTTGGCTATGTTGTAGAGCACATCATTGAATAAAAACAAAACCTATTTAATGTATTTGCAATACACCTTTTTGGTATTTTTGAGGTAGCTGATAAAAGGCATTTATTGTGGAATCAAGATGACCGAAATTATATATTATTTATGTTTTACTACTGTTCACACTGCTACCCTGAACAATATCAGTGTCTACATAATGTTCTGAAACCCACTTATACTGATAGCAACTGAAGCAAAGTGTTGTGCTTACTGGCACAAGAGCAGTGTCCCATCCAGGGATTAAATCCATAGCCCTGGGGTCTAGTGTCCAATGTGCTGTACTAACCACTCAACACTGCTACTACGCATCCTTCCAAATGACCTCTGCGTCTCTTTCCACATCTAAAACATAATTTGCCCATATGTTTCTTGTTATCTAGTTAAGAAGCATGGTAGGTCACACAGACAGTCAGCATCAGGCGACCACATATCCTGCAGTGAAACATATTAATGAAAGATATGGGAGGAAATGCCTGCTGCCATCAATGTTAATGCAATCACGGCCTAGCTTTATTGGGTCAGCCTGTAGAGCTTGGTAACAGTGAGAATGTTATGAATATTTCTGTGGTTTATCTTGTAGATGTCCATGTTAGGCATTACACTCAGGTTTAACATTTTTCTCAGTTACTTGAGTGTATTTGATTTTGTAATTTGAAAAAGCTGATTAACTACCATATACATTTTCTATACTGAAACCACACCATTGTAAAGATAGTTTGAAGTTTGGGATTTTTTGAAACTTATTTAGGTGGTTAAGAACTAAGTTGTGGTTGTCCAAATGGCCTGCAGATTGATTTCCTTAGTTCAGGGAAACCATTGACTCAGAGATGAATGTGCAGAGTGCTATGGAGGAAGTGATAACCGGTAATTACATATAAAGGCAAAATAGAAGGAAAAACTGTACATAACACACAAGAAAGTGAGAAAACTCTATTTTTAATTTATTACTGTATTTATAGGTAATAAAACTAAAATATTTTGATTTTCATACAGCATACACAGTACTTTTGACATACTATTCCTGTGAAGTAAGACCAACTGATTTCTGTAGAATTTCTGTACAGGGGAGTGTGGTGTAGTGTGCATAGATATTTCACCCCTCGGGAGTACATGAACTCAGCCCAAGTAGAGAAAACAGGGTGAACAGGGTTGCTAGGTGACCTCACTACACAAACATTCCTCACTGCTTCCCCCTGCCTGCCACTCACTACGGTCTCTCATTAAACAACATGACTGGAGAGAGAGGAGGTGTCCTTATTTAGAACTTTAATCATGAATCGCACAACTCAATTAGATTGTCTTTTTCATCTCCTTGTGCTGAAGTGGGGAGCAAGTCTAAGTCAAGCTGTGTTACAATCAGTTTAGTTTCCTCTGTTTCCTCAGTTTGGCACCGCTGGTCTAATTAAAGGGTTTTTGTCAGCCTGTGGAAGGCTACCAGAGATCGTTATCACACCTGACAAGCTTCTGTTCTGAGAGGGACTGAACAGCCACATGAGCCTGGAACAAATGATAGACTGATCATTACTGAACAAAGAGATACCCTGAGCATCATCCTGTTCTAACACAGAACCACGATTTTAGTCTAGAAGTGCAGAGCTGACAAAATAGGCATATACCACTACCAATACCACTGTTTTGTGTAAAGTCTGAGATCTTACACTTTAGGTACTCTCTGTATTCAATGGATAATAGCTGTTGTTATTACTGGTGGGATTTGTGTTAAATGAAATGCATACTTCATTTTAAATGACACTTTTAAGAAAGATCTATTGCATTCTGAATATATGACACTACTAAGATGAGTTTAAAATAACACAACTCTGATACAGGAAACACACACCTGATTTGACAACAAAAGTTAGAATTGAAAGTGATAGAGATATAGTGCAATGATCAAAAACCAAACATTTGTGATTCAAACCACTGTAAAAATCTGTCCTTTTCTAAAATATTCACATCTTTATTCTTTATTTTAAATACAGTCATAAAAATATCCATTTTTAATGTGTGAACGTATTCACTGAGACCCAGAATACAGTGAGTAGAAATTTCCCCACTGAGTCATAACACCAGATTGCATCAGAGGGGTGTCACCTCACTCCCGTTTCCAAGTTTTAGTTTTATTGAATTCTATTCAATTTTTGCATTACACAGACATTGCCATGACCCAGCAGTAATGCTTGGATGTGTAGTTTACTGATTCAGTGGTATAGCTCCTCAAAGTAAATGCACTGTTTTTGGATGGATTCAAGTTAGTAGAATACAGACACAGTCTTAGGAGATGAGTGTTTAAAAGGCAAAGGAAGCTCTGAGTCACTCTACTGTCCTGGCAGTGATAGGTCGCTCATTCTACCACTTTGTTTCCAAAGCTGAGCTATTCATTGCCAGATACCGTAGTACTTTCTGTGGATCTGTGAAAATGAGGGACAGACAACTGTAAAGGAGTGCTGGGAGAGACAAGGCTCCGTAGCAATGTAGAGTGGTCTGATTGCAAACACGGCATGCTCGCATAAGAGTTCTGAAATGCATCCAACTGCAGCTGGTAGCCAGTGAGGGGACGTGACATGGGTGTAGTTGAGAAGGGAGATGAGTAGTCTGGCAGTAGAGGTCTGGATTGTTTGGCGGGGTCTGCTAAGGAGGCCTGTCTGGAGGGAACTGCAATAATGAGGGAAGGAGGACACCAAGGTCGGGGTCAGCAGCTGGTCGAGGCAGGTGGTTAGAAACCAGTTGATTCTGCAATGCTGGACACGAAGAATCGCATGAAGTCGGTCAATGCTACATTGCTCTCAGAGAAGGTGAGTATATTGACAATTGTGACACCCATTTTCATGGGTGGGGGGGGTGTCAAAATACCATTTTCTATGGAAACGGTGAGGCTGTAGACTGTGAGGAATCAGATGAAAGGTATAACATATGTGACTTGGAGAGGCTGAGCAGTCATTCAGGAGGAAAGGAAGACAAGAGTGTCAGTCAAGAGTGTACAGTATCATAAGACACATGTCTTGTGACAGTACTATTACCTCTTCTCCTTCTTTAACACTGATTCTGATGAATGGTTTGTGGAGTTAAAATTGCTGTTGAAATGATCCTCTTTCTGTTTTTCATCCTGAGATAAAAGGGCTCAAACTATAACTGGAGAGGTTGCCCCTCATTTAATAAGTTGTTGTTCACAGAAAGGTCACAGTAAACGATGAGCTGACCATAGTGTGATTTCGATTTTACCTGGGACACAGACCACCAATGTGTTACAATTTTCAAATGTACATTTACAAGTTTGTACTACTCAAGTAGCTGAACTTGCACAACTTGCACATAAGCTAATATATACTGAAAGCTTCATCAAAACTGAACAGTAAACGACACTACATACCTAGTATTAGTCTTTCAGTTATAACTAATTATAAATCTTTGTTTTATAAATTGCCTACTTTGGAAAAGTAGACCATATCTGCACTAAGCGCTTACGCTGGGCGTTAAGGTTGCTCAAACTTGTTTGCTAAATAAAAGGGACAATAATACTTAAAGACAGTGAATGATCGAAATAAAAATATTTATAAATACCAGCGTTTTTCCCCCAATGCCCTTTAGCAACGACCAGTACAGTATGTGGCTTCGTTTACCGCTCTTGGCAAATGTTCAAAATCCTGCAGTATCCTCAGCACGAGTTCATGTCTATTCCTCAAATAACCTTGCTATCAGGCCTAGCGACAGTCTGAAGGGATAAACCAATCAACGCCGACCGCAACGATACGCTCCTCTTTTCATTGGGCCACAAGCGCCCCGTGTCGTTCAATCATATTACGTTTCGGACAGATCTCGGGAAGAAGGGGCGGTTTACGCCTTGATCTTTGTTATGATTGGTGCAGGCGGTGCATCCAGACAGTGTGGAACCTTGAGTTGCCGATTATTGCCGAGTAAGCAGTCTGGCTGTACTGCAGCTAAAGAGGAGGAGGCGGAGGAGGAGGAGGGACAGATTTGGGGGAGGGGGTGGGGGACTTGGCCTTGAGCCAGCAACAGCAACCATCAGAATTAGCTCATTGTTAAGAATATAGCTAGTTGCTACAGACATAGTCAGTCGGTTAAACGCAGCCTTGGAGAGGGAGCTTCCTCCCAGGGCTGCAGGCTGCACCCCTTGAATGCAGTTTTTTTTCTTTCCTACAAATCGTTGTCCTATTTCGTGCACCGATATTGCAGTGCATTTTGCAACTTACAGTGAAACAAGAGGTAAGAAGCCGGCGCCTTTGTCTAGAACGGCGACAGAAAAAGCGAACGTTTCTTTGGTCCTTTGGCTATCTTGCTCGCTAGACTGCAGTTACATTCATCTTCGTGATTAGCTAGACATTGTTCAGTGCTTGATAGCTATGCCCTGCTGCAGAGTGGATTCGTTTTGTGTGTTTCTTAAATTTTAGCGTGCTGGCTATCTACCGTGTCGGATCACATGAAAAAATAGTTTATCCATTTATTCTGCCAAATGCGCGGTTTCTTTTTGTGGAAGGAATACTGGTAGCTCTCCGGGTAAGGTTAGCTAGCTACTTTGGGAAGTCACCACAATGACCAGCCAGCTAACTAGCTAGCCATTGGATTCTTTGTTCTTCAGAGAAGAGACCCTGTGTACTTTTGGGAATGGGGTGCAATTGGCATGCTTTTCTGGTTTTAACTTTACCACTGCTGTATGTATGAATGACAACTGACTCGCTAACTTATCTAGTCATCATAATACAAGACTAATCAATAAATGCTCAGCAGCTAGCTGGCTGTCCTGCTAGCTAGCTTCACCGACGGCTTAGCTGGCTAGCTATGTGATAAAGTGTAGCTTACTAACACGTCATTTGATTAACGTTGAAAGTAATTTCAGTCATCTGTCTGTGAATGAATATTATTCACTGGTAGCTAGCTAGGTGCTATTTGTGCAGCTAGTATGTGATGTCATTAGTATCGAATAGCGCGTTGCTGCATTTGGCTGTGTCCTCAGCAAGTTCAACGTGAAGGAGAACTGGCAATGCCAGCTAGCTACTTAGCTAAATATTATAGATAAGCATCACCATCGATGTCATGCTTTTTACCCGACGTTAGCGAGCAGATTACTGTGCTATTTCATGCTTTTGCAAGGGGTCGCCAGGTGCAGTGCTTGCATGGGTTGCTTTGTCCTATATTTAGACACAAAGACAGATGAAGTCATGCATAACCTCTTAGCTAGCCCACATGCATTTCATCTTGATAGTGCTTATGCATTAGTGCATCCACAAATGTTCCATTCCTAGACCGGCATAGAAAGGTACGTTGCATCTGAAGAGTACTTTAATGCTTTATGCCAATTGACAGGCATGCCTGACACATTAGCATTACCATTGACTACTGTGACTCTTTTGTCCTGCAGTGTTCTCTCCTACCGCTTTGCAACCCAGACGTTGCAGTCCCAGTACTGCTACCGAAGATAATCATGGTAAGACCATTGGAACTGGTTTATTTATTTATTTATTTTTTATTGAGCGCACAGAAGCATTAATGTTAAACCCAAATGGCTAGCCACGAGTGTATATTTTCAGGCTGTTGAGACATAGATTTGGATCCGATTTGGGTATGGCATGTAAATTAGTTTTGCCGTACCGACCGTACCGACAATTACAGCTCATTATTAATTTGATGCATTTGTATTTAGAATTTAGCACTGCAGATGCATCGCACAGGGTAACATCCAAGGGAACCCATGTTTTTTGGAAAAAAATCCCTGATGGATTTCAGTGTTGCAGTTAGCTTAATTGTTGTCATTTATCTCTTAGCCTTCAAGAAGGAATTTGCATTGGTCATTTTTCAATGTGGAGATTATATGGCTTGGTATGTGGCTTATCTTTTAATAATCAGAGCCAGTGGTATAGTTGCAGAGGTATAAATATCACACAGAATACACAACACCTTAATCCCCCTCTCCCATTAGAATACCATTAAAACCCACTCTGAAGGAGGGTTGATCAGTAACACATGATTTATGACTTGCTTGCATTGCTTTACTCACTTGCCCACAGGCTACCAATAGGAAAGTTGCTGCACTTGAATGTGAGGAATGTCTAACGATTTGGGGCCTGCTCAGTCACATTTGGGGAGGGTTTTTCATTTCAGATCTGTAGATGAGTAGACCTTGAATGCTTTGTTGTGGCCAGGCATGAGGTGGTAAAGTGTTACAATAAATGAGTTATCTCCCCTGGATTGACAATGAACTGTGACAAAACTTTGATCACAAAACCTGCCTCTTGGCACATATGCAAATGTAGGTGTTTCAATCTTGCATATATGGCAGGGGTTCCTTTTAAAGAAGGAAATTAAAAAACAGTAAAATGTAAACATTTTGTAGGTGTTCCCAAACATTTTTGGAGAAGGGATCAGTTAATCCAGCATTGGATGAAGGGACACTTTACTGCCACTGTGCCAAGACAAGTGACACGAGAATGCTCACAAAACCGATTGACCTCAGCCTTTGTTAGTGTTTTTTGAAGTATTGGGCAAATGGTAAATTTATCACATTTCAGAGTACTGCTTATCCAAGAACTCAGATAGTTCCTTGGCGTATACCCCAAACACAGTAATAGCCAACTAAATTGTCTTTTTTCGATTATCTCATGATGTCCAGCAATTCCTGGAGAATACCTCATGGCTTAACAGTAGTGCAGGGAGTGAACTGTTTTGCCATTCCCACTGTTTTGTCTGTTGTATTCTTTGAAATCCTTGCTATCTTCCATAAGTAGCCTAAACAGATTAGAACACGAGGTTAGATGCAGGACTAATATGTGATTGGGTTGTGGCAACTGTGTTTTTACTGCAGCAATATTACATATGTAAACACAGAACAGTTTTCCATTCATATGTGGTCCTGTGCAGTGATCGTATCATTCTTAATACATGCTCAGTTCCTGTTTGTCCGGGGTTGTTGCATAAAGCACACCACCAGCGCAAGTCTGTGCCGACCGACAGGGCCTTCTGGAGTTTCTGCTCAGCTGCAGCTGAATAAATAAGCGCTTGTATCCCAGCATGCAGCGCTGTGCCGTTGAAGCTGAGAGTTCACTGGGTTCAGGCGCCCTGAATGACAGACTGGCTGTGGGGGAAAAAAAGTGACCTCCTTTGACTGAGCCTGGAGCTGCTCCAAGCTGCAGTCGCGCGAGTGAGAGAGACGGGTTAGTAACAGGTGGTAGGCCTAGCGTATGTGTTAACTTAAAAAAAAAAAAAAAACATCCCACATCAGGACAGCCTATTCTGTGTGCTTCCCAAGGTGCGCTTTGGATGCATTTTAGCTTCTTTTTTTTTTTTTTTTTTTTTTTTTTACCAAATCCTTGGCAGCTCCAGATTCCTGAACTAAATGCAGTCCATCACAGGGTGTTAAATTTTGAGCATATAATTTGAAATGTCCCTGTTTTAAAATACTTTTTCAGTACATCAAAGACCTGTATACATTTTGCCTTGTGTGTGAAATGTTAAATTGTTAGATGGTGCATAATGGGGTGTGATAAAGGACTCAGACGTTGAAGGCTGGCCCAGATAAGGTCTAAGCTCAAGGTTGTCTGGAGCTCTCATGGAGCACTATTGATGGATGTTCTGAAGGCTTTGTCTGCAAGTCTGCCGGACCACATTAATCCAGAAAAGATTTAACATATTTCTCTCTAAGCTGACCTCTGTGTTGCTGGCATCAATACATCAAAGCCACAGAACAACAGAATAGTAATAATAATGGATTGTTTTTATATGGCACCTTTCAAGGATGTCGAAATACTTTACAGTGAAAAGGGTTGACTAACTTCAGCCAACTCCAGTGTGTAGTGCCCTGGGTGATTCACAGCAGGCATTTTGTGCCAGAACAATCACCACACATAAGCTTAGGTGGAGAGGGAGGGAGTATTAATCCAATTAGACAAAATGGCCAGATTGAAAGAGCCTGATTTGTCATTTTGCTAGCTCACCAGGAAACCCCCTACTTTCTACCATATCTGCCATGGGATCTGTAGAGACCACAGTCAGTTTTAATGTCTTATCCAAAAGATGGCCCCTCCTACAATAAAGTGTCTTAGTCACTGCACTGGTGCAATGGCCCCTTGCTTGGTTCAAATGGAAGACTGCCCCCTGTTGGCCAAGTGATTCCACTTCCAGTGGAAACATGGTTTTCCCTAGGAGGTCTCCTGTCCAAGTACTAACCATTAGGCAGAAGAAAGTTACAGGCTGGTGTGGCTCTAACATAAAACAAAACATAGCATGTCCAAAGACAGATGCATTTTCCTTTGAGAACTTCTAATTTAGATTCTGTTAGGAGTGTTGAAAGTTCAGGGACACACTGACAGTGAGATACAACTGTTAAATGATTGAATGAAAATTATCAGAACATTTTGAGTATGTAATTTATAGAGCTGTGACAGGTGTAAGTAGGTGTTGTCATGTTTGAGGCCAAATTAAGGTAGCAGAAAAGGACCTCTAAATGTAGGTTAGCTGCATATTCCCTGTACATCTGATGTGTCTTACAGGATTGTGCCTAACACTCTTCCCATCTCTTCACCCCCCCTCCTTTTTACAGATACTAGCTTCCGCTTCTAAGTGAAACCAGCACTTACCATGGAGGATTCCCTGAGGTAAATGATACTTGATGGGAGAACGATTGTGTGCGCATGAGATAAGAGGTGGCTCCAGGGTTGTTGTACTGGAACAGTGGCCCACAGTTTTAATTGCCGAACCTTCACAACACAGCAGATGACTGTACGTATACCCGTGTGGGGAAAAAGGCTTGAAAATAATTGCCCGAGTCATCAATGCTCTGACAGCTCTCTCCCCCCTGTGGCTGTCTCTGCTTACTGCTGGATGAACCATACTTGTTTATCCTTTCATTTATCCTTTTCTTCTAGGATAGTCAGAACTGTCTCTTAGCTGTCTACGTTAATGACAGTAGCACTCAAGCTTATGTTACAATGCATAGGTATTAGTTAATTATCAAAGCTACAACAGGGAAATACCTCAATCATAGTGTGTGTGTTTCAGAGAGGGGGTGTCATGCTTGTCAAGGTGGAATAATGCAGGTTTTAAAGTGCAATATCTTTGAAGTAAGTATGGCATATAAACATTATAGAGGTAGCCAAGTGTAACAGATTACCAGTAAAGATGAGACATTAGCCAAACCCCCCTCCAAAAAATAAGAAATACTGCTGCTTCTTTGGGCTGCCCAGTTACCCGGTCATTAGACTACAGTAGTATTCATTGGGCAGGGTGGGGGCTGGGCCTGGGCCTGGTGGGATAAAATAAATAGTATTGTTTTTGAGCTGCCATCTCTAAAAAGAACAATTTGTACGATGTGTACTTGCACTCGCATCCAAGCCTTTACAGTTCAGTGAGCACGAAAGCGGCATGACCACCACCTGCGTCTTTGCTGGTTGCAGAGAGGAGCGCAAGTGTTTGAGAGGGTTTCTCAGGGTGAGCCAGCTCCAAAAAAGGCAGCGAAACGGACGGGGCGCCGTCGCAAGCCGCTCCTGGGTGAAGATTGTTTGTCTGGGACACCGAAGCGCACCCTGTTAGGTTGCCGAAAAGTCAACAGAGGTGGCTTCGTAAAGTTAGTAAACTGTTGAGTAGGTTATTTTTATACTCATTCAGTGGCTTAGCAGATGGTTTCACCCAGAGCGACTCGCATAATTTGCAATATTTACATGTTATCCACTCACACAGCTGGGTATTTATTGAGGCGATTCTGTGTTGAGTACCTTGCTGAAGGGTATAACAGTGGTACCCCAGTAGGGACCTGAACTGGCAAACTTTGGATCATAATCCCCCCCTAACATGTGTCCCGCTGGATACATACTACTGCTACCAACCTCAGTTAACTGACAACCTCACTGGTTTACAGAAGCACATGTCAACATGTTAATATTCTCATGATCATACATTTTCTGTGTTTGACTGACATTTTGTATGTCTTTTCTAACAGATAAAAGGCAGCTAATTTTGTAGTAACAAAATTACTTTCCATTAAAAGTAATAAAGAGCAGCGTCCTTCATGGAAGATCTGGCATCAGTCCTTGAATGTCCGTAGCTACAGTACTAGGCAATTTTTCAAAGATTTAATTTTGAGCTTGGACCCTGAACAACTGAGGTGAAAGCCCCAATTGACTGCATTTTTCATTATTTAAATACAGGAAACAGATGAACACAAACATGGTATGGATATTTTTGTAAGGGATTTGACTTAATTTTTTGACATTTTGACCTTTTTTTTTCTTTTAATGAACAGTTGGTAAATTGTCTTCAGAAATGTGTTAAATGGGATTTTGAGTGGCACAGTTAGCATTCACTTCAACTGCAGGGGCATTAATTTGCTTCTTTCTGCCATTGTTAGGGGTTGGTAGATTGGACAGTTGGAGTAGGACCTGTCCTTCAATGAGCGCTCACTCCTGTGTTTGACTGTGACATTTGTCTCTTAAGTATGAAAATACACAGTATTGTGAATATACCTAGCAATATACTGTTTTGTACATCAAATGCAAAGGATCTGACATTTCAGTGAATAATATAATGATATTGAGTGGCTTTTATACAATGTAATGTATGTGCACTGTAACTACCTTTCGTATAAGCAAGTCAGCTCATCTGCTGTAAATATGTGACACCCGATGAGTGATGGCTTTTAATTTCAGGCATATGCTGTAGGACGGGTGGGGTGGAGAGCTGACATTCTTGGAAGTGTTCCAATTTGAAAACTATTGCTAATGCTCCAGCAATAGTTGGGGCTGGGCTTAAGATCGGGACATGGAGTTGGGGTCAAAGAGCATTTCATTACGCATAAAGATCAATTCAATTCAATTTTACGTCAATTACTAGTTGCCAGTATATAGTTGCATTGAACTGTGTACGTGGTGCACTGCAGATGCATAGCTGTGTTCACCATATCATGCAAATTGGGTGATTTCACTTGCTGTCTTCTTTTGATGGATATAATAGACACCTCACATATACTCATGTCATGTTTTCTTGGTGCTGATTAGTTAAAAATACTTAGTCCTTGAAGAAATAGCTGAGGTAGTCTCTACAAAGGTGACCCTAACTATAAGTGCTGCTGTTGTTTTTGGTAATCTTTATAGCTGTAGGTGAGTGAAGTGTGGTTTGGTCAGTTTCATGCATTTCTACGAGACCTACCATCCATTTCTACCGTCCATTTCTGCTTTGGTTGTGCAGAAGGTCTGTGAAAGTACAGTTGTGACGGGTAATACACATGCAGTAAGTAAAGCAGCTCTATTAACCTGTCTTTCTGTGTGTTTTATAGGGCTGTTTGCAGGTTCCCTCCGCTTGCCGGACTGACGGGGAACAACGCAAAATCAACATTCCTTTCTAATGATGTTGGATGAACAGTCCCGCACCTAAACCAACAAATGAGAAAAAGATCCTCCTGTATATTTTAATTTTCTGTATCGTGTATTCTGTTCCGTTTTTTTTTTTCTCTTTAAGTGTGTGGATATAGATGAGATCATGACACACATGGGTTATTTCGTCCTCTGTTTATGTAATTAATAACGTGTAGGTATACCTGGGACTCTAAGCCTTGATGATGCATAGTTTTTTCCTCTGGGGCAACACCAAATGACACAAAACAACTCAAGACAGACCTGATAGGCTTGAGCGATGTCAGGGACCCTACAAGGTGTCTGTTTGCAGGCTCCACAGGGGGTCCCTTTTTGGCCGGGATAAACTTGCAGCAGCATGTCTTCCACTTGTCCACAGTACACATTGAAATGGCTGTAACCTTCTCTCTACATGTACACACTCTTGACAGTATTTTACTGAGGCTGAGAGTCCCCACTTTCCATTTAGTTACTAAACGCTTGGTAGTTTTCATTTCTTTCTTTGTGTTTTTTTTCTTTTGGTTGAGTATTTTTTGCTTTTTTTTTACTTTGCTAGTATAAATTCATATGTTAGACATGTATGTTGTGATGTATAGAAGTAGCTGTAGAAATGCATTGTTTCCTTGTGGTAAGTGATTGAGATGCTGCCACGGATATGAGACACTGATGAATGGTGCTATTTTGGAATTTTATCTGCTCCTTGGTAAGGTAGCTCCGATGGGTTTTATTTTATATTTTCATGTTCTAAGAAGGTGTTGGTTCTTTGTTGTCCGGTTGTTGTAACTTGGTCTGGATTGACTTGTTTTTTCTGTCGTTTTCTGTGTGGCTTTCTCATTGGGTGTAAGATTATGAAAAGAAAAAAAACACACACACACACAAACTGAGAGGCAGATGGTTTACACGAGAAAAGGATTACATGCAAGATTATTCCTGAAATAAATGGGGGGTGGGAGCAATCACAAAACTGCAATCTTAATACTATTTTCCCTTTAATACCAAGATGTGCAATTAAACTGATTACATCTAGTCCCCAGCACTAGGCACTTTTTAAAAATGTATTTCTCATATTTAAGTTTTGTCTATTTGAGAGGCAGTGTGAAATCTTGACTGCATGTTTATCCCTCTGGCATTTAACATATGCCACACTCCCTGAGACAATATAATTAATAGGCGATGAATTGGTCCCAAAGTAGTCTCCAGGAAAACTGGCACCAGCATTTCTGGAATTTAAAGAGATGTAAATTACTTTGCCCATGTCATGAAATTGTTTCTTGAAGTACTAAAATGTGGTCGGGAAGCAAAAAAAAAAGATTAAAAAAAACAGATGTATCCTATCCATACTTGCATACTTAGTCCCAGGTTGGTTTGACTTCAGGTTTTTCAGAATTGCTGCACCTACTCGTACACCAGCATAATGGCTTTATATACCACAACTATGTCTGATGTACTAAGCATGAAACTGTAATGACACAATTCTTATCTCCATCAAAATGCAGTTTCCAAACAAGGCGAATATGTAGCGTGAAAACTAAACACAGGACAATCCTTTCATTAATGTCTTTTAAATGATCAGTGATACCGATGTACAATACTTGAATAATTTTGTAATTAATCTTAGGAGCATCCTTGAGGGGAAAAGAACAAACCAAAAAGCTTAATTATGTTTCGCTAGTGATTTAACATCAAAGTAATGTCATTCAGTATTTGCAGTTTTGTCTTTGCTTCCTGTTAATTCATACCATCTACAATTCTAAATGATAACCAACTTGAAAGCCCACCTTAGTTTCTTTGCTGTCTTCCGTTTTCCTCAATAGTGGGGACCCTCCCAGCTTGTTCTGATCTTTCCCTGACTGATTTTTAACTTTTCAACTGCATGCCTTTTTCCTTTGTTTCTTTTGTAATTATTTTTCTCTGCAATTGTCTTTGTTAGACTAGGAATGCCGGCTGTTTTGTACATAGCCAGTGACTGTATTAAGCAGGTCCTGCATTAGTTAGTTGAGGTATACTGTGTCTACAGTTGTGTTTGATTGATAAATGCCAGCTTTTGTAACTATGTGATCTTTAATAATGCACTAAGTATCCCATGTACTTTGGCTATTTTAGCAGTAGTTAAATAAATATGCAAGCTCTTAAATTGATGTCTGCCTTTTTTAAAAAAAAACTTGCAGCAAAGCCAACAGGTGAATTTGTGCATCAAAAAGAATGCACCCTATGGAATTGCTTACTCTCAAATAGACCCCATTGGCAGCTGACATATAGTGAAAGTGGATGATTAATTTATCAAGTAGATGCTAGAAGTGATAAATTGGATCATCCTGCCAAATAGATTTCCTTGATTTTGTATTGAGATAAGTTGCAACATCCCTGCACAACCCACTGAAGCCTCATTTGTTTACGTAAGGGAAAAAAATGGTTTGCTTTTCCAAAAGTAGCACATTCATGTATGGAGTCATTTTCTGAATATAACGAGTTTAAGGTGGCAGCTATTTTTGAACCAAGATCTTGCCATGTGTTGCAACAGCAACAATGGGTTGAGGGGGAGGGAGGTGTTACTAGTTTTCCATCTTGAATGTTTTTTCCAGCTCATTCAAAATGATGAAAACTCCTCAGGAGTTATAGACATCATTATTGGAACAGGGAAAACATTCTTGCTCTTTGTATGGTCATAATTCTCATGAACATTTCCATGAAAAATTGTTACAAAAACATATAAATGTATTTTCATGCAGCAGCTTTTTAGGGCTGTATATAAACATACTTCACAATATGAAAATTATTGTCCAAAGTATATTGCCTTTCATGGTGTTCAGTACATTGGGAATATTTTTGAGACCATGAAGAGCACTCAGTATTCATCCAAATCAGTTTGAACTTATCACTGACCATGAAACAAGTCACACGTTTTGCAAATCCATTTTAAGAGCACTAACTCAAATCAATGATGTGTTTAGTTCTGTTTAAATTTAATAACACTTGGTCAAATATGCCCTGTAATCTCTGCAAAACTGCACTTTTAAATGTCCTTTTTAGTATAATGCAGTCCAGGGACAGCAGTAAATTCATCGTAGTCTGGCAATTTAGTGTCTTAAACTTGAATGTATCAAAAATTGGTGGTTGGTGGGGGAAGAGCTTCATCTCATTGACTGTGTAGCTTTATGGTGGTGATTTAAGCATGTCTGGGATTAAGCAAAGCCATATGCAATATGTACAGTACTACTGCAGCGTCTACTTAATGCAGTATATATGCATCAACACTAGTGGCATTAACCCAGATGTTACCAATTGGTCTATCCAATGCATAGAATGTAAGTTTCATACATTATAATATTTATGGAAAGGTACATATTACCATACATCATCAGAACTTATAGTTAGTGACCATTTAATCTGAGGAAAAAAAACTTCTGAGTGCAATTTTAATCCCATGGAAAATGCAGTCAAGGGGGAATCTAATGTTTGGCGTAAGAAGGTGTTCTTGTAACCTCAAATTGCTTGAACATGTGACTTTTGTGTTGAGTGTGCATAACCTGATCCTTCTGATCTTGAGCCTGTCATATTTTCCACAAGTGAAATAAATATGTTCTTAATGTGCTTTCAAACATTTTGTTTGACTTCAGATCTTACCAAAAACAAACCAGGGTTCAGTGAGTGTGATGTGACTGTCTTTTTGTACAGATTAGGGGTGGTTTAACTGTCATTTACAATTAAACATTATTCACCATGAGAAGACAAATTACCTACATTCAAAGGAAACTTACAAGATCTGTGCAACTGTTTGAATTAGTTCTTCTGCATTCATGCATGAAGTATTTAGATTACTCTGGCAATAATCCAACAGTTAAAGCCAAACGAAGCTGGCAATGTTTACAGTACAGATAACAAGAGAAAAATATAATTGACAATATCCAGATACTCCTGGTCTTAAAGCAAACATACTGGTGCATGTAGATTTCTCAGTCTTGAAAATAGATTTTCTGTCTTTAGACTGTCTGAAGAGCTATAAAAGGAAGTAGTTGGACATCCACAGTGGCTATTTAGTGCATGGCCTCTTGAAAAGCGGTTGGGAGTTGACAAATTTTAGGGAGCAGTACATGAAGAAGATGGCTGTATTGAATTTTGACATGAAGTAGCTGTGCACTGCATCTTTGAGAGGACAATAGAAAAACTGAGAGTGGAGACCGGGTATTGATTGGAAAAAACAATTTATCCCTGCTTGCATTCACTGTTGATGCTTTCCAGATGTTTGTGGTATAGTGAGTGAACTGGTCAGTCAACATATCTTTTTTCACTTCTCTCCCCGAGTGTGGTTGAGCTAGTGTTTGTAATCAATGATTCTGGTAGGAAGTGAATGCAAATGAGCAACTTTTCAGACATTAATCTGTCATTACAGGTGCTTTAGTACCAAAGTATCATTTTGTCCAGTGTACCCAATGATGGTTATTGTGGCTTAGATCTTGTTACCCTGGTGGGTTCACTAGTATCAATATGTATTTCATATCATCAATTTCACACACAGCATACAGTACCAGTCAAAAGTCTGGACACACCTAATTAAGATAATGGGAAACATGCATTCAAAGACATTTTTATCTAAAGACCTATGCTTACATACTTGAAATTTGTTTCTTAGACAAATATAAATGTATGAACTTCTTTCCAAAAATTTTAATTTAAAAAAATATTTTTGGCTACTTTGAATAACCTAAAATATAAGAATATATGTAAATTTTGATTTGTTTCACACTTTTTTGGTCACTGCAAAATTCCATTTGTGTTATTTCATCATTTTGATGTCTTTATGATTATTCTAAAATGTAGAAAATGGTAAAAATAAAGACAAATCCTTCTATGAGTAGGTGTGTCTAAACTTTTGGTACTGTAAACCAAGAATCCTCTGGGTTTGGCATGCTTTTTTCTTAGTTTTTGATGGCATCTTTAATCCACCATTTTCTATTCCCAAATTACATATGACACTGAATGAAGCTAGCCCTCCAAGAGCCCACAGCACCACTACAGAGCAAACTCACTATCTGAACTGAGTTTGTCATCCGATAGATGGAAATTTTACATGCTAAACTGGGATTAGAATGTATCATTGTGAGAACAGAAATAGAAAACTGTTGTTTACTCTTTACGTTTCTCATTGTAGATGATTGAAACTGAATTGCAGAAAAGGTTTGGGTGCATTTAAGGCAGCGTGCTGTAACACTTACTGCAAAAGGATACTTTTAGGGAAATATAAGGAGATTATCCACCCTTCAGGATTTGGGAGAAGCGGTCAAATTAAGTTCATGCACGCAATGCTCACTTCTTTTATTCATCTGCAAGGCAGGTTTTTGTGAGACATCCAGCATGTTGGCTGGTAGTTTTAGTTCCTGGTTTTGTGGTGGTTTTGTTACTCTGTGTGGATGATTGTTGTCTGTGCCACATGATATTTGTGGTTTTCCCATAAATATTTTACCCTCATTTTGAAAGTTCTAAAACTGATGTAATTTGATTAGGACACATTTATCTTAATGTGGGCTCAACTCAATGTGTGATTTAAGAACAGGCATCACTGTAAACAATCTAACTTAGCTTCAAAACAGAACTTCAAAACAACACTGGTTGAATGCAGAGTGGAATGTAAAAGAAATTGTTGTCCTATCCTGGAAAGTCTATTGATTGATTGGATTACAAACAAACAAAAATCAATGGACAGCTTTAGAAATCTTCAAGACAGACACCAGATTCAAAGGAATAAATGAGATATTGGTTGCTGTCTGCCAGACGCCAGAAAGGGATGACTGTTTTTATAATCATGGTCATGCAGCAGGAAAGATTCAATGTAGCAGCATCATGGCTAAGCTTCCATTCCCTGTTCCTCTTCTGACATTTATGATGTGTACAATATCTAAATAATAAATGAGACTCCATTACATTATGACATACACTGGCTATGAAATTCCATTATATAAGACATACAGTAGCTCTGAAGGCTATTCAGTTCTAGCACTATGCAGCTTATCCTTTTCCTTTGACAAGTGCCAGATTCTTTATTTACACATTTTTCTTTAAGATTAGCTACAGTCAAACTGTAACATTCCAAATGTCTAAGTTAAATTCAGACCACAAAACAGATTTGATCAACTGCTTAGGTAGGTTTGGAGGCCAGACTTTTGCAAAAATCAAAATAAACCAAAAATAGGCATTTTAGAGTGTCTATTTCACAATAAAAGCAGAACCCTATCCATCATCACAACATGAATTAAATGTTGTGAATGTATTACAGCCATTATAAATAGATTTCAGGCTGAAACACCTGGCCTTTCCCCCTTCATATTCTCGCTGATGTCCAAAAAATGTAAACACAGTATCTCTTGTCTCCTTTCTCTCTACAACCCTTTAGTGAGCTATTCATTCAGGACTGTCACCTCTTCTGGCTGTCTAGTGATCAGCCTCCTTGATCTGTCTGTGACCTTTGACACAGTGGACTGTCAGATCCTCCTGTTAACCATTACGGAGCCTGGCGACCTCAGACACCGCCCTGTCCAGGTTGACCATCGATCTGGCAGAGACCAGCTTACACCAGATCCTCTGGAGGGACTCTGTCTCTGTACAATCACCTTACAGCATAAAAGGCAAGCCCCTCTGACTCAGAATCCGAAGGCAACGGCGATTTTGAGATGTGAACACGCCCAAAACCGCGGTGCTGACAGACCGGGCCCTCACTCCAACCCGCCCGCGTGTCATCTCTCGCTACGGTCCTGCTCATTCTCCACACTCTTCCTCCCCCCCGCCTCTGCATGCCTGCTCCTCCCCTCTGGGCCTCTACTACCAGAGGCTGTTACTATACTTTCACATGCTCTGTAATTTGCCCTGGATAAGTGTGTCTGCCAAATATATAAATGGCAACAATACAACATCCTCTCTCGTATCAGGCGCTCCATCGGCACGGTGCCACGTCCAGGCAACTTTCGGATTGCTCGGTGCTCTTATTCACTTCTGACTGTTCTGCTCGATCACCTATTACCTCACAATCATTTCCCAGACCTTTCGGAAGCTTCAAATCAAAGTTCTACAATGGTACAAGTTCCTTCTGGTTATATTTAACAGCCTGAAATTGAACAGTGGTAACACCCTGAACCGCCTACAAACCCACGCCACTGGTGAGATGGGTTCAAAAGTTTCTGCAGTGCTCAAGTCATAAAATTAAATTAAAATTATTCATTAATCACAGTTTTTGAATGTTTCTTTTTTTGTCTGCATAATCTGCATACCTAATATTTTGTAGGGATATGAAATATTATAATCCCACAAGTGTTCCTTCATTTGACACTTGATCCATGTGTATACCATATTTTTTAAGTCACAGGCTAAGCTGCTTTGAGGGTCAAAAAAATGGGTGAGGATTATAAAAAGTGCATAATCTGTTATAGAGTGATAAACAAAAGAGATCAAACCAAAAATTTAACCTAATGATACAGTGAACATGAAAACAAATATGGTGTCACAATTATGTGATGTACTGTAGTAAACACAAGGGCATGTCAGTCATAATTATCATCAAGAACAGTACGTTCCACTGATTCCTGTACTTGCATTTTCATGTGCTTGTTCCCTGCTTTTGAGGGCACATTTCTTAAACATATTTACTTTGTTACCCTGGGGGGAAGAATTGAGTAGATGGTTTGCTTTACATACCAGAGCTAAAGAGCGTGAGAATGGATGCTAGAAGTTTGCCTTCAGGGATCAAGGCTTGCATTGAATAATTTTATAAAGCGTCTGAGACCCATAAGAAAGGCCATGTCTCAGAGGGAAAGAGCGGAAAGTGTTTTAAGAGTTAATTCAGAGCCAATGAAACGATGCGATCTTTCTTGGCCATTTATGGTTTTTAATGAGGCCAAAGTTTTTATGTAGTCAGTGAAGATATGCCAAACTCATGTGAAACTGCAGTCGCTTTATGAAATCCCCAGAAGATGTGGATTGAGAGTGGTCTATCAAATGACAGCAACACACAGCTGTTAACCTCAGTGTGCATGAGAGACCAGTATTGAGGTAAAATATTTCTTCTGCTGCTTGAGTGCGTTTCTAACTCTCCATAGCATAACCAAGGCATGGGGTCTGTGGAGTGAATACTCTGAGAACGACAAAGATGTGAATAGTATTTTGATATTTCAATGTTGAAAATGGTTGGGACTTAGTGAATGTTGATATTCAGGATTTTCCTTTCAAATACAAAAGATTTCCTTTGATTCAGTGACCTAGAACTCACTGCATTATGTAAATGATGGAATGAAGTTCTTTGCACTTGAGCGGAACATATTGGGTATCTATTTCTCTCTTAATGGACTGGTCTGTTTGCTCTGAGTGTACAGCAGCCAGCGTCAGATCTCAGTCACAGTTTTAAATGAAATGGCAGGATTAGGGCATACCTCATGAGTAGCCTTCTGTAACAGCAGTGAAACGGATGCTGTTGTAACACAAAGGTGACTTCCTTACAGTTTTCCTCCAGTTTTTAACTCTAGGTTCTAGTTTGCTTATTGCACCATACAGTATATTGGATTCAAAGTGTAAACAATCAGGACAGGTTTCTGGAGATGTGGTAGTGGTGGTAGAGATGTGGTAGCTACTTTTCTGCACAAGATCACTGATAGAAAAAACTGTCAACCTGAAACTTGCTCAACAGAAAAGATCATATGCTACCATATGATAACATTATGTATAGTTCCCTTAAAACTACATTTTTATTTTCATTTGTAAGAACATTTTGCAAATGTGGCAAATGCATAATGATTAACACAGACAGTTTGACAAGGATTTTTGCCATAAATTAACTGTTACAGCTATCAGCACTACAGTTACAACAGAAACATACAGTTACCAGGGTATAGGGGTGTAATACACTGCTGGTACTGAAATATTAGGTAACATCGTAAGGCCATACAGCACAAGTGTGTTGCTTGTGAAGTTACTTTTTCAGTTGTCTCAACTGTTGAGAGATGTGCAGGAAGGAACAGGAAGTTATCCTGTTTACACAGAGCCAATTGCTACTGGCTATAGTGCTCTAGGGTAAACAGGAAATGTTTGTAAGGGAAGCAGACGTGAAAAGGAAAAAAAGAAGTGCATAGTATATGTGACACAAAGGATGTTAAATCCTGTCTTACCCAAATCTGATAAATATTACCAATTCAGGTTGACTGGGTGAATTTTAAAATTCCCAACTACCCATGCTGCCCTCTCCATTTTCCATTTGTCTTGGCATTCAAAGAACAGAAGAACAAAAGAATCCCCTAAATCTCCTGAAGAACATGCTTTCACTGATTTGAATTTTTAGAAGACAGACACCATAATGTGTTCTCAAAAGTGCTCAATATAAAAAAACCTCAGTTTGTTTATTCAAGCAGGAACTATAGAATCACAGGATATCATAACAAAAATTAGTATATGAATGATGCAGCAATTATGAGAAAATGAGAGGTGCATTAAACTCACTTTTGAGAGAATAATACCCTGAGGACTCCAACTCCCCGACCCCCAAAAAAAAATGCTTTGGACCAAACACTGACCGGCAGCCAGGATCCAGCAGATTTTTTTATCAAACAGTTTCAGGATTAACGAGAGTCTGAATCATTAGTTGAATGTGAGGCAGATACATGATTTTCTGGGTCTTAGCCTGTTAATACTGCTACCTCTAGGGACAGGGCTGAATAGCTAGGAGTAGACCATTGTGCCAGCACATACTCTACATGCGATTCTGGTGAAAGTCCAATCCTGTGACTTCATCCTTGAGAAGAGTGTTTGGTTTTTGGTCTCCTGCTTCACATGATTTTCCTATAACAGTGGAAGAGTTTATTATTCAGTGCAGCTGCTCTTGTCCTCATTTCGATGGACATGACAGCATTATAAAAATATTGCTGTGTGAGACCCGTAAGGTAATACAGTACACACTCCCAGGGTTATTTGAAGCACATTACCGTACAGCACACAATAACCTTTGACCAGAGACATTTAGCCCACAGCACACAATGCCACAATCCTCTGTCCAGGGCATTAAACAGGCCTCTAACACAGATTCAAAGGACTGCCTCACTGTCTGCAATGGATTCCTGTTCTTGATGAGCCCCAGTACAGTCCTGCCTCCTCTAAACACCCTCAGCAATGTCAGCCAACCCTGATCCTTGGTTATGAGTCACAGCATCATTGAGACTAGTGTGGTCCAATGCCACGTGTTCCCAAAGGGGGGTTCAAACTGGTGAGCTTCACAACTGTGCAACACACAGCATCTGCTCGAAACATGCTGAGTCTGCTGTGCAATAGACAGAGATCCCTATCGACAAACGGCATCTGCATGGAAACGCTCACCCTTCTGTGCAACAGCTAGACGTCCCTAGCAGTGGAGAACACATCATAGCTTCCAGGTAGTGACATTACACTTCGTAGGGGACTACCACACATCGAGCATGTGTTACTTCAGTGTTAAAGCACAGAGAAACTAGACCAAGGCAGTGGGCTACAAGGTGAAAAGGAGCAGATTTTAATTGTTATGTTAGATAAACAATAATGCTTTTTAGCCATATATATACACCATAGCCATTTTTAGACATGTGACATGTGAAAAACAATGAAAGTAGCACACCTAGATAGCAATGTAGTCTTGTTCAATTCTTTTTTCACCTGTTTCAAGGTATTTTTTTAATTTTTGACTGTGTAATATCATTATACACTAGTGTCATAATGCTTTACACTATTCTCATATTCAGGATGACTTACATTTTCTCTTCATACTATACATTACCATTTACTGTGGCAAGTTTAAATACCTTTCTGAAGAGCAGAAAATGCTTTTCCAAGCCTGGAAATCAAACTCACAACCTTTTGTTTATGAGCCTTGTTCTTTAAGGACTACACTGAACTTCCCCATTGTTAAAGCACCAGTCATATCATTTAATTTACTTAGTCAATTATTACTTACGATAAAGCATTATCAAAGAGCAACAGCAGTGATAAAAAAATTTTGGCATGTATTTCCAGGTGTAGGTGAGTGAAGGTACCACTGACACTGTCTTTTTAATGCTGGCGAAAGATATGTTTTATAGTTCCCATATAGATGCAACTAAGCGCAGGCTGCCGAACTTTTGAGACCTCTGCCAGATTACTGCATTCCAATCATGTGAAAATCAGATTGCTCACTTTGTTTGCTTTCTTTCAACTTTGACAAGCACCTTTGTACTTAACTAATTGTGAGACTATAGCTATGAGAGACTATATGTGTTTGCAAAAAAAATCTGAATTAAGCACCTAGCACAAACAAACCAAAACAGAAAAGTAATGATGAGAGAATGCCGGAGTACAGTTCTTTGGTTTGACTTGGCAGCACGGCCTCTTGGAAGCGTTTCGTATCCTTCTTAGAGAGAGGTGAGTGAGTGCATTTGGCAAGGTTAGCTGGTCTGCTGCCACATCACATTAAAATAGCAATGTAGCCATGGTTTCAGTGCAGATGTGTTGGGATCACATGGCGCAAATAACATGGCAGAGAGGAATGAGGAGGACAGCTGACATGATAAACCGAAGCACAGGAAGACAAGTGAAAAGGTAAAAAAGTCCATAAATCGAAGAGAGGTAAATGCATCTGATGCAGCACTGTGCTGAGCAGCATTTTTTTTCCTTTGCATCTGCCACCAGAATGAAAACATGGCTACTGTCCAGGATAAACACATGTTTGTTTCAACTGACCAGACCAAATAAAGTCTGGGCTCCCGATTTTTTTCCCTAAGTACATTAGTTCAATCAAGGCAAAATGAGGTTAAGGGAAAATAAATCGGTGCAAGGCCCGGAATTAATTCAAAACATTCCCCTCTCGCTAATCACAAACTGAAAACCCGGTACCTACGGTGCACTTTTTAACTTGTCCATTAATTTAAGTTCAAATTGAGACTATTATTGAAGGATTGTTATGCTGCTGTTTTCTCACTTGCTGGCATCTGGAAGGTAAAATTAGACATTGTTTCAAGAGACTTATTAAACTTATCATTTAAGCCCTTGATTATTACTCAACTTCTTATTAAAAGCCAGTACAAATGAATAACAATTAAGTGATATAAGAAAATAGATTGTGAATATCTGCAGGAACTGCATAATCCCGAAAATTCACTAGTTATTTGCCATAAGATGAATCTTTCCTGATGAAATCCCAAACACACAAAGCTTGGAGCATTTCTTTTTGCAATGTGTGTTGGCTTTCTAGTTTTCATTAAATGAGGTCAAAAGGTTTCAAGGTGAACTTGAACAAAATACAGCTAGTGGAGATGTCTGGTCTGCTCTTCTGAGAGCTCCTTATCAAAATGAGGATGTGATAAATGATAAGGTATACAAATAAGGCAAAAGTACAGTGTGCACTGGTGAGAGATGTGTTAGGTGATGCAAAACTGTCCAGATCACAAGTCTAATTTATAGGTCTTAAAATTCAATTAGTTTTGCATTTGCTTAAAAGGAAAATATTCTGCTACTATCAGCACCTGGAAAATTCTAAACTAAGAAGAGACTGGAATTTGTAAGTTCAAATTATGCATCATTTTTGGAACACATATACCAGCTCCAGAGCACAATTTTAAGAGAATGGAACATCTATCAGGAATATGAAGGGTGGAACATTTCACCCTCATCCAAAGATCTGGAGTGATGCTGTGTCCTTTGAAGAGAATAGTGAGTATTAGTTGATGAGGATTTTGCAGGGAAATGAGGAAATGCAAAGCACAGCCCCAACAGCGGCCACACAGCCCCTGTATTTGACCTTTGACCTTTTCATCCAGATCAAGAAGTAAAAAAATGCTTTCCCTGCTTTTCCTGAAAATACCTCAAATATAGCCTTAATATTGAGATTGGCAGATGTTATTTGGCAGAATGTAATAACGTGCAAAGGTGTTCTTTTCATTGCAACCCTTTCATTCTGCATAAAAGGGGGGCAATATATAAAATATCTATACATTACACATTTTAATGACTCTAAACATGAATCCCAGTCTGTATGTAACAATGCAGTGACATTATTTGTGCAGGTTGCTGCAGTGATTAAGTGCATTTTCCAGACTCTGAAGAAATCTATGATATTTGAGACTGTTGTGGATTCTGATGATTGCTTGGGAATTTGTGGACTGACTGTTCCCTCTCTGTTTTTGATGAGTCTGTGTGTTACACCCCTCTGGAGAGAATGTGGATCTGTGCTTAACAGATTTCCAGGGTCTACTGCTTTTTATGCACCACAACAACAGAGAGTAGCAGGTAATGTAGCTTAGAGGTAATGCAGCTTAACTGGATCATAACGCAGAGAAGAGAGACAAACATAAAAACCCACAAAGACTTGTTTTCTTTTAAGTACACATTTCTATAGAGGTGATTTGCACTATTTCATTCTGTAGGCTAGAAACAGCTGTGTGTCAATCAAAAGCATTTCACTCACTATATGCATACATTCATTTGTACAGGAAAGACAAACAGTGAAAATTAGTTAAAATAATCACATGGAGCATCTCTATATATACGAGACATTCTTCCATTTATTGGCATCCATTGGCAAACAAAAACATATCCCACTTCATATGAAGACTGTGCTTCCTTTACCCATGTTGCGGTGACCTGTTATTCTGCATTTATTTGGGAGATACTTTTATCCAGCATGACTAAAAGAATGGATTTCATATTTGTAAGTGTATTTGTGTTGTTTTTGGCTAATTAAGATGAGATAAAAACAAAAAAATCTTGACTGGAAATACTTATCTGAAATGTTTAACATTTCAATGGAATTATTTTTTGCATATGAATGCCTTCATGACCTAAATTGTAACATTTTGGCAGGGTAGTTGTGTACAGTATATTGTAAAGTTGCACTACGTGAGCTGATACTGTATGGTATGGTAGCCCAGTCTCAATGGTAGACATTAATTGGGTAGGTGTGGTATGATAAGGTTTAATAATGTAACTAATTTACAGTAATGGTGAATATGGTTGACATATTGACATAGTACGCTAAGGGGTAATAATGATTGCGTGTCTGAGAGTATTTGTGAGTGCTACTGTGTTGGTGTGTGTGTATGTGTGTTTGTGCGCACATGAGAAAAGCATTTATTTGTATACCTGTGAGTGTCAGCTGTGTGTTAACACTTGTGTATGAGTTGGGGGAATGTAAGATTGTGTTTTGTACAAACATGTGGAGTGTGTATATGTGTGAGTGTGTTTGTAAAAAAATTCTTTCATTTCAGTGTGAACCTGCTCCACCTCATCTGTAATTAAAACTGTATCACAGAATATTTGGCACAAGGACGCCCTCTTGTGTTCACGTGTGATACCCCAGACACAATGCGTGCAAGTGGAAAGTTTCTGACAGATTTTACAATGTTGGGAGGAGGATTATTTTATAATTCACATAAGCGTTCCGCTTCATGTAGGAAAATAGTAGGAAATAGTAAAATTTCTGCCAACTACCAACCTCCTTCCCATGACCCGGAAAAATGACCACAAGCAGTCGACCATTGAAAGAGCAATCGAGTATACTACAAACACAGAAATAAATAAACAATGAATAAATATATAAAAAAGAATGAATAAAATGAATAAATGAAAATTAAATGCATGATCCATATTTATTTCTGTATTTATTCTTCATATTTTTATTTGTTCATTTATTTAGTCATTTATTCATTCGTTTAATTTATTTATGCATTTATTCTAAGCATTTATTTATTTATTTTTAAATATGTAAGCTTTTTTCCTCCTTAGGACTGAGAATGAAATAAGTGAAAATGTCTCAGATATGAACAGCTCAGGATTTAAAAAAATTTATATTTATATTCTCTCATTTCCAATGGCCAGTCATACACTCATGAGTCTGGAACCAAAACCAATAGATATGTAAATATACTTTGAAAGGTTATGAATTATAGATGAGGTGTGGAACCAACGTTTAGCTGTTTCATCATATTTGATCTTTTTTTCTGAACCAAGTGTTGAAAATGCATGGAATTACAATGTCTCCTGTTCAATACTAAATACCAAAACGGTGATTCTGGGAACTCTGTATTTAATTGGCTAGCTATTCTGAGTTTGGTCACCTCAGCCTTCAGTAACAGGTTCCAAAGGACTACATACATGCAAAAATGGCTTCTTTAGCAAGGTTGATGAAAAGATCCAACATGTAGAGGAACGTATTAGTCACTTGTTGCAAAACTGTGGACTATCTAGGACAGGGTTTTATTATTTAGCCTTGCTAAAGAAATGTGTCTCCATTAGCAAGGTTGGATTAAAAGGATGCTACATTTATGTTTGAAGTAGCATGTATATGTAAATAGTTGGGTTTACACCTCTCTACACCTCCATCTCAACATTGTCAGCCTTCATATAGACCATTTCATGCTCTGAATGGATTATAAATGACTTCATCTGCCGATCTGAAAATCTCCCACATGGTCTACAGTATGCCATTGCTTTTTTTTTTTAAAAAGGAAAGAATGTGGTTTTCCAGTTTCACAGCCAGAGTCCAGTGTTGGCAAGTTAGGCATAAGGAATAGAAGTTGAAAAGTTACATTAGCAGCATACCTTTATTTTAAACTTGTATTTTTCACACTTGCCATTTCCTGTGTTAAATAAGTAATGATGGTTTCAGCATAAGTAATGATGGCTCAGCCAACATGTGGTATAAAGTACATGAAGTGCTGTGTGCACTGATGTTACAGAGGTGGACAAATATCACAAGGACATAACTGAATGCTCCACGAGTGCTGAGTTTTGACAGCTTTACAGACATCAAAATTGTATTTCATTTCCAGGTTGCAGCTGAATTTTATCACAGCTTCAAAACTGCAATTTTGACAAGTGGTGTAGTGAAGACGAATTATTAAAATAAAACAATGTTTGGAATATTGCCTATTATTTCTTAAGTTAATTTACACAGTGAAGATTATGTTGTGCCTATGAGACATATTCAGCTTTATTTATTAATAAAATGTTGACTGAGAGAACTAAATGTTTGTAGTGAGCATACACCTTTTCATCAAGACAAATATAGACTGGTTCTTGATGGTAGGTTTCAGAAGTTCATTAGACTGTCATCTATAGCAGTTTTCAGTACAAATTAAGTTGTTGGACATCTAATTGCATGGATCCATCACTCTATGGATCAAGATAAAAAAAAAAAACCCTCAAAGCCATACCTTGCAGAAGGGATGCTTGGATGCATGTATTAAGGATGACTAAAACTCTGTATTATGCCATTGATAGGTAATTTTTATTGAACAGCTGAAATGGAGCCATCATTGTGCAAAAAAGTCAGGCTACAGCAGCAGAAGTCCTACGGGAGAAAGTAATGGAACACTTGACAATATTTAATACTCAGGCAGTCTTGATATAAAGCCCAACATTTATCTGCATGAAACACAAGACATTTAATACTGTATAGAGCTGAGGTCAAACCACTCGGGGGGGTCTGTGACACAAACATGACTTACATCCTTTGCACACAGCATCTGCAGTGTTGTGTAAATCCACCACCAGAACATCGATACAGATAGACTCAAACTCCTGAATTATTGACAGAACGACGTTGCACGACAGTTACAGACTCTGAGCGCAAAATGCAATACGCAGAGAAGGAGCTCGATTCGGTCGGACACGGCAGCCATGCGCATTGAAACCATACTTGCACATTAGATGCACTGTGAGAAAGGGACTTAGGCTTGTTCAGATTCTTTGCAGCCCTGACAATACAAGATTACTGGGTCAGAAAACGAAACAACCAAATGTACTGGCATTTCTGCATTAGAGTGCTGTTGAATGATCTGTTGAGTGGCCATGCATTACCTAAAATATATACAGGAATACTTTGATGAAGAAGCGAAGCGCTGAACATGGTGTTTCTGCCAGTGTGCGATTTTCCTTTCATTCCTTCCGCTGGATTTTTCATGGTTCTTTCAGGCAACGTTAAGCTTTCCTTTCCGCGTATCGGAGTGAAAAGGCCTGTCATGTTTCCGCCTTCATTCTGGGTGCATGAACTGTCTTTACCACCTTACTGTT
This sequence comes from Megalops atlanticus, assembly GCA_019176425.1. Classification (NCBI taxonomy): domain Eukaryota; kingdom Metazoa; phylum Chordata; class Actinopteri; order Elopiformes; family Megalopidae; genus Megalops; species Megalops atlanticus. The sequence goes on from CM032880.1 coordinate 25,123,218, forward strand.
GCATTTTACTTCCAAGTCTGTGCTTTCAGAGAGGTTGTCTTTGGACTCATTCTTTTTCTGAAAAAAAGGAGAAAACTGAATGAGGGTCACACCATAGAAAAGATCTGATCCACATGAGTATTCTAAAACAAAATGACTTTCTCTGATGGACAGATCTGTGTTCATATATGTTTGAGCATTTATTTTTTTTCCCTGTGTGGCCTACAAGACTACTGAAGGCAAATCTGCAAATCATATACTTTATTGATCCCTAATGGGGAAATTCATCCTCTGCATTTGACCCATCCTACACACACAGTGAGCTGTGAGCACACACACACACACCAGCAGTGAGCACACACACACCAGGAGCCAGGAGCAGTGGGCAGCCACAGTGCAGCGCCCAGGGACCACCTCCAGTTCTTTTTGCCAGTGCCTTGGTCAGGGGCACTGACAGGAGTATTGACCCTTACATGCATGTCTTTGCATGCATATCCTGCATTGTACACGAAAGAAAACATGTGGGTGGCTTATCTCATTCAATCATTTATGTCTTTTTTGCCAGGACTCCCGTACAATGGAATTTCTTGAAAGACTGTCTCAACAGACTGGAAATGTGTGTACTTTAGTGACGTGAGGTCACTGGAATGGGTGTACTCATTTTCTCATTTCTCTGTCCCTTGTCTGTCTGACACTTTCATTGACTATCTTGTTACTGTCGTTAAATGTATAAGAGCTAGTATAGTGGTATACCTGTTTTTGAGAGGTACATTTGCCAAAGTAGGGATTTATGAAACATCAAATATGGATGTTAAATTGAGGGGTGAACGATGAATGATTACAAATTTATACAGGAATATAAAAGTTACATATGACATACATATGACTTTCACCTACCTGAATGAGCAGCTATGCACATAATAAAGTATATATTCTGATAGCAATAGGGGTTATAGCGTTGTTTGCATTATAGGATAGAAACACACCAGGAAATTTTCAGCCACGGTAGTGACTTGAGTTCAGACACCTTAGTGAGTAATCTACCCATAATGCACAGCTGCCACATGGGTGTGGTGTAACAGGTGTGGCAGGCAGAGACCTCTGGGGCTCACCTGCTGAGAGGGAGGGGCACTAGAACCATGGGCATCACCTGTGCGAGTCACAGGCAAAGGGGGCACAAGATCTGTCCGGGAGCTTGTGGTGGGGAAAAAAAGAAATGACATCAGGGTGAAGGGCTATCTCAGTCCATAGAACAACCGTACTGTACACTCAAGAGCATCAGTTACTGTATGGATTGCCACATTCTAAATGCAATGTGCTTTGTCTATAAGTATTAGATGTTTCACTTTTTCCCTAGCTGCACAAGCTTTTTCCAGCAACCCCAAAACTCACACCATAAGAAACAACAACAACCACAAAACAGTTTGACTTGATTTGCTTTAAATTTAAGCCTGAATCTCTCCTTTCCTCACAGATCAGTTCACAGTACATGCTGGGTCTCGTGCCATTTGTGAACAGTCGTCCTGTTTCAACCTTAAGTCCTGAAACCTATTTTTCCTCGGTGCAGCAGGACTTACTTGACCTCGGAGAGCACGGACCGCTCTCCGTCGGAGCACTGGGACCTCCTGTACTGCCGGAAGCTCCTGGGCGAGTGTGAGTGCCGTATTCGGATCGGGTCACCTTGAGTTCTGAAGCACAGCAATCAGCATGCCAGATGTAAGACCATATGCTCTTCAGAGCAGCTCACGATTAGGCTATCCTGCTTGGTTTACTAAAGTCAGCACACTCTCACCCCCGTCCATTTAATATTGCCTTCAAACCTCAGTGATGGAATAAGTGGAGGTCACTCCTATGGAAAATTAATGCATTTACATGTAGCACAGTCGCAGAGGGGAGGATTTTTAAAAAGTGTGATTCTGAATAATTCATGCGATGCGATGAATAACTTTGTCTTGCTCTGCATTTAAAAAAGGGGGAGGGGACTGACCCAGTTTGGATGTGATGATCATTTTTCGCCGTTGTCATTTCGGACAAGAATATGCACATGCATTATCTATTATTGCAGTTTACATTATAACAAATAGTGCATATTCGATCCAAGTCCAAATTCATCATGCACATATAATCTGGGACTTTGGGTTAGCTACTCCTTTTTATTTAATTAAACATAAAAAACCTGCTTTGGGTATATCCAAAAAGAGCAGCTGAAGGTCAGAGCTTGTTGTGACTCTGTATTAGCTGCTGGCACTGAATTTGGTCTTAACTCCACTGTATACATGAGCTGCCATTTCATTTAAATTGCAAAGGAGGGAAGCAGAGAGGGGAAGATTGCACTCACTCCACTTTCTTATAGGGGATCTCCTTCAGCTGTTCCTCAGTAAGGCCAGAGGGATCCACCAGCTCTTTCCTGGAAGAGAAACAGGCCATTTGTTTATACGCATGTTTAAAGCACTGCAACAGAGGGATTAGGACCCTGCCACTCTGCAGAGATGGCAGCTTTAAACAAGAGGATCAACGGGTATGAAACTTACTGAATATGCTTCCACAGTTGTTCTTTCGCCTGGACATCTGGACTTCTCCTGTAAGGAATAAATGCACAGAATATAAGAGCAAAAAGAGAAATCACTTGCCTCTTTGTTCTGTTTGGTTTAATACTTAAAAGGGCAGTGGGGAAGGGTTCATCATATTGCATTTCTGTGCTTGATATATGATTGGGTCCAGAGCGTACTTCAGATCTCTTGCTCAAGGAAGAACTGGCAGGTGTATTGGAAGTATGACACACAATAAAGAACATAAGGGTGTCATTTTGGGGAAAAGTATGAGCTTCAGGCCTAAATGATCCCATGTTGCACCTACTCAGTATGACTGGAGTATTTCAGGACACTGTACAGTAAGTGGTCGTGCATTTCAGGACCATTAGAGTCACATATACATATAAACAGACATATACAGTAAACATAAAAGGTTTCACTGCACTACCCCCTGAATGCCACATGGGGGAGATGGAGATACCTTCATTCTGCAGTCTGAGAGTCACTTGCCTTACTAAACCTATTCCACTGACAGCACAAGCTACCTCCTCTTCATTGACCAAATGGACAAATCAACCCCTGAGCTACAGAATTAAACTGCATAGAGTGCTAAGACACACAGACACACAGACACATATTAGTACAAACTAATATAAATTCTTGAAAAGAAGCTGTGAAGGGAGGCTCTGTTGGAAATTAGTTAAGAGGTCAATTTCAAACAGAAGAGAGGAAATATTTGTTCACTCAGAGTTTAATTTAGTGGAACAATTTACCAGCATTCAGAGTGGAAGCTTGGGATGAAGAGCCTGTTCTCATTAAATGCCTTATATTCTCATTGGTTTCTGTTTTTAATTTAGTTCAACAGTAACAATAAAAACTAAGCTTCAAAGCATTACAAAAAACACTAATGACCCAAGTTACAAACAGGGTTAATAACCGATTTCTGTTACATTAATGAAATTGATGGTTATGCTGTGGAATTGCTGTAAGATTAACACACTGATTTGCTAAACATGAATATAGACACTGATGGGACACAAATGAAGATGCTCCTTTTAGCCCATTGGTGGAAAGTTGTGGCCAAACTCCCCATGGTTCAATGGCGCCTCACCCTAGCGATGGCTATGCCTCTTGTGTCCCTTTGATCTTGACATCTTGCTTTCAGATGTTCTTACATCCTCTTCTCTGACTGGCTAACAAGATGAGTTTAAATCAGATCAGACTAGGATGATGGGCATGAAACCTTACTGTTTAAAGTTTATTTCCCTGTGATGGAAATGAATTTTGAGTGACTCAGTTTCGTACTCTTGTGAGATACAGGGGCTGTTTCGAGTCTATGCAGCTAATGAGGTGTAAATCCAAAGAGCTTTGAAACTGACAGATTGGTAGACTGATGGCTACATGCTGCCTTTGTTACTGTCTTGTATTTTGTGTGTAGCGTTTTGGTGGCATCCGTATAAACTGATGGCTTTTGCCTTCAGTGTAATTAAACAAAGGACATTGTTGGATCTCTTTTTAATACAACAATTAATTTTGAGTTTATAGTGCTCATATAGTGTAGAAAAGTAAGGCAGTGTGTACACTTTTGTCAAAAGAGAGGTTTCATGGACTCACTATTTTAACTCCAAGTTAACAAGAAATGCAAATACCAAGATTAAATAACAATGGCACACACTGCAGTCACATCTGCACAGACACATGAAACAGAATATTGTAGGATGTTTTTTAAAAATGCAATTGGCAGTTGAAGCCAGCTGTGTTTACCTTCCATACAAGCTTGTTCTACGGTTAAACCCTTTCAGCTATGCCAATTAAAGACCTTTGTGTTTGTGCAATGTGTTTTCAATGTACAAACTTTCATTATAGAGCTAAAACGCCACAGCTGTAATTAAAATAGGCAGCCTTAAAGAACTGAGGTTTTTATGCATTATGTAAGGGGAACAGATGAAAGTATCTTTAGTAATACCCTTTCAATTTCACATAATGGCCTCTGATATGCTGTGTGCATCCCCACTTTGAGTGATAAAAGCCCTTTTCTGCTGCAGTCAGAGTGGGAGAAACACAGAGTTAAGTGAAGTCAACTGTAAGGCTTATAATGCCCTCCCCAGTTTCATTTTATCAGCTGGTTCAAAGCACTGTCAATAAAAGCTCGGCAGAGCCATAGGAAGACTACCACTCAAGCACAGTTAACATCAGTCTTTCATTAAAGGGTTTTAGCTATCTGTAACTATGGAAATAGTCCTGACATAATGGAACAGGCAATGATGAAATAATATTATGCACTATTCAATTGATTATGTATAATTAAAATTGATTAATTAGACTAAATGCACTTACATGTTACATCCATTTCTTGTCAATTAAAGAAAAAAACAGTCACACATCTAATATCACCCACTCTAAAACAAAAGGTGGATAATGGAATTCTCCTGAAATACATCTAGGTCTACATTTAACTACAACTAACTAGCTGACAAACACATACACATAAACAAATACACACACACACACACACACACATCTTCTCCTGGGTTCATGACTATTAACCAGTATGCTGATGAAACTAATTAATCCAGCAATCAGTATTTGCCGGGAACTGAGTGGGAAATGTGAAGTGTCTCAGCGGCTGGTCGGGGCTGTGTGTTGGGACGACGCTGAGTGTGTTGCCCTGGGGAGTGGTGTATGTGTAGTATGATGAGCTTACGATCGGGAGCGATGTCTGGAGCGCCGGTAGTTGGGGTCGTTCTGTGACCTCTCCTTCTGCCGGCGGAGCACGGCCTCCCACTGGGGGGCAGAGTCCACCATCTCATTCTCCTGCCGAGACCTGCCACACACACACACACAGGCACACACACGCACATGCACAATGTTACAGTGTACGCTCTGCTACAAATTTCACCAAAACCGCAAGAAGACATACACCAGATCTCCCGCTGAGCTACAGATGATAGCTGCGCATACCAGTGCTATCTTTATGTGTACACACTCAATCCAACAGACACTTACAGGACCGATTTCACTGTGAAGTACATGCAAACAACTCTTACAGGTCTTCAACTAAACAAACAGGGGTGCTCTCCCTGTACATATGTACTTACACACACTCACACCAATATAATCATCTGACATGAACAGTACATTTGAGATTTTAGAGATACCAGTGCAGAGATACCGTCAATACAGCACCAACTAAAGAGCTACATACTAGTACACTACTCTGTCTTTGTTGCCACAGATTATCACTGTATAGATTATGTTACCATTTCAGTCAAATATCCAATATTCATACACACTCAATTACTTTTACACATCATTTCCCCTTTTCAGCAAATTGCATGTTCAATCCAAAATTATCAATGTTAGGAAATATAGACATCAAAAATATTTTTTCTCATGGCCAGAATCACTAAAAGTATGCATTTATTATAAGTCAAATTCACTTCCACCAAAGTGTATTCTAGATCAGCCGAAACCAGGTTAAAATGACTGACGTTTCCCACAGAGACTCCACTGAGGAGCAAATGTGGTTACTATGTTCAGTAGCACTGTGCAGAAGTACTGTGAAGTCTCTGATTTCCCCTGGGGCTCTCATGTAATTACTTAAACAGCCATACCAGTGGTCAGCCAGCAGGAGTGAGTCCTGGCGATTTATAAATCCAGAGGATTTATGGGAATCTCGGCTCTAAACCTCTTCTCATCATCCACATGTGCATAGTTCTTATAGTTTTTACAAAAATGGAGAGTGACAAGAGTAATATATCAGAGGTCATTATCAATATGTGTTGATATTGGATATTTTGTGAAAACAATTACATAATCCCTTGAGGGACACACACTTTGACACATATCACTGGTTGTCTACTACAGACACACAAATGCAACTTCTACTGGGGTGGATTGCTGCACAAACACAATTCTGAGCAAGTATACCATTTCTCTGCCATTTTCTTTCTCTTTTCCCTGCCACAGAATGGAATAAGGAAATTGAAAGATTTGACGGCAGTAGCAGAACAACTCAGACATCTCTCAAAATGTCAACAGTTACCAGCAAAGTCCCATATGGTTGTAAAATGTGTGGGCAAGAAGTCAAAATTTGACAGCAAATAGTGTACTGTTGGTTGTGTCCGCATGGTTTGTCTTATTCTCTGTATGTGGTTTGACCATTGTTAACCTTAAATTGTTACACAAGACTATCCAGCCATGAATGACAGACTTAAATAATTGAATGGTCGAGAGGCCTACCTGTTTCTTTTCTTCCGGTGATCCCTGCTGGAATTCTCGGATTCGCTGCCACTGCTGGTGTTGCCACGGGAACGTGACCTGGGGAGAAATACAGAAAGAGAGAGAGACAGAGAGAAAGAGAGTTAATACCTCAGTTATCAGTTAATACCTGCTATAGGGGTGACATATTTTCTTCTGGTGACAACAGATAATGATCGTTCTTAAGTATCTGTTGTATTTTATATGGTGAAACAATTCCAAACCTCGATTAGCCCTAATGTTGGTACTGTCGTTTTCCACATGGATTAGAAATTTACATTAAGTGTGACTGTGAGGTTCCAATGTTTTATTTAGAGAAAATGGGTTTGGACAAATCTTTAATCAGCAATAATTTAAATGTTCTGTAGTTTTCATTTTCCCCCTTTTATTCACCCAACTTGCCGTTTGTACTACTTAGGCTTATCTCACTGCGACAACCTCTTCACCTGTGGGAGCGCAAGTGAGGCTAATACACCCTCCGATAGACCCGCACGCCAGGGAGTCTGTTTTTCACACTACAGTCCCACAGTGCACTAGAGTGAAGTGGGCACTAACTGGAGGATGGGCCCTGCTCCACTGATATCAGCCAAGCAACTCACAGGCCCCTGAAGAATCACAGGGTATTCAAAGCAGTGTGACAAGGGAACCTTGGCCAATCAACCCATCCCTATCCCCAGCAAAACGAAGCCAATTTGTTCTCGGCCCGGGCTCCCGGCCATTGTCAGCAGATGACACGGGTGGTTTCAAACCTTGGCCATAGGGCTCAGCCTGCACTCAGAATGAGTGCGTTGCTGAATAATTTTAATATTTCAATATGAATACAAATTGGAGTATAGTGTTTGTCTTTCAGATGCAAATTGTGAATCGGTCATTTCAATTTCACACAATCTCTCTCTCACACACACACACACACACACACACAATTTTTGTAATAATGCACCATGCTCAATAAAGAGCATTAGTCATTATAAATATTTTGTTCCTGTCATAGTAGTTATGATGGTTTATGAACTGTTTATTACAAAGGTGAAAAATAATTCAACATCTTAGAACGGACAGCCATGCTGAACTGAAACAGAGATGTGGTGATAGTAGAGCAGTGGTAAATGGTCTTTACCTTCTCCGCTGCTGTTTGGACTCCGGATCCTCGCTGCTCTGGCCTTTCCTGAGACACAACAGCAGAGTTTGGATATATTCAGACCTTAAGTGGGAGACTGATTCAGCGCTTTTTGATACATGAGTACTTATTCATGTATTCACGGGCTTGCTTTCATCCTACCGAGACTCGGTGGTATCTAATAGAATTTCTCACTTCAGCCAGAGGCACGAGGCAAGACAATATTCATAATGAAGTTCCCATTCTCTGCCGCTAGCCATTCAAATGAAAGAAAAAGGTTTCAAAATGCATTTCCAATTAATTTCCTATATGATTTAAGGGCTCTAAATTACATTCTTTGGGGCATCTCAGCAGTGGCAATGCTTTCGTGAAACCTTCACACTATAAACATTTGTACACAAATTTACATGTTGGAAATCAGAAAGCTGTGCTTCAAATTGACTTGATTGGGCTAAATATTTGCAGAAAACATATTTCTCTTTTATTTTTCTCTACAAAAAGAACAGCATGTATGACAAGAGTATCAATCTATTAAAATTCTGTTTAATTTTTACAGGATGACATTAAACTGATTTCAAGCAGCAGATTAAGATTTGCTGTATGTATTGCTATGGAGTCACACATTAAATAATTTAGGTTTGACATAAAATATGAAATGCTATAAATCAATTAGTCTCATATATTCTTCATTTTGTTCATATAATAACATTTGGTGTCTTCAATTATCAGCCCAATAATAATCATATAATAATATATAATAAACTAATTTCTTGCTTATTCCAGCTACAAGAGGTGTATACACCAACTGCTGTGTTCTTTCCACATACCACCACTAGAGGGAGAAATGCTCCTGTTACAACCTGACTAGGCAGTTCTCCTTCTATCCAATAGAGAATGAATGATCCCAAAGGGCCTCTCTGAACTTCATGAATTTTCATGGAAATTTCAGCTGACAGTACATATAAGCAATGAATTATTTTGTATTACCATGCCAGTATCAGTGTGAAGGAAAATTTGTCCCAAAAAGTCAAAAGAAATGTTAAATGAGGCACAGGAATGGCAGAAAAGGAATGCAAAAAGTGAAGAAGAGATGTGGAGCAGGAAAAGCCCATGCCTCCAGTGAGCAGATGACAGATCGCCTGTCATCTTGTGACAGAACCAGGAGAACGAATGGAAAAAACGAGGAACTGTGAAATTTCACAGTGAAATGTGAAATTAAAACAGAATGTAATCAAAGATAAATGCATTTTTTATTTTCCTTCTTTACCTTTTTTATATTTTACATTCCTTTTCCTCTTTGGCCAGTCTTGTTCCTTGTCAAACATTCCTTTTGGATTTTAGCACAAAGTGCTCTCCATACTACAGGACGGAATGTAAAACACTAATGATGTAAGTTTAAGTAGTGTCTTCCTTCGCAGCAGTTTTAGGTAAAATTTCCTCAAGTAACACGCTAGGTTATTACAACTGTAAATATTCCTGTAAAAATGTTGTCTGTACTTCATTGTAACATTACACATAGATAATAGTACCATTCAACAATATGTTTCTCTATCAGGTTTTGAGCATCCAAGCTTTGAAAGCTTATATTCAAACAGTAATACCTGTGAAATTAGATGCAATTGTATTTCAATATCTTTAAGAATGGTGTGGGAGTAAAAGACAACATATACTCCTCTTACAGTGATATGCTAAATATTGAGAAAACCTGGTGAGAGAGCTGGTCAGTACCTGGAGATTGTGATCTAGGGAAAAGTGTGGGGTGAGTGTGGTTAACACTTAATGTATTGTAATGTAATGTAATGTAACCAGGCCAGGTTTACCTTCTGTCCCCTCCGTGGTGCTCTTGAGTGAGGGGCACCTGATACCATGTACAGGTGGGTGTATCAGTTCCCCACATGGAAGCACCAGTAAATGAGTGAGGTCAGAGGGAAGGGGGGAAGGGTGGGGCAGAGGTGCACACAGTACCTGCGCCTGGCTGGCTGAGCCGTCTCATTCTCACTGCCCCCTGACGGGGTCCGCCTCCTCGCAGCGGGGAATTTGGGAGACTTGTTTCGCTCGTTGGCTGAGTTGTACAGACCGCTGAAAAACAAAAAAAGAGGAATTTAAACTTGTACATTCTAGTAAAATTCAACTGTATTTTTCTTATTTTGAAAATAAAGTGATAATTCGATATTCCAAACAGTGTTTTTTACAAAGATACTTCTAGCACTTCACATGAAACATCAAGGATGAGGTACATCCTGTCTCTCGACTGAGAACAGGAAGACAGGAAGGCACTCCTTGTTGACAAAATGTGCTAGCTGATGGTCACTATGGGGCCTGTCTACAATTCAGCTCTACCTGAAGGAAAACATCCAAGACTATAGTAACATGCCAGTAGCTATGAAGAACGGAAGAACACTAGTGTTTGAATATTATGGACAAATAGTTTACTCTAATAATTAATATTGAACTTAAAGCAACTAATACATTACATTAAATGATAACACTACATTAAATCATCATTTTACAACTTTTAAAATCTGCTGTAATCCCATCAATAAAGATTTAATATTCTTCAGGGACCATCTTGATTCAATCTACACCTTTTGAAATGGTGCCACACGAGCCAAAGAGAATGAGATGGAAGCAGGTTCAGAGGTTACAATTCAGGTTTGAAGTCTCATGAAACTTCTTAAATACTTAAAAAAGTGTGACCTCACGTTTCTGACAAAGCACTGCAGGTCACAGGCATATAGCTGAGTGCTTTGTGGCAGGATTCAATTTGGCCCTTAATGGCACATAGCTTTGCAGGCCTCTCAAATGACTCATCTAGCCATTTCATTGTTCGCTCTAGGACTTTCCACAATTTCCGCAGGGAGTGCTAAAGGCTTGGACTTGGTAACACAGGAAATACAAATAAAAATGTGAAAATCGTGACAGCACATTACAATGAGATCCCTGAAGCAAAATCAATATGCATTAGAGGTGATATTCAGCCCAGCACACTGAAATGCAAAATGGTGCACTCAATTACTCTCTGGATAATGCTTTCTTGTAATTGGACAGGCCCTGATGCTTCACAATGATATTGCTATGAACAGGTTTGGCAGCAGGGTATATTTATGTCAATATCGGCTGTTGTGGCATTACGAACTTGAATACAGTGAAAACAAAAATGGTTTCTAATTGGGTTGCAACATAACATTTAGCTCAAAATTTAGCTCTGAATGTATTATTTGTCTTCACATATTTGATGCTCCTAGTGCACTGTGGCATCTGTACTGTGGAAAACGTTTAATTCTTTGTCTCATCCATGCCTTGCCACACCCCCCCCTCCCCCACCCCCACCCCCAATAGGCTCTGTGTGGTTGTAGAGGGGCACACTGAGAGACATACAGTATACAAAGAAAGGTGATGTGCCAAACTCAGGAGAGCCTTTGGGCTCCACGGCCTGCAGTTTTGTTTCTTTCACATAGCCAATTCCAGACGCAGTGTCTCCAGGTTTGCTCAGCCCCTCTGCCTCCGACATGTGCCTGTGTTCAATTTTTAATGTGGAGGTCACTTCTGAAATTGAAAAGAGGCCTGCTCCCAAACCGGGATACCTTGTCTACTGTCAGTCACGGTAGCCCCGTCATTTCTCACTGCCCCACACTTTCGCTCAGTAAATTATTCTGAGAGAATATTAAATATGTCTGCATTAGAGGACCATGCCACATCTCAGCATGGTCAGAAAAAATCTTGGTGTAGAGCACGATCTTACTAAAATGTCTGTCATTCCTCTATGATTCAATACAATTTACACTGGTTTGTGTCGACCGAAGGCCACTGAAGGCATTCAGAACATTTTGAAAAAGAGATGAAGCTAAACTGTACACACAAGCAAGGCAGGATCCTTAGGTGCCACTCTGCAGAACAATGGGACTGACTGTCATTAGGCTTTTCCATACCTGCATCTGCAGCAATGTTTTTGAAATATTGAATCAATGTGGGATTACACACTGCCAATAAGATTGCACATCCTGCATTTGTAGTAATGAACAGATATTGATATTTGCACAATAAATAACAGACATGTGCATAATGAATGTACCATAGAAGATTATGATTTGAGAATTCCTCCCTCCTCGTAATGGGCTATTGACAGGGGCTAAATTGGGTTTAGTGGGTGAGATGGCAAATATCTAAATAGAAAAATATACATCTGAACACAAGCATAAGCTGCTAAGGTGCTATTAGATGCTAAGGTTAAGTTATAGGTATTTTAGGGCACCACAAAAATGGAAATTTAAAACCAGAAAGTATGCAAAGCTACTGAGATAGCATCATTTAAATAACTATCTACTTCATTTCAAGACCCTTGCCAACAATGGGAAATATTAACGAGCAGAGTACCAATGGGCAATACCAATGAGCAGGTGTCAGCCAGCTATGTAGCCAAGAAAAAGCCTTTATTCACTCATTAGCAAGAAGGCAGAAATAAACTCCATATTGCCCCTGAGTAAATGGAAGAGCAACACTGGCAATAACATGTAAACATATTTTACAATGCAGAATGGATCAATTTCTTAGGCTGTAGTTAAGCATTCACTGACTTGGATCACAGTCAGACAATCTGTCCCCAATTAAACGTCTTCTGCTAACTGCATGCAGTTCACTACATGTGGAAGACAAAATTATACGTTCCTGTTCAAGACTTTCTTTTGTTTGTTTCTTGTTTGAATGGTTGCAGCATTCAAATCAAATGCTAAAATTACTGGACTGTGAATGTAAACAAAGAACCTCTCTAATTCTTCATCTGATTTTTTTAACAAATCATCGTGAGACAAGTGCTGAAATGAGAGGGTTGGCTGACTCCCTGTGGGTTGTATTTGATTGGGCTAGCCAGTGAGGGTCTGATTTTGAAGAGCAGCCAAAGATTAAAGAGCTCTGTGTCTCATTGTTAGTATGAAAAGTTGGGCGTTTCCATGCATTTTCAACAAAGGAAATCAGAATTTTGCCAAGGAGCACTGCGGAGCACTGCGTTCCACTCTGTTCTCTCCCATTAGAACCCGTGGCCATTGATTAAAAAGCAACACATTAACTGAGTAAACATGGCATGAGAAACAAGCAGAAACGCTGCCCACAAGGCACTAATGTAGCCCATTATGTTTCGCTAACAGTAATTAACATGGCTGTTAAACTACGTCAGGTTCAAACTACATCAGTGCATAATCATGGCAAAACTGGTCTACTGTAACTACAGGTATTATTCCTTCATTACCTTTCAGCAACAAACTCCTATATCTGCACATCAATATTACAATCTTCCTACAACACTCTGGGAATATTTACTATGGTAATATGATCATTACAGATTTTTTTCAAAAATTTTTTATTTTTTACAAGTCACTGTTGAGAGATTTGCCAGTCACATGACTGTGAATTTAGAATAAATTGAGGTTTTGTTTATTCATTAGTTCTACTTGCTGTGTTTAGTTTTCCATTTACATAGTAATTTTATGTTGACAAGTTAAATTGCTATAGGCCTATTTCAAATATGCAAGTATGCAATTTTACACCTCATCCAGCAAGCAGCACTGCAGGGCACTCGTGCAGAAGTGGGGCGGTCTCTAAAACAAACCTCTGTGGTGCATTTTCATCCCATGGTGCACTGGGCCTGCCACGCTGGGCCTCTGGACTGCTGTCTGCTTTGGTGGATTTGGAACTGAGGGGACTGAGACAAACAGACACACAGAAACATTAAAATACATGACAGTAACTTTTCACCTCACAATTATCTCAATGTGCTTCCATGTTTACCCACTACAAATCTGTGGTTCAGAAAGGAAAATGAACCTCATTTTCACCTAACTCAAGCATTTATTCATACACTTAGACTTTTGAACAACTACCTAGGAATTACTTCATTGCTTCTCTTGAAATAAATATGTACTTTGAAATTTATTTTGTTGACCGAATGTCTCATACCTTTTTATAGGGGAGGGTGCAATAATTTTAGTTGTTCCTTCACTCTCTCCATTGTCAGTCTTTGCATTTGATCGGTTCACATTGTTGGTTCCTGATCAAAAGGAAAACAGTTTGCAGAGAGTGAGTATGAGTACAGCTGTGATCTGGAACCTTATAAAGTCAGCACATGCACCATAAGTTAGTGTCAGTGTTAGCAGCCTGTGGAATTTTAGTTCAGTGCTTTTTGTTTTGTGCTAATAATTTTCACACGCTTCACTGTGCCCTGTAATAAATCTAACAGCTTGACTTCGGGGTGTATCAAGGAAAGAAAAAAAAGCTATTTCTGCTCAGTGATGATTGACTGTGAGTATCTGATTCAGATTCAGGTTTTTCCCCTGGTTTTCCACTTCAGGCAAAATGAGGTTTATAACACCTCTTGATTACAACCACAATCTATCATGAAATTGATTTTTTTTCTTCATCCTATAAAGATTTTAGAAGGAGTTTAAAGGAACCCAAAACAAACCTCTGAGGTAACAAAAGAATGATCATTAAGATCTGAAGACATACTGCCGCAGCCGACGTAAAGCCATATCGGTTGACAAGAGCCGGTGCAGGTGAGATCATTTACAAAGTTACATGGGCGCAGCGTTGCCTGAGGACTTGCACTTCGTGAGCCAGCTGTGAATTTATGAGGCGAGGTTCCCTACTGGAGGCTGAGGTCAAGCCGGGGGAGGGAACAGTAATTATTGACCTCAGAAAAGACACACTATTACCACAGCCAAGCAGAGGCTCAAAGACAGTGAGGGATCCGCAACTAATTCTGTTATTAGTCAGGCCGCCCTGTGGGAAATAAAAGGCATGAAATCACAGGCTACGGGGTAGCTAGGGCTGATTGGGAACAGTCTGTCTTTCTCCAGCTCATTACAGCAAGGACCCCATAATAATTATTTACAGCTAATAATCAGAGGTGAATAGCAGAAATCCAGCAACAAAAGAACGAGGCACAATGAGAACAGAGGGCTAGGGCCGAACGCCATCCTGGCTCTTAGCTTACTGAAGCCTGCAGATGAAATTACAGAGCTGAGACAGAAAGTGTTTTAATTGCTCTTCCACCATCGCTTCAGCCATGTGTTGGGCTCATTTGAAATATTAGACTACATTTCCCAGCAGGGAAGAGACAGATGCTGTGTAAACAGAAGTATGTGAATTGCTCAAGTGAAGATAATTGGGATATTTATTGAGGTCTTCCATAATTTAATGCTAAGGAGCTGGAAAGTGAATTCCACTCATGCTGGAACACACCTGGGCTGCTTCACACTTGGGTAATTAAATACATGACTACTCTTTCCTCTATCGTGAAACTTAAAACTAGTCAAAATGTCTCAATCCTGTCTTCATTTGTAATTATGGCAGGTCCACTCGACACGCTGTCAAATAAAAACCCCAGTGGTAGCTCAATTTAATTCTAAGGAAACATTCCATATCCTTACAATTTAGACAAAGTTACTCTTACAAAAGGACAATGAGTAGGCATCCTGCCTAGAACTGTTCCAGTATCAACACAAGAGGGCGTGTGCAAAATACATTAAACGTGGCCAGATTCCACAACTGTTGACTGAGAACATTGACTTGCATTGTTCTGTTTATTTCTTTCTCTAATATGCAGTCATTTAGCAGACATACTTTCTCAGAGGAATGTACAAGGTAAAAGTACAAAACTGAAAAGATAAAACTGATTCCAGCTCACCTGATGGTTGTGGGACCCTCTTTGGATATGTCTTGCTGCGGGTCCTGAGAACCTGAAGGTCAGGCCGTGGGAGCTGAACAGACTGGTCTCTCCCCATCTGCATGGCGGTTTTTCCACTGGACAAAACAGAGACCAAGAGATGAGACCAAGGCTCTCAGTGCCTTCAATCTGTCAACACCTCCTATGTCACTGATGCGGAGACACACTGGTAAACGTGCATATACGGCATCTTGATTTAAAAGGCACACTTGGTTCTACTCAGAAAAAAACCACTATGATTATTAAGTCCGTGCAGAAGAGGAAGAACTTGTATCATCTGAGAGCATACTTACCAAACCGGCACCGAAATTCACCTACATTCAAACCACAGATGATAACATAACCTACAAGTGTACATGGTGTTAGCCACTAACAGCAACAACTGAACACTGGAAGTGAAGCTGCAAAGTCCCTCAATACAGAAAGCAGAGCTCCAATGAAAACAGTCACAAGATAATAATGAAATATGATGACATATTATGAGAAATGTAAATTATTTAATAATTCCCTCTCCTCTGGAGACAGCAACCTCCTATTTGGGTCTTGAGTTAAAAAAGGAGAAACACTACATTATTAATGAATTTGCTCATTTTAAGATGTGGCATGAGACACAAAGTGATAGGAAAATATCTTTGAAAACATGCTCCTCTCAGAATGCACTGTCCTATTCAGCCTTAAAGTGTTCCAAGCCTTTCAGCTTTCTCATGGTGACGTGTATGGGGGAAGCAATTAAAACGTGGAGGAAAAATTAACCGCCGTGTTTGAGAATATTTATCACAGCTATGAGTACAGATCAACACACATCCTGATGGGATGGATTAAGGCTGAAGTGCTTAATACTACTGGATGTACTAGATATACTTTCCATTTGAATTGTTAAATATTCGTGTGTGGTAAAGAACATAAAGTAGGATTAACAGATTGATGGATGTTCCACACAATCATCAGCGGTTTTAAAATACTGTACCAAGTTGATACTAATGTATATACAACCGTTCATGGTCACATCTGCACATACTGGAGATTAGTAGAGTGTGGCGCTGTGTCACATCCCCATTTATCACTGAAACTACTTGGTGTGATGATGAAATGAAACAAAAATGCAGACTGTAATGATGACTTATGGCCGCATATTAACTATACATATTAAATATTTTATGCCTCATGGTGCTTTCATATATACCTTGTGGGATACTCCCCTCTGTGTACGGCTTGGTATTGTGATTGCTGACACATGATCACACAAAGGAAGTCCCGGAGAGGGCTCCAGAGGAGACTTGCATTTTGACACAGAGGTACTCCTAACAAATTAACTGTGATCCTGGTGTTGCTGTTGTGATACAGTGTTTTTTCAATATGTTCTTTGCAATAAAGGTAACTAGTTACTGGGTATAGAAGGTGGATATGGTGAAATATGTTTATTTTAGCAGTGTAAATAAAAAAAATTGGCTACCTTTTCCCCTGTCTTTTTTACTTTTTTACAAGGTCAGCATTTTTTTAGGAAAAAATGATGTAATGATGATCATCAGCTTAGAACCTGGTGTTTATTTGTGTCTTGACGTGTACAATTCTAGCATAGGATTTGAAAATATTCAATATTAATCGTGCAAACTGGAAAAAAATTACGGAAAACATTATATGCTTTGTATTTTTACATGTAGTATTGTGATGTATTTTGGATACTGTGACTGATGTATCATGGCTTCCGTTGCCTAGTCAGATTGCACAAGCTAACTTGTGGCAGGGCTTGAATGGTGTTATGCTTACTCTCAATGGTCTGGGAATGTTGTTAGCCTGGTCTGACACTTGCTCATTTAACTTGAATGAATACACTTATGTTCTGCTTGAAGTCGCTCTGGATAAGAGCGACTGCTAAATGCATTTAATGTAATGTAATTTTTCTGGCCATACTGAGGATATTCCAAGCGCTAAACTGGCAGATTTACCATGTGTGCACCTACAATACATCATTCCTGATAAAAATCATACAGTAACAGTGACAAATAAAGTATATTGCTGCACATTTTTCTTTCACATTCTCCTTTAGTAGTAATTACACAAGGCGGGTATGTTTTATCATGAATGGGTGAGTTGCTCCTACAAATGACTTTTACAGACATATTTCTTCCATTTGTGGAAAAGGGTATCTTTGTTCTGTTAAGCAATTGTTGTTGGAAATATGAAACACTTTGCATGCCTTTCTGTCATTGGAACAACTGCTTACTCACCTGTAGCGATGTTTTGATCCAAGGGAACCAAATTTCGTCAGTTTTCTTGTCAGTGAGTTGGAATCATTTTCTGGCATTCTGGAGGACAAAACATTTGAGTGGTATAAATGGTATTTCACCAGATTTCAACAGTAATAAAAATTGCAATAAATAAGGTAAACATTTTCAGTTGTTCCAGAACTGAAACTGTAATGGTACTGGGTAACAGAGACAGAGGTAAGTTGTGTGTTTAAATCCTACATTACATTGTTTTCTTGCATTGCTTACAAATATGCATTTGAATATGCAAGCTGGATATTTACAGCTGCAATTCAGGAGAAACTAAAGGGTACAACAGCAGGCAACTCTCTAATCATAAACCCAGGTCCTTAACAAGTATGGCATACCCCCTCACCAGAGCTGCAGCATGGGTTGAAAAGACAGATGGAAAAATGTATAATTTTACTCAGAGGCAACAAAGTGCCCAATGATGCAGGTTTGAATGCTTACCTTGCGCTCAAATGAATGGGTTAGGCTACAGCTATAGTCAGTACCCTTTAAATAGCCATCTAACAAACTAGTGAAATAACCCTCAGCACATCATGTTATAAGGTAGGTTGACATCTCAAGAAGCTCTCAAGAGCCAGCTCCCTTGTTCTATCATGTACTTTGAAAAGCTGAGAGCATAAAAACACCCGTAAGAGCTTTTGGCCCTCATTAAAATTCAAGTTTGAAAGTACAGCTCTGGAAAAGAGTGAGCGCATTAATGTAAAGGAGAATTTCAAAAGGCAGCACATAATAAAAAAAAGCCTTCACCCAAAAGCATGTTTTATTAATACTTTTAATACGATTGCAGCATTCGGCCGGGGTTTTTCTTACAAAGCTCAGCTAATGTGAATGGATCACATTGTTCAAGAGCTTTATACCGATGGAGATACATGAAAGAGAGGGCGTGTTCCGCATGGCAGCGGCCACTGTGTTGAATGCGGCGGGAAACAACCACCTCCTTTGTCCGGTTACCGGCGGCGTCCACGAGGGCCGGTTTTGACCTGAGTGACTCATTAAGTCAGTTAAGCAGTTGAGCCTGTGCCACTCATTTGCATATCTGTGACTTCCAGCTCCTCGCTCACCACGCTCGTGAGGTACGTTCATTAACTCATTAGTTATCGCATCACTGCACCAGCCGAGGCGTCACCCGGCTCCCCCAATCTGGGAACCCCCCCAGAGTTGCCCCAAGACTTATCCCGCTTCGCAGCCGCGCTGGCCGCTCCACGGATTTGCACGCGGATTCCGAAAGCACCGGTTTCAGCAGTTTCGCGGTTAGACGTGGGCACGTGACCGCCGGGCTGCTTTCTGAGAGCAGGCTCCTTGAAGTGGCGAACGCGGTATGCTTTAGCAAAGCAAACATCTGCCGTTTGTTTGTGCGTGTGCAGAGCCCGGAGTTGAATTCCCACACCTGGGACTGATTAAGACTGGAGCTCCTCTCGTCTCTCCTCACCTGAAGAATGTGTGGTGCTCCACGCAGCACTTCCATAGGTGTTTACATGACGTTTTATTGGGTGCTTCAAAGAAGAAGGATGTCTCGTTACACTGCAAATAAAAAAAGGAAAGGATGAAATGGCAAATCTAACAGTTTCAGGAAACATATGTAGCCGCCAGCCCCCTCTTTAACTATAATTCTATAATTATATTTGATCACACACACACACACACACTTGATCAGATAGTTTTCAGCCATTCACCATATAGATAACCAATTAAAAACTAAAAATCATTTTAACTGGTTCTCAGAGCAAGGAGATATCCTCTATTTGAAATGATTTTATATAGAAAAAATTCATTCTCCCATGAATTTTTAATACTTCCCTCCTCGGATGACATCTGCTCTGCTGCACTATACCTCCTTTCACGCTTTAATATGCCTTATTCAGTCATTTATGATTTAGTCTTTAAGAATAATTAATAGTGAAAAAACCCCTTATTCAATATTTCAGTGATATCAGATAACGTAGAGGAGACCTACTCACTCCTAAATGAAAAATCCTTCTGCTTCACTGGACATGGTACACTTAAAGACTTCATATTAATGTTTGAATATTAACTCAAGTCCCCAAAAGCCTGGAGAGCTTGCTTTTCTTGCCTCTGGCTCATAATTAAACTCATTTAAATTCGGATGCCCCCCACCCCTCTTCTCCAGACTGTATCTTTCATTAGTGTTACAGCAGTGAGACTGTGTGAGTGTTTGTTAATGACACATCCACAGTGCAGAGAATCTCTTTGTTGCATTGACCGCATTACAACTCATGTATTAGGAAGGTCCCATAGTTCTGAGATGAAATGGGCTGCAGGTCCTTTGTGTGTTTTTGAGGGATTACAGGCCTTGCTACTTATGAGAATTACATCTGTCCAGAGCAATGTAACATGGACATTTACAGTTTAAACAATGTTTTTCATCTTAATTAATTGAGAAATGTCCATAGCAAGTTCTTAAAGCAAGGAGTATTTTTTAAGTATTCAGTATTTTTACATAGTCCTTTTCAAATAAAATAAAAATGCAATGACTCATGTAAATTATTTTAATGTCACCCTGCAAATTAGTGGTGTGGTGTTAGTGACAGTGTTATGTTCTGCCAGCATTTTTAACTAAATTCAGACATAAAATAATCATTTGACTCAAATATTTTTGAGTGTCTCAATTATAATTGGCGCTATGGTGCTGTTTCATTTGCATTTGTTTTCTTGATGTGTTGCTTCTGTAGTTCATAGAATCATAGAAAGACTTCATAGAATCTTAGACAGCATAGGCTACTGAATTCCCAGTTTTTCAGCTTTCTTTCATTTATCTGAATTTTTTTCATTAGTAGAATGGATCTTGCTTACTCCTGCATACAGGTACAACCTTTTCCTATTTCATTTTATATGCTAGATGCTTTTGTAATTAAATACACTATACTCAAATTCTAACATTTTTTCATTACTTATACATCAATGCACTCCATTGAGTACCACATTACATGTTGTGAGTGAGCATACATTGATTCTTACAAGTAGATTGCTTGATTCTAACAAGTAGAGTTTTTAAACAATGTTAGTATAATAATGATTCTGTTTGCATGTTTTTGATTGACTAGGTTGAATAAAGCCCCAATTTTACTCTTGTACAAACGGGGTGTCTCTTTGGTTTCTGTTGAAACTGATGCACTTTGGCCTGTGAAGGTTCAGTCTTGATTAACAAGCAGCAAAACCTGAACGTTTTGTCAACTTGGACTATACAATATGAAATGAATCAAGTTTTTGCAACAAAATACAATAAGCTTTTTCTTCAAATAAGAAAACATTAAATAATTTGTCTGTAATCCAATTACTTAAATATTTAAGGAAATGGTAAACAGAGCAGGGTGCAAAAGTTTTTAACAATCTAATCATTTCTTGTCTTTACAGACAATTATTAAAGGTCCATAAGTTTGTGTGACCAAAAGTGTATCATAAATAAGCTATAGTTCTCAGAATTTTAAATCGTTTAACATTTACCAGGCACCTTGCTGATTAGAACAGAATTATGACCTCACCACACAACCCACAGAGTCTCAAGAGCTTTACAATCTAACTAAAGAGAATGGTTCCTAATGTGAATCTCAGTCAAAAAAAAAAAAAAAAATTTGAGAATGACCAGGGGCACATCATTGTTAGGTTCTGCTTATGGAGAGCGATTATCATTAGACATGATATTACTGGGAGAAATGATAGAAGTATTAATATATACATATGTTTTTAGGCTAGTAACGGTGGCATGACTCAACCATTCTCAGCTGTATATCATAAAACACAACAAGAATTAAATCAAGCTATCCATACTGGTCGGTATCTCGCTTGTCTGTCTGATGCGATGTCTGTCTGGTGGTTGGAGCCAATATCAACTGAGCGAAAGTTCCATGTCAATCCAGTCCAATTTTTTTGTTGTACAGGGACTGAAAAATAACAAACAGTATTTGCCATTCTCAAGGTTCCATCATTCTTAACAAAGAACATCTATTGTTTTCATAGATGATGGCTGGCTTATGGTTTACCTGTGACAATTTTAGCCTGTAGACAGACAAAAAGGATGCCCTCATCCTACTGCAAACTGTATAGACACCACTGCTCTGTCCCTTGAAAAAGCAGCTCCAAACTATTTGTGGCACACACAAAATGCTTCAGCACAGATATAAATAATATGAGAAAGTACAAGGCTGCAAGGGTTACAATACAGCTCAGGCCATGTAGATGTCAAAGTTTAAAAACCTGGCTCCGATCCCTCTGTCCTGCACATAAAAAGACAGTAACCCTATTTGGAGGCAGGAATATGACATAAATTTTCCATATGACAACATGAACAGGTGCTTCCTTGCAACATGACCTTTTAGCTGCAATACACCATGGAAAAGTTTAACCCACCCTCAACAATGTCTACATCCTCCCCATCCTTCTGAATGCCTCAGAGGTATAGCTGATGACAGCATCCCTATGGAGAAGGCACAACAGCCCAGCCCACGGTTGCCGTCACATCCTATACACCACCCAAGTCACTAACACTGAGGCCTGCTGAGGCTTACTGTTACCCTGGCTGTCAAGCAGTCACACAATGACTCAGGGCAAAGAGACTCCACCTCTTGAAGCATTCCTGTTAGATCGATATCACTGCACACTACACAAGAGCCTCTCACATCTACATCAGAGAGTTCCAACAGGTTCGGTAAAAGCCTACGGGAAGTCTAGGAGTCCTGTGGATCACTGTTCTCTAGCTGCGCACAAGTGAATGATGGTGGCGGTGACTGTAATAATGATTATGATGATGATGATGATGGTTGTGATAATGATATTTCATAAGAGTAGCTTTCAGTGGCATCGTTTATTCTTAATTTAATTTTTATTTTTAATATTTCCTACCATTTTTGTTTTTTTGTGGGGAAAAAAACCCTGCAGCCGCCATGCAGCTGCATGGATATTTTGTATCTCATGTCGGACAGATTTATTGTACAGCATATTTAAAATAATACTGCATGGCTTATTTTCTATGTAAATGATACCTAAAACATCTCAGCTCAGGGATCAGAGAGCCAAAATAGAATTTAATTTCATTACCTGCATAAGGCATCTGGTTTACATGCCATAAATGTTATTCACTGACTGACATCACTAGTGGTTTACTAGGGGCTGTGTTGTAAGTGCTATGCTGTCACAACTAAACAAGAGGGTAAACAATAAATTATAATCACACATGCAGGCTTTCCACAAAAACAGCCAGGAGCAAGTTTCCCTTTCCACTATGACAGATTTTATTCGTGTGTGTGTACTGAGAATGCTTATGGATGAGTTCTGTGCCCTTAGGTCTGGGAAGGTAATTAACTTTTGGAAAACAGGAGGAAGAATTAGCAACATATAAATAAATGAACAGCTAAATTAAATAAATAGAATGTTTTCAACGTTTTTTCCTTTGTCTGAGCTTCTGGTTAAGAGTGTGGTTTCCACCTCTCTGTATTTCTCTTTTTAAATTTACATTTACTGTAAATTTGATTTTTGATTCGTTGTTTCATGAACCTCATAAGGTAGAACAAATGCTCTCTGTTCTCCCAAAGACCCATGCAATTTACTCTTGTACAAACTGGGAATTTGGCTGTCTCATGCACATCACTATCTTCCTCTGTTCCTCTATTTCTGTCTGTCCTGCTATGCATGCTTGCTGTGCCCACTGGAAGGTAATAACAAGACTAAAACGACTATGCTTAACATTCACGGCAATGAAAAATAGAGCATAAATTAACTGAACACAAAGATAACTTACATCTTTTCCCATGACTCGAAGCTCGAATTGAGTTTCCTTAAAATGCACTTTTGTGATCCTTGGCCTGAAATGAAGGGGGGAAAAACATAATTTAAATGTAATCAAAATGCATTTGTAGTGAGAGATCCAAAAGATTCATTCATAGCTTCATCAATGGCATCAAGTCTAAATGACAGTATAAACCATGGCAGTTTGGTTTGTAAAACAATTGCAGTCTGAAACAGATTGACAACAACATAAAAACAGAAGTTCCACTGTAGCCACAGAGAGGGTAATGTTACAGAGAAACATGTGGTAATACTCATTCCCATAACATCCCCCATTGTTCTGTTAAGAGCTCATTGTTTGACCTGCACAAATGCAAAAGTACCCACCAGAAATACTTCCCGACTTGCGTTTTGTTCTTGTAAACAACAACTCCTACAGGTGTTAATCCTAGAAAGTATTCAGAATGGTTCTCTCCCTGCAAAATACGAATAAGCCTCAATTAAGCCATCAAACCAAATGGTCTGTGACAGAGGTGTAAAATGTATGTGTGTGTGTATATATATATATTATAAGGGGCCAAACAGGAAATATATAAATATAAAGCTGAATATATAAATGTAATTCTGAATATATAAATACAATTCCTGAATATATAAATGTAACTCTAAATATATAAATGTAATTCTGAATATATAAATGTAACTCCGAATATATAAATATAATTCCTGAATATATAAATGTAACTCCTGAATATATAAATGTAACTCTGAATATATAAAAGTTATTTTATACTCAGGCATATCACAAGACAGATTGTGACATTTTAAAGGCCATTCACGAACACAATAAAACAAAAGTTTATCAAATGTTGCGCTGAGTGCCAGTGTTGTCATATCACTGCTTAAATGAGCTGCGCCCAGGGTATTGCGCAATAGCAAGTACGCAAGTATACATAGCATCTCAATCTCTGATAGGTGCGATAACTGGCATTATCAGCGCAACATTTGATAAACTTTTGTTTTATTGTGTTCGTGTATTACATTTTGTGTTTTACAAGCGTTATGATGCCCCTGCCCTAAGCCAAACAGTCGCGTGAATGGCCTTTAAAATGTCACGATCTACCAGCGGGAAAAAGCTGAGATAGAAAGATAGACAGACAGACAACCGATTGTCTTGTAATGTTAAATAACATTTCAGTACTCATCCTACCATATGAGTGAAATGACAAACACGAGTTTTGAATTCGTCTTTAACTTTATTATATGAACAAAGTAGCAGCCTATACTATGGCAAAACACAAATGTAATACAGAAACACAATAAAACAAAAGTTTATCAAATGTTGCGCTGATAATGCCAGTGTTGTCATATCACTGCTTAAATGAACTGTGCCCAGGGTATTGCACAAGTACACACAGCATCTCAATCTCTGATAGGAGTGTTCTCCGTCCTCGCGATCTTGCAAGAACGTTCTCATCAAGGAAACTTGGCAAGAACGTTCTTCTCAAGAACACAAGTACGTTCTTAGCCTTCTTGGTATTGATAAACAGCCCCTGTGAAATTGGCTCCCCTACTTGAAAGGTCCTAATACCAAGAAAATGAGGACCCCTTAATGAAGTCCAAATTGTTGCCTCATTAAAATTTAAATTATTTAACATTTTTATTTGATTATCTTTGATTGTACTGTAAAATATTACTGATGCTAATGTTAAACTTGTTTTGCTCACTCAGTAGCCTATGAAGGAAAAAAAGAGAAATTATTCAAAAAAGAAAAACAACTGTCGTGATATGCCTGAGTATAAAATAACTTTTATATATTCAGGAGTTACATTTATATATTCAGGAATTATATTTATATATTCGGACTTACATTTATATATTTAGGCTTATATTTATATATTCAGAGCTACATTTATATATTCAGAGTTATATTTATATATTCAGGAATTAAATTTATATATTCAGAGTTACATTTATATATTCAGTTTTATATTTATATATTTCCTGTTTGGCCCCTCATATATATAATATATATATGTACACACACAAAAAAACACTCTCGCCTTGTTGAATGACAGGAATCATTGCAGGGATGATAAAATAGCAACAATTTCCCATATGAAGAGCATCACTGCAGGTGAAAAGCTTTGGTTTCTGTGTTATTTTAAGTCAATGAGCCACTTTGCTGTTTTCAGATTCTGACAGATTCCCACCTGCCTGGGAAAAGTAAAGACTTACAAACACAGGGTGAAGGTCGACTCCATACATTTCCAGTGTTTTGGCAATTCCTAAATAATTCAGTTCAGCCTCAGAGGGAACCTGACCCCTGCAACAGAGGAGGTTATCTTATTAGTCAATACATTCATACCATTTCAAATCCCTGTGTTTGGCTTCACCCCAGGGCCTGACAGGGTTACATAGGAAATACACCAGAAGCTACATGCAATTACAATTTTAACAAGCAGTCATCTCATGATGCAAAAAATACACTTAACAAGCTAAACATTTCAAAGATCCATTCTCTCAGTTTCAGACATTTCCATTTGAGTCTGAAAACACTCATTCAGACTTTACATAATATGATATATATGCCATCTCTTAAGAAAATGTGCTGTAATGCAACCATAAAATGTATTTTTATAAGCATTCATACAATTTCATGCCTGTGGTGTTATTGTTGAATTGTGATGACTTCAGATTTTGCCACTTGTGCTTTCCTTATAAAATGACAGATGAATTTACAAGTTATATTTTTTAGTTTAGTCATTACAGGTTCTATAAGCGCCACTGGCTGTGATCAATTTATTAAAGACTCAGAAATGGATGACAGCAGTTATAAATCATAGTCTTTCACACGCTTACTGAACGCTGAATTGCTCAACAAAGAGTCTGCATTGTACATAACACATTGAGTTAAATTTATGGATTAAATGTTTTCTTTACTGTGAAACTGATTCCTATCTCAGTTATCTAATCTTCCTTTTCCCCTTAGAATTATAGCAATCAGACACAAGACATAAATAACCATAAAAACTGGTGAATAGAACGCTTTCCATGGAATTGTTTCTGTAGGAAGTTTTTCAGTTATCATGCATGAAGAGACAGAACACAGTTCCTACATGAGGCCTTATCTAACATGTACTCTTCTTCCATCAGACTTTCCCAGTCTCCCACAAGCACACTGCACTTCATACTGCTCAACATTGCTAAATACTGTGCATTTACACAGGAACAGTGTAACCTACATGTCTTCCAATGGCAGTATATTTAAAATGGTGCCCAAAATGCAACTTTTACAAGTCTTTCCAGCCACAAATCTTGTTCGTCTGCACAACTGTAATGTGAGAGGCAGTCTGTGATCTACTGTAAAAATAAATTGTTATTTTCAATGATACTATTCTGAGTGCTCCTAGCAGCATTATAGGAAATGCCATAGCTGTGATAAATTAAAAATAATTTAGTTTAACTGCCAAATACTGAGGATGTAATTAAATTCTCAATGTAAATCAAACCTTCACACTTTAACCTTCCTTAGTCAACAGATATAACAGCACTGCGCATTCTAGTGCACAATGATTTATGAAGGAGGAAGGGTAAGGAGAAAATTCCTCTCTCCTGAAATCTCTATTAGAGGGCAGATGGTGACGAATACACAGTTCACGTGAAATAAATCAAACTATTAAACCAACACTAAAAATTTTCTCGTGTGCAGTTCTCACTCAACTGAAACAACAGAGCACTGAAGACTCATCTAGCATTTGTTATTGTTAGATAAGTTGTCAGTAACATAATATCCAGACTGCTTTGTCCATAAAAGCTGTTTAAAGAAATCTGGAAGTAGTGTTGACCTGTCTTTACTTTCACTGAAAGACTGGTGAGGGGAGTCATTTTAAATTAAACCAATACTTTTGTGTATCTGTTGCAAAAATGCATGCAAAAAGCAAGAGGTACTTGTACAAAACTGCTGGTGTCAGTGATGACATTTCCATAAAGGTGGAGGAACAGACATGGACTGTTTGGGTAAGGAGGTCTGGGCAAGTAAATAAGGTTATTGTACTATTTCCATTTCCTTCAATAGGCTACATGCTTTCGTGACATTCACATAATAAAACAGAGAAAGTCCATGCTTTTCACAGTTTAACCATTAACTCTTTTCTATACTAGTCTTTTGTAGAGGAACCATTCCAAATTCTTTGAATTCCATTCCAGAAAATATTGAACGGGCTTAAAGCCTGAATCTGTGTACTCACTGATTACTGATTAACACATACATTCAAGTACTCAACAAGGTCTTGTTTCCAGAATCCACCCTGATTTATGATTTTCATGCATGTATTTTCTCATGAATGGGACATGCATGTCATCTACCTCATTAATTTGGCAAATCACATGTTATTTATTTCCACTTTGATATTTACTCTTTTCCATGTAAAATACTTTTCATCACATTGGAGGTTTAAAGGATCATCTTATCTGTTCATCTGCTTTTTTGGTAGCATAATAGTCCTTGCCCTGCATATACTAAACAGCAGTGTGTACACTCAAATCTGAAATTGTGTGAATGTATGACCTCAAAACACATTACACACCTCATTTTCTCTTTACTTGTAGAGAAAAATGTCATTCTCCCCTCTAGTGCTTTATGAATTTCAATCCATTTATAGAAAAGGCTGGAAATGATCACTGATGCACTCTTCAGTAACGGTATAAATATAGAACAGTGAAACGAGCGGCTAGTTATTTATGAAGGCTTCCCGAAGCTCGGGGGAACCATGAGTCCAGCAAATTGATCTCTTTAATCAGGTCTTTGACGTCCGCACTAGATTGGACGGCCAGTCTAGGAAGCAGAATATGTCTCTGAGCTGAGAAAAATGACAAGACATAGCCTGAATCTGAGCAACCGATCAAAGACATCGCAATGTGACGGAGGCCCAGGAGTAAATTAAGCCAGCTTCTTGCGTGCCTCTTACATGTACTTAAATCTCACAGGGGGGGCTTTTGTGATACTGCTTGCTTATTTAGGACATCTATCACAGGTCAGCCACTGCAAAAGCCTAGATGCTGTGAATCATCTTCTGACGGCCTTGATCACTTGGCTGCCACAGGGCTGTTTGAGGGAACGCCAAGTCATTATTTAGGCTGAGGACAATTAGGGAGTTGAAAGTCTAACTTTGAAGATCTTCACAGAGTGGACACATTCACAGAAAACCGTGAATCTCTCGTATGGATCCAGATGCTAATGTTTCATTTTCAATAATCCTGGCCGAGGGTATATTGACTCTAATTCTGCTGTTTATTATGTATCTTCTCTGAGAGTCAAAGTCAAAGTTTGATGAAACGTTCAATTATAGATGTACACACAATTGACAAAACAATTCCACTCAGCACGGGTGAGGTGACAGTGCATGTGATCAATGTTTTACAAAGTTTGAGAGCTAACATTCAATTCTCTCACAGAGAGGACTGTTTTGCAAACTCCCAGAGTCCCTTGTTTCTGTGATTGCACTCAGCACTTCAACTGCAGTATGCTGTGCAAAGGATTATTACCAGCAGCAGAAATGTGAATTCACAGACAGCATGGAAGGTTTTTTCATTTATCACATTCAAGAAATATCACAAATGTTTTCTAACTCTTTTTTTTAGCAGAAATGTTTCTAGCTAGCCATTTCCAGGTCATAGATCCACTTTGACTGTTACAGCTGGACTGACAGAGGCCATTGAGCCTCATGGCTTATGGCAGAGCGACGCCCATTTTCCTTTTGGTGTTTCTAAATCTCAGAATTAGTTAAGCCTGGGTGTATTCTGAGTTCAATTACAGATAAATTATTGCATGTTTCATATATAAAATTATGTTCTGGTTTTCCTTCAGGCCCAAATATAACATATGGTCTGTTGCGATTCAGCCTGGCCCAGGCTGTTAAGAAGGGTCATAGTGACCTGCTTAACTTAGCGTGACAAGCTGGGCTGTTTCTTATTTCAGAACTGCATTTTCACAGGACTGATTTGAGAGGAGGACAAGCCATCAATGCTTACTTATTACTTGCTCCATTTATGAAGATGAGACAGAGATTCCAGTTAAAGCTCATTTATGTATGCATTATATACATTTATATACATATACATTCTCTGTTTTAGAGTTACCCTTTATGATGTTAAAAAACAGGAGAGTAAAGCAATTCATGATTCATTAATGGTTCACAATAAATATCATCTACCTTGGAAAAAAGAAGTTGAGATGTGCCTCCCCTAATGTCATGTGACAGCTAAGAGAAGATTGCATTTTGTGTTTTGTAGATTCACTTCAGCAACAGTAGGATTATATTGATTATATTCTTGTGTTCTGTTGTATCATTTTAAAATCATACTATTCTGCTAAATTTGTATATTTTTTCCTTCAACACCACCCATTTGTGAGTCCAACAAGTAAATGAACAGTAAATACAATCCACCGCCTTCAGTCAGTCTCTAGAGTTTGATATATTTAATTTTCATACTCTGTTATGCACAAGTCTTGATGGTTGCTCCTCTAGAATAGAACTTTATTACAATTTATCTAAATACTCTGAGTGAGAAGAGGTTGTTTGGCACAAAAAATGCTATTGCTATCCACAGCCAAGATAGACAGTAGTGTCTCCACCTGGCATGTGGCCCTTAACCGGTCCCTATTCTCTTCACATGTGCCAGTACCCAGTTAAAATGTATCTTGTTGATGACTGGCATAGCTACTGTATATCTGCCAGATAAACTTTTGACCTATTTTTACGTAGTTGTTTTTTTTCCCCACAATACTGAATATGTTGCTAAATGTAATTGATTTGATACAATTATACTTCAAGTAGGTCAGATTAAATGCCAATTCCCCTCACCTCACACTTAAACTGTGTTTGTTTGCTTTTTGTCATTTCCCACACCACTTTGATTAGATTTCAGCAGGTCCCGTGACGCAAACTGGCGCCACAAGATATTCTCGATAGAGCACGGTGGAAAAAAGTTCCTCAATCTTTTGGCATGTCAGAGGGTAGGCTGTGAACAGTAGGAGGGAAATTATCTGTTCAGTACCACCCTTCCTGAGACTCAGCCCAGCGTTAGGAGAAATAAACTTCAGTCTGGGAGAAAACGTCATGTACGACTTCAGCCTCTGTGGCTAAAATGCATCTCAAAAGCTGCTTTTTTATCTAGCTCTCTAGCGCATTTGGGTGATTCCAGCGTAAGTCCACTGTCTTTGTGAGTCTGGGTTTGATCCAGGTCTACAGATAGGAGGAACTTCAAAAGGTGTCTGAATTAATTCAACACATCATATCCACCAGCCAAACAGGGTATGAAAACAAACACTGTGGAATATAAACATGTGAAAATAAAACAGCAGATACTCTTTTCATTCACAATGGAAGCCTGGTGATGAAATGATAAAGGACGCTGTTTATTAAGCATTAATGCACAGCATACGCAAAAGGAAAATAAAAACAGAAACCCCCTCCTGATGTGTCAAATGCAAGGTCTGAAGGAAATGAGCAACCTTTCTGTGGGAGATAAGGTCATCTTCTCTCTTTCTTCACAACAGGGAGGGTCCGCAGAGAGGCGAAGTACAGTCGCTCCTGATTCATAATTTATACAACGAATCAATATTCTGGAACACTTTATACAGTAGATACAAGAGGGAGAGGCCTTCCAGATACTCTGTACACACTGAGCTATTCCACTGCGTGCCGCTATGTTGACTGCAGTGTTGCTGGGGGAGTCGTTGTGCTAGACTGAAGGGCTTATGCTCTGTGAGGACTGCATTAGAATTTGCAACCTGATTGCAAAGTGTGGCTGCATGCAAAGCTCCCAGGTGCAAGCAGGCACTGACAACGTGGATACTCACTGAGATAACAATCACGGAGTATGCAGGATATGTTGTAAGGAAAAACAACATTTTTCAGATGTTTCAAAGGGACGGTGATGAAAGCATGTGACTATTAACACAATAAGTACCATTTTTTCTATACAGAGCTCTGTGATGGAATATTCTGATTCTAAAAGAGTTTTAATATCAGTTACAAAACTATCTAAAGATGTGTTTATATAACCAAGCCACTGCATTAGTGCAAACTTTACTGAAAATGGGGCTAATTACTTTCTCCTAATTCAGCTAATGGCTTTTGAACACATGTTGTGTGGCTTTTCAAAAACCCACATACACGCTGAAAATCAAGCCTGAAATCAGATGTCTTGGACAAAGGAATGAAGGAGGCGACACAAATGTGAGAGACGGCTGTTTCCCAATAACAAAGCAAAGATAAACACATGTGCCCACCCAATTCCATTAAACCACAGCATGAGATGTAATTAAGACGGTTGTTTGATTTTTTTAAATGCATTTTTTTTCTTTTTTATCCGAGGATAAAACATTCTGAGAAGCAATTGTATCCCATCTTCTTTAATATACAATTAGCACAGCTGGGTTTGTTTGGAACTAAGTGCTTTCAAACTGGGCACAGAGCAGTGTCCCTCTGCTTTTTTTGGCTGCAACTAGAAGAAGTATACCCAATGAAAAACTCGACCCCTCAATCACTCAACCACTCACCGAGCGAATGGCTCCTTTGGCAGTGAATACTAGTACCAACATGATAACACTAGAGGGCGTATGGACCAGCACCAACAGTGGTCTCAACCAGTGAACGGTGGCTATTAGGTTCTTTTTTGTAATTCATGCCATGCATAAGCAATGAGCATTATGCTGGCATCAAGGTAAAGGCTGGTGATAATAACCAAGTGCAGTAGATGAATACAGGAGCAGGGGTCCACGCAGTCTTGGAATTGGGGTCAGGTACAATCAAAAGGCGTGTGACCGTGAGGCACAAGAGCACTCATTCACAGCCAGTGTGTCACCATGCCACAGGTCTGTTTTTTCTATTAAATAAATCTCTTCTTTCCTTCACGTTCAGCATGCCAAGCAGGTGAGGGGGCTGGGAATAGGTCAGCATTGTAATTATCTTACAGGGTCTTTCAGTAACAGCCAGCCACTGGCTTGTATTACAAAGACTTCAGTTGTAGCCAGAGGGTGAAATAGTTAGTAGTATGTATAGTGTCCCTGGTACTAGATTCATGTTACTGTTGTGAGTACTTTATGTCAGGTTGGCATTCACTTCCAACATGCTTGCATTAAACCTAAGAGGCTAGCTACCATTTGAATACAAGATGTTCCCATATAAGGCACCCTGATTGTGCATGAGACATAAAATAAATAATTTGTGTTTTGAAGTATGTATTACTGAACATCATAGACATATAAATCACTCAGGAAAGACCATACCATGTGCAGTTCAGATAACAGACTCTTTCATAATAATTACAGATGTCAGGCAGTTAAGCATGGCCCTTTGCACATCATAATCTCCAATCTGCCATGAGAGGGATTAGAATGGGGATTTGATGGGTTCCTTACGTTATGGTTTTGTGAATCTGCTCGATCGCTTCCTCCAGCTCCTCTTTCTGATCTGGGACAAAGCGGTATTCTGACACGTAGCCTGCCATGTGTTTGTAGGGGTCATAATCTCCAAGCTCAGCTGTGGAAGCAGGAAGAGGCAGGACAGGGGATGTATGAGACATACATGTAGCAGCAACACCACAGACAAATGGGTGACAAGTTTGCAGGCCAAGAAAATGTGAGCATTTTAGTCACCTATTATACAATGATGTGAACATTCTGTGCTTAAATGCAAGAGAGTTCCTTCTATTTAAAGGATATGCACGAAGCTTTGCGGTCAAGAGAAGGGGAAGGGTTATCTGTCGTTAAAATATGGCTGTAAGGCAATTTTTTCTGCACCAGATGCCTGGAATGTCTAAAAAAGGCTTGGTCTGTTTTTGAATGTAATTTTGAAACAATGTGCAATTACACATAGGTTTGCAAAATTCCGGTAATTTTCAAACTGTAAAATCTGTCATGGAAATTAATTTATCAAAACTTATCAAAATTAATAGGTTGTTAACGCATTGACTGCCTTTTCCCTCTCAGACTTTTATTCTCTTTACCATGATGTGAAATATACTCTTCAGGACAAATACAAACAGGCTTTAAAAGCTTTGTTTAGGTTATAGCTTTGAATGTTGAGATAGTTGTTGTTTGTTACCACAACAAATTACCTTGTCCATGAGAGCAATCATCCCTGAGTTGAACAGCAGTTGCAGGTAGACAGTTGGAAGCTTTCATTTTCCCAGTGTGCAGGTGATGAAAGCATGATCTGTACATTGGTGCTCAGTGATTTTATAGGCTACCTAATCGCTCATCCACTATGTCAGAACTCAGGACACATTTGGTCAAGGAATTTTGTGAGTAAAAACAATATATGATCCAGTGATAAGGGAATTGTTTAAAGATGGGCCTGATTCAAACTGAGAATAATGTGCTCATGTGAGGGATTGAAAAATAAAAACACATTTCCCAAAGCTGCCAAGAGAAAATTCCCACAGAAAATTTCCATGAAAAATTTTGTAATTTATTGGATATTTTCCCCCTCTGTAACCTTAATTACATAGTGTAGTGGCTTCCATATTATAGTGAGGGAGTAAGCTCCAATGAAGCAGGCAGCTCTGGTACAAATTTTCACTGGTTGCTCCCATCTGATACACTTAATGCTTCAGATATGCCCTTTTAGCATTGCTGCAGTTATGATTACATTACATTACGCTGAGCAAACACTCTTAACCAGAGTGAATTACACAATTTACAATTTTAAATGTTACCCGTTTATACAGTTGGGTATTTACTGAGGCAATTTGGGTAAAGTGCCTTGCCCAGGGGTACAAGAGCAGTGGCCCGCCTGGGAATCTAACCAGCAATCCTGCTCCTCACAGACACACTATAGTATTTAAGGTTTCACCAGTATTTAAACGGAAGTGGGTTATTTTGTTCCTGTGTTGCAGGTTTAGATAAAGTGGTAAAGTGGACTGGATTAATAGCATGGCCCTTACCAGAGTAATAAATGCTATTTTCAATGAACTTAGAGCAAATGTCTATTTATTTCATTAATGAAGGTATATTAACTTTCAAATTGCAGTATTGGTGTTTAATTACCCACTAAACCTTTGTGATAGTGTGTATATATTCTGTAATCTTCTATCAGTGTAGTTATAGCTCTGTAAGCATCTGTATTTAGAATGCAGTGTGAATGCAGGTTGCTTAAATGGGTACAGGTTCTGATGTCATCACCTTGGTATGGAGATCAGTCAGAGGCTGAAAGGTAAACGACCCAAACACACGCCTACACACAAAGGAGCCCCACCCTTGCGGCTGGAGTGAATGTCGACAACAGGTGAGAAAAAACCAGGTGGGCAAAAAGCTACCCGATATCATGATGGTCATCACTTTGAATTCAATAAGCCACACAATCCTACCCTCCGTTGCAAACACACACACGCACAGAAAAATACACATCCTCTTCCCCATCAGCCCATATGTCGTGTGTGAGCATGAATTAGCTGTGGTGAGATCAGTGATCAGAGTGCAGACTCCCAGTATGAGTGGCAGAAAGAGCAGATGCTGCACAGCCCTGATCTCAGACTGGAAATGGCATGCACGGTGTGGGAAAAGAACCCAAACTCACACTGGATGGCGTAGGCCGCCAGCTGGGCGCTGATATTGAAGGGGCATGGCAGCCGGCCCTGGAGAACGTCCTGCTTCACCTGAAGGAAGAACTGGTATCTGGCAGCAGAGACACAGGTCATATGACCAACGGGATAGTCACTGACACAAAATGCCTGTCCCTACTGACAGCAGCACAATGTCAGTCATTTAAGAAGCAATTCATTTTTTTAGTGATAAGGAATGACATGATGCACCAGCAAACTGGAAAATGTGGCTGTTGCTGGAAAATACTGGCAGTTTTCACAGAACTTAAATATTATTTTACTGCAACAGTTTACAAAGAAATTTCATCAGAAATTACTTTCAGAAGGTTATGGAACTTCTACAAATTTCTACAAATATCACTAGTTTCACTGTTACATACATTAAAACAGAATACCTTGTTAAAATAGAATACCTTGTTATTTCTTCTTTTAGTTTACAAGGATCCTCTGCATAAAATTTTACTCCAAAGTACAGAGTGTACGGTGGTCCTGCTGAGGAAACAGACTGATTACACTCAAAAGAACTTCAGGCAGTCATTAAGCCAAATCACAGATACCCGCTATCAACCTAAGAGTGCATTTCAGCTTCTGTACAAAGGAAGTTGTGGAGAGACCAGAACGTTTTGAATGAAATAAAGGAAGACAAAGGTAGGTCTTCACAGAAATGGTGATCCATTTTTAATATATAAGTATATTCATATAGACAGATCAAAAAAGAAAAAGGTTGCAATCAACCCAGGTGATATTATCCAATGAGAAGGCACATTGTTTATTTTTTAAAGAACTGCCAGTGGTGCCCTTCAATCAAAAATTCATATAGCCTGGTTTTGTTTACATTGATTTGAAAACAACATCCTGCTAATAACCTTGCTGTGTGTCAGGGGAGTGCCTCTGAGCTGGCAACTACAATGATAAAGGGGAATAAGCGGCAGTTCAACCTTGAGATAATCACACGTCTAAGGGCATTATATAGCAAAGGAGATTAAAAACAGACTCCATTCTAATTACTCATTGTGAAGCAACTTATGAACTCCTAAACACATATTTTAAAAATCAGACAGAGAATCTTAATCACCTCAGGGGCAGAGGGCTCAAAACTAGGCAAGGTAGTGCAAGTTGAGGAAAATTAAAAATGTCAAGAGCTCTCATTAAAATAGTCACGTCCTGAATAATATTAATCTGGAGCAGATGCTTATACAATCTACATTTAATCATCTGAGGGGATAACAGGGAACTCATGCTACTTCTGCCTTGGATGACTGGTAGTTTTGGCAGGTCTTCACTGATTAAGACATTTTCAAGGTGTCCATGCCAGTTGCAGACCCGCCCATGCCTAACTAGTTGGACTCTTGAGACACTGGTCATGCAACAACTACAGAGGGATGTATATGTGTCTGTGGGTGACTGAAGAAGAGTCTTCCTTCCCCTCCTCCATAATGCCAGCTCAGTACTGGCTTTCAAAGAGGACAGCTGCCCTTTGAATGTAGCACTGCCAAGCACTGCAGCCTGTTAGTACCTTAGTTTGTACCCTTAAAGCCATTATTTTTTAATGGGGACCCTCTGTCAGTTTCATGGTCAAGAGGTTTCTTCAGGTGGCTGCCAACCCCACAGACCAGGGCAGCCCACTTCAGCTGGGTCTGCTGGTTAATGATATCAATGCACATGGAATCAGTTTTAAAGCAGCTCCAAGAGTGATGCTACAAGATAGTAAGGAGGAGATGAGGAAGATACATTGAAAGGTCATCCCAGCCTATCAGTAAGGTATAACACAGGAAGGTGGGGGTGTCAAAAGCTCAAAAACTATGGGTGGGGCTAACCCATCTGCCACAAGCACTGTTGGTTTTTGAGAGTCTACTGCTGACATCTCAGTTTAAGGTCCAAGTGCCTGTGCAATGAATATGCACCCTCTCCTTTATTTAAAGTATAATTCCTATGTTTTCCTGATCACAAACATCTGTTTGTTAGTTTTAAGTGTGCACTAGCTGCTCGGAAAGGATCCACTGTCCCGTGGCAGGCTCTAGCCTGTTAGGAAGGAATCTTCTAGAATCTCCTCTGTAATGTAAAGCAGGGTGATCCTTCTGTGGTTGAGGCTGTCACTGCTGTCTTAGGCAAGGTGATTACTGATGGCCGGGTACCTGTTGAGAAATTTTCCCCTATGCTCAGCAGGCTTTGAACATTTTGCAGCACTTGGGACCACTGTACTTCAGGGCCTCAGGTGGAATTCCATCAATGCCAGGGGCTTTGTTACTTTCATCTGCTTGTAACCAGCAATATTAGTGAATTCATAATAAGGAGCTATTGTATTCAAATGGAATGGAGCTGTAACCTTGATTTTTAATGAATCTATGTGGGATGCTTCACTGAAACGTCAAAAAGTCAACTGATATGCATATCAATGAATATACACCAAGACTGAATGACATAAACTAGGTGGTGAGTGTTGTCTTAGTTTACCCTACGGAAGCTGTACCGCAAGACAGCTCTAGGCAGAATGACAATCAGGATTCATTACATACCAATGATTAAATGAAACACCTCCTTTGAGTTGATATTGCAATGATGGCGCCATCATACATTGTGTCTAATTACATTTGGATTTGAAGCTTTGTTACTGGGACTTCTGTGTTCACAGAGAATAATGTTTGGATTAGAAATGAGGGCAAACATTTCATTATTCCACTATTTCACTGAATTCTAATCAATTGCTTAGATGAGAATTCAAATGCTTGCTTGACAGAAAAGCAAAAAGCGCAGAAAAGCCCAGAATTTCTTGTAGAACCTAGGCAGTCATATTTGAAAACCTAATGACTGGAAAATGCATTCTTTGTAGGGACAAGTCAGTAAAAAAGTTGCTTGAATGAGCAATCATATGGACACAACCACAGTGTAGTCTTTACTGTGGTACTCATCAAAATGAGAAGAAAAAGACTTCAGTGAGAGCCATACTCTGAACACTCAGAGGCCCTACACAGCAGTATTGACTTTTAGTATACCTTCATTGCAGAAATATAGAACTTAAAACCACAGTCAACAAATACCTACTTGTGATCAAATCTTTGTGTTCGGCAAGGGTTTTCGAGGGGTCCAGCCAATACTGCAAAGAGATTGAACAAGCACAATAAACACAACGCATGATATCTATGAATAGAAAACTACAATGATCTGCTGTACCTTGAATTATATTAAATGTTACTTTGATGAACCTTCATGGGTTAAAGACAGGTACATACAATGATTTAGAAATAATACATTTACAAGAGGGCAAAACAGGTACACATTCCTTCTTTCAGGCCAAAGGAACTGTATTGGAAATGCATTAAGTGCAGACAACTGCCCACTCAAATGATGCTCTGATGTTCTTTAATCATTATCATTGAATAAGCAGTGCAGGTACATCAAACACACAGAGAGTCAGCCATGCCAGCGGACAGAATCCGCACGCACATTAAACTGACAGACTTTCAAAGAGGCTTGTAAAAAAAGAAGCTGTTAAGAGTTATTAAAATATGCATCAATAAAACATGAAGATGCAGAGCAGGTCACTGCATGTCCTTCATGAGCAGATGGAGAGGAACTCATATTTTGTGTTTGCCTGCTACTGACACAATGATTTCATTAACGTCTCCAATATGACTGACCCATTGTGTTCACCCACATTTTATTGAGCTCTTGGTCCTGTTCACCACAAAACAATTCTGAAAGTGTAGCATTTCTATCAAGAACGTTGTGTTCAGACAAAAACTATGAAGTGGATGCAGCTGTGTTTTATCATTAGGTTTGTATTACATTGTACATTACATTGTACAATTCTACGAGAACATGCAGATAACATATGAAAATATGTTTCTAAATTTTTGTTTCATTTTAGTGTCAGTGCAGCCTTTGTGACTTTGCTCATTTTATACAGGGTTCACATGATCCTCTGGTATTCCAAAGTCCACTGTATTTATTAGATGAAACTGATTAAAGTTTGTGCAGTTGTAATCCCAAATCATGACAGGTGCACAACGCACCTGGGTCACTTCTGGCTCTGTTCCAAGCTGACCACCTTCTGGTCTTCAATATTTCAGGCATTCTCTGGGATTTTGGGAACCCAGTTTGATCCCTGCCAAACTGACATCCTCTTTGGACCGGGCCCTAAAGGTTTCAAGCTTACCAAATTACAGGGAGATTCTTTGCCCTTTGTGTCTCTGCATGCCAGACATCTTAGTCACCTGAACTGAAAGGAAGGTGCCCCACACCCCTACATCCTTTGGATGAGAGAAAAATGTTACTTTTTAATGAGTAAAATAAAATTTTGAAGACAAAAAGGGAAATTTTTCATCACATGGCAGCCATTTCCTCATAATTCACACTTTCTTGGATACCAACCTGCATAATTATATCTGGTTAGGGTAATTTAAACCATTGTTAAAAGAAAACCACTCTTCATTAACCATCTGTTTTACATGTGTAAATGAAATTACCCTTTAGGTATGATACAACTGTAGAGTAAGTTGAAATATTATTAATTAGGACTATTTCATTACAAAGCTGTAGCACTGTTCATTTATTATTTTTACCTTGTTTCTCCTGGTCATCCATGATATTTTATTTCAGAACAATTCAGATCAATCAGATCAATTCAAAGGGATGCATACTATTATTATTAGTCATCATCATTGTCATCAGCATCATCATTTTTATATGATTTAATTCTGAGAATGAGAAAGCACCTTAAAGATCCCTGTAGACTTTATTTACATACTATAAGGAACTCCTGCAAAGTAATATAAAAATTTAACAGACTGCCAATGTCTGAAATGATGTAATACATGTCACTGAAACAAAAAGGTGGATTTGGATCTCAAGCTGAATTCAGTGCTACGAAAGGGTGACTCAGTTCTTATGAGCTTTTCCAAGGACCTGGCGCAGTGCCACATGTAATAATATTCTTTTGATTATTTACTGTACAGCTTACTTGCTACTGGGACAGTTCCCACTGATTTCAAATCTGCTATGGTTTGACCCTCTCTCAGTCTTGACACTTCATCTTTGCAACTATAGGCCCATTTCAAACAGCTGCAGTGGATTAAAAGAAGACTTCTTCTGTTTGGAACTCACTTTAAAAAGCCATCTCACTAAAACTGATCGGCTAATGAACTGCACATCCATTTTGTTTGTATTGATGGCTCTATCTGAATTGACCACTTATGAAGTTGGTTGGAATTTGCTGGTAATGGACTGGGCTGCTTCAGCTCCTAGTATATACGTCTGGTAGACAGTATTCAATCTCATAAGGTCCCACTGGGATCTATTTTGGGGCCTGTGTTATTTTCTGTGTAATTGCTGCCTTTAGGCAACATGATTCACAAACATAACATCTCATCTTACTGTTGTGCAGATGACACCCCCTCTATGTGTTAGTAAAAACCATGTGAAAACTGAGTGTATATATGTGTATATAGTGTATATATGACATATAATATGTCATATATATGTGTATATAGTGTATATATGACATATAGTATATATAGTTTTACCTCCTCTTATTAAATGCTTTGACTTGATTACATTTGGCACAAAGCACCATCACATACATTTATTAATCTTACTATTAGTAATGGTAATGTAGTAGCAGTAATATGTTTGAGGGCAGAAGTATTTGATAAAATTGCCTGTAACTTTTTTCAAAAGCCCGACTGACGACCTCAGTCAGACAAAAAAATTCAAAAGCACACATACAATGGCAGATTTAAATGGATTTGCTCAAAATAAATCCAATTGTCAAAAGCTCAGAACACGTCAGACTGGAATTGTCATCCTAATCTCTGAGCTCATGACATTTGAGATTCATTTGCACTTGAAAATATGTAACAGGATGATCTGTCTGCTGGGGTGCCAATTCCTGACACAATGCCTGTTGCCCAAGCGAACATGATTCACCGAGTGTTTACTTAT
This sequence comes from Megalops atlanticus, assembly GCA_019176425.1. Lineage (NCBI taxonomy): Eukaryota > Metazoa > Chordata > Actinopteri > Elopiformes > Megalopidae > Megalops > Megalops atlanticus. The sequence goes on from CM032880.1 coordinate 25,164,387, forward strand.
TTTGAATGGAATGAAAGCTTTGTTCTCTAAGGTTACTCAGCTGTAATATGGCAAAAACAGGTCTAGGGTACTTTCTGAAAAGGTACTGTCTAAAATGAACAGTCATGTGTGGTATTTAGGCTTATGTTCTGAGGTGGTTTTCATTATGATGATTAACAAAGAGCTTATTAACAAACAAATGAGAGGATTTGTGCATCATGATACTCTGTAAAAACATTGTTATTATGCCAGTGATTCTTTGATTTATTTTTCCTTCCTTCTTTTGTGTTTTTAATCAATGAGTAGTTTCTTGAAATTTTAGATTTTAGGTTAAATTTGTTAAACACTTTCTGTACAGTATTTCATCCATGAAGTTCCAGAATATTCTTCTCTTCTCTGGGCAAAATAGGACTAATATTAGTCACAAATCTGCCCTGCCTATATTCCTAACAAACTTGTCCCAAATGTTTGACTGAACACATTTTAACTGTCATTTAGTAAACAAACAATACATGATAGGTGGCAAACATCTACTGAAAATGCAATGTTTGATGTACATTAAAAGTTACATTTACTGAATGAACCATACATTTTCTCCAAATTCAACACAAGAACATTTTAAAAATGTTTTAAGAAACTATAAATAAACCATGAATTGCCCATTAAGCTCTCTGTGTTGAGCTTGCACATGTTGCACTAGTAATAATATGTGAATTACTTCTCCGTTAATGGCATACACCAAAAACAGGACTAGCATTTCCATAATTTAAGCAGCTAGGTGCATCTCCTGTGTGCAGACTCTAACGTTAGAGATATCAAGCTCTGTCCTCCTCTAACGGCAGACATCGCATAACGCTGCACAGCTCAGGCTTCCCTGGAGGGTAATCATAACTGAAGACAGTCTGACAATGTTGTTCCTCTTCATTTCCTTTAATGACAAATGTTGCCAATGTGTTGACATTCGGTAACATCAAATATGCAGAAATTAAAGGGAGCGAATTGACAATGGCATGCAGAACATAAATAAGGGTTCTGTCAGTCTCTCCTACTAAGAAAGCGACCTTTCAGTCTGACTGCTAGGTTAAGAGCTAAACTTTAAGTGGCTGATTTATTTATTTATTTTTTTTTTTACAACAGATTTACTACTTGTGTACAATGGATATAGTAAATAATCTTATACTGATGCTACCCACTGATTTTTCATTACAAAGGTTCATGGCACCTGGGATAAGACCTACTTTTTTGCAAGAAATGGTACCTACAGTATACTCCAGAGGCAATTTTTGAAAACAGTGGCTCAGGGAGTACTCTAAATCAGAAGGCATCACTGAGGTTTTACTCCATACAGCTTGGGCATTGATCTCTGAAAGGTCCGGTGATGGAATCCAATGATTTTTGACGCAGCCTGTGTGGTTTTCAAGATTGTTTCGCCAAGAAACAGGGAGCATAGAAAATAACAGACTGTGAACATTGGTCATGGACCGACTAAGAGAGGTCTATCAGTTAAATATTTTCTCATTGCCTCTGACAGATAGGCCCTTCTTAAAAACTTAAATTTTCAGTGAATAGCTGTAGACTGGGCTCCACTCTTTTCATACCTGTATTGTACAACTAAATCATGCCTGCGATTAAGAGCATCTGCTACATGAATACTTGTAAATGGAAGTTAAACAAGAAGGGACATTAACAACTAAATATCTTAAAAATAATGTGTCTTAGAATAGTATTAAAAGCCCATCTAAAATCTATAAATAAGATGTGAGCAAAGGTCCCTGGCACTTCCAGGTTTTCCAATACCTTGTGGAGGAGGCACTTGGCTGTAATCAATACTAGCTCTATTGGCAAACTGATAAATATCTTGAGATAAACAGACCAATGGAAATGAAGTGTCCTGGATGCAGAAGGAGATGAGATTTGATGTTGTTCATTCGACATTTTTGGCCTACAGAAACCGCATTCTATTCAATAATCTGTATAAAAAAAAACTATATCAGTGCGGCCAAATAACGAAAAGAAGAAGCATTTCAACACCTCTCCGCTGATGCATCCATGCACACACACACACACACACACATAAACACAGTCATACACATTCACGCACATTCACACACGCACACACACATATACACACACAAACACACACACTTCTCCTTATCTTATTCCTAGATATGTAAAAACACATTCACTATGAACTGGGGAGAAAAACAATATCAAATAGTACACTTTGGGCAACAATTAGCTAAGAGCCGCAAGGGATGATTTCCTTGTGTTCGTGAAGATTTAATTTACATCCGATTTTCAGTCATGCAAATTCTTCTTGAGGTAGATAGTAGGGGAAAAAAACCTTTTATATTTTGCACATACAGGCATGGAGATGTAAGATGAATTTATTTTCATGTTGGTCAAAAAGAGAACAAGATTTTATTGAAATTACACATGACTGAATCAGTAAAAGGTAATTGAATTTCTAAATCTCATTTTATCTGCAATAATCACATTACTGCAGCTGCTGTGTTCTAGCACATGCTAATTTATGCAAATACCATGTTGGAGAGTGTTCTACTGTAGCAGACAGTGAGGGCACCTTTCTAAAACTGTCTGTTTTATAGATAAATGGCAGACCAATCCTGCTGAAATACAACAGACAATCCCAATCCCAAACTCCATACAAACCAAATGTGGGCAAGTGGCAGACAGAGTTGTACAAATAAATCATTTTCAGTGGAAACAAAGGCATCCATTGTGTCATCCAGCAGAGGGATTGCCGGAGCATTGAATTGCATCAATAAGTTTAAACCCGCTCTGTATTTCTTCATTGCTTTAGACTGACCAATTACATGCAAAGTTAAAAGCTGACCACCTAATAACTGGTCTTCTGGGGGTGATTGAAATATTTCCCACAATTGCACATTAGGTTTATACAAGTAGCGAAGCATATACATACCAACTTGTCATTTCCCTGGTAACATGCGGCTTGACTGCTGCCTTATTGGTGCAGTGATGCAGTATAGTAACATACATTCCTCCTGTAACTTTTTAAAAATTTTCTTAATGCACAAATCTCAACAGGTACATTGATAATAATAGGTTTTCAATATCATCTCCCCCATTTTGTGATATAGAGACTAGCGATAACCCTGACAGTGTCCCAGTGCAAGATACCTGTAATTCAGACATCAGTTAACACCCATGTTCTTAACCTATTATTTTGACAAAAAAAAGAAAAGAAATCTTGACTTGTATTTGACTCACGGACACATGATGGTGAATTGCTATTTGTGACTTGTTCCAGCTGTGGCAGCACAAGTATACCCTCAGGCTGCTGAAATGTTTAACTGCGAGCAACAAGTGCAGTGAGGTGTATGAACGTGGGCTGTATCTGTAAATGCATTTTAGCCGATGATACATCCCCAGCAATGCTTCAGCAAACATAAGAGGGCTGAAGCTTAAATGAGTCATGGAGTGAAGGAGTCTCCACTGGTCTTTCCTGAAAGTAAAAAAAAAAAACTAATGTGATTATTTTTCTGTTAGTTTGTTGTTTTTTAATCAGCTTCCCAAAAGACCCTGCAAATTAGTGGGTTGAGACCCTGTGAATTCATTACGAAAATGGAGCTCACCAGCTTCATTCTATTAAATCACAAGGGAGGAGCATTATTTAATTATCCTCTGGCTGTTAAAGGACAATTTAATGTTGAATGTAAAACCGGAAAAAGATGCTCCCTTGCAATACTTTATCACTAAAACACTAGTTAGGATCTCATGAACTCTGTTACTATGCTACTAAAACATAGTATAACAATGAGACAATATCCAGGACGTTCACTGTTTTTTTACCACGTTTTTCCCCCTTTATGCAACCCTGTTTGGAAATTCTATGCTCATATCACAGCAACAACCTCTGAAGTTGCAACAGAGTGCTGAAACAAGATAAATCTTCGATACACTTGCTCACAGCCAATGGCTGTCTGCACTACAAGTCACAAGTCACACACTGCGCCACAGAGAATTGGGGGCCAAGTCAAGGACATGAGTGGACGCTCCACTGACATCATACGGACAACTTGCTGGTGCCTGACGAATCTTAGGGTGCCTGAGAGCAGTGAGACGAGGCCCCTGTCCTTAGTAGAATGAAGCCAGTTCTGTCACTATCAGCTCCTAGACATTGTTGGCAGATGATATGGCCAGTGTCGAACCTGGGGCAGAGGACTCAACTTGCACTCAAGACGAACACCTTGCTGTTCACAATGCAGTGTACTAGTGTGACCAGCTCAGCAGAAAGAAGTGCTTTCAATACCATACTGCTTATCTGCCTGTCACATTGCATCTGTCTGGACAGAAGATGTGTCAGTTCACAGTCAGATGACACTAAGAATGGGAAGCCAAAATAGAGACAACATCCCCTTGCCCCAGTATCTTTTACACCTTCCTTACTACTGCCTGCACATCCTTAGGAACAAAAAAACAATTCAAAAACTGCACAAAAACCAATTTCACCCTATTACCAAACCTGATAATTAAAAACAATGGATAAGGTGTCTTTCACTGTGGTTTTCATTCCATATTCAATTGAGTAAAAGAATACTCTACTACAGTTTTGATTTGCTCCATGGTGACAGCATTTTTGTTCAAACAACAAGGAAAGTAAACACTGATCAAAATATTACAGATTCTTACACAAAAACCTGTGTGAGCAAGGATTAAACAGTGGAATGGCAACAGAAATCTGTGACCTGGTTTTGCCTGTGTCAGTGTGATGATGCTTTCCATGTTTCACTCATTACCAACTGCTCCGGCCACTGACGCTAGGTCACCTGTCATTTGTAATATTGCTTTGCTGCATAGTAGCTTTCAGAGCACTTGTGAATGAATGGTTGAACGGATTAGTGAATATTTTATTAGTCTGTCAGGAAACCTTTTTCTGTATATCACAGGCAGGCACAAGATAACTCAATAGTGCATAGAGTAATACATGAATTATAGGGCATAAATAGACTAAGTATCAACAAAATCATCCTTGTACAGCATATAAACAGCTGTGACAGCAGTCAGTAGGATACTGTAGGAAAAGGAAGTTCTCTGATGAAAGACAATGATTTGTGGTGATATCACACACAGAAAGGATAAACTGCTCTATAAAATGTCATTCTTACCCTTCATGTGATGTTGAAATTAATGCAGAAAATACCACCATGATATTCTATAGGTAATGAAGCCAATATCTCTGTGGGCTGATTTGTTCTGGTATGTTTAATATCATTCTATTAATATCATTGTTCAACAGTCTCATTTTATGTATTGTGTTCATGGCATGCTTTAACATTCTTATCTTAGATACAAGTATCAACTCTCATCAGCTTGTGATAATGACTTAAAACAGTATTCAAGGTCTGTAGCTGAAGATACAGCAGATGACTCCTACCATGAATCCATCTCATTGCTGCAGTACAGTGGGGACATTAAGATAAACAAATTGCTGCTATCACTGCAATCCCAAATTACCAGTACAGCTTGTAATGTTATGACATGCAAGGTCAGTTATATTCTACTGTTACATTTTACTGGTGCATAACAACACTGTACCACAGAGAATTCATGCTTATAAAATTATAAACCTCACCAACGAATTTGTTCATTTGTGCCATGTATGAGCAGCAAAGTGGAATAATTGTAATGGAGCTGGGCGTGTAACGAGAATGTTGCAGATTCAGTTCCCACATGCTGTTGTACCCTTGAGGACGGCCTGACTTGCTTCAGTAAATATGCAGCTATACAACTGGATACTATGAATGTGAAGAGGGATACAGATATTGCCATGTTGGACTTCAGTTTTATGAAGCTTTCAACAAGTATTTATTTTAGAATGTTGTTATGCAACATCAAAATTTGGAACTATTTATGGAACCATTAATGTTTATTTTGGGAAACTTGAACTTATAGAATTAAGGACACTTCATTACAGATTTACATAACATGACATGACATTACATTGGATCACATTCATTTAGAAGAGGCTCTTAACCAGAGCACTACAGAACAGAAGTGTATCCATCCAAGTTAAATGAGCAACAGTGCTGGACCTGGCCAACAATACTCCCAGACAAGTGAGAGTGAGCACAACACCACTCAACCACTAACACAACAAGTTAACTAGACAGCCTAGAAAACTAAGTGAAGTCAAGTACATACACTACCATATATCACAGTCACTAGATCACAGTATCCATGATACATTGCATTACTAAAAGTAAATAAGCAGCAAGTAATACCAGTAGCAGGTGTTGTCATTTCACCACTGGGGGACCAATACAGACAGGCATCGTGGCTGAGAGGAGCAAATCTGTCGGGAGGGGACATTCACTTGCCCCAAGGTTGCAGAGTGTAGTGACTTGGTCAGTACATATGGTCTGAAGGCTGACTTAGGGTATGAAGGGACTGTCCCTTCACAGTCCTGTATGTCAGCACCAAGGTTTTGAACTTGATGCAAGCAATAACAGGAAACCAGCAAAGTGATGTGAGGAGGGGTGTGACTTGACTACATTTAGAGAGGTTGCAGACAAGGCATGCAGCAGCATTCCAGATTAGCAGCAGGGGTTTGATATTTGCTGTTGAATTCTTGGTTTCCTAAAACATAAAGCAACAGGTATGCTAATGTTCAGAACACTGTGGATTGACTTGAAATTAATAACTTGTAGCTACTGAAATAAAAATTCTCAAAAGACTCTTTTCCATCCTCAATCTGTTGATTTGGAATGACTTAACATTCATAAGCATGTTTATAGAGGGACCTCATTTGTTAAGACTATATGCTTCTGGCGAAAACTATTGTGAAATCCTGAAAACTATTTACAGGTTTATTTATGGTCTCAAAAAGGTTTACTGAGCACCTCAGGGACTTACTAAACACCGTGTTAGTGCAGGAATGAGGAGTTATTGGTGTGCCTCAGGGCAGCGAACATTTTCAGAGGGTGTCGTTGAATTCACAAATCAAACAGGCACAGACCATGCTCCTCATAAATGCTGCCCTGACTGAAATGATTGGCAGGACTTAGGTGGCAGAGAAGCCCACTGACTCCACAGTATTTGCTGGATTTAACTGGAAGGGGAACGTGAGGTCTAACAAAATAACTTACATATAACAATAAAATCCAAGGCCACACCTGATGTGAAATACTCACATTTCCCCAGATGAAAAAAAAAGAATTCTGTGAAGAAGATAACTTCCATATCACTATACAACTATCCTACGTTTAACAAAATGAAAGCATGTAATTCCTCTCAACCACAGCTTTCTTTGTGAAATAATGAGTAACGACATCAATTTTGTGCCTATTCATGCTAGTTGTGCTTTCCATACATTTTCTGACCTTGCTGTTGTTCAGAGACAAGATACAAGACACATGACAATAGGTATGTATTTCATAAAGGATGATACTTTGGTGGAGCCAACAAGAGGTTGACAGCTTTCACTGTTGGCTGAGTACTACATGACACATGAAGCAGCAGTTCCTGTCAGTGCAGATACAAGTACAACATGCCCATTCTCTACTGTGAATGCTGTGCACTCCACTCATATTTTGCTTCTCAGAAAAGCCTCACACACTGAATTACAAATAACCTTGAAAAGGCAGTTAAAACAACCTGACACCTGATTTAACTAAATTTAATGTACAGATGAGATGTCATGGACTGAGGTAATGAGAATTATATGCCAAAGAACTGTCAATGCACTATTCAGTCACTAACTATACAACTGAGCATGCAGAGTGATCCCTCTAGCAGATGTCAAATCGTGTTTGCTTACAGTTGTGATTATGAATAAGTGCTGTTTTGACATGTTGTTTTTCCGCATTTCAAAAAAATACCCCGTTGAAGGAAAATGTCGGCAATAGTAATCCCACAAAGCATGAAATCCCAGATTTAGCAATCACAGAATTGAGCAGCATTACCAGCAAATCTTAAACATTTGTGTACTCATTCAAACAATAGCTGCTTATTATTTTGTTCAGAAGCACACCTAGTGATGCATTCTATTGTAGGCACACGCACGTCACTCGATTCCTGCTCTGAAGGATTTGGATTTATGAAAATATGCAGCATGCTTCCCCCCAAACAGGGATAATTGCTGAACCACCATCAGATAATGGTAATAGTATTGATACTGGTATAGATGGCTTAAAGTAGCTCTTCTTTTATATGCAATCTGTAAAACATATTATTGATAATCAAACTTCATTGATTAATCCAGTTATGAACCAGTATGCATACTCTGCTGTGCTTAGTTATCAGAACTAAGTTATTAGAACAACATCAGTTTGCAAATGTAGAGTAAATGTATTATGCAAGTCATTTTACTGTTGACCAATTCATCATTTTGTGGGACTTACAGATACTGTTATAGTCTCCACAAACCACTTTTTTGTAAAGATTCGAGGATTTGAAAGTGGAAAACATGTTGTTGAAGGTCCACCCCCTTAAAATAAAACAACAAAGAATATATATTTTTTTATCAGCGATTTATCACACTATGGGTTCACATCCCACTGTGCTTTACATCACTTTGATCTTCCAAACAATTTGTTCAATTTGTTCATCCTTACATAGCTGTCAGGATGAATATAATTGGTCATTATCATATGAAAAAATGTGGTATGGGGGGGGGGTCCAAGCAGACAATCTGTGTTGAAAAAAAGTACAGCAATGTGAGTTAAAAAGTGGCTCTGGCAGGGATTCTGTATAAATGCACACATAAAAGGATTTCACTTTCTTCACTGACAAAGTTAATTGATCACCTTGTGGTTAAGCTTGCGGACGTTGAGGAGTACAGACATACTTAAGGAGTAGCACACCAGCAAAAAAGCTATGATTTGATCACCTTTCACATATAAAACCTATCCCATCTGCCAGATGAGTCACTGCAGCATGTGTTAACGGTAGTTGCACTCTAAAGTTCAAAAATGAGAAACATGGGTAAAGCTTTTTAAAGACTTTTTTGGGTATTAAAATGGTAAATGAGCATACGGAACCTTTTGTTTATCCTTAACGTCTGAGTAATGAACCCTTTTCCCCATTCTTCTACAAAATTTTTCATTAATTTCAGTGATTGATCAGCTCATAGTGTTCAAGTATCAAAAAGTACCACCTGTAGAGAGAAATTGTGGAGAGTTCTATAATTCTGAGTGGTTTTATCTTATTTTACCAGGAATGACCGGTAAAAGGCTTTTCATGACTCATACTTCTATTTCTGGAGACCACAAGGATCAGTTAAATAGCATTACACTTTCATAAATCATTCGCAATTTAAAATTTATATATTTTTACTTCTTACCTGTACCTTACATTTCATTTTCAAAACAAGCCAAATATTGCTATGTATCATTACATCGATAAGTATTTAAACATTGGTTTAAACAGTAGAAAACAGTAGAAAGAAAATCCCAGACTGTAGTACCCTAATGACCTGTTTAGTGAGGTTTGGAAATAAGATGTCGTAAGATGTCACAGAAGATGTGGCCCCACACATCTCTGAGGCTCACTGTTTTCCCACATCTACTTCCACATAGTGAAGATCTGAAAACCACACATACAGAAGCCCACTTTAATCTTATGCTGTTCCAGTGATAAATTAGAACTCCACAGACATCCCCTACAGCCACTAAAATGGATAACTCTCACCAGAGACACTGAAAGCGACTTTGGAGTTACTGTGTGCTTTTACAGGCCCGCACTCTGTCTAACCCCTGCCTAGCCTTCAGGCAAAGATAATCGCTCTCCTCCCCTCGCTGGCGTGCCACGCCCTGAGAGGAATAGCCGACAGTTGAGCAATCCTTGCTCTGTGAGTGGCTAGCCTGTCTTGCACAAATCCATCCCATTCATCTTGCCCCTTGACTGAGGCCACAAGAGCACTCCCTCAAGTGCCCTGCCGGTCGCTTAAAAATTCAAGAGCATGACGTCGGCCCGAAGGAATGCGCCAGTCCAGGCTTCAGATTTTAATATGAAAGGCAGAGTGGTCACTCTCCCAGTCACCCTCCCACCACCTCCCACTCACCGTCTGGTGGCTCCGGTCACAGTAGCGGAGGCCGAAGTAATCCGTCTCTGCCAGGTTCACGTGGCTGAATACGTAGTCCAGGACGACGGACCCCTTGGTTGACTTCTGTGGAGAAGAATGCAAATGGGTTGTCTTTGTTTCCTGTGTGTGTGGGCCTTGTGGTGGGAAACAAACAATACACTCTCATCTGGGTAATGAGGGGATGTTGCTTCGGGACATGGGTGGCCAACTAAACAAAAGCGGGATTTGGATGCACAATTCAAAAACCTTTAACCTGAGAGCGATTTGGCCTTTGTCAGTCTATTAACTGTGAATTAAAAGAGGCTGCATTTCATATAAAACATGGTTAGGAAGCTATAAAAGATGCACAGTTAATAAATCAATAATGTGTAAAGAGGACCACGAACGTGTTAAAGAAGGAATTAAACTGCTCTTCTTCATCTTGAGAGTCTGTTGGTTTAGCTATTTCACAAGTCAATGATTAATTAGACAGGCGCTTTACTCTAAAAATCTCTATAAACATTTTAGTGAGCATAGCTCACTAAAAATCGTGGCATTATTTTGTAGACTGTTTTTTTCTGTTGGTGGCAAAAGAAGCTCCTGATTCACATCATGTGCCATGACAAGCTATTTGTAAAATTAATCTGAAGTTAACTAGTTATTTAGACAAGACATTTGAGAGCATAAGCACAGACAATTATTTCTCAGTGGATGTATACTGTGCCACAAAATATGAAGCAAATGGCACAAAACGGAAGGCTAATTGTGGAAATTTTCAAACACATCTGCATGGGTATACTAGGCCTCCTTGACAGCAAAGGAGCTCCAGGAGAAATAGAAGTAGCCTAGTCTAACAGCACAATTAGAACACACCGTACACGTGAAAAGAATTCAAATAGATACAACCCCCACATTTCAGTCTAACGGAGAGCAAAATCTGATGTCTCGTTGTGTGTGTGTGTGTGTGTGTGTGTGTGTGTGTGTGTGTGTGTGTGTGTGTGCGCACGTGTGTGTGCATGCGTGTGTATGTGTTACTGCAACCCTTGTTCCTTATACACCCACAATAACATTCAATGATACGAAGGCACTTCCCACAGTGGCAGCTAGCAAAACAGCAGCTAAACAGCATTCCATCCATGTAGACTGGACATGCCCTCCCCATATTAAGTGCCAAAGAAATGGGAGTTGAGTTACCTGGCTGATGGGATCCAGGGGATTTAAGAGCTTGCTGATCAACAAGATTTAATTACTGCTGTTAAAGCAAGTTTTAGTTACAGTATACTATTATGCAAAGATCCATTTAACTGAGCTCAAGAGCCCTACTGCACAGAATTTTCAGCTGAACCTTTCAGCTTTTACCAACACCCTATGTAATTTTGTTCTCAGAGGTTTGCGTGAATTGCAACACTATTTCTGGGCTATTCACATATATTGCAAAAGGTGGAGTAGCCAGTATTATTTTTGAAAACATCGGTTCCCTTGGTAATTTGCTGTGCATGGAAAGTGTCCATGTTTGTGATCAAAAAATAATTTCCATTTAATGTACAAAAATACAGTTCCAACAGAGGTGTAATAAAACCAGTAGAAAATCCTTGCAATATGCCTGTTTTTAGCACAAAATATTTACAAATCAAACAAAGACTGACTTAACATCATGATATGTCTGCCATCTTTAGATAAGAAAAGGGTGGATATCTGAGGTCTAAGGTGAATATAACATCTTCTGGAACAGACTTCCATCATGGACAAGACTATGTGAATGCTTTAAACTAAAGCTGGCAGTAATTTGTCGGAAGGCAGAGATAATACTGGCACTGCTCCCAACAATCTTTGTGCCGAGACATATATTTATGGTAATTCTTCTTTAGTAGGGCATCTGAGAGTCTGAAAAGGTCAAGCTTAGTCTTGGACACTGACACCAACATGAGCTTTATTACCTGGGACCATCTGTCCCACCATCCGGTGAAATTCTAGTTGTACTTTCTTTTTCTTTTTTCAGTTGATTCTTAAATATAATTTTTGTCATTTATAGCATAAACCTAAGTCTAAAATGATACCACTCATATCAACTAGAGAAGTAAGGAAAAAAAAATACCAGCAGATAGTATAAGAATTCCTTCAGATAGTTACCAGTGCATTTTCCCACAGAATGTTTCATCTTTCATTTCACTCAGTTGTGAGGGATATACTCTGTAATTCAATCGATATTTGTCATTTTGACTGACAATTACATGCATATTTTTTTCTTTACAAACAGTTGGGAAAATTAAGATTTTTATATAAAAATATAAGTTTGTATATATATTTACAAACCTGAATTGTGAATGATGAAAATCTTACAAAGCCTGCTGTGGCACAAACAACAATACCGTTTCTCTGCATTCTAAGTATTGTTCAATTCATCTGTGGATGAAATAATCAATTTTCTGACACCACCCATCATTGGGGGGGTTAAGCTGTACTCAGTCAGGCAGAGGGCACACAGCAGTTGCCCAAATGGCTGTTTGGACTTCACCTGTTTTAAGCACATTTTATACCCCCAGTGGGAGCATATGACCAAAGAAAGTGCATCATAAACACTGTAATTATGCAGTCATGTCACTGATTCTATCATCCAAAGTGACTGTGAATTTAGAGTCCCGGCCCCGCACAGCTGTTACTTTCTGGAGTCACAAAATGAGGGGGGAAAAAAGCTGTACCATGAACTTTACCAAAGACACACCATTATTAGGATTACACCATGAAAGTGCTCAACCTCTCGTGTATCCACTGCATTGCACTGCCATCCCCCAGTTAAATCATGTCTAACAATACCCTGTTGACAGGCCCTCTCTTCATGCTAAAAAGGGGCACAATTAAAACCTATTAGTGGGGACCGAATATGTAATGCTTTTCATATCATCCAGATCAGTTGTCCAGGAAACACGGGAGGTGGCAGTTTGATAACAATAAGAAGGGATCCAGACTCCCTCCCGAGACCTGGCAGTTCTTCCTGACTGCGGACCCCCAAACAGCAGGTTTCAAGGGCAGCGTGTCATATTCTGAGCCCATCTGATTGTGCATGCCTAAAAGCTGTAAAACCAGCGCTGAGAGGTCAGAACTGTCAGAGGGGTTTCACCGCACAGAGAGGGAGGTGACATGAGATCAGTGGGTATTTTAGATATGATTATGTCACCTGCATGGTCTAACCCTTTGTGGTCATAACTGTATTGTGTGGCTGAAAAAACAGCAAAGAGATATTACAGACTGTCTTTAATGGGGGAAAGTTAGGTACTAAAGAGCCTGCTTCCTGTGGTTAAATGTACATAATTTTTTCTCAGTGTTAAAATGTACAGTATAGTCAGTTGTGACATGCATGCAAAGAGCAATCACAAGGGAGTCTCACAATTCTCAAAAAGTAAAAAAAGTCAAATTAAGATATTATAATGTAGGATAATGGGCATACAGTTAATGGCAACTGTAAATTGGAATTTACAGTTTTAAATTTTCCTCCAATAAAAAACCTCCTGAAGAAGCTACTATTAAAATGTTCTAACTTATTTATTAGCAGGTGATTTAATAACATTTCCATGTAGCTAACTGTAAGCAACCACAAAGATGGGCCTTTCTAAATTAAAGCATACTGAGAAAGTAATTATCCTTAGCTTGCCATTTGCTCACCATTTCATTTCTCAATGGATGAATCGGGTATACTCAGAGAATTGCTGACCTTTGCAAAATGCTATAATTATTGTGTGTTTCTCTTGGGTCCTCACATTCAACATTGGCTGGCATGCCCCAGTGTGTAACAATCAGTCATGCCACCCTCTAAGAGAGGCCTACAACTCTTATCCTCTGAAACTCCATCCATTGGGAATTTTACACTCATGAAAGATGAGCCGTCTTTAGAGCTATGGATCCAGGTAGGACAGCAACTGAATTACTAAGCAACTGATATTGCGAACAATCAACACGATTTTTCTTTTCTTCCGGCTCAATACAGCCTTGAAGGATGCCTTGGAGGATCAATGCAAGAAGAAAATACCTTCGGTAAATAATTCACCCACCTTGGGCTTATTTGCATTTGGCCCAACAGTATGCTGTTGGTTACAGACCACCTCAATCAATCTTGCCCGGTGGGAACTGTTCTCTTGTCTGCAAGATGCTCGTATTTCATTTCTGCTGACTGCTGTTGACAGTGGGCGAGGGCTCAGCGGGTTTGTATTAAGCGCTGAAACATGGCAGGTTAGTCTTAACCACAAACCGAGCCTTTCATGAATCACACACACTGACAGCTACTGTGATTTACACCCGCAAAGGCGTGAGCGCAGTCTGTGAGAACAAACACATAACTGGGAAAAAAACAATGCCACTTTCAGCAATGTATTCAGTCTGCAGGCCAGTTAATTATTTCTTCTAGTGTCAAATTCATAAACTTCTATGCAATTTTAAGAGAATACATTGGGAAAATTACATCATGGATGTCCCCACATGAATATGCAACAACCTGGTAAGCTGGTAAGCTGCCTTCACCAAGGCCCTTCCAGTAAGACAATAGTCATGTCTTGTATGAATGAATTAAAGGTTCACACTACTGATGTGGTAAACAAACAGCTCATAGAACCCCCTGTTTGTAAAACAGGAGTATATATTTACATTTAATGAAACCTGACTGGCGCAAGTAGCATAACAACTGCTACTTGTTAATTATTGTGTCACCACTAAGACAACTTGCTACTTTTCTTAAACAATGTATTATCCCTTATGGACTGCCACAACAATATTAATCCAGTTAAGACACATAACAATAGAACAATTTCTGTTACTGTAATATGTTTTGAGTGAACCAAAAACTGGTAAATGACAATTAGCAAAGCAATGTCTACTGCAGGTCCTCGTTAGAATAGACAGAATGTTGTTATCTGTGGAACACTTCTCTGACTTTACCATCTTGTGATTTGTGCAAGCTTGCTGTATATCATTACTTAAATGTGCTACCATTATAGCTGTACATTATATTGAAAGGAGTTTAGTTTTTATTATTTTTTTTATCAAATATCAATAGAGATATTCAATGGGTTAAATGATATAGGTTTTGTTCATTCATCTATTGTATATGCTGAGTATTTGAATTTTCCAGCACTTTTCCATTAATACATATACATTTGATCTTTTGTACTCAAATAATCTTTGATACACAGGCTTTTGAATTAATCACACGGTTACTTAACAGGATAGTCTGGCCTTACTCTGACAGGTTTGTCACATTCAATTATTCTCTTGCTAAAATTTTAAAAGACATGTTTAATTTATGCATTAACTTCATATTAATCCTTTTCAAACTGTGGATAAATGGAGAAATATTGTGACTAAAAAAGTGACTTTTTAAACTGCAAAATTTTATACTAATTTGGAAATCATTCTGCACAAAAGAACACATATTCACCGTAATGTTGATAAATTCAGTGCATTTCCCTGTGCCAGGGCTTCACGAGTTGGTAAACTATGTCAACAGCAGAAAGTAATTTGTATGCATCCTGTGACCCAACAGGCTGGTGGTGGAGTTACAGGGATTTAGAAGTGGTTGATTGATGAATTTATCGCTGTCTGATTTACCGCCTTGATTAAATCACATGATTCATACCCTGTCAATTGGTGGACAGCTGTTTCACTATTCTGTGTCCACTGCTTTGTGCTCCCTGCGAGGTACTGCTGCCCAAAGAGCCCTTCAGCTGACAATTGCTCAGCATGGGAGGTAGCTAAAAGCCCAAATGCATGGAAAGTTGGCCTCCACCTCTGGCAGAGAGCAAAACCACTGTGGCATCACCAAAGCACTGCATGCAAAGCGTGAGCCTGCCCTGCCTGGTAATAATGAAAAGGAGCAACAACAAGCAACCAACGTTCCACAATGCATGCTTGAGTTAAAAAAAGCATGACAAGATGATCTCCTTAACTGCTGCTCATTAATCATGTAGCAAAAAGCCTCCTCATCCCTACCATGACAGATTCTCGAGCACAAAGCTACCTTCATATTCATGTAATGTCATAAATACAAATAACATGAAATCTGGCACTGTTACTTCTCTTGACAGCATTTTAGTTTTGCCCACCGCTTCAGCAACTGTGCCGTATAAATAAACAGCAGCAGCAGCAGAATGCATGAAATCTTGATTTCATTAAAATGTATGAGAAAGTTTTACTGAACGTATTCCTCTGCTGGAACTGCACTGGTTTTAATTGTCATTAATTCTGGATTTTATTTTATCATGCTCTGTATGTCACTCTATAAATAATACCAACATTCTAATTATGCTTTATGACACATATTAATTACTGGATTAATGGAGATGTAATTTGTAAGTAAGCAAATTATCTTTCCACCATGCTTGGTGAGACCATGCACACATTTTCCCCCTGATCTTTAGAGCATTTTTTGATGCACTTGATCGTCTTCTTCTATTTTTCAAAAAGACTTGATGACCCTGACTTCCAGAGACAGAAAATCCATTATTGAGGAAGAGTCAGCAGAGTTGATGTGAAGATGTTACAGTCTAAACAGAAATGACTGGGGAAACAGCCTCAAACGTCCCATAAACCCTTTCCATCGGCCCTCCAAATGGAATACTTTATCATACAGCACTGCATCATTTTTCATAGGGTCATAAAAAAGAGGATGGGTGTTTTTGAAGTGCCACAAAACAATCTGTGTTATATAAAGTGTTTAATATTCTGCCGCAGACACTGTCTTGTCATTTGGACAATGCCCACAGGGATATTACAAAGGAGGACGCTACATCTGTATATATACAAACAAGTACATGTGGTTCCATGAAAAAAGCGAAAATATTCAGACTTTCACCTAATCACCCGTTGGCTCCTACCCACTATAGAGACAATGACAGATTGCACTACATTGCGGCTGCTTCTAACCTTTAAATATGCCTGTTTTGCATGCAGATGCCCAGGTCCTACTTGACAGTTAGAGAAACATTTTTCTCTCCTCAGTCTTCCTTATGTAAGCAGTCACTTTCCCCTTCTCTTCCTTTTCCACTGATAACAGGAAGTAGGTGCAAAGGCTGCTTCTATCTTTGGCCACAGCACCCAAAGGGGATGACCCCCTGATGAAAGGTAAGCCAGCCTCTCATTTGACTTTTTTCCACCTCTTTCATTAATTTGTCTTCTGACCATGAGTGAAAGTTAAATGAAATTTCCCAATAAACATGCTATGTGTACATTGTTGTTGTATAAGGTGCTTTGAAAAATGAGCATAATTTGAGTTATACTCTGCATAAATACATAATTTTTGTATGGATAAGAAGGTACCTATAGAGTTGTGTTCACACTGAGTAAAATAGCTTGCATGGAAAAACCTTCTGAGACATAGTTCGCGTCATTTGATTTCCATGGTGTGGCATCCAAGGCATTATCCACAAGTACAGAGAAACATCATGTGTAATTGACAAATGCAGAGCTAGAAGACCCAAAAGCTGTCTAGGAGAGATAAACACTTTAAGATAATATCCTTAAGGAATACAAAGATGACAAGAATTGGACTGACAATAGAACTACCAGATGGTAGTTCAACCACCAGTGATACGATGGTCACTCTTGAAATTGAGAATTAAAGGAGGTGTTGCAATAAGAACACCTCTTTTAAGAAAGGAATACAAGCCTAAATGGTATACATACGCACACGTATTTGTCTAAGATGTTTGGTTGGATACACGAAGAAACCTCAACTCATTCAACACAGAAACATTATGTCACCCTTATAAAAGTGTTCCACTCAGTGCCTATTTGGAATTGTTGGAGAAAATGCTTTCCCTGGTTCAGACAAACACCTCATCCGCACTTTACAGCACATATTTAAGCAGTCTTCAAACATTCTAAATTAGTTCTGTGGTTATGGATAAAGCCTTCACACTGCTCTGTATTGTGCAAATATGTGTCATCTAGTTTGACAAGATTACATGGACAAGCAATCCAGGAATTTTTGCTCTCATAAAATTCTTGTTACTATGCTCTTTTATCCCTGCTTCTTCCATTACCTTTCCATAATGAAGCAGTAAGGGAGGATATCACCTTAAATGGACTAATCCTCTGTTCCTAACTTATTTATCATGGTCTTTCTCAGAATGTCCCAGCATGCCTCCTGCTGTTCTTTACTGCACCATGTGTCAAGACAGATATACAGAAGCTTTAATTAATTATTAATAACTTTACTTTTGCCAAAAACAGTTCATATAGAACATAACAGGGTGGCATTTTCAGAATATCTTTATAAAAAATACATTGGTTCCAAGCTCATCCGATGTCATTTCCACAGGGAGACAAAGAATTGTAAGTTCAAAAACTACTCTTCAATTGTCCAAAATGTCAGGCTGATAGGAAATAATACATAGACAATTAGAGTGAGTATCTTAAGCAATCAACTTTTTAAAAAAGGGGATTTATGTTACACTGTACACTCTTCACACTGCATTTGAGTTGCACCTAACTACTCATGCATACAATGACTGCATGTATAAAAAGCCATATTAAAGCCTCCCAGACACCACCATCCACATCCTTTGTGTAATGCAAACATGAACTCATCAGGTTACTTAATCACACGTATGACACACCACCAGTTGCAGGGAAGGACACCCTACCTTCAGCTCCTGTGATGTGAGGGGAACCTGAACTCATTTCTGTGTTTGGGAATATAACCTAAGGCGTGTGGGCACTCAAAGAAGTCACACCCTCTATGCCATTAGTCCCTCACATTGACAGTAAATCTGCCACAGCGCTGCCTCGAGGTAATAGAAATTACAAGGAAGACTGCGGACTGAAATTACGACTCCATGACATCAGACAGGGCCGGCACAACAAAGAATTATGGGAGCATTCAGCACCGACACAGGACTGTTTACCAGGAGGGTTCCTCCCAAATACAGTCTCCAAATTCCTCTCATAACTTTGCCACTGATAACATGTTCCTGTGGCTAGTCAGAGAGATTACTAAAACAACATTACATTGGCTAACTATACACATATATACAGAAAAAAAGGTCTTGCTAGGTTTAAACAGCACCTGTTTTATATTGGGAAGTTCAAAACAAAGTCATATTTATAAAAAAAATTACTTTCACTAAGTAACTTTCAAGAGCAAATGAGATGGCTACGTGTAATTCTTTTCTGCATATTTAGTCACACTGCAGTGCCTTCACACAGGCCCTGATCAACC
The DNA here is from genome assembly GCA_019176425.1 of Megalops atlanticus. NCBI lineage: Eukaryota > Metazoa > Chordata > Actinopteri > Elopiformes > Megalopidae > Megalops > Megalops atlanticus. The sequence goes on from CM032880.1 coordinate 25,183,616, forward strand.
CACACTGAGGGAACATCTGGTGAGTCACCTTGCCCTTTGGTACTATCTGGAGTCTGTAAGAAGTCCTCGATGAGATTAAACATACAGAGATGAATGTTTTCTTGAAATGGGAGGGCACCTTTCCCCAGAGCCACAGGATAACAAAAAGCACGGCATCACACAGGCCCGCTGCAGACTTGCACTGCTGCTGCTCTCTCCTGTGACCTGGCAGATTATTTACATCATCATCATACATATCGTACATATAAATCATCAAAGCACCAACATCGTTTCGACTACTAATTACGAGGATGAAATCAAATAAAGTACAAAGGAGTGAAAAATAAGACAACAGTTAATGTTGCTTAAAATGTTGACTTTTAACATGAATGTTTTCATGTACCTGTATAATCTGTGAAGGAAAAATGCACGCCTGTATAATCCAAGGTCCCATTTATCATTGTTTCCATTTAAATATCATTTCAGTGCTGTCGAACATCAAGACAAAGATAAATTAAGGGTGGCCACTGACCTTTTGGCTAATGGGTTGCAATAATGCTCTGACTGCAGGTTGGGGGGTGATCAAAACTCAAATTCATAAGAAATTCTGATCCACACATATTATTTTTGTCACCTGAAATAATAAATGAAACAACTCACACATTGGCAATAAACTATAGGAATTCACAGACATTAATATTAGAAACGGACAAATGATAAAGCTGTATGAATAAATGTTGGTTGCAGTGTATGGGGAGGAGCCAGGTACAGATGGGGCGGAGCCAGCGTATGAGCATGAACCACGGACTGCTTTCATAGATGCGTCTCCCTCTTGCGCTCTCTTCTCCTCTGATCCTGCCTTTTGGTAGGAAAGTGGGTGTGTTCTCCATCTGCTGAGGTGAAATTGCACTAACAGGGCCAGGTGAAAGGGTCATTGCATGGATAGGGTTTGGATGAGGGCCCACAGCCTTGCTAAGGAAGCGCCCATTAAACCCAACTTGGGGGGGTAGGGGGCACTCAGCTCTAACAGATGGACGTGCCCTCACACTGGGACTTTCACAGCTTCCCTTTAGAGACCACTTGTCCTTTGTCCCTGACAGAGGCAAATATACGGGGGCGGGGGCGAGGGAGGGGGGGGAAGACTGTCAATTCCACCAAGGAGACACGGACGTATGTCAAGTGTTGCGGCTCTCTACATTTAACCAGCAGGATGACTGTGTTGCTCCATGGGGCGGTGGCCCATTTTATCCCCAAAAGGGACTATATAGTGTTGTCTCCTGGCACCTTTCCAGATGCCTGAGCTTGGCGTTTGGTGCCAGTGTAGGTCCTCTGGGTTTCCGTGGTTACTCAGCCATTTCAGTGAGCCACTGTGAGTCGTTAACCACTAGTTTGCAGGCCCATCTACAAATATGAATGTGTATCTTTAGCCTCTCACATGAGCTGAGGCACATTAGTCCATAAAAAAATCCAGACAAAGGAGAGGGCAAGTAGGGTGGTCAGAGTGGGCCAGCCATTCACTGCAGAGTGGGTTTTAAAAGCAGCCAAAGGGCAGCGTTGTAAAAAAAAACAAGCCAACATTATAGTTGGGCTGAAAGCTACACTCCTAATAATCTGTAAACATCCAGTCAAAAGCTGTATAGCATGAAAAAAGGCAAGCAAAAAAGGACAAAGAGCATGTATTAGGAACAAGCATATACAGTATACAGGAAAACATAGTGTAAATGTTAATATATTAACTACATTAATGCCAAATGCATTACAAATGCCTAACCACAGGAGGACAATATGGTTGTACATGTACTATTGAACAGTGTACAACCCATATCAATTCACTGCTGTAAGACCTCGAGCACATCTCCTAGTGACACATACGTGCATTGTCTGTACAGATCACATATAATGAAAAACTCTTATAATTAAATAAAATGTTGAAAATTGCTGAATATTACTGCTTGGACACAAAGAGTTTGGGGTTACAGATATAATTCTCAGTTTTAATTTACAGAATGTAAGGTAACACATGGCATACCTGGCTTTAAATAGCATGTTCCTGGACCATAGGAAGCATTTGTACATTATGATCTATATAGTATGTCTGTCAGCTTTGTGGAAAGAAGCAGGGCATATTATAACCTCATTGGACAGGTTTCTGATGAGTCTGCAGGTATAAATTTAGCATGACTGGAAATGTCCCATGATTGCCTCACATCTTCCTGATGAACATTTCTGGTGTTTTCCAAATCAGTAAAATCAGCATATAAATACCTGCACGTCTGTGTTAGGAGCAGCAATAAAAAAAGAGACGTTGGTATAAATCCTTCTGGTTCTTCTCTTTAGAAGAATCTACTCTTGTGTCGTCACCTACTCATAGAACACATAGATTACACCCCCTGTTGTAACCCCAAGTCAGAAACTGAGACTTCTGGGTAGTCCTTGGAATTGATTAAAGAGGGGATGAGAGGAGTCTTTCACAGAACTGCAAATACCACATCTGGCAATGAGGCTATTGATCATACCAAAATCGCAAGCAACCCCTTCCCCCAGAGACTTTTTTCTTTCCACGTGTTATTGATCTTATTTTTTTCCTTTGTATTCATGGCTAATTTGTGCGCTTGCTACATCTCCAAAAAGACAATTAGAACCGAATTAGTCCACCAGAGACTGAGAACAAGGGAATCGGCTGCTGCTGACGCATCCACAGACAGCTGTGCTTTGGTGCAGGGGAATCTGTATCTCAGTGCAGTGCAGGGGTTTAAAATTAGACCTTCAACAACAGTAACAATTCATATCTGGAAGGGCTGTGTTAATATATGGAAGAATATTGCTGGTTGTTTTAACATTGTTTCCTTCAATTTTCAATTAGAGGTACAATGATGGCATCCCAGGTGACTCATTTGGAGTATGTCTCCAGCAGAATGAAGAATGCACATCTGAGACAGCTGAAATGCCTGCTAGAACTGATAGCATCCATGGGGATAAAAGTGAGACAGAACCCAGAACCCTAGAAAAAGTGGTCTGTCTTATCAGTAACACAGAGAAATACAGAAGAGATTATACAGTAAGTATAATGATCATATCCACCTTTTATTTTTGAATATTATTATTTATTTCATTAAACTGTGAAAAGTGAAAGGAAACATGATTACATACAACTGCTACAAATAGCAGATCAAAAATGGCCAATACAGGTTTATTATGAAAACTTTGTTTAAAACCTTCCATTTTATTTAGAACATACAGCATGGTTTATGCAATTATGAACACTTTTCTAAGTGATGCTCTTGTTTTGTTAACTACAAGGGGGCTTCTTGTTCAGAGGTAAAACTGCTGAGGACGTAACATGAGCAGAGAGCTGACGTATTTAAGCTCATACTAATACACAGGTAGAATCACTGGATGCACAAAGAACTGGCATTGTCAAGCTTTATAAGTAGTGGAAAATAACTTGCCTTCATACTGAAAAATGTTTTTTATTAACTATATTGCACTTGGATTGGGATATTTCCATTGACAAGACCAGACATAAAACTTACATGAATTTGCCTATCCTTACCCTATTCATCAGCATCAAAAACCAGTGGAGCAAGACTACTGCTGTTGACATAAAAATAATCTAGTATGTAAATACAAACATCAGATTAAAAGGAATACAACCAAAAGGAGAACAGAGCCTAACACGTCTGCGGAGAAGAAAACAACTAGGTGTGAGGCCGGGTTTTAGCATCGTTAGTTTGGTCCTTCAGTGTGTGCCTACAAGGAAATCCTGCTGTGTGTTTAAACAAGGTATGCAGATAACAACAATATAATGGGACTTACTCTGTGTCTGTCGATAAGGAGACTACATTCCTCGAAGTGGCCTAAGTTAGCCTCTAATAGAGCATTTACAGCAATGCCTTTGCCAACCTTCCTTTAATGCCTCATTTATTCATATCATATCATTGTTTCATATCAAGACAATGTCAGAATGCAAAACAATTTAACTTGAGTATAAGATCTTTTCACACCTTGTCAATCTTTAAAAGCCATGAACAAATCATTGTGTTGCTGTTTGCTGGCCACTATGACAAAGTCAAAATATAAACTTGAGTAACTAGAATCTTAGTTTTTTGACAACTTGCTCATGACAGTACCTCTCCCTGTATTTATAGCATAGCACAACTTATGTATAAAGTATATGAATGTTTTGGTTAGTGATAGTAGTATTTGTGGCGTATATATAAATGTTTTATATATAGATATAATATATTCACATACAATATTGCTTATAAGAAAGCACTGTTGCCATTTGAAGGAAACTCTCCTTTGGGTCATTTCCTCAGCACAATATAGCCCCTCACACACCCTGCTGTGGAGTCAGCTATTAGTTTTATTGAATACGCTGGAGACAGGCACTGGTATTCTCCAGACACGCACCGCAGAAACTGCTCCAACAACACTCTGATAGAGGAGGTGGGGAGCGTGAGAGGGTGGGGCCGTCTGGAATGAATTTCCATGCAAAGTCCTCCCACCTCAACAGCGGTAAAGCGTATTCACGCACGGGTTTGTTAAGCCTGACTTGTTCCACATACCTGACGCACGACGCATCCCCTCATTATCGCATTAGAGGGAAGTGAGGGTTGAAATGATCCACCCATAAGCGGCTATGTCTCAGCGCACAGACACACCCATTTCACGTAAAACGGGATGTTTTCAGTCAACATGTGAAAGCTTACAGCAAAGCAGATTTCGGGAGCAGACGTCACGGAGCTCACATCATGAGCCTGGTCTGTGAGGATATACTGTACTGTGCAACTGCAAGGAGAGTTCTAAACAGGCGTGACGGTCAATTGGTTCAGGGATTTATACAGGGATTTTTCCAGAAATCAGGATATTACAGACATCAAAGTGGGCTGTTAAGGATGGTTGGGTCTGAGCTCAGCTGAAAACCCTCCCTTTCTGCGCTCAAGAATAACCGTAATAAATGTTTAGTTGTCCCAGATAAAAACAGATCATACAATCTCACAATCATCATATAATCATCAAAATTATGCTTCAATGGAACGTTACACAACTTAGTTTCATGTCACAAAATGCCTTTACCACTGGCGCTATCTGTCAAAGCACATACAGTTCTGAAGCAATGCTCAGTACATACATGTATACTGTACATCATGTGTACTGAATTTAGATGCATGTTCTCATGGCCAGTGAAGCATGCTTGGAAACAGAGCTATTTTAAGACAATGTAGATGGCTCACGAGAACACTCTTATTCCCAACATATGTAATATCAGAGATTGGTTCCAATCTGGAACAAACTTCAGATTACAAGCGACTGCCCAACACAAAGGTAATGAATAGGATTTGTGATCTTAAGGATGGAAATTTATAACTAGGGCATTGTACTGTTGTGTATCCTTGTGTGATATCACAAATTCAGAAGCATAAATGAACAATATGAAAAACAGAAGCTACAGAAGTTGCCCTTGATGCAGGCTTCCAATACATAAGGAGACAAATAATGCAATGTAAAATGCAATGTCACAGTAACACTGACTCAGGAATTTTCCTCATGGTGCTTTTTAGATTAGGATCACCTGAATGGCAAACACAATGACCCCAAAGCAATGGAGACATTCACAGAAACAAAACTCCTGTTTGTTCTTAACAGGTCCATGAAACTGCTCTGTAGAGGAGATGTCTTACTCTTGTTTTGATTTTTAAATGCATCACTTTCTTAAATGTGAACATCCATATTGGTCAACAACATCATGTTGGTTCTGTATGTACATCCTATTCAAATTCTCATGCACATGTAGTATCAGTTCTGAATGTGGATTTTTAAAAATACAAACACATTAAAATGCAAATTTTTGCTGAAACCCTATGCTAGTGTGGTTTTAACTTAGAAAATACCCAAATGAGGACCGCGCTAATAAAAATAAGTATGATGAATAATTGAAGTCACAGTATGGCTAAAACCACATTATCTGTCCACAGAGGAACTTGCACCAATCAGAGTGGTAATGAATGGGAGTCCTGTCCGGCCTGGTTCTATCTAAACTCCTGTCAAGAGAAATTTGTTCCAGCCCATCAGACTCACGCTAGAACTCCTCCTTCATTGTGTGGGCTCAGCACCATGGTACTGTAAGCCCTGGGCACGCTCCCAAACACAACACAGCGCCCACCACCTCTCGAGAACAGTGGAGGCTTTCTGAATGCCTGTCCTTATGCCATTTTACACACAAGGATGGGCGGGGTTGAGGAGGGGGAGTTTGCCTGTCCTTGGAGATAGTAAGAGGACAGGCGGACTCTGGTGAGGAAAGAGTGGGTTGAGCCAGTACTGCTTAGAGCTGCTCCCCAGGCACTACATTTACACCAGCCTTAACGATCCATTCTTGCAGAGCTCCTACCCCATAGCGTGATCCAGAAGCGCGCCCCTGAGGAAGGCCTCTGATGTCAGCCAACGAGATAACTGAAGTGAACATGAACTGATCTGACGTGACGGCAAAAAGAGCCTACAGAGAAATGCACAATGCTCTATTTGAGCCGTGTACAAAGGCTTCGACATCTGACTTCAGTGGTCATTGGTGAAGGTCCATTAAGGAACGTCCTAGTGTTAGCCATTCCATTCAATCTTCATGGACCTGACAGCCAGCCATCTGTTTATCAGATTCTTGTGCTGTTTAATGGCCATCAGCATCACTTGGTTCCAGTTTATATTATTCTATAGCTGATGAAATGGTCTCCTTCAAAAATTTTTACCAGGAAAAGGTATCCATGAAATCTTAATGACAACTTGCAAAAAAAATATTGTTTTCATTTGTTTCATTTACACAGAATGTATCTTTTGACTCCAGGCCAAACCTTAAGCAAAAGGGATCATACATTACCAAAGGTACTTCATACAAAGACCAGTTACCTCATCTGCAATGCAGCTTTTAGTCATTTTCTTTCCCAAAGTGTGGCAATCTTAATACATTTACTTAAATGAGATTACACTGGATTAGACACAAGTTTATTGTCATTGTTGTATATTGATGTTCATCCAATATTTTTCAAGGCTGTAGTTCAGCTCAAATTCAAGAATGATGCTTCAGATACCATTGACTGAGTCTATTTATCCCACTTTTAAATTGTGTGTTCATTTTACGTAATTGAACAATTCTCTAACAATTCTGGTAGCACAACAGAATTTCACTCACAAAACGCATCTGCATCTCAAAATTCTGGTGCAAGTTGACTGATGTGTACAATTTGAAATTCCACACTGCTGTCGAAACATCCTTTCACACAATTGTTTTGCAACAGAACGTTTTATGACCTGTAGCAAGCAGGTCTTTTAAGTTAGATCATCAGAAGAAATGGCCTTTTCATTCTTTTCAGTGTTTTAAGGTGACCTGTTGGAAAAACACAGTCATTGTGTACATGGAAAGTGGAGAACAAAGGGCAAATAAATCTTGTCAGGAAAGCAGCTGTGGCCTGTGCCGAAAGTGTCCATGTTTTCATTAATTATTGGCCAAATACAAGAGGGCTAAGCGCTCCTAAGGCCAGAAAAAACAAAAAGCCCCTTAGGGTCAGAGCTGTTGTTTTTAGGTTGCTTTGCTCTGTTATGGTAGCAACACGTGAGCGGTTTTGTACATCGCGCAAAATCCCACACAGCCTTGGGGCAGACTCAATAGGGCCTTTGTCTGTGCCACAGAGCACACAGTGTTATGTCTTATTGTATTACGGGCAAGCCAGTGACCATGGGCTAAATGCATTTTTTCCCTTTTGATTAAAACACTGTCCCTGCCAAACAGCTTTGTTGATGAGGTGGCTGGACAATATCAGGCAATAAAATTCACAAGTCAGTGACCCTTTTGTCCAGCTCTCTTTCAAGTGATTTTTGAAGGCAGAGATAGTGAGTGAGCACTTACAGCGGATGGCAGCCTGTATGGTCTTGCATGACACTTTAGGGACATGCAAGCAGAGGTCATGGCTGGCATTTTCCCAGCACTGCTCCATGGCTGAATTTAAAAAGAATCTGCCAGACCAAGCTCCTTGTCCCTCCAGAAAAATTTGTCACCCAAATGCACTCTTTCTCTGCCTTATTCCCAGCTTTACCTTTTGTCCCCACCTTTCCAACTCAAACAGTGTTAGGTTGTTTTATCTGAATTTTCTTGTTGCATAGATTTTTCATCACACCACTAATGCGTGCAAACCCATGTAACACCCATACAGTGCAACACCTATTTAGTGTTTGTTAAGATGAGGCCGTGTAAACCGGAGCAGTGTCACCGTGCCACATTAGTTTGGACCCCCTGAATTACATCACTATCAACATGACTGTTTCAAATTGCATAATACATTGTGCCTGAAGCTCAGCCAATTGTTGATGTAAATCAAAGGAAAAAAAACATGAATCCTATTCAGAAAACCCTCAGTGCAGCTACAATATTTATTTCACCAAATATCCTTGTAAAGCATCAACTGACATACAGTACCTATCATCTAAAACACCTCCCTATTAACATAACACAAAGCTCTTATAATTTTACACATACCCTGCATCACATTTCCTGCCATTCACATTATACAGTCTCAAATGCATCTATATCTGGAGATTGACATGGTCATGAGGCCACAATCACATATTGCACATTCAGTCATTACAGTATGCCATTGCCTCAGAATCATGATTTTATTAATTCAATTCCATGCACCAAAAAAAGATGGTCCAACAGGAGTGTTCTTCCCAGATTACTCTGTTGTTGGCTGGGGTTTGCAAGCACCTTGACTTCCAGCCACCTTTGTAGTGGTAGAGAAAAAGGTTCAGAACCCAAATGTTGTTTGGTCTATATGGGGGGCACCGCTGTTGTACCCTTGAGCAAGGTACTTGTCCCAAATTGCTAATGATATTGTAAGCTATGCAGCAAGTATCCAGTTGTATAAATGTTGATAATGATGCAAGTTATGTAAAGTGCCCTTGTTAACACTGTGAATACAAGCAAATGATACAATATGTCTATTGTCATATCAATTAATTTTTCCATATCTGTTGCTGTGTCAATCCAATGCACTACTTGAGTCAAAATATGTTTGTACGATACCTGATCTTCTGGCTGTAAGAACTCAATACCTCAGAATGAATGTATATGTCTGAAAACCCAATAAAGATTAAAGTTTAAAAAAAATATATATATATATATATATATATGTTTGTACACTCGCCTGGTATTTCCTTCATTCAAGTGCTATCCCTTTATGGTTCTTGATAAATAAGGACAACACCTGTATTTGACAAATGGATCCAATTCTGCCCTATTTTTGGAATTTACAGCATACAATAACTGGTTTCCTTAAGTAGACTTACTGAATCCCAACGAGTGACTTACTTTGGCTGACTACACAGTAGGGTAAGCACTGCCTTCTAATTTTTACCTTTTTAATTGGTTGAACAACATTATTCAATACCATTAAAGAACAGCATAAAGTACATAATGGATAGGCAAACCTTGCTGAAAGTTAAGGATTAGCTAAATCCAACCCTACACCAGTCAGCTACTTTCCCAGAAATTCTCTCACACAATATTTCTTGATTAAGGTTGTGTTGACTTTGATATGATTTCATTTTCAAAAATCTTCTCTATACAACAATATCGGGGATTAACAAAGACTTCCCTTCTGAATAAAAAAATTCAGTTTCAGCAATCACACACAAAAAAAGGTTGCCAAAAGCAACTGAAAAGCGGACAAGAAAATAAATCATTGATAACAAACAACACACTTTTCTTTCTACATGTAATTTAATGCAATTTAATGTAACTTGACATACAGCACCATTCTACAAGTCAATCTCCCTCATGACTTTTGCTGTGAGAGGCATAATCATGTTCACTACCTCTGTATTGCACAAGGTTACGAAAAGTCTGTAACTGTGCTATTTCTGCACGTTCAGACACACCCAAGGTTCATTATTCCACCAGCACAGAAGGGCAACCTTCTACCTCTCACCTGCTGACCGATTCCAAGTAATTGGAGCCTCTAGTGTGAGATGCAGAAGATAGCTTTTGTTGTTGTCCCATATCTAATGGTACCGGTAACTGTGCAAAGCAAAATGACGTTCTGCTACGGCCTGCTGATGTTATGTAAATGTTGTATATATGCTCTGAAACTACTGGTCTGCTGGCTAAACCTCTTTGGAAACGTTCTAATTATGATTTATATGCATTGGTATGACAGAGCTGTACACAGAATATCTCTAAATTCTAATAATACTTAGTTTTGTCCTTTAGGTGTTCAGTATGACATAATAAAAAGCCAATCAAAGTCAATGGGATAGTGCAGCAACACATTCCAGGTATGTCATTCACTACATGACTGTCACCCATCTTATCATATCTACACTGAAAAATGTATGCATGTGCATTCAACACAAAACAGTCAGGAATGCTTGCCTTTTCAGAATAACTTAAAAATGTATCTGATATACAACCCCTGAGTATCTTCTGGTCCTAACCAGAATGCAGTACTGCATGAATTTTGGTTTTAGTTCATTTGCACTACATTTTAATCGAATCATTTATTTCTCAAGTGGAAAAAAACCATACATGATTTTTCTGTTTGTTGAACAATTATTGCATTTGCATTACTTTAAAACTGGTAAAGTAAAACAAATGCAATAATCAGTACATAGCAACAAATTGCTAAGTTGTCTGCCCATTGCTTGCTGATGAAAACATCTAATGATTGATTATGAATATAGGTTATTATGTCATTATGACTGAGCATACAGTATGCTCACATTGCCCAGTGCTTAGAAGAATTTATACATACAGCAAGTCATAAGATACAGGAAAAAAATTATAAACATGCCAGGCCACTGTCAAGCTTAGCACACATGAAATGAAGGCTGTAACATTTTTCAAAAATATAAAAAGAACTGAACCAACCAAGGTTTTTCCTTTAAGACAGACTACAGCGCACCACTGACAATGCAATCCACAATCCTCCTTCTCTGACACATTTCTTAATTAACAGCATAGAAAGCACAATCTTTTCCAGCGACCAACACTGGAGGATGGTGAAATTGATTAAATCTGGGTGCATTATGCTGAGATTTCATGCTTTCACAGCAGGGAAGACTCATTTATTCCCACTGCCCGCCCGCAGACTGGAAGCATTGTCTGCGACGCCGGCTTGACTCAGACTCTGGACAGGAAGGAGATGGAGTCAGAAGTACGTGATCCCACGGTGCCCAGAAGCATCTACTGTGCCATTCTCCTGTTACGACGCAGCAGATTCAGATGTGTCAGGTTAGCACACGTGACGCATTCCGCCCCACACACTGCCTTTCTCCTTACATTAGGTCATCCGCTGAAAACTGCCCTTTCACTTGACTAATCTCATTCATAATGAATGCAGCTGTGCCCAGACAAAAGCTGTGTCCATTATACTTCAGCTAGGAATATTTGATTTGCTTTATGTCTATAAAAACGGAGATGACAGACGCCCACCTTATGGCATGCAATGGAGGTTGTTTTATTTCAATAATGTCCAATTAACGAGAATGTGGACTGCCACATAAAAGTGACAGCAAATGTAACAAAGGCATCTTAATGTACTGGACAAAAAGCCACCTATTTTTGTCATTGTTCCCCACTGATTACAGATGCAAAGTTTGAGACCAAAGCAATTAATTAACTGTCTGTCTGGCCACACTTTTTGATAACTCCCTAATGTGTCTTCACATTATTGTGTCTCTTGCTGTTACTGTTAGAAACAAAGTGTTTGCCACCTAGATTGACTGGATCTCATTTATATTCTGCTTTGGGATAAAAATACTCTTTTTCCAGTAGCAAGAACTGTCTAAAAATCATTTGGCTAACCCTCTGACAAGAGGAATCAAAGATGTTTGAAAGCACTTAAATTTAGGCGTTTCACCACAAGGGACATTTAGGGACTTTTTACATTATTCATGCAGAGACAATTTTGTGTCAATTTAGAAAAAAATACTTGCAGTAACAAAGTATCTCAGTTATATTTTATCATAGAATGCCTGGTCTGCCTATTTTCCTAATGCCTAGTAGCCACTTTACAATTTTAGATCCAATTTAGCTTATTGCTTGCAGGTTTTTTGAGAGTTTGCCACAATTCCTTTGTTGTGTAGTGCGTCAGGTCTTAACAGCAATGAAAATTTCTTTTACAAGTACCTTGTAAGTGCCTTGCAAGCTGTGGATATCAAGCAACCTTGCAATTTTGGTGACTCTTTTTCAGTGTTGGGTGTCATGCAAGGCACTGCCAACAGCCAATAAAAGATGCAATGTGTCAAAAATGAAATTTTTCTATAAGCTGTTGTTTTTCCCTGCAGAAACATGGCAAAATCAGTGCAAGAGCCTTGGAATTAGAAAAATAAAATGCAAAAGGAGACCCAAATCTAGAAATACATAATGGACTTGAGTATAAAATGAGAATTCCTTTGTAGTATGTTAAGAGAAAGAGGGTTTACTTCCTCTTTTGGTACGCTCACAAACAGTTACAACAGAAATGAAAGGAATGATAAGTAGGAAGATAAAGCTTAGTGGGCTTTGTCAGTCCTTTGTCAGTTATGGTGCTTTACAACCAAACAAACAGGACGACATCAGTGACCAGCTGGGAAGCACTCTCTGGTTCCAGAATCATTGTGCAGTCATAGGTTGGTGACACACAGTACAATTCACAGATTTCACTGTTCATATGTCTGTGAGTCCTTACTTCCCAGTTTCTCCAATAACTCATAATGTGTAAGGCTGACTTGCAACACACCCATGAGATTTACATGATTTGTAATACACGTCCAAGGCTTTTTGGACAGATGAAATCACATGGTTTCATGTTTATTTAACTGTAACAACCATGAAAGACTGCACTTCAGAGACACATTCAGTCTCCTCCTACCTAATGATCACCGCTTTGGTCATTCTGCAGCTTCAGGTGTCTGCTGCCATTCAGCAGTATTTTTCTACAAATATAAACAAAGTTCCATAGCCACACTGCACACTAAATGGATTTGCTATAGTAAAAGCCCTAATTATTTATTTTTATAGACATCATTACCATGTTCATCTCAGTGAACGAATGAAACAAGTTCCTTGAAGGCTTGAGATGACTGGGATTTAGAAATTTGTAATGCATCTTTACACAGTAGTCTCTTCACCTGGCCACTTTCAACCTCAACCTTGGATACACCTGCATACAATTCTGAAGCTGTAACCGAAGCAACGTTCAAAGGACTGAAGCATGTGGTGACCTTGAGGACAAAGCCATGAAAGGCACGTATGAGTACAAGTACAACTGGATTTGTCTCTCTGGGACTTCCCATTTCACTAAGGAAACCTAGCTAGACACATAGGCCAAACACAGCCTCATGACAACATACACATTAATTAGAGTGGACATCCCCAGTCTTTGAAAAACGAAGACAGTAGATGCATGCATATGGCTGGCTGTCACAGACTGGCCCATCTGCTCCCGTTATCTTCAAGGCCTGAGAAACCCGATCCCTCCGACAGCCTTTTGTACTGAGAGCGGCGCACTGGGAGATTAATGACACGAAGGGGGACGTGGTCGCACACTAAACCGCTGCAACACAGGCCATAGGAACAGAAGGGGAGGGGCGCCAGTGTTTGCAGCAAGAGGTCAGAGTGACAGCTGGCACACCGAAAACAGAGGGAGGCTTGTTTCCTACCTGGCACGGGACACAAAGCTCATGTATGCCCAATGAATGCCCGCTCCCTACTTCCCTCTGCCCTGGCAGGTAAAACAACACCAGGGACTTCCTTAACTAGGAACTGGAGTAAGGATATCTTCAGAGTCTGGCTTTGCACAGGCACATGCACCACTGTTAGATGAGGACTCCTTGGAATAGCTGCCAGCCACCACAGCCCCTTCATAATTTGACAAGGTTATATGTTGCACATGTACTGCTGTCCCACATCTGCAAAGACTGCAGTCATAGTTCTGGGGTATTCCAAAGATGCTCAGAGAGATTCTATGAAGGACTAACTGTGTGGCTAGAATTTTATACCAATGAAATAACCAACAATGGGTCACATGGTTCTATGGCTTGTTATTCTTCTGAATCTTTATATTCAGAGATGCATGTCAATACCAGTCAAAGCAATGCTTGCAATGGAAAATGTTAACACAAACTGGTCAGTAAAGACTGGAAATGTTTGCTATGTAGGATTTCAAACCAAATTACTAGTGTGATATTGATCACAAACCATATTTAATAATCAACATCGACCATTTCCATTCAATTTTGCATCCAAAACCCAGCCCCCAAAAAAAGAAAAGTCACAGTGGAAACATTTTATGTTAAGTACAAAATTTATAGTAGGTAATACCACTGAAACTGCTGAGCACTTATTATTTATGTGCATCTAGTTAAGTGCAATGGGACTTTGTGATTTATTGTAATTACTGGTTTGCAGCCATACGCCTATTCAAAGCCCTAACATCAACCCTAAACCCCACCCCAACCCCACCTCTAAATCTAACCTCAAACCCAATTATTAACCTTTTATGTTAAAAAAAAAAAACCTATGCAACACTACATTTTTGTATAGCAACTGTAGCAACAGCACAGTACTTAATTACTCCTGACTACTACTGAAACATCCAAATCCACTGCTTGCCTGTGTTCTTTTGTTCTACATTTATCTTCCTAATACCAATGCCTATAGAAAATGAATTTATTTTCAACCATGAGGATTAATACATTAGCAAAGTATGACTTTAGTTCTTTAGCAACTACTTGACGACCACACCTCAGATCTACTGCCCTTTTTTTACAATCTCCCCCCATACTGCTGTGTCCCTATACTGAGCTATACATCCAGCAGACACATCTCTTTAATGTGTCCCTTGTGTTGCCGACAGCCACACAAAGAATGATAGATACTTGACTGAGGGGCAGACCTGGGGGCACACCTATGGATTCAGGGAATCTTGCATTTCGTTTTATAGGTAGGATATATTCCAATACCACTAACTATGTCAGTTTGTCGTCTATATGACTCTGTAATTGCATTTTTAACACCCACTTTAATGGGTGCAAATATTCCAAGTTCCAAAAACAGAGGTTAAAGAGTGGTGTGGCCATATTCAGGAGGGAGATCAGTAAGGTCACATGTCTAGTTATTCACTAATTTGCACCATCTCGCCTCATTAAGAATCTGGTCTGTTGCACTAGCTTCCCAGTTTCTTTCTGTGTTTATTTCAGAGTGGTTCCTTCTGGGTGGCCACAATTAATTTATCATGGTCCACAGTCACTCCTCTGTTGACCCACACAGGCTGTAGTGCAGGAGAGAGGAAGAGAGGAAGCTAAATATGTTAACAAATCAGTGCCTAAAGTTAAAGGCAGGTTTTCCTCGAGATCTATACCAAGGTAGTTTTGTGCATTGTCAAAAGCAGAATTTGTTTCTTTATGTCAACAACACAATATACAGATGTATATGGAGTGGAGAGGTCATTATTATATTCATAACAGAATACAAATTTCATGGGTCCACCAATCGAGTCAGTGTAGTTAAGAATAAAAGAAAAAATAAGGCTTTTTATTGGAAACAATTAGGTCATTAGGTAGATTTTTTGCTAATATAACATGGATGGATTTACTGTGTTCTGTGGCAAATAAAAAGGATTCATTATTATTCACTATTCAACCACATTTCCCATTGGGAGGACTAATGACTTAGGTTGGATGAGTTTGTAACATATTTCAGCAGCATCATGCTTGAGCAGACACATAAGCAGAGCATATGCACATACTTTACTTTTACTATTTGGGTCTGGCCCTTCTGCGTTTTCTCTTTTGGGATTTTAACAGGTGGGTTGCTCCTTGTTACCTTGCCCACAGCTTCTTAATTATTGCCAGGTAGCTGCACAAGCAAACTAGGTTAGCTACTATTTTTGTCAGTAATAAAAAGAAACACACACTTCAAACACAGTACATACTCACCACACAAACAGCAATGATACCATCTGTAC
Source organism: Megalops atlanticus (assembly GCA_019176425.1). Classification (NCBI taxonomy): domain Eukaryota; kingdom Metazoa; phylum Chordata; class Actinopteri; order Elopiformes; family Megalopidae; genus Megalops; species Megalops atlanticus. Next base: position 25,199,587 of record CM032880.1, read on the forward strand.
GTAGGAAATCACTCCTCTGACAAAATCAACAAATTCCAAAATGTAACTGCAACTTCTCAAACCATTACTACATCTGTACTAGAAGTAAACAGTAGACTAAATCTTGCTATCACTTGGGTGGCTAAGGATCGTTACTAGGGAATGTCAGGCAAATGATAAAGAATAAAATCTCCCACTTTTCTGTATCTTATAAGGTGAATGAATGGAAAACAGAGGTGGCAGTTACTCAGGAAGTGGCAAAGTCACCTTACCAATGACAATTTCATTTAAAGAGACTGTGTCCCAAATAAAGGATTTTTATAACATCACCCCACAATGAACAATTAGCAAGCATTTCAAACAGCTCACTGTGCTTAAACTGCCAAAACCTGTATCATCATTAAAAGGTGTAGTCCTAAAATGCCATGGGAGTACTGTTCTGTAGTTGGCCATTCTTCCCAAATTCTGGAGCATGGGGTGAGGCTTAAAGGATTACAGCACATATATTATTTCTAATTTGTCTCCTGTCTCCTGAGGTGTGCCCAGTTCAAGCAGCATACTGTTCTCCGCTGTGTGTGCACGTCCCTCAATCATTGGATACAACGAAAAAAAACTTTGGAGTGGATTATAGGTCAGTGTGACTCCATGAGGTCAATGCCCCCCATTTCTCTCAAACAGTGGATTCTTAGTAATCTCATGTTTAATGAAGGCAATAAGCTTGGATACTGTGGTGAGAGACTATAAGATTCCATTAGTAGGTTTTGATGTTCTGCTCTCACATTTTGGAAAAAAAAAATACTAACCCACCCTCTAGCCTTTCAAACAACCCTATTTCATTATTATCTATATTGACCTCTGTCTAGGTTTATTTCCAAATGTCAGTTAAATCAGAACATTTTTGCTTGTCCATAATGGTCCCAAATGTACAGCTGTAGAAAAAGAAATCAAATGACTGAATAAGTCCGTTATGCTTTAGCACAGTTGTTGTGAAAGTTAACAGCAACCGTGATATTATTCCCAAAGCTATAAATGTTGTAAAACACAGAGACCATCAGACACATCTGTGCAGTCTACATTCATTTTTAAACACCATGCGTGTTTTGAAACTGCTCCCTCTCTGAAAACGTTATTTTTCCCTGCAGCTCTTCTTTCAAAAATAGCTAATGAGTTTCTGGATCTATATTGCACTCAGTAGATTAAGGAGACATAGACCTACCGCACAACCCAAATGAAGTCTAAATTATTGTAGAGTTACGCTCAATATCACTACCTGCTTGGTTAATTTTGTGACTCTGTCCATACACTGCAACCACACAGCATTCTTTTAGTAGTGCAGGTGGCTTTGAAAAGAGTTAGAGTTTTATCCTGAAAGACTTTTACAGTGGGATACCATAGATTAGCACTGATACATTTAATCTTTAAATGAACAACCACGTTGTGGAGCTACAGCAGGATCTGATTTTGGTGTGCAGTAGTGTAGCCATTGTTCTACTGTTATTACTCATATCAAACACAAAATCCGAAAATAAAAATACTTTCAAATTCAAGATTATCTTCTGAAATAGATTTTTTTTCCAAATGTGAGGAACACCTTGAAAATCAATATGCTAAATTGGATGACACCTGTTCATACCCCGTTGTCTCTGGCCCAGTGCTGTGATGGGGTGATGTTGTGAGGGAGGCAGTGTGGTTGATTTAGTGTCATTTCCTACCCCCTTCTCTAATGCTGAGTCGAGTACAGTTTGTCATCACCACAATGGCTTTTCCTATGGCGTGGGAAGGTGATGAGCATGGGGCCAATGTAGCTGAGAGGCTGATTCAGTTATGCAATCAGTGACACCACAATCAACGGCAGACTAAGAGGAACAAACCCTATCCCATCACCCATTAAATATCACCCAGTTGGCATACAGAGTACATAATATACTAGGAGGGGAACTTGAGTTAGTGTTCTATTGATTATTTCATGCATGTAGTTTAAACCATTCATGATTACCTTCCCACTTACAATCCATTTTTAAAATGTGACTCTCTACATAAACTATACACTCATATTTATATATAACCTATATTTTCATAAAATATTTATTACAGAGAGTAAGAAAACTGGGAAATCTGATGTTTACAAGGAGCAGCAATCAATTATCAAAAGATAAAAGAGAAGACCATGCATTGTCATGTATTGTCACACAGAAAGAAACCATTCTATTCCACTTGTCTGTCCAACCCTCAGTCTACCTGAGCTCAAAAAGACAGATGGTCCATTCGTTTGGATAGTGTCCAGTGACCACACCATCAGTGAATTGCCTAACAACCCTTATTTCAGTGACAAGATGGCACATGTAAGACAGTTCATATGTTTAACATGTGCTGAGGGGAACCAGGGACATTACCTGATCATGGTCCTGTTACTTTTAACCCACTAGATCTGTCTGCAAATGTAGTGATATATATTACAGTTAAAAAAAAAACATGACAGATGCTTGCACCCCGGTGCAAGAGGAAGAACAATCCTATTAGTATTTTATTGCAATAGCTTAGTCATATTGTGCCTCAGGGTAAAAAATGAAGGGATACACTATACTTCTGTTTATATTCTCAGTTTCAGTCCCTACTTGACGTAAAGGTAAAGCCTGTTTTCTCTGCAGAAGAAATTTAGGCAACACTGTGAGAGAGAGGAGAGTGCAAATTGGACATACATTTTTCATCCATCTACTCAAGTGTGCTTGAGATGTATGCAAGTTTTATCCAGCTGAAGATTCTAGCGAACACCACAAGACTGATGCTACACAGAAACACGTTATCCCTCTTCATGTTTCAATGATCAGATTAACCTCACATGTTTGAGTAGGAAACACAATATTACCACTTTAGATTCAGTTTCATAAATAAGTAGTTTCAGAGCTAAGGAAAAACGGCAATAAAACTACTAACAAACGCCTTTACCGGTATTTTACGCCCCGGGATTTGATACAACAGAAGTCTTTGTTAAAATGGGGGATGCCAGAAAATACACACGGTTCATCACGCCTGGAAAAAAATGGCCCATATTGCTAAAGGTAACCTCTATTTCTATCAAAGTAAGTTACCTGCTGATATAATATTTGACTTTTGTCTAATTATTAAACGCTGATCGACCAAATTTAAACAATGTATGCTACTCATTCTAAATAACCACAAGGAGCTCTGATCGACGGACAACAATAGCACAAAACAGTACAACACAGATTCAAACACAAGGTGTAATTACCATTTGAGTACGAAGCGTCTGCATTTACATTGAACTCTATAGCTTCGTGACAGGGGCGACAGGTGACGGAATTTGCTTACCTTTATGCCTTGCTGTTGTGTGGTTAACGTCAGCTTAGTTTCATCCAAGAGTAAAACTTCACAGTAAAATTCTTCTTGTACAGCACAGAAACAACCCATCGCGTACTGGCGATTTTATCAATGATGTGGGAAGAAAAGAAGACTTAAAAGGATATAAGTGCCCCAGAAACGCCACTGAGATTTCGAAAACAAAAGATGTTGATTCTTGATCCGGTGATTAGGAGTGTTCACGTGCACTCATGGGACATATACAGACATCCAGTTTATCGCAGTTTTTAGAACAGGTTGATTACTTCTGACGTAAAACGTGATATTTGGCACAAAATCTGAAAAACAAACCACAAACAAGCCAATCTGAAACGATTGTACACATTTACATTTACTTTACAACACACTCTTAAAAATTGAACCATCCAATTCTGCATTTTAATTAATCTTCAGTTTGAGTATTTCTGATTTTATCACTGGCTCAACCAAAATATACATGGCATCTATATATAACTCCCCTGGGTTGATTCTCACCTTTTCATTTTCCCGAAATACTCCGAAATACTGCCAAATCCTTTGTTTTGGATGAATGCGTTGTCCTGTTATTTTTTCCCAAAGATTATACATATAGCCTTTAGAAAATATATGTACCTATCCAGTTTGTTTCCGCTTTTCTGTTAGCCAATTAAAAAGACGTCATTACAAATGGAAATTCCTTATGTAATGTTTTCTTATTTTTCTTTATTCGGGGTCAACCCGAATCCCGAGCCGCACTCTACTTCAGAAGCGCTGTTCCTTTACATCGATGAGTTTCCCTCAAGCTGTGCTTCATTTCCAATAAGCACATGGGTTCTCCGCCTTAGCGTATCCCCTAGGTTCACTCGTATCCGTCAATTCCAGTCTTCTTATAAAAGTAGAGCTCACCGAAGTGTGATTTTTCTTCTGTTCGTCCCGTTCTAACCTCTTTTGTATGTCGTACGGTCGCTCATCCCTGGTAATACAGTTGCCCCCGTCGGCATGGAAGTATGACCATGTAACCTTACTCTTCAGTATTTCATTCTGTCTGTTGCTAAGAAGCCTTGTCCGTCTCCCACGACGATGGTTGTTCTCCCACACTAACTCCGCCTTCGTGGAATTTACACCTTGGACTAGGCAAGCATCGGTGAGACGACTCTGCCACCTGTCGGGGACGACTACTGAACCCGAGGCATGCACTTTCCCGGAATGGGTCCACAGGAACATGGTTCAATACATGTAGCCTAGTAGTAGACGGAGTAGGCCTACAAATGCTTAGTACAATGCGTTGAGTATGGATCTTTCTACCGAATGTTTTTACCCTTAACTTTTGAACGAAAAGCGGATCTATGTCTGAAAGTTAGGAACTACAATATTACATTTTAAATAGGTGCAAAGTCAGATATCACACTATATATATATATATATATATATATATATATATATATATATATATATATATATATATATATATATTTTTTTATTTCAAAAAATTCAATCCAACAACGCATATCGTGTCAGTTACTTGTTATCATTTTCTTTCATGTTTCTGCTTATTAAATCATTGTTTCACTAGAGGGCTTCTCAGGATGTTTTGTCAACCGCGGTGTTCTGAAGTTGGCTAAGCTGTTTTCATTCAGAGCGTTGATGTCTGTGACTTGAAATTAATCGGAAGATGGAGTTCATGGCAATGAGACATATGTTCAGTCAATATGCGTTGAACATTAGACGGGAATCTGAGAAATCACTTTGGAAACAAGTATAGGACAGTATTTGCACAGCTTCCATTTTGACACTTGCACATTTTAGCAAATTGCATTGTGCAATGAAAAGCCTCGTTTGTGTCACACTGCAGTAAAATGTAGTTTTAGCGCCATCTAGTGTTGGACATATGTATCTTAATTCTTAAATTCTGGGCCGAGGAAATGCCTCACTCTGGACAACGTACACGAGAATAAACACGTGCAAATTCAAATGGCCCCTTGGGTGACATATAAAGTTGTATTGCAAATCTCTACAAAGAAAACTAAATATTACTATAAATATCTTCCATTCAGGTGTATGTCTCCTGCCAGGTAATTTGGAAGCTAAGCTAGAATGCTGTAATTCTGAACAAACACTTTCTGTATGTGAAAGTGCTTACCGTGGTCATGAACACTCATTAGTATGCACCAGGACATGTTATGTGTAGTATGCTAATATACATTAGGTCTGGAATATTATGATTGGTCTATTATGGAACATCACACTACATTTCATTCATTCAGCAGATGTTCTTATTCAGAGTGACTTCCAGTGCAAAAGAACAGAAGTTTATCCATTCAAACTGAATGAGCAATAGTGTCAGACCAGGCTTACAACACTCCCAGACCAATGAGTGTGATCATAACACTATTCAAGCCTTACCACAAGTTAACTTGTGCAAACTACCTCTACAAGGGAATGCAAGTATACTACCATACAACAATTATTAGATCACAGAATCAAAAACACATTGCGATACTACATATAAAATAAACAGAAGCAAGTAATGCAAGTAGCAGGTGTCAGGGGGTGTGGATTGAGGTGGAACCGAGGATGCAGTCTGAAGAGTTGGGTCTTCAGTCTGTGTTAGAGGCTGGTTGGTGATTCTGCTGTCCTGATCTCTGTGGGGAGTTCATTCTGCCACTGAAGGACCAGTACAGACAGGGATTGTGTCTGAGAGGAACAACCCCATCGGGATGGGACAGTCAGTTGCCCCATGGTTGCAGAGCGTAGTGATTTTGGCAGAGCATAACATTTGAAGACCAATTGTAGGTATGAGGTGGCTGTCCCATTCATTGTCCTAATATGTCAGCACCAAGGTTTTGCACCTGATGTGAGCGATAACAGGAAGCCAGTGCAGTGAGGTGAAGAGGGGTGTAACTTGACTGTGTTTAGGGAGATTGTAGACAAGTCATGCATTCTGGATTCTGGATTAGTTGTACGGGGTTTCATTGCACAGGCAGGAAGGCAAGCAAAGAGGGAGTTACAGTGGCCCAGACAGGAGAGGACCAAGGCCTGCACTAGGAGCTGCATTGAATGCATAATGAGGTAGGGGCAAATCCTTCAATGTTGTCCAAAAAGAATTGGCATGCCCGACTCATTATATATGCTTGATGTACATGTGCTTAATGAATACAGAAACTAGGTTTTGTCCATTGAAAATTAAAAAGAGTCCCTGATTCATAATAATCCTCTTTGAGAAGAAACATGTTTGAAACATTTTTAAACATACTACCTTGCTTGCTTGATATTTAATTTATACCATTATTATTTCTTTCTTAACTCCCACTTGGCTGTGGAAACACAGTAAGTCTCAACTGGCAGACTGTCTGTATATAGCATCTCTTCCTTCCGCAAATTCCATACTGATGGAACAAACTGCCTTCTAACATTTGACTTGCATCTCTCAATACATTTAACCCCTCACAAATTAACAACTATTTGAAAAATAATTCTGAACTGCCCCACTGTATTTCATCCTGACTTATTTATTCTACTTATGCAGCTTATGCTGTAGATAATCAATACTTCAACTACATCAGTATATATGTTTGATAAGTGTTTACAGTACCATTCCACGTTTACGGTCACTGTACTTAGTCACTAAGTACCAGTGCATTGAAAGAAATGTTTAATCTGAAAGAAGCCTTTCCTCTAGTGGTCAATTACCAAAACATGCAAAACCACAATGCAATGCTGAACTGTATTTCTTCATTCTGGTCTGGGAGACCCATTGCACTTGGTGGTTTTTATTCCAAATCCATAGTGCCATTTCCAGTTGGAAATGATTACATAACTTTATTTCTGCTGAGTCCCATCACCGGTATTAAAGTGCCACTTATCTGGTACAAGTGTTCAGTTGGGAAGGACCGGCTGAATTGCAATGACCACTTAATAAGCAAAGCAGTCACAAAAAGTACATACAGAACAGCCTACTAAGCCAACGCATGTTCAAAAAACAAAACAAACAGTAATGTGCTATTTAAAATGAATATCTAAACAAAGCTTGAAATACATCTTATGGAACAGCCGACTGTTTAAATTAATGAAAGGAAGATCTCTGAACTTCAAAATTGTTTGACACCGATTTCAGCTGTTTGCCCACAGATAACGTACCACTCGGTTTTTCAGGAAGTGACTTCCTTTGCGAATACTTTGCGAATAAACGGAATCAACATATTAATACAATTCAATAATGCAATGCAATGCTTCCCTGGAGGGCAGGCAAGTTTTTTTCGTTCTGGGAAAAATACAAACAGCTTGGTGAATAAGACTTTCGAGAAAAAGAAAATAATTTGCTTTTGAGCTCGCCTGGAGTTTAATTTATATAGTTTTTTTTTTAATATTCAATTACATGGTTAGACTACCTAACAAATCGATGCCATTAAAGTCATGTTTTTTAAACTGTTGAGTTCTTGGGACATTAATAGGGCTGAGAGATGTGTTTCGTTTGATCTTACTTGTCATAGCCTACTCAAGATAATGCAGTGTAATCTGCATTGTTTGTGCCGACCGCTTGACCATCTCTACGGCATCGTCAGTCCATTTTATCGGGTGGTTCCACACAGGTTAGACCTGCGCGTTAGTCGTGCCTTTGGAACAGTAGAATGGAACGCACAGGCGTCTGCACGCCATCAAGCATGCGCGCCTTCTGACATAGGACACAATATGGCGTAGCGGAGAGAGGCGAGCGGGGTTTGGGTTAACAAACGGAGGGTGACACAAAGGAAAAAAGTTTCACCGTGGTAGTGGAGAAGTTCTGCAAGCGGGAGATGGCCTCTTAAATTCAGATGAAAGTTTAGATCAGACTACTGCCCTTGGGAGTACGTGCGCTAAACCACAGAAAGGGTGAATGTTGTTTCAGGTAAGCGAGTTAAGCTATGTTAGCTAGCAAGCTACCTAGCTCGTCTTTTTGTTTGTTGCAAAGGTAGCTACCTGGGTATATTGTGTCCAAACTCGGTGAGCATATCTGGACAGCATACCGGCTAGCTCACCCAACGAGTGCACACATACGATTAATGCAACTGTGATTTCCTTCAAGCGTTAGCTAGCTAACGTTATCTAGCAATCCAAGTAAACTAGCGTTAGGTACACCATACGCTTGTTTTGTAGCAAGTTCAAGCTAGCTAACCTGCTTAGCGAGTAAGGGCTCGACAGTTAGCTGGCTAACTATTTTTTGGCTCACTATTTTTAGCATTTTTACAAAGTAACGTTAGCTAAATTATGTAAACTAGCTAGTCTACCTTGGTAGCAAAGTTAACATTATACTTTCACCAAACCAGCTGACAATAAACTGCGGTCTGGTTGCAGCTGGTCAACCGGTTGGTTGAAAAGATAATGCTCATCCAAGAGATCGTCAAAATATAACTAGGTAGCTATCCAACATTTGCTGACTTTTAACAATCCGAGCCAGTAAACGATGAAATAACATTTCTGGGGCAGTGAACAAACGTAATAGTTGGATGGCTGGCTAACGTTAGCCTGTAAGTTATGTTTAACAGCCGGGCATTTAGGCAGCTTGCTACCTACGGAAGCATTTAGCTGTGGTAGACTGTTACCCGGCTTAGGGTACAAATATACTGCCTCGACAGGGACACGAACTTACACCCCTGTGGTTCCAAGCCTATTTCTTAAGCGAATTTCAGTATTGAAACAGCTACCGCCTGTTGCTATACAGGTCGGAGTAAATGCCAAACAAAATTAGTCACAGTGCTGTTGACTGAAGGAGTTCTAAACTTCAGTAGAGCTTGAAGGAGCAACAACGAGTTAAACAACTGTTTAAAACTGGATCTACTTTAAGTGATTGTCACTTCTTAAAGTATTGCCCAATAATTTACATGTGATTTTAAAATTAAGTTTATTCAAATTATAGTGCGAATGTTTTTGAGACATCACAAGCGGGATAGGGAACAGCCACATTTCTTTGAACAATAAGTAAATCCGATTTTTAAACTGAACATGTTCCCACGTGTCCTGCTCCTACTCCTACTTTTTATATAAATGAAGCAAATTATTTCTTACTCATTGTCCGTGTTTAGTGCTGCTACATATTAGTCTGGCATGTTTCTCGCTTATTATTGCTGTGGAAAATTGCAATGTGAAAATGTGGAAAAATTACAATTAGTAATTTAAATAAAACCACGGGGTTATGATCTATTAGTATAATTTCAGGCAGTTGTAATCATCAACGTTGCTTAATAAGAAGTAGATGGGTCATATTGAGTGTGCACCATATTGATTCCTCCTTTGGTTAAGACTACTTAAGAGGCATGGTTTAATGGAGACAGAGGGCAAAATTCATAGATTTTAAGGTATATTTTTTTTTGCAATTTAGCAGATAAAGAGAGAATGTGAGCTTAAGTGAGGTTGCTAGAGAGACTTAAGTCAGTTTAACCAACAGTAAGGCATGTTGTGAGCTTTTCTCCTGCATTCAATAAATACTGCTACTGAAGATAAAAAAAAAAAAAAACACTTTTTGTTAACAGTGCTGTTATTTTTTTATTACTGTTGTGCTTATTCTGAAATTAGCAGTATTAACTGAAAATCATGCTACTTTTAAATACTCCTCATAGGCAGATCACATTCCAAAGGCATAATTATATACGTATTTTATAAAATACAGCAGGGGCCTTTTCATGTGTATAGAATATCTAAATAGTGAGCACCTCATTATTTGCATTCCCAGGATGAACATATTGGTAGTTTAAAATGTAATCCTGTACAAAGAAGTGATTTCAACAATTTGAATCAAAATTTCAAGAATAGTGAAAAATGAAAGTTGAAATTCAGCTCTGAACTGATAAAGAAGCAAACTAACTGGTACATTGAGGTATGTTTTATTGAACATAAATACATCAAGTTATGCTGCATTTTACAGATATTTCATCAAAGATACATAGCTCATCTTATATCAAATAAACACATTTTACCCCCTGCTTACACTTAAATGTCCACATTTTCAACTCAATCTTTGAGGCTCTTGGTAATAAGCCCATTCATTTCACGAGCAATGTTGTAAAAAGAACATGTAATTGTAAATGTAAATGTAAAATGTAATTCATTTCAACATAGACACAATTCCAAAAGAAGGGCAGAGTAAAAGCGTGAACAGTGGAGCAGTTACATTATCACAGTGGCATATCTGACCTGTATTGGTGAATTTTGTACTCTCTCATTATGGTCTTCCATCCATTTCACTTCTAATTTGTTTAATGCATGATTTTAATCCTAGTGTTATTTAAAACCCCCATATTTTTGTGGATGCTCTATGTCAAGGATTTCCAGTTCAGAGACTTAACTTTGATCAAGTCACTTGCCTGGCACAAAAATGATGTCTCCCAGACCGGACCTGTGTCATAACTTTCTTTCTCTTTAATGTCCCTGGCCTGTGATGAGCTTAGTAGTACCCACCAAGAAGAGAAGATTTTTTTCTCCTTGTCCTCTCTTTGAAGAAAATCCTCTACAACTGTCTTGAAAACTTCCTCTCCACATTATAATGTAGAAGTATTTAGGCTGATTAGACAATAACCTATGCCTGTTTCTGAAATATGCATGTCTGAAATAATTTGATATAAATCAGCTAGTCCCTTTTAGCTAGGAGAAAGAGATGGACGCTCAGACTGACATTGGTGCATGCTACCATAGAATGCAAAACTTAAGAAAGATTTTGGCTTAGGATGTGGCATACTAACTACAAGCAAGGTAGCAATCAGTGTGATATACAACATGAGAAAGAAACATTAGGGCAACACAGCTGAAAAGAGTGAACATTCCCCAAATCCTAGAGCCAATCTGTGTATGACCTTTTAGCACCTTGTGTTTACATGTAGGAGACAAATGACTCCCATGTGCACTGTCTAGATAGTGGATTTTTAACAGATTTTTTTAGGTTCCTTAAGTTTTAAAGTTGTCTCTATGCTTGGAGACTAGTGTTTGAGGCATTTTCTGTTTAAAGTATTTTAAACTTAAGACAAGCCAGAACATTTTTGTAGCATTTATGCACAATGCCAAAGATGGCATTTATGTCATGTATTCTTCTTCTTGAAAGGGCATTCCATACTGCTTTGTGTGACAATATTGTTCTTCGCATCGCCAGTTGCATTCTTCCTGATGAAATGATTATTAAACTTCATACCTTGGCACTGTGCAACTCTACATGGTGAAAAACTTATGATACAATATATGATACAATGAATTCCACTTAAATATTTTGCTGTAAAATGGACTTCAGAATATGCCGGATGAATCTGAAACAAAGCGCCACTGATACTTTTTTCCCTCAGTTGAAAACAGTTTAACAGCCCCCCCTTGCCACACACGCACACCCCTGGTAGCAGGAGAAGAATGGGGCTTGCAACGAAGTGTCTGTTGAAAGTATTTCACAACCTTTAAATGTCTGTGCCCCGTTGCCAGGAACTTAAGCCCTGGACAGGATCCACAAAACATTTTCCCACATAAATTGGGAAACGTGTGAGAAATTGCAGAAAAGGACAACGACGCAAAGTGTAGTCAGCAAGGAGCCCTGCCAGTGCCTGCCTCTTCAGCCTTTCAGAAGCAGCCTTATTTGCATGAAAAAAGTTTATATTCAGGACATTTTTTTCTCTCTGATACAGGCAGTCCTTTCAGGGTCTTGCATAAAAAGCTGTGGTACTTGAAGTATGATTTAACACTGCAAGAAGCTGTTTCATACACCTTTATTCATTGTTGGCTAAGGTTTAATTGAGAACTTGACAGCCCTTTAACTGAAACATTAAACACTGAAGCACTGCGTGAGAGGACACTAGGAATTTTCTTCTTGAGGTTTCTGGTAATATAATTTCATTTTTAGACACAAGACTAATTAACTTTCCTTTAAAGGACTGAGATAAAGTAGTATCCAAAATTTACATCAGTGGTATTGTAGTTTACATTCATCCTCTCTCTAAGATAGTATGTTTTCACTCATTTACTGATGCTTCTTAAGATAAGCATTAATCCCAGAGCGAAGGCTAAAGCTTTTTTGGACTGGCACCTTTTTGAAACAGGGACAAGATTGTTTCAATGAAAGAGCAAACATCTTCCCTTTGTACACATTTTGCATTTCTTAAACAAGCCAGGTTGCTGACTTTAATTTGACATTTACTCTGCTTACTTGTAACCCTATGGAACAAGAGACAGTTATTCATCTTTTTCAGCCAGCTAACTGTGCAGTTAGGCCTTTTTTGCATTGTTTTCATTCACAGATATGTCAGTTATACTCACGCTGATAGTTTAATGGATGGTTTATTTGAAGATTTCATTGTTATTATTGCAGATTATGATGTTGGCAGTGTGAGGATGGGAAAAGACAGGTGATTGTGACCCACATCAAATAGTATTCCTTCAGAGAACACATCTGCCACACTGTACAGCCCTGTTATAGAAAGAAATCAGGATGGCAAAGGGTCACCTTGGTCAAAATGTATAATTTGATATGTTGTATAACATTTCCGAGGTATTACCTTTGTGAGTGAGAACAATGCTTTGACAGCATAGTCAGCTCAGGCCAACCCCTTTCTGGGTGCTGGTTGTATTCTGGTGCTAAGGGACCTCTGAGCTTCTGCTGCACATCAGTGATATAAAGTGGACATTTGTATCTTACTGACAGCTTTAAAGAAAATGTAAAGATGTAATGTGAAACAAAATGTATAAAATCACTTGGAAATTAGGTACATCCTTCATTACATAATTCCCTGAGAAATGAACATGGGGCTGGACATGAGGGATTGTACAACTGAGATCTGGCATACAGCAGTGCAGCTTGTAAGGTGTGGCCAAATTCAAAATAATGCATAATTATCATTAACTTTATTATTGATAACAAACTATACTTATGCATTTATTCTACCTCAAATTGCTGTTGACATAGCATATCATTTTCCTGTTTACTCAGCACAATGTGCTTAGCCGTACTGCAGCTTTCATTGACCTACAGTTTAGAGGAGAACAGGACGTTAAAGCCCATTTTCCTGTCGTCTGTAGACTATCTGGAATTGACAGCCCCATCCTTGAAAACTGTGAGGATCTGTGATTCTATTGTGAATCCTGATAGGCTACTCTGTGTATTTATAACTCTGTGTGTGGGGGAAGAACCGAGTGTGGGTATAAGAGCACATGAGTGTCTGGTGAATGTAGCAGTAATTTCTCCTGATCTATGGGACCCTGGATCTGTGTGGAAGAATACGAAAACAGAGGAGGTTTTTGCACTTTGCACCTGTCTGCTCCCAGTCTGATGACATTAGAGGTGACATTGCTGTTTGTTCTGCAGAGCTACCTCTTGGCATGCGCGAGGATCTGCTCATGTGGTGGAAATGCAGTGCAGAGAATTCTCCAAGGCTCACTCACTGGGCATAAATAAGTTAAACAAAATCAGTTTCGCAAAAGGGTATTTGGTGAGGCAGTGCAGTGGGCTAACAAATTAAAGTCTAGTCTTAAACCGAAAGAAGTTCTGCCCCTGAACAGAAATAGCAAGGCTGAAGCTAGTCTCTGAAGATAAAATTGGAAAAATTTCACTGCTCTTGCTTATGAGTAATTGTCACCTTCAGATTTCCTCATGTGAATACAGAATAAGCCAACCATTGATGTTCTTTCATATTGGACTTTGCAGCTTTGGTTATACAATAAAGGACTTGGATCTTTTTTTCAGCATCATTTTAGTATCAAAATGCATAGGTCATTGTTTTCAGGTGTTTGACTTTGGGGAAAAAAAGGCTATCATTTGTGAAGTTTACTGCATGCATTTGTACATTTGAGTTTGGAGACATCACACAAATTCTCTGAGGTCCCTATAAAGTTAAACGTAAAACTTACATTTTACATTCTTTATTAAATTATTATGTAAGTTATGTTGATTTTCTTTCAATGTCATGCCATACGGCAGCCCTTACAAATACCTGCAAGGTTGACCTTGACCGTGTTTAATATCTAGACATTTAGATGGCTTATGGATGACATTGAAAGATGTTTCACCCCACCCCTGGTAGGTTATGTTATAAGACTGTCATCTGAAGTTAAAGGTCAATGCAAGAGACCGTTTAGAAAAGTGGTCAGGGAACTCGTGTGTATAATCATTTGATTCATTAGGAATTTACATTGTCTTTGGAATGCAGACTCTCAGTGGTGTTCTGCATTTATATCAGAGAAGGTGTTTCTGCATTTCCAAAATTTATGGAATTTATTCCTCTGGTTTTTTAGAGGAACTGCTCTGTTGATCTGTGTGTTGTTAATAAAGTAGACAGAAAGAGCGAAAGTGATGTGAACCGTGAGATTCAGCCAGGGCTCTTTTCTTTTTTGCTCTGTTCTCTCAGTCCTCAAAAACCTGCAGACCCGCTTATGTCTATGAAATACAAAGTCAACAGATGTTTGAATGTTTATTTCAGGTCAGTGCAGTCTCAAAGAAAACAGTCAATACATGACTTGAAATAGATTGCAAAGAGAAGCTCTTTTTAAATGACTGTGCATTTTATCGGGTATCTTTATCTTTCAGTCAGCTTCACAATCACACAATCTCTCTCCGTCCTTACTGTTTTGGTCCTGTAACATTTGTATTAGAAATATGTGCAATTACATTTGCATTTAAGATGTCATTGTGAATGTATGACTAGCCTGCAAATTCAAATGCAAGATTCCCTTTGTTGCAGAGCCCATTGCTCCAGCCCATGTCAGCAGCACTCAATGGATTAGCTAACGTTCTTGCTGTAGGTTAATGAAACTTCTTGGGCATATGAAGACACTGGACAAATGTGTGACCTGTAGTTTAGAATTCACTACACTCTAGGGCAGAGATTTGACTGTGGAGAGGTGCTGGAACTAGGTGGGCACATAACTGCCTCCATCCATTTGCACTGCAAAATTTAGTAACAGGTGAGGAAATGGAACCGAACTTACATGGTGAATGGCGCATGTTAATCCAAATCTATGTATTTTTACAATTTTATACCAGGTAATTAATGTTCTTCTGTGAATATACATTCCCATAATTTCCCAGCTTTGACTAAATGAAAGCCAATAACTGCAGCTGCAGAACACTCTATTTACAATATTCAGTACAGTTTTTGTGATTCACTGTCTGAATAACATTGGTTTGTTTTTGCTGATGCGTGGAATTTCATGAGTAGATTTTCCATTCTCTCACCACAGGCAGGGTACCTACTTATCTGATAACATCTGGCACTTGGCTGCAGCTGTGATCTAGAATATAGGCCTAGTTCTGATCTACCCAGATGTCCTAATCCACCACCTGCTTTAAACCCAAGAATCTCCCCCGGGCATTCATTCATTTTTTTTTTCTTCCTTCTCCCTCCTCCTTTCTGCTCACATGCGGCCATTGTATGAAAAATGGTCGTCTTCCCTTTGTTATGGGGAATTTGACCTCACAAGGAAAGAGTCTGTGCCTTTAGTGTGGAAGGCATGAATGATTGGTGTTCGCTAATGGAAGCGGAGGGCCATGTCCACAGTCCAGGGCTGCTTCCCTTTCAGATGGGGCAGTTTGGGTAGCCGGTGTGTTTGTGGGTTTTTTTTTCCTTCTTTTTTTGTTTTTTTGGTGCATCCATGACGTGCCCTTGGAGCAGTCCGGACCGGTAGCCCGAGCGCCGGTGATCTGCGAGAGCACGTCCCCCCTCACCACTCCCACACACAGATTTAATTGACTATGGGAAGCAGCTGTGTAATCGGCTGGAAGCAGGCCAGTGCACATCGACCACTGCGCCATGTAGCAGGGTTGCCCCGGCGTCCGATTGGCCCAGAGCGCGGCCATGTGACTGGAATGGCTGGATATGCCTGCGCTCTGACACAGTGAAGAGGAGGTGGAATGGAGGCTGACACTGGTATCGAAATGGGGTAGGTTTGCAGGTTTTAAAAGGGAAACAAAAAGGCTGTTTCTTACCTAGCGGGGCTCACAGGCTCAGGAGCGATTTTACAGGGGCTGACGCTGAAATAATTGCAAATGTATCTGAATGGCCGGGGCTGCACAGCTAAGCCTTTTGTTTTCATGGGTGGTGAATGAGGCATAGGGGAGGGTGTGGGGGGATGTGCCTGTATCTATGCTCTCCTTTATCCACGGGAAGCCAGTGCTGCGGAAAAAGGATGCATTGTGCATTAGGGAGAAAATTGTGACAAATACTACAAGAGAAGGGAAGTGTGTATAAGGCATATGACATTACTGGTGATATCTGTGTTGAGGTAGTTTGGAGCTTGTCTGGTTATGCTTGGGCGCAGGGAGCGCTGAGACAAAGCAGACCCGGGATGTAACCATGTTGCCTTTTCACTGGAGGGCTGTTCAAATCACGGGCTATTTGTCCGTCCCTTTGTCCACGGTAACGTCCTTAATCCCGGGCGAAATTGTGCTGCGGAGCGTTCGCGTCTGCGGGCTGCCGTGGCTGAATGCGAATAAGTGGCTGCCTACTGTGTCTTTGTGGTGTCAGAGAAGCACCGTGCCCGGTTCGCAGCTGACTGCAGGGGCTTTTCGGTCGGGGGCTGTGCACATCGCCCTCTTTGCTGGGCACAGATCTTAATTTGAAAGAGCCTTGGGTTTTTTTTTTTTTTTTTGTGTGAAGATGGAAGCCTTTTTTAGCAGGGGAGCGCGTCAGTAGGGCAGTGGCACAGAAGTAGCAGTAGGGTGTTGACGAATCATTTGCGCTGGACAAACGCCACCTGTCTTGTTTTTAACCTACTGTAAAAAAACCTATAACTGTAATGCTGCACCCAGACTAGCTATTTTTGGGGAGTCTTGATAAGTTATTTATGAAATGGTCCTTCTCCTCCGTGTTGTACTCATTCTGTCTCCGTCAAACCCTTTTGTTAGCAGAAATGTTGAATCTTGAAATGCTCCAGATGACAGTTTGCTTCTTAAATTGTTATATTGGTTTTAAGATGTTTGTCATTGTTTTGAAAGGATATATTAGTTCCTTTTATATAATGGACTAGCTGTGTATTTTTGGCTGTGTCTTTAATGCAGTCGCTGTGTTTCACTTAGTTCAGAGTCATACAGCTGGTCACACTTTTGGATCAATTTTTATTATCACACAGCTGACCTCAGCTAACATGCCTTTGGAATGAACCAATGAATCTTAATGACAGTTGAGTGAAATAATGCTGATTTTTTTTGTCAGTTCAGTATGCCATCTATGACATCTCTTTAGGGCGAAATTAGAGTTAAAGCAGTGAAATTGGGTCAGTGTGTTTTAAGGCAGAAACGCTGATGTTCCTCTTGTTTCCCCATCAAAATTCAACATTGAATATGTAGCATTCACTATGCTTTATTTCAGTGTTATCTGTGGTTAAGCCTAAACACTGCAGTAAAACCGCTTAATCGCATGTAGCAGCTGGTGTGGGAATTCTTAACAGTGCTTAATGGCTAAGAGAGAAATAGCATTATATATGCATGTGTGTGCATTTTTGAAAGTGTACTTATTGCCCAATGTCATGTTTGCCTGTTATTCTGGAATCTCACTGGCAGCCTGTATATACAGAAGGGGTGTGTCCATCTTCTAAATCATGACTGATTCTGTTACTCAGAATTGCAGTGTGTGTTGTGTCTTGCTGATTTTAGGCAGGTTTTAAAATGCGATTTTTTGTATTTGTAAAAAAAAGAATTCATAGTATAACTTTTCTGACAACATTTTACTGACAAACATGTAATTTGAAAGCATTTTGTAGTTAATGCTGTGATTCAAATGACTGTACAGCCTCAGTTGTCCATTGTATATATAATTGTGCCACATGTAGTGATGTCCAAATTAATCACTGAGACCTGCAAACTGTCCAGAGACGCACTGAGTCAGACAGATGACAGATGGGAGGTGACCTGCTCTCTCGTTCATCACGGAAACATCTGAAAAGGTCATTGAGGCTCATTTAAAAATGGCCGTAGAGCTGGCCAATGCACCAGTCGGGTTCTCCGCGGTGGTGCAGTACCCGAACACCTTGAACGCACGGACAGCTTTTTGGGGGGGTGTGGGCTACTCTGTACTTTCTCATTCGTAAGCAGAACAGATCAGGGGGGCACAGCATTTTGCTTAGAAGGCTTTTTACACACTGCGGCGATACTGTTCGGTGTCGGGACCGCTGTGGCGAAAAAACAAAAAGCGCAGCGTTATCGCTGAATCCGGTCCCCATCAGCACTCTGAGAGGACGGCGGGGGTGATACGGGAACGCTGTTTGTTGAACGCTCCGCCTCGGGAGCACACGGCATTCTACCAGGAGGGGAACTCGTGATTTATGATTGAGATGCAGTTTGGCCATGCCTAATTGACTGTGGGTTTAGTTTCTGGACCCATCCGCTGGGACGGCGTGAAATCAATACGGTGTCATTTGGTGGGAGGGGGGCGTGCAGGGCTCCCAGTTGGCAGGCCCTGTCGTCGGGCCAAATGCCCCTGCGGCAGTGATCAGCTGGTGTTGGGGGTTGGTGCAGTGTCCCGCCTGTGATGAATTTGGGACCCCCATCTAATCCCACTGCCCACCCCTCTCTCCCCCGGTTTATTGAGATACTGCGGAGGGTGGGGGGTGGCCGTAAGTGCAGTAAAGCGTGTTATTGCTCTGCATTCATTTAGACTAAAAATTCAGACTCAAAAACCTGCTGTCAAGGGAAGGAATTCAGCCTTCATTGACATTTTATTTTGGAATGCTGAGTGTTGCATAGTAGTTGCCGCAAGGTTTGCAGAGAATTTGTACAAGAGGAGTTAATGTAACGTCTTATTTAAAAGGTGTATGGAAATTGAAGTTGAATTTTGTTATTTTTTTTTCTGATGGATGAGTCTTTTCATGCTTAAACTTGATGGCTTTGTTTTGGTCAAAGCAAATGGCATTTCTCAACATAAAGGAGAGGGGAAAAACAATAGGGATTGTTCATTAATTGAAAAGCACTCTGGATAATGACAATGCCTTTCAATCCAGGAATAGGCTCCTTCAGGCCTGCTTCCTGGAACAGTGTTTCCACCACTACCTGTTTTTTTTTCTCTCTTGAACATAATGAAAGAATGAATTCCCACTCTTTTTTGTGTCTCAGATATTCACAAAATGCTCATCAGGAATTCCTGTCATTTTAATGCATACAATACTTTCCTGTAGTGATAGAATTGTGCTTCCTTCCTCTTCTGAAGAAAATCTAGGGGGGTCTTTATATACTGGTAATACTCCAGTGTCATTTGCCAGTAGTGAAAAGGGACAGTTATGATTGGAAATCAGCCAACATTGTGTTAATATGCTGTTCAGAATTTATATGGTCTGAATGTGCGGAGTGGAAATGTCGTTTCAAGGTTAATTAATGCATATTTACATCAAGTTGAGTTGATTAGCAACACCGGTTTTAATTGTGGATGACAACTAGAATTTGAGTTTGTCATCATTTTAATTTAAAATGACAAAGTAATCCTGTTTTTTTTCTTTTTTACAGTGAAAGTAAATAACTAGTAACACCTTATCTACACGCTGTATTTAGTAGCACTGCATAACAACTGGTGAAGGTGCCCTGTAGTTCTAGTGTACGACACTGTGGAAAGTGTCAACAAAACAATAAGTAGCTACTTCTCCCTTCCAAAATGATTTGTCTTTTCATAACATATATCCCTGTTGTTTTTTCTGCTTGCTAGCTGCTCACTATCCTGACCAGCTACTCACTCATTACCCCCAATCAGGGCAGTTGCTCTGATTGGGGGTAATGAGTGGATTGAAAAAGCAGTGCATTGTGGTCCTCCTATGCATGGCTCTTCACCAGTGGGATTATGGGACCCACTCTGCACTGCCTCTCCTCACCATTTTCCCTCTGTTTAGCTCAGAGGTCGGCTCTTTCCACGTCAGCGCAGCCAGACCTTCCCTGGGGACTTGATGTCAAATACTGCATAACCTTTTATTAATCTCTAAATGAACATCAGTCAGTCTTATGTAATGCAATTTAAAATTGGAAGCGAGTCAGGTTTTTTTTTTTTTTTTTTTTTTTTTGCAAAGTCATTCTATGGTAAACATTGTGCACACTGTAGTAGTGAGGAAATTTTTCAAGAAGGTCAAATATTAGTTCGCACAGGTATTGAAATAACTTAATCATAAAGGAGGATGTCCTAGTATGTCGCACAGCAGTGTGTATGTCAGTGGCAGCCATTGTGAAGATGAATTGTGTTCATTAACAGAAATGCTTTTTTTGTGGTTTTCAGCCATCTCAGAGTGATTGATGGACACTCTGGCAATTGGGTGTTGTAATTTTCAGTGGATGGAAATGTCAGACACCATTGCTTTACGTAATCCCAATTCCCATTGGTCTACCAGTTTATTGCCATTAAACGTCTGCTGCATGAAGAAGGGGTTCATGTTGTGTCTGTGTTTTCTGGGGGTTGTATTTGGGTCCTGACTGCTTTGTATTGCGTGGTATATATGCACCATAATACGTTCTTGCGACTATTATTATTTATCCTTTTGATGGACTTAAGTATCCTCTTGAGTTAAGCATAGAACCATGTGTTTGCATAGTGTACTTCAAGTAAATTTGTTTCCCTCATACTGTTTTGCTTTTCTGATTTTTCATTAGTGCTTTTTTGATGAAGTACAGTTGGCTGCTCTTTTAGTTGTAGGCTGAGCAATATTGCAGACAAGGAAGTCTTTGAATTGATTCTTATTTAAATGAATTGCAATGCTTTAAGCCTAAGCAGTCTGCATTCATGTAAGCATTTATATATTAAAAATCACAGCAGTCATGTAGGTGCTATATAGGCTAGGTGTGCTCCATTAACTTGATTTTGCCACTAGCGGTGACATTTTGAGATGGACTAATTCAAGTAAAATATTTAACATTACCGCAAGGGAAGCAAACCAGCCATAAATGATTGAAAAACTCATTCTATGGTTTAAAGAAAAGCTTTTAAACATTGTTCTGATCCCTGGAGCCATTTGAAACATTTATTTTCCTGTAAACCTACTTCGCCTGCACATAGCCTACTTTCTCAGTGATTTCTTTGCTTTGAGTAATGACTCGGTCATCTGAAAGTATCATGGAGCATTCTCTTGTGAACTGATTGGTTCCTCAAATAGATAATGCTTAGCTTCTTAGATATTAACTTGAATGTATCATAGACATTTATTTTAGGTACCTGGGGGTACATTTTATTTTTGTTTTAGGGTGGGGTGCGGTTTGAGTTGATAACAGATTTTAATCTCTGCAATTTCAGGTCAAGAGGTAGTCCAAGATGGCTGCAGCTTCTTACGATCAGCTGCTGAAGCAAGTGGAGGCACTGAAGATGGAGAACTCCAACCTGCGGCAGGAGCTAGAGGACAACTCTAATCACCTGACCAAACTCGAGACGGAAGCCTCTAATATGAAGGTCAGCTGTTGAAGCGTGCTGTTTTTGCATCCGCTGTCATTCACTGCATTGGTAGGAGCGAGGTAAATTAAGTCTGAATTAGGGCGAGCTAAAGAAACATCTTATTTAGGTTATCCCTTAGTCATCCAAGGTTGACAAGTATGTCATAACCTTGTAAGACAGGCGGATGGAGATTGGAGCGTCTTCCATTGGGACAGCCAGTATTTACTGCTGTAGGCTCTGGGAGACATTTACTGGCAGGAATCAGTGTCTTTGAGGGGATCAGATCTTAAGACTTGTGAAAAAGAAATGGAAAAACCCCTTTAGTCAGCATTAATGTCTAAGATTAGTCTGTCTCTCATTAATGTGAGCTTTTGGCTTAGGATAACCCTTAATTGTACTGGGTGTGGAATCACAAAAACTGACAGATGTAGCTAGCAACAGAAGCATGCAATAATGTATTTGTTCTGCTCTTTAAATGGACAGTGCATGAAAGAAAGGTACAGAATAATAGTTCATTATTATGAATGAAGGAAGCGTTTATCAAGGTTGGTAATCAGCCATGGGTTAAGCATTGTTGTCTTCATTATCTTGTCTCCTGGAGTTGATAAATACATCATGTAACTCTAAGAGAACCCCATTTGAAATAGCTGAGAACACAAAGAAATAAGGACACCAACCTGCAGAGAGATTCTGTTTTGGCCGGATTGCAGAATTTGTTTATGCTCAAGGTTATTTAGTCACGGTCTTTTCTTTTTGTTAAATATGAATTTGAATGCACCTAATAACTGCCGACGACATTCTTTTGTGCACTACAAAATATCAGGCTTCTTTAAATTCCTTCCATGGTTGTTATTAAATTATGATTGAATTGCATGCACTAAATGCTGTGAAAGTCTATGCACTGCCTAATTTTAGGGGGAATAGCAGCTGTTCTTAGCCTGTACCTCCAGATCAGTTGGAATGATGGTTGTTGTAGGCTTGTCCTTCACTTACGCTTCCCTTTGAAAGACACAAATTCCTGTTGTAGAATTCATCTCTGCAGACTGAGCCACTAGAGGTGAAGTGCGTCTCAATTAGTCTTCCCTAATTCCAACAGTATGTCAGCCAACAGTTTGGCTTTTGTATGGAATGACTAAAATTGGTCCAAATTTCGCTTTCATTTGGCTTAAAAATATGAGGTACTGTATCATTTGGCTGTATGCCTGTCTGCTGTACAGAAACGACCAATATGTGGTAGTGAGGGGCATGATTTTTGAAGGTTGTGAGAAAGAAGGCAATGATGTAACTTGGATATGAAAGTGGGAGAGAGCAATAAAAAAACTTCTGGCAGTAAGCTGGGATGGACATAAATCTCTTTACACACTGGCATTTTGACCCTGGTCAGGGCCTGCTGACTGCCAGCTCAGAAGGTCTTTACTGGTTTGAGAGTGCCAACCAGGCTGGGTGGTCAGTAATTAGACCTGACTTGGCAGCGATCTGCCTGACGGAAGCAAAAGAGGCATTTAAAGCCTAACTTTCCTGGGCAGCATTCAAAAGAACACTTAGGCGATCAGGATATTACTACACCATAGCACGTCTCCCAAAGGTTTTGTACAAAGTCTTTCAGAAAATGTTTCCATTTTTACCGGGTTTTCTTGCATCTTCAGCTTCAGTCCTTTGAAAACAGATTGTTTTGCACATTTGAAACTGCTTTCTCCACTCACCTATAAACAACCTATAAATAATTCTGACCTGAAGACTGCTACCGGGGTGAATGTTTTCAGGCAAACCAGATGTGTTCCATCTGCCTGCTTAGTCACTGGGGGGAAAAAAGGAAAAGGGCAGAGAAGGATGGCACCAGAAACCTGGACTTGTCAGAGGCCTTGCACAGTCTGCCCTTTTTGTTTGTTGCTGTGGCGAATGGAAAATCGTGGGAGAGAGAGAGTTCTTTCTCAGTCTGCCATGACATACTGAAGATGAGTGTAGTCATTGCCAGGCAACACATTTGTGGGGCAAGATGGTTAGTCCTTTTATATTTTTTTCATAAGGATTTGAGTCAAGGACACCTTTTATAAGACATGGTGTGCTGAAGACAATTCCTAAATTATATCTCCTGTAAAGCCCACAATGTTTTCACTTGTCTCCTAAGCCTGTAAAGAAGTGTGTTCTGTTAAGCACAGATGGTATTTAATTGATGTATATATGTAGGTTTAGGCTGCTAATGTCATAAAATACATAAAAGAAGCATTTAGTATTATCATGTAATCATAAGCAAGGAAAGCAACTGATAAAATGTCAATGAAATAAGTCAACATTGTTTGGCATTAATGACTGCCATTTAATAATTTGGCTAGTGTCTATAAAAAGCATGGCATTAGTTATTGAATTAGTCTGCCTAATTGCTACACAAGTGGCTTGGACGTTGTGCAGTTGAGTGTATTAGAGCCCAGATTAGAAACTTGTGTATTGTCCTTTGCAGACCAAATGGGCATCCAGCTTGTTACAGAAACTGATTTGATTGAGGGTTTGAACTTAGAACAGGCACTATGGGAGTGAAAAATAAGAATTGCAGATTGGAAAAGAATACCAGGAGAGATCCTCCGTCACCATTTTATTCTGACCTACATCTTCCTGAAACTTAATTCCAAAAATACTGGAGAATGAATACATTTCCTGTGAAATACATGCATGTCTAAGTGACATTTTCTGCATTTCCAATGGTCCAGTGTTCTGTTAGCTGGTATTTATAATGCATACATGTTAAGGTATTTTTGATCTTGTATTGGCAGCTGAAAGCAAGCGCATATCAGAAATGAAAAAGGGACTGCTAATAAATCATTATGTATTATTCATTGGCTTCCAGTTGCGTGACTGTGCCCTGTACAGCAATATTGCACGTCCCTCTTTAATACGTAGCTTTTTGAAGATGTATTGCATGATCGCCACCCCCCTCCTTCCTCTGTAGTTACTTTATGATAAAGGGGACCTGGCACCAAATCCAGACATTTCAGCCAAGCGCTGTCACCCCCCGCTGCGGCGGCAGGAAAAACCGTTTCGGTTTTATTTTTTTCGAGCGGGGGCCTGATAATGGGATGGCTGCTACCCCCGTCACGCTAATGCGGCGACAGCGAGGACCGCGAGACACGCTGCCAGCGCCTGCCCGTCCCCGGAAGCTGAGCCGACCCCTGGGGACCCTGCGGAGGCCATTAGTGGCAGGCGCCTTTCAGTGGTTTGCATGCGGGGACTGGGTCACGGGTGGGGAGTAGGGGTTGTATTGATTGCCAGTTGTTAGTCACGGTAGGGGAAGAGACAATGGGGGGCAGAGGCACTGGAGAGACACACTATTGAGATCTGTTGCTAGCGTGGTACAGTGTAGCCGGTCTGTATTATTGCTTTCTCCTGCCTCCTGTCTGGAATGCCTTTGTCTTCTGTCTAAATGGCAGTGCCTTGTTTTTCATTGATTAAAATCATAGATGCAAATGATCTAATGCTGTGAGATGAGGTAAAATAAGAAGTAAACGTAATTCAAATTAAAAAGCAACTAGATATTGGTGTGATGGTAGATTAATTCCCTTTTTACGAACCCAGACAGAAGGACAAATTTAACTGGATAAGTGAGAAAACGTCACCTGATCTTCCTTCAAGGTCGTTTCCTTAGAGGAGGAATAGCTCAGGGTTTAATTAGAAGCAACCTGACCTCATTTCAGAATCAAGCGCCCCCCCCACTTCAAAATACACTTTTTTTCTGTTTCGTATCATCCTGAGGACAGTGTAGCAACGTTCTGCTTTTCTCTGCTCATCTGTTAACATACCCTAATATTGAGAGGAGTATGTCTGGGTTTGCTGCCTTCTGCTGGTAGTTCAGGGGATATACCATGTGCATCATGGTATATCCTCTATCACCAAAATAGTAGCAGTTGTCCAACTATTTGTACACTGGGCATGTTGTTTTGAGATTATAAAAGTAGATTAATAAAGGCAAATTCTATGAAACAAATTTAAAACCATACTTGAGACTGCAGTGTTGGCTTGCTTGTCACATCTGGCTTGAATTTGATGAATGCACCAGAAATAAACTGTATATTTTTTGTCTAGTCATGCTGAAGAAAATAGGCTCTGAATCATTGCTGTTTGAATTCTTATCAGTTTTAAACACATTGTAACAAATGAAAAGGAAAACCCCAGTAAACTGCAGGTGCTGTCTTTTCCCTGTGTTCTTTGCACTGCTAATTTATACTTACCCATGACTAATTAGTATCATTAACAGGGCTATTCTGGATCTTTTCCCCCTTTCCTCTTGATAATAGGGAGAGTCTGAATCAAAATTTGAACATTCAGGCATGTGTGAACTGAGGAGACATCTATCTGCATGCCATAGCCCACCAAAAAGTGACTCTGCACACTACATCTGGTCAAGGCAAACATGTCTTGAAAAACACCTGACCCTGTCCAGCACAATGGTTGACAAGTCACCTCTGAGGCTAGGGAGGATGTGACTAATTATAGAAATGGTTCCTTCCTGCTATTGTACACAGTCAGTGTTGCACAGTCCCAGTTCTGACACACTTCCCCTCCATCTGATGACCAAACGCTGGAGGAAACCTTGCCACAACCCAACAAGCTGAAGCTTATATCGCTGTTGCGTGCAAGACCACAGATGACCTGGGTAAAGTCAGTGTCAACATCAGGAAGCCTCCATAAATATTTAACTCTTTACATGTAGGGCATTTGTTATGTTTATCATACAGAATGAGTTCCCCTTGTGGGCCCATGTAAGGCTGTCTTTGAGGAATCGGCCAACAAAATGTGTTTAATTGCATAAAAATCTTAGTTTTGGTGATATGTTTCGCGGTTTGAATTGGTTCTATGTATAGCCAATGAGGTGACATTGCTTGGGCTTAGCAATGAAAATATAGTATTCCAAAAATATTTTAACAAAAATTTTGAATTGATATTGATACATCATATTTTTGATTTATTGCTATGAGTGGAAATCTATGTATGGAGGTGACCTGTATAGTTTGAAATATTATATTATTTATGTACTTCAGAACAACCTTCACTGTATTTGGGAATATTCATGATTGTGAAATTTTTCATTCCTGCAGTATAAAAGCCTGCATGTGGAAAGTGGTATCACAATCCCTACAATACAGTTAAAGTTAAGATAAAGATTTGTTTCCTATATTTTCTGTCATCTGGCAGTTAACCTTAAAAAAATCAATGAAAGTGTAGAGAGCATTTTGAAGAATTCATACAGTATACATAATCCATTCATTTGAATTGCATTGCTGTGGTTGTGATGCATTAATATTTTATTATTGTAAGTTTTATTATTATTACTGGGATTATTGGCAGGAAATTGAGCCATTGATGGCTAAGATAACAGAGATTACATCACCCAAGGGTTTTTTTTATCCTACTGTCTGTTACCACTTAACCTTAATAATTTGCATTGAATGGTTTGTTGAGTCATTTGAGCCACACAAGTTTGCCACACCAATACTGTCCTCCTCCAGAACCTCCTAATGACTGTATTGTAGAAAAGAAACCAGCCCCATATTAATGTACTCTTCTGGTAGCTTGCAAGTGAGTGTACGTATAGGTATTAGCCAGGCTGTCATGCTTAGCCAAATAGATTGTGAAGCAGGGTGTCTCTGATGTTTGGTGTTTATTGTGATTTGTGTCTTAGACATGTCACCACCTGCTTACTTTGTCTTTGGGTGGTGAGTGTTCTGTATTTTTTGGAATCCCATTTTCACACACTGTACACTGAATAGCTCAGTCCGGTGTACCTTGACAGAAGGGAAGAGGAGTTATTATTGATGATCCCAGAGCTGTCACTGGATGGCAGCATCGTCCTGGTTAGACACAGATCCCTCAGATTGCATTTTGTAATTGTATTTGGCTTAATGCTTACCTCATGGCACTTTGTGCTCAACCAGCTAAATGGCTAAGGGAAGTGGCAGCTAGCTAGTCTAATTCTGAACTTCCTCTGTACATGATGAAAAATTTTGCAAGTTTAAAAATGGCTGGCATGCTATCTTGAATACAGTGGCAGTGATGGAGAAATTCTTTATTTTTAGCCGAAACAAAGCTGTGCGTCAGTCAGAAGAACTGTACTATACGGTGTGGCATGTGCATTCCAGTCAGGTAGTCGTTACAGTGATTGATGCTGCATCTTCTGTGTGAAATACTGATGTTGTTACCTCACAGTTCATTGCACCAGGTAAATAAAAGTAAATGTTTCAGTTGACCTTGATGTTACCATCCTCCTCAGGTCACACTATATGTAGCATGCATGCTAAATAGAAATCTTTTTCTTTTTGGACACTGACCTTAACCACCTATCATTTCTTGTACCATAGAATTGAGTTTATAGTAAAATAATGATGCAAATTGCCACCAGTTATCCCCATTAAGTGTCCTGTTGCAGGCTCTGGAAAGTTTGATCCAATCACGGGGAATGGATAAAGCAGATTGGCTCAACAGGGTTCATTCCGAGTGATATGCCAAGCTGTGGCAGAACCGGGATCAAGATTAGGGAATCCTTATTCCAGTTTAAAACCAGGCATCTGCCACACTCTGCTCAGCTTTGTCAACCTAATCACAGTCACTCGAGGTGAAAACCAGCTTCCCATTCAGGTGACTTCAATGTCTCAACAAAGAATTGTTTAGTAAGAAATTAAGACGTGTTCTCATCTGCAGCATCTAAGTTTTGGAAAACTCCTGTTTACGAATTTGATTGCATAAACTTTGTTTTTGATGCCCATAGGTCAACAGTTTATGTAGATCATTGAACATCCCCAGTTTCTGAAGATTAGCACAAGTGTGTCGAATGTACCCAATCACGATTCTCAGTTAGGAAATTTTGGTGGTTTCTAGTGCAACTTCCCTCATAGTTCACAGTTCAGTGGAAAAATGTTATAGTTTTTTCTCGTTAATTTAATTTCAGCAAACATTCAGTGCTCTTGTAAAGAAGTTTTTAGTACAGCTGTGCCCTCCAGCACTCTCATGACGCAATCCTTGTTTTTTCCTCATTGCACACTGCGTGTACATCATGTGATTTATATTCCAAGGGCATCCTACCTTCAGTTTGGTCGCACAAAGGCAGGACCTTACCCGACCCCCCCCTTCCCTTTTAGGCACACAAACAACTTTGAAAGCCTGTCTGAAGGTCAGAGCTGCAGAGGCCTTTTGTTGACTTCTGATCAGATGAAATGCAAGAAGAAAGAAACAGGATACTCCAGCGAGCCCAACTGTGACTTTGCCGGATAGAGGCTTTTTAGACAGCGAATCGATTTCCGTTACTTGGGGTATAATGTGACATTTTAAGAAGCATCTCCACTGTGCATCTGCGGGCACACTGATTGGTCCAGTCCTTTGCAACTATAGTATTTTGCCTCTGGTAGGGCAGTTAACTTTAACTTTATTATTTTTATGTATTTTAGATTCTCTCATTCAGTGACTTATGATGGTCGTCACGATAAGTTTCCTTAAGGGTGTCACATGACCAATAACACCATAGGTACAAAATGGCAAATAACATGCCTAAAGAGCGTCCAGCTGAAAACAGCCATTTGATATCAGAATTTAAACATAATTGTATTAATTACTTTTATATAGCCTGCTAACAGTAACCCTACAGGGTGAAACATGGGTCATCCATGTTTAACTCAGTAGATTGTAGGTTTTATTTTCTAAATGGAAATGACTGTCTGTGTCCATGTTCCGTTGTCAAATCCAAAACCATCTATTCTTAGTGCACATTTTCCTTTGTGCTGCCTTTGTTTTAGAGTGATTAGTCTTCATAGGCTGCACCATGAATCATAGCAGAATGCGATACTCAGCCTCATGTGATTCATTACGATAATAAAGGCATTGTATTCAATCAGTTTCCAGTACAGACGTACGTCACATCTCTCAGTGCAAAACATCAGACCAGCTGTTGAACAACAAGACCCAGAAAATAAAAGTGCCTCCCACAATGATCACATGGTAGTTAGGTACTTCTTTGTGTTGTTAAAGGCAGAATAAAAGGCTGTTCCTGTCTCACCCTCCATAGGAGTGCATGTCCAGCATTCAGGCACCTCCCCTGGATGCATGGACAAGGCTGAGAGCCAAAGGTCATCTTGCACATTGCCAGGGCAGGATGCCCAAGGGGGATCTGGGAGCAGTATCATTTTGGCCTAATGGAGGGCAGCTGCGGGCGCATTGTCTTCCCAGCACATTAGGCTGATTTGCATGGAGCTGGGCGGGATGGCTGCCAGCTTCCTGAGACAGGATTGTGTGTCGGACAGATTCTGGCTTCCTGTTGTTCAAAGGCGCTTCTTGGGATTGTCTGTGTTGACGGCACATCTTCGGCTTTTAACCTATAGCAATGGTCAGGACACCTAGCTGGGATGAGACTCTTTCACAAGAACACAGGCTGCTATGACCGTAGTTGCTTCATTGTGGTGAGTTGTCTCTGAAGGAGCTTTCTTGCTGCTCTTAAAAGCAGTGTTTTCTTTGTTTCGCTTAGATGCATGAGTTTATCAGATGTAACGGACATCGACAAGACATGCATGCTTCTGCAGAAATGTATATGGTCTGTCTTCCTCTGTCTGCCGTAGACAACATAGGGCACAATTTCCAGTAGTAAAGGATTTGTTCTATCAAGCACTTTAACAACAAAAAGTCAGACATTAAAAAGCTTCTGGATTAAACCAAGCAAAACAGCAGTGGTCCCAATGCCTTTTATGTGTTTGAGTTCAACAAGAAAGCCAAATAAGCAAATGCATCCTTTCTGAAGGCAGGGCAGAGACTGTGAGGGAGGTTGCAGATTAAAGAGGGGTCTTTTCTTCTGTGGTGGGAAATGCAAGAGAAGACACAGCCACATCAAACAGGGCTGTGAGGATATTCCAACCCCGTGAGGACGAGCCTTTGAGGATGTGAAGATAGAGGCTCTGTGTTTTCAGATCCCCCATTTGCTTGAGTTGCAGTTTGATCTTGTTTGTATGTAATATTGCACCATTAAAGGCCATTGAAGAGCCTTCGACCTCAATTCATCTGTACGGATTAATGAAATGCTATTGGCATAGCATCTGAACTAGAACAAAGTCCCAATCCTCAAACAGGTTCTGATGCTGGGAACAGTTCACAATAATGAAAAGCAATCAGGAGGGAGATGTGCTTATTGAACCTAAAAGGAGGAATACGATACCTAATGGAAAAAGTTTCCGATACAGTGTTCAGCAAAACATTTTAGAGAAGATAAATCAATAATTAATAAAGATGGTTGCAAGACCTTTTTCTGCTTTGTGATGTTTTCAAGTACATTAATCAAAGTGACTCTCAATACTGCATTTTGCCTAATATGTAGAGGTTTCTTAAAAAAAAAAAAAAAAAAAGGAAACATCTCTGATCAGATTATCATGTAGAGGAACTTGTAGGAACTACTTCCTGATATATTTTTGTACTACCGCAAGATCGGAGACAAAAATAGTGTGTAGTGTTGATCAACATCTCATGACGTGCAAAAGTAAATGCAAGTTTTAAAAGGGCAATCAAAATGCCCCACTGTGTTCAGAGGCAGTTCAAGATCAAATGCAAAAACACAAGATCAAAGAATTAACCAAAGTACATCTGTTGGATTAAAATATATTTGTAATTATTTCAGTGGGAGAAGCCATTTGATGACGAGAGAAAATGGACAGTCTCATCCAACACCACTCTAACCCTCAGTATTACTGTAAAAGACAGGATGTTCTGATTTGTTGTAAGAATTTTTGATATTATTCTATCTAGACTTATGCTCAGGTATAGAGTATATAGTAAACAATGACATTTATGTGGCAAACGTATTGCTATCATTCTCTGAATTAACATGACCAAAAGACATCACTATCTCAATGCTTTTGTTGTGTTTATTAAACACATATGTATTTTTACTGGCATCAGCTTAAAACTTTAAATATAGCAACTAACTAAATCAAACCAAACGTTAGACAACTGCTGCTTGCTTTTCTTAGTTGCTAAGTGGTTTTCCCTGCCACTGGATGATTATTTGCTGGGTTTGAATGCATCCATTGTGGTCAGTGTTTTTTTTTCGCACCATCCTGGCTGTTGCCACGTGACTTCCTCCCTCCTGCACTGTCACCCAGCTTAGTTTGACTTCTGTCACATTGCGTTGCAGTTCCCACTTTACAGGGACTGAACTTCAGCAGTACCCACAGACCCACTCTAAACGCTTGATTTATCACATTCTGGTATGGACATGCAGTGCAACAGTCACGCTTGTCATGAAACCAGTGTTGCAGACTAACTTTAGTGGAGTATTTTTTTGTTTTGATATTATGAATAAATATTGTGATATGTGTCAGAGGTTTAAAGGACAGACATTTTTATTCCCCTAACGGTGTTATTTTACCACCTCATCTGTGTTTTTTTTTTCCCAATTCACATATTGAAAATTTTCAGTTTCAGGTGTTTACAGGCTATGGGCCAGTTTCACAGACAAGGATTAGGCCTAGTCGCACACAAAGACATTTGTTTTAATGGATATTTCCATACAGAGGAATTCCCGAGTCTAGGGCCATGCTTAATCACTGTCTGTAAAACCAGCCCTGTATCTGTCATGGTGGAGATAGCTGATGAGTGTAAGATGTTTTGATTTTGAATGGGTTGCCTGTAGGAGGTGCGCTATTGCTAGTACACCTGCAAATGTACCCTTTAGTAAGTGGTTCAAACCTGGACTGTGTAGATAAGTTGTACTGCTGAAAAGATTACCAATGCCGAGGTCCATCAGGGTTCATGTTCATGTGAAGAACTGCACAGATCTCTGTACATCCAGCCCCAGTATGTTAAGAGTTAATCTGATTGGGCTTCTTTTTCTGCTCCAGGAGGTGCTGAAGCAGCTACAAGGAAGCATCGAAGAGGAGTCCATGGAGTCTTCCGGACAAATTGATCTACTAGAGAGGCTGAAAGGTAAGGGTCTGAGTCTGTGCATTCTGGGAAATCCACACTCTCTCATGTTTGTCATCATTCATGTATCATCCTGTAAAATGGCTACTCTTCACAGATCGATATTTCACCACACTTTGATCACAGCCCCTGGTTACAGTTTAGTGTGTATAATCCAACTTAAGCATGTTCCGAAACGGAATACACCTAACGTTGGTAGCTAAAACATAATGATGTTTGTTACTACTACTAGCTAGCTAGTTAACTACATAAAGAATGAAGGTGGAATCAAGTGTCTCCAGATTTTTATGTCAATAGTAGAGCTATTAAAATATGCAATGTGACAGGCAAGGTAAAGGGCAGCTACCTCTCAGACTAAAACTAGCTAAAACTAGTTGTTGAATTAAGACAGATAATCACACAGTAGATAAAGAGTTCACAACTGGAAGATGGTCCTGCCATTGACTTGAATAAAAAAAACCAGTAGGAACCAGAGATAATGAGACTGGTGAGTGTTTTTGGACCCTGATTAAGTATATGATGATCTTTCTTTTGAAAATGGCTCTGATTTCAAAAAAGAGAGTTGGATTACTTCCAAAAGGTTCCGGAGATTAAAGCAGCAATTAAGTGTTAAAAAAAAATCTAGTATTGGGCATTGTCCTTTTAACTTTAAGAATCTGGTAGAAAGGGAAACATAAACAGGACTTTTTTTAGGATTTATAACAGGAGCATGTTAGGAGTTTAGACTCAGCTAGGAGTAGACCTGAAAAGTCACAAACAGAGTAACGAACCAGGATGTGCAGTTTTGTTGAAAAGAACATTTTTTTGGAGCAGGGCAATGACAGGGACTGAAAGAGAAGGCACAAATTAGATGAGTCAGATCTTCTTGTTACAGACTTAGTTGGAGACATTCTGACATCGCCTACACCTAAATAATACAGCTGCCTCAACAACGCTTCATTATTTGGCAGTGTACTTGGTTCAGTTAGATCTAGGTTTTGTTGTACTGTTGCTGGATATTGTAGTGCAAGTGTGTCAACTGAGGAATTAATGTCTCACATTTAAGAAGTTCCATAGATTGTGTAGGCTAAGTCATGTCCCTTCAAAAGGACTTTGAATCAAGCAGCCAAATGAATTGCCAAACATGTAATTGCAGTAATTAATATTCTCCATTAAAAGCACTTATATCATGACAGGTAATGTAAATGCATTAAATATGCATTCAGCATCCTAGGTAAGCATATCCATTAGATCAATACTTAAATATATAATTTAAGATCTGCTTTGGTGAGTGCTTGTCATGGGTTGAATGTATTGGAATTCACTTTAGAATAGTGTTATACTGAAATTTTTCTTTTCCTCAAAAGTTAAACTTGATGTTCACGGCAAGTTTTACAGAGTTGTACAATTTATCGTATTCATTGAGTGTGTATGTTCCTATTTTTCTGGGCATTTTCTGTGAAAGCTTCCTTCATTTGAGATCTTCTGTCGTTTCTTTTCTTGTGTCTGACCACTAAAATATGACATTAAAGCTGTCCACTGTCTCTGCAGCAGAATATCCAAGTGCCCACAACATTTGTTTTCTCCTCAGAAATGAGCCTGGATCCCAGCAACTTCCCTGGTGTGAAACTGAGGCCCAAGGTCCCCATGCGCTCGTATGATAGTCGTGAGGGCTCTGTCTCTGGGCGCTCCGGGGACAGCAGCCCTGTCCCCACTGGCTCCTTCACCAGGAGAGGGGTGGTGAACGGGGGTCGTGAAAGTGCTGGCTACCTAGAGGAGCTGGAGAAGGAGAGGTTAGTTCACCTTAAACGTCACCCACAACAAAGGTGTTACCCTACATATCTGAGTGTGACTAAGTACGTAACATTAGACATTAAGATTCTTTATTCCTTGAGCAGGTTATCTTTTTACCTCTTACTGATTTCAAGAAATATGTTGCCAGTTTTTTTTTTTTTTTTTTTTTTTTTTTTTATACATTTATTCATTATATCCAGCTTGTGTGACCCAGGGAACTGTGGACAGAATGACTCAAACCAATAATAGTTTGACTTGTGTGAAATGATGTGACTTTCATATGAGACGTTCATAGTGAAAGTATGAGTAAAAGCTCTAACAGCAAGCACATCATGTAAGATTTTAGAAACTCTTTGTGGCATGTTTCTTGACTGGTAAAAGAGGTGTGAAAGCTTTATGTGCTTGACTATGTTCAATTCAGATTCTACATTTGTTGAGGTAATTAGAGTTTAACAGGCTATAATATTCAAATTTTATTCTCACTAAATGTAACATTTTGTTATACTGAAATATATAAGCAATTTCAAATTTTGTGAGTAATACACTTCCTCTTCAGGGATCGTGTCAGCCATAAACCTCTACCCTGTACACTTTTTGATTTGATATATTCATGTATATGATATATAAAATCACATCCCATACTGAAAAAAAAGTTCAAATATAGCTGAAAAAAGTGATTTTTTTATTTTTGCCATAGTTACTTTTTTGAAAGTCTGTGACCGTAAGACCCATAAGGAGATATGAGTGTGTTATGAGTCAGCTTTAAATGTAGCCCTCTCTTTAGAGAAGCTCATTCTCCCTCGGACTCCAGGAAAGGCGTCAATTCTGGGTCACTGCTGTTAGTGGCTATGCCCGTCAGGCATGTGTCACCCACAGACAGGCAGTTCACTGTTTTTGAAAACACTCAGCTCTTCATATGAACATCAGATGATAAAGATATACTCTTTGTTGGGCCTTGTCTGACTGCTGGTCTATTATTAGATTTCTGTGTTGTTAGCAACCTCAATGAATAACGCGCATGTGTAAGATGGTACGTTTATCCACGGTGATAACGGTCACATTATTATGGCACATGACATTGATATATTTATTCAGCTTTTATAATGTTATTGAGATAAAAGAATATTGTACTTCACTGCATCTAGTGTTTTTTTATGGTTAGAATTAACTAATGTCAAGCCACATTGCAAGATATTTACAGTTATTCACAATCACCCCAGTCACGCTATACTGCTATTCCTTTGTCTTTGCGTTATCTAAAGCAGGCTGATGCTGAAAAATTAAACTAGAAGCAAATGTGTTATCTATACAATTTCAGTTTTTAGAATCCATCGTGTTGTATTCAGCACGGCACTCTTCACAACAGAGTAAATGCGATGCTGTGTTGGGGAAAAGAAGTGAAACAAAAGGTTAATGGACTTGGACATTTGGTGCATCTGCATTGCTATATCTACGGCCTTGGTTAATTGCAGTCCCTTTTCATCTTAAAATCAAATGTTGCTCCTCAGATATCCATTCACTCAGATCTCCTCTAATTTCCAACTTTTTTCTCCCCTGGCTAGCAAATGGTAATGGACAGCTCTGAGCAGAGCTTTCTCAAGTCGTTACACTAAGACCACTCCACTGCCATCAAAGATCAGTCGTGTGTGCAAACTACATTACTTACTGGCTCTTGACTCTCAATAGGCACGTGTCGAGCATCCCTGTCACATGCAGGCAAACGGAACCCAATATTTCCTTTTTGTTTAAAAAAAAAAAAAAAAAAATCTGAATAACTTGGTCATGTTTCCAGTTTGTGGTTAAGTCCAGTTGCATTGTGTAGCTTTAATACAGTTTGGAGACAAGTGTAGGCCAGGTGACACACAGGGCACCTTTAACTGACTATCGACAGTTGGGCTTAGTTTTTTTTTTTTTGACTGCATGTACATGGTTTTATTTAAAAGGATGTCTAGTGAAAGAGAGCTCATATAAATCACTGAAATGCTTGCATTCTGTTTAAGTATTTTTTTGTAACGTTTTGTCCCATCTTGCTCCTTGAGATCCTAATGGTCATACTGTGTTTGTGTCATAGGTCTTTGTTAATGGCGGAACTGGAGAAAGAGGAGAAAGAGAAAGACTGGTACTACGCACAGCTTCAGAACCTCACCAAGAGGATTGATAGTCTTCCTCTGACAGAGAATGTGAGTTAGTGTGTGCGTGCATGTATGTGTTTTGCACACGTGCATGTGCATTAGGACATATGTGTCTGAGAGAGATGGGCAGAGTCTTCAAAGCAGCAGCTCCTCTCAAAGCTTCATGAGGGTTGCAGAGGGGAGAGTGAGGTGCCAGACCAATGTACCTGTTCCACCCGAGCTGACCTTCGAGTACAAACACAGACCACTATGAGCTTGGACATCATGCACAAACAAGTCCACAGAAGAATTTATTTGCCTTCGCCACACCCTCTTCATTAATTCTGGGTTTACTGTCCTAAGTCATAACGCAGGTGGCCCAGCAGCTTAGAATGTGTGGCTAATCCTGGTTATCTGAGAGCATCATCTTAGAGATCTTATCATCTTCTTATTTTGCACACGTGCAGAGGTGTTTAACTTTCATGTGTTTGAAGAGGAGCAAAAGATGATGGAAATTTGACCAGTAGACAGATAAAGGGCTTTCTGCTGCTCAGACTTCCATGGCACAGAAAGGATTACAGCTACAAGGAGCCTCTATCAGCAGTGACAGACTAGATTTAATCAGGAGTCCTGGCTAATGGCGTAAACCTGCAAATCTAATCAGATAATGCAGGTTCTAACTGGAGCAGACAGGCTCATTGTGTTGCAAATGAGTCTCTTCCCTAATCGCATATTTCCTCAAATCTTACTGAGGAGCAAAAAGGTAAAGCACTTTGCTCCTGAGTTTTAATATGTATCAACTACACCCTGGAAAATGAACAATGAAAATTAAATTGGATGTTTATTTGCATATTTTGATGTCCATGGCTTACAGAGGGGCACTCTGTGTTGGAGTAGTGTCATGTAAAATGTCAGCATAATGAAGTGGAACATTCATATCTCAATTGCTGCAAATCAGTGTGAAGAAACCTAATGCTGAGGTAGTGTGTTGATAGGATGCGTGAAGGAACAACATTTATGTGCTAGTAAAATAGTACTTGATAGCTAAGAGGATACACTTAGGGTTTTGCTTAAAGTTGAATCATGTTTTCAAGTTAATGCCAGCTTGAGTCTGAATTGTAAATTGGCTGGTATCAAAGAGCCACCATCTGTCTGTGCAAAAACTTGCCGCAAAGAAAAAAGACCCACAGCAAATCAGGTACTACCTCTTGTTGCCATTTGGTCAAATATAAAAGGCCCAATGAAATGCTTCCTGTGCTGAAAATGGCACAGCAGTTTCAGGTTATGTGATTTAGTATCGGCAGCTAATGTGTGGGAGATTGAGTAGATCCGTCTAGTGTCAAGAAGATTGATCTAAAACAATACTGCGACTTCAAACAACGGCGCTCACACGCCACTGCCCTTTAGTTCTCTCTGCAGACGGACATGACGCGCAGGCAGCTGGAGTACGAGGCGCGGCAGATCAGAGCCGCCATGGAGGAGCAGCTGGGCACCTGCCAGGACATGGAGAAAAGAGCACAGGTCAGACTAGGGTCATTTTTGATCCTATTTTTGGGGTGTCATGATTGTAGCATTAGAGTCCATCTGACTTATGTTAGGGACATCTTTAAGATGAGGAACATGCTACAGTTTTTCAAAGAGCAGAGTTATTGAATTTGATTGTTCTTGGAGTGGTTATGGTAAGGACTGATGACAGTCTGAGTTGTCTCAAGTGGGATGTCTCAAACTGTGGCCTACCCCAACCCAATGTGAAGACGTGGTTCTGCTGCAGGCTGAATCCCAGCACCATTCACACAAACAGCTCATGAGGCAGGATCCAGTTCAGCTCAGGTCCAATGTCTTGTATGCGTTTCCTCTAAGCTTTATTGGCTAGACAGTGTCAGAGAGTGGGTGATGAAAGTGGGACAAAGTAAACGAAGAATCGAAAAGCCAGGCTTTAGTGACTTCCCTCTCAGACTGACTTGGGGAGTTCAGAGATTTGGATGTGGATTACATAAACAAGTCTAGTCTGTGCCCCAAAGGAGCAAGAACAAACAGTCTAGTCATTTCCTGTGTCAACCTCCGCTTTTAAAGCCTCTAAAATAAATTCACGAAACGGTAGCCATTGCCAGGGAAGGCATGAGAGTCATCCCGTATCTTTGTGTTCAAGGATGAGTGGTCAGTTCTACGAATTCAGATATGGGGGTACATAATTTAATTTTCTCTGTTGAAACATGCCTTGCAGGCACGAGTGGCACGGATTCAGCAGATTGAGAAGGACATGCTTCGGATCCGTCAGCATTTACAGTCCCAGCCAGCCGATTCAGAGGTATTTTGCTCTACCTTCTCCAGCAAGATCCAGCTATGTGGAGCAGTTCATGGCACAAAAGTCATTGGATTGGGAAATATTTTGTTCATACTCTGAAGTAAATTATATTCAGTTACTGTGGTGTTTAGAAACATAATGGAAGCATCCATTCTTTTCATCTGTGCATAGTAGATTTGCTGAGATGTTGTCAGACAGGACCACGGTGCTTCTCAGTATTTTGATGACCAAGATAATTATCGGTTCTATGGTCTAGATTTAGAAGGTCTGCTGTCTACCACATTGGTTTATTTGCCATTTATTTTTTCATTGTACCTGTGTGCCAAACAATGAAAAACCAGGCCCACATTGTATCAAATTGGCCCTAACATTGGGGTGTTTGTTAGAAACCAGGTTTTCCAGCATTCCCAGTTGTGGGCAACTAAGAGTTTACATATTGGGCTCTTGAAGTGCTGGTCATGTATGCGGCCATTATTTGAATCTATTCAAAATTACCATAGCACCCAAATGCTTGCATAGTTAATTTCTCTGCAAAATAATTATTCAGGTACATTGGCCAGCATTTTAAAGGGAATGCCGTTGGTGTGTGAGTGTGTGTGAGAGATTCTGGCTGTGTGTGGAAAGAAAAAAGCTCATGGGACAAATTTAATTCATTCCCCCCCCACCCTGGGCTTTCACTAAACCCCCAGGATGAGCCGTAGCTTATTTAGGTCACGGATAGTGCCTGATGCTTCTGCTGTTCCTGCAGCCAGACGAATCTTCTTTCTAAAAGCCCTGCCATTCTTGTCTGCCTCTTCCTCCAGAAGACATCACAGAGCAAGAATGAGGCGGCTTCCCTTGATTGCGAGCGACCGAGCGAGGGCGGACAGGCATCTGGCGAGGCTGGCATGGCTACCCCGGGGTGCGGTCAGGTAGGAACCGACACATCGTCTCTCCCCCTACGGATCCGCGTGACTACGCAACTCGGCGGCACACAGCTCGGAGCTGCGGGGCGGCCTCACAGCTGAGCTGACCTCATTCTGCCACTGTTCCCCCTCTCCCGGGCTGCTTGTCTGAGCACTACTCTCAAAGTGACAGATGAGGGACCTGTGACCTGAGTGATGGATGGTTGGTGGATTGCGGGGCTTTCTTCTCCCTCATGGATACTGTAAATCAGGATTTTGGTGTGGTGTTTTTCTCAAGTAACATCATTTTACAAGAGAAGCTTGGCTAAATCACCCAAGGAGTGCTCTGTTCTTTTTAAATTTTTTTTTCTTATTCACCAGGCAGTTGAGTATAAGGTAAATATGATCTATGCCATAGCCAAACATTGCACAATTATAAAAAGAATTTTTTATTTAAAAAAAAAGGAAAAATGCAGACACTCACCTTATATCAAACAATAGAAGGCACTAACCTCATTGGGTTGACAGTCATTAAATCCCTCTCACTCTCTTTCTCTCTTGCATTTATTTGCTTGCCAGGGTTCAAGTGCTCGAGTGGACCATGAGGTATCCAGTGATATGAGCTGTGGTAGTAGTTACTCTGTCCCACGCAGACTGACAAGTCACCTGGGTACCAAGGTAACCGAAGATTCCAAGCCCCAGGTTGCTACATAACATTTTTACTAATAGTGTTCTTGTAATATTGCTGTGGCTGTCCTTGCGTAGTCACTTTTACAAACATCCTTTCAAAATTGCATGCTTATTAACTGGAGTAGGAAGCAGAAATAATTAGCACAATATATATTTGGCACCATGAAACATACTTTTTGAAGGACAGTTGAGGATTGACAATAAGTTTAACAAAAACCTAAAACAATTTTTGTTTGGTTCCTTGGTGTGCTTTAGCCCACCTTGGACAGTTGATGGCTACATGATGCCAGACTGTTTTGTGTTTGCCCCACAAGGTGGAGATGGTGTATTCGCTTCTGTCCATGTTGGGAACTCATGACAAAGACGACATGTCCCGCACCCTGCTGGCCATGTCCAGCTCCCAGGACAGCTGCATCGCCATGCGCCAGTCTGGCTGCCTGCCCCTGCTCATCCAGCTGCTCCACGGCAACGACAAGGACTCCGTGCTCCTGGGAAACTCCCGGGGCAGCAAGGAGGCCCGGGCCAGAGCCAGCGCTGCCCTCCACAACATCATCCACTCTCAGCCTGACGACAAGCGCGGGCGCAGGGAGATCCGTGTGCTGCACCTGCTGGAGCAGATCCGAGCCTACTGCGAGACATGCTGGGAGTGGCAGGAGACCCACGAGCGGGGCGTGGACCAAGACAAAAACCCCAGTACGTGCCCCTTTCATGTGGAGTTGATGGGTGTTTTTTTTTCAGGTGTTTGGTATTACATAGTGCGAAAAATGTTTGTGCCACTCTTAACATTGACTGAAAGTGTTTTCGTAGAATTGGAAGGGTTGAATTGACCCATTAGGTTACTTTTCCCTTTGACTGCAGTGCCATCCCCTGTGGAGCATCAGATATGTCCTGCTGTGTGTGTGCTTATGAAGCTGTCTTTTGACGAGGAGCACAGGCATGCCATGAATGAGTTAGGTAAGTGTTCATATTAAAATCCAAATTTGAATTTTTTTAGACCTTACTGTTACAGTTTATGTTCAAGCTGAAATTCTTTGAGTCATTTGTGGATGACTTTCAGTCAGAAGGACTACATTATGGTTGCATGTTTATCCATGGCTTATTTTGGAAAAAGAAGCTTTCTTTCAAATGAAAGCATTGATTTCTGCATTATTTCCCATTTTAAAATGAAGCGATCGGGAACCATTCAACTTTACTAATGAAATGGAAAGTGGTGTCCTGATCTTTAGTCATGTGATGATACATTAATCAATCCGTATTTAAAACAATGATGCATTGTTTAAACCTAATATTCTAATATATTCCTTTTAGGGGGTTTGCAGGCTATAGGGGAATTGCTGCAGGTTGATTGCGAGATATATGGACTAACTAGTGATCACTACAGTGTCACCCTGAGAAGATATGCTGGAATGGCCCTTACTAACCTCACATTTGGGGATGTGGCCAACAAGGTGGGTAACTTTTAAACACTAGAGTCCTCCATAGCTGACACAGATTTACAGTTCTGTTTTAACTCTGCCTCTGTCTCTTAAATACACAGTCCACCTTGTGTTCCATGAAAGGCTGTATGAGGGCAATGGTGGCCCAGCTGAAATCGGATAGCGAAGATTTGCAGCAGGTAAAGTACTTTTCGTTAATGTTGAACTAATGAATGTGGAGCACATACTGCTAGTCTTTGTTCAGTCAAATCATAAAATTTTAAAAGGGAAAGACACAAAAGTGCATAATACATAAATGGGTTACACAACATAACATATATGTTGTACCTTCCTGCATTTGCTCTGCAATACATGTAAGCAAAATCAAAAACACATTATTTGATTTCCGCAGGTAATCGCTAGTGTTCTGAGGAACTTGTCCTGGCGTGCTGATGTAAACAGTAAGAAGACCCTGCGTGAGGTGGGCAGTGTGAAGGCGCTCACGGAATGTGCTCTGGACGTCAAGAAGGTGAGACTCATTAAGTCATTTCAGAAGCTTGAAAGTAAAAAAAAAAAAAAACATTTTCCATGAATGTTCCTTCAAGTCTTAAGATAATTTTTATAACAAACATGATTTTTATAGATGGAAAGGTGGGATGGTATGATTTGTGTTTAACATTTTGTCCCCCCATAGGAATCAACCCTGAAAAGTGTTCTCAGTGCCCTGTGGAACTTGTCAGCACACTGCACTGAAAACAAAGCTGATATATGTGCAGTAGATGGAGCATTGGCCTTCTTGGTCGGCACTCTAACATACCGGAGCCAAACTAACACCCTGGCTATTATTGAAAGCGGAGGAGGCATCTTGCGAAATGTGTCCAGTCTCATCGCAACAAATGAAGATCACAGGCATGTTTTCCTTTTTTTTCCCGCATTCTGATTGTAGTACTACGTTGATAGGATTTATTGGACCAGTGCAGGTTATGGACCAATTATTATCAATGTAGCAGTCTATTCCATGGATTCCAAAATATTATATTGAATTAAATAGTGAGCAGAAATTCATACATTTGAAATTATAGATTCCATCATGAGAATATGGTTAAAAATTAAACCAGCTTTACTCAAAGTATTTATTTACCTCTGTGTTTTTTGTTTTTTTTTTTTTTGGTTTCCAGGCAAATATTGAGGGAAAACAATTGCCTCCAGACACTCCTTCAGCATCTGAAGTCGCACAGCTTGACAATAGTCAGCAATGCATGTGGAACTCTATGGAACCTTTCAGCTCGAAATGCAAAGGACCAGGAAACCTTGTGGGACATGGGGGCTGTTAGCATGTTGAAGAACCTTATTCACTCCAAGCACAAAATGATTGCAATGGGCAGTGCAGCCGCTTTAAGGAACCTCATGGCTAACAGACCTGCTAAATACAAGGATGCAAACATCATGTCCCCAGGATCCAGCTTGCCATCTCTCCATGTCAGAAAACAAAAAGCTTTAATTGAAGAATTGGATGCACAGCATCTTTCAGAGACATTTGATAACATTGACAATTTGAGCCCAAAAGCCTCTCACAGGAGCAAGCCACGACACAAGCAAACTTTGTACAATGAGTATGTTCTGGACTCCCGTCGCAATGATGACAGTGTCTGTAGGGCAGAGGGTTTTAATTCTAGCAACATTACTGTACTTTCCCCTTACATGAACACTCCAGTGCTGTCCAGCTCATCAAGAGAAAGCAGAGGGAATTCAGAAAGTTCCAGGACTGAGAAGGATCGAAGCCTTGACAGAGAAAGGAGAGGTGGGGTACCTGGTAGCTTCCACCCCTCAGATGACTCCTCTAAAAGGATTGGGATGCAGATATCAACTGCTGCACAGATTGCTAAAGTAATGGAAGAAGTGCAAAGCATGCACATAAGCCAAGATGACAGAAGTGCAGGAAATGCACAGGACATGCATTGCATGCAAGATGAAGTAAGTGGCATCAGGCGTACACCTGCCATACATGGTCATTCAAATGTGTACAGCTTTAACAAGCCAGAGCACTCAAGCAGAAACTGCCCCATGCCAAAAATGGAATACAGGGCATCAAATGACAGTCTGAACAGTGTTAGTAGCAGTGATGGCTATGGTAAAAGGGGTCAAATGAAACCTTCAGTTGACTCTTACTCTGAAGATGAGGGGAAATGTTGTATTTATCGAAAATATCCTGCTGATCTTGCCCACAAGATACACAGTGCTAATCATATGGAGGATGATGATGGAGATCTAGACACACCTATAAATTACAGCTTGAAGTACTCTGATGAACAGCTTAACTCAGGCCGGCAAAGTCCCAGTCAAAATGAAAGGTGGGCGAGACCTAAACATCTTGAGGATGACATCAAAAGGCCAGATCAGAAAGCTGCACGGTCTCAAAGCCCTGGATATCCAAGATACACAGAAAATAGTGACAGTGAGGAAAAGCATAAGAAATATCAGTCCAGATTTGCGCAGCCTGAACATTCAGGAGGATTCAGATCAAGGAGCTCCAATAGCTCGGAGCAAAGTAGAGGCAGTTCCACTCATGGAGCCAATAAAAAGACCAACCAGACCATGTGCTCAGTTGATGATTATGGTGATGACAAGCCAACCAATTACAGTGAGCGGTACTCAGAAGAGCAACAACATGATGAAGACCAGCCAACAAATTACAGCATGAAATACAATGAAGAACACCATGTGGAACAACCAATCGATTATAGCTTGAAATATTCTGATACTGCCTCCCAAAAGGCTATGTTCAGCCATGCAAAGTCATCCACCTCTCAGAGCTCAGCAAAAGATCATCTAACCCAGGATGGTGCGACAGCCTCTGTAACATCAATAAAGAACCCCAGCAGGCAAAAGCAGCTTCACCCATCTTCATCCCAAGCACGATC
Organism: Megalops atlanticus; assembly: GCA_019176425.1. Taxonomy (NCBI): domain Eukaryota; kingdom Metazoa; phylum Chordata; class Actinopteri; order Elopiformes; family Megalopidae; genus Megalops; species Megalops atlanticus. Next base: position 25,244,268 of record CM032880.1, read on the forward strand.
TGGGCCAACTCGTGTTCTCCAAAAGTCTTCAACATGCAAGGCTCCTTCCATTAATCAAGAAACACTACAAACATATTGTGTTGAGGACACACCAATCTGTTTCTCCCGAGGTAGTTCCCTGTCATCTTTGTCATCTGAAGATGAAATTGAAGGCCACGACCAGGCTATAAATACTGCAAGCAACTACCCAACTTTGCCAATTGCTGATAAAGAGCCCACTGGTACTTTAGGTGCAGATCAACGCACAGCTGAGAGCCAGACAACTTCACAGTACATCCGAATGAAGCCTCAGAGAAACCATGGGTCAATTTCAGATGGATCAAGACATAAAGCAGTTGAATTTTCATCTGGTGCCAAATCGCCATCCAAAAGTGGGGCACAGACTCCTAAAAGTCCTCCTGAACATTATGTGCAAGAGACACCACTCATGTTCAGCAGGTGCACTTCTGTGAGCTCCCTTGATAGTTTTGAAAGTCACTCCATAGCCAGTTCAGTACAGAGTGAACCATGCAGTGGTATGGTGAGTGGAATTATTAGTCCAAGTGATCTTCCTGACAGTCCGGGGCAAACAATGCCTCCGAGTAGAAGCAAAACTCCACCTCCACATCCAGCCCAAATGAAGCATAAAATGAAAGTGCCTCCTCATGCTGAAAAAAGGGATTTAGCTCCAAGACATGCAGCTGTGAATTCTGCAGTCCAGAAAGTCCAAGTACTTCCAGACAATGACACATTGTTGCATTTTGCTACAGAAAGTACTCCTGATGGATTCTCTTGTGCTTCGAGTCTGAGTGCACTTAGTCTTGATGAACCCTTTATTCCAAAAGATGTTGAACTTCAGATTATGCCTCCTGTTCATGAAGATGATCATGGTAATGAGGGTGAGCCTGTGAAAGATGACACTAAAGAAACCAAGAGCCAAGAAGTGCCCAAGGTATCATGTGAACCAGAAAAAGACATATTGGATGATTCTGATGATGATGATATTGAGATTTTAGAAGCCTGCATAAACTCAGCTATGCCAACTAAGTCCTCAAGAAAACCCAAAAAGCAGTCGCCCTCAACCACTTCAAGAATACCTCCACCAGCAGCACGTAAACCTAGTCAGCTTCCTGTATATAAATTACTTCCTTCACAAAACCGAGGGCAGCAACAGAAGCATGTGAGTTTCACCCATGGGGAAGACATGCCAAGAATATATTGTGTTGAGGGAACCCCCATCAATTTTTCCACCGCAACATCTCTCAGTGATCTTACTATTGATTCTCCCCCTAATGAGTTAGCAAATGTGGGGAGCTCTGCACCTGGTGCAGAATCCTCCATTCAAAGGAGAGACGCTCTACCAGAGAGAAAAAGCACAGAGGGCAAAGATGTAAGCAAAAGTCTGACTGACCGAACATCTGTTGTGGATGATAAAAATGAAGGGGATGACATTCTTGCTGAGTGCATCAGTTCTGCAATGCCGAAAGGTAAAACTCACAAGCCCTTTAGGGTGAAGAAAATTATCGATCAGGCACAGCACCCAACTACATCTCCAGGTAGTTTAGTACAACAAGAAATGGAAAAGAAGAAACCCACGTCCCCTGTAAAGCCAATGCCTCAAAGCAGTGAGTACAGAGCAAGGATGATAAAACGGCCAGAGTCTTCAAGTGGTTTTGCTCCAGGGCCTTCATATCCCGATAAACACAAGGATACCAAAAGACAGGAGCAAAAAATGGCCTCCAGAGATGTTGCAGATAAGCCGTCGAATATGGATGAGAGGGTGCGCCCAGGCTTTGCTTTTGATTCGCCACATCATTACACACCAATCGAGGGCACTCCGTATTGTTTCTCACGTAATGATTCCTTAAGCTCCTTAGACTTTGAAGATGACGATCTTGATTTCTCAAAAGAAAAAGCTGAACTCCGAAAAGAAAAAGAGCAGAGGAAATCTTCAGCAAATAGTGCTAGTGAGCAGCCCGTTAGCCACGTGCCTGCAAATAATACGCGCATGTTTCAGATGGCTCCTCAGAAACCTCTGCAAAAGCAAGCAAGTTTTCCACAAACATCCAAAGAAAGCACAGGGCCAGTCCCTGATGAGAAGCAGAAGTTTTCTATTGAAGACACACCAGTGTGTTTTTCTCGAAATTCATCTCTTAGTTCACTGAGCGATATTGACCAAGAAAATAACAACAAAGACACCCATCAGAAAGAAAATGCAAGTCAAGCAGAAGAATCTAGGCCTCAAGCCTCTGGATATGCACCAAAAGCTTTTCATGTTGAAGATACCCCTGTTTGTTTTTCAAGAAACAGTTCACTTAGTTCTCTTAGTATTGATTCTGAAGATGATCTTTTGCAAGAATGTATCAGCTCTGCCATGCCAAAAAAGAAGAAACAACCACTTAGAAACAAACGAGATGACCATGGAATGAGTGATGGTAAAGGTGTAGGTGGCATTTTAGCTGAAGAGCCTGATCTAATACTTGATCTCACAGATGCACACAGTCCTATTTCAGAGCAAGCTCTTTCTCCAGATTCTGAATCTTTTGATTGGAAGGCTATTCAAGAGGGTGCCAATTCAATAGTGAGTAGCTTGCATCAGGCAGCTGCTAGTCTTTCTAGACAAGCCTCTTCTGATTCAGATTCAATCCTCTCTTTGAAGTCTGGTATTTCAATTGGATCACCATTTCATCTAACTCCAGATCAAGAAGAAAAAGCCCCTGCTTCCAACAAAGGCCCCAGAATATTGAAACCAGGGGAAAAGAGCACTTTAGAGTCAAAAAAGAAAGAGGAAGAAGCTAAAAGCCTTAAAGGGGGTAAGAAAGTTTATAAAAGTCTAATAACTGGGAAGCCACGTACAAACCTTGAGAATGTGTCTTCTCAGCAGAGGCAAACCCCAGCTCCTGCGATCTCCCGTGGAAGAACAATGATTCACATTCCTGGGGTAAGAAGTAGTTCCCCTAGCACAAGTCCAGTTCAAAAGAAGACACCACCAAGAGGAGCTGCTTCAAAAATATCTTCGCAAGGGCAGAACTCTGGCAATTCACCACGTAGCATGAAGGCACCTGTTAAATCAGATCCTAGCCCTGCCAGCAGGCAACCAAGTTCACAGGGTGGGTCAAGCAAGGCCTCCTCTAGGTCAGGCTCACGAGATTCCACACCTTCTAGACCTGCTCAGCAACCTTTAACCAGACCTGTGCAGTCTCCAGGTCGTACCTCTGTTTCACCGGGAAGAAGTGGCATTAGTCCATCCAACAAGTTATCTCAGATACCCCGCACATCATCACCGAGCACACCCTCGAGTAAGTCATCAGGATCTGGAAGAATGGCATATACCTCTCCAGGGAGGCACTTGGGTCAGCAGACTCCACCTAAGCAAAGTGGTTTGCCAAGAAGTACTAGTGGGATTCCAAGGAGTGAATCTGCTTCAAAAGGAATGAATCTATCTGGAGCCACTGGATCTTCAAAAAAGGCTGAATTGTCTAGGATGTCTTCCACAAAGTCCAGTGGAAGTGAGTCTGATAGGTCAGAAAAACCTGTCCTAGTTCGTCAATCAACTTTTATCAAAGAAGCCCCTAGTCCAACACTTAAGAGAAAATTGGAAGAGTCTGCCTCATTAGAATCCTTGTCTCCTTCCTCTAGGCCTGCATCTCCCAGCCGATCACAAGCACAAACACCAGTGTCAAGTCCGTCTTTACCAGATATGTCATTAACTTTGCCCTACCAAGGTAGCTGTTGGAGGAAGTCCCCACATGGTCAGAACTCTTCGGAAAGTGGTGATGGGAGATCCCTTAGAAGACATGAAATTGCACGTTCACATTCTGAGAGCCCTTCCAGACTCCCAGTTAACAGGTCAGGAACGTGGAAGCGTGAACACAGCAAACATTCTTCCTCTCTGCCAAGAGTAAGCACCTGGAAGAGGACAGGGAGCTCCTCCTCCATCCTTTCAGCTTCTTCTGAGTCAAGTGAAAAAGCAAGAAGTGAAGATGAGAGGCAAACTTTGAGTCCCATGCAAAGGACTGTACAAAGTAAGGATGGACATCCTCCTTTAAAAGGCACATGGAGGAAAATGAAAGAGAACGAAATTTCACATTTAATGGCTAATGAACTGCAGGATTCGTCCAGTGATGCGGATTCAAAATCAGTGCTCCACCAAATGGTTCCTGCGGTGTCCAAGACTGAGGATGTGTGGGTAAGAATAGAGGACTGTCCTATAAACAACCCCCGATCTGGAAAATCCCCAACAGGCAAAACACCCCCAGTCATTGATAGTGTATCTGACAAAGTACCCATTTCAGATCCAGATCCAAATGAAACACAGCCAAAACAACCCACAGTGAATGAGAATGCAGCTGTTCGAACACTTGTTTCTGAGAACAATTTGAATTTGCTCAGGAGTGAGGCTACTGACAAGAAAGGAGCTGATGTTAAGCCAACTTCCAGCAATCTGAGTGCAACAGAGACTCATGAAATCCCTGTTGCTGAACGCACACCTTTCAGCTCCTCAAATTCCAGCAAGCACAGCTCTCCTAGCGGTGCTGTTGCTGCAAGAGTGACCCCATTCAATTATAACCCAAGCCCCAGGAAAAGCAGTGCTGATGGCACCACTGCCCGTCCATCCCAGATCCCAACACCAGTGACCAGCAGCACAAAGAAGAGAGACTCCAAAGGTGAAAATGCTGAACCTAGTGGATCATACATTGTGACTTCTGTTTAAGCAGCATTTGGATCAAGATGCCTTTCTGGATTGTCTCACATCCAGACGATTTTCAAGATCACAAATTTCAATTTTGTTTTAAAGAATAATTAAGGATATGATCACTAATGTACACTTTGTTACAACTGCTTTGTTGACTGTTGATGAGAACACAAACATGTAAATAGCATAGTTTTTTTTTTTTTTTTTTGAGGGTTGCTGTTGTTGAAGCCTTATTTAAGGCGCAGTATCTTTGCTGGTAGGCTGTGGCTGGCACACTTGATTATCAGAAGGAGACCTGTTTGAAAGCTATTGTAAGCGTATGTACTGTACAGACTTTTGGTTTTGTATGTATTTAATTTAAATCCCTCTCGTGATCATGTGTCTTTGATGACTTGACAAAGATAATCACTTAAATTACAAATGTGGGATACTATAACACTTGTACTTAAGTACTAATGAATTTTTAAAGTGAAAATCGATATTAGACCATACAAATAAAACAATTTTTTATTACTGCAAATAAATTGTAGGCCTTCCCCTTTAGCTCTTTGCATGAATCTGATGGTTTCTTTCCTGAAGTAACAATGAGAATTTATGTGGTCACATAATGTATAGGTAGCTGTAGTGTAAACAGTTTACACTATTTTGTGTGTGCTCAAAGTAAGGAACTGTAACCTTGGATGGAATTATTTTACCTTGGAAATAGATTTTATCAGAAAGTAGATGGATCCTTTGCTATGCTGTTAACCTGTTGTATATTCTGTTACTCGGGGTGACATGGCTGGTCTTTTGATGGGACATCACTCTCAGAAGGACTAAATGATTTTTTAAAGAAATTAATGTAGGCGTTGGTGTTGGTCTAATTTAAAAGGTAATCTTTTTTCATTTTAATCACTTGTTTTAGCACATGATCAGAAGAACAGTCTTGTTTTGCCAAAAATACAGTATGTCAATTACTAAGTTCACATGTGGTTTTTTCATGCAATAAAGTGGATGGATATTTAAGAAAGTGTTGCAAATTACACACTGTAAAGTGGGATAATAAACACTAAACTTTTTGGTGTAAAACAATGACTGATGGTGATTTAGTAGAACTGTTTACCAGGATGAGTTGTAATATAAATGCTTTTGGTTTCTTCATATACTAGTGCCCAAGGTTTTAAGCTTTGGGGGGAAAAATGGAATCTCACCACTGAGCCTTTGGTGAAAATATGCACGTATGTTACTAAGCTCACAATTTAGAAATGTAAACATGCATGACTGTTCTTACTATTTTGTATAACTGTCATGCTTGTTTATACTGATCTACTACAGCAGGGTGTTACACATAAATAATTTGTTATCAAAAATATTGCCACACAGGAGAGCTTTCTCAGAAGTAATTATGACAGTGCAAAATAATTGCGTACTGTTTAACTACATTACTGCAATCAGTTATCTTTAAAATATTAAATTAAAAAATTTAAAAATATTTTTTGTTAAGATAATTGATGTCATTCACTTGGAATGCCTTGATGCTGTCAGACAACTGATTGATGAGAGAATTTTTCCCTTTGAGTTTCAAGTTGAAGTGTTTGAGCATGCTTGTGATGGCCACCAGAAAAAAGCTAGGACAGAGGTATCGCTCAACAAATTTTTGGTATCGCCCTCCCTTACATGCATCAAAGTTCTCTCATTTGGCAGCATAGATTAAAAAAAAAAAAAAAAAAAAAAATGTTTGACTTTGACTCAGCCGCCCTACTTCTTGGTAGTAAAATTCATCCCTGTGCTGCAATACCCTGTATCTTGTCAAAGCATTTTCCAAAACTGGTTGTGAGCTTTTAACATATAGAAGTGAAGTGGACATCACATTTTTCAGTCCATTGGACCTTGCACATAACTGCTGTTTATTCACAGTGTAATGATACCTAGCGATCTCACCCAAATGGTTGTGGATCTTCTGGCTCACATGTTTTGAGTCTCTCTCTGTCAGTAATCATAGTAGGTCCACCATCTGCAGTTATGCCTGCTGTTGTCTTCCACTGCAACTTGTACTTATCCAGCACTTTACAAAGGATGCATTATACTATATACAAAACTGTACTATATCCCTGTTGGTGAGTTTTGACTTGCAACCACTGTTGTACAAGTTAAAAAAAAATGTGTCATCATCAAGCTGCACATACTTCATATTCAAGTGACATAATTATGCAACTTGGAATTCAAGGAATGTGTATTTTGTTTAACCAGGATGATTGTATTTTCATCTCCTGATCCCTCCTTTCAAAGGCTTTGAGGTCAGGCTAGGCAGGTTGTAGCTGTTCTGGACTGACAGGCAAGCGTGTCCTGATACTGCAACCCATCAACAGTGGTACAGGAGATGCACCTTTTATCAGAGATGTAGCTCTATAGGCCATGACAGCCTTGTGTGGATCTGCCCCCTCCTACAGCTGATTCCACAGTTCAAAAGGCCCTTTCTGCCTCTGTTACTTTGAAGATATTCAGGTACTGCTGATCACATGAATGAAATCATACTCTTATATTCAGCAAATTTAGTTGCTGAAAATTGAGGTCTGTTTCTGTGAACACTGTCCAGGACTCGCTGATGTGTGAAGATAGACGACTTCTCCATTACATACTCTGTCATGGTAAAAGTTTGCCACCTCAATGTAGCAGTGTGAAAAATAATCCACCTCTACGATATGCACTGAACCGTTTCACTGGAAAAGATCTGCTGAGACCTGCTACCAGGGTTGTGATGCCAGTGGTATCATCGGCAGGGGTTTGAGTGTGTTCTTGGCTTCTTTTGCACAAGTGTCAGTTTCCAACTGGCCACCAGATGGACTGTTGTGCCCTTGTGATGTACTTAATCACTTATGACCTTCATGGTCTTTGTCATCTTAGCTTCCATGTGGGAGGAAATGCTTAACAATCTATGCATTTAAACAACAGCCTATCCACAACCGGCAGATCCTGTCACTGCTGCCAATATTGTTGAGGCTGAGCTGACATAATTTCCTGTGCAGGCAGAGTGACCAAACTAGGTCTTTTAACAACTTGCTTAAGTTAGCCAGATCCTGTGCACTCTGACTCTGTGTTAACCTCCCCTCTGAGGCAGGTAAGTGCTGAATGATGTGGTTCACATAGACCTTGACTTCTTTTTCCAGCAGCATGTTATCTGTGGTCAGTTAGAGCTGCTCTGGGTCCACACATTGTCAGCTTTCAGCAGGTACTTTATTAGCCTTGTGAACTCACTCTCCAGAACTTTCTCTGCCATTGTCCCCTGATGGTGGAGTGAATTTCCACACTTCATCCGTTCTGACGAGTCTCTCACTTTCTTCAAGAAACATCTGAAGACACAGCTCTTCCGCACTCACCTCATCACCTGAAACACTACCACTACCACACAAGCGATTTCTTATGTCTTAAACTTTGTTTTACTTAAAAAATTGAATATAATGGTTTAATGCACCTGTATCTCTACCAGATAGCTTGTACCTTGTTTAGCCAACTACTGAAACTTGGTCATGCAGCACCTCTAATATTGTTGAATCTTTATATGGCTTTTTGCTTATGTTGTACTCTGCCTCACTTGTAAGTTGATTTGGATAAAAGCATCTGCCAAATGAATAAATGTAAATGTAATTCCAAGATGCCTTCTGAAAATTTTCCCACTGTAGGGAACATGCCTATCCTTAGAGAGGGTACAGTCTATGTAATGAATATTGCTATTCCATGAGAGACACGTGTCATTTGGCAAAGACAGTTAAATGGCACAATGTGTATCAAATTTAAAAATTAGGTCCTTTAGGTCTGTTAGAGTCCTATTTGTCGACACAAAATACAGACGAGGCAACGATGTAATTAATAAAACGACTTTATTAACAACAAAAAAGACAAACATTGGCAAAACGAAATGACCCAGAATAACTAAAAAAAGACAAATATAAACAGGAAATAAATTAATGAATAAATAACGTTATAGCGGAGACAAAGCAACATGTAAAGTGGAAAGTAAGAGGAAGTAAAACTCTGGTGGAAGATGGAGAAGATGGAATTTGAGTGAGAGCGCAACAGCTGTGAATCCAACTACAGGAAGTCATAAAATGATGAACGGAGGTCGACATAGCTGACAAACCATGAATCCGATGTGGGTTTGTTCGTGCCATTCAACGAATATTAACCAACTGAACAAACCATCTGTTAACTGTAACGGACTAAAAAATATATCTTTGCACGAATCACGGGTGTGTTCAAACATATCTCGTACATGATCCCCTGCTATACTCACGATGCTAGTATTACAGAACAATGGTATACATCACGGATATTTATACGGAGGGCTAGTGATGATGTTTCAGACACACAAGTGTCAACTGTTTCCAACTTCGTCTTTTTGAAATTTACTATCAGGAGTGAGTGCAGTATCAGAATGAACCTCCACCTAAATAACTATTTAAACGAAGGGTAGCTCAACGGGTTGCCCTCTACCTTTCAGGATGAGCTACGCTTAGTCTAAGTATGTTTTAGGTGACAGCTTATGTTGATAGATTTTTAACATGTGTAGATCATTCTGAGGGCGGAGGTCGTTTTGTTAAATTGGTATGACAGTCTGAGGTGACGGGTATCCCACCCTGAGGAGGGATATCAGATTAAAAGAACGCCGGCAACAGCTCCGCCAAAGCCAGCCGCAGATTAGTTAGGTGCGTTGCCGTTTCTTCGTTTATGGTTCAATACAGGTGCCTTCCCAGATTTGCTTTTTTGTTCACCTGCCTACGCGTTTCTCAAAGAAACTGAAATTTAGTAAACAAATTTGAAATTACTTCCCGACCGCAGGCTACTCAGTGAAATATATGGCAGTGTATGAAATCCATAGTTGACAAACAATATTTCACATATCAATTATGTCATCTAGCGTTTACAAAATCACGGCAGGGTTGTAGAGACAGGGATTGGACAAATGGAAAAGGAGATTTCACTTTCTCCACAAATAAACTGGGGGAAAAGCTCAACGGAAGCCAGCCGCAAAGTAACAGTTCACGCAATTCTACAGAATATCTGCAGCTGCAGACTCGCATTGGCATATATGAGATAAACAATGCTGTGAGGAAAAAAATCACAATAAAATCGCAGTAAATAAATAAAACGATATAGTCTTGACAAACATTTTGTTAATGTGATCTGTATTAACAGTTTACAATGATTATATTTGTTGCTTTCAAGTTGAGTAGGCTACGAATGGAAACCGTCTGTACTGATTTGGTGAAATGTATTCACATTTATGAGATGTTTGATCATGTTTACAAATTGCAACGCTATGCAACACTACCGATTGCATAAAATGGGGAACTTTTAAAAAATGGCGTCCCTAGTGATCAATTTTTCACCGCACTTCTACAGAAGCTTACTGGCAGCACATTATTAGGAGACGGGTTTGTAACCTTCAAGTTTGAAAATTTGATCCTTGTTAAAACTTAGTTTCACACTGGTGTGAGATAATAGGCTATCACTAACGCGGTTAGCCAGGATCTCAAGATGACTCAACAGGAAAATGACTCAAACCTGACTAATTACCAACTTCATCATCTTAATAACTCAATAAAATACCTCTAAACTGATATGCTGTCAAAAAGCTAAACAAATAATAAATACAGCTATAGTTTACACATTTGCATTCACGGCCTGTATTGCTGAGAGCTCAGGGCAAGTATTCATCAAGTGTCTCACAGTAGGAAATAGGTCCTAAGTGTTCCAAAATTTTGAGTGGCGTCAAGGGAAATTAGCGATTTATTGAGATCCTTTAGACGTAAAGAACTGCCACAGTGAGGCAGAGTGCACGCATTTGTGGGAGAACAAATATGTTTTGCATACATTTGATAACATGTAATGGTTATCAGGCCTCGATGTAGCTAGGCAACTCACCAAAGTAGGCACCAATTGACGTCACTCTCAGAATTTTCGAGCACTTAGGACCTATTTCTTACTTTGTAAGAAATTGTTTGCTATTTTGCATTCTGTCAAATCTTTTCATTACCTGCCAAATGCAAGTGCTTTCCAGTCTGTATGAACATTTTACTTGCCTAAGACAAGATATCATCTTGACTCTTTCAGAAAGCATTGTTGAAAATATTGTCCAGTTCAATTTCTGTTACCTTTTCTAATGATTTTATGTAGATCTAAACATGGATGGAAGTGAAGAGTTCAAGTGGAGATTTCAGAGACATTTTTCAAGCTACCTTTTCAAGTAAAAAAAGCAGATGGGCAAAGTTCCAGTGGGACAAGCTAAATATTTGTATACAGCCCACATATTTTCAAACGTACATCAATAGATGATACATGTTGAAGAAAATACTTTTTTCTCTATTTTGGTAAACTAATGGTAGTTTGGAAGTAATTGGCTGTTTACTTTATTATGTGGAAACATGCCTTTGGGTGCTCTAATTGGTTGTTCATACTTGGCAGCTGCACAGAGACGCTGTAATCAGGATGTTTCTGCCTTCTTTTCAAAGTTTCATTTTGGTAACTGAGTATCAGTCTCAGTTCTCTCTTCTGTTCAACCCAACATCCCTCTAGCTCAGTGACGCCACATAGAAAGATTAAAACAGCACAAGGTAAGCTGGACAAGTTTGATTTTAATGTGAACAAAAATGATGGAATCATTGTTCATATCAATACATTATTCATATCTTACATGATAGTCAAATAATCAATGTGTGATGTGTAGTAATTGTACAGCTTTGATAATATTTCATACTTCATAATCACACAGAATGTACATAGTATGTAATGAAATGAACCTCCTATCTTTGCTAAATATTGCTATTCTTCTTTTTAACTACGTTTGGAAGATTTGTTTTGTTTTGAAGACATTTTCATACATTTTGTTGGTGATTTCCTCAGCTGGACTGGGAAATATTTTTGTTCAAATCCAGTAGCCACATATCACATGCTGTTGAAAGCCTTATCACTAGTCAAAGTATGTTTCCTATTCCAACAACAAAAAAAGAGTGTTGCGATGATAGTGTTGTAATGTGCTACTGACATTTAAAAAGTCATAATTTTTTTTTATTTTTCAAAAAGCAAGAGTTATCAGTGGGATTTTGATAATGAGCAAAATTATTACAATAACTGGTGAAGCCACATCAAAGGTCTCAAAGCTACTTTCCCCAAAGAGAAACCTCTCCAATGATCCCAAATATGATCTTAATGTCATTGGCAACATGCATGGTACAGGAATGCATGACAAAAAGTTTCCCCAAAACAAAAATAACATTAGGATGAAAAATCTTGACTAGTATAGTAGTAGCTTATTTGCTATGCATTGCTAATAATGTAAAATCATGCCATCAACTAGTCCTTTTGTGCCAAAAGTTTGCAGCTATTCGGAAATTGTTTAAGCAACTGAATATGCAGTATGCTGAACATATACAATATGTACAGTCTCATATTAGTTTTAGTGTTTTTATTAGTTTTGCTGCAGTGAAACTGGCTTTTGAGTTTCTGTTTGAGTTTACATTTGCTGCACAAACCTACACAAACCAGTAAGTGTAGCTAGTGTAGCTGTATTCTTGTTGCTGAAGGAAGGTATGCCAAGTAAACATATTACACAGAATAAGCTTCGGAGCTATTCACCAAATAAGGAGTTTCAACTTTCTTAATGGGGTGGCAGCTGGTATATTCTGGGGGTCACACTGGCAATAAGAGACATAGACAATCTGAACTTTTTTCCCACAGACTGAAATACTTGTCATGGCCAGGTTAAAGTGCCTGTGGCTCTGGCCCATGTAGCTGTTCCTGTAGAAACCCATGACTCTGAAAAAACTGCATTCCTTCCCACACTCTACTGAAGTGGCATGGTACAGTAAATGAACTTCTTGATGCAAGGAAGGGCCAGATTGATGAGGGCATTTGCTTCTTACCCACAACTATGACCCACCCTCGCTGTTTATGCCAGCCGCAGAGGAGTGATTGAGAGATTCACTGACTAACAAAACCAATACAAATTAACAACTTGCTTGATGATGAAATCAATATTGCTAGATGGCTATAATGACTAATACAGTCACCAGATCTCCCACTCTTTGTGATGAATGATGATTTCATTACAGATTACCATAGGTATTGACAGTACTATGTCTGGTATTTGAAAACATCAGATTAAGGAAACATAATGTATTTACAATTATTAGTTGCAGTTAAGTTACAATTAAGTAAAATTGATTGATATTATTTCTTGGCTGTCTAAATTGAGAAGAAAAGATGAACCCCTTCCATACAGCACAGTTTAAAGTCATATCAAATGTTAGAAAATGTGTTAAATTTCCCAGTGGAAAACTTGCTGTGCAGCTATGAATGCCACTCACTGTATCACTCAGAAGGTGAGAGGGTAAGTAAAGCTAGCAGTCACAGTCTTACTGAGCAGATACTGAGCAAACTGCAATTGAATGGACTACAGTAGTCAACAATTGCAGAATGTGAGCCACCAATTACAGACTTTCTTTGCTAAACCTAAAATGAAATTGTTAAAACCCTCTGCTCTCATGTAACTGTTCTGCACATTGCCTTCTGAGAAGAGTGACAGGGCATCTTCTATGGAGAGCATGGTCAGCTAAAAATGTAATGTTTCACTTCCAGATTTGGGTTTCATTTGAAAGCCATTGCTATTTTGAAAACAAAACAGATGAAGTGACAGATCTTCCTGGCTCTTCTTAAAAAATATATCATCATGTAAATGATCATGTTATACATTTCTGATCTTTTTCTCTCTGTAGAGACATGTCTGCAGAAATGGCTGAAGATTTTGAAGATTTTTTCAGATTTATTAAGATCAGATTTTTGGAATGACAGTGCTGATAATATGACCCATCCCAAATACCTGCATGCGGTACCAATTGTGTTCTATAGTCTGACATGTCTCCTGGGCATCCCTGGCAATGCCTTTGTCATATGGATCGCAGGGTTCAAGATGAAGAGAACGGTCAACACCATCTGGTTCGTGAATTTGGCCAGTGCCGACTTCCTCTGCTGCTTGTCCATACCCTTTTCCATTGTGGAAATAGCCCTGGACTACCACTGGCCCTACGGCAACGTTTTATGCAAAGTCCTTCCCGCTGTCATCGTTCTCAACATGTTTGCAAGTGTATTCACACTGACCCTGATCAGCCTGGACAGGTTCGCCCTGGTCATCAAACCTGTTTGGTCTCAGAATCACCGCAGCACGACTCTGGCCTCCGCGTTGTGCGGAGCTGCATGGTGTATGGCATTGGCTCTCAGCTTACCATCCATGATCTACAGAGAAGTTCTTACTGATGACATCACCAGATGCACTTACGATCATGCTAGTGTAGGAAGCTCTGTTGTCAAAAGCATCCAGGTCACCAGGTTTGTGTTTGGATTTCTTCTCCCTCTCACCGTCATCATCGCATGCTATTCGCTCATTGCTGGGAAGGTGAGCAGAAGCTCTTTCTCCAAATCTCAAAAGGCTTTGAAGATCATTCTTGGGGTCATTGTGGCATTCTTCGTGTGTTGGCTGCCATATCACATTGTTGGACTACTGATGGAGTATGGAGGGGACATTACTACCTCTCCAATGATGTGGTTGCTTGATCAACTGTCTGTCAGCTTGGCGTATATCAACAGCTGTCTCAACCCGCTACTGTATGTGTTCATGGGCCAAGACTTTAAAGAGAAGGTCAAGCTTTCCCTTAGACGTGTCCTTGAGAACGCCTTCAGTGAGGACATGACACGCTCCGTAGTGCACTCCAGAGGGCAGCAATCACGGACCACAGGTTCATCTGAAGCACAATTTTAAAACCCCATGAGAAATGAAAAATACTGAAACCTTTGCCATCTTCTACCATTGCCATTGGAATGCCCTACCCCAATGGTTTTGGTGAGTGGAGCATGAATTAGGACAATGGAACATCGCTACATAGTGGTAATAGTTTTCCTACAGGCATTATACTGGCATCTCAAATGTAAAACCAAGGTGGGGACTTCCTAGTGCCTCACTCAGCATGGGTCTCATATCAAGTTCATGCTGTGCTCTATAAGGCCAACAGCTGACAATGACCAGAAGTCAACAATGGAGTAGTATTCATACAATTGGTGCCCATGTCAGTGTGGCGCACTGTGAGACCTGCTATTTGAAAAATGGCTGTTGGATTCATGTGAGAATATCAGAGGATCACATTTGTCTCACTTCAGAGTTGCCATGGTGACTTTTTAGTGGTCAGAATATGAAAACAGCCCTGGTTTGTTCATGTGTGATTTCCTCCTCTCCTCTCCTCTCAGATGTGTTTACACTCTGACACTGATACTGTCACACTTAGAATATCACACAATTGTATGTTTGCAGAGACAGTTTAGTAAGCATCATGAACCCACACACGCTGATGGTCAATCCACTTGGTGTAGCAGTTGTAGCTCACTTTTCAGCAATGTGTTGTTTTGCTTTTTTCCTGTTTTCATGAATGCCTTTGTCAATTATTTGTCCTGTATATAACAGGCAATGCAACTATGAATAAGTGTCAGTCTTACTTCAATCCACTGCAATCATGGGAACATGTATTGTCAAAATGTTTTTTCTCTTTGCTTTTATTAACTATCCTTCTGAACAGACAAAGTCATTGCTGCTGCATATTCTATACAACTGTTTTAAGAGGGAAAGGTTTATAAAGCTGGGTCCCTCCCTGACAGAAAGAGTTATCTACACTCATTACCGGTATCCATTTTTTCTGTAATTGTATGAGATGCAATCGATCCATGTATATACATTGCATGAGTGTCTGTAATGCAGGGGTACAAGTACATTAATGTAATTGATTGACTAAAAATTGGGGGATGGGCAGATAATTAACCAATTACACAGCAGAGGGCTGATCCCTGAGTTGTCAGTGTTGTCTATTTTAACTCCCATGTGTATGTTTATGCATAACTGCAAATGAAACTATAACAAAACAAAAACAGTTTTAGCAAACATTGTGATCTGTGTTTGTGCTGTGCACCTTTCAGTGGCAGCATTTTGGCATCATTTAAATACTTACTTAGTATTTACATCAATCTCCAGCCAAAAACTAATAGTCACGTTACTGTCATACCAACTTACTAAGAAAATCAAGATGAAAAATCACAACTTTGAAGTAGTTTTTTCCATTTGCGCTATTCCAAAAGAGCAAAATAGTAATATGAACCCTATGCTCTAAATGTAACCTATGAATTATTTGCACACAAAACCCCCTTTATGTTTGTAGGCCTGTGTGTGTTCCAAATAGCTCTCTAGTAAAGTACTAAACACACTGAAATAGTAGGGTGTCTTTAAATGATTTATATGGGTATGCAGATGAATATGAATAAAATGCAATTACACAGGGGAATGTTAATTTGCACACTGATTACAATATGTAACATTGGTCCACTACACAATGTAGATGTAGCAGTATGACAGCTGACACAATGAATGCAAAATCACTTGTATGTGGATCAGAAATTAAACCACTATTGTATGTAATGTAGAAAGAAATGCAAGGGTTAAATGTCCATTCTATGATACTAGTTTCATTTTCAGCACTCCTGCTGAAGCATAAATGAAATGATGCATTCAAAACAGAAGTAAATTGCAACATCAGAGTGTTTATACTTATCAGCAATTATACTGGGTGGAGAGGAAGGAAGTGTGGTCAGAAGAACTCCTAAACAAGAGCCTTCTCTTAACGAGAACTATGAAGTGACACTTAGTTTGCTATACTGCACATAGTATCCTACAGTATATTTTTCATTTTAAAACCCAGTACTGGCCTTTTCAAGACTGGATGTTATTCACTGGCTGGAATATCCCTCCAGTGTATCCCTCCCTCCCACTGTTTATGATTATAATTTTCTGTTGTGTGGTGCTGCTAAGAGAATCACTCAAAAACACCTTCACCCTCCTCTACAATTTATATATTTACCATTAATACAGTTCTTTATTTACTTAACAGAAGGGATGTAGGATGTAGTACAAAGCATGTACTTCAAAAATACTGCGGTGCTTCACTTGGGATCAAGAATCTTTAGAGCATGTTTTCTGCACAGCTGACCAATTTCCATTTAACCGGCTGCTATTCGTCACTTTCTAAATTACACTTTTGTAGACAATATTTTGTACCACCTGATGGCGCCAAAGTATTAAAAAAATTGACATAAAAGCAGAAAAGTACTGCATGAAGGTTCATTTCTTCACAGATGAAAGCAACCACACCATGCTGGTCTTGTGATTTTCCTACGTCAACATGAAAAGGGGAATATATATGTGCTTTGGGATGTTATACTTGAAAAGGACAATGAGTATGACAATTCCAATGGACTGTGGTGAGAGAGTGGTTTAGAGTGCTTTCTAAGCAAGATGCTCTAAATCTGCTCTCCCTCACCACATCCATGTTTTACCCTTCCTGTCAACTGTAATGTTATTTTTTTAAAACATCTGTAATTTAATTCACATTCTGTTCATGTATGCATATTGTATATACACTGCTTTGTGAACTAATTGAAAAAAATCTGTTATCAGTACAGAAAAAACTGTAATTAATAAACAAAATACATTTAATCAGATTTAATAAAATAACCATCAATCTGTAATAACCTTGATACTGATGTAGATAAAAGAATGAAATGTCCAACTGACTTGTAAGAATTCTAATTGGCAAAAGGAGCATCTGTGTTGCCTTGCCTTTGCACAAATGATAGGAAATTCTTTGTCTGTCCAAAGGAACGTTTAGTGTGTTACTGAGATTGTGCAAAGCAAACAAAAACGTTTTGCAGTGAATTCACTGTTACTGTATGTAAATGTCACTGTATTATCGATTGTGTTGCTTTGAACCTATCAAAAGGGTCACTTGTGATGGTGTATTTTCCATCATCCAACTGGTTCACATCCAACACATCTAACCCAGCTAAATTTCATTAAAGCCACTATTGATGTTAAACATAATTTCAAAACGTCACCTCTATATTTTCATTTACCAATCCCTAAAATTTAGGAGAATATGGACAACATTTTTCAACCCAGTTACAAGCCTCTGTACAAGATGAATCTTCCCCCCTTGATTCTATCTGTTTACTGAAGTTAAATATCTGAGCATGTTTTTCGAAATTGAAACACCAAGCAGTACTGAAAAATATTGCGAGTAGTGAAGATTTAAAAAGTAGTATCTCATTTTGATAGAGGTATTTTAAATAATTTTTAGTGTCCATAAACCATTTTGATTGATAGGACTTGACAGGAGGTAGACTGCAAGAGCACATCCGAATTTAAAAAACTTGGCAAGAAATCTGACTCTCAAAATGACAGCATCCATTCATTACTTGAAATGAAATGTTGCTGTTTTTCTATAATTCAGCCTGATTCCTCAACTATGTGTGGTCAAAACAGTGCTGATGGAGAATATTAATTAAGGGAAAAAATGGACAAAGGAAGAACTTCTGTCACAATGTATTCCTTCCATCTTCCAAATGACCTGTGAAACCGAGGTCCTGGCCCCCTGTGGTCATTCAAGTTACTGTGACACTCTTTGCAGAGTAGAAGGTAGGCAAAGTGAGAGACCTGGCCAAATTCCAAATCTGCAACAAGCTCTGTCAGCTTGGCCAGCCAATCATCTTCTGGTATAATTGGCCAATTAATCCCCACCTCTCCACCTCAGCTGATGTATGGGTGACGGCTCTCGTCCATAATGGTTTCTGCGCATTGCCCAGGCGGTTGCGACATGTCAGTGGTAGTGGGGGTGAGGGTTCATCTCTCTGTAATGTGCTTTGAGGTCTGAATTAATTATGATGGATTATTAATTATTAATGTGTTGCGCATGCCATGCCTGATGTTGGCCCACACTGAGTCGTTGCTCTGAGGGCAGTGGAAACAGTAGAACGTGTGTGTGTGTGTGTGTGGGGGTGTGGGTGTGTGTGTGTGGGCATTCAGGAACTCCTGTCAGCAGGCAGTCATGGTGACTGGTCACTGTAATACCACAGTTGCCTCTGCAACGGCGATATTTTCTCCCCACTTTTCGTCTTGATTTGCCCTTGCATGATTCATTGCCTTCAGAATGAAGCAGACATACTTCACTGCACACCTCAGGACTGCACATACGGAATGCAATCCACTGCTGCATTTATGTTCTCCTCTGCATCACCCCCAATGCCACTTTCTGAAAGGGACGAATTGAATAAACAACAAAGATTAATGAACACAACGAACAATCAAAACAGTTTAGCGAGCACAATGCACACCACGGGTGTGAACACGTTCAATAAACTAAGAGCTCCAATGGAAGACTGGATTGTTACATTCCCAAATCTCATTGGTGTTACCTTTTGTATTCTAAGCATGCAGAGAAGACTGGCTTTTGATGACATTAGCAGCTTACCATGAGTAGGGCTTGAGCTCCATGGTCCCTTCATTGCAATACCCCAGATAAGTAAAGGGGAGACAACATTGTGAAGTGTGTGGATTATGCTTCTGTTCTGTGTCATCATATGTCATCCCAGGCCATTGTTTTTATCCTGGGACGTGCTGGCATGGCTGTAGCTCCTTTGGAACACTCAGACAGCGGACTTGGCCATGGCCTGTCAGGAGCAAGAAAACATTATCTTTACATTGTAAATAGTGACCCCCAAGTAATGCAAATTATACATTGGATTCATGTCAATATAACAGTAAAATATAACATGTAAAATAGTATTACATTGGTATAATAAATCTTAACCTCTTGGTCTCCAGGGGAAAATAAATAATAAACTAAGTTTGCAATCCATATATAAGTAGTAATGGCTGATATTGTAGTCTTGCACCAATGTTACATAGTAACCCCAGGCATGCAGTAACAAACTACTAAGACTTTGCACAATCACAGCAATGGAAGAGTGGCCCAAGGTTCAAATTAAGCATGTAATCCAAAATAATCCATATTTCAGACTTTTATATTGATCTGTGAAGTCAGCTTTCTGCAAGGACTTTTATTTTTGAGGCACAGATCCAGAAACATTATTTGAAGAGTCCTGTTTCTGCAATAAAAACATAGTCTTACACACTACACACATGTTACTGGATCAAGTGTATAACTAAATTCTAATCTAAATCCATCTAAATTATCATATGTAAATATGAATACATTGTGTATTCAGTTAGAATCATTAATGTGAGTTAGCTCCCTAACAACTAGTCAGCTGTTCAAACGGCAGCTTGGAAATAATCATTTTCTGCTTATTCTCTAACTATTCAGGCAATTTCCAGAATGCCATCGTGAGGAAGCTGGTCAATTTTCAAAGGCAGAAATGGCAAATGGCAAAGTTCAGGGCAACAGAGGCAGGGTTCTGAACGATGAGGTCAACCTGAGGTCACCCAAGTAGCAAGAACACTGGAATTAAACAAATGAGCCTGGCTCATATTTCCTTTCACCCCCAAATATACCAAACTCAATTTCCAAATGAAAGCTGATAAATAAGTAGCACGTTCCTGTCTTCCTTCTCATAAGAAGGTGATAGAAAGCATCACTTCCTGCATTGAATTAGAGAACTGGGGAAAGAGACCTGAAAAATCACCTGCTGTATATATTTCGGGTACACAAGAGTGCAGAACATCAACGTGTCACAGTTTGTAGATTGAAATATTATTCATTGTGGTTTATATTTGGCTTGATTTTGTCATTCTCAAATCTTGAGCGAAATATTATACTTGAGTGAAACACAGTACTTATTTCAGAAGTCCTGACAACAGCAACATGCTAAGTATATGCAAACCATGAGGATATACACTGCAGAAATGCTCATTTATTTTCCACAATTAGTTATTAAGAACATTCAGAGGAGTGTTCAGCAATATGTCCTGAAGCTGTAAAAAATTCTCTCAATGCAACATATTGAACTGAGTTAGGAATTGTGAAAAATCTGAGTAACCAATGTGTATTATCATAACTTAAATCCTTAGTTACTTAAGCTTTGCATTGCACTACATAATGGCATGTGAACAGGTCTATTGAAGATTGATTGCACATAAATCTACTTTTTAAAGAAGGTAATAGACTGCTTATTTCTGAGAGCTAAAATAATTATAATTCTCTACAGAAACTTGATTCCATCCGACTGTGGCTCCCTGTGTGTCACACTGGTGACAAATTTGCTGCTCAATAGCATTTTCCAAAAGAGACTCTATCAGGGTCAATGGTTCAGTGAAAGCTGAGAGGCTGTCAACATTGTGACAGTAACTGGAGACATGATGCCATAAATAGATGGCAGACTATTTGTTGAAATATTGAGATAGATTCCACTTCACAATTTACGCATGGTAATGTACTCTAAGTGCTATATTATATCATTCAAGAGCACACAACACCCTGTATGCGTGTGTGGGCATTTGCTAGAACATGTTACATAAACCATAGTGAGCGATGTGGTTAAAAGCTTTCTGGCAAATGTTTTACTATGCACACATCAGATTACATGCATGGCAACTGTTTCATATAATTTTGTGATTCTTTCATAAAAGACTCCTAGACTGAATAGTTACACATTCACAAACAGAAGTCTTAATGAGAGTTTGTTTTGAAGAGTGGGTGATGAGACAAAGAACAGTTGGTCCCATTGTGTCTTACCATAAAGTTCTTTATAGTAGTGAAGATAACATGTACCTTTGTTTCTCTTGAACAATATATTTGCATAATCACAAGTCTTCCCTCTGACACCTTAGTAAGAAACCTATAAAAGTGGCTGTCAGTTGCAAATTTCCTGCAACTGTATGAAAGTTTCTTAGATGTTTGTTGCCATTCACATTACTTTGGTTTTTAGTAGTTTTGTGTCAAAGCATTTTGAAGTAAAATTTCCGCCTATGGTTTTGAATTGTGGGAGATAAAATTGAAACATCACAAAAATATTTTGTATTCAGTCGACAACTCAAACCTAATCTCTACAGTTTACTTTAAAAAGACTGATCCCTTTCAACTCCTAAGTCATTCCTTTCTCAGAAACGAAAACCCAGAAAATACTTTTACTTTAAATGCTTTCATTATCAGCCAGAAATTTTTTATTTTTGCTCCTTCAAGACGTATCACTCTCATATCCTTTAGGTAAAGAGGGGCGCAAACAATGAGCGAGCTTCCCATTTATTGGTTCTATATCATAGCTATAAACAAACATGTTCTTTTGGGTAAAGGTCATATCCATGGCAACAGCATGTTTGTGTTTGCATTTAGGACATAGACTGTTTTTCTTACTTATTGAGATAAAGAAGCCATTCCAGGCCGAATGGCTCATGGGGCCAGAACCTATCAAGATTTGCACACTGGCGGTGTGCAAGTACATGCCCTTTGACAACGTGCCATTCTCTAATGGGGAAATGTGCTGTTTTCATCTGTTTTAATGCAGAGCATCTAGAGTAGAGGTAGTAGGCAGCATTTTTAAAGTCTTTTATATGATCCAGCCATGGACTGAACTCACAGTCCTTTGGGGCTTGCTGACTTGGCAGGACATCTACTGTGTAGGATGTCCCCAAAGCCCTGTCCCATAAGGAAAGCTCTTTAATATTGTGCTTTCTGTATGTCATGGGTAGAATGACATGCACTGGCCCATGAGGGAGAATGTTTAGCTTCTTGGGAAAAGGTGGAAATTGTTCTTTTAAAACATCAGTGTTTAATGAACATCCACTTGCTGTCAGATCTTAAAGGAAAAAAGCCTCTGTTGTTTATACAGAACACATCCAGGACATACTGTGGCATACACAATCCAAAAATTGTATGCACACATATTCACTGTAGAAGTCTGAGGCAAACTTGATGTGGGCAGACATTTTTCCTTTGTCTGTCTCTTGATCAATTAGCTGTATAATTACTGAAGCAATTGTATGTACTTTGCTCAAGGATTCCAGGATTCAAACTTGCTTGAAGCTGTGGGTACAAGACTGGTTCCAAAATCAACCTCCACATTGTGCGCTAGCTTGTATATACTAACTTTGATACAAAGACAAATCAACATTATTTGTATTAAACAACCCAAGCATGAGATTAATCTGTCTATAAAATGCTGTACTGTGACCTACTGTGAGTTAAAGCAGATGGTAATGCGATGTAAGCATTTCTATTGCTGTGAATGTGCATTCTTTCACATCACCGTAATGATTGCCATTTACAAATGAATGCACACACAGGTTTTGGCATCCCAGTCTGAGCAAAAAAGATCAAAATGATACGAATATGACATAAGGTACACAGTGTCATGAATAAATTTTTGTTTTATTCCGGATTCATTTTTGAGCGCATTGGTTAACACCCTTGGAAACTACCACGGAGACTGGAATGCAGAATGTGTAATTGGCAACAGCATGCAGCGGCAGCTGGAGTGTATCAGCCAAGATGTTTTAATGTCAGCTCGGCCAGTGTGGCCCTGCTTGTGCGTTCCTCGTTAACGCTCTTCAGGTGCCTGGTCTGTGCCTCCAGCCTCCTAATCCATTCATCTCGCAGCCTGTGGAAAAGTAATGCATTAGAGGAAAAAAAAAAAATGAACAAAAACAAAACAGACCGAAAAAAACTCATCGCTTCAACTAGCTATGCCAATTCTAGCAACCGCAGGGTGTTTTCTCCTTTTTGTAGTTTGAGATCGAATTAATTCACACATTTACTGCCAGGCAATCTATCTTGAACTCATCTGACTTGTTCTGTGTGAACAATCTATATATTCATTACATGATTGGAGGGTAGCTTAATTTCTGGATTTCCCCAGCTGCTCCAAAGTCAACTAATTCATATTGATTGCTGGGAAAACCAAAGAAGGGGATTACTGTGCATTTGTACTTGGTACAGGATTTCTTTATCTGATAATCCCCTCCCCTTAGCAGTGAGCATGCCTATTTTGGAACAGCTAAGCATGGAACAACAGCATGGTTGAAATTGCTTGAAAATCCCATGATTATCAAATCATATTCCACTGCCTTCTCCAAACCCAATTAATGCAGATTTAATTTCCAAATCAAGTGTATCACATCGAATGGAGGATTAGCCACTTTGTACCTGGTACACTGTCTTTGTGCATCATTGATTAATAATTATTATTAATTATTCTTCTAGGAAGCATGTGTCACAGTGGAGGGAGGGTTGGTTACTGTGGTAACTGGGATTGCCATTTGGAAGCATGTATAAATAAGAACAGCTGCTAATTAAAGAGTGTTTTGTCCGGACATTAAATTAGACTTCAGAATTTTTTTTCCTGACAAAATATGCCTCAGCTGTTCATCGTCCAAACAATAGTACTTTCACTGTTACATACTCCTGGGAAGTGCTACTAAGTGCTAATTAGAACATTTCTCCAGCTGCTCTGAACTTCAGCACATACAGACTATCCACTGAGTGCATGAGGAAAACCAGATGATGTAGGTTATTTCTGGCTTCATTGCACTTCAATGGTAAATAGCAGGCTTTTACATAATATAGCTGACAGGTTATTGGAAAGATTTGTTTAATATTTACAGACTTAGCTAGACGTGTTCATAATATGGAGGTGAGTATTACCGTTCACTGCATGTTATGCATGTCTGTTGTATTCCATTCTCTCTGTGATTCAAATTTATTTTGTCAGAAGAAGAACTGTTTACAAACCAAAGCTGTCAATGAAACCCAATAAAGCATGGAAGGGTTTTTTAAAGGAATATGCTACAAGAATTTTGAAGAACATGGCCTTCCCTTAATTATTTTCTGTACCCCTCCCATTCAACTTTTTCACCAACGTTTTGAACAAAATGTCAATTCAAATTGACAGTCTACATCAAGTGGCTGAAATTCAACACAGATTGATGGAATGGCTTTCTCTTCAATGAAATACACATGTGTAATACACAATACATAGTTCTCAGTAGTTTAAAACACAATCTGCCAGAGACATGCAGAAGATTATCATTTTCCAGCAATGAGTACTCTCCACAATGATGGAGAACAACATTTCTCAAGTTCAAGGACCAATGAAAGATCAAGATTGTGGCCACAGTTATTTTTTGCTAGCTAATCCTTCATGTACTCCTGACACGTATTCCTCCTAATATTTAATTAAATGACTGAGTGTGGAAATATGGCAGAATGCCTGAACACTTCCCTACAGTGCTATCACTTTTGTGTTCCTGCTGGCTGGTGTATGCCTACCTCAGCAATGTTGATTGGTAATGTGAACCCTTTGAGTTGAGTTTGGCCCATGACAAAGAAGTACTCAGTTACAGTGATTAACACTTCTCTAAAACCTCGCTTACACCCACACACTCGTTTGTTTTCATCTCTTGAACAGCCAAGCTATCAATATCTTACATTGAATGAATTTCAGAAACAGCTTTGTTGTAGATCTTATCCTACATTTTTCCAGTTTCCTGTCACCACGATATCAGCAGTAAAGTAATAATCTGTACAATGTTAACTCAGGAAATACAGTAATGTAGAAATTCAAAATTGTGTTTCTTAGAATGTTTATCATATCACAAAAATGTAGTGACTTTTCTAGTTGTGGCTTTAGTACAACTGAATGTATTGGTTGCATTATTACATCTGTAAATCTCATATCAGCATATCATGTGCTCAAGTGATGTATTTACAGTGTTTCATAGGTGATTAGTATCTCTGTCAGATGGTACTTATGTCAGAAAGACCTACTTAGACAAAGCACTTCTCTTCATCCTTGATTCTTCATTCCCAACCATCTGGCAGTGATTGTTGATTTTCTGCTCCCAGAATTTTCTTAATCTGTGTTTATCATGAAGCCGTGCTAAACTCATTCACTGAAAATGAATGAAAAGGTCATTTGAGAGTTTGATTTTTTCATATGTATGAGACCATTTGTATTGCTCTTGTCTGATTTGCATTGTTTTTCCACGTACCTGCTTTGACACCGACCACTTTTTATGAAATCTGGTTACATATGTGGAAAAGGTGTACTACTGTAAAACTGAATTACTCTCATTTACCAACACTGAATTTCATCATGTCAAGGGAACCCACATAGAACACCTATATAATCTGAGAGCTATGTCACAAGTAATTACCATGTTAAATGGAAATATTCTACAGCAAGGGAAAGACTGAATGCATGTCCTATCAGTTGCTGGCTAAAATATAAATATTCACTTGATAAGGCTGGAAACATATCTGTGAAAAGCTAAAACAATCTCATGATTAAAATGATACAGCTGATTAGGACAAGACACTTTTCATGCATGCACATTTGAATTTGCAGAAATATATGATTTTTTTAAAGATTATGTTAACTTATGGTATCCTTGGAAATTTTATTGAAACAAAAAGAGAAAAACTTGACATTACAAAATAGTTTTGGTTCTTGTTCTTGTTTGGTTCTTGTTAGGTTGGGTTCTTGATAGGTTCTTGGCAATAAGTGTTTACCTTGAAAGAGTAGAAATATTATGACACAATTAAGGTAACTATTGTATTACTTCCATATACTATTGTACATGGAAGCAGTTAACACTGATACTTACAGTTCTCATCCAAACACATATCCCTAATTAATGAATATTGTTGCTCGAATCGGTGCTACCTATTTCCTATCAGTAACATGAAATACCAGAAACCTATATTTCATAGGATTTGTGAATATATCATTTTCATTAAAAATGAATTCATTGGTCTTAAGTTATGCAGGAAAAAATTACAAAGACCCCCTTTACCATGTTTTGTGAGAGAGAGAGAGAGAAAATCAACAAATGCAGTCATGGTGTTATCACTAACAGCTTCAGGAAAGTTCCAGACAACTTCAAGCCAGCATCTGAGTCCAGATACATAATCTTCTCTGCAGACACTAGGCCCTCCTCATGTGTAATGAGACTGCCCTGGTGAGCGCAAGCAACAACACCAAATTGCCACACGCAGAGAGAAAAAATCCAACTTACTGCAGTGGGTAAATTTGACTTCAGCAAGGAAAGGGAGTTGCAGGTGTTTCCCTGTAGGAGCAAAGAGACGGAGGGGGTATTGTCCCTTGTTGGACTGTCATAAGACGCGATGGTCAAAATGACTCCGACTGAAGGTACCCCCAACATCACCCCCCGCCCCCAAAGCTCCCCTTACAAACCAGTGACCTGGGGTCTCTGTCTCGCGCCGAGTTTGAAAGCCAAAGGGGAATTTCACCATTCCTCCCATTGTGCGACGTGTTATGTCTGATGACACTCAGCTTAGCGAAAGCGCGTTGGCCCGCGGCGCTACCCACCAGCAGGTGCCACGTGGGCTTAAGCCTCACTCCCATGATTCCAAACAGCAGGGGGGTGCAGTGCCCTGGCGCGTCCCTGCTGGAGTCCCAGGCATGCATCATCGTCCAAATTAATGTGATGTTTTGGGCTCAAATCGGGTTCCAAAAAGTTGGTGACTGGAACGTGCTCGGCCTGTCAATGCAGATCGCCTTACTGCACCCAACAACTGAAGTCTGTATCTGATTTTTTGTATGTGCCCTGAAATGACACAGCCTCCTTGGGGGATGCTGTGCTGTTACCTACCAACTGCCAGGGTGCCGAGGGAGACTTTTGATCATGGCGCGCTGCACCCGGTATGAGTTTTACCGGCCAGTAATGCACTGTTTGCTCCTGCTGGTGTGGGATTCTCCACTATAAAAGCAACGAGTGACTCATCGCTCCTAAGATCTCTTAATCACCACGGCCATTGTTTTGTCTGACACTGATTTATGTCTGCTCGCCTGACAAGCAGTAATTAATGCAAGCAGAGCAAAAAGGGAATAGAGCAAAGTAGGCCTCTAAATTAGACCTTGTTTTAGTAGTGTTAGCATTGGCTTTAACCAGAGAAAAACTTATATTCTTCTGAGATACTGAAGAGGACATGAATAGTCTGGATTCTGGTGGCATTACAGATTGTTGCCAGCAGAACTTGACCGTATGTCAAGTAATTTTGAGAAAAAGCATCTGTGTATATGCATGTCTTTGTCTGGGGAAAGGACTTATACCAAGAAATACTGATATTTGACAGACAAAGAGAGAACAAAAAGTAAAAATCAAACTGAAGTTAATTGGTACTGGAGCTGTCTGGTAAGGTACTACTTTTTGTATAAAACTGAGTATCATCTGTTAAATCTAGATAGCTGGCCAATGTTTTCACTTTTGAACATGTGTGCAGAATGCTATGACAGAGTGTAATCTCACCCTGAGGCTAACTGAAGATGTACAGCAGAAGCAATTATTTCCCGCTGTGTGATAAAGACATCTAATCTGAAAATAATTTGGGGGAATTTGATAAGGTGGAAAACAGAATTGTGTGTGTTCACAGAAATATTCATAATTAATATAAAAGAAAATGTGAGCAATGACAACGTACTTGTTCATATCTCTTTTCAGACTCAACATGTGTGCAGATATAAATACAACTTTTAGGGGGCAGAATGAAAGCAATGAAATGGACAGGGTGCTGTTAACAACAAATGAGTAAAGGACCATTGAGATGCATTAGTCTTTCAGACAGATTTCAAGTGCTGACGTAGAGTGCATTTCTGATAGAGGGGTTAGAAGTACAGACAACTCTGTCTTCCATGGTGCAGTTTTGGAAGCTGGGAGAAGAGTGTGTGGCTCTGTGGGAGTGGTCAGGGTTATAGGAGTGAAGAGGTTCAGCTGTAGCCACTGAGGGATTTGTACTGAGAAGAAGAATTTAAGTTGACTCTGTAATGTAGCGTTTGGGGAGCCGGTGCAATTTTTTTGCACATAACAATGATGCAATGACAGGTTAGCTCTGGAGGCAGGAGCTGTGCAGCACAAGTTTTAACACATTGAATTTCTTGACTGTATAGCAAGTCTTGATGAGAGGTAATAAAAGTATAGTTATGCTTCTCTGCATCAGCAAAATATAAAGTAGCTCTGATAGGTGCAGCGTTGCAGAGATGGAAAATGACATTTTAATAATGGTACTTGTATAGGCCTTAATGGCAGAATCCAGGAGGACACCTACAGTCCTGATAACTGGGGAGATACTAACATTGACATCCCCCATCAAGATATTAACATTTCAGATTTTGTTTAAAACAGACTTTAACTCCCTGAAAACTATTGCCATCAGGAGTCAGGAGGCACTTGTACATTGATGGTCTCAAATAATGTTCTCATAGGATCAAAGCAGCATATGTGATTAGTTTTGTCCTGACCACAGATTGAGGGATAAATTTCATGAATCCAGGCAAAAACTGTTTTTTTTTTTTTTTTTTACATTATTACAGTACATATAACAGTAACACTGATTGCACCAGATCACAACTCAGCACCTCATCTCATGTCAGCTTGTTAATATGGGAGGTTATGATGTTATAATAATACTTTGTCTTTTCACTATGAGTAAGAATTACAAACATTCTTAATGTCTTTTTATCCCAATCAACAGACAGCTTTTTCCTGTGTGAATGGCATCTATCTAAGCTTCATAAATCACCCATGAACCTTCAATCACATGTCAGAAACTAGAATGATTACAATCAGCAGTGAACTTGTACTAGCTCCAAAGTACGGCACCTGTTTTGCCCATGGAAGTGAAATGAAACCATGAGGCTATTTTGGTACAGTGGCCACTGGGGGCATGTTAGGAGTGCATCTTTTCTGACAAGTATTTCAAATTTTATGTCTTGATAGGTGTAGGATATAGCAACGGAATGGTTAGTCCTCTTCAATATCATCTCTGAAAAATTATCCTGACACTTGACATGACTTCCCCATTTTCTGTAAAAAATAAGAACTTGACAATAAGCTGAAAGGAAAGTGTTTTCCTGGATGTACGAAGCACATGAAAAATCAGCATTACAGATTTAGACCTGTAAAACCTGGTACACCAAACCAACTACTTTACCTTGATCAATCAGGTCTATTTGTTTAGCCTACTTAAATGCTCCATGTCCTGAAGTTGAGATACATACCTTAGATGAAATGATGTATCTCCCCATATGTAACACATCACAATTAATACTTTAACCCTTTGACCCCTGCCATTTCTTGTTGTTTTTTGAGGTTATAATAATATAATATAATATAATAACTATCCATTCATGCCATGTCATATCATTACATACAGAGCACAGATTATCTGGACTGTATACATACAAAAACCATGTAAGAAGGGCATTCCATTGTTTTGTGATGTGAAAAAGAATCAGTTGAATGTTATGCAACGATATGACGAAAGTGTTGTCTTTTTATTTTTAACATTGTGCAAACTACAAATAGCTATTTGCATAATTTGCAACCTTCATATTCTAGGGGTTAAAACTGTCTGTTGGCCCTTCTAAGGTTTGTTGCATGAGATAAGAAATGTGCATAATTCAGTAACAAATTCATTGTGTTACTTATAGGTCATTGCATTAACTAACATCATTTCTGCTCTCCCTTTCTGGTGGAGGGAGAGAAATAAACAAATCATTGCTGAGACCCCCACAAACCTTCTGTCATATAATCTCTTGTCACTCTCAAATGAGCACCAACTGATGAGGTTACTAAAATGTTACTAAAACCACATTTCAATGTTAAGGGCCCTTGTTAATAAGATAAGTTAATAAGTTAATTTTGTGGTTTCATAGTTTGATAGTGTTTAAATATTTAAATATTCAATTATATCAATATGCATGTGCATTGTATTATTATAAAAATAAAAAATATTCACAATATGCAATTATTGAAAGTGAGATCAAAAGTGATGGCTGTGTTAGTCAATGGGAATTAACATTTAAGGATTTCATTAAGCATCCATATTATGCTTAAAGAGAACAACAAACACCAACTACCAGTTGGGGCACCTTGATTGTCCTAATTTTGTCCTGATTTTACATGTGCAGTCAGCACTGATGTGTGTTCAAAGTCAGGACAGTGTACCCTGCAACCTAAACAATTTTGGCAAAGTGTGACATTGCTTCCTTTCCAGCTCTGAGGAGTCCAAGCATCAAAATAAATGAAAAGGTCAGTAGTGTGAGACTGTTGGACTTACATCAGTTAATGAACAATGTCATCACTGAGAGTCAGGTATTTCATGTATTTTTCATTATTGATTTCTTCTTTTTAGACATTTTATGAAAATGGCAGGCTTTTGCACCAAAGACAGTGAGGTGACCCAGGTAGATTTATAGAGAGAATGGCTTCATGCATAAAACTGCTGGAAGTGAAGTTAGTTAAGAGCGAAAGTTTCTGAGAGTTGTGGATTGTTTGTCCTGAGTGTAAAAGCATTTTAGCCTTAATAGTACTCCAAACTCAACAGATATTTAGGAGTCCTCCTAAGCTCTTGAACAGGTTAAGAGTAGCCAGCAGATGGCTGCAGTAGCAGGACAAATATTACAAGTAAACATTTCAGGAAAGAATGTTTTGGCCTTTTATGATGGTACAGAGTTACTTAAAAGGTGCCATCTTTATCAGGAAGTTATTATGTTTGTCTCTAACCTTGAAAGAGAGTCTATATCTTCACTCACTATAAAGAAATCATCTCTCACTGCTGAAATGAAATTTGTGATGTTTGCCTTTTCTAGCTAACATGTAAAATGCAACAGAGGAGCAGTCACGATATTGGACCAGCACAGACTATGATCAGTAGGGTTATAATCCTACCCATTATGACCCTGGCAGCCTCACACATTCTGAGGAGATTCATTGATTTTCCAACCATTTCCAACCAAGGGAAATACAACAGAAACAAGTCACTTTCATATGGATTGCTGGTCTCTCCAGTGGTGTTGTTACTGATTGCACACATATTTGCATAATTGCTCCAAATTAAGATGGAGATGCATATATCAACAGGAGGGGGTACCACAATTTAATGCTAACTACAGAATCTTGGATGTGCTTTCAAAGTGGATTCCCTGATGACACTGGAGTGCTCAAAGACTCTTTATCCACTTATCTTATGGATATCCATGGAAAAAGTGAGCCACTGACTCCTTTCCTCTGACTACAGATGGGAGCATATTTTTTACAGGAAGTGTGTGTACATAATGTCAATGAAGGGTGTACTTTCTCTTAATCATCACATGTATATATGCAATATTGTCAGCAATAAAGGCTGTATTAAGGATAATGCATTGAGGGCACACACGGTCACAATGGGGCAATGGGGAGAGGCTTTGGTCAGTGGAATCAAAGATTTCATATCACACAAGGGGAAATGAGACACAACCCTAAGCAAACTAGTTGCATCATCACTGTGTGCCACATGCTCCATATTTGCAAAATACATTTGCACATCCTGCCGCTGATGACGGTGCAGATTGTGATGAGGCCAATGTCACCTTTCCTGATGAAATGTCTAGTGGAAATGGGATATTATTCAGGCAGTACTGTGCCAACTTTCATTCTGACTAACAGAGCTGTATAATGTATTGTATCAGTTATGAGCACTGAAAGAATTGCAGGCAAATATTCCTTACCACTGCCTTTAAAGCAGCAATCTCTTGTCTTGCTTTGGAAGGAAAACTGTACCGCTGCTCCTCTGGGGTATGTAATGTGTAGAGCAGCATTAATGGCATCAATTACAATAATTCCCTCCCCCACCCCAACACACACACTTGTGCACATACATGTTATTCTCTTGTGAAGGTTGTAAAAAACTACTTTATCTTCCTATACTGCTTAATATATGGTATTTATATTTTTTTCTATTCCTTCACAAACTCTGCAAGTAGGGGGCCTTGCTCATGGGTCTACTTGGGCTTCGTTTTGATTGGTAATTTCACATCCACATTTAAAGAACCTTTGTGATATGGAGTTAAGCTTTATATGGTGCTGTGTCATATTTATAAGGTGCTGTGTCAGCCATATATTACGTTATTTGTCACCACATCCTGTTAACAATTTAATCAAATCACTGTTTTGTGCTTTAAATAATAGAAGAACATTTTCATGGACATTACATGGAAGACCTGTTTTCATGAAAAGGTTAGACTTGGGGCTATTTTTATCATTGCTGCGCATGTCCACTGATCTGTCAATCATATGAATGCCATATCCTTGTCACTGAGTCTACTGTAACAATAAATCCACATATTATAAAGGGAAGCAAATCTGGGTTGCACTAATCCACAATAAATAAGCACTCACATTTATCCCTTGGTTTGAACAGTCTTCCCTTGAACACTGAACATTACAATATGAAATATAATATTATAATATTCAAATTCTTGACAGAGCAAACAGAGAATTGGCCTATTTATAATTGCAGTTTTGAACCATCTGGGTAAAATTCTTAAATTCTTCAATTCATTATTTGAGTCATGTGTTGTAGTAAAAGCTGATCTATTCGTAGGATTCACACATTTAATTCATGAAGTTTGTCTTAGTGAAGATGTACCTTTAAAATGATGTCTTACATTGAGCTTTTTGATGAGAAGTTTTCACTACTCAAGTTGGGCTTTGACACAATTCCAGGATGCTTTTCGCATAATCCCCCCATAATGCCAGATGGCATCTTCCTATATAATATTTTGCTGTTGCCTGCTGTTTTCAAGCACTGCCTTTCTGTTTTGGGAGTGTTTTGTCAATGTAGTGTACATTCATGAAAACATTCACATATTCTACTCTACCTTAAATTTGGCCAATGCTGGCTTGTTGGAGAACATTAGGTAATTGCACAAACTCTTGTAGCTGCACCTGACCAAATGTCACTGGATTAATTTATATATGCTACTGACACACTGTCCGCATGCCTCTTGCTGCAGTTAGACTCAAGGCATGATGAAGTCAATACCATTTCCTTTATGTCTAATGCTCTCATTAACAAAGTGAACTAAAAATACAGTAAGGGTGTGCCAGCCTCACTAGTCACACTTGTGTTGTATCTGTTATTTGTGTCATCATTGTCAGATACAGTTGAGTTGGTCTGGTATACAAAAATATATTGTTTTCTAGTTGTAAATGTGAGGACTCATGGAGCAAAGCATTTTTGTTTTTCTTGCTGATCAATATACTATGAGTTGGTCTGTTATGCCATAGTCTTCCTAACGAGCTGAATTTGTGTCAGTTCTGGATTTATTGCCTCAAGTTCAAATCTTTTCCTTACAGTACAAATCAAGGTCACGAGGTGGAAATTACCTGCAACATTAATAAGGGGGTGCTGTATATTTAGGCTATGTCTTAGCTGTTAGCCTACTTGAGAGAGGAAAAGCACAAAATAATCATATGTATGTAGGTAAAAATGCTTTCCATGTTGGAGATGTATATTTGAATGTGAATAAACTCATAAATGTGTGTGTGCATTTTGCAGATATTAACAATTCTTTGTAAGATTTTAGGTTGGAGTGATATTGTCCTAATCCACTTAAGTTTTGAATACTGAAAAATCATTCATGTCTGCCCAGATAGCTTTGGTCAACTCATCATAAATAGAATAATGTTGATAACTGTAAACTATACACTCATTGCAACTGATAGGCATATCAATCAAATGTAGAACAGTGACCAGGCATATCCAGCCTTAGGCAAAGCTTCTAAAAGAGAGACTATTACTACTTGCAGCCTAGCTGAATCTAAAGTGTAGTTCCTGTATTTCTGACAGCTACCATTCCTGTAAAAAACTCATCCTTTCACTGAGGATCAGAGCTGTACGTTTCTCCTTACAGCTCAAATCAAGCTGAATGTAAGGTAACTAGTCTAGCTAGCTCACTTGCTATAAATAAAATCAGGTGTGGGAGAGGCATACTAATTTCATTCACCTAGATAACCTGATTGGAATTAATTCCCAGCCACTTGCCCCTTGGGTAGACAGGAAGCTAGAGACTCTTGCTAGCTAGCTGGCTAACTTGCTACTGCCTCAGTTGGGGATGCCGCAATTCATTCTTAAAGCTATAAGCTTAAAACAACCAACACAGTACTCTTCTTCTAATGTAATAGATCTGATACAGTAAGATCTACAAGAAAAAATGTGTTGAGACAGTGAGATGATCAGTGAAATGGTATGTCACTGAAGTGTGTGCATGCATAGAGGGATAGACAGTCCAGAGGGGTGAATCAGAGATAAGCACTACAATCACAGAGTTCATGTATTGATTGGCAGTAGTTCTATCCAATTAAAGTGGAATTACAAATGATTCAGTGGATTGAAGTGCTTTCCATTTTCTTTGGAAATGCTCAGGCTTTTTTATACCTACAGATATCTCCCAAAATAGTCGTATGATAGTCGTAGTCAGGAAATTGCCCAAAATTGCATATTTGTATTTCCCAAATAGTCAGCACACTACTAAAATACAGTTTATGTCTTTGACATATTGTACAGCACCATGCCAATCTACTATCCTTAGGGGTATGATAAAAATAATTTTTTAGAGATAATAGATTGCTCTCTTGTTTCAACAAACAAATATGAAGGTCTTTTAAGGTATTGCTCCTGAATGTATACTCACAGTTCTTATATTTATGTAAGTTAATGGCTGTGCTGCTGCCCACAGAACCAAAGTCACACAATGGTAATTAAAACAAACAAACCAACAAAAAAGACTGTAGGTGTTCCTTAAAATTAATAATCTGTTTCATGCAAATTTCAAATGTACATTAGTATTATATTTAATAAAGCAAAAGGCTTATGTGAAAATGGCAATGACAAAACAGTAGTCAGATGTCCTGTAAGCAGACACATCAGTGGTATTATGCAGCAATACTCTTCTGCCAAACACCAGACTGCCAAATGAGAACACAATGCAGGTCATATAACGAGGCTCACAATATGCACGGTGAGTGATGGAGATAGGAAATTAAGATCACCAGGATTAGTGCTTTTTCCTGGCACAGACTCCACAAAAGGAGTGGGAACTGAGATTATTAACATTCTTACAATGGTCAGTCC
The DNA here is from genome assembly GCA_019176425.1 of Megalops atlanticus. NCBI lineage: Eukaryota > Metazoa > Chordata > Actinopteri > Elopiformes > Megalopidae > Megalops > Megalops atlanticus. The sequence continues at coordinate 25,279,713 of CM032880.1, forward strand.
AGGATACTCCACACAATACGGCCTCAAGAGGTGTACTGCAGATAAAAAGTGTTTATTTGTCCTTGAGCAATCTGTTTATTTCAGCACAAATTTCACAATGGACTAATGCAGGCCTAATCAATAGAACTTGGAACATAATTAAGTAATTGAATGTACAATAGGTGTGTGAAGGCCAGCTAGAGTTAATACTGTTTTTGTTGAGGAAAAAACATCTGTGATTGTCAAGGGCTTATACTGCAACTGTCAGAACTGGAGGTGACATATGTATTGTGTTGTGTTGCCCTGTTATTAGAAACTGGACAGGTGTCTTGTTTGCAACTTGCATTGAAATATCAGTTGAAACCACTAACCAAATGCTTTCTTGTAGTAAACAACAAACACCTTCCTTTTGATAAGCCTGAGGAGGTATTTAAATTATTCAGATAAAATATGTCATCTTCCTTTTGCCAACATTTCCAGGTGAACATTGCTTCTGCAACAAGCTCTGTTTTTTCTGTTTCACAGAAAGCTATCATTACATTTTCACTGCAGTAAATGATTATATATTGGGGGCTGGGTTTTTTTGGGGTTGGTATTTCTTGTGTGGTTTATTTTTGGTATATATTTCATAAATGTTGATAGCTTTTTGTATTCATATTACAATTTCATTGTCAAATATTTTACATAGCCATGTTATTTGAATGATTATGGGGATGAGACCCCTTTCAATAACTAATTATCTGACATCACTTTTCTTTCTAATTCACATATTTTTCTTGCCCAAATGCTTGTTTTATGAGAAATAATTTAGATATAATGAATACATACCTCATACAGAAATGAGATCTTTGTTTTTTCCTTCCATTTTTCAGTTTGCTTGCCACAAACTCTTCCTCATATCAGTTTGAGATTTCTCACACACCTCTTAATTTGTTTTCCTTATGTAATTGTCAGTCGTCTCACAGACATATTTTGATTTCTCATTTGTTTATTGGTTTTTTGCTTCAAAGTGGATTTTAAGAGTAGGAATTCAGATACAGAAGATCCTTGTATAATTCACATGAGAGATTCCTTGCAGTATACATTAGCAGAGTCACTTTCTCTGTGTTCAGTAGAGCTTGCTTGGTGTCATCATGCTCCCAGCAGTGCATCATTTTACACATGAAGTCATTAACATTAGTGTGAAATGTATTTATTTTGCTGAAATGGACTAATAAACATTGAAGATATACAGGTTGTTAATACATTCACCAACTTAGGCAGCATCCTGACCAATAGAGAAGACACTGATGCAGGCATACAACAGTGAACAAGAGTAGAGCCACCATTACAATAGTAAAACCTCTCTGGAGGTAACATAATCTCACTCAAGAGCCACATAAAAACTTTCAACACAAACATCAAGATGGTATTTTTATATGGTTCAGGGCACTAGAAACCCACCAAGAGCCTTCATAGTCAAGTGTCTGCAAATTATTTTGTAATTCAGATGGCCCATGAGCTGCAGAATCCAAACCATCAGAGAACAATGCAATGAGGAGAATATGGTGGAACTGGCAAAGAAATTATGCTATGGATCGGACAACTCCAAAGAAAATCATCACATTCAGTCACAAAAGAAACCCTATATTGGACACCAGAGGGATAGAGGTAGAGAGGAAAGCCAAGGATGACCTGGAAAACAGCTGTTGAAGTTGAGTTCAAGACCTGAATAGGGCTCACATTGAAAGAGGCACCCAGAACAGCCCAGGAGAGGAAGAGATGGAGTGACTTTGTGGACGCTTTGTGTACCATTTGGCAGAATGAGAAGTAAGTAAATAATTAGTGCTTAGTAATTAGCATCTCCCTGAAAATTTGAGCCTGTATTTCCCAGATGATAATGGAAGATTCACATTAATCCTGAATCTTACCTCTGCTTCTATGATATTTACACACAAGATCATCAGTAGAACATTAAATATCACTCTGTTGTGACAATGACAGCTCATGAATAATCTCTTTACTTGCACTGGTATTTTCAAACACTTTCTCCTCCAAATACTGATCCATTATTTCTCATACTTCTTAGAGGATGTACATGCTGGTACAGTGACACATTGTGTTACATTAATAACTAATAACTAAAAGTGATGAAATGCAAATCCAAATAACAATGCATTTATACTTAATAATTCTCATCTTGTATTGTTTGGCCAGCCATCTGTATGGAAGTTAGATTCATGTCAGATAGTATACTAGCATACACAGGGACCACCTAAAATGCAAAACATGTTGTAAAAAGGCAAGAGGATTAAGGAAAAAAGTTTCCAGAAACAGCAGGGGATGTGACAAGGTCAGGTTTGCATAAGAAGTAAAGTACTGTACTCCTACAAAAATAAATATCTTCAAATGCCTGGAACTCTTATTCCCTCCGGAGTGAACAATATATTCATTTTCAAGAACTTGACAATAGGTTTAAAAACTTACAGCACAGGTTGTATTACATGTAACATCTAGGCAAAATGAACAGCTCTACAGATGCACTTCTACAATATTTTTGTTTAAATGTTGGCTTAAAACTTAAATTATGAACAGTGTTGCTAAGTAGTTAAACACATACATTTTTCCCATTTTTGTCAATGCTTCAAATAAAGTTTGCATTGGTGGATTTTGCCTGGAGAAAAGTACACAAACTGAAACATAACTAAGACCACAAAAAGATTTACAATTAATTGTAACTAATTAACTGCTCTTTCAACAGAAAGCCCAGCTCTTGGATTGCAGAGATGACCTTACCGCTGTTTTTTCAACATTTCTGCAGCAGGTTTCAGCACCGAGCTGCTCTGATTTTCAAACTACAAATGGAAAATGTTTCATGCTGATTAAATCTTTGATGTTACATATAACTGTTTTTGCTTTCAGATGGTCTATCACAATGTTATGTTGTGGTCTTAGCTTGGTCACCATATCATTTTCATCCATTTCTGTAAAAACTGAAATCATGTGTGAGGTTGTAATGGCATGAGATGAACAAAGGGGGTGCCTCATTGGGGTCTGTAAATTCTCAAAGCTAGCAGCTAGAAATTCCTTGTCCAAGAAGGTTTTCCTTTGAAAAAAATAAAAGGGAACCTGAATTTTAGACTGTGATTTTGTGTTTTATGTGACCTACTTGGACAAATAGGCATTCAATATGAAAAAGGGACACATCCAATGATACAATGATAAAAAGCAGTTTTTAATCTTATATATTACAATACATAGACTATATTTTACTGAATGACTCCCTCCTCAATTTGAATCTGCTAATTGGTGAGTCTTCACTTGTGAGTGACCCTATGACAATGTGAATGACCTTGTAACAAGCATAAAATCTCAAATGCAGCATTTTCTTGGTGCCAGAGTGCTTGACATCTCTGATCATTGGCAACTATCCAGTCTGATAGTTGACATGAACCAGCTTGTTCATGCTGATCCAAACAGTATGAGACTCAGGCAAACAGAGACCTTGGAAGAACATGTTAACTACTGACGTGAGCTCCTCAGAAGTCTGACAAAGTCTTTTATCTGGTTCACTGCTTGTTCATACAAGAAGCTATTTTCAATGGTCTTGTGGCACTGTATGTCTGGTTTCAAAAGCGGTGCAAGGTCTAGCACATACGTTTCATTAACATTTAGGACAGCTGCGAATGCCTGCCTTTCTTCAAGCGAGACGGTGTACGTCCTAACTGTTGAGGGTCATTGGTATTGGCATAGAACATTGCAAAAATATGTATTAATTTCTAACAGTCAGTCTTTATTCCTTGTACTACCCATTGCAAGCCTGTAACAAAGGTCCCTCAGCTTGTCTGTAGCCTAGTGCCCCTGAGATTCCACAGTCAGATAACTCTTCACAATCTCTATATTTGCATGCTTAAAGTTTAAATAATACTCTTTTTTCAATTTAGATGATTGTATGGTTGAAGAGTACTATGGCATAATGGGCATTAAAGAAACACTTCCATATAAAGGGGACATGAATGATTACAACATAATAGAATATATTTTTTTCAAAGAGGACAGAACAAACATAAGAAGAAGAGTAACTCTCTATGTTAAAGAAAGCCTAAATGAGAAAGAAAATAGTAGAAAGTGAAAAAAAAAACTGAATCCTAAATATAAGCAATGACATTTCGGTTAATGTAGGAATGGATAACAAGAAGGACCTCATCTGAGGAGTGCACTTTAGTCTACCAGGAACATGAAAATGCATTTATTATGGGGGAAACATTATGTCAGGTGGCTAACAATCTATCTGTAAACTGTGAATATGTAAAGAGGATAGGAAAAGTTTAGTGAGACCTTTTGTAAATTGTAAAAAAAAACTGTTTAGACAGTGTGTTTAATGCTGTACTTGGGGAATGTATGTCTTCAGTTTAGATAGAATTTACACAACTGATGAAAATAAGCCAGACAATTTACCATGTAATGATGACAATGAGGGGACGTATTTTGGCAATGCAGTGCAACTGCTCGTATAAATAAAGATTTCAGTTTTAGGTGGTGTACAGCAACATGAAAAAATGAAGGAGAATCTAAGCAGTATCAACTCGGAGCACCTTTTAGACAATGGGACTGTGAATGTGAAGGGGTGCAAAGTCAACATGCAGTATGCACATATTTTGAAATTAAGAAAAAGTGGAGCAAATTTTCTCCTCATCTCAAACATTTACAAACTTAAAAGGAATTTTCACAATCAGAATAGCAGTTGAACATGATTGTGGTGGTAATTGCATCATGTAAAAATGTTATTTTATATATGTTTATTTATGTATTGTCCATTTTATTCAAGTACATTAGTCTTATTTCATGATAATGTTACATTTTGATACAGTCGTCATGACAGCATTAATTCATTATGATGAAAAATGTTATATGTTTTTTTTTCAATTCTGGCAAACTTTAACAGTGTGCCATGATTTGTGATATAAAATGCCAGAACATCCTGAACTTTCACCGTGGATTTTCACAGATGAATGTTTTTGAGACTTTAAATCCATAACCCTAAATCCAAATCTGTAATGTATGCTACAACTCTGAACCTAACCTTCAGCCTTTACACAATAATGCCCATTTGCTTCCACAGCAGTTTCGCAGTATTTATTTAATTGCAGTGTATTTATAGTGTACCTGATGCCCAATTTAGGATGAAAATATGAGTCATGTTTTCTTCTAATTCTAAGGATATTGTTCAGTCCATTGGCCAGTCTCTTGGGAATAAAATCTGTTTTCCACACTATTGATACTTTCAAATTGTTTTCAGATGAGGTATTTTTGGCATTGCACAGTTTGAAATAATTACTCTTGCTGTACATCCTCAATTAGTCTTATGGGGAGATAAAGCTCTGTCATAGCAGTTTGCTCATAAATACCACAGTGCTCTTGCCAGATACCTAGATTTAAAAGACAGCTCCTAATTAATTGCAAAATCAAATTACTTACTGTTAATTTTGGCAAAAGCATATCAGAGTCATTATATTATGGTATGTGAAACAACACATAAAATACAACAATTATTAATCCAATAACCATATAGTAAAATACATTATGAGATCTAAAATAATGATAAAAAGAATATTGCAAGCCTTGTGTAACCAAAAAAATGTGCATATATTTGGTGCAATGGACACAAAAATAAATGTTTCTGTCAGCCAAATAACTGTATGCTTGTAAGATATCCTCTGGCCCCCTACATGCTTAACACTAAAAACAGGTATTATTGTAAATCATGAAACTTTCCCAAGGGCAAGGTGAGTGAGGTAACTTGAAGCTGCTGTAACTTTTATTGTGCATTTAAATATTTTTTGAGTATGCCTCTTAAACGGGCAGTAAATGCATCACACAGACACTGGCAGGGAAGCCAGGGGTGTGGAGCTGCTTGATTTAAGACCACAGAGAGGAGAGCTAGCAATGCAGATCTACTGGAGCACTTAACAGCCAGGAGCAGTCACACTAGAGTAACTTTATCTAGCACTGATGGCCATTTTTATTAATGGCATGAGGACCACCACACTTAAATGGTACCCAAAGTTGGTAATATTACTTCATTCAGATGTGGGCTGAAGACACACCTCTTCAGACTCTACCTGGACTGACACCTTTGCCATTTTGACCTTGAAAATTTGACCTTGTAAATCTTAGACTCCTGGCTTGTACTTGTAGCTCTCTCACCTTGTATCATGCACCTTTTCGCCTAGGTAGTATAGCTGTACTTTATTGTCCCTGTGATTGTATTTGAAATATGTAATCCTAGATCAGATTAGTTGGCTCGTGACACCGACCTTGCGCTCAGCCTCAGCACTATCTGCATTGTATGACCTGTATACATCTTGTTCTTGTGCCTGTTTGCCCACTATATGCACTTTTGTACGTCGCTTTGGATAAGCATTTCCCAGGTACTGAGGAATTTCTGAGTAATAGACACTTCTCATTTGCCTTCATTTATATGCCATGCTGGCCATTTTACTTTCATCTCCATGCACAAACTGCTCTCGCCACAAATCAGCTAGAAGACCCCATGTAGAGTGGCACAGATGACAAGCAGGTTCAGTTTTGAACAGACACCACAAACTGTTCACTGCTCACTCCACCATTGGCTGTGTTAAAAATATGGCCAATCCAAGGATGAAAATGGCACACTGCCAGAATGGTCTTCAAAAAGAAAATAAAGCTCAGGAGTGGTGGTTATGAGATTGCACAGTGGCTGAAAAATGTCATCTGTCCATCTTCAGGTGCCGCCTCAGAGAGTAATTTAATAAATTTGAAATGAAGTATGCAAGTTCATTATTTTCATGTTTATGTACTGCTTATCAAAGCACGAGACAACTAACATGTATAATTAGCTGTTCATGTTAGCATACAAACATAGAGGAAGAAGTTACAATTAGGATTTTTTAATAAGTGATATTTATTGTGTCCTTAGGGCATACAGAGAGGAAGCAATCCACTGGCAGTGTGCCTTAAACAGTGAGAATGTGTTGGTATGGGGTTACCACCATACTCGTTCAACAATATTGTTTATGCTTTAAGTTTAACAGCAGAAATGTTGACATTTTGGGTGCGGTTTGCTCATTGCTCTGAATAAGAGCATCTGCTAAATGACTAAAAGGAAACCATAATTCAATATTAAGGAATAACATTAAAATATTTGGCAAAAATGCAAAATACCCCAAAATAAATGCATCAACTAGCATACAAAATACCAGTACATTTACATGTAACTTTGACATGTCAGGAAATTTGATTCTCAACTGTGTAATGGGACCTTAACTTCTTCACATTATGGGTATGCGAGGAATTAATCTATCACAATATAGATCTACTGGACATTTCATTGTAATGGTAGCATTTGACAGAGAAGCATTTTTGAAGATGGAAGTGAATAGCTAGTAAGTGTAAAACATGTTATTGTATAAAATGTAATAATTGTAACTGTTTTACTTTTAAAGTAGTCTAGGTGTATGGTATGGTGTTAGCTGGTATTAACTAGCTAGCTAGGTTAGTTAACTCAGACCCCTGAGATAAAATAATAACATAATAAAACTGCTTATCTTTCACTCCAAATATATACTTTTTCATAAAAAATGTAGTGTATCGCGTTTTTGTACTCAGCTTCCTTCATCTTGATCATAACCTCCTGCGCTGTGAGGAAAATGCTGAATGTTTCACCCATAGTGAATCTGTATTGTTAGAACTGCACTGATTCTGAATAACAAAGTTAGGCCTGTAGTAGCTGTCTCACAGTTCATTGGATGAGCAGAGCCTTGTCATTTATTGGATGAGCCTCTGTATTTTCTAGTATGGTCATCTAATAATGACCAGTCAACAACACCTGAATCAAGTTGAATGTAAGGTGGGTAGCTAGCCTGCTAGCTATAAATAAATCCTGGTTAGCAAACTAAATAAAATGAATTTGTTTCATCACAGTGTGAGCCACTACACTTAAAAGTTCCATGCCACATCTCTCTTAGAGAGACAGCAAACTACAGGCAAACTTGCTAGCAATCTCGGTTGAGGTGAAGAAATCACAATTAAACCCCAAAGCTACCAATGCAACTCAATTGATACAGTACAGTTCTTCTAATGAAATAGGCTTGATGATACTTGAAGATATAGGCTACAGAACAAATAATAAAATGTGTAGCTGGCAAGAATTTTTTTACAAGGCTGAGAACTGTGAGTTGGTTAACAGAGCAGCATCTTATTCAAGTGTGTGCATGAGTCAAGAGTGGTTCACAGTGAAGAGGTAGTTGGATCAGATATAACCTATAACTTTTCCAGTCAAAAAATTCATGTATTGATTGGCAGCAAGAGGCAACTATCAATTACAAACGTACCAGATGAAGCAGTTAGAACGAGAATTAGTGCACAACTGCTAATGTTAAGCCCTTGAACATACACAGCTCTGTTTACAAAGAGCCAACACCTCTGCTGCTGGCTTTTTTGATTAGCTTCATGAATTTCAAGTGACATATTGACCTTTTCACTAGATTGAAATTATTGACCTTTTCTGACTTGATCATTAGTGGGATATAATGAGACATTTGTTCATTTTCTCTATAATTAGTTGTCTACATATTATGTTGTTCCAGATTTAAAAAAAAAAGATTTCAATGTCTCTCTTCTGTTTGCAGTAGCCAGCTTTCTTTAAGGTCTCATTAAGGTAACGCTAAGATGGCAATTAAACTCATACAGATCCCGTTCAGATTACCGAGAGAGAAAAAAAAAACAAACATTAGTGAACACTAAGATAACATAACATTAGGGAAGGCCAAGACCTTCTGGCATGCAGACTAAATCGATATTACTTTCTAAATTGGTTTAGAACTGATTGCACTGTTATTTTGACATGGCCCCAAGGGGCATGCTTCCATTGTATTTTTATTAGTCTTTACAAAATCGCAAATGAATAGGGGGTCACAGAGTATAATAAACACACTCATGTGTTAGTTGCTCGTCATTTTATGTCCGGAAAATGTATGCAACGTTGGTTTTATTTTTCAAATTTTGAGACACTCTGTGGTTTGATACCAGATTTGATATTTTTTCTTAAGATACATTTGAGATGTATTCATGTATCCATTGTTTATTTATAGGTAGTTTGTGTCAATGGAAATGTCCTGCTGATTACTCATTCCACAATGGTGCAATATACACTCCTACTCCTGCTTTGCACATGCTGCAGTTTAACCAGACCGGTTTGAGGATAATACTAATGATTCCATTTCTGTGCAGCTAATTGCATAACTTTACTGGCTGCCATTTTGCAAGATGCAAATATAAATGTAGTTATAGCTGAATTCAGGTTGGTGTAACCACCCTATACGATTAGACAAAAAGGGAAATGAGATGGTATTCTTTAAAGAGTGGTCTTGTGAAAGATTAAAGGCAATAAGTGTCTGTGCAGTCCAAATGTTGCTTAATAATTCATTCCACCTCTAGAATGTGTAACAGAAAAAAATGATAGATTTATGATAACAAGAAACAGAGTGATAAACACTTCAGTCAGCGAGAAAAGGAGTTTTCAAGGAACTGTGGGCAACGAGAAACCAGAGGAATGTAAAAGAAGTGAGAAAGCAAGACAATAGGACAAGCAAATAACAGGAAAAGCCACCAGATACAGTATTAAAGAACCAAGGTGGGAAATGTCTAAAGCCAGGAAAGGAGTTGAATTGACAAAATAATGTGAAAATGTTATTAATAATAATGTAAAAGTCATTAGAGGGTGACAAATTATGTTAAAGTAAGCAGCATATAAAAAATAAACATGTAGGCAGAGCATATGACCTCTGAGCTTTACCGTAACTGGAAGCAGAGGGAGAGACATATTTCAGAGTGACAGAGAGGTCAGATTTGTAAAGGTCAAGTTTGGGATGGTGGAAATGTGTCCAGCAGGAAGGTCCAAGGGTCACCCTGAAATACAAGAAGAAACCTGAGGATCAGAAGGGGGGAAACATACACATAATTAGCCTAAAAGAGGTAAGAAATGACAGTGAGAAAAGACAATAGCATGCTGTAGTTGGAAAACAAGAAACTCTAAAACAGAGCCTTGAGGCACTCCTGTAGAGACAGGCTAATGAGGAGGCAGAAGTTTTTTGGGAAACTTAAGTATGATAATCTGTTTAATGCAGCAGATACCAGGATAAGCAATCAGCCGGAGCTGAAAGAATAGTGGTGTACTGTATGGAAAACGTCAGTGAGATTGAGAGGTGTTGAGACAGAGGGGAAAAAAAGAAAAAACCTGCAAAAGCAGACAGGTAGAGATAGATCAGCAGTTTCTGCTGAGTGAGAGGAATGACACCCAGCTGGGAAGGTATCAAGTTAAAAACGCTGAGACAGAAATGCATTGAGTTGATGGACAGTTAATTCAAGGGCTTTAGTAAGACAGAAAAGTAAAGGAGACGGTGGTTTTGGAGATTTGGTGGATCAATATAAATCTGTTTTGATTGAAGCACTTTTTTGTTTGCTGCTGGGAACAGTACGTCCTGTGAGAATAAAAATAGTATGCTCAAAATAACCGAGAGGGATTTGTGCAACTTCCACAAAAGTGCAGTGCTGGACATGACTATACCATGCTGCAGCATATACTCTGAAAGGAAACATTCTGCCAAGCGGTGGAGAGGCGGTGAAAAATGCCCCTGTGTGGCAGAGATAGAGGGGTTTGGATGGGTCCTGCAGCCTTGCAAGCAGAGTGTTGTCTCTGGCAGACACTCCGTCTCCTCTGGGCCTGACATTCCGGTCATCCCACACATGTGGCAGAGGGAGCAGATCTAGACCCTGTCACAATCATTCTGCAACTGGATCACTGTGGACCGGAGAGGGGAGAGGGGAGTGTGCAGTGCGCGACAGGGGATTGCTGACCTCTCTTTTTGGTGGTTGTTTAAAGTACCAGTGTTATCTAAAGCCCCTGGACTCGAAAGTGTCATGGAAGGCATGCCAAACCCCTTGTTTGATGTGCTGGCATTCAGCTGGTCAGCTGCTTGCATGGATTTGAGGAGAGTCACTTGGGTGCGAGTTTTACCAGCTGGGGAAAAACCTAAAATATATTCTGCAGAAGCGTGTGGATGTAGAACGCTCATGAATTATTAACATTTCACATATGTTGCAGCTTTTTAGTGCATTTATAGCATCCTTGATGATGACTGTGTTTGTCTTAGGAGGAATCAGACTGGAGAAAAAATGGTTTCAAGAGGTAGATCGGTTCAATATATGAGCAATGAGTTAAGCAACCTGATAAAATATAGGTAAATTGATTTAAGATGGTGTTTTGCTCCTCTGCAGTGGTGTCTTGGAGGGCTAAAGAACATAAATAATTAAATAAAAAGGCCCTAAGCTGTCAACAACCAGCTGTAAATCTGATTTATGTTGGAAGCATGAATCCTCCAAAATAATGTATTTTCTACGGGTATGAATGTCCAGGCTTCAGTGATGCCTGCACCCCACTGACAATCCCACATACGCTTCTGCAGGAGCGGTAAATTGGAAAGGACATTTAATATGAGGAAGATTACCGCTACATTGGCGGAGCCAAGAATTGGAGCAACTCACAACTTTACTGTGCGTGCGAATTTCATTACAGACCAATAAAATTTGTCTCTGGCAATCACAGGGAGCAGTGCGGGGAGCCACATTACATATTACATCTTTATTTTCCCTCTGTCGCACCATGCGCGTTTATACTGCTGAAATATGAAGCTGGGACAAACCAGAAAGGACAACTGTAAAATTACGTGGGGGCAACCCCCAACCTTGTTAACAAAATATTATTTACCTCTGTTGATTTCATGTGTGAAATATTATCCAACCTATGTGGAAATCAGCGCTTTGTATTGGATGTTACTGCTGTGTTAACAAAATGCTCTCTGAAGTACAGGATTATTGAAATAGATTAATTTGAGTATACAAGCATTATCAATCAATCAAGGTAGCCAGTTTTGTATTGAGTAAGTGCTGTGTCCAATAGGGGAAAACAGTACTACAGTGAAACAGTGACACAAACAGAGTAATGGAGGGAGTGGTCGATCGGTCTCCCTCCAATATGAGACAATAGGGAAGAAGACAACGTTTTCGCTTTCCAAAACAAGGCCGAACATAAGAACGACTTCACAGAAATTCCCCAGTGTCACGAGAGATATATTTAACCTGTGTTTTCGACTTCACGGACCGGTTGATTATCGACAGTGTAGGTCATCGCCCTCATTATTTCCAGTATCTGCCCCTGTGCTCAGAAGCAGCTCGGAGTGTACAGACCTCAAACTGAACTGAGCACGGAGCAGTTACTATAGATACGAAAGCAACACAAAAACAGGAAAGCATTAATAGCACCCGATTGAGGCAACACTGATGACAGCGGAGTCTTTCTGGTGGGTGGAACCAGACTGATGGAAGGACGCTAACAAACACAGGCAGCGTGGCCTATCTGTGGAGTTGTGACTGATAGCTTTAATCAGGGTGGGGGCGCTGATAGTGCTCTGTACCTCCTTCTCCTCCAAGACCTCTGATGATAGTCCAGCCTCAGAATGTAAACAAAGAGAGAAAGACCAGAGCGAAAGGAGAAGAAGTGCCTGAGGTGATTACTGTGCTATTTGGGGCGCAAGAGCCGAGGCTTCAGAGAGAGGTGGCGAGTGTGATCTGAGAACTATCCAGACTGTTTGCTCGTTGATAAGTTGTGGTGCCTTCGAGGCTGCCCAGGCAACAGAGCAGAATTAAAACAGATCACCACAGAATGCTAGGCTATGTTTTTTTTATATCTGCATTGCCAAAAAAATACTTTGAAATAAATCCTTTTGAATGTTCAGGCACTGATCCTTGCAGCCCTGCTATTCACTAAGGGTGCAATGAGACAGCAGTTCTTCCTTTCTCAGTTTTTAAATACACTTATGGTTTATACAGCCACAACCTAATCAGTACCCCTGGGTCCTTGATGCCAGAGAGGAACTAATTGGAGAAGAACGCGACTCTGAACCTGCCTGTCCCCCAGTGGACACTAGAAGTCAGTCTTGAGCTGCAAAGTAGAGGCTCTGCTGACAGCATATTTCTCTCAGGGACAGGCCATTATCTGCCTATAGTATGAGGTGATTCTCTAATGCGTGCAACTGGACATATCCTTATTTTTATAACTCAGCAATCCCTCAAGCAAGAACTGAAACACCTACAGCAAATCTAAAAATGTACTTATTTTGATGTACACTGACATTTTGTCTTCTCTTCTGTCATTAATGTGATTTGCTAATTCTTGTATGGTGAGCTTTACTTGGCACACACACACATACACAAACACAAACGTTATTTCACACTTCGAAGAACATTATGTACACACAGATCACAAAGACTAAGAGAATGACAAAAATTAGGCAGGTGTAGAGACTTTAGATAACATGTTACAGAGTACTACTGTAGCAAGTACAGGATAATAAGCACCAATTAATGAAATAAAGACCCATCAGTTGTATCTAATTGAGACACAAATGCCTGGATGTTTGCACTATTGAATTTGGTTCAGCTTTAAATGATTTAAGGTACAAGTTTACTATCAGAAAATGAGATAAGCAATGCTTTCATCCTTCAAAGACTCACTTTTGTCCCATAGATGACACAACTCCATGTGAAGCAGGAGCCTGCATGCTACAGACAAAATATTTAATTTGTTTCCTGTACATCCCCTACTTCTCTGTCATTTCAGAGGGGCCTGCAGAAACAGCAGTGTTCTTTGATGAAAAATAAAATGTTTCAAACATAAAGAGCTGCCAGACTCTCAATCGTTTTACAGTTCTTCAAACAGCACGCTGAAAAACAAGGATTTCACATTTATTTAAAGCGCGGCAAGGCTCTGTGTAGATACGATAAATTGTAATTGTGCCAGAGACAAAAGCGCTTTCTTTCAAATGCCTTCCTCAACAAGTGATTTGCCTCCAGAGATAGAAGATATGTTCTATTTCTCTGATCAAGCAACGAGGGAGCAAGAGTTGCACATGTCTTATCAATAACAAGTAATTGTTGTGGATTCTGCGTGTGTGGCATAACGTGACTTATTGACATTAACTGTGTTTGCGTGACAGTGCCAAACACAGACAATGGCAATACGGCTCCCGACAGTGCTGTGGCAGCCCTATTCCCACCACAGTGGCATCGTGCGTGACACGTGAGCTTGAACTGAAGCCTGCTTGCTACTTGAGTTGCCGGGGGAATTTAGAGTGACCTGGCCCTCTGACACAGGGGCTTTGTCTCTGGTTCTTTGTTGTTAAAAGTTTCAGTGGCACCACGCCAAGGGCACTGAACCAGATCTGGGATGTGATATATGCTCGCCCCTTTGAGTTAGACAGCAACATCACAATACCAATGAGATGCAGAGATGCACGGTCATTAATGTGCCCTGTTCCGCTAGGTGGCAACATTTTGTTAAAATGTATTGGGAGCCGATTGCAAGGAAGACCACACGGCAGATGCGTCGTCTCACACATTATCTATGCTCTTCTCACTCCATTCTGCTCTCACTCTCAGTGCCAAAACCTCACACGTCGCAATAATATGTCATGCGTTTAGTACCCTAAGCCTTGTTCTGTGTGGAAACATGCACGGTTATTGCCATTTTAGACAGATATAAGGAATGCAGAAGAGGCAACAGTCTGCTTACTGTTTAATTTTACCATGATGTAGCATATCTTTCTTCCTGTGACTTTTGTGATGTAATATGCATATAAGCCTGGCCTTTCTTTTATTTTTTTGGAGTATTGGTGTCATCTGTTTGTACAGATAATCACAGATAACCACAATGATCACAATAATCACAATAATAAACAGCATTGAAATAAACTGAGTGATGATATTTTGTTAACAGACTAATCCTCAACTGCCACTATTGTTTGACAGTGGTAGTATTAACATGGGGTATAGTAGGGTTTTAAACTTTGAAATGAAACCCCAAAATATATTGCATTTCCATTGATTGCTTGCCCACACACTCATGACCTTTGATGGGAAGCTTTGAGGGTCCTGACCTCACTAAAAATATGTTTATGGTTTACTTATCTTAACTGAAACTTAATATTCAACAGCATTTAATGTTCAGCTGTCCACTTGCTTTGTCCCATAGCTATTGAAATTTTATATAAATCTTTGTATATCTAGTTCCTGGAAATGATGCTCCTTTCTTAATTCTGGTGTTACTTCTCTGGGACTTTGTATCCAGGCAACCGTAGAATTACACAAAAAGCACACTCTGTTGATGGAAAAGGGAGGAAAAGGGAGGCCTCTACAAAGCTGTAGCCAAAGCCATTGTTTTTATTTTAATCAGAAATCAGTCGCTCTCAGAAAGGACACAGATCATGTGGTCAGTCTCCAGAATGTCACTATCAATCTTGTTTTGTATCCTGCATTTGTTAGACAAAACTGCTCTCAGCTTATAGACTTTTTTCTACCTCCTATCTGCTTCTTCTCCATAATGAAATTGGTTGGTGACAATGACAGTTGGTTATGATATCTATGAAGTATTTCATTAACAGGAATCCCATTGTAAAAGAATGTTTTTAAAGTAATTACAAGTAAAATATGAAATTTCGCAGCACCTCTGAGGGAAAATATCATGCTGATAACCCCAGTAATACACAGCTTCTCATCCATCTCATGTATGATGTGGCAAAGATGCTTTTAAAACACTTATATTAACTACTGTTGGTCAATTACAAAAACCCTAAGCAGTAACTTTAAAATACCAAAATGTGAGGCATTGCTATTAATAAGAATCTATGAATAGTTTCCAGAGGAGAAGCAGCTCCCCAGCTCCAAATCTATTTTTGAAGGTATGTGAAAATGCACTACTCATGATCCTTGTTTTTTGTTTTCCCATGGTCTGAACAGCCATTTGGAGAGCTCCTGATGTGGGCATGAGGAGTTGTTGTAGCTTGTAAGTTGAGGGTAATTACATTACATGCATGGTGAAGTATAATTAGAACGTGAGTCTTGGCAAGAACTGCGCCATGAGGTACTAACATGTGCTCTGGAGCATCTTGGCCAAAAAAGATTAATAACTACTGACCTTCTGAATATCCAGTTATGAATGGCACAGCATGTAGTTGAGGATGTAAACTAAAGAAAGTACACCCACTGAAGCTGAGAGTGGCTGTTTTATTTCAAGTTTGCACAAATTGATTTTCCCCTGAATGCGGGTAGGCTTGTGTAAAATATATCCAAGAAGTGTTGTTTTAACGAACTAGATTGGCCCATACTGTTTGTGTGGGAGTGCCCATAAGGCCTCTGTCTGAGTTTGCTACTGTTGTTTGTCCTTTGCTATTTCCCAGCCCCCAGCATATGCTTTTTAATCCATTTTTTATAAGAATTTCCTCTCCCTTTTTTAGTCCATTTTAGCACAATTTTTGGTACAACTCAGGGGAACATTCTAGAACCGCATGCAAGTTGTTTTTCAATAAAACATCTGATACACACAACAACCCATTTAATGCCTCCACCCTGTATTGTCCTTGACCAGTCAGGTATAGTAAATGGACTACTTATATTGCGAAGACATCCAGTTTCAGTGGGAAAAATGTTAACATAATTAGGTATCTATATGTGCATCATAAAGGAAGGAAAAGTTACTTATTGATTGCTGATCAGACATAAGTGTCTATGTCTATGTCTATGTCTATGTCTGTATTACTTAATCAACCATTAAGATATGTACTTACTTTTACCATTTTTGTCAAAATGGGCTTCAGGATGAAGGAGGTGAAATATCCAGATGCAAACACAAGGGGAAGGTGGAACAGGCTACTGGAAAGTTATGGTACAACAATGATAACATTGCTGTATTGATTCACAGGTGTAGAGCTGGAAAAACATGTAGGTGGTTATTGACTGCTTGGCTTGTGCATTGTTGACAGATTCTGGATTTCGTGAGCCCCAAGAGAAAGAGATTCCTATTGGTTTAATGGATTCTGTGCCTTAAACAGAATGTGCAGTAGTCTTATTTGATGTACAAAAGAAAATGTGCAAATGGAAATCTGGCACTAAGAGACTGCAAAATAATTATGTTAATATCTAGATAAATTGTGCCTGATTTCAATGTCTGTCTGTTGCATATTGGCCCATTGTTTTTAGCAGCTTTGTTTTATTCCATTCAATTTCTTTCAAAATCAGGAGATAATGTTGGATGCTATTCACATAAAATTGACATTGGCACCCCTCAGATGGAAGTGTTGAAACAATTTATACTGTACCAGGTAAGACTGATGTATTGACATATGAACTGGAAGAAAGTGCTCACAGAAGATATGTAAATGGGTGATTTCTCTTTACCTCCAGAATTAAAATGGCAAAAGATTGCCAGAAATGATTGTATCGGACTGATGAACTATATCAACAGGAAAGATAAATATTAAATACAGTACTATTTAATCTTTTTGACCAAGAATAGTGGTTGATATAAAGACTGTGCTGCTAAACCATTTTTAACATTGGTTCTTTTTAAGTACCTTAAGTTTCCTTCCAAAAGATATTTGGTCAGTTGTAATAAAAATCA
This sequence comes from Megalops atlanticus, assembly GCA_019176425.1. Classification (NCBI taxonomy): domain Eukaryota; kingdom Metazoa; phylum Chordata; class Actinopteri; order Elopiformes; family Megalopidae; genus Megalops; species Megalops atlanticus. The sequence continues at coordinate 25,297,222 of CM032880.1, forward strand.
AAGGCCATTTGTTTCTGAGACATGTTGTCTTGAATCTCCCCCATCTTGATTTTCAAATGACTTGATGATGTTGTGGTTTAGGCATTGCCTTTAGTGCTGCTAGCTTTGAGTCATATCTCCTCTTTGGAGGTTGCTAAATGCAACATGAAGACAGAAAAGCGGCTTCAGTAAAATTACATTTAATTATAGTTGCAATAAAAAATGGTTGTTTTTGGTAATAACTGGTCTTGTAAGTGTTAAAACGTGTAAAATATGCGTCATAAGTATAATGATTTACAGTAAGAAATAAAATGTTAGTCATTGTGCAGTTTTTGACCCTTTCTTATGAATTGTTGAATCAAGCTTTTGAATTTTACTTACTGCTGTCTGTGTTCTGTCTGATGACTGGGTGGATAGTTCCAAAGGGAGAAGAACAACAGTGAATGGGGCATGGGGTAGCTCATTGCCTCTGACAGAAAAATGTCATTTATGGATGTGTGTTAGATGCAGCTCATCAACTCGTCCTCTGCAAACCTGCCAAATTACACCTCTTTTCAATAAACCATTAGAATTGTATAGATGTTTTTCCACAGTGATAAAAAGGAGAAAACTAACAATGATGGACATCCTGATTCATACTTATGATCCCTGTCAGCTCAGGTTAACCACATCAAATGAATTGCGACTTAACTTTAAATGCCTTTCATTACGCAAGTTACTTTCAAAAGTGATGTCAAATGTGTGCAGTTTTGGTGAGACTACTGTGCACGACTCATTTTGAAGCCCTGACTTTGACTTCCATGGTGAAATGTTATCAGTTATTGAGGTTATTTAGAGGTTATTGATGAGACCTCACCATTATACCATCTTCAGATGGTGCAAGTCAGTGGGAAACTCTATATATAAAAAAACTGAATATCTCCCAAGAGAAAACCAAGAGTCGCCTCCTCAGCATTTGTGATCCTGTCTTGTTCAATAATTGCTGTCACAATCACAAAATTACTACTCCTCTTTTATAATGTAATTACTTGTATCTTTAATTGAGTGTTGATAGGGTTTTTCTAAACTGCTATGCCTGCAGACACCTCTTAAGTCAAACAGCCTAATCAGAAATAGTCAGTGTAGTCAGTGTATGTTAATTTGAAAATGTAAACCTTTCATTCCATTTAGGAAAAAAAAGAAATCTCATTAATTTTAAAATGCCTTGATTTAATTCAATGCTCACTGTTAGGATTTTATATAAGAAGGCCCAGTGTTACTTTGGAATCTACTGAAAAAGTAAAACACTGGTAAACACCAGTATTCCCCTCCACCCCCAACTTCAGCAAACACTCAAAAGGAAAAGTCATCTTGACTCTTTATATGTGAATATTCAGGGCCCTTTTCCCCCTGTTTGCTTGGTGAGCCTTTACCTCAGTTGTCTCATTCTCAGCTTTGAGTGTAAATATCTCTGTGACTGCAAATGTCTCTCAATAGTGATCTGGTGATTGTGGTCGACAACAACATCACAGGTTTTACAAAACATCGCCATAATGTCAAAGTCATTTACAAATTACCCTAAGCTTTTGTAGGTGCAAATGAAGTGATGTGTGGGCATGTCACCTTTTATGAAAGCACTTTTCCTTACCACGTACATTTTGTCCCTTCATCATATTTGATGACTGCTACTGTCGTAGTTTGAATGAATCCTTCCCTTCTTGAGTTATGCAAAGAAGAGGCTGGTTTTGTTGTCATTAATTGAATTGAAACAATTCCATCTGCTATGGATAAACATTATGAATATGTGTAATGGTTGTATTGTCTCATTCAAAAATACAATAACAGTAATTTAGAGATATTATGTTATTATAGAGATATTATGAGATATATTATGTTCTCAGTGTGTACCTATACAAAAGATATATATTGTGACTACATTCAGCAGAATATATTTTTAGCTCAGTAAGTATATTGAAAATATGTACATTAGTGCTGTTCTACTATATTGCAATATATTTCTGTTTGACATTAATATATTTTCAATGCATTTGTAATTTATTCCTGAACTGAACAAAATATTTCTATATATTACAATATATTTCATTTTCATATGGGTATTTTTGTGTGTTGTATTTCAGGTAGTCATTACCATATGTGCTAGCTGTAAACAGGGCTTTCACAGACCCTGGTTTTACAGTGTTTTTGAAAGTTTTTGTTTTGAATATACAGCTATTTTTTGTTAATTCTTCATTATCTGGTTGAAGAGCAGGGACTGTTTCTTTTACACAAAAGGCACATTACACTCACTATGCAAAAAGTCAGAGTGAGTTAACAATACGATTAATGTACTTCCGAATCTAATTCAATCAATCTATCAAATTTTATTTGTTAGTGTACTTTATTGGAAGTTGTCACAAGGTTCTGAACATATATAGTGTATAGAACATTTTCCAGAGGGAATTGAACAAGCAGAAAAACCAGGGCCAATTGGGAAAGGAACTGGAAAGTTCAGAAACTAATTGAACTGAGTAAATAAAAGTGAAAACAATTGAGTAATTATGTTGTGCAAGGTTTCCAACCCAAAATATTCAAATAGTTCATCCAAATAAATCTACAAATAAAATTATGCTTGAATGCTGCAAAGGAAAACTAACCACACAAAGTATAAACATTTTTTACAATTTCAAGCATTCTGGTTCACAAAACAGTTAGCCTACCTCATAGCTTTAACTGTAGAAGAGAGAGTTTGAATTCAGTTGGCATACACACAGATTATTGGCTTTACATCCAATAGAAAATGCCAATACAACTGACACAGCCTACAAATGTAAGAAGACATATAAAGGAACAATATGGTAAACAACAGCAGTTAACAGCACATTTTTTTCAACTTTGATGTAGGAGGAAATAGAAATGATTTTATTAAGACCTGTGGTGGGGTGGTAAAGGCTTTATTCAAAGTGTATTCATCCAATTCCGGTCAGCTGGTCTTGTGTCATTGTGAACCGTAGATAGGTTTTGACCTGTTTAATGCATGGAAACCCTCATTCTCCACTGGTGATGGTAAGTTAGGTTCCCCCACTGATTCAACACATTCTTTCTGTACATGTAGTAGAGACATGGGAGCAGGACTACCTCCAGCTTTTTTGTCTTTAGGACAACAGAGAAGGCCAAATTGACTTTGAACCTCTTCCAGTAGGAAGAACCATTTTTTCAGGTGAGTGGTTGCAACATCCACAAGTAATTCTCTGGTGTTGTTGGAGAGGCTTCCTCTGAGTTCTCATCAAGGAGCAGGAGGGATTTATTTTGTACTCCCTCATGGGGCAGAGTTACCTACATTTTTTGAAAGTCTGTTCACTCAAAAATACAGAAGCTAGGTGAATCTAGGGTTCTGAACAAGTTTGCTTGCAGAAATGATCTGGTGCAGAATATCACTCTAAATAATGTACAGGACAAAACAACATTTGTGATTCACTTGCTGGGAAATTTGCATCATATGCTGCATCAGTGTCTTTCTCCTGACCATAAAGAGTAAGAGCTTTGAGAGTATTTGTACTTCAAGTCATTTGAAAGCAAAGCATATCTGTCAATTTGGTATTCTTGTCGGGTTGCTGATATCTACAGTACATAAGGGTGAACTGGGACACGTACTGTTTGAGAATTGACCAGCATTTATTTGAAGAACTAAAATAAGAGTGCGATTTCCGCAGCATACTGAAAAATGTCCCTAGTAACACAAATGACCTGACAGCATCCACAGTCTCTACATTTATTTTGTGACTGACACATATCACCAACAAGGCATTTTTGAACTGCCTCTCTTGTGGCCTTGCATGTATCCTTCATTGTCACAGGCTTGTCCCCTGCAGTTTGCATTGTTAATGCTCAATTTTTTTGCCAAAAGATACAACACACCCCGTTTCCTGTGGTGTCGTTAATGGGCTGGCAGACAGCTGCTCTGTACATCTAATGTCTGTGGTTCAATCCAAAGAAATGGAGCAATAACTGGCACTTTTCACTCTCTCTGTAACTGCATTCAGTGTATGGCCTGCAATCAGTTTGAGCAGTTCATTCTGAAAGTCTTTGTTCAGGGTAGCGGTTGGAAATTTCAGATTTCTCGACCTGTGCAGGAGCGCACTCATGACAGGATCAAATCTAGCCATCAACTCATCATGGGCAACAATACTCCCATTATGCGGATCCTGCAGTGGCATTGTGTCACCACAGAAAACCAGACAGCACTCAGCAAGATGACACACGGTGGCAATACGTCTGGTCAAGACATATGTAGTTCCTTTGCTTAGTTCACATTAGTTCCTGACTCCTGTCAATTGTAGTCCCGTTGTTCAATCCAACCTGCAGCCTACTCCTGCTCTCCATGTGCTATTTAAACCGTTCATGTCCTTTCAGCAGGGGAGAGAGTCTGCTGATTTCTAAAGCTCTCTTACTATAGTCAATGCAGAAGAAATGACAGAAAATCAGTTTATTTTGAACATATTATCCCCAGACACACATCATTTGGATGTAAGAATTTTCCTTATGGAAATCATTGCATCTGAATCACTGAATTAGTATAAATGTTACAGATTATTTCAAGGAAAATCCTTATCCATATATATATGCCCTTTTCATGTCATTATATATCAATGAGCATCTGTTATTTGGTCTGGCCAAGAAGCTGTATCATTATCTTCTCAAAAAAACTGTTTCTTCTTCTTCATATTTCAATAGTTCAAACCTCTTATGGTGAAGAAACAGCAGCATGTTGGAAGTGGAAAATGGTGTTTTTTTGATTTGTCATGATTTTGATGTGTCAAGGATTTTACAAAAATGGGGAGTGGGGAGATTACAGATGACTCATTAAAGGTAGCGGTCACATTATGACTTTCCTATCCTTGCCATCCAATGGAGCCTGGAGCCTCTGCCATAGGTGCTAATAACTGATAATAGTCCAACTGGCAAAGCAGCTTTTTTAGCTTTGAGTGAACACCAACCACGTGCAAGGGGCCATTACAGCCAAGCTCTGTTACAGCTGCTTTAGTGTTACTTGTCCAATTCTGGGCCTGCCTGCAAGACTTCTAGATTAATTCTGTGCACGTCTCTACAGTCAGGTTCAGCTAAATTGCGTGCTCCTTCTCACACACAGAATAACAAGCGGTTTAATTAGAAGGATGCGGCCTGCAGCCTGTGAATCCGCACGTATTGTAATAAAAGAAGCTCAGGGAGAATGAAATGTGATTCTAGACTATCCATACACTCTGTAATCCCAGGTCAGAATAGTTCATTGAATAGCATAGGACATGCGCAGGAAAAATGACTTTTAAAACTACTGTCACAGCACCCTCCCACACCCCTGCCTAGTGCAACAGTTTGCAGTTCATATTGGTGGTTCATCTAAGATATTTTCCCTTGACCATTTGTTAGACTAATGCAAGCCATACTGAATGAACAGATCCTCCTCTCAGGAAATTTGAGTGTCAAAAGGTGAAAAGCAGACAGGTAAGGGGCTGCTCATATTATTGTGTCTGCATTTTTTGAGAATATTATGTCAAGAAAGTTGAAAAGGAATTTTGTGTGCATGTGTCTTTTCTCACGGCAGAAGTAATTACAGCAGGGAACTCATTGAACTGCATAAAGTTATTGATTTTTAAAGTTCATTCACAACTGTGGTAAGTTCACTCAAGGCAAAAATCTGATCAATGTCTTTTTTTTAACATTTATGACAAGACACAAGTTCCTTTTAAAAATCTACATGTCACAGAATTGCTCTTTTGTAAATAATTCCTTGATCAAATTTACACAATCAAAAAACACAATACAAATCCTTTACCAAAACTGAGCACAATAATTCAGTCTCTGTCTGCCTGCCATAAAACTGTGGTAAATGAGTCTGAGAAATTAACAAATGTTTTTATGTAATGCATTTTTTGACATTTATTGAAGCACTAACAAAGACATTGTGGCACTCAAGACTTAGATCTGAAAATAACCTCCATGATTAGTGTGTTCACAGTTAATCATGTTACAGTTAAAATATCATTTTTAACTTCTGTTTGTCACTTTCTCTTCCCTGTGTAAATTCTTTTCACTGGATCCCATTTTAACAAGGGAGGTGATAGTGGGGATTCATCCTGTGTGACAATATTTTAAAGTCAACAAAATTTACAATACAACAACCTATTTTATAGACTGTTTAAGATCAGCAAGTTTGCATGTGCTTGCATTTCCAGTGTTATAGTGCAGATGGAGTAATATTTTACACAAAAGTCAAAGAACTTATTTAAAACAGAACTCAACAGCCACTATACAGTCACAGCCAAACTTCTCAAGCTCTTCTCCAGCCACACCTGTATTTAATGAGCTGTTGATTACACAGGTGGGTTTTGTTAACTAATTGCTGGCTCGACAGATAATGACCATCACAGACAACAATTAACCAGTTTGAAATGAACTGACGGAATACAGATATTCTGTTCTACAAGATGGTAAATGAAGAGGATTTAGGCTCCCCAAAGAAACATTTAACGATTTTAAAATGGAACCGATATTTAATTAAGTTTTTGGGAGCAGTTAGGGCTCTTTTTCACATCCGGGGTTCGTGTTCAATGGAAACACTTGCCAACATCTATCAGAAATATGTCTCACACTTGTGCTTTCTTATCCTGATGCAGCAATTGGCAATTTACACCATTTCCTTGAATGCCTGCTTACACCCCATGCTTCTCACCAATCCTTTTCTCTGTTGTTTTTTCAATATGCAAAAATAGACATATGTCTCATGTAGCTGCCCATCTGCCTGGAATAACACTTCCAAAGTGGTGCTGAATAAAAGTATTTGTGAAGGTGAATCTAATGGTTTGGCTGAATATCCCATAAGGACCCCCTAGCAAGTAAACCAAAACACTTACCAGACACATAATTTCAGGAATGCAACATTATATTTAATGACACTGCACACACTTCACACATTTACATGGAAAGCATTAACACCACAGTGGGTGATTTTGACTCTCTCATGCACCTCACCACCCTCTCACCCCCCACTGCACAATACAAACCCCTTTATTTAATTTCAATATAATATTATAATTACAATAATAGTGATGCCATGTATTTCAGCCTCTTGCTTTTACATCATAAAGAATGAGGGCTGTTCCCCAGGAGTACCTATGAACACAAGAGTCAGTTTTTCAAGAGCTGTGATGTATAGTCATTGTTATGATTCTGAAAGCCTTTAATGTATGGAGATGTAGAGAGTGAAAAGACATTTTATTTACATCAGGACCGTATGCTGCACAGTGATAATGTACACTGTAATCAAATGCATTGCCATTGAAGCTATCTTGCATTGCCAGCTGCATATTAATCAGCTTGAGCCTTTAATTGCATTGTTTAACTTGGACAAATTACGCTTAATTTTGAAGCACTTTTCTCAGCAAGTTTAATTAAAATTATCTTATTCAGCTATCTGCCTTAGTTAAGATTAAATAGCAGTCAAACTAGCATACCCTTTAAAACCCTAAAAGGAACTAAAAACTTACAGTGAATGTTAATGAAATGAGTTTGACATGTCTGCTTTGAAAAATGGCCCCTTGAAGAGTGTGAAAGCTATAATTTGATCGTGTGGATTGGAACATTTTCTGGCATATTCTTAGTAACTCTCATGGAGTTTGTGTAGCAAATGACTTTTATTAAATTCCACTCTCATCGCTGCATTTTCCATTTTGCACACTGAGTCCTAATTCAATTTAATATTTGGTTTTATATAACACAAATGTAATTTTATGTAACCTTATGTACTTTGGCCAAATGTAATCAGAGGTTAATCCTGCTGGAGCTAAAGGACCTCTTTTTACTAGGTGTTATAATTATTTCATTACTGAAGTCCAAGAATATGTTTTTCCAAGGTACACTGAATACAATAAAGGTACACCTGAGATACTTCAAATGGAGTCCATACGCAGAGAAAAATTAATTGTCGTTGAATTAAACCCTTTTGGTGTGAAATTTTGCATTAAATATATGATCTTGAGCATGCTTTCATTAACCTATTGCTGTATTAAAGTTGTAGGAACATGTAATTGTGCAAAAGGGAATTTTGTACTATTAAGAGTCACGTACTGGCACATTGGCAAGTCTAACTTCCTGTGTAGTTAAGGCTCATAAACAGTTTTGAATTGAGTGTTGAAACTTGAAACACCAGCTCTGCACAGGTACCATCAGGACAGTCTCTAGGCATAAGCAGACACATGTGTGAACACATACATGCTTGTTTTGAAGGGTACTTCAACTGGTCAGTTGACTGTGTTCAAACTCAGTGGAATATAAGAAAAACTGGTTTATCTCAAAGCAGACGCAGAACAAATTCTACAAGTGGTACAATATGAATCCAGTTACATAAGAACTGTACCTAAACTGGCATCCATGAATTGATTTAATCTTATATGCACAGCCTCTGTGTTTATATGTGTGTACGTGCATGCATATATGTGTAAAATATACTGATGACAAGGTTCTGAGATTAATTTGAAATGTATTATGGCTTGACATTATCTATGGAGAAATTAAATCATATATTCATATGTGTGTATCTGCAAGTATCATACAGGTAAAAATATCCATGTGAGACATTGATCAATCTCCTCACTATCCACCCCTCCCTTCCCCCACAGTGGCAAAACCTTTCTGTTAGACTTTAAACAGTGAACCAAAACTAATGGCCTCATGTGTGACTTTCACCGTGTTTTCCATATGTGTCCTGTCTTATCTCAAGCCTCCATGGGTTACTGAACAGAACATGCTGAGGGAAGTGGTCAATACAGTCCTCAGAGAGAGACGGGGGAAGGGAGGGAGAGAATAAGGGAGAATGAGAGTAAGACAGAAAACACGGGAGTAGATAATAGAATGAAAGTACAACATCAGAGGGATAGAGGGGGACTAAGAAGATTCTACATGACCTTTTCGTTTAATTTTATGAAAGAACTGGTGTTGTAGTTGTTTGTTGCTCATTTGATAACTACAATAGACCCCCAACCCCCCAAAACCTTAGTAAGGCTAAAGCTTTCGCCTGCCACAGCATGATGTATTGTGCTGTCTGGAGCCTGAGTGCGACTAGAAGTTAGCACGGCGCTCCCCTGCTAAACCACTGTTTCCTCTCTATTATTTAGTTTCCTTTGCTGCATCCAGCTGGAATGCCTCTCTGGAGACGACTCTAATGGTCTTCCCTTGTTTACTGATTTTGACTGTGTTTACTGCCACTATCCGGATACATTTGCCACTGTCAGTGGTCAATTTGATCTGTGAGAGATGGGCACTCCCGGTTGCGAGACCTCTCCTTTTCCAGGAGCATTTGGAGCCAAACAGAAAGACTTTAGACAAACCTTCATGTAAACAACAACAGCGTGATAGAGATTCTTGGGGTGCAAGTCAATACTTTCAGAAGCATGTGAACCCGAAAGAAGTAAAAATTGAAAGGAAGCTAAAATTCAAATATTTTCATGATCTCTGTCTCTGTACCCCTGGTGATTTGCGTGCAGCGCATTCACTTTCATGATAATGCCTCAGTACTCGCTCAGTCCCAGACAAATCCCTTATTTTATTTATTTACTTTTTTTTCCAAACAAGAGTATGAAATATTAAAGCAAATTTAGTTGGTGATTACAGAGCAGATTTATTAGAGTAAGACCAGCAAATTTTGGATATGTGTGTGGACTTAGAAACATGATTCCCCGGAAATTATGTGAGAATTGCAGCCCTGTGGTTGAAGTTCTTTAACAGTAAAGGAGATTTGATAATAATGTTTTTTTTTTCATTAACCTGATGTAATAGTTACTGGAATGTACACAAAACTGAACAGAATTTCTTCCATTGAAATATGAGGCGTCTGATGTGGCTTTTATGCTGTGCATATATGTATATAAAGGAATTGCAGATTAAGGGCCTTCATTGCCTGAACCACTTTTGTGCTGGTTTGAAATCTTGTTTGACGCTGACCACCAACAGGGTTTAAAATGGCACAAAAAAGGCTGTTAAAGCCACCATCATAATCAACATTAGCTGCTAGTGTTGCTATTTCTGTTGCTTCTTGTGTTTGTAGCAATAATAATGATAAATTCTTAATTTCAGGTTGGTAAATGGCTAAATGTGTCACCTAATTCACCATGGCTTCTGCAGTCCTCCAGTAACAGTGTACTGTTATAAAAAAGTGATAAGGAAGAGAGTGTTGTAATGATGGCATAGCCAGAGCTCTAGATACCCATATTCTATTTGCTGGGTGAGAATGACTGATTTCACAATGGAACATCTCACTTTAAGCCTCACTGCTCATCCATATCTGTAAAATATACCTGTGACTGTCATTATTGACAGATAGCTAGCTGTATCTATCTAATGTAACAAGAAGTATGGCAATATACCAAAGAAGCTAATGCTCACTGAAAACAATCACAATCACCAAACACTAAAGAGTATTTGGCTTGCTAGCTTTTTACCCAGCTGACAACTGTTTGCTAACCAGTTAGCTACATTGCTTATTTTCTACCCAATGTTAGCCAGAATTAGCTAGCTAGCTAACAACTCCTCAGCTTGCAGCTCCCTAGAAAACTAAGAACTGTAACTAGCATGCTAGCTCTTTCAGTTTGTACACAGAAATTTGTGATCAGACAAGGAATCACTGAAAGCTGCTGATTGATCAGTAAACTAGCTAACTGGGTTGCCCAGGAAATGCCTGAAGCAAGTCCATTTTAAGTATAGCTTTGGACAGTACTACCTACACAGTGAGGAAAGAATGTTTACAATGTGCAGTTTCTCCAGTTGTTTACAATAAAAGTGTGCTACTACTGTCTCTTGCACGAGGGGTTTGGATGGTTCAGAATTGACATAAGTTAGATTTGTCTTGACATAAGTTAGATTTGTCACATATCTTCACACAAAATCAACATGCTTCAAAGCTATCGCTTTGTCAGCAACTCCTTCAGTATAGATGGCTTTTTTTCCAATAGCAGTTAGCATATAGAGAACCAAAGGGGAAGTATGATACTGTTTCTTTATGGATGAACTGTACCTGACATTTTGGATATATATAAGTATAGTAAAAACACATCATTTTATTATTATTTATATATTCATTGGTATATAAATTGACTTATTGTGTGACATGTCTGGGATTTTTTCAAGTTGTAATTAATTTGTAGGAAAGAATTAAACATACCATGTCTCAGTCTATGATGTAGCATACAAAACCTAGCTATGAGAAAACTTTCAGTTTTATCCTGAAAGCAGTCAAGCTTAATTAATACTATAATAGAGAGAGTCCACACCTGGAGATGAGGAAATTATCTGAAGTCTTTCAATTTCTTTTACAGTAGTTTTCATGTGCTGGCTTTCCATCTCTTTGAAAACTAATAGGGTGATTTTTGTTTCTATTTTCCAGGTTGCTAATAAAAACCACTCATTTGTAAAGTATAACTGAAAATGCTTGCCTTATTTTTGAATTAAATTAACCACCTTTTAAGTGACAGACAGCTCATATTCTACATTTCAATGCATTTTATATCAACACAGGAACATTTTGGCCATTATGAAACAAAATATTAGCTCCCTCATCTATATTTAATCACTTTATTTTTACATGTTATTTTAATCATGGATTAATATGCTGTTTTCGTCTTGGATCTTGTATTATCTTGGGGATTACATTTCCAAATAATTAAGTTATTGTTAGGAATAGGCTCTCTCTTTCATGCTCATATGTGTCATTGTTCGTCCTTAATTGGACTGAACAAACAGCACTCTGTGTTTGGTTTGCTTTTATGTGAATCCATTGCAAGAGCTTCTGATCTCCTGGATACAATTTCACTGCATCTTCTCCCTCCAATCAGGATAATCCTGTGGCGTAATTACCCCACCATTCCCCCCAACCTTAAAGGGTTTTCAAAGCTATCCTAAAGTCTTGCGTCAACCAGTTAATGCTTATGAATCTGTATTGATACTATTGAAATACCACCAGTAGGGTGCAGGAGACAGGGCACTGACCTGCACCCAGAGCAAGGATTTATTTGGGTCAGCAGCCAGTAACAACTTTTGTGCCATCGTGTTACAATTTGTTAACTTGTTAATCCTTTGGGGAAATGAGAGGGGTCTAGCATAATGAAAACGCACAATGCATATGTGATTGGTTGTGATCAGCAATGCCAGTCTTTAATGGGATTACGCTCCATCAAAGGGAATGTGGGTCTTTCCAACTACTGATTGTGTTTCCTCCCTCACAGATCAGTAAAAACTGGAACCAGAACAAAGACAGTACACGGGAACTGTTCAGTAAGTCAGTTGTGAAGGACACAGTGATCAAGTTAAAAGCCTCCTCATCTCCTTATAATTTAGCACTAAATGTACATGTGAAACAACTAGGCATTGGACTTATTGTTGGCAGTTCCTACAGCAGATATGTGTGTCAAGTAACTGTAAAATATTGGCGGACTTCACTTACCAAAGAAAAACCTAAACTTGCATTCATGAGGGACGGGGGCAAAGTTTCATTATCAATCCAGTTTTAAAGAGTATTTGATTATCTATATATTAGTATGCTAATTCTCACCATTATCATTGTTAGCATTTCAAAATTACATCCATGCTTTGACAATTCTGTACTTTGAGTAATCAGTCCGATAAAGGATGATTACAGCTGGAATAGGACTGAATGAACCAAGAACTGAGAGCTTAGTAACTAAATATTCATTCATCTGAAGTCTCAGGAAACTGTGTAGGAGGGGCTACCACAGATTCCCAGGGGAAGCAGGGGCCCATCAGGAAATGTCACATGCTCCACCTCTCTACTTGCACAAAGAGTTTAAGTACATTTATTTCAATTAAAAAGGACTCTCTACCGACACCTCTATTTGTTTAACCTGCCACTGCTAAATCACTGTACGGAAAAGGAACACTGGTGCAGGAATGGGACAGGCGAGTAAAGACAACCGAGATTGGATTCACATAAAAGTCATTTTCTCTTTAACACAAGCCATGAGTAAGGGCCAAATTGAGTCGGTGGTCTATTTATTCACAAAATTAGACCAAAGCTTTGTTTAATTTATTAAAGGTATGTAAAAAGAAATGACCTCATTAACATTTACACAAGCAATCAATACTGGCGCAGACCTGTAAATCCAGGCTTTTTAACATGCTGAAGAACTTAAGATCCCCATTTACTTTAAATTTTGCTGTGGTCTCTTTTTAATCCCTGTAAATTCTCCTATTGTCGTTTATTTTAACAGGAAAATTCTTCATGGTTTATTTTTACCCTTCACTTGTTTTTACACTTACTTGTTTTAGGGTATACAAAGAAATGTTAATTACTATAAATAAAAATGGTGATCTTCAACTTTACACAACATTTTCAGGATGTTTCCTTAATATAAACTAGCATGTTTGTTTCTAAATTGATTATAATTATAACTTCCTGTAATAATCTTTAATGTGCCTGATAGAACATTTTACTTCATTTTAATGTGTTTTTAAAACATCACACATTTAAAGACATCAGGTATCATGGCCATGTTTATTTACATTTAAAACAGATCTGTTTCCATCACAGTTAAAACAAACATCTGTAACTGCAACGAGGCATGACAAACCTAAAACCATGATAACAACTGTAATCTATTAGTGAGTGTGATTGTGTGTTAGATAAGGGACTTGATGGGAAACCATACAAGGGTCAGCTTAACTAAACATAAATGCCTTGACAATCAACTGTCATTCTTGCTTTATCAAACACTCCCCACTGACAGTAACAGCAAACAAATGCTTGAAGGAAAGTCAGAAGACAAACCTGACATAAAACAGTGATCAGTTTAATTCTCCTGGCAGCAGCCTTAGTTCAATCTCCCCATTGGTTCTGAAACTTAGCAAAACAGTTGGTAGGTCTACATAATTGGCAATGTCCTAATGACCTGGCCTTTGTGATCACCTCACACATTATGTGATATCCACTGTTAAATCCATATTGAAATTGCTTGGAATATAGTACGTAAATAGTCCAAAAAAATTGTGTACAGTGTCCATAAAGGCAAGATGTCTGTGATAATGGATAAAATACTCTGTTCATGAGTGACAGTAACACTGGATACTGAAATGAGTAAGAATTACACAAAAATAATTAAAAAAAGAAAAAGCAACAATGCTGACACAAACTTACTTCATAGACCCATACTTAAAACAGTAGATTCTAGTACATACAACTCAACCCCTCACAAAGCCAGCAGAGACGATACCTTGATGACACCAGCAAAATACACATTTTTAAGACCACGGGTGTCTGTGCATTAAAAGATGTAGAATACATCATGATTTGGACCCTTAAGGAAACAGATATGTTGTATACTGCTATGCATTATGCAAACACTACAAAAGTAATGTTATCTTCAGAGCAATGTCCATACAAAACCAGAAAGGATTTACAAAAAAAACTGACAAGACTCATATTTCCTTTAAAATCTTATTTACAATGACCCATCAAGGACATAAAGGCTTCCACTGGAAGCAGGATGCATTTCAGTACTGCAAATACTCCAAAATTGTGTGATGCATTGATTTGACAAGTGGTACAATAGCTATTGCCACTTACAGACTTGGAGGAAATGCTCAGAAATATTTCAGAACTGAAACTATGAATGTCCTCACAGGTCAAATAAAGACAATGAAAAGCAGTGTTAGATACATGAAGTACTGTGGCTGCTGCATTCTGGAGCCATGTGAAGGAAACCAAAGAACTTCCTGAGAATCATCTAGAAAAGAAAAGGAACTTTGCATTATAAAGATGAACCTTCAACTGTAAAATTAGCACATCTTCAGACTAAAACCCTACCATTGAATAGTCTTTAAGCGAGTAACACTGCTGAGTCTACATCTGTGATGATCACCAGGCCTCCATCCTGTTAGCCAGTGAGGTGTGAATGGTAGGGTAGGCTATTCACACCCAGACTGTTTCCCCCACCACTGTTGCCTCTATGCAAAGACAACAGCAGAGTTTCTGCAGAGGACCCATCAATGCAAATAAGGCTAAGTGGCTATGGAGATGGAGGCCTTCAATAAAGACAAAGTTTCAATAAAGACACATAAGCAGTTCAAACACAATAATCTGCATTTTCTATGTGTTGTATTTTGACTTTTCCAACATGCAAAGTGTCTCATCCCTTAGAAAACAACTTCAGCTAAAACTTAAGGTAATGGGATAAATAAAATATGTTTCAGTTCAATCCAGGACATAACTATGCAAGTCATCCCAGGGCTATGTATCATATACAGACAGAGGGTAGTATTTTTTTTATTAATGACACTGTAAACTGTTGGAAAGCTGTCATATGTATGAAGTGATGACTTGCATAGAATGACCTCCCAAACATATTTCTATGCACATCCGCACGTTTGACTGCTCACATACAAAGGTGAGGAAACCAGTCCACTTACCACAGTTATCATGGAAGACTTGAGGGAAACAGTGGAGGAATCCATATCCACATCTGCAGTATGAACAACCTTTCTGCACCCACTCCCCATGCGGAATGATACCACAGCTCCTACACATCAAAAATAAATAAATATATGAAAGACTGAATTTGAATATTGTGTGGACTCTCTACCTCAAGCTCTTTACATCAGAATTTTGAAATGAAGGACACTATACCTGACTCGCTCATCATATTCACAGCTCCTGCCAGTGTAGTGCTTGGGACAAGCACAAAAGCTCCCCAGAATGCAGGTACCTCCATTTTGGCAACAGTTGCGGCTTTGTCTTGAACCTTATGGAAGATGGGGAAAATTATAGAGCACAAACAAAAATTGTTTTTTTTTTTAAATATAACTAAACTACCTAACAACTTCAAATAATTTAAATCTAGGCTATGTAAACCGCGGCAAGAATCAGGCAGTGATTTAACTTAGTATGGTGCCACATTCCTCTTGACGCATGTCTTCAATCAAGGTGCAATAAAACCTAACAGCTTGACCGAGTCTCTCTTTAACTAAGGTTATTATGTTTGTATTAGAAAAGCTGAACAAAGAGTAGTGTGAGATGTACGACTATGATTTATGCACATCTAAAAACGTAGCCAAACCACTACTTAGATCAATTAGAGTCAAGCTCATAAACTCAACAACCAAATAGGAGAATTTTCCGCACCACGATTATATAAAATGTGCTGCGGGTAACTTACTTCCAGTGAGGCCAACGAAAGGAATAACAGATCCAGCATCCCTGTGTTTCCGTTCCTCTGACAGAGAGTTCATTTCGTTGAATTGATTCAGATACTCTGCGTGCTGGGTGGTTTTTCCAGAGGGAATCTTTTTGTTGCATTCAGCACCATCGCAACCTTGAATGAGATGAACCAAATTCTTTTCAACACAATGCAGCTTCACATAAGCATCGCCAAACATTATTAAAAAAAAAAAAAGAACCAATGCCTGCCTAATGAGAATTGTAAAAACCAGTACATACCTGTCGTGATTCGAAATGATTGGAAAGCAATTACTGCAGACAGGAGAAACCTAAAAGAGAAATTTTGTTGAATTGATTATTAATATGGTCCAACGCATTCAGTTACTTACGCTTACATTCCTGACAAAGCAACATTTCGATCAACATTTCAAACACGTCAATTTGATGTCTGGAATATAATTCACCTAAAAAACGTGCCCCGTCTCATTTTACACTTGTAAATAAAAATCCTCCTGAAGTAAGTAAAATCCGCGTTCAACCACTGACAAAAATGCCATATAATACATAAAAACAAAGCAGAACTATTTTAGAGAGCTATGCTACAAACTTAACGCGCCATTCCTTGCCTGGAAGTAACCACTACTCCTTCTCCGTAGCAAACTTTCTTCTACCTGTCTCAACCAAAGTCCACACACTCAAACTCTTGACAACCAATTAGCACCTACGAGCCCCGCCTCTTTGACTCGTTTGGTCCTATGGTCAAACATGATATCACACCCTGCTACGGAATTCAAGATGCAAATCAGAAATAAAGCTTTCCCCTACCCCCCAAATAATCGAGAAGATAAGAGGAAGTTACAGCTTTTGAATGCAAACAACAGCATATAGTGAACAATATGCCATACACAAGTTTTAAACTAAAACAGCAGTACCATTGTTAAACCCTTCAGCATTCCAGAAATTTAGCAACTTGCAAATTGGTGGTGTCCAGTTTAAAGGTGCATATTTAATAAATAGGGAGGCCAATATACAGTTGCACTGGAATAAATCCACTGTTACTGCTAAGTGCCATTCCATAGTTTATTATTATTATTAAATTATTAAATTATTAATATTTATTTACTTATAATACTCCTAAAGGTAAATCTATCTCACCATGTCTTTGACATATGCTTATACTTAATACGCAACAAAACCTGTATGACATTACAAGGTGCATCTCTTTTGTTTGTTTTGGGCTTGCTCACTGTAGACATCTGTACTTTATCCTCAGATGGCTTTTGCTTTTTTTCCCTATACTGCACTGCTTCAAAGAGTACTGCACTGTGTCTAATGACCTTTATAGACTTATTTGAACTGGCAAAGCACTAATGCAACTAGTTCATATTCATAATGCATAAGTATGTTCATAATTTCTTCTATCAAATTGCTATCATTTTCCCATCAACTGGTTTCCATTGCTTTGATGCAATAATGAAGATACCATTTCTGGGGTATAGTAATATTGCAAAGCTGGTGTTTTGAAAGCTTGTTGGTGTGGGGCTTTATTTTATGATCTTGCTTTTTTGGTTTTTTGACCTGCAGCATTTTTGTCATCAACAATTCAATACAAGAAAAGTCTAATGGATGTATTTTCATAAAGTTCAGTTTGTGTCCCTTAACTCACAACAAACAGACACTGCAGCCATTTCCAAGTTTTCCACTGATATCGAATTACAGGAGACTGAATGTTGTTGTAGTTTTTTTGACATTCAGAATCTGTGACCTCGAGTGATCTCTGCAAAAAGCCCTTAAAAATCACCAATGTAACGGTTTTAGAAAGTCATTTAAAAAGTTAAAATTTCATAGAAGAATTTTCTAGACTTTATTAAAAGTAATAATTTTTCAAGATCTCTGGAGGTCTTAAGAGTCGGGCAGCTTTGCATCCACATATCCTCTTTAATTGTGTTATGTAATAAAATCAATATCTCTGTATAAGAGCTGTATTAAAGCATATATTACTCTTACCCTATATAAAAAAGAACATGTTTATGTATTCACAAAAGACAAATGTAAGAGAAAGATGACAATAAGAATGTTTACATTGTAATGTTTCTGCATTTGAATGCTTAAATATCCAACATAAATACCAATTAACATCCCACAGAGGCCAAAACTATGGTGAAATGGAAGTTCCTGTTATAAAAATTTGTAAGGGATTTGGACATAGGTGGAACCAATTTGTGGTAAACCATCTGTGTACTGGTAAAGAATAGTTATGATATCATTTTTAATGCATTACTTGTCATTGCCTACCAAATAACACAAATTACTGTATTAGACCCTTGTACTGTATTTCAGCCTTGTAATCTTCCTCCTTACAACAGTTAGTGTCATACAGCCAGGCCACAAGTCTGTAATCAACATCTGGATGAACGGTCATCTCATTAAGGTAGGGCTTAGTTATTTTAGGCTCTTCAGTTTTTCTCCCTTGTTTTATTATCCTCCGTACTCAGGTTCTCAGTCAATTTTTATTTCAAATGGGAAACTGTGACATTGTTTGAAATTATTCAGCTTCTTTTAGCTATTCGATCACACTGTATTTTGTCCTGAATCAACATTGTGGCTAGTTTGCCTCATATTTCCACAAAAATAGTTCCTCACTGATGAAAAATGCAAACAGTATAGACTGCAATCAATTACTTTTATATTTAATTTAGGTAATTATAACTTTTTTATCACTGTCATGCAGCTCATTTGATTTTACCCAGTAGCAACATGCTATTAGCTAGAGAGTGCTGTTTAGCAACTTAGCGTCAGTGGCTAGTAACCTATTTAGCAATATACAGGCCCTTTCCTCATCAGATTTTTATGTTTCCTCTACCAAAACGCAGATGTTATCATTATGTTTCTTCCTGTTTTTCTATTTTTTCTGTTTCCTATTTGTAGTTCCCAACTTGAAGTTATTTTATTTTTTTGGGTGACTTCTCAGCTGCATTTCTGTGGTCCACTGTGCTATTTCTTTGCCCTGTTCAGCGATGATGTCTTATACTTTTCTAGGGATGGCTGAGGAATATCGGTTTCTCATATATTCACAGATAAAACATAACTGAAATAATAAAAAACTGGCATGTGCTAAAGCAGAGGCAAAAATATTATACTTTGCCTCTTTAATTATGTCTAATAACTGAATGTTAAAAAGTAGTACTATATTACAGTGAAACAGTTGCAAACATCTGTGCAGTAGTTTTTGGCAATAAGAGAACACATATACATTGGCATCTTCTACAGTGCAAACTCAAAAATACCAAACAACTCACTGAACAGTTTGCTCTTAAATGGTAGGGGTTGCATTTTCATTAAAATTACTGAAAAATTGACTTTGCTTCCTCATTAGATTTAATGGTGTTCATATAGCAACACGGTGACATTTTGCAGCCTGAGGCCCCTGAAGTATCAACCAAATGACTGAATGACCCCTAGCTTCCCTCACCATCTCACTGGGCCACAGCACCCCACCCTGTGCCCATGTCCACTCACGACACCAACGCCAGGCTCACTAGGCCCTGATTGCCCTGCCCACACCATTACATTTTCCTCAGCAGCCCACAATTAAACCCCCTCCTCGATTATTCTCCCATGTACTCCCAAATGTAGCTAAAGTATCATAGCATTTCATATGAAGTCAGTGTGCTGAAAAGCTGTAGCATAAGCCAAGTGTATAGGCCAAGTGTAATGCAGAGGTAATTTTATGAATTTCCAGTCATTTGCAGCTTTTGATTACACTAAACTTCATTGTAAAAGTATTTTTTTTTGTGATTGACTGACAGCTGAGTTTTAAGTAGAAGCAGAACTGTTTCTCTTTCTTAAAAGCACCCTGTGTTAGTGTAGCCCTACGATGGACTGGCATCTTGTCTCACTTTACACCATATATTTGCTAAATTTGTTTCCAGTCCTTTGCAATCATAACATTTAACCTTCCTATCCTCCTGGGGTCATAATGACCCGAAGTCATATTCAAACCTAAGAAAATGATATAAAACGTTAATCTAAGTACATGGCCTCTAAAGTAGCTTCCTAAAATGACCCCAAAAATGGAAATTTGGGGAATTAAAAAAAAAATCATTTTCAGTGTAGCTGCCACAAAAAAGTAACGCCTATTGTCTTAGGGTCAATATGACCTGAGATAACTTTTGATGCTGAACTATCTTTATGAGTAGCTCTGTCTAACTCAGAGTACCACAAACTCATCAATTATGTCCTCATACTCATAAATACCTGGTACTAGGCCCATTTCAAAGATATTAGCATGTATGCTAGTTTAGTATGTTAGGTTGCTAGCAGTACACAATTTCCATGTTTTTCCATACTGTATTCTATACTGTATCAAAACCACTGATGCCCCCTGACCTCTAATGACTGACTTGACATTTTACACATGCTCAGTTATTAGCAGCACAGAAGTCGACCTTGCATCCCTGGTGTTGATGACAGCACATTAGCTGCTCAAATACAGACATAGCATTGTTTACATGACACTATTTCTCCCCAGACCACCCGTTTTACATTTGCATGTGAAGATCTTACCCTTGCATACCTATTGATTTATTATTGTAATAAATCACTGTATTCATTCATACCTACTTAGTTTTCACCATTCAGAGTTAGCATAACTATATCAGAGGTTACAATGCCCTACCCAGGATAATACACGCTATACCTTCGTTGAGAAAAAAAAACATATCACAGTTTGATTATAATTATAATTTTAATTGATTATAATTATAAGCTTTATTCAAAAGAAACCTTGGGGTACTTTTGCAGGGGTAAGCTAAAGCAACCAATATCAGCTACCATCACAATATTAGCAAGTTTGCAAGCTTCTTGTGAGGTGCCATTTTCCCACCTCCGCTGTGCATGCTGTTGTGGTTTATTCCTTCTACACACTGTCAACACACTGTATATTAAGAGAGACTGCATGTAAAAAAACTACAGAAAAAAATTACAATAAAAAACCACCCCCTCCCCCCAAACTTTACCAAACTATCCCTTTACCCTATCTACCCATATCTACCCCAATACAGAGCGGGCACCTTGTCGAGGTGGGGTAGCTTGAGTGTCTCAGTGATCATTTGGCCTATACTGACAGAGGCTGTACCAGACACTGTGAGGTCCAACCATATCAGGAGGGCCAAAGGTGAGAGCTTAGACTAAGACCAGCTCTTTCTTGTCTATTATTCATTTGAATTAGTGTATGTTTGGATTATATGGATGTTGGAAAGAGCAATATCTCAAAGATTTTGTCATCAGTTTTGAAATCAACTTGTCTTGGTTGAAGCAAAAAAAAAAAATAGAAAATTCCAATTCACATGCTTCCATTGGGCAGTTTAGATGTGTTCATGGTAATATTACAGAACCACAACCTTCTTGACTTAGTTTAAATATGTCTGTTGATAGTCTCATTGGCATTCATAAGTTTATAGCTTTATCTTCTCTCTTCTACAAAATTTGAACATTCAGATGTTATAGTCGGCTACTTCAAAAGGGGGCAAAATAGACTTAATTTATGTTGAGATAGTTTCAATTCATAAATATCAGAATCTATTACATCTGAAAAGGCTAAGAGTTGTATTTTGGGGAATTTTATGAAAATTTTACCTATATCTAAAACATTTTTCATGCTTTTGCAGTGCATGGGACCTTTGGGGGGGCGCTAGAGAGTTAACAAAACAGCTGATGTTGTTAATGACAATATGGTTGTATTCTACACTTATAGCTGTAACATTGTGCCAAATTTCACATTTGTTTTCAAAGGTTTAGTTGAGTTATGAGATAAAGTGGACCCTGGGTCATAGTGACCCAAAGGTAATAGGTATTATTATTTCTTAAGACAATAGGAGGGTTAAACAGTTGCTGCTATTCCTCTAATGCTACACCTTTTCCCTATAAAGAACTTCTGCCTTCCTCCCTCATCTGACATGACATTTGGTTTGGAGCACTGGCAATGGATGAGGAGGTCATTTTCATGGCAACTAGTCATGCTGGTCTATCACCAGCCAAAGAATAATATTCTGCCATGGCTGTAAATGATTTCCTCTTCAGTAAACCTTTACTGTTAGACATATGTCCACACAGGAAGGTCAACAATGTCAAGATGAGTAATGCTACAGCATAAGTGAGGGGTTGCCATGTTTCATCTATGACACCTCAACAGGGGTGGGTGGGTTTGTATCCTGTGTAGGCCACTGCTGTTATGTATGATGAAACATTATTTGCAGTAATGAAGTGTCCCGTTGTAAACCCCGGTCTTGAATGGGTTCCAGTTGCATGCACACTATGTACATTGTCTCATATCTTGCATATTGTAATGTGAGCAGTGAATGTCAAATGCACACAAAAATAAAGTCAACTAGTTAAGGACACCTGCAAAGCCAGTGATTGTCATACTAGGCAACAGGACAAATAAGAAACTTGAAACTAAATATCCAATTAAAGACATAAGATCATTTCATGATTTCATTTATTTTTTAAAAATATCAGTGGCAGTAAAGATTAGCCTGAACTTACTATTATTTTCACTGTTCAGGACTAATATGCATTGTTCTGCATAGTATCCATATTTATGCATTGTCACTCAAACACAGAAAGTAATTACTTCACCTACCAAGTTTAAGGTGAGATGTCTTAAAATTACAAGCCATTATGGGCTTTTGGTAGATCTGTGTGTTCCTGCCAGAACATGAACAGTCTGGTTATTTAAAAATTAATTAATTAATTAAAAATATTCTTGCTTTCTTTACATCCTTACAAATATATTAGATACTCTCTTGTTTAATACTAATGTCAAACAAATTTCCTATCACACTCCACAGAGGCAGGTTTATACATATATATTGTTGTTTTGCTTCTCACCTTTATGACAGTAGGAATCCAAACTAAACAGCCATTATTTTCTCATTAAGCAATAAAACAGTCATATGAAATTGTTCATGGTTTCATGACCAGCTCCATTGTAATCAAAGCCTAACACAAACCTCAGAATGCATTTTGTATTTGAATAAAGAGAAGTGGCTCAAACTAATCTGCTAAGCCTGTTGCAGAATGGAGGGAGAGAGCAGTCATGTTGTAGGGATCATTGTCCATTTCAGATGAAATTGTACAAAATAATATCATCCCCAGAAGAAGAATAAATTGATTTTTTGTGACCAAGACAATCACCTATGTTTTCTTAGATTAAAAATGTATCATTTATGTTCCTTGCAAATATAATAAACTGACAAGTTTATAATTTCTTTTTTGCACATTGCCATTGTGTACAGGTAGCCAATTATTTAACCTTACACAGGAGAAACAAAATTCCACTTTACGATATATATCTTTGCACCTTCAAGAGGTAAAGCACAAGAGACAGATTTTTTTCAACCTGCCTTTAAATAATCCCTAGAACAGAGGGTGCTGATTTGGCTTCAATATATTCAAAGGGGAATACAAACTAAGTGCAAATTTGCAATCACACAGTCCTGTCTCTATTCATTATACTTTGATGGGATTACACACTGATTAGATGATTAAGATGACACTGAATATACTCTTGCATATTGTTCATTTTGACCAGCGCTGCAAGTTTACCAGTACTGACACTTACTTTATTTAAAGTTATAGTCAAATTGTGAGTAATCTCAATTTAGTTTGAGAAAACTTGGGACATTTTCACCCTGCATACTACTTTAGTCATCCATAATTCAAATTCGCGTCTTATTTGACTTGTTACTAAATAAAGTTGAATGTCACAATGTAAGACAACCCATAAAGCAAATGATCTGACACTAATTATCTTTCACATGTCTCAACACCTGCTGTCTTAAATCAATCCATGGGTAGTATGACCAAACTTGACCCAGTTACTGGAAGAACATGCCCACTATCTTAGAAGGCTCATGCCTTCATGATGCAAGATGGTCTGTCTAGTGCTCAGACTTGAAGACCATAACTGTCATGTGCTGCATACTGTCAAATGTATTAAAATGTGGATAAGTGTCCCAGAATTTGATTAACAACAGTACCTTTACTTTACTTAAATTTTAGGCTTGAATAAGATGCAGACTTAAAACGATAATTGTAGGGGTATTGGCTGATAATATTTCGGAGAGCAACTTTACTGTGGGTGCCCTTCAAATAAGCATGGCAAAACCTAAAAGTCAAACACCAATACAATTATTACAAGGATTATTTTTCCCTTTTGACCTTTTGCTGAAAGTCTGACCATTGCTGTTTATAGTGTTGACAATTGAATGCTCTGCGCGGATTGCAAGAGATCTAATCAGTGTGACAAAATAATCTATAGTATCCATTTGACTTGCAAGCTGCATGGGTCTGTATTATTGATGTGATAGATATAGCAATGACTCTTGAATGATGATTCGAGGAGGAAATTGTGCGAGGTAATGATTTGGAGTTAAAAGCCCTTGAAAGCATGAGTGTGTTCAAGGCAAAAGTACTCATCTTTTTTTTTCCTTCAGCTGCACTGAGATTTTCATTGTGTGACAGAAATAGTGGGAGTCAAAAGGTGATTTCATTTTCCCTGCACCCTGGTGCATTTCAGCTGTGCAAACCTGACAAGTTATCATGTCTTCTGTCCAGGGCATATGTGAAGTAATTAGAGTGACAGAGGTGGGAGAAGGGGTAGCAGATGTACTGATTTATCTGTGAAAGGATGCGCAAATGACATGATGTCCAGACACATAATAACAATATGGAGTTCTTAAAAGAGAGACATATTTTCATTTCAAAAAGAGCACGCAAGTCAGTGCACTTTCAGTGAGTATAGCAGAATTTTAGCAGAGATGCCATTGCCATGATAACAGCAGTTATAGGGAATAACAGCAACTAACAATTTGAAGGCATTGGTATTGGTGCTAGAAATGGAAATATACATCTTCTGTATCAATCAGTCACACATTTAGTGTTGTGACCTAAACAGCCAGTGCAGTTAGTGCAATGCAGTCAATGTAGTCATCATGGAATGGCTATAAAGGCACCATTGATGGGGTGCCATTGGTGGAGGTGAGGCACTTACGGTCTGATAGCAATCATTGCATGCTTGATAAGTTTAGTATTCAAATTTAGCTTCCGATCTAGATAGAAAAGTTCACAACAAACTGCAATGCAAACTAGGACCCACAAACTCTTTAAGGCCAAAACTGCAGCTTGAATGTAGGAGTTCCTTGACAGGTTTCACAGCGCCTCCTGTAGGTTTTATAAATGCTGCTGCAACAGATTCACACCACCTGCTTAATGGACTGTTTGTGGAGCATTTTTATACTTGCAGGACTGGTGATGAGTCCTGCAATTTGTCTGACGATTTATACTGAACACATATGCAAAAGCACATGATGACATTAGTGGAGACTTCATTCCCTTTGCATTTTGTAGATGAGTATGTAATACCAGGCTTTCTGAAGAAAATTAATTAAAACTCTCACAACCATTCGGAATGGAGATGCCTCATCAGGAGAGGTATCAATGAACACAGCACTGATTATGACTGCTCCTTCATTAATTTTTCAGGGTGGGAGAGGAAAGCACCTGCAACATGTCCCTTAGTGAAGCTGAAGGTGCTGCATAATATCAGTGCTCAGTATGCCCCTGATCACAATGCAAAAGAGTATGATGTCCCTACATCAATTACTCATCATAATGGCTCAATTGACCAATGTCTGTCACCTAGGACTGTTCCAACTGGGTGTGCTGTAACACAGCCAGACTGCTAGACTCTTGTGCCGGCCTGCAGTAGCTAAGCTGGCAGTCCCCTTGTTCCCCTTACAGCTCAGACTCAGGCGGTAGTGTTCCAGCTCATGGTATGCAGCCTGGTAGTTGTCTCTGCTTATAAAGTGTAGGAGCTCATGAAAATCAATTACCTTTCAGTAGACACACACTGAGATTGCCCTACCTGTCCTTTCTGCCTAAGGGTACTGCTTTATTGAATGAGTGCCATTCCATCCCCTTTACTTCCAAACTGATGGGAATCTCCAATGCAAATGAGTCCTCTCTGTGCAGTGTGGGTGCTGACATTATGACAATGAGCAAATGCAATTCTGATTGAGCTACTGTTGGTTCCTTGAATAGGTCGAGGTAACGGCCCTAATGTAATGAGAGACTTAAGCAGATAGTGGATGTTTGAGGCACAACTTACCACTCACAGTAGTTCAAAGTAACATCTGAGTATGGCTTTTTGTCATAACGGTGTGAGTCATCCTTGAATTTTTGCCATAGGCCCCCTTGTTTTATTTTTGAACAGCAATCCACTGGCTCAGGCTGGAGTCAGTGGATATTGTGAGAGAAAACTACATTTTCGAAAGAATAAATTTGTGAAAAACTTCAGAATAAAAAAACACCCTATTAAAAACACTTCATCATGGTGGTTAATTGTACTGGTAAATTAATTCAGCTTTGAGAACAAAAAGGTGCTGTACATACTCATTTTAATGGGGATGGAATTTATTTTAATGGCTCTGTGTCTTTCAAATTTATCTTTGAAGTATAAAAATTGCTACCTGTGATTTTGGCCTCATTTGGCTGAAGCATGCCGTGACACTAGAAACCTATACAATAAAACAGCAACACTAGCATAACACTACATCAATATGTTTACCACTGGATAGATATGTGATAATGTTCTGCAGTAATCACTTCAGCAAGCTATCATCTGTGATATGTAGCTTTGCCAAGATCTTAGACAGCATGTCTACTGGCACATCCAACACTGGGAAAACCTCCCTTGTAAAGGATTAACTAGATGGTAAGTATTTTAAGGGAGGGCAAGGCAACCCCTTACTCTATCTTGGTACTGACTGACATCTTATCCTTGACCATAGATATCTGTTGTGTCTTCCCTGAGGTTTTAAATGACAGTCATACATGATCTCACCTCTTCTCTTCCCCCTAAGGCAGCTTCTATTTCACTGCCATTTAGTAACATACCCACACATAATAATTTCATTTTTTGCCATTTATTTCAAAAGCCAACCAAGCTCAATGTATATTTGGCGTGACATACAATTAGAGATTAACTTGCATTTAGGTGTAATAAGCAAGCCTGTAGCTGCAGCAAACCTGCCTAAAATAAAACAGCAGGTCAAATAGGTTAATAGAACAGGATATTCACTAAATGTCTGCTGAGACGTGGAAATCTCATGTTCCCAAGCTTGGACATGGAACACTATGTACAGAACTATCTTTACTCCTCAAGAGTGCAGCCTTGTGTGTGTGTGTGTGTGTATGTGGGGGGTATATTATATATCCCCTCACGTACACATATATAATTTTATATTATATATGTTGTGTGTGTGGGATATTTTATATAATTTTATTATGTATATATATATATATATATATATATATATATATATATATATATATAGAGAGAGAGAGAGAGAGAGTCAAAAGCATGTCATGATCATGACAAACTGTATAACCACACTGCATATATAGTTATGCTGTGACCTCCTTTTTCTATATGGGCATGTCACAGTAGCTTAAAGGACAAAAATATTCCTCCCCACCTACTAACCTCATTTTATCTGAGTTGCTTGACAGCGTCCATTAACTCTACTACACAGATTTTTGATAATGAAGTTTGTTATTTGAAAGAAAGGTTTTATTTCCATCACTTTACAATCATTAGAAGACCATTTCTGCAAAGTTACTCTACTTTACATCAGCTGCAGAAAGTACCAAACTAAAGACAGTTGTTCCAGATTTCATTCATACAGGACACTATCAAAACTATTTAACTTTACATAAAAATGTGCTTTCATTGAGTGATTAGAAGCACAGTGGACACTGTTAATTAATGCAATTCACAGATGTGTTCAGTTTTATATTATTATATTTTATATATATTTTATATATGTTTTCAAAACATTATAGGGATTTTTTATGATTTGTTTATTATGAACAATAGGTTGCCCATACAAACATGTGCTTTTATTGGGAACATACAAATCAGACGTCAGTCAACATACATACATACACTGTACATAAAGGTTACAGTTCTCCAGACGTGATTCATGCATGAACCATTTATATCAATATAATATACATTTTTCTGTGTGCAATCTCAAAGTGAACATCGAGCTTTCCATATTTCTTTGTTTCATTCCACTGCCCCTTTGTAGGATTTTTTGCTCACCATTTACACATGATTACTTTCTTTTTAGATGCCTAAATGGAGGGATTTATTGATAAACTGAAGTGAACTTAGGGATCAAGCAAAGAACTTCAAGTGCTTTTTGTAAATATACACAACCAATTGTCCAACTGTAGATAATTACATTGTGGCAATAAGAGCATGTCACTGTAACCAAAAAACGTTGCTCACTGCAGCTATGGCAGTATGCATACATGATGAGTAAATTCCTGAGCAATCAGGGGAATTATAACTCTTTCCACGTTAATACAGCACAAAGAATTGGGCCAGCCTACACATAGAGTTAGTGCATAAATGCTCAGGTTTCAAGGAAGTCTCATCTTCTGAAAATCTGTGCAAGCAAACATACAGCAACTTGTATAGTAGTGAATCATAATGTCAGTATGAACAGTACAGTTACATGAATGATACTGTAGGAAGGGAAAAAGAACCTGGGACAGATGTTTTTAATTTGTATGCAATAGCATGGATTAATACTGGATTCTTATTGCTGTATTAGTATATCATGACAGCCATACAATGAATGTTTATCACTTTAGTCCCAAGTAAAAACACAAATACAGTAATCTATAAATATAAATGTTGCCAGTTCTCTGTAACTTTTACTACTATGTCAGAATATAAACATTATATTGTCAGTCTAAGACAGCAAGCGTGATAACAGCGGCACTCATGTTACATTTGTGCTTTATGCCTTTAAGAGAGCAGAATGCTGGGAGCACTGTAGAGTTGTAGAGGAGGAAGTAGAGAGTCAGTGTGTGAAAATAAGGAGAAAGTTGAACAGCCTTTTTCATCCACATTTGATGTATTCATTACTCCATCATGGGAGAACCGAAATTAGTTTATATCTATTTATATTTTATTTACCTAAAAGAGATGACATCAAAGACAGTGGGAGAGATGAACTAACAAGAACTACACCTAACAAGCTAACATGACAATGTCATTGATCAGTGAATGGGCTGGAGCAGGATTTTACCAAGAAATGTGTATAAATACCCAGCTAACAAGCTAACTTATCCAGCATCTGCCCATTCATCTACATGCAGTTTATATAATTAGAATATGAGATGTAGATTTTATGAAAGATTTTGCCATTTTGAAACCTGACATGAAATCTGACATAAAATATTGCTGATGTTGGCAGGGCCGGCCCTCTGATATAATTGGAACAAGAGGTCGCCATGTGGCAGGTGTCCTTGTTATTGTTGTTGTTTTTTGTAAGGCAGTTACATAACACCAACCCCCCCACCCACCTTTAACTACTTATGAGTAGTTAAACAACTCTTAAGTGGTTCACAGAGCTCCAAAGGGTAATCCCCTTGTTGGGTGTTTTTGGGGACACACTTGGGGGCAAAAGTGGAATTCCTACAGAAAATTTCACAAAGTAGTTTAAAGTTATCTGGCTTAAACTAGTCCAGCTCAATTTAGCTGGTAAATTGTATTTCAGGATATTAACTGGCTTGTTCAATCAAGCTCAGTGCACATGCATGTCAAAATTTAAAAGGCAAAATGATCATCTATTGGTTAAAAGGGGGTTAAAGCAAACACATGCTTTGAATGTAAGCAGAGTTCTAAGACCCAGGTTCAATCTGGGAGCCCACAGCAGTGGAACAAATTGGCTTTGTTCTGCCAGGAACAAGGGTGGGTATGTTGGAAGGGTTATATAAAACCAAAATTTCATATCAGGGAAAACAAAAAATAGTGTTGTTAAGAGGGGAGATACTTTTACAAGGCCAATGCAATAGAACACTTAAGTAGAGATACAAGGAACTGATGTGAATCTGATTGTAAATGCAAAAATAAAATAAAATTAATAAAAATCACAGTGACTGTCTAATGACTGCAAAAAATTGAAAAGTGCAGTATATATGGCAAGTCATATTTTGGAATTTTCCCAAATATTTACAAAAGGTAGCCATATAACCCATTAATTTCACTGTTCATGCTGACTTCATAGTGGATAAACACAATCTTAGGCTATGACATGGACAAATGGGAAGGCATAACACGGTAATCACAAACTGAGCTTCACAGTGAGAGGAAGTCAAAAAGAATGCAGATGAATTTAAACACTGCATGTTCAATGATTTACGTGCCTACACTCATGTTTGCAAGCTCTTGTGTGCTACTCTCTTAATCTTCTGTTTATTGTTCATTGCAAAGCAGCCTGAGTACAGAGCTTCTGTGACAATACCATCAATACACTCATCACATCTAACACGTTTTTTTCCATTTTAAACATTTTTACTTAGCACTGCATTCAAATATGTCTGCATTGCTTGAAACAATGCATGGTATGACTAAACTGTATGTGTAGACAGGTTTGGATTAGCGAGTGTATCACAGTACAAAGAGTAGAGAAGTTATGCAGATAAGGATGAATAGTGACCCATTTTTATAAATGCTGGTTGAACCCATTAAAATAGAGGATCTTGAGTCTGTGTTTAGGATACATTTCATCTACAAAGCCAGTATATCACAATAATGTTATTGTTATTATGATTGTTGTTGTTGATGACAATTATTATTAATACTCGATTCAATGATTGGCAATAATAGCTTGAAATAATTCAGAATTTTATTGGATATTGTCTTCATGAGATAAGTCTAGTCCTAAATGTCAGAATGTAACTAAATTAGCAGTGCAATCACAACTGGAATTACAACAGGCATTGAATCACAAGTGTTATGTCCACTTAGCTATAGTCTTATTTGCACAGATATTCTCATATATATTATGAGATTGGCCATGTTAAATGTGTTTCAATAAGTGAAGCTGTGCACTCCTCCAGTTCCTTGCAAATAACACTTGAGAGTGTGACAGCAGGAATCGTATCTCCAGAGGGTATAAATAGCACATTCAAGCATCACAGTCACACAGGCAGGTTAAATATGGTTGACACTCTGGGATATATATGAGTTGCTCTCTGTGAATGTGAACAGGTTGTTGAAGTTTGACTGGGAACAGAACTGAAGGGTAACTTTGGTAAGCAAAATCAATTCTATTATTATTTTTCCCCATCATTTTCCTGTGCACATACTGCATAGTTCAGATTTTGCCTGGTAACACATTTTCATTCATTAGTGTGCATGTCTTGAAGTTAATGCTATTTCTGTGAGTCAAAAGCACTAATATATGCAAAAAACACATCATATGAATGCATTGTTTAGACAGCATAACCAGATCTCAGTTACAGCTATAAGGACCACTTTGTGCTGGATTATGAAGGGGTTCATATAGAATAGACCACAATAACTGATTTACTGCTTGATAGTTTATAAATATAGAGTGCAGTATTTTTTTGACTTGCTTTGTGTTTCCATTTTTTACATTCCTTAATACTACCTACTTAAATCTTCATTTAAAAGCAAGACCCAATTATCAAAAAACAACATAACAAACAAGAGTGTGTTTTCACATATTAATAAAAAAAACAGTGGAGGGCATATTGTCAGGGCTCAGCAACCTAATTTTAACAACGTAATGGTTGGCGGTGTTTTTGGTGGATATTTAACTCTGATCATTACATTATATATAATTTCTTTTTGCTGATGTGACATATTTGGTTTTGCACAATGGAAAAGAGTTACTTCCACTGGGCATCTTATGATTAGCCTTTGATGGGATATTACTCTCTATAAATGTCATGGCATTTTACACACAAGAACAAAAATGAAAGGGATCTTGTCACTGAATGAGATCAGACTGCAACTGTAGCCTACCGTTGTAAATGCCATAGTAAAACAATACATTAAGTGCAAAGTGCTACCCCTTTTATGGAATTTCCTCCCTTTCTTTCATTCAATGATAATTCAAAACAAAAAAAACATATAATTATGTTCCATATTTAATGTTTTACTTGAAATTACCCTCCAAAAACATCTACAACAAATACTATTTCCTCTCCCATGCAAAATATACTGATAAAATCTGAGTCAATAAATGCATTTTCATCCATGGAAGCACCAAAATGACAAGCCTTTTTCTGACATTAACACAATTCAATTTCACAGGTTTATATTGCATGTTCAAAACCTAAAACTGAACACTGCATGAAGGCTATCCTCTGCTTATGGCTCCTTTATGTTGCTCATGCTTGGAAAGACCTTCTGAAATGCAGGCTTTTGCCAACACCCCTTTAACACTTTTGTACTTTTTTCAGTTTGGGCTGCTTTCATTGTGGTTCATCATTTTGTGTTATCTTTTGAGCACAGCATGTTGACACATGACTGGTTCTTCTTAATCTGAAAGACTTTTTGTTTGCCACAGGGGAAGTCGCAATGTTTCAGGACAAAAATCCGGAGGTGTCTGTGTGTGACGCCTCACTGATTCGGAATGTGTGGGAGATCAGGGCGAAAACGCATTGGCAGAAAGTGAAGAAGGAACAGGAGAGAGTGCAAAAGAGTAAACTGGAACAGTAAGACTCGTCCCATTAGCGCCCATGTAGTAATGCTGCATTACACTTTGCTGACAACCTCCACCCTAGATGTTTGTTTCAGAGCAGTAAAAATTAAAACTTAATCAAAATGATCTGTTATTCACGTCAGGCTAATATTCAGTTCTCTCTTCAGTTTAGCCTTAATCCTCCACTGTGAGAATCTATGGACATTATTTCACCCAGTCAGTGTTGGAAATAAAGGAAAGACATTTCACATTGCTCTGAAAATGTAAATGCAATGAAATGGAAAAAAAGGACAACCTGTCAAATACTGTTTATTTTACTTGTAGTATCACATGTATTTTGGATTCTGTAATCTAGTGACTGTGATGTATGGTAGTTTATGTGTATTTAGCTTCCCTTAATTTCTAGACTGCCTGGTCAGGTTGCACAAGTTAACTTGTCGTAGGGCTTGAATAGTGTTATGCTCACACTGAGTGTTGTTTGCTTGTTCTGACACTGTTGCTCATTCATTGACTGGATACACTTCTGTTCTTGTGTGCAAGAAGTTGCTCTGGATAAAAGCGTCTGCTAAATGAATGTAATATAATGTATTTGTTATATATGGAGACATGTTCCCTTTTGATAATATTTTGGTAAGCAAGACATTGTGTTGCCTCATCTAAAAAAAGCCCATTAATTACTGACAGTTTGTAAAAGTGACACAGGTTACAAATGCTTGGGCAAATGGCAAATGCTTTGGTTACGCTTCTTTCTACAGTTTCACATACCTTTCCATAAACAGAAAAGAAGGACTGGTGTCGTGCAAGTGCCCATGTGCACTTGGTTAAAACATACATCTCTCACTTCTTTTAGGCGTATCTTAATCCCAAGGTTAGATGAATGGAATGGGGTCCAAATTCTTTTGCGAGCTTAGCATGGACAGATGCTCATTCCCTTGTGACTGAATTCACAAGATCTGGCTTTGAATTCAGTTTAATGGTATTTACTTCCTCAGGAACTCCTTTTCTGACCTTTTGGCTGCTGAACAGTTGCAGTGCTCTTCAGGAATCAGCAGCGCACTGTAGTTTTCAGTACCATTCTTCACTGATCCCATTTACTTCTCAGATGAGTAAGTACTGTATCATGTTCCTGGAGTCTATTTCAGTCACAACTCGATGGGCCGGTGCCATGTTCTATTCTACTGCTTATGTAATATGACATCATACTATACATTTGAACTTAAATATAGCAGCATTCTCTGTGGCCTTTTCTGGAGTTCTCAGCAATGGCTTCCTTATACTGTTTGTTTCTTTCTTTCAGCAAAAGGTCAGACTGTCCACTTGTCTGTCACAAACGTGTGTGTCCAGGTAAAATTTCTCTCCAATGAGCAGAATAACTTGGCATTCTTTTTCAGTCTTTGCCTCTCTTTTTTCTTGTTAATGCTGTTATTCTTTCTTTGAAAATGTATTTGTTGCTTATTCAAATTCTCACACCGCAAGCCATACTGGAACTCAAGACTGGATCAAAAATGGATATGTTTCCAGTTAGGAATGGTGACAAGCTGTGTTTTAAGGAAGCTCCCAGTATTTTAGTAGTACTCATTTCCCATGTATCAGTCTTGACATTTTCTTTGCCAAGTTTGTCAGAATTTTGTTTACAGTCTGTTCCTATCTAAAAGAAGTTCTAGTTTTCTAGCCTGATCTTTCCAGACTTGCAATGTATTTACTTTTTCATCTGTTATGGCACGATTTATGTTCACAGATGCTCATCTGCTGTTCAAAAAAATCTCTCTGGGGTTCCTCTGGAGAACAATCCTCATCTGCATTTCTAACCACCAATATTAGTCATATAGTTTATCCACTGATGAACCTTGATTCCTTTTTTATCTTGGGATTCCACAACCTCTTTTGTATATTATACACGCTGAAGAGTTACTGATTCAAGATCAAATAATGAATTTGTGATCAAGAGCAGGTAATGAGAAGTACATTTTTCATGACTTTTAACAAGCTATTTTTATATTTTACAATTTTATATTTTACATGTATATGTCACTACAGGTCTACTCTTTCCTGTTCTCATAATCCTTGAAGCTTTCTTAACAATGCATCTTTACATCTAGATTCATGTCAATCTGTCATAAGGAGTCATCCTTAAAAACACGATTCTCAAAGGATATCTGCATATCTCACATTTCATCTTGTCTTGTGATCTCTGATAAAATATGTTTTGAGTGCAATTATTAATGAATAAATCACTGAAAGAAGAAGAATTGCTTGAAGACGCTTTGCCCCTGTGTCCAGCATTCATAATACAGAATGCAGAAACTTCATACAGTTTACTGAATTATAACTTGAATTCCTCATTTTTGACACCATCTTTTGATAGTTCCCCAGCTACTTGACTGAAAAGTTCCACAAGGGTTTCACTTTAAAAACTGTTCTCAGGGGTCGGCCTTGTGCATTCCAGTGACTGGTATTGCATGCACCTGAAATCAGTCCTACGCATGTCAGCTCCTTCATTCTTTTCTTGGTCTTTTGTGCAGACTATGTTATTTATCCATTGTTTTGTAATGCTTTGGATGATAAAGTGCATCAAAATTAAGGTATTCATTTCATTTGCATCAATATATGTTGTGATAGGTGTATGTTCCCATTCTTTTGCACCTAGAAGCAACTTTGTAAAAAAGCTCTTTGGGAATAGTTATAGTCTCAGCTGTTATCATGCCCATTGCATATTTCCTTAAATGTAAAATAACTTAAATAATCACACAATGTCAACATTTATATAAACAGGTGAAAACATTTTAGGTAGCACTAAATCAGTAGAGCAGCATTCATACTTTTGTCTAGTTGACCTTATGTGCAAGTGCTCACACACATTCATGTCAACTTTGCTGCTGGAAAGCCTTGGCATAGAACAGAATATTTGTATAATATTTGTACAACAATGGAAGAAAGCAATGAGGTAGTTTCCTAAATGCCAGAAAACATGAGTGGTATATGCAGATTTTGTAGTGTTTTATCATGCCCATTATGTACACATATGCATATTAGCAAAATGACCATTAACAGTAAGAGAAGTAGCAAAATGATACCCATAAATAATACAGTAAGGCATACAGGAAAAAGTAAAGGAATTCCATTACTGAACTTTAAAATAAACTATAAACTATAAATTTAAATGGTTACATATTTCATAAAATCATTTGAAGAACCTACATTTATACTCAGTAGTACCTCTAGCATATAGTGTAACATTTGATAGGAGTTTAGCACCTCCTTAGTATATAGTTTCATTATATTGAACTTTCTAGAAGATTGCCTGTAACAGATTGCTTAGCTTGCTAATGTTAGCAAAGCATTTGGGGCCCACTGACCTTAAGAGTTACCACTATCTATTTCCAGGATCAATCTGCAATGGCAACAGCGCATGACATCCAAGAAGAGGGGACCTCCAAGACTGGAAAGGAAACCTAGGCCAAGTGAGATCTCGGAACTTCAGAAATACTTGAATAAGCCATCCCTTGCTGATGTTAGCAGACCTCATGGGTTGACAAATGCCAGATTCCAAAAGGAAAGGGGGGCATTATCAAAAGGAAGCACGTTAATAATTGACCTCTACCAGCATCAACCATCTCCGTTAAAGTGGGGCAAGTCCTGGAGGTTCTCAAAACCTAAGCCACACTTGGAGGGAGAATCCAGTTTAGAAAAGGACATACAGAATCATAATGTTTCAGACTGGGGTAAGTCCTGGAAGTTTCTGAATCTTCAACCATACCTAGAGGGTAAACCTTGGTCAGAGCAAGACTGGTCCAATGATGCCTTAGATTTCCATCCTCACAATGGAACAATGTTTCCATCAAAAGAGGATAAGTCAAATTTCTTGAATTATCAAAATATACAGCTCAATTTGACTCTGTCTGAGTGGGAACAGTCCTGGAAGTTCATTAAGCATCCTAGCCAGGAAAAAGAATCACTGTCAGAAGGAGGCCAATCTAAAGGGTCCACCAATTTCACATCTCACAAGGACATGTTTCTGTCAAATGGGAGCATGTTCTTAAATTCACAGCTTCATGGAAATGAAATGTCAGAGTGGAAAGAGTCCTGGAAGGTATCAAAGCCTGAAGCAAGAGAATCCCAATCAGCAGTAGTCAAACCTATGAAGGTCATGGAAGACAAGGTGAACCAGGAAAAACCATCTGTGTCTAACTGGTCTGAGTCCTGGATGATACTATATCACCAGCTGCCCAAAAGCAAATCACAGTCCTCTGACTGGGGCAAGTCTTGGAAGTTATTGTATGGTGAAACACATCAAGAGACAGAAAGTCACTCAGATAAGGGAATGTTTGAGGAATCAGTGGATTTATGTCCTTTAGAAGAAATATTTCTGCCAAAAGAAGGCAAGTCAAAAATATTACTGAATACCCAACATTACAAAGAAGAATTGTCTCTGATGGATTGGAGCAATTCCTGGAAAATCACAAAACCTCAAACCATGCCTCAGGCGCATCAAAAACCAGAGTCAGAAACTATGCTTGAGGAAGACAAGTCAGAGGAAATTTTAGATCTCCAGCCCAATAACGAGGTGTGTATACCACATACGATCATGATAAGGCAATTTCTGAGTCCCCACTTCTTCAGTGATGAATTGTGTGTGTTTGAGTGGGATGAGTCCTGGAAGTTTTCAAAGCCTCTGCCTTACCAAGCAAGCGAGTCTTGGTTAAAGGAAATATCAGATGAACCCTTTGTTCACCAGCTGCAAAAGAAGAAAACACCTATCTCGGATTGGAGTGAATCCTGGAAATTCTCACATACTAAGATATGCGGGGATAAACCATCTCTAACAGAGTGGGCAGACTCATGGTCATCAAGAAGACGACCCTACATTTTTGAGGAATTATTTGTAAAAGAAGATCGGTCCCTGCACTACTTAGACATAATTTTTCCATCAAAGACTCAGAAGCCTACAACATTCTTCAATTCACTGTTCTATAAAGACAAACCATCACTTTCAGAATGGTGTGAGTCATGGAAGTCCTTAAAACACAAACTTAATGTGGGAATAAAGGGCGCCAGACGCAGCAAAACCTTGCAATTCCAGCTTCAGCGAGAAGTGCCACCTCCGTCTGAGTGGGCTGACTCCTGGAAATTCTCAGATATTCAACTTCATCAGGAAAGAGAGTCTTGGGAGCAAGTCTGGCCCAAGTACTCCCTGGATTTCCAGTCTGAGGAGGGGATTACATTTTTGTGTAAGGGGGACAAATCAGATAAGTTTTTGAATTATCAGATCTCCGACAACAAACCATCTGCTTCAGAATGGAGCGAGTCCTGGAGGTTTTCTATGGCTCAGCAGCAGAATGTGACAGAATCCTTTTCAGAGTTTAACCAGTCAAATCAGTCCATAGATATTAATCTTCAGAAGAAGAAATGGTCTCTATCTGATTGGGATGGTTCCTGGATGTTCTCAAAGATTCAGTTTCACCTTGATAAACCATCGTTTACAGAGTGGAGTGACTCCTGGAGAGTGTCACGTATCCAGATCACCCAGCAAGGCTCAAGGTTCAAGGATTTCTTTGAAATCCAGCAGTACAATGAAATGACGGCTGTTAAATACAGAATGCTCTGTGATACCCACCTCCACGCACAGCAACCATCTCTCACAGTTTGGGGTGAGTCCTGGAAGTTCTTAAATCTCTATCACCATAAAGACAAAGCACTTCAGTCAAAGAAATGCAAAATTATGAAGTTCCAGCATTCAGAATGGCACTCATCCTGGAAGTTTGTGGATCTTCCACTTCACCAGAAAAAAGAATTGTGGGAGACAGGCTGGCCCAAATATTTACCAACACGGTACAAGCAGGTAACAACTTTGTCTAAGGAGGTTATGTCCAGTGTGACTCCAAGTGAAAATCCATCAAAGTGGGGAAAGTCCTGGAAAATATCAAATCCCCAGCCACCCACGAAGAGTGGATCCTGGTTAGATGCTTCGGATTTGCATCCCCGAAGTGAGATAATATGTCTGGCAAAGGGCAGATACAACAAATTATTGAATTCCCAACTAGAAAAAGAGGCAGCATCTCTGAGATTGTGGGTCAATTCCTGGAAGTTATTGAAGCCTCACACAGACCACAAGACAAAATCTAAATCGGGTAAAAATAGTTCAAAGGATTCATCAGACATGTATGCACAAGTAATGTCAAGGAGGAGCAAGACCAGGAAGGTTTTGTTGTCTGCGTTGGAAAAAGAAAAGCTCTCTCCAAGGAAGTGGGCTGATGCCTGGAGGTTAGCAAAGTCACAGCCCCGCCAAAAGAGAGGATCATGGTTAAAGACAAGTGGAGCAACAGTGGTGGAGGACAAGGCATATCTTTCAGACTGGGGTGAGTCTTGGAAATTCTTATACTCCCAGCAAAATGAAGACAAATCATTTATGTCTGAGTGGGGAGAGTCTTGGAAATACTTGCTTACCCATCAACAAGATGAGGGAGAGAGGTCAAAGTAAGAATAGTCAAAAGTTATTTTTGACTTCCCAGCTTCACATGATCGACAAAATCACTGACGGGATGGAATGCGTAAGACCCAAAAATTCATGTCAAAGGACAATGCTTATTCTCACATACTCACAAATTACAAACTTATGAGAAATTATACGATGAACACAGTAAAAGGGCATATTCATTTACATTTTTCCATGTTTAAAATTTGGATATATGTGCCCATAAAACATTAAATCATCTCTGTAATGGATCATGTAGAAGTACAAACTTCAGTAATTCTGTGAAATACATTTACAACATTATTGTATGTTTGTGTGGTCAATTATGCTTGTTCTCCTTTTAAGCTTACTGTTACTGTATATGCTTACACATACTATATTATACAAATACTTTTAAATAAAATTCCTGTTTATATTCAAGAATTCAAAGATAAACTGTAAGTAAATGTATTCTGAACTGTGAAACTGCAATGTCAAATTTCGATTAATAAATGTATTTACAATTGCAGAGTGCAGTTGTATTATTGGCAAATTCATCATAAACTATGTCCACATTTCAGATGTAATCAAGAGTGTATTAATTGTGAAGTTTATTACATGCAGTGTAGAATTTTACACTTTTTTAGAAGTGTACAGGTTTGAACATCAGATGTGACCTCTGTTATAACTGGCTAGCTACTTATATATAAGTAGTCAATTTTCTAGCTAGGTATCTTCCCAAAAGAATTCAATAAAGCTGGCATGTTTCCAGTCCCTGGAATACAGTGCAGTACAATGAATCCCTACAAATGAAATTCATTAACTACTAGACACTCCTGCCCAGACCATCACACTTGAACCTTGCCATTGATTAACCAATTCAAGACAACAGTCATTTTGTACATCAGCGTTGCATATTCTGGTGATCCTCTGAAGTGTCACACTTTTGATGTGGACTCAGCTCTTCTTCCAGTGAGTCTACCATTAGGTGTTGCCGACACTTTGTTGGGCCAATGAACATCTGTAAAAACTCTTGCAAGGTAAGGAGACAGAGAATGTAGCATTTGGAAAGGAAATCAACTTCTGATAATATGTTATATGTGTAGTCACAGGCAGATATTTGCAGTAGTTAAAGTTGTTGTTCATTATGCATTCTGTCTCACTTATGATGCATATGGTTCACATGTTATGTTTGTGCACTTGATGCATTGCTTCACAGCAAATGTTTTTTCCTGCCACTTCATTTCATAGTATTAATAAAGTCTACTGACAATTCAATAATCCCTGCAGCCTACAATTTGTTGAACCACTCCCTCAAATTGTTCATTCACACCATCAGATTAGTAAAGTAGACGTTCATCTTAATGCAAAGTCTTTGCCACAGATTGAGAAAAATGCAGTTTTGACACATGTGCCTGGTTATAGTCATGACATCCACGCAGAATTATTTACTAGCCAGAGAGGAAGGTAGGTGGCTGATTTTATCAATACTTGATCCAAGCTTCACGGTAACAGTTGATTGTGATTACTGAACGATGTCATTTGCCATCAACTAATAATCTTTCATAATTTTTCCATGCTTACAGTGTTTGTTAGTATTCAATGTGGCCATAAATTTCTGTTGTTCATATATAACAACATAAGTTCATATATATGAAGTACAGTCAAATTTGACTAATTAATTTTTGCTTACTGCTACTTTGTCTTTTATGACACTCTCAAAATTAAGAGTTTATTAATTTTTTTGCATTCTACTTTAACACGATTATATGCTTTGTAAACCCAGATGCAGATTATTAATCCTGAATTACTAATGATATGGTATTAGTTATCATCTGGAGGATATGGATTAAGCAAAAGAAAGCAATCCAATGATAACTTTGAACAGTTCAAAAGTTTACATCATTTCTGGTGTAGAGATTTGTTCAGCTTTATGCTCCTGAAAAAAAGTACAAAAATTTGTGTTTGTTAGGGTATAACATGTCAGTTCAGTTTTTTTTAAACAAATCTTTTCTGTGAGTGACACATACATAAGCCCAAAGAATTCATAATTTTGGTAATGATTGGTTCTTTTAACATTTCTCTGTTGGCTAGGCAATGTGAGTCAGATGCTAGTCACATTACATGCATATTGAGATTTTCAAAATGTTCCAAATGAAATTTTCAAAATAGTTCCAAATGAAAACTAGTCAAGTAAAAAAAAATGATGCTGTCTTTAAAGCCTGATAATGACAATCTGCCACTAGGCCTAATAAAAGACTCAACAACAGCCCGCTGCTGAAACGGGTAAGAACCAGTGACAGCAGTGTGCATGGAACCTCATTATGAACTGATTAACAAAAATGTATTCAATTAATCACTAATAAGAATTTAATACATTTAATTTAATTCTTACTTGATATCCACCCTGTGGTGTTCTAAAATGTATCCTGTAAAATTTATACTCTTTAAAGTTTCAAAAGCTATTTGAAAATGTTATTAAATCATTAAGCGATTGTCTGAAGGTAATAAATAAACAAGATAAAGTGATTTATCTTGTTAAAGCTCCATTCATTAGTTACCCTGACTGTATTCAGTGAACTCCCATGCTTGGTTAGCTGCATTCATTTGTTTTGCTAGGACACTGAGCCAAGTTGTGGAAGATGAGCAAAGTAAATGAACTGAAATAAGTGGAGAAACTGAATGAGGTGAATGAACTGAATGGACAAATGAAATCATTGAGACAGCTCTCCAAACCAGACTGAATCAAATTAATTGGAAGTGCATATTCATGTGGCGCTCACTTGTTAATTACTAACTTGTTAATTGCTAAGTGCCAATCACTGACGGTCTTACAGTGTATTCCAAGATACATTTTTACAAAATGACCACATCGTTTCACAATATTTATTGCAAATAATTTATTTTATAAATTATTGCAACATTTATTTTAAATGATAATAACTTATTGCAATATTTCTTACATTTATTGCAAATGAACCTTGATTTCTGCAAATGAATATGAGTGGATATATGATCCCTGCTGATCCCTACTTTCTTGGTGAGCTACACATACCATTTTCCAGTGGTGGCAATATAATAGTCTGCTGAGGTAGAAAGACACCAGAGCCCATATTCATCAAGTGTCCCAGACTAAGAAATAGGTTGTAAGTGCTTGAAAATTCTGCTGTTTATTGTACTTGAACTGGTCACCTGCTGTGCACATGGAAATTGAGTCATCATGCATGTTTTTTGAGGGTACCCATTATCACTGAGAAGTTGTTTCCCCATTTACTTTCATTTCAGCAGTAAGTGCTGATGTTATTCCCAGAGATGCAGTGACAACATCTCCACTGAGGTAGGTGACAAGTAAAATACCCTCTTTATCGGACTGATATCATTAACAGCTCCATGTTGTCAGATATATGGAAAACATGATTCCTATCCTGAAAAATGTGCACATGCTGCCTCTATACAGCCACCCTAATGGGTTAGGACAGCTCATGAGGACTCCTAAACACATATCAAGATATAAGTACTTTTAATTTTAAAGAATCTTGGTTAGTATCTTTTAATAATAGAAGTACAGTAGGACCAAATTTGCATCATTGTTAGAATTTCAGGACCTATTTCCTAGATACTTGAAAAATATGGACCCAAGACTATTACACACACAGAATGAAAAGAACCCTAAAGCAAAGGCAGAGGAGATTTCAATGGATCAGTTGCACTGCAGCTGTTATATAGACACCATGATTACATAACTACACGTGAGTTCTATTTAAAGGACTTTGGTGCACGTGTGGCTGCCTTTGAAACCTGATAACGTCCTGACACTATAAATTTGAGGGCCCACATAGGTTGGTTGACACCAGGCTCTGAAACACCCCCCGCTCACATACAGCCACCCAAGGGGCCCAGGGTCAGATGGCTGGATCATGGTATCTGTGTAAAACTGAATGTACTAAAACACACTGCCTACTTTCGCATTCTTCTCCCATCCTTGGTCAGTCACTCAGCATCTCTTTTACAAAACAGAACCTGATCCTAGCGAGTGAAGAACAGTAGCAAACAGCACAGAAATAGAGTAAAACTGTACTAAATCAAATAAAGACAAAAATGGATATGTAACAGTCTCACCAATCAGTTCTGTTCACATCCAATGGTACTTCCAGAATCTGAGGAACTAGATAAATGCCTTGAACCAGAGGTTGGGTGAGTGACAGCATTCCCTCCCCTGGTCCCCAGTGGGCTTTTGTCTCCTTTCTGAGCTCAATCTCCAGAAATGCTGAATGCAAAATATATAGTGTTTCAAATCTAAATGCTGTAATGGATCTTTTCATACATGTTATTATATTTTTTTATATTTATGCAAAACAAAAGATGATTACAATTATTTTATCCTTATAAGGTCCATATGTGACAGATAACTGCAGTTAAATGTAATGGGAGATTTTCAAGCATATATGTGTAGCAGGATTGCTAATAGAATGTGCGGGCACACACAAGCCAGTTAGCATGCTAGGCAGGGCTGGCAACATAGCTGTTTACCCAGTTTGCTATCACACAAATCAGTCAAGGTGACCGACTATAAATACACCATATGTGTGGTAGCATGAAAAAAGCCTTACCTTTCGCTGTTCCTGTGAAGCGTAACTTCCTTGCCGGAGGTAGGTTTGAAACTGTGTACAGGCATGGTACTTTCACTTGGTGCAGAGTTGCCGGCTGTCTGTTTTATAGGGTGCCATAGACTAAGCGGTGCTCCCCGGCTAATAATATCCTTCTCCTCCTGGTGAATGAAGGTATTGGTTTTAAACTTTTATTGTTAGCGGTAAAAGCAGGGAAGCATTCAGCTCCTGAGGTGTTGTTATTACAGTGCCTACATGTACTAATTATGCTCTGATCCTTATAGGACATCGCTGGCTGCTGTTTTGCCATTGTGTTTTTATTGTGTTTTAATTTTGTTTTACCATGTAACACTCGTGACTGTATATCGCATGGGGTAGCCTATGTCCATGATTTCCTTGTGTTAGTGTCCCCCAGTGTTGTGTGTGTACTGCCCGTGTAGCCGATCACGCTGTGTTGAAGTGGCTAGCTTGCTAGCTAGCTATATTCAGCGCGACTTGCCCTTCGGGTTTCGATTTTGTGTATATTGGCCCCAGGGTCTGTGGTGGTTTTCCTGTTTCCCCTTTGTGTGCCCCGTGCGAATCTTATTGTGAATTTTTAGTAGACCGCAAAGGCCGAACCGAAATGAGACGGTCTGGTCTACGTGAGACCGTAGACCGCGAAGGCCGAACCAAAATGAGACGGTCTGGTCTACGTGAGGTTTTCATATTTGCGTCACCAGCTGTTCCAGCCCTTACCGTTGCTTCACCAAGTGCCGCTCCTGTCGCCTAGCAACCTTGACAGCTGCAGTTAAAAATTGGGAGCTAGCTAGCTAAAAGATGGAGCCAGAATGTTTAATTTTATTTTTTAAGGCTGAAACATAGGTAAGCCGAGCTGCAGTAAGCTAGCTAGCTAACATCACTAACGTCATGTAACTTAACACGTAACTATTTTAATGAAAATTTGAGGTTTTTAAGGCCCCTTGGTTTTTTAAAATTTGTATCGTTAGCTATTCGATTAAGTTGAAACCCAATACTTACATTTAAAAGTGTACTCCTCGGCCACTGTGTTTGTTGTGCCCGCCATTTTCTTTTTGAAAAGTGATTCATCACCGGCGCGCAGTGAATCCTGGGATAGGTTGGC
The DNA here is from genome assembly GCA_019176425.1 of Megalops atlanticus. NCBI lineage: Eukaryota > Metazoa > Chordata > Actinopteri > Elopiformes > Megalopidae > Megalops > Megalops atlanticus. The sequence continues at coordinate 25,342,166 of CM032880.1, forward strand.
CAGCGAAGGATACACCTGTTGCATCCTTTGTTGCCCGGGAAAGGAAGGGTGCATTTCTCGGCCGCATCTGAAGGAGCCTTCGAAATGGGACAGCCTTGTTGCACCGACTGTGACGCAATCGGTCTTCAAATGCAGCCTTCGGAGGATGCAGCCCCTAAACTGGGACACAGCCTCCGTCTCTGCATCACGAGTGTCTGCGGTGCCACTTCCACTTCCGGTGTCGTGAGTACCCCTCCCAGCGGTCGGCTCCTACCCGCACGCAGACGGTGGCGCCTCCAGTGGTTGTGGGGGACCTATTGCCACTACCTTTTTATTTTTATTTTACGGATGGTCTTGTCGTTTTTGTATAATAAACCGAGTGTTTATCTCTGAATCCACGTCTCTGCTGACTTTATTCAATTAAGGGGACCTGAGCGGGGAATAAACAGTATTGTGAACTATATCCTTGGGCGCAATTCCCAAGGTGGTGTAGTCTAGACCAATACCCCCCCGGTTACATATGGTAAAAAGAATAATGATAAAATAATGAGCAAATGAGCAAAATAATAATATAACATTGATAATGTTGTCAATAACGTCATCAAAAACATGAGTCTTCTGGAGCTAGTGAAAACCAACGTAACAAAGGAGCAAAATGTCAAGTAGAGAGGCCTTGATAACACCAAATTATTGTGACACCATATATCCCTGCAATCAAGATACTCATTCATGGTATAGACCTAGATCAATACAGTGTAACTATCTCCCAGTTCAAGTGAATCCTAAGACATCATGTTAAATGTGGACTTTCTACATAAGGGGTACTATAAGAGTACTATGAAAACATGCTAGTCATAATGAACCGAACGCTGCACCTCCCTTGACAAGAGGCAGCCATTTTACATTCCTTTGTTTGCCAGCATTGATGAAATCTGCCAAGAAGCCAAAACATGTTACAATTAAATTGGAAATCAAGCAGCACTTTAAGTTTCCATCTAGCTACATGTCAGATGCTGCTATGTCCTGATGTCCTGACTGACCAGGGCAGGTGCACACCTTTGTTCCACCCTCTGTTCATTATAGAGGTAATTCCATCCAATTCCATCCGCTTTGGACTGTGCACGTTTGTGCTGTTTAAACAGCAAAATTGATGTGGACGTGCCCTTAACACCAGGGGTCTGTGATTGATATGTGCGTTACTGCAGCTTAAATAGGGCCCATTGACTTAAAATTGCAATTTTGAGCTGGTAATGATGGTCAGTGTGACCACTTGTGCCAGAATATCATTATCTTGTCTGTCATCATCTAGTATGGCTACTGTGATTTTCATCAAAACAGGAGTTTTGGGACTCTGAAGAGGTAAAAAGGGTAGCTTTGTCATCTCCTGTCTATAGGTGCTATAGGTTTAGAGTAGTATGTTCGGTTGGTATGTTGGGCAGCTGTAATGTTTTGTTGAAGTGTAGTTTGATTGCTCTGTACTTTTTTATGAGATTGTTTTTCTTGTTTTTGTCTGTAGATATTGAGGAGGCAATGCCTCAAATGTCTAACTGGGCCAGTCTCCAATGATTCAAACACAACAGGCTTAAAAATGGGATCAGCTTTCAACTACATCACTATTTTTCACAAAAGACTTCTTAGGAAACAGATTTTCAATTTTTACCCTGCTCCATTGATAAACTCAATTGCAAAACTTTCAAAACAAAACAATTATTTATTTATTTACGTTATTTATGATAGCATGTACAATTTTTTAGAAGATGTAGTTCTATTTTCCTAAGTGATTGGATGCCAGCTAACGCAGCAGGAAAGAAAAAATGAAAATTGAAAAAAGGAAATTCTTTTTTCCCATGAAGAACATGGCCAACTTGAGCCTTACAATGGTCTCCTTATGACCAGCCACACAGATGCAGCTGATTGTGTAGGGTTTTACATTATAAAAGACAGTGAGAGCATTGTCATGAACAAAGCAGACAGAAATCACCTTTAGCCATCAGCTGCTTCTCATCCTGGATGGATGTGATTCTTACAAGTGGGGAGCCCAATAAGTTATGGAACATCAGTTTTATAATAGCATAACTGCATGTAACATCATCTGTATCATCCTCTATGACAAAACTGCAGCCTGACTAATTAAAAACAATAGTTTATGACATGCATCGGTGCCACACACCAAAATAGATCAAAACTATATATGTGTGTGTGTGTGTGTGTGTGTGCATACAGAAATGTAGAAATTATCCAATTATCCTGCAATATATTTGAAAATATATTATTAATACATATATTTTTCAGAATGATCTTCTACGTGAATGATGGGAGTACAGAATGTCACTGCACCAGCATGGAACAGTCATGTTGCTATACATGACCATCTCGCGGAACAGCTTGTGCAGTACTATTCTTGTCCCCAGCATACCTCATCCATATATATGGATATATGCATCCATTGCATATATAAATAGATTAATATGGGTCCATATTGCACAGTGACATGTACGTATGTTACATACGGCATGATTTGTGAGCTGCTTGCAATGTGGGCAAGCTGCCAACAGCTAAAGGTGGCCAAGAATATCACAACACACACAAGGCTCATTTTGATCTACGAATACACACATTTTCTCTCTCACACATATACTATTCATCAGCTAGAATTTCACTCTTCAAGACTGTCTACATTTTCTGAGCAACTGGAACTGAGGGTGGTATTACTTTAGTGTAGTTACTTATTTAATGACCTGGTAAACTGATATTAATAATAATAAGAAAAGACGATAATTCAATGGTAATACTTTGTACCCTTTAAGAAACAGCTCATGCAGGGATAAAATTAGGCATTTAGCAACAGTTGTGGTTGAATGTTCTATACAGCTAGAGGTTTATGACTGAATATCTGTACCATTTATTTGTTGTCTATATATAATGACTTACACAAAGTTACAGTATAGTCTTTAGTTACAAGTATTTTGTTACTTGTTGCTAAATATGTACATGTTGTACACCGCAACTTGGAAAAACTCTTAACCACACTCCAATAACAGTGATATTTACATGCAAATGAGCCGGAAAAAAAATCCCAAAATAAAACAGTATATCTCAGAACCTTTTGTAGTATCTAGTGAAATCTGAAGAGGACAATAGGAGGAAAACATAAACAAACCACATCAAGGCAAATACACATACACACACTGTATGCTGTAACAAATTTGCCCCACTATCACCTGCTTTAGTTTCCAGCATGTAACCCGTGTCCACAGTATGAGTATTAGGTTCAGTGCTCAAGGATGGAGTAACAAAATGAAACAGAATGAACTGAATTCATTCACACTTCATGTAGCATACCATTTTGAGTATCAACATAATAATAAAAATGGACTTTGGACTGTTGTTTATGAGTTGAATGATCCTGCTTGTTTAAGTATAAATTTACTGTGTTGACAAAGCACTGAATACAATTATTTCTGCATGGTCACAGACACCGATCACTTCCTCTGCTTTCCTTTTTGTCCGAAACTGACAGGATAGGCATGCCACTCAAGCTGCATCACCGAAGTCAACGGCAATGATGCTCCATCACTGAGCAGTGATGTACGTAGCTAAATTTATGAACATCTGTGTTTATGCATAACAATATCCAAACACAACCTTCTTTCTTAACTTTTTTCCAAAAAAAGGTTCTGCATAAAGGCAGTCCAAAATATTCTTATTTTTTTCTATGAATGTAGTTTAGTTACTAGAAAGTTTCGTTTCTAGACAGAAATGCCTATTAGTTGCTGACATCCCAATAAAAACCAGACACTTCTGATTTATGTGCATCTGTCTCGTGTCTCGATGGAGGTATTTACATTTATATTTAGTCATTCTGCAGGTGCTCTTTTCTATCAATTTACAAAACAAAGGTACAAAAGTTCAGAAAATAAGGCCATGAGGTATGATCATGATTAAAATGAAAACCTTGTGAATAACCAAACTGTGTTCTTATAAAGTGTTCATTTTCAACTTCCTTGTGTTGGGGGTGGGGTGTTTTTCTGGGAGATGGACTGTGGGGAGAAGGTGGAGGGTAGTTAGGCTACCAGATCAAACAGCTACAAATATCTACAACTACAAATATCTACCAGTCAAAGAATCCTTTGTCTCTTGCTTATTTAGTAACTCCATTAAGTCCTTAACTTGTGAAGTAGCCTATGTTGAGCTAAAGTATGTCTAGTGTACAGCTTTTTTACTGCCATCAGTTTACAGCTGGCACTGTGCAGACAAAATTATGTTTATGTTTTATTGACACAGTAACGCAACTATCTTTGTTATGTAATGTAATCTATCCTGATGATATACAGGCCACTTAATTTGCACATCACCTGCTCAGAGGTGATGCTTGTGAACAGACAGCTGCATTCATACCACTCCGCTGATCATGGCATTCCACTACCGTGAACTCAGAGGTCCTCTACCTACTCGTAAATATGCTGTTTTTTAAAGAAACATTACATACTCTTGGGCACAGCACATTGATTTACTGAATGATTGATATTACCCATGCATTCATTCTTCCCATAACACCGTTCCTACTCCCCCAAACCTGGCCACCCTACCACTAGTGCATAATTAAGCCTTTTACTCATTTCATACAGAACATAATATTTAATTAGAGCCAAATTAACACAGATATTATTCAAATTTATCCTCTTCTACAACTGTTAAGGTTGATAATACAAGCAGAGGTAGAATGAAATCCATCTACTTTTTAAAATTCTGTATGTGTTCATATGTGTTCACCTACCTTTATGCCCGCACAGTAGCAATACATGTAGCTTGCAGGTTAATAGGAAACACATTTTAACTGTTTTTATATCAGTTGTGGGTTAATAAAAAATGGATTATGTGAGAAGTTAACATACCACACTAACAAGATGAGAAATAACATTTGACTAAATAAAGGAGCTGTGGATGTTTATTGTAAATGTAACATGATGCCGTCTAACATAAATAACTGTCACAACTACCAAAATTAATCTCAAAATGAGATTAACCCCTCACTCTACTTGAATCTACAGGCATGCAGTAGAGTTCATGGTGTTATGACTTCATGAAATGTACTTTAAATCTTTTTACAGATCTGATCATGCATGACATGGTAGATAATGGCTTTCTGAAAGTGATTTCTTGTGTAACACATGTAAAGGGTGACACCAGTAACTGTATCTCCAGAGAGTAAAAATAGAACATTTAAGGCATTCTAGTCACTCAGACAGGTTATATACAGCGGACTCACTGGGATATATATGAGATGCTCTCTGCTCCTGTAAACCAACTGTAGGGACTAAGAACCACAACTTTGACTCACCAACAATTTCCAAAGACTGGTAAGTAAAGCTGCTGCTTCTCTCTTTTATTTGGAGAGTCTGTTGCATTATTTTAGTCTAGCATGGATGATACTGATGTTCTTATGTTCAAATGGTTTTAGGGTTTAGTGTTTTTCATGATTATTAAAAAAAAGTTCATTTAAATATTTCATTAATTCTGCAGTACATCAAAAAGTGAACCAAACCTCAGGCATTTAGAAAACATGCACAAATAAATACATCAGTTATACATTAAAAACAAAACAAAAACCAAAAAAGACTGTATAATTATTTATAAGCCATTTCTTCACTGACTTGCAGCACCACCTCTCTCATGCTTTCTAAGGACTCTGAAAATCTGGGAGCATGAAAGTTTTTTGAAAAATATAAGCATTGAAAAGGCATGTTCAAAGGCTTACAAAATGGTCCATTCTCAGTTGACCACATTGCCTGTATATCAAGCTTCAGTATGTTTTGATGTGATCAATTGCACCTGAGACAATTTTTAACTTGCAAATGTTTTTATTCTCAGTATACTAGACTCACCAAAGGTGCAGACAATGGCATTTCAAAACGTATCCATGCATATGTTGTTGAAAAGAAAACATTTCCTCTTCCCATTATTAGAGATTGCATTTAGTGTTTTAGCCAGACACAGGATCATGTTATTCTATATTTCTGTCGAGATTCACTGAATTAGCATGTTTGCAGTCCTTTCTATTGCAAGTAAGGGGCCTGTGGCAACCCAACCAAGGTGCTTTAAAAATCACTTGTGTGCAGTGCAGAGCTTGCCTGACTTTGATAGCCTTTGAGTCCTAAATATGTAAGAAATGCTGTAATCTTTACAGCTCACTAATGATGTGACAATATATAAAGCAGTTTGTTACTGGTATAATAAATGCTCTGAAAACTGAGTATGATACCAATATTTGTTTAATGTTTGTCTTGTTTCAGGTATAATGTGATAATACAAAATGCTGTGTTAGCGTGCTTCTCTGAAATTTGCTTGCCTGGGGTTTGTGTTTTCAGGAGACGTTACAATGTTGCATGACCGAGGTCCAGAAGTAACAGTGTATGACAACTCCCAGCTTCGGGATGCATGGGAGACCAGAGTGAAAAACTACAGTGAGAAAGAACAGCTTGAACAGCAGCGGCGGAAGAAAAGTGCTCTGCCGCAGTAAGACCCATCGTCTGAATCATAAAAAACTTATAGTCTCGTCTCAGTCTAGTTCAGTAGTCCCAGTCTGTTTACAGAGATACGTAAGAGAATCAGTGGACAAAAGGATCAATACTGGTACCTGAAATAGTATGTCTTTTTCACTGTAGCCTCTTGGCCCTGGAAGATTATAAACAATTATTCCAGCTAATGGTAGTTAACAGGCTGTACTTTTCCCCTATACAATTATAGCTTGATACCTAATTTACAGTAACCTGTGATCAAATAATTTCTTAATCCTCTTAAATGTTAGTACATTGGCTAAGCCTCTATTGATTATAATATTCAGCACAATGCTGCTTATAATGGCCATCTTCCTCTAGTTTTCAGGTTTGAGCTCTGCATAAACAGTGCAATTGCAAAAGGAAGTTAATGTGTTTTTTATTTTTAATCAACAAGATTAAAAAACAGTTTTTTATCTGTATAAAACAGAGCTGAATAAAACAGCTATTTACATTGTATTTACATACTTGTAATATTATAGTAACTATAGTTATATTGTAACCTTTGCAAAAACTCTTAGCAGTGGATTCCTTACATTGCTTTCTTGGGTCTGATGTTCCAAGTGTACTTTGCCTTCATCAATCATGTGTGGATTTTCTCCATCCTGAAAAGAATGGTTTAATATTATTTCTCAATCTGCATTTAGTCTCGCTCGGTGGGCACTAGTGATTTCTTTCAATGCTAGTTAGTTGCTTAATTTGCATGAAGACCACTGCAAATCTTTTTTGAGGAGCTGCACTGTAATATAATCTGCTCCCATGGAAAGACATATTTCTGTTGGAGCCACTGTAAATTCATTTGTGTCTTGAGGAGACCCTCCTCAATTTGTTTGCTTATACACAGTTGTTGTGTGTTCACTGTGTTGGGGACAGAGTTTGATGATGTAGTGATGATGCTCTCAGCAGCTCTCTACATTTCCTTAATTGCCCAGACTTTGTATGGGTCTGCTTTCATGTCATTCAGCATGGTTCATTCCTGAACATAACCAGTTAACCAATGTTTCAGAATATTGGCTGTGATGAACAGGGATTCTGGCTTGTGTCAAGTCAGACAGCCATCAATCACAGACCGTGCTGATTATCCACTTCCTACTTACTCACGTGCACGACTGATATGTGGCTTCTGCTTATCTATAGCTGAGCTGTTATCTGTCTTAATAGTCCTTGAAGTCCTTTCTTCAGAAGCAGCATCAAACCACCTGGGACTTATTTACTTATTTTCACAAGTTCCAAATTGACATCAGTTTCTGTTCTGAGCCTCTCATCTTCCTCTACAAGGAAGAGAAATTACTGCACTGAAATCTCAATCTGGCTTCTCAGGAGATGTTTATGGATCGGTTTCCCCAACCTTCATTCAAAGATTGAAGATGCTTTACTGATAAGAAGAGAGACTGGCAAACCCATTGCGAGGATTATTTTTGCAGGTCCCTAAAGTGAATTCTTTTCCAAATAAGTGATGGGAATTTGTGTTCATTCAAACAGTTTTATTTTCTGATAGACTTCAAAGTTGTCTTTAGTTCTTACAACAGAGCATTAATAGCTCATTCTTTTTGCATCTATGGTTCCCTTATCTTACTTCACATGCTTCTTAAATTTATTTCCCCTATATCATTTTCATCCTCTTTTGACATTTCAAAAGCTTATTGTTTGAAACATTCCATACAATCTGTGATACACACTGATCTCACGCAAGTGAGTCTACAGTGACTCTGAAATTGCACACAGCTCATGAAAACCTAAGACCAGTCACATCTCTCCTTACTGACTGTTTTCAGAAAAAAAGCAATTCATCAGTGCTACACTGTTGTTTTGTTTAGGTTGACTATACATCAAAGATTAATGTATTTTCTGTGTGTTTGCATCTCTTTGCTCAATATCTTCACACACCTTCCAGGGGATGAATACAACAATTCAATTTTAAACCACTTGCCTGTTTCTTACAACATTCCATCAATGTGCATATATGTATTCTCATTGTAAGGTACGCACATGTAAGATTACATTGATTTAATCCAGCTTTTTGTATGATTTAAATAGGATTGTTGTGACAGTTTTTTTGACATTTTATCTGCATTTTATAGGTCTATTACAGTAATCACTAAGATATCATTTCAAATTAGAAGTTCCACTACATTCTCCTGTTCTGCAGAGATAACTGTATGCCAGTTCTACATCGATTAAGTCCGTGTGTGGGTCAAATAATAGAGTTGTTTCATAAAGTCTTGCATTGAAATATATGAAATAGTTTGAACCACTACTGGTTTGAAAAACATACAGTTATACTTTATGTACTACAACGGCATAGACAGATGGGCCTACAGATAACGTGTCCACTGAACACCCCTATTTCATACAAACAGAATACCACTTCAAACCTTATTTGCTTTCAGGTAGTATTTAAAAAATGCTACAGCTCTGTCAGCTTCAGGAAAGCAAATATTTAAAATATTTAAAACTATTACTCCTGAACAGGAGGCACACCAGCAGACGTCAACTGCAAACACTACACTACATGTGCTGCAATCCTTAGTCATACTCACAGAACAACTATTCACAATAAGAAATCACCCTAGAAGGTCACCCTAAATAAATCCAAAAGTCAAAAGGAAAAACCTCATTCAGCTACTTGGAAATACTCTATATTATTAGAATGAAATCTCTCAGAGAGTTGCTCATTTTCACATCAAGTACATTTTGCAAATACAGTAAAAAATTTCATTTGAAAATGTAATTTAATTTCAATTCTCCATGTAAGTGCCTTTCAAGACTTGTAACATTTCTAGAAAATGATGGTATTAAAATTATAAGTGCAAAGAAACTGGCAGATGGATGTCATTAATGTTTACTGTAATGTAGTGTAATGTAATGTTTAAGACTGCTAAGCAATAACATGTGACCTTCTCTAACATTATGAGGCATTGTATGTTCCCAGGCTTTTTCAGGAGTGGCAGCATCGCTTGGCATTCAGGACCGGAACAGTAGAGAAGAAAGGTAGGGGGAACGAGATCTCAGATTTCAGGAGGCACCTGGAGGTATTATCTGAAGATGGTGAGAAACCAAAGCCCTTCATTTGCCCGCCCAGAAAGTATCCAGAGCCTTCACCACCACCAGTTGTAAGAAAACCTATTAGTGCCCCAATCCAGCCACCTAAGATCCAGATACGCAAAACCAATAAGCCCGCACATCCTCCGCCTAAGCAGGAGGCACCAAAACGAGAGGAAGTTAAGCTCAAAAAAGTAGCAAAACGTGAACCGCAGAGGGAGGAAACACTGAAAAAAGAGGTAATTAAGCTCAGAAGTATTTCAGATGAAGAACCACAGAGTAGCAAACCGAGAGTATCTCCGCCAAGAGCGGATAAGCCCAGCCAGTTGGCTGCTGCTCCTCCACCTCCCAAGAAACAAGTACAAGAAATACAAGGAAAAGTGTCTCAGGCAAACTGGAGAGAATCTTGGAAGTACTTCAAGCCCCAGCCAAAGGCAAACTCCTTGAGTTTCCAGACACAACAGGATAAAGGTTTTCCGACAAATAGATACAAGTCAATCAAGTCATTGAATTCTCAGCTATATATCAAGACACCTTCACTAGATGAATGGATTGAGTCTTGGAAATTCTTAAAGAACCATTTAAACCAGTCCCAAGGGAATGAATCCCTGTCAGAAGCAGAAAAATCTAAGTATTTTTTGCATCATGAGATTCAGTTGGAAGCAATATCTCTAACAGAGTGGGCTGAATCCTGGAAGGTCCTGAATCTTGAGCTACACCAGCAAAAAGAATCATGGGAGCAAGGCTGGCCCCAGTATTGCCGGGATTTTCAATGCAACAAATTTCTGAATGCCCAGATTTACAATGAAAAGTCAACTCTATCAGGGTGGGAGGAATCCTGGAAGTTCTTGAAGCCTCAGCCTCAACAGGCGAGAAAATCAATGCCAGAAGCTACTCATAAGTCTGTTCTGCCCGCATATCTGACAGATTGGGGCGAGTCCTGGAGGTTCTTGATTCCCCATGTCCATGGTGATACACGCTCACTAAAAGATTGGGGTGAGTCTTGGAAGTCCAGTACAGTACCAGACCGCACCATAGATTCCCAGCACATGTACAAGAATGTCACATCAAACAAGTTCTTAAATCCTCAACTTCTTGAAGAGAAACTGTCAATATCAGAGTGGACGGAGTCCTGGAAGTTCCCAAAGCAGCAGCACAACCAGATGGAGAGGAAATCTGAATCTACTGAAGACATTTCTAATGCATCTTTGCACCAACAGCCCCATGAGGTGCTAATATCTCCATCAAAGTGGCAAGAATCTTGGAAAATTTCCAATCCTAAAGTTCACGATGAGAATGTATCCCAGTCAGAATGGAATGGGTCATGGAAGTTCTTATTTTCTAAGACTGATGAGAAAGAGGAGGGTATGAAAGTTATGATTTTGCTGAAAGGGGACAAGTCAAGCAAGTTTGTACATTCTCAACTTCACCATATGACATTTCCTATCTCAGAGTGGAATGAGTCCTGGAAAGTCATAAAACCCCAACCACACCAAGATACCAAGTCTGAAAATAAGCCTATAGAGTCTTTCTACCCACAGTCCCAGGAAAAGAAAATATGTCTATCAGGCTGGGACGAGGCCTGGAAGCTCTCTACATCTCAGGCCCATTCTGATACACCATCTTTGGCAGGATGGAGTGATTCTTGGAGGCTTTCTAATCCTCAGCCCCAACAGGAAGAGAGGGAATCCCACTCAGGGCAATGGTGCTTCAAGCGCTCATTGCATTTCCACATGGAAAATCCACCTGTCTCAGAGTGGGGTGACTCCTGGAAGTCCCTGAAGAACTCAAGTCCGCAGCCAAACAAAGAGAACACATCTCAGCCTGCATGGGGGGAGTCCTGGAGAATCCTGAATCCCCAGTGCTACTTGGAGGGGGTTTCCTGGTCAGAGCAAGATGAATCAAAAGTAGATATCCAGACTGAAAGTGAATTTAAATTTTTGTTAAAGGGGGACAGATCCAGCAAGGGCTTTGATTCTGAGCTCCAGCTGTGTCTGTCAGAGTGGAATGAGTCATGGAAGTTCTTGAAGCCCCAGTCCCTCGAGAACAGGGAAGCCAGGTCAAAGTAGATCTCAGAGTGGGTTGAGTAATGGAAGTTGAAAAACCTACAAAAGACATGTTCTATAATGTAGTGAATTGCTTGTTTCAGTGGTTGACTCTTGATATGTAATGCACTGGTAGGACAATGGAATTGTAATGTTGGAAAGTATTGTGAAACAGAAAAAAGTTTTGGTTGCTGCTTAACTGAAAATGTACTAAATAGAACCAAAAACTGAACTGAATGCCTTATTGATACATTTTCAGTCTTCAGTAGTATTCAAGTATTCAAATGTAAGGATGTGTTACACAGTGTTGTGATGCCCAATTCATTACAACTAAACTGTGACAACATTCTGTGTATATTATCCTTGAATATCCAATGACATGATTTTGCTTGCAAGGTGTAAAATCTTGTCAATTCTCACAAGTCTAACCAAACACATAAAATAAACTAATTTCTCTTTTTTAATCACAGAAGCTCCTTAACTATTTTGAAGACATGTCACAGCAAAGCCACCATAATTATGCATTCACAAGGATGTGGTAATTTAGACCCAGACCCTGTTAAGGCATTGTTTAAGCATACAGTAGATAACGTTAATCCTGAACAACGATATATATCAAGTTAGGAATATTGTGACTTGCATTAATTAAATGATAATGGACGTATAAAACGTGACATCATATCTTTAAGCTAGATTGGTTAGAAGCCAGGATTCAATTTACTGCCTCACTTAATTTATATACTACCATCATATTATTCAGGTTTGTCCACACAAACATGTTTTTTTTTATCACTAACACAATTCAAAAGGGATACATCTAGCTATGATAAGTCAATATAATAAGTCAATACAACCAGCCAATTCACACACAGACTACATCTAATAATTTCTTGTTACAGTATCAGCCCAGCTTTCTTATCCAGTACATATGGAGACAGTGAGTTCATTATTTTTTTACATTTACACAGCTTCTATTATTACATTATTACCTTAATGTGTATTTCTATTAGCACGTACTCAGAATAAAGTGCTTCATGCAGATCTAAACAATTCTTTCATCATCTGTTTAACATGTTCGAAACTGCTTTCTACATCATTCTGTCTAGTTCCCTAAGGAGAGTTTAATTGCAAATATCAATATATTATTTCAATGCAAGAGTCCTCAGAAGACAGAAGGTAAACTTATTCAGTCATGCCATGTCAGAACAATACATTACCTGTGACACTTGACCACATACAAGATACAAAGGAGGACCCCGTCATGTTGTGTGGTAACTGCATATCTCAATACCCAAGGCATAAGAGCCCCTCAGCTCAGACCAGATTGGTGTTACTGCTCAGAACAATCTCGCTTACAGTGCTAATTGTCACAACATTATAGCATTGTGTACACTATTTTGCAGAATATAAAGGCACTGTGTGACCTCAAATTATTTACCTAGAACAAACAAGCTAAGCTATAATTAAATCACAAGCTCCAGCTACAGAGAAAACTGAGCACAGATATCATAGTAACGTCTTGTAATAATAGCATTTTATACCACACAATAACACCTACACATCTTGGTGTTGACACAGTGGATGAAAAATCATTGCATTTACAACATTGTTGTTGAATAAAACAAGACTCAAATTACAGACCACCCACATAAACAATTATTTAGACCTGGATGCACATTATGTTCACAGACCACTTGTCTTGTCCTAGACAGAGAATGTTTTGCCTAGCTACATCGAGAAGCCAGCAAGTCTGGTAGAAGAATTAACATTAAAGGAACAAACCCAAGATATTTATTGCAGACATTTAATGCAATTTCCACCTTCCACTATTTTAGAGTTCCATTACAATCAGATAATGTTGCACCATTTCTACATGATCTCAGTTGGCTACTTGAAAACTCCACCTATAGACACACTTATACAGCTGCCCCCCTCTGTGTATATATACTGAAAATTTAACATACTACACCATACAGCAGACACGTTTTGAAAATTGCAATTAAACATGCACATAACACGTACAGAAAGAGTGCACAGTCAGGAACTTTACGATATTAAAATGAAGAATTGAGGATTAACAGGCTGTGTTAATTATTATTATTGTATTTGGACATTTTCACTCGGCAGTCATTCTTATACAGAGTGACTTACAGAGCAAGGCTACTAAAGTGCATTGAATAAAGTCATAAGAACAACAGTAAACGGCAACCAACACTAGCAAGGGAAAGAATGTTCTATTACCAAAATTATTCAGCACCAGTATCATCTTGACAGAGGGTGTGGTGAAGCAGAGTGGGACCCTCCTTCATCACAGACTAAATTCATCTGTGTAATAATTATTTGTATGTGACCAGCAAGTCAATTAAAGTGACTCCGCAGTACCATGTATGCGCACACAATATATTTTGCCATTCAATCATAGAATTGATATTTCTTAAGTGTTGTAATTTCTATGTTTTTCAGTGTCATCAGGATATGGAATGCTTTAGATTCTGAAAGAGGGTTGATTACTGTGTAATTAGTACATAAACACGATTATGCACTACATCATGCACAAAGTAAAATATGTTCCCTGTGTTATACCACATATGGAGTAGTTCAGGGTGGGGTCTGGTAAGATGAGTCTATTTAAACTGGCAGGTTAGCCCACTTAGGGGGAGACAGGAAAAGAAGCTAATTTCTGTGCCTCATTTCTGTGCGAGTTTAAGTGTACACAATTTGCCCTGTAGCAACAATGGCTGTAGCCACTAGGGCTTGCAGACAGCTTTAGGTCTGCGTTAATGGTTTAATTTGTTGTTTGGGTGTGTGTGTGTGTTTTTTTTTTTGGTGCACCTCTGATGCTTCAGGCTTGCACTGTAAATACTGACCACCTGAACACTACGGCACCTTTGTAAATAAAGCTCATCATCTTTGAAATCCTTTGTGTAGCAGTCTGTTCCTCCCTATGCCCCCTACACCACATTACTCACAGGGGGACCTACATCTGATGCTGTACCAGTCGTATATCTGTTTAGCTAGAACTGGGTTCAGCTATTAAGTCGCCATCACATACATGTGATCCCAATATTATGCCTGTAAATCAGTTCATTTTAGCTACCTGTTCAAAGCAACCCCAGTTATAACCCCATATATACAATTTTCAGATTGACAGAGAATTCTAGACCTTGCTCTAGAGTATAAGACCATGCATAAATCCTGTACCTCTACAAAAAAAGAAATGCTTAGCTGTAGTACATATAATTCATTACAAAAATGTAGGTAAAAACAGCAGCATTAACAGATGAAGCTGCAGGGCTTCATTTCAGTTGTGTCATTAGAGGATCTGATGAAGACTGATATGCTATAGCATTGAATCCTTTTGAATAATTCCTTATTCCTGCATACTGACTATCCATTAGCTTTATATTGCTCAGTGGGCACTAGAAGAAATATGACAGATTTCATAGCAGTTTCATTTCTCTCCTTATGTCAAATGGAAATGAGACAAAAATACATCACAAGTTGATCACTTGAACTTAAGATTTTGAAAATGTTCCCAGCAGTGCAGAGCACATTAATTTCTCTCAACCTGCTCTGTTTCAAAGCTTCAGCAGCAAGCGAAATGTATCAAGACTGAATGAACACACTGTCACTCCTATTGAACAAGAGTCATATTACGTCAGTATGTGTCACATTATGGCATCACGATTAATTGTGTGGCCAAATGTGAGAATCATTGACCATCTATTAGGGGATGCCACTACAATTTTTTCACATTGATAAATTACATCTCTCATTGGTTTTGACATCTCACACAATGGGCTAACATACTTTGAACAGAAAAAAGAAGTAAAATATGCATACATTCAATAAGCATCTGACTTGGAAATGAAACGTTTTAAAGCGTAGGTTCAAAAGGGAGTCAAATTCATGAATGGGTAAGCTTCCAGCAGAGACTTTAGTTGAAGACAGAGACTGTATACCATGACTGAGTCAACAAATTGGGCCTGTATCAGGCATAGCAAGGCGAGACAACAAGAAGAGCAATGCCTTTTTCAACACACAAATTCAGTAGATGAAAGGTGGTAGTGTGAAGAGATCATATTACACAAGACATAAATTACCAGTTGTAACACCGAAACTGTTTGGAACACTTACACTATTTAAAACACCTGAAACGTGCTTTGACCCTATATTGAGTAATATATTCAAGCAAGTGCTTACATTTTTATTCTTACATACCATATTTTCAACTTACCTAACTTGTCGAGTTGTTATTTTATTTTAAAAAAATCCCATATTTGCTTAAATTTGTTAATTGATAAATGTTATCACATTGTGTTTGTGCTGAGTAATGTAGGCTGTGAAGCTTCCTTTAACCCTCTATTAAGAATGGTAAATGTCACGAGTAGCATTCTTTTCGATATTAACAAAATTACTCCCAGAAAGAGGTATATACACAAATACAGTGCAACAAGAACAGCAATGGCAATGCTGACCTGTTCCCAGACAGCCCCTGTCTCCCTGATGGCCATTTCATCTCTAAACCCCACCCACCAGAAGATACCAAAGTAATTCAAATTATTCAACTCCATTTACAGATTTTTAAATATATATTTTACAATCCACACAATGAAAGACATAATAAAACATGTAGTAATAATGGATTACAATAGATTAAACTACCTTATTTCATCATTAAATCATCAGAATTCTGAGAATACAGACAAAAATAGTTTATGCCATTGACGTACACTTGCACAAGACAGGACAGGCACAATATAGTTAGCCCGCTTGCCATAGCTCTGTCACAAATCTGAAACTGCAGTGGAGAGATGAGAGGCAGAACAAGCAAAACAGCAAGACACACAAACGATGCTTCTGGGATTGTTTGTAAAATGTTTCACTTTTGTGGTGTTTGTCCTCACTGCAATGAACTGGAAATGGGAGGGACAAGTTCATGTGGAAGTGTATTTGAAAAAGTGCACTTATCAAATGCTGCCAACAGCCAATGATGGCTTCTCCATCACGGTTTGAAAACTATTCAGATTTGCCTATGATTTTGTAATATCACTCCGTATCTCCTCTGCTTATTTAAATGACTAATAAACCTCTTGCATTATTATTATGGCCTCTAAGAAATATTTCCCCCAGTGGTAGTGCCAGTATTGATGCCTTAAGTGAGAGAAAATCCTTTTTGATCAGTGCCTCAGTTCTCACAGGGAAGAACATGAATTCTTGTACCCAAAGCAAGGTCATGTCTGTGAAATTGTCTTTGTACCATCTTTGCCACCATCTCCAACTGTTTACAAAATGTGTGTAGTCTTACGGTGCTTTCAAAATTGTTTGTTTTTGTAGGATTTTCCAGGTGCAAGCTCATCTTCAGAACCTGGTTTTTTCGAACTCAAGTGTGGACCAAAAAAAAAATCTAAGTTAATTTGAACAAGGTGGCCTTGGGTCCTCTTCAAATGAACTGGGGTACAGTTCACCCTGCAATTGTGAAAGCAATTTGTTCAATTTATGACTGCCTATGGCACAAATTGACCGACAACATCTAATGGAATGTCTGATTTCTCTGAAAATAACAGCGCATCTATGTGTAACAGGTAGGGTGTTTGGACCCAGAGGATGATGGTAATTAGCTTGCGGTTATTTTAAGTGCAACACATAGAACCTTAGAAACACTCCAGTTCTCGCGAGACCTCCCAAGTAGCATTTGGTGGACACACGGCTTGCGGCATAAAAGGTATGTTAAACTTTGTAGTATTTTTTTAGTATCCGTTCCCTAGGAGTGTAGACTTACACAGTTTAGCTTCAATGTATTACATGCAGATTTTGTATTTTCATTAGTAGTTTGTTTTGAAGTTTGGCTTAGACTACCTGCTACATTGCTGTCAGCTGCCTGGAAAAGTTTGCACGGAGCAGACCTATCATCACTGAGGAGGTAACTTTAAAAAGGTTTGTGCCACATTAAAACAGCATTTTGATAATGGGGAATGGAAATTCTAGCTGCAATGTTTCTCATATTGTGTAGCTGAACTGGCGCTTACATTCACACTTACGCTCAGTGACCACTTTATTAGGTAAACCTCTCTAATACTGGGTAGGACCTCCTTTGCTCCCAGAATGGCCTGAATTCTTCATGGAATGGATTCATCAAGGTGCTGGAAACATTCCTTAGAGATTCTGCTCCATGCTGACATGACAGCATCATGCAGTTGCTGCAGATTTGTCAGCTGCACATTCATGCTGCGAATGTCCCGTTCCACCACATCCCAAAGGTGCTCTATTGGATTGATATCTGGTGACTGTGGAGGCCACTGGAATACATTGAACTCATTGTCATGTTCCTGGAACCAGTCTGAGATGACGTGTGCTTTGTGGCATGGCGCGTTATCCTGCTGGAAGTAGCCATTAGAAGATGGGTAGACCATGGTCATAAAGGGATGCACATGGTCAGCAACAATACTCAGGTAAGGTGTGGCATTTAAACAATACTCAATTGGTATTAAGGTGCCTAAAGTGTGCAAAGAAAATGTTCCCCACACCATTACACCACCACCTCCAGCCTGAACCGTTGACACAAGGCAGGATGGATCCATGGATTCATGTTGTTTATGCCAAATTCTGACCCTACCATCTGCATGTTGCAGCAGAAATCAAGATTTGTCAGACCAGGCGATGTTTTTACAATCATCTACTGTCCAGTTTTGGTGAGCCTGTGCCCACTGTAGCCTCAGGTTCCTGTTCTTAGCTGACAGGAGTGGTACCCGGAGGGGTCTTCTACTGCTGTAGCCCATCTACCTCAATGTTCGACGTGTTGTATGTTCAGAAATGCTTTTCTGCGTAGCACTGTTGTAACGTGTGGTTATTTGGGTTACTGTCACCTTCCTGTCAGCTTGGACCAGTCTGGCCATTCTCCTTTGATCTCTGTCATTAACAAAGCGTTTTCAGTACATCCTAGAGAGAAGGACTTTACATTCTTCTCAGCATGTCATAAATCCTTTTCTGGGATTGATTACTTTTTGATATCTCAATTGGCCCTGGAAAGAAGTTCAGGTACAGTTTATAAAACTACTAAAGATATTAATAACATTATGAGAAATTATTACAGTTGTCTATATAGTTCAGATTAAAAAAAAACTTCTCATTGTATGCAAGACTTTTTGGATAGGATTTCCCTTCCTAAATTGTCCGAAGTAGGCGGAGTTGCACACTGTAAGATTATCACTAAAGAAGAGGTGCTGGAGGTGATAAGGTCTCTCAAGAACGGAAAGGTCCCAGGTCCCAATGGTTTTTGCTCTGAATTTTATAAGAAATGTAGCAATGTTATTGTGGAACCACTTGTGAATATAAGTGGCGAACCGTCAGGGACTTCTAGGTATTCAGAGAAGGCCCTGGAATCCTCAGATGAAAAAATAAAAAACGTATCTGATTAATTCTATAAATAAAATAAAATTTAAATAAAATGAATGAATAAAATAAATAAAAATCATCTCTGTGTTGCTTATCTGTAATATTACAGTGTTACGCCAACTTGTTTCTGTTGTTTTCTGTCCATGCACTGCGCATTTGAGTGGTTTTGTGTTGGAAAAAATGCGACCAGATATTTTTCTACGGAGTCTCTGGGGAGAATATCCTCGATCCAGGGTATTCTATATCCTTGATAGAATGCCCTGACCATTAAACAGAATGACAGCGTACGTTTGGATTGACAATTTGATCAACCAATCATATTGGATTTGTAGCCAATGGACGTATTCTTTCAGATTTTCCCACAGCTCCAGGGTATTCTAGAAGACCCGCTCACTCGCTCAGATTGTTACTAGTAGGGGAGGGATCTGTACGGATCATGGATCAACTACGGTCTGTTACACCAGTCATGACTAGTAACAATTGGATTGTAGATATCTGAAATGGGAGTTTTTCCTAGTAAGAATTCTATTGCAGACATCCAGAATGTTCATTCTGGATAGGAAGAATGATGTTGTGGGCATCTGAAATTGAAAGCCCAATACAAATGAATGGCAAAAGTGGCGTCATTTGTCCTAGGAAGAATGACGTTGTGCCTATCTATGTTCATTTTGACTAGGAAGAATTGAATTACGGATATCCAGGCGAGCTATTAAATATTAAAATGGCTTTCCATAGGAGGACGGATTTCATCTTCAAGTGAATGTCATTGGTGAGTGAAACTGAATTTTTATTGCTGGTTTTGCTACAGTGTTGCATCTTGTTGGTTGCATTTTGTTTCCACACACTTGTTGAATGATTGTTGAATGTCTGTCTTGAATTTGTTAAGCAGTGGTTGTTGTATATTTAATTTTTGAGTCTTGACTTGGTCTTTCTTTGTATTAGTAATTGTTACAAAGGTGTGGTTGTGTGGCAGCCATTGTTTATGTAACATCATTTTCGTAGCTGAGTGGAGTAATTATTGTGTGTAATGATGTAGCAAGCTACCTGTCTGAACGCATCAATAGCCTGTGTATGGTGGTGCTGTGTTGTGCTGTTACTTTACTACATGGACAGTGTGCTTTGCCAACTAGGAAACTTGGAAATACGACAATCTTGGCAATGTTGCCTAAATCATATCACACATAAAGTGACTGCCTCCGGAACGTCCGATAGTGTGTGTGCATAACTAGGATAATGCAATTTTCGAAGATGGAGCAGTAAAATTATATTTTGCCTAAAGTGGAAAAATGGCCAGGGACGCCCTGCATTTTTCGTTAGTGATTTTTTTTTGGGGTGGAGGTACAGAAGGCCCAGTTCTGATAGGCATGGTCTGCCACTGGTGAATATGTTTCTGGAGTCCTTCGAGCTGGGTCGCCTCCCTACTTCACTTAATCAGGCTCTGATTAAAAAAAACGATTTTAAAGAAAAAACAAGCCTGCAGAGGCATGCTCTTCATATAGACCAATATCTCTCATTAACTTGGACAGCAAGATTCTCTCCAAGATATTGGCTAGAAGGTTGGAGAAATTCTTACCAGAACTGATCAAAATAGATCAAACCGGTTTTATTCTTAGAAGACAATCCTTTTCAAATATCAGACGCTCTCTCAGCATCATTCAGTAGCCTACTGTACCCACCCTCAGCATAGTAGTTATATCATTAGATGCAGAGAAGGCCTTTGATAGAGTTGAGTTTGACTACCTATTTAAAGTTCTTCACTGTTTTGTTTAGGGGAAGAATATATTACATGGATACAAGTTATCTACTATGCGCCACAAGCCACGGTTCTTACTAATGGTATGCAGTCCCCCCATTTTATCTGGGGCGAGGGACTAGGCAATATTGCCCCCTATCTCCTTTACTTTTTTCCTTAGCACTTGAACCACTGGCAGAGACAATTCAAACACATGCAGGTATAGAGGGTATTACAGTTGCCAATGTTACTCATAAAATAGCTCTTTATGCAGATGATATTCTACTTTTTATATCTAACCCTGAATCTTCCATTCCTGTTCTTGTTGATCAAATAAATTTATTTGGTTCTTTTTCTGGGTATAAAGTAAATCATAACAAATCAGAAGTCATGCCACTCGGTAAATTGAGGGAGACCACTATATTAAAAGATTGCCCTTTCAGCTGGTCAAAGGATGCATTTGCTTATCTTGGCGTTAATGTCTCTCCTAAACTTCAAAATTTATGTAAATTGAATCTTGTAGCCATTTTACAGACAGTTAAACATGATCTTGACAGATGGATGGATCTGCCTATCTCATGGTTTGGAAGGATTAATCTTATTAAAATGAATATTTTGCCAAGACTTCTATATCCATTACAAATGCTCCCTCTACATGTAACTAAAAGGGTGGTTGATGATCTTAATAAGCACTTCTCAAAGTTTATTTGGCATAGGAAAAGACCTAGGATTAAAATACAGAAACTACAGCTACCGTATTCTAGGGGAGGAGTCGCTCTGCCTAATTTACTATATTACATATTTTTTGTCTCAACCTTCCTGCCCCCAACATTTTATCTCCTTGTTTTTTAATCTTATCTACTCTAATTCAATTGAAAATACTAATGCTGTGATGCAAGCCTGGAAGAGTGGCCTAGGTGGCAATCCTGGAAGAATGCTTTATTAGACTCCGGTAACATTATTGTTTGCAAAATTGCAACAGACTGACTGACAGATGTCAGTGGTCTGGTTTCCAAACAGGTCACCCTTGTTAAAAAAATATTTTTTGTAGCTTGGAAATGCATCCTGTTAAACTGGATCATAGACACTCCTCCAACTATAGATCATTGGTATAGTGAAATTTTTAAGATTCTCCCTTTAGAGAGATTAAGCGCTCAGATCAGGGAGGATACTGCCTCTTTCCAGCAAATCTGGGGTCCCTTTATCTCATATCTACCCCAGCACATTGGGAAGGTATTAGATATTTAAGTTTCTGGCTGACCCTCGCCCCCTTTTTTATTTTTTAATCATTTTTATTTTTTCCCCTAATTTTAAAATTCTCATTTAGTCTTATTTTATCCATCTCTCCTCCTTTTTTCCCCCTTCTTCACTTTGATCACATGTGACTGGTGGCTGCAGTACTCCCACAAGAAAGTAAGATTTTCTCAGTATCCTAGTAAACTTTTAACATTCTATGATATTATTCATTCTTCTTGAGATCATTGTAGTTCTCTCTACTCTTACAGTAACAGTTTCATAGGAGTACTATAAGATTCTAAGGTATAATAGTGATTTTTAAATAGTTTTATTGTTTATGACAACTTTGTGGTGTTTCTGCAGCCCATCCTCATATGGGGTCACTATTATGTTTATAATTATCACTCCATTCTAGGGCTGGGCGATATAGCCGTCAAGATATATCGAATAGCTACTTTTAGTGCAATAACAGCTATCCCCGTCATGTGGCGTTAGGTTTCTTCCCGTATTTATTTCCCTTTAGTCATAACTGATGTGGGAGCACAGAGAAACAACTAGCAGGCTATTATTGGAAAGGGTAAGTTCTGCTGTTTATTTTGATATGCAGTACATTGTGAAGCGACTTTGTGACTTAGTCAGCCGAGAAGCAGGAGTCTGAAAACAGGTGAAGAAATTAGTAAAAATGTTACTTTGCTGAAGTTTGATCTGTCTTCATAATTTGATTACTTCAGTATGTACAAATATGTGACTAGTATCATTACAAAGAACCGGTTCCGCTCTTTCTTGTGATATGTGTTCCATATCTATGCAATGATGAGTTCATGAGTAATTCAAGCAAGAGTAATGGGTGTGGAGATGGACGCAGAGCTGTATGCAGATTGTAACTATGATTAAATTTGATGTAAATTCAAAATTATTTTTCTCGCCAACACTTCGTCGCATAGACAAGCAACTAGCATCGTTAGCGATGAATACTTCGTGAGCAATTCAACTGAGAAGAAGGGATGTGAATTTGGATGCAGGCTGCGTCTGTCGGGCTTTAAGGGTTAAAAGACATTTTTAGTGACAATTGGTAGTGACAAATAATTTTTTGAAGATTTTTCCAGAGACCCCCAAAATTTTGCTGTTGAGGCTTTCAAGGGGGTCTCAAGTGTCAATCAAGGGGTCTCGGACCCCCCATATCTGCACCCTGACTGTAACCTAACGTTAGTCTGACTGACTGTGCTTGCATCAAAATGCAGTTAACGTCCGTTACAGTGCACATGCGCAAGAACGTGACACCAGCTCTGACAGAGGCAGCGGAAATTGATTAAACCAGTAGTATTAGCTAGCCAGCCTGTTAACATAATATTATGTTTTTGTATGATTACCACTGACATAATATAATATATCAGAAAAAAAAACATTTCAAACTCTCTTGTGGGACATTTCAAGCGCTCTTGGGGGTCCTCTGGTGGCTACGGGTGGCCCTAAGCAAGCACTTAGT
This sequence comes from Megalops atlanticus, assembly GCA_019176425.1. Classification (NCBI taxonomy): domain Eukaryota; kingdom Metazoa; phylum Chordata; class Actinopteri; order Elopiformes; family Megalopidae; genus Megalops; species Megalops atlanticus. The sequence goes on from CM032880.1 coordinate 25,365,638, forward strand.
TCGCTTATACGTCGGACCGGCCTTGCTTGTACCTCACTTGTAAATCACTTTGGATAAAAGTATCTGCCAAATGAATAAATGTAAATGTACATGTAAGTGAGGTAGAGTACAACACAAGCAAAAAACCGTAAGGAGTCAACAATATTAGAAGGGCTGCATGACCAGGTTTCAATTTGTGGCCAGACAAGGTACAAGCTAGCTGGTAGAGCTAGCAAGTGCGTTAAACCATTAGAGCGAGACCAAGAGAGGTGTAATGTGAGCCCTTTTTGGTTGATTGAAAACCAGACATGCAGCCGCATTCTGTATCAACTGCAAAGGCTTAATAGTGCATGCAGGTAGGCCAGCCAAGACAGCATTGCAGTAGACCGGTCTTGAGATGACCACAGTCTGGACAAGGAGCTGCACAGCATTCTCAGATAGGTAGGGCTTGATTTTTCTGTTATACAGTGCAAATCTGCATGATCTGGCAGTCATTGCAATGTGGTCGATACATTTTTGCACTTTGTTGAGTTGAAGGTGCCCCTCCTTCTTCCAGGCTGAGTTGTCTTGTGAGCCACTTCGGATGAAAGCGTCTGCCAAATGAATAAATGTAAATACAATGTACATTTCTGAAAGGATGAGTGCAAATGGACACCTTTGAAAATACACATACACTACAAACTTATGGAAGTCCTGTTGTGCAAATTCTATAAAGCTGTGAAGAATGCCACCACTGGGGCTCCTGAGTAGCACACTGGTTAAAGGGTTCACTTTGCATTCAGAGCTCTATGGCCCAGCTTTGACCCCAGCCGTACTTTGCTGTGAACGATCTGGAGCCCACAGCAATGAAACAAAATGGCCTTTTGTTTTGGGATATGGGTAAGAAGGTTGGCCAGGTTTTCCTCTTCTCACTTTGTTTCAGTCTGGATTCTACCCAATGCAAAGTACAGAGACTAATAAATGACCCTCTTATCGATGCAGGCACCGGTGAGTTTACTATGTTAGCGCTGCAAAAGGTGATCTCAGTGCTGGCTTTGATACTGATTCAAACACTGCTTTTAATGGACTACCTCTGTAACTGGACAAGCATTATGGACACTGATCTGTATTGGTTTATCACTTACCTTCCAGGCAAAAACTTCTGAATTTAATTTGTGATTCTGTATTGTCCTCAGCACTAACTACTTGTGGAGTCCCACAGCGGTCAGGTTTGTAATTTGTCTTTTCACTTTATGCAGATGGTACTCACCTATACTTGTCATTTAGACCTAAACCAAAACAAGCTTTTCTGAATGACTGAACTGGCATGCAATGTTGACTTTCCCAAAATACTCTCCCGCTCAATACAGAGAAATCTAAAGTTCTGATTATTGGTCCAACTGGTCTCAAATGTAAAACATTCTTGGAACTTTGCAGTTATCCTCAAACCATATCTGAATTCTGAGGTGCATGATAAAAAGTTAGCCCAATCATGATAATACCAGGTCTACAATTAGATCAGTTTTGTCCTTTGACGATACCAAGAAAGTCATCTACAGTTTTATTTAATCTCAGATAGAGTACTGCAGTTCACTTTATACCTTCCTAAGTTGTGTTGCCATTTCCTGTCACCATTTAGTACAAAATTCAGCAGCTAAGCTCTTAGCTAAAGCAAATATTGCCCCAGCCCTGGTCTCTGCACTGGTCACCAGTTGCCGTTAGAGAGATTTAAAAAATGTATTATCTATTTTTGCAGCCAGACATGTTTTAGTAGCTGAGTATCTTTCTGACCTTCTCATCCCCTACATACCAGAATATACCCTCAGATCAGTCAATAATCAGTCACTGGACTCAAAACAAAGGGAGACAAGGTGTTCACAATAAAGGCTCCAATGTTCTGGAATAGTCTTCCAGAAGAGTCAGGGGGTGTAGAACCTGTGGCATATTTTAAAACTCTTGTAAGAACTTATTTCAATAAATTTGCATTTAACTGTGTGTAGCCATTTCACCATTTTAAATAGTTAATATCATGTGTTTTTACTGTTTTTATCATACTCATATTGGCCTCTGGAATACCCCCTTCTAACTGCCTTTTATTTATGTGTTTTATGCTTCTGTATTATATTTTTATTTTGGAAAATGTCTATATACACACCATATAAGAAATGTTCAGTGTAAATAAAACCATTTGTATCATTTAATGTAACTGCAGTGCATTACACATCACATTTTACTACATCACATATATTTATATTAAATTATATTTATTGATCTTGTAGCACTGTATCTGACAAGTAAACAGCAAGTACATTTATAAGACCATTCCAGACATGAAAGTCACATAATCCATCCCTACCTGTTAATAGATCTACATTGGGCTGGATAAAAATCTAGCTGAAACAAGACAGACAAGCATGATGTCAGTAAGAAATGTATGCTATCCAATAAACAAAATATTTTTAAACAAACAAAACCTGCTTCACCATTTTAGGATCCATGTCCCAGTGGTAGATTCTAGGCTATATGCTTTTGTACACTTGTTAATTTTGTTAATTGTTCACTCACTTTTCTTACAAGTATTCAATAAGCAGATATCAATCATAGACAAGTGTATTGTAGTATCTGGTATGTGGGTGAGAAATATCTCAGTGTTGTATTGTTCTTTGTGTATTGTTTGGGAGCAGTGACTTGCATGTGAATGACAGGGGTACTTCTGGCATTTCAGTGCCTATCTCAAGGCACCTTCATCAAGGATTTATTAATTAAATGTATGAGCCCAGTAGACTGTTTGAAATAAATGTATGCATGCCTACACGCCATTTTATTTAAAGGGAACAATAGTTTCCCTCTGTGAATCCAGAACATCAGTTCCCCTTAATGCACACACGCTGAGTTGCACTGTGAATGTGCAACAACAGGGGGCAGTAGAATTCTTGCTGTATCCATAATAAGGAGAAGCTCAGACCAGACCTGAATACTGATTGTTGGTCTGTTTTCCCTGTGGTATATCTTTCTCCCTCTCTTTCTCTAAGAAGTACTGTAATCATTTTTGTTAAAAGGCTGCAGTAAATGGTATCTTGTGGGGTACTTTAGGATTGGGCAGGAAATTGGCTCATGCTATTTAGTTGCTTTGGTCTGATTTACAAGTTACATGAGATGTATTTACATTCGATTCCAATTAGCATAACTCCCTTTATGACAACAAAATATTTTAAATACACATAACCATTTCTTCTATATTGCTTCAGTCATTTTTAAAAATTGCCCAAGGGAAGAATTATGACTTTATTCAGCCAAAATGAACGCAGTGCCTTGATGTTTTTAAAATGCACATGCTGCAGTATTCCAGAGATAAGCTTATGTTAAGTTTCAAGGTACATATAATTGCTATTTGCATCCTGAACATTTTCAGCTATTCAATGCAATCCAAAACCAGCTCCTTTCTGAGATGTACAGTATGCAAAAATGGAAAATATGAAAAAAGCAGCTTTTCTCTAAAAACCCTATTTTGCCATGAGCACAGTAAATGGAGGCAATACGCTTTTAAGATTTAAGCCAACTGTATTACTAAATGGAGTTCCCATGTGCAAAGGATTGTGGGTGGAAACAGGTTAAGTACATTTACAAGAGTTAAGAGAAAACAGGGCAAGGGGTACAGATAAGGCATACATTATTTGCTGCTGCTGTCACTTTGCATGTTTCAGTCTGGTGTGTCGATAATGCATTTGGGATTGTAGAGGCTTACTTGAAAAGACTCCTCATTTAATTTTTAAATGCCCAGAGAAGAAAACTAAACCATGCAATGCAGAGGCAGCTGAAGGCAGCGTCAAAAGTATCCCAACACAATTTTCAAAAGCCTGTGAAACAACACTGTTCTCTGTGTCACAAAGGTATATTATTTAAGTGACACTTCCAGTATGACGGAGCAAATGACTTGCATTTCATTTTCCTTTTTTCCCTTTTTTGTGCAAATGATGTTTTACTGGATACTCACCTTCCATCCTTGTTTCCAGCAGCTGAAAACATTAGATTTTCAAGGTTAGATAATGTTGTCTGTCTCGACCAATGAGGGAATTTTGTGGAAAGAATGTTAGCCAATAGCATTTTTTTCTGACAGAGGAGATGTGTCGGGATAGTACACGCATTGCGTTTTTTTTTTTTTTTTAATCAGGAATTTCGATAAAAATATGCCGATAATAGATAATCAAAATTTGCAAATATCGGCCGCGATTATCTAACGACCTGATAATCGGTTGACCCCTAATTAAAAGTACAAAAGTGGTTTTTTTTTTTTTTTTTATAATTTCAGATGTTTCTACCCAGACAGTGGTTTGACCTAAAAATAACAAAGCTAACATCAGCAATTCTACAAATTGCATTGCAAATCGGCTAACCTAACCTTTGCTAACCTATTAGCCCAAGCAAATAGATTGAAATAAAACATGTTTTTCTCCGTATTTTGAGGTTGCACTCAGCAAATAGCTCTTGAACAAAAAAGTAACAAACAAGACAGTGATTGGAGAGAATGTCAATGACATGCTCAATGGCCAGTCCTAATCTTGTAGCCTAATTGTTTGACTGCTTGTCTTTCTGTTTGATGTAGTTATTTCAATCAGAGCGAATGCGCTATGTTTAGCTGCAAATACAGAGTAGCTAGTGACACATTATCATCAAGTGAGAGTAGGGATGCACGATATTGGATTTTTGCCGATATCCGATGTGCCGATATTTTCAAACTCATTTTGGCTGATTGCCGATGCCGATACCGATATAGTGTGTGTATATACATACATATAGATGCCGCGTAATTTAAAAATGGTCTCACTCCCCTCCGGAAGCAGAGAGAAGCTTATCTGTCTTATTATCATTGCTGTCTTATTTCCCATCGCATTCTCTCCTTATGGAGCCTCAATATTTATTTTGAATGAGCTGAGACACAATAAAGTTACAGACTTTATTCGCTGTTCAGTGTCGTTGTGTAAGTGTACAAACACAAAAATTACGTCCTCTGTTCGAATCCCAAAGCAGGAACGAGGCGATTGCGGGTTGTCTTATTTTCCATAGCTGTCTCTGCTTCTGTAGCCGCGTTATTTAAAAATTTTCTTATTATTTATAAATTTTCTCACGCCCCCTCCAGAAGCAGAGAAAAGCTTAGCAGCACACTGCTAGGATCCTCCCAGGGTCAGAAACTTAGCTAGGGGTCGATCAAAACTATTAGGACCTCCATTCGAGTTCCAAAGCATGCGCTCGGCAATCGCAGGCAGTCTTGTTTCATTTCAAATCGCATTCTCTACCTGCCGTGCCGCTATACAATAGCCTCACGCCCCTCCGGAAGCAAATAGAAGGTTAGCAGCACACAGGCAGCATCCTCCCAGGGTGAGAAACCTAGCTAGGGGGTCGGTCGAAACCATTAGGACCTCCGTTCGAGTCCCAAAGCACGAGCTCGGCGATCGCGGGCGGTCTTGTTTCATTTCAAATCACATTCTCTCCTTACGGAGCCGCATTATTTAAAAATGGTCTCACGCCCCTCCAGAAGCAGAGAAAAGCTTAGTAGCACGCAGCTAGGATCCTCCCACAGTGAGAAACTTAGCTATATATTTTACCCCTCTTCGCATCACTGGTGCTTTACAAGCATTGCAAATAGCAATTTTGTTATCTGTTTCAGATATTTTGAAATACTTCCATACAGCTGACATGCTGAAGCTTGTTGCTGGTGCTCATAATAAACATTTATCGTCATCGCGTGCGCATAGTTAACGCGTCACCTTATCGGCCAGGCACAGCGGCAGAAATTTTCTTATCTGCCGATGCCGATAATTAACTTCTTAAGTTTTTATCGGCCGATACTGATGTCGTGCCGATATCATTGTGCATCCCTTAGTGAGAGGTTTTACAAGCTCAAAACAGCTTTTTACTTACTGGGGCAACTGGACTAACATAATTTAGCTAGTCACCCTGACATGGTGTTACATGTTACATGACATTGATACTCTGTTGATGATATATATATATATATATATATATATATATATATATATATATATATATATATATATATATATATATATATATAATACAGACACACACACAGACAGAGAGCAATAATAGGCTCAAATACCTGTAGAAGTATATATGAACAATTTGTTAATAAAAATTATTCCATTCACATCATTTCTTAAAAAAATAACAGAACTAATAAAAACTAATAATAAAAAGTCCAGGCTCTGCAGACACTTTGGTGTGCACTGGTCAATAATATCATATATATGGTCGAAATACATTCAGACAGATTCAGCTCCCAGTCAACAATGGCAAGGGCGGCGCTGCATCACCACCATGTCTTGTGCAAGATCAGTACATCCAACTGAGGCATTTCCGGGATCAACCTCTTTATGCTCCTCAAAATGTCACAGAGATAACTGGATGTCACTGTGAACAGATCACGACAGCAGCTCCGGAGTGAGGGCATTCAGTCCTACTGTATACATGCTGGCTTGGTGATTCCTTCATAAAGAAACATCCTTATGAGCACAAAGACATTCCAGAAACTGAGTAAACAGACATTGGCACAATGTTGCAATGGTGCAGTATTCTACTCTGTATCTCTGCTGCTACATATACATACATACACACATGCACACACACACACAGACACACACACACACACACCCTGAATGTTACATGATTGGATGCTACAGTCTGAGGGGCACAGTGAGTGTTACATGTCTCAGTGAGTTTCAGTGTTAAAAAATGTACATACCTCTTCTCATTTAACTATTTACATTCAATAGGACAACATACATAAATTAATAATCATTATCATTTTTATTAATGAAATGTAATAATATCCATTGTTAAAATTAATATGCAGAGGTCAATGTAAATCTTAGTAGATTTTGTCTCATAAAAAAAAAAATCACAGTGAATGGAAGAGAAATATCTGTCTCAAAATACCAGTTATCAGTCCTTTAAAATGGATTTTGGTTTGTGGTGGAGGACGAAAAAAACAAGAATTTGTGGCTGAAGTTTGCTATCATTAATCAAATCTGTCATTCAAGATGATAGCATGGCCTCCCTCCTCTCAGCTGTAGAAATCATGTGTCACTCCTCTCCAGATTGAAACTAGATTTGCCTTACATATCAATTAGCGTACAGTACAGTGCAAAAACAACAACAGCATTGTCAAATCAATGCTGTGTAAAAGCATTAATACATAAATTTGCCATTTAATAATTGCTAAGTTTGCGTATGTTGCAGTTGACTTGAAACACTATGCCTCTGTTAATTCCACTGTTTATTTTTGTGTTAATCAACTGCTAAGTTCATGGTGTTTTCATGGTATAGGTCCATCCATGTTGAAAATTTTGGGTGATGCATTGCTTACAAAATACACTGATGTGAAACTCACCTTAGTTTGTCCTAGTCAGGTACATATAAACATCAGATCAGAATAATTCCTGGTATTCTATAACTGAATAAATGTACTCTGTTTAAAAATGAACTACATGTTGAATTACACCTCCAGTTTACTGTTATTCTATCTGCAATTCACATTTCATCACTTTAAAGAATGTAATACGAAGAACTGAAAGAATGAAATGAAATGTTGACTGCTACAATCCCTGTACAAGGTTGGATGACATCAACAATGCCAGTGATTACATTTTTGTTTTGCCCAGTTCAGCATTTGAAAGAAACTTTGAGTGGATACCTAGCTTTAACAACCTAAAAGCACACCTGTCTACAGCATATCTGTCATCATATCTCAAATTAAATGGAATGTGGTCATCCATACAAGGGAGGCCACATTACGAAATTGTCATATAAAAGTAATATCCTACAGTACAAATGGATGATATTTCAGCTATGTAAATGGCCCTGGATAAGGGTGTACTCCAAACAGAAAAATAATGTAGTGATATAATAATGAATGATAATGATATTCTGACATTCATAGCTGCAACAAGAAGCAACATCCCTGGCATATAGCCACACACATATGTACACAACAAGGGTAATTACAAAGCCATTTTTGTAATTTTACATACAGTCTACAGTGTATCCTGCACTGTGCAAGTCTGGTCTTGAACACTATATGGGGCTCTGCTTCCACTATGGTCTTGGTTAACCACTCCATTAATAACTCTGACTGAAAAAAAATTGTGGTAGTGCCTCTTGCACACAGACCCATAATACTTTTTCATTATCACAGTCACTTCAGTTCCCAACTATCAATTCAACCTCTGAACTCATCTGGGGCTGTGAGTTTTTCAAGGCTGTTGTATATTTGTAACACACCAGATGTGGATGTGACCATAGAGATTTTCACATTTTTTGCACATCTGGCATAGCATAACAAATTGGGGCAAACTTGCCACAATTAGCCCGATCTCATCTAAAATGAATGAAAAACAAACTCAGAGGCTAATGCTTAATATGGTACCTTGGAGCCCAGATATAATGCCAAACCCCCAAGATTACCAATAGTCAACACAACCTTCCCATATAATTTCAGTGACGTGGCATTCTGATTGAGAGTGAAAGGGGGCTACACTAATGTACTTTCACAAATATATTTTGATTACAAGCATGCTATGTATTATTTTCAGCCAATAGTTTGTGTGATTCTTGTTGCTAGGTGTGGTTTCCCAAGAGATCTGCCTGAAACATATCAGAGCCTTGGCAGATGCCTCACAATAATTGTGTCAGGGATGTAGCTGTTGCTTCCCGGGTTGGTCACCACATGGCCAGATAACTTCCTGTGTTCTGTGTCTCATTTAGTTAATGTCTTTCACCTGTGTTAATTACTTATAGTTTACACCTCTAGTCTTTGTTATTTAAGCCCTGCCTTTTGTTCATGTCCCTGCTCAGTCTTGAGTTACTATGCCTCACTGTGCCCCTCAAATTGTGGCATTCAACCATATAGCATGCAGTGTGTGTGTGTGTGTGTGTGTGTGTGTGTGTGTGTGTGTGTGTGTGAGAGAGAGAGAGAAAGAGAGAGAAAGAGAATAAAGAGAGACACACAGATAACTCCTGTACCAAGCCTGTTTTGTTTCTCCTGACACTCCAGTAAAGATAACTTTATTTTCTTTGAACCAAACCTCTTGTGTCCTGAGTCATCTCTGGATTTGGATTCTCCTTGCTCCTTGTCACAGAGTGAAAATCAAACATAGAACAACATCCTTGATGTCTGTCTTGAGATGCTGCGGGTGTAATCTGAAAGAATAAGGTAACATAGCATTATATTTATGCAGAATCAGTCAAATATCTGTCAAATATCAACATTCTTGATCATGGAGATTTTGTCTTTACACTCCCCATCTTGGTATTTGATTGATGCACCAATTGTAAGTCGCTTTGGTTTAAAAGCGTCTGTGAAATACCAAATTGTAAATTGGTATTTAAAGTTTGGTTTTGTTTTTCACATTAAGCTGAATGTTCTGTATGATAACAACACTATAACACCAATTTTAACTTTTTTTTTCACCCCACTACTGAGATGTACAGAGTAGAGGCTGAAATTTTGAATACATAAAAATAGTTTAATTTCTCCCTGTTTTTTGAATTGTTTGTTTGACATACAGGGGGTAGAAAAAATAATGGAAATACTAAATGGAAAAAAGGACTTGTAAGTAAGTAGAGCACAATTAAAAATAATGTAACATTTAGGCTGATTTTCAGAATCATGCATATTAAAAGAGTTATGCTTAACATAACACTACATTTAAGCAACAATGCACTTGAGGCAATACAATATCGTGATTATAGTCACTGTTCAAAGGGTGTTGCTGCAGCCCTTTGATATCCATCATATAGCACCGCCTCCCGTGCTGTATTACTTTTACAAAATAGTTATTTCATACTCAAAATTATCGAAACATTTTCATTTTAAAAAGTTATTTTAATGACTAAATTTATTAGTTATTCCTATAGTACCTGGGTGAAACAACACAGAAAACACTACACAGTGTAGGTGCCTCGTGTGAGAGTTTTCTTTTTTGCCTGCTGCTTCCCTGGACTGCCACCAGAGGTCCTGTCTTCCTGTCTATGCCTTGTTTAATCTTGTTAATTGAGTTCACCTGTGTGTAGTTAGCCTGGTCATGTGTTTTGTGCTCTATATAAACCCTGTCTGTCGCCTGGTTTTCTGCTCAGTCTTGAGCTGCACTGCCATGTGTATGTTCCTGTTTGCAAAGCCTGGTGGTTTGAGTCACGCCCCACACACCCCCCGGTGCTGCTGTGTTGGTCTCTGCTATTGGATTCCTCCTGCTCACATGTTACACCTAGCTAATGTTAGCCATGTCCAGAGTGAGCTACAGTAACATTACTGCAAAACTGAATCACTAGTTTGCTGAAAGGTATGTTTATTTTTTACAGTTCATTTGGACTTTTCTATTAATTGTGCTACAATGAAAGAACCATTCCATTTTCCTCAGCTCTTGTAAGCAATGATTTTGTTCCGTCATACATTAGCTAGTGGCACACTGGTGGTGTTAGGGAGACAATCGCTCCAAATGTGGCTTTCAGTAGCACTGCAGTGAGCTCTCCATTTCATGCCTACTCACAGACATCATTTCTCTTGCTTCTAGGGTGCAAGGCAGTGGTTTGTAACTGAATTATATGTGGTGGTGTCTACTTCTTAGCTAGTTACATATCCATGCTAGACCTTAGCAACTAATAAGCAAATGACGTCGGTTATCTCACAGACTAGCTAGTCTACCTTGCCGTCAAAGTTGATGAGCACCTTCATTGGGACAAAGGAGGCACTAAATATTAAACTTGTTTACCAACTGGTGTAAATATCCAGCTAGCTACTTAATGATGTACTTGCCTTCAACACTATGGTCCTTTCCTGTTCTCTTCATCCTCACCTAGAGCAATCAGTTTAGGATGTCATTCTGTTTTATGTATGCAATTAAGTTATTTACACTAAGTTTTCAGTCTTGCTGTACAGTGATTATACATGCAGCTGGAATACTGAATTGGAGAGGCAGTCGCTCTGCATAGGAGCATTTGCTAAACCATAATGTAAAAATGTAAGACGGGTACTACCCATTTTCTAATGCTATCACAACAATGAGAAAATATCCATGTACACCATTCAATAAAGGATGACAAAACTTCTAGATCCACAAATGAGAAGGCTAATATACTTTCATGTTCAATCAGCTAAGCAATTGCTTCTCCCATGCTGGTCATTTTTGAATCTTCTCTTTTCTACCTGCAAATTTGCTTGCTTTCTATATCCACACAGTTGTGGCAGTATATACTTTAGTGCTTGGTATGGGAACTGGCTCATACTGATCAAGAGACTTTAGAGATTATACCTTTTTAGTGAATTTATGTAGCAAGATGGGTAATGGATGGGTGTAGCTAACATCTGTTAATCCAAGGAAAGAAACAAACACACATACATAGTGTCTTTTGCTCTCACATACTATGATTTTGTAATTTCCAATAATGAGTTTATTTTTCTTTTCCTAACTCTGAAATGGTGCAGTGACTCAAACAGGAGACCTTGAAGACATTTACATTTATTCATTTGGCAGATGCTTTTATCCAAAGCGATGTACAAAAGTGCAAATAGTGGGCAAACAACAGGCACAAGAGCAAGATGTGTACAGGTCATATAATGCAAATAGTGCTGAAGCTGAGTGCAAGGTCAGTGTCGCGAGCCAACTAATCTGAACTAGGATTACATATCAAATACAATTACAGGGACAATAAAGTACCGCTATACTACCTAGGTAAGTGAGCAACAAGTACAAGACAGGAGTCGGATTTACAACGTCAAAGTTACAGGGTCAAAGTGGCAGAGGTATCAGTCCAGGTAGAGTCTGAAGAGGTGTGTCTTCAGCGCACGTCTGAAGGGTTGGGGTAAAGGAGTTGTTCTCAGGGGGGTGGGGAGATCATTCCACCACTGGGGGGCGATGATGGAAAAGCGTGGTTGTGAGGAGCGTGAGCCTTTCATTCTGTTGGTGGGTGGAGCGAGGCGTCCGGATGTAGCAGAGTGAAGTTGACGAGAGGGTGCGTAGGGTAGGATGAGGTCCTGGAGGTAGGTCGGGGTAGTCTTTCTTGCAGCAGAAAAGGTGAGAGTCAAGGTCTTGAAGCGGATCCTGGCTGCAATTGGGAACCAGTGGAGGGATCTCAGTAAGGTGGTGACGCGGGAGAACTTGGGGAGATTGTAGATCAGCCTAGCAGCTGCGTTTTGGATGAGCTGCAGTGGCTGAATGGTGCAGGCTGGGAGGCCTGCGAGGAGGGCGTTGCAGTAGTCCAGGTGGGAGTGCACGGTGGCCTGGACGAGCAGCTGGGTGGAGTAGGTGGTCAAAAAAGGGCGAATCCTCCTGTTGTTGAAGAGGAGGAATCGACAGGAGCGTGCCGTCTGGGAGATGTAGTCGGTGAAGTCCAGCCTGTTGTCAAGGGTGACGCCCAGGCTCTTCACAGAAGTGGAGGAAGTTACTGTGGTGCCGTCAACAGTAACCGAGAGCTCTTGAAGAGGAGAGGTCCTGGCTGGGATAAACAGCAGATCTGTCTTGTCCAGGTTAAGCTTGAGGTGGGTGGAGGCCATCCATCTGGAGATGTCAGCCAGGCATGCAGAGATCTTTTCATTGACCTGGGGGGTGGAGGGGGAAAAGAAAAAATTGAGTGTCATCAGCATAGCAGTGGTAGGAGAAACCATGTGAGTCAATGACTGAACCAAGAGAGTTGGTGTAGATGGAGAAGAGGAGGGGTCCCAATACAGAGCCCTGGGGGACACCTGTAGTGAGGGGAGTGGGTGTTGAGGTGGAGCCTTTCCAATAGACCTGGGAAGATCTACCGGTCAGGTAGGACCTGAACCAAGAAAGGGCAGTCCCAGAGATGCCAAGCTCCGAGAGCTTGGCGATGAGCAGCTGGTGGTTGACGGTGTCAAACGCAGCGGAGAGGTCGAGGAGGATGAGGACCAAAGACAGGTCGGAGGCTCTGGCTGCGTGGAGGGCCTCTGTCACCTCCAGGAGTGCCGTTTCGGTTGAGTGCCCGGGTCTGAACCCAGACTGGTGGGTATCCAGAAGGTTGTGCTTGTGGAGAAAGGGAGACAGTTGATTAAGTACAGCACGTTCAAGGGATTTGGATACAAATGGCAGGAGGGATACTGGACGGTAACTGTTCATGTCAGATGGGTCAGTGGTGGGTTTTTTGAGCAGGGGGGTAACCATAGCATTTTTGAGATCAGTGGGAACAAGGCCAGTAGTCAGAGATGTGTTGATGATGGAGGAGAGATACGGGGCGATCTCACCGGACACACTGGAGGAGGGTGGAGGGAATGGGGTCGAGGGGGCAGGTTGTAGCTCGGTGGGATGTGATGAGTTGAAGAACTTCAGAGTCGCTGAGTGTAGAGGAGGAGGACGGGTGGTGGCTGGGTGCCTTTCTGGTGGTTGAGGCTGTGGATGGAGGAGTGAAGGAGTCCCGGATGCTGGACACCTTCTCGAAGTGATCCTTGAAGTCTTCTGCAGAAAGGAGAGAAGGGGGGGAGGGAGAGAGAGAAGGGTGGAGAAGGTAGAGAAGAGATTGCGGGGGTTAGTGATGTTGGTGTTGATTTTGTTTTGAAAAAATGAGGACTTAGCTGCTGTCGTTGAAGACAATTGGTCAGGAGATATTCTGAGTAAAAAAATCATTTTTATACTTATAGAACATATCATTCTTTTAGTTGAGCAGTGTCTTTGAATCAATGGATTTTCTTTGTCACACATTTTAATGCATTGTGGATGTCTAAATATAAGTATCTGTAACTGTTAATCTGACATCAAAGCAAAGTGCTGCATCACTGAATGAGAAGGAACACATTCTAAGGTAGGTGGAGCCAAGGAATTGTAACTAATGGTGACTCCTATATTACAGACCAGTTTGAGGGGTGTTTTCCTTTAAGAATTCAGGGGTACTTTGTAAAGCAGAACTTTAAACAGAAAAGGAATCAGTTTCTCACCAAGTCAACCATAACAAGTTTTTGTGTCTTTTTCCATTATCTTTAGGCCAGGAGCTGACTGAGCTTAATCTTTCACCTGAAAGTGTGCTGACCTGCTGCATGATACACTTTTTTTTTTTAATTAAACAATAAAGGGGTCAATAAATTGCCTTTGGTGAGTTACATCAAACTGCTGAATCCAAGTATTTGTCTATATAGTGTTAATTTGAAATTAAGGACTTCAATTTACATCCAAACATTTTCTGCATCATAAATCTTATTCTGAAAACAATACAAGATGAATGCAAGGTTACACTGATGAGATGTGTTTGCTAGGTTCTAGGATGGATCTAGATTATACAATATAAGATACTTAAGGACACTTATTTGGTTACAATATAGAATTTATAATTCCCTAGATATATCAGCTTATGATATTTATGTATGACCCATATATAATCATAGTTCTCTAGCCTTGTCAGATAACACAATAGCTATGATCCAACATCTGAGGATATTAAAACTATAACATTTGTTTAAAGTCCCTGAATTATACCTACACATCAATGTCCAATGAATGTCTGAATGCACTACCCAGTTGGAGGGCATGAGGACAATTGTGTATTAAATTTGGATTGAGACACTGCTCAGACCTATCCACATTACAGAATTATCATTGGATGTGTCCAAATGCAGGTCAACCTTCTGCTGTCAAAAGAATGCCACAACACAATACAATTAAGGGGAAGGGAATTGGCTGCCAAATGTTATGGTTTATTCAGATAAATGCTTTATTAATGTCTACAAACAAAAAAGGTTAAAAGAAATCAGTTTTTAGGTGAGAATGTTGCCTCTTTTTTGAGCTCACAAGCTGTTACTGATATATTTATATTTGAGGCTTTTGCAGTGCTTTTTCAATCCTTTGAAATTTAGATCCAGAGTGCACATGACCTATGAAATGGGTTCCAGACAACGTCCTCAAATATGTCCTTTGTGGTGACACTGAATCTAAATTGTTTTTTTTAGTGCAAAATTAACCCCATACAAACCAAAATACCTTTTAATTGTATGAGAGGCCCCTTGAGACTCGGTCTCACACACAGCATCATAATCTCACACATACACCACTATACTCTTACACAAACACTACTATACCCTCTTACATGCACAATCATACTCTCTTTTATTTACTATCATACTCTCATACGTACACTATACTCTTACACAAACACTACTATACCCTCTTTTTGACGAGGGCCGTCACTATGGTTGAGTATGTGCTTTGACTGCCATACCAACGAGCCTGACTCTTTGGCGTCGCGGTCAAAGTTGCATGTTTGGTACCCCGTAGACCCGGGTTCAAGGCCAGGTGGGGTGACTGCTCTCATCCTTTGCTACAAATGATGTCAGAGTGGGATGGCTGGCCACGAGGCCATCGGAGGCGTGCCCGGTGTGTGAGCCGTATGAGGGAAGCCCAGGTTAGGTTGACCCTGGTGTGACAGACCCCAGAGATGGGTGAAGCACGAGTGAGCGGGGCACACCGTGGGATGGGAGAAGTACTGTGGGGGAATGCATGATAGTGCATGTAAGAGGGTATAGTAGTGTTTGTGTAAGAGTATAGTGGTGTACGTATGAGAGTATGATAGTGCATGTAAGAGGGTATAGTAGTGTTTGTGAAAGGGTATAGTGGTGTACTTATGAGAGTATGATAGTGCATGTAAGAGGGTATAGTAGTGTTTGTGTAAGAGTATAGTGGTGTACGTATGAGAGTATGATAGTGCATGTAAGAGGGTACAGTAGTGTTTGTGTAAAAGTATAGTGTATGTATGAGAGTATGATAGTAAATAAAAGAGAGTATGATAGTGCATGTAAGAGGGTATAGTAGTGTTTGTGTAAGAGTATAGTGGTGTATGTGTGAGATTATGATGCTGTGTGTGAGACTGAGTATGAATTATGTCTCAAGGGGTCTCTCATATATTAGACCTTTGTTTCACATACACTACTAACTTCATTTACATATACAACCATACTTACATACAAGTATTATTATCCTCTGTTACACAGACTATCATGCAAGCATATAATGTGTGTATAAGTAGCTATGGTTCTGTGCACGAGAGAACAGTGCTGTGTGTATGAGAGTATGATAGTAAATAAAAGAGAGTATGATTGTGCATGTAAGAGGGTATAGTAGTGTTTGTGTAAGAGTATAGTGGTGTACGTATGAGAGTATGATAGTAAATAAAAGAGAGTATGATAGTGCATGTAAGAGGGTATCGTAGTGTTTGTGTAAGAGTATAGTGGTGTATGTGTGAGATTATGATGCTGTGTGTGAGTATGAATTGTCTCAAGGGGCCTCTCGTATAATTGTCTATGAGCACATTACCTTTTTAACACTGTGAAAATCCAGTTACAGGTCAGAAGGAGTACTTGAATTAGATTACTGATCCTCATCCATGTGACCCTGTGGAGGACAAAAGTCCACTCCAACTGACTACATACAAGCTTCAAGATGGAAAAGAGCCTGAATAATATTTAGGAATAACTGTCAATATTGCTCCTCTGAGGGACTGGAAATTTGGACTGCTGCCCTCTGCAGAAGCATACATGGAAGAGGTTGAGTAATCCAGCAGAGTAGCCCTAGTTTTACTCTGACCTATTGTCTCTCACTCCAAAATATGCATTGCAAAATTTTGGTATTTTCAGGCTGTGGTCAGTTTATGACAGACATGTCAGTACTTTAACTATGGGAATCCAAGTCAAACATACAGTGCAATTCAGATGAACCCAGATGAACCATTTTTGAGGTGTTGCTCAATAACCTTCTGTACCAGTGTCACAATTAAGCTCACAGTGGGTGAAATATGACTCAAAACACTCTCCTCCTTTATGCAAATAGATGAATAATTTATTCAGATAATATCCTTTGAAGCTTTCAGTACTTCGTATTGAATTTCCTGCAGAATTTCTTTGCTGCATTGTTTATGAAGGTAATTATCTTTCAATTAATTAACCCTGATAGGGAAATTAGTGGCAAATAAATGTTGATAATCATAAACAATCTGCTCAGTAAACTCAAAGTTATCTGCAGATATCACTTTCAGAATGAAGGTACGACTGAAAGTAGTACCACAGCTACCTCTAATGAATGCATCTTCAAGCACACCTTCCTTTTTTCTTCAAAAACTGACATAGAGCCACAGGAACTGTTTGCTAATGAGCCTAATTTCCTGTCAGATTACTCAGCTGGTGGGCCACATTTCCATATTAACATAATTAGGGAAGGGAAGACAAGTAGCAAAAGAACACAATGGACTTTGCCAACCATTTGCAGGTTTTTGATTATTTTTCTTTAGAATCTGATCCTTTAAGCTGAACTGTCACTCATCAGCCCCTCCTGTCAATCACCAAGAACTGATCTGTAGTTTTAGGTTCTTCTGTACCCTGTTGCTCTGCTCCACCAGAGCAGCAGTAAGCACACTGGGCCTCTTTGTCTCCATTCTCATGTCATTCTTTGAGACTTAAAAAAATTTCGTGTGCAAACCATTTGATCCTGTGTAAACACACAAGTTAATTTTACACTTCATTTTTCACAGTTGCTTCCTGTCCGCAATAAGGTTATCTAAGGTTATCTAATACTTTGATCGTTTTGTAATGATTTTCCCCCAGCCTCTAGGGTGTTATAAGAAAGTCAGTATAACTGCACATTTCCCAACTTCCCATGTGGCTCTCAGAGGGCACAGAGACAGAGAGGGCAATTTTGCAGCAAATTGCTACTAGGCGGCAATTAACAATTGCCGCTATACACATTCACTCCAGTTAACTACTCGTGAATCTGTAAATGGCATTTCAAGCCATTTACTGTGTTTTCAATGATACATTAAGGCATACCATTTTGAAAGGAGATCCCTTCCATATGCTCACCCTGAACATCATACAATAAACACCAATTAATTTTTTTTTGAACTGCTCACTCCATCTTTAAGATGTTAAAATGCATGAGTAATCGTATGATATGTATGTGGACTAAAAAAATATTGATAGGTGGAAAAAGGTCATAGAATGTTATATCGTTATACATATTTTATGTTGGTTGTAACATTCTCACACTTGCATCATTCAGCATCAGTAATATCAGAATGGTTCACTGCACATATTCAATCACTGAGTAAAGACGACTGTTATAATTTTTAAACCCCGTCTTGCCCTTCAGAAATTGTATAATGTTGCCCAGCAGTTTCCTGAGCAAGGTCATTGTTTTACATGGGATCATGAGAGCAGTTAACAATTCAACAACAGCAGACAAAACAGATGCCAGCCTTTTCAGTGCGGTGAAATGCTTTTACATAACTTGGTAAAACAGATGAATATGAGCAAATTTTAGGCTACTCATTAAAAACGTAACTCAATCATGTAAAATGAAGAAACTAAGATATAATTCAATATAATTCAATAGTTGAAAATGGAAATTTGGAGCAATCACAGTACTTCTGATAAAATAACAATAAAATAACTAGATTTAATGGAGCCACCCTTATGTAAAAGCTGAATATTCACACCTGTTCCTCATACACTTCTGAAGCACAAGGGCTTCTTAATGTTGTTGATGTTGCATCTGAGTGTCCTGTTTAATATTCTTTGGCCACTTCATCTCCAAAAGACCCCCGATCTCAGTTTGAAGAGTGACATACAAAAATACAAAACAACTACTTTAAACTATGCCGTTATAGACAGTATTTCAGAATGGTATGTCAGGTTGAAATTTGATGTTTTTCAGTGCTTTGTCAATCTTACATGGACAATTAGGTGTATGTATTTGAATTTATCTTATCAAACTACTCCATTAATGGACTACAGATATTCCATCTTGTTGGAAATCTGGCAACTGAAAATGATGACTTCCATGCCATCTTTTATACAATCATTAGACAAGTTCATCTTTTTTCTTAATTTCCCTTTGTAGACTGAATATAAAATGTATTCCATCTTTTACAACTAATTTTGGATTGTTCTGTGTGGAAATATGATGAAGGGAAAGTGCTTACCGAATGTACCAAGCATTTATAAATCTGCTTTCTTAGGACTGTACATTTTCTGTAAGTGTATAATTTCTGTATTTGTGTATTCAGCATGAAAAAATGGGAAATGACAAATAAGTACCCACAGCTAGGGTGGTACAGAAGGTGATGTTGGTGGTGCAGACTTTGGATCTATTTTTTAGGCTGTTGAAAATAACCAGAAATAATTCATAATATTCTAAAACTTAAGTAAGGGACATGATGATATACAAAGAGGTGCTCATCCAGAGATCTATAAATACCTTCGAGCAGCGGGGTGTCCACAGGGTGGGAGGATCCTGCTCAGCATTAAAGAGGCTGCTCCACAGTGACAAAACAATTTCCCATGTTTTAGCTTGATTCTAAAATCTACATGTACAATTTCTTACAATTTATATCCTGGATTAATATACAATGCAGTTGGGATGCGTAACTATAAGACAAGGAAATTTCCCACCACTGTTTTGTGATGGCACCTTTACATGAAATGCTGGCCCCTGCTCTTTTCCGATGTGTTAATCTACAGGTTTAATACAAAGAGGGCATCAGAAAATAAGCAATGCATTGAAGTATGGGAAGTAGAAAAACAGAAATCTGTAAAGAGTTCAGAGGATCTTAGCAGCAATAAGGAAACAGTTTACCTCTGAGTGATTTTTTTTTTCCAAGTGAAAAAGTATTGTTTCAGCATAATAAAAAGAACTAAAATCCAGGAATTGTGAGATCTTTGCTCTCCTGGAAAACATAAAACAAACTGTAGTGGCTAATGTTTAAAACACTGATCTACAGTGCACCTACATCAAACTCTGTAAAGCTAATGGTGTTTCAATATTATGTTTTCTTTTCTGTACCCCTACACTTACCAAGATGTCATTTAAGATGATACTGCCTTCATCAGAGAAGGTTTTTTGTCTTTTTTTCATTGGGAAAAATACCTGGCATACTCCTACAAATATGGGGCAAACAGGGTATCACGCCAACAATTCCAAGCCTGGCGGGTGCGTTGGTTCCAAGAGTAAATAAGTCCTTCAATCAAAAGAGAACTCGCACACGGCAATATTGGTGTGCGAATACTCCTACAAATGAAACATTTGTTTCTGGATGATTGCACTCTCTACCTGTAACTCTAAATGAGACACACTGCGTAAGTTGTAAAAGAAATAACACATAATTATAATTTAATATTGAATTATAATTTGCAATATCCCACAACAAAATAGGGATCAGATCTTTATCAGATATGTCAAGTTCTGGAAGCATTTTGACCCAAAACGACCAATCCAGAAAAGCAGAATCAATGACTCACAAAGACACATAGAATATAATTATTTTGAAAATTAAAAAAAAAATCTAACAGAAAATATGTGTATGCACATCTGGGACAGACAAAATAATGAAAACACCTAACAAATCAATATTTATGGCCTAATTTATTAAATAATATGAGCCACCTTGATAACCGCTTTGGTCCTTTGGTTACGGTTATCGAGTATGGTTATACAAGTTTTGAACGGTTTCTGTCAGGTGGGGCAGCTTGGGTAGAGAGAACACAGCTAGGTACATCATTTGCTGAGTATTGATTCTGTTACCCCTATGTTTGGGAGGTGCACTGGATTCTGTGTCTGCTTTTAAGCAGTTTGCTAAAAGCAGCAACAGAGGACAGTCGATGGAAAGTGTTGGAGCTGGAAGTGAGAGAGGTCTTGCAGCTATGGTTCTTTTTGGGAGCACTCTTTTGTGGTGTCTGAATTTTATTGCAGTTTGGGAGTGTTCTGTATGCGTTTTGTGTTTGTGATGCAGGATAGAGCAGTGATAGGGAAAACAAACCTTTTCAAAACAATGAACCATTTGAATCAATAGTTTCAAAATAGAGTAACTGTGTCGAGCCGCTCAAACCTTCCACACCACACTGACATCTACTGGTATATGGAAGTTAGTGCAACTAGCCCTCTCATTCTGAACATGCTGAATATCTGCGATTTTATAGCTCAGAAATATGTGACCAGTAGAGCAAGTCTTCACTTCTTAACTATCGTAGAAAGATATGTGCTTAGATATTTTTGTACTCCTTGCAAAACATTTTACTATAATGAAGGAACAATGGTGACACTCTGCACTTATGATCAAGTTGAATATGTTTGAAGAGAAGAAGGAATAATCAAAGCTGATTGTTTTCAGCATCCAGATCATAATGAGCATAACCATTTTCACATCCTTATTATCAGTTTACTAATTTAACATGTTGGATTCATGATGTTCATGCTAACTGCATTAAATGCAAATAATGAATGAGACCTAAATTAAAGGAATGATCCCCTATAGGTTTTTCCTTAATGTGTAATGAAAAGGGAAAGATCAAAGCTTTGACATTGCAGCATAGAAATCATTTGCTGATTTTTTTCATATTTAGGCTATTTGCCCAAGAACATATTTTAAACATTCATACTGTTGGTTGATGAGGTTCAGATGCCTAAGCATGATTCTGTAGAAGGGAGAAAAGCCTGAACCCCCTGAACTTATTTTCATCATGATACAACCACTAATTACAAAATGCGTGTTAGTGAACACATGGACTTCTGTCCCGGGGTCCAAAGTATCAATGAAACACCATGGGTTTGAGGATTAATGCCTGTTATAACACAGATAAACTTCTGCTTCTGCTGGTGTGTCAGTGAAAGATCACCTTGGTTACTGCAGTATATGCCTGATTATATAGTACATGTACATTATATGAGTATAGTACATTATATATATATATATATATATATATATATATATATATATATATATATATATATATATATATATATATATATATACATGAGTATAGTACATTATATGAGTACATGTGAATTGCTGCATTTCAACCATATAAAAATACAGTAAAACTGCTTTTAATTGCTTAGCTGTGCTTGGTACTGGGTGTGCTGACGGACGGTGATCCTGTATGGGGAAAGTGGGGGGGGGTCCAAGCTGGAAAGCCTCCAGTTCCCTGAGAGGTGAAGGAGATGGAAATCTACTCCACACCCTACGTTCCATACCTTCCCATAAAGGTCCACAGATTAGATCTGGTGATTGGGGAGGCCATGGAAAGTTCATGACGTTCAGGGGCGTCATGCACACCAAATTTGTGGGTGGGCACCATTTTCAGACATGTTCATGGTGTGGTGGCTAAGTACACGTGCCATTTTTGCATGTTTTCTTCATGCCTCTGGCTGGAACTATGTTTTTGAAAGCCATGATTTTTATCCAATGCCTGTTTCCAATTCCTGAACCCTTCTGCAGCAAATGGCATTTGGCTATTTGTGTTGGCTTCAAAAACTTGACAACAAAAGCAAAATGCTGCATCAGCTAACTTGCTATATTCCAGCCATGGGTAGCTCTTGAACCAACTGCTTTTAAATCTCCTTTCTTGCCACATGCAACAAGTGGGTGCTGTAGGACCCTTTCTTATGTATTGATCTCTTGCAAGCCTGTCTGTGGGAATTATGAAATCTGGATCCTTATCTAGTGGGAAAAACAAACAAAAATAATTTTTAGACTTAATTGTACTAACACAAAAATTTAGTTTTTTTTTTTTTTAATTAAATAACCTGAACAGCCTACCACATAGCTGAGCATGAAGCTTCAGGAGCATCTTCTGTTTGGTCCAAATCTTCCTTGTCCTGTCCTGTCATTTTTAAATCTATAAAACACCTCTAACTTTGTCTGCTTCATTCTACCAATGGAAATAATACAATAATATAAAAGAATCACTGACAGGATGATGGTCATACATTCACCAATAGCAACAAGTGGGTAACTACAGTCAAATTCTGTATGTGCCCTGTGGAAAGTTGCTGTTGTTTCCATTAGATTGGAAAAAAGAACAATGCACACAGAACAATCACACGTCGACAAAAAACAACTGTCTCATAAATTGATTGGCAAAAACACACCATGTAAGTAGATACCGAACCATGTAACTATTTACGGTTGCCGTAGTGCATTATGCAGTGAGCATGAAATGAAGTAAGCACTGTTGCCAACTTAGCGACTTTGTCGCTAGATTTAGCGACTTTTCAGGCCCCTTTAGCAACTTTTTTTTCATAAAAGCACCTAGCGACAAATCTAGCGACTTTTTGGACAAGAAGAGTCGCCAGTACTGCCCCGCGAGCGAGAGGCTGTCGCTTCTTTCTCTCTGAGTGATCATTTTACATGTAAATATAGCCGAAATCACAGCACAGCTTTAAATTATGTGTATGGTGATTTTGTCAGACGACGCCACGGGTATAAAATCAGAATTTTAGGAGTGCAGAGCAGCAGCTTGGAAATGGCTTGGAAGTGACTGCTGGTTAACATGAAGTCTTAATGGGCGATTAGTCGATATTTCATACTCGTCCCATTGTCTGACAACAGAAACAGACATCATCTAATACTAGAAACAGACAACATCTAATACTAGGCAGAATGCAAATACGACGCGGCAACATCACGAATATACTAATTAGATATGACGTCATCTAGCGTCATTTAGCGACCTTTCGAGCAGGCTTTAGCTACTATTGAAAGTAGTTGGCAACACTAGAAGTAAGCAAGTGTGGCAGTGTAACATTTAGCTAGCTACCTACCTAGTTAACGTTAGCCGGAAAATAGTTCGCTAGTCGTGTTCAAAATATGTGACATGGAGATGGAAAAGGCTGTGTTGTGTTGGTGGCTAGCTAGCAAGTGAAAGTGTAATTGGTACAGGCAAAACTACAAACTGACAAACGAGTGGTAGCTGGTCAGCCGATGGGAGACCTTGCTGGCTAACGTTAGCTAGCTAACATTAACTTAACAGGATTGCTGCTCAAAAACACAAAACAGCCTCAAAAATTATCACAGAACTGAATCTACAACTCAGTCTCAACAGGAACTGTACATTGTGAGATTTATTAATTTAAATTACAAACCAAGGAATTACAAACCAAGGAGAACATCATTTCCTGCTCCAATATTCCATGTTACCATATGCCAAGATGATAATGCCACCACACACACTGTTGAACAGATTCCAGAGTGGCTTCACGTCATCAGTGTCGTCGTACCAATCAATTTAGGTGGGCACGTGCCCACCCAATATTTTGTAAAAAGGTATTAATTATTCAAGCAATCAATAACCTGCCTACATCGTCAAGCCTGCAGTCAGGGTAACCCGGCCTAGGTTTAGCTGAAATGAGCGAGCTTCCTCTGCCAGATCGCACCTCTTAATCCCCTCTCCCATCCCCCACCCCTCATCCTGCCCGTCTTCTACCGATAACTCCCAACAATGAATTGTTACTGTATTGTCCCACAGACATATGCTGCAGTAGCCTAAAACTGTCAAAATATATCACACACATGTCTGCTTGGCTAGCTATTTAATCAATATGCTAGCATGGACATACTGTGAAGCTGCGTTATCAACTTAAGTGTCCGTCTGTCTCTGTTGGTGTGACTATATTGCGATTTAGTTACTTCAAATGAGTCCTTTTTCACTTGGTGTCTCCATGATTTTGTCCACCCTTGTACATTCCACCATGCACTATGTATTGTTGGTTAAATTAAACCTTTTGTAATGTTTTATTGATCTTTGTAATGTTGTGATGTGGGATGTTTGTGCAATGTAGTGTAGGATGCTAGGTGAAGTACAGGTGTGTGATGTGATGACTTTGTCACAACACAATTTCAAGCATAAATAGTGGCAGTTGTCCTTCAACCTTTTCTGAAAAGCTATTCCAGGTATGACTATCTAGCATACCAATCATCTGGCCATGATTAGCTGGAATGATATTTCAATAAATGATGATAGTTTGTCACTGTATTGAAGTAGAGCTGCAGTAAAATTACATAGTAAGAAGCACTTTGTTGGGGTAGGTATTTTCCCCTGTGAGGTTTTTTTTTTTGGTTTTTGTTTTTTTTTGCCTATGTTTGCCGCAGTGTCACATGATACCAACAGTGTAGTAAGAGTAGGGAGCTGAGGCTGAGGGAGAGCAATGAGAAATAACCCACTTTGTTTTTTCAGGTAAATTAAGAAAAAATTCACTTCCACTGAGAAATGACGAGTGAGCAAAGGAAGAAGGCTATCATGCGCTCAGATTCAATACATCAGATCTGCTGTAAACTGAAGCACTGTGCTGCATAAACTATGCAGAGTGAGACGACACAACACTATAAACCGCTTCACTCACACAGAGAGGAAGCACCCCAAAAACCCGCACAAAGCAAACGCAGGGCTCAAGCTCTGATGACCACAAGAGCTAAAAAAAAAAAAAGCCAACAGGATCTATTCAAACACTGCTGTCCGCATGATTTGCAAGCATTCCATGAGAAATACTGCTGTTGTGATTAGCTTGTTAACTAATTTATCACTGGCGTGCTATCTGGTGAATGCTGTTTGCAATAACTAGTTTTTTTTTCCACTTGGCCCAAATTAATTTAACGGGTATACAACCAATAAACATATTTACACAAAAAATAAAAAGAATTGGGTGCCAAGCTTGGTTAAAATCTCACAGATTCCTTCCTTCAGAATGGACAAGGGGTTTAGATAATACATAAATGCACTAATTGTTCTGCTTCCCAAAGAGGTGGTGCTTTTTATACCTGAGAACAAGTCGGGTTTGTTGAATGCATAAGATTGTCTAAAAATTCACCCCCTGAACCTTTGGAACTTCAATTAATGGCTTCCATTTTGTCTGATTTGCATCGGTTGTCTGATTTTACAAATGATGGCAGGAAATAACAGATGCGGTGACGTTTCTTCCAGCAAAGCACATAGCCCCTGTTGACACCGTGCAGAACAAGGGTGTAAGGAGGAGGATGCCTTGCCATAAATACTTCTCCCAAATGGGATTATCACAAATGTACTGAGTGCTGTGAGATATTAGCTGGCTTCAAAACCACATGACACAAGTCTCTACATCTCCATTGTTGATTGAAGCCAGGCATCTATTCCATACTGAGGCCTCACAGAGCAATACATTAAAGCAGAGAGACAAGTATGCTTGACAACAGACGGTGGTGCTAATGTGGCCAAAGCCTTGGCTCTTAATGATCCAACTTTTCTCCAGTAAATTGGGCGCCTTTGGTCAGTGAGGTATGAAATAAAATCATAAATGAATAGTACCAATAGACGACCAACTGTAAGCTACTGCTTTATGTATCTAAACTGTATGATCATGGTGGTTATACTTTATATCATACTATTCATGTCATATTATAAAATGTTAGAACTCAGTTAACATTAGTGATGTTGTCACAAACTGTTGAGAATAGACCAAACTAACAAGATAATTTAGTATTCACCCTCATGTTTTGCTAATACTATAACTGTATGTATTGTCCGAACAACAAAATACAATATGGCTTATAAAATAGCATTGTCATGAGCATTGGTTCACTTATATTAGACAATGTTATAATTTATAACTTATAGGCTAACTTCTACTGAAATATCATGTTATGTATCATGTATAACCCAAACATCTGAATAAAATTGTCATATAATTTTTTGCCATATCGCCCACCGTAAATTAAAGTATACTTCATCATTTAAAATGTACATGGAGGAATTAATTCAGAATGTATGCGGGAACATAAGAAGGATTACAGAAGCATGACAATTTCACATAAAAGACTTGTTGACATAATATGTTAATCACTAAATTGGGGTGAATGCATACTGGCATTCATCTGATGTTTGCATAACTGATTAATTCATACTCCCTTTGTAATGTATTGGAACACTGTCTTAACTGATATACAGTGAAGGTGGTGCTCTAAAGAACATTTCTAAATAGAATATGACAAGATTACTGTGCATCCACTGTTTTGTAAGTAAAACACTGTGTGCGGCTGAGCTGAGGAGGAATTGGGCTAGTGCTTGTTAAATTTCAGGACCCCCAGCCACTTGCACACATACATTACCTTCCCACATACCATCTCATACAACAAAAAATATTTTCAATTTTCATTTTTTTTACAAATAAAAAAAGCTGTCCTACTGACATAACACAATGACATTTAAATACAACTTTACAACATTTATATTGTAGGAAACTGGAATGTTGTTACTGTTGGAATGGTACCAAATTTCCACAAAAGGCCATCCACAAACTGACAGAGATCTCCTGATGTTCACACAGTCAACCAGGTGGATTATGTAATTGTAAACAAGATGTGTACACCATGGAGATGATACCAAGATAGACCACCATTAAAAGGTAGCCTGGTTTTGTTGCCCTGGTTAGTGGTGTAAATGATGAAAAAAAAACTTGAATAAAAAGTGATTCAGATCAACCACAGTAGAAAAGAGGAAAGATCAAATAGCGTATGTTATCTCAATGAGATGTTTGTTTTCTTTAATATCACTAAATAGCTTTTGAGATTTAATAGCCAGCTCCATGACAACTTTCTTGACTTTGAGAGGGCATTTGACAAAGTAAATAGAGACAGTATTTGGAAGATACTGTGCTCCCATGGAGTTTATGGTGACTTAGTATTTGCAGTGTAACTTGCACTGTCATTGCATCATGCAGCGTAAGGACACTGCTTTGTGTACCTACCTGTTTGTAGTAGCAAAAGGGATACTAATACAGAGAGTAATTTGGAAATGGTAACAGGCCGGATTACCTATGAGGGCAAAAAACCTGGGGATGGGCTCTCTAATGGGTACCTGGAAGCAGGAGGAATGGTGTGGGATTACAGGAAGTGAGTGGACAAGCAGTACTGTTTATATCTTGTGAAATTAATTGTTTCTAAAAGATTTACAAAAATGTCATGCCTTTAATTACTTTTATGTGGTTCTGTGTGACTGTTGCAGTGTGGTCATGCTGATGACATGCTGATGGCAGATTAAGAATAACGTTGTTTGATTTTTAAGAAGAGTTATATGTTATATATATTAAAAATAACAGGTCCATGTTTTTACCTGAGGAAGCTAAGTGGTTTTGCACTTTTTAAACTACTCCAAGAAACCAAAACAAAGGCCATACCATTTGTCTGGAACACTGAAAATGTTTCAGAATTTAATAGCCTAACAAATTCAGCCCATGATCGGGTGTCAGTGTACTATTATTACATCTAAAGTTTGCTCTCTCTTCCAAACAGTATTGTCAATATCACTGTGATCTGACAGGAAAATTAGTTTTTCAGGCCTTTCATGAAATGCATGAGATCCTGCAAACTATTAATTTCACTGATAAATTGTGTTGCGCTTGTTTGTATGTTTTTATTTATTTATTTAAAGTGAATTTCTGGTAGTGAAGTCTGGTAGCTCTACTTTAATTTGATGAAATGGTACAGTATGTGTCACATGGAACATGTGTAGCCATTATTGTAGTGAAAGCAGCTAAGTTTAAGGTCATGCAGGAGAGGAAATGTAGTACTCCAACACCTTCACTAACCAGTGTATGATAGTGCATGTGTGTCATGCAAGCTGTGTAGGTGTTTTTATATAAAAGATACACATTTGGTTATCAAATGTAATTATTTTGATAGAGGTATGTCCCTTATACACATGAACTTAAACATGGAAGACTATGTTAGAGTGCACTGTCGGCCAGAGGCACAAACAGTAATGGGGACCAATGTAGTGGAGAATGGTGAATTTATTTACAGAGCTAGGTGACTTCTAGGTGCAGGTGCAGATAAGTACAGTGAACACTACACTAGAACAGACTGAAATTGCCACTTTCATTCACTTTTCAGTTAGCTTTAGGTAAGGTGTGGTTCAAAGGCTTAGGTGTGGCCAGGGCATGGTTACACAAACGTGACCGTTCTCAAAGTGGGAAAACAAGGCAGAAATTTTGGTTTTGTTTTAGTGCATTTGGGTCTTCTGCATTTGCTAGTTGGCCTACTAGCCAGCCTGCTAGCAAATGACAAAACAGGGAAGTACTGTATTTCTCACATTATAGACTAAATATTAAAGGAGGATATCTGTTAAGTTGTAGAGGCAGGGCTAGAAATAGAGAAGACATATGATGTGGCTAACTCCACCTTGAGGTAAGGACACACTGTTTATTTGTTACATTCACCCCTGTTGGCTGGACCCAAGTCAATGTCGCCAAAGGAAATGACCATTTAGTGGGAAAAGGTTCTCTTGAGGTACACACAGATGCAGCAGTTTAATTTGTTGCATCTCCTGGCACTGCTGCCTCAGTGATACATAGAAGAGCTATGTATTTGTTGTATATGTTTTAGCCTGTAGTATAATACCAAGCCAACAATTGGTTAAGTTGAATGTGACAGCCTAATTCTGCAGAGTTTGTTGACAGTCCTTTTGAACTAATAATTAATTATTCAGAGGTGGAAAAAGTACTGAAAAATTGTAATTGAGTAAAAGTATCCTTACTTTGCTTAAATCCTACTCAGAGTAAAAGTAAAAGTACCCATCTAAAAATTTACTTGAGTAAAAGTACAAAAGTACTTCATTTAAAATGTAATTTGAGTAAAAGTTACTTAGTTACTTTCAGTTATTTAATGCAAAAAAAGGATGAGTCATGAATCAAATCCAGCACAAGTTGTTTTAATCAACTTCGAAAAGCTCAGCTGAGCTCAGTAACATGATCCTCTTACTTCCTCACAACACAAAGACAACAAGGACCGTCACAACCTGTACTGTAAAGTGCAAACTATTTAAGTATTCAAAACACAAAATGCACACAAAAGCAAAGTGCCCACAGGATCCCACAATTCAAACTAAAATGCCCACAGGATCCCACAATTCACAATAAACCACAATAAAATGCCTGCAGGATCCCACTATTCACAATAAACCAAAATAAATGCCCATAGGATCACACAATTCTGCCCACAATCTACAACTTCAGACCGGAAAAGCTCTTGTTTAATTTCAGCAGCAGTTGATTTTCAAGTTTTTTGCTGTAAGTCTTGCTCTCTTTGCTGTGAAGAGCAACCCGGCAGAACTAAAAAGCCTCTCACAGGCGGCTGAGGCTGGAAGGCCTGTGTTGAGTTTCAGAGACAGTTTCTTAATGTTTGGGAAGGAGTTCAGCAGGTCCATGCTCTCTGACACACAGGCAAGGTACCCTCCATCTGACCTGCGGGACTTCATCGTGGAGAAGTAGTCCTCTTCGTCCGACGAATGCTGCCTGAGCGCCCCTGCTCCACCTCAGCCTCGGCCATCTGGTCAAGGTGATGCCTCAGATACAGTAGTCCTGTTTAATGACAGACAGCGTAGGGAAATTAAGTACTGAGCTATTTGTTCTTAAAGAGTACTATGGACAGCTAAGTCAGATAACATATTGCAGTATGCACTTTGGCACTATTGCACTTTAATACCCCACCTCCCACTAACAAACACGCCTGCACAGTACAGATGGTTAATTACTGATTGCTGTGATATTGAACAATGGAGTCATACCTGCTTCAATGACTTCAGCTTTGTCAGTCCAGCCCGTCTTAAATTTGGGTAGGAGGATTGCTGCTGAGATAAGCTCTCGGTCCTCCATCATGACTCTGAAGCGCTTCTGGACCCCTTGCTGTAGTGCCGAGATGAGTGGGAGGCACATCTTGACCGACGCTTCCTGCCTTCTCAGTTTGGACTGTAATTCAGAGATCACTGGGAGCAGCCATCCAAGGTGTGTGTTGCTCTCTGACTGAAGAATATTCAAGGCCTTTACCACTGGTCTCATCACACAGCAGAACTCATCCAGAAAAGCAATTTCTGCCCGACTCAACCTGCACAAGACAAATGAAAAAACAATAATTAAGTTTTTTTATTAACATAGAAGGATTTGGGATTTGTAACCATAAACAACAAAATAACATTTACATCATATAATATTGTATTGTATTATATATTGTGTATTTTATACTCTTGAATCAGCACTGTTTATTCATCATGAATTTTGACAATGTTAAGTTATATATGCCAATTAAATATTTTAAGGTATTTACATCATATAATCTTGTATTGAATTGTATTGTACTATATGTACGTATATTGTGTATTTTATACTCTTGAATCAGCACTGTTTATTCATCATGAATTATGACAAATGTTAAGTTATATATGCTAATTAAATATTTTAAAATGTAAAAACAAAAACTCACATTTTCAGTTTCAGTTCTTCGCAGACACGCCTGATGGCATCCTCCCCTTGTTCTTTTATGATGCGTAGGATTCTCTCCACAGCCATGTATGTTGAATTCCACCGTGTCTTGTTGGGTCGAATGAGCTGAAGACCACATTTGTCTTCCACAGCTTCTGCTGCAGTGTGTGAGCGACCTGACTTATTCCACAGAGCTTGGCATTTGCCAAAGGCGGCACGTGAAAGCCTCTTGTAGGTGTCGTTCTTCTTTTCAGCAAGGTCAGCATCTGTCGTGGCAACTAAGTTCAGTAGGTGGCATGCACATCTCTGGTGTTTGGGGAGCTGGTACTCCAGGCCGTTGTCTTGTCCTAGGATGCTGAATGTGTCTTGGAACTCAACGTCATCATCCGATTCTGAACCTTCTTGGTCTGTGTCTGACCCGGCATCCTCATCCTCCGACTGGCTCTGCTCACCAAAAATAGAGAAGGCCTTCACAAAATTTGAGCCACTATCTGTGGTGGTTCTAACCACTTTCCCTCTTATTCTGTATTGGCAGTGGATATCATCCAGGACACCTGCAAGCACATCAAAGGTGTGTGACCCCTTTAACCTCTTGCATGCCAACACGACAGATCTTCTCTCGAAAGTCTCCCCATCAATCCAATGGCACGTGACACCTATGTAGCTTTTTTGGTGTGCAGACCAACAATCTGTGGTAGTAGCGACATGATTGATGTTACTAAGGTGTGATATCAACTTTGTCTTCATTTCAGCAGCAGCTTCTGTGACTCTGCTCTTAACTGTGGGTCTGGAGAGCATTTTGTATTGAGGATTGAGTGCAGCAGCAAACTCTTTAAATGCTGGCTGTTCCACCAAAGAGAAGGGGTGGTGACCTTCGCAAATAAGCCTGATGAGGAACCGGTCAACTGTCCCTTGAGACACACGGATGGCACCACCCACTGCAAGTTTGGCCTGATTGTCTGGGAGCTTGCTCTGCTTACTTTTGCCTCCTTGTT
Source organism: Megalops atlanticus (assembly GCA_019176425.1). NCBI lineage: Eukaryota > Metazoa > Chordata > Actinopteri > Elopiformes > Megalopidae > Megalops > Megalops atlanticus. The sequence continues at coordinate 25,397,649 of CM032880.1, forward strand.
CCTGTGGTGACTTCCGTGAGCATGCACTAAAAAGAGCAAGCTTTGATGGATGCTTTCTCTGTGAATACACACAATACAAGAGGGTACAGAATAGTTATGTATTCGTAGGCACATTCATATTTAGAAAATACTATTTAAGAGCTAGAACATTTTTTAAGCTAGAACAATCTCATCCTTATGAAAAAAATGTGCTGTACTGTCACTGTTATATTAAAAAATGCAGATTGTAATAGGCCTACTGTAGGATTGCTGCAGTTAGCTAGGCATTAAATTTATTAAATTATTCAATCATTAAATTAAATACAGCAATTCCACTAAAAAAACCTACAGCATTATTGCTGCACATACAGGTATTGCTGCACATAAATGCAGTCTCAGAGTAAAAAGATAAACTCCTGTAAACTGAATGTGAGCTAAGAGGGAGCTAACGTTCTGTGAGCTAATGGAAACGAGTAGAGAATAGCTATGCAAAGTACGGTAATGTGTTACTCTGTGGTGATCGCTCGGCCGCCAGGACAGCGAAAAAACTTGTGAATTCTCTACAAGTCAAATTACTTGATGTAGTGTAGTCTAGTTATTTCGTCTCACTCTTCATATTCAAAACCATCATAACACCCCATTTCACGCTTGCATTCCCAACTCACCCATACTTTTGATGAACTATCACTATCCACTCCAAACTAGCCAATTCTAGGCAACAGCTAACAACCCAAGAGCTTGCTTAGCCAACATACAAGCTGATTTATTAAGAGGCCACTCGAAAACTTAACTTCTGCATCCTTATAATTTCTGACTGATCACTAAAGCCGATTTTTAAAATGTGAGGCGAGTAGCCTATTCCCTTGTCTACTTCGCTTGGTGGAAAATAATATCATGAAGGCACATTGTGCTTACATGAGAAGGTTGTTATCTGGGATTTTTAAACCAAACCATAAATAAACCGTTTGGGATGTAAGAGACAAAAACACATGCGCTAACTTACCACCACATGCTTTCGTAAATTAGATGTTGATGTCTTGTATGCTGAAAGCTCCGTTCTGCTGGGCAGGCACATTTTACACAGCATTATAATGCTGTTGCCTTTTGTGCGTTTGAACGCGAATAAGTCTTCTAAGTTTGGCCAAGGGTTTTTGTGGCTTTCTTCCTCGGGCCCTTCCTCCTCCATGATCTCCATATCTTGATGATCAGCAACAGCCATCTTCCAACGCCGTATCCAGATTATGAGACAATGGAATGGGCACGCAAATTGCAATTGACTTTCAGTTCCGGGACACAGGGTTTTTTTGCCCGCATTTAATTTTTTCACTATCAATATTGTACTCAGTAACGTGAGGGGGTTCAAATGTAGCGAAGTAAAATACTTGGGTCAAAATGTACTCGAGTAAAAGTAAAAATTACATATTTCAAAAACTACTTAACTAATTACAAATTACTCATAAAAAGTACTCAATTACAGTAACGTGAGTAAATGTAACTCATTACTTTCCACCCCTGTAATTATTGACACATTTTAGAAACAGCAGCAATGTGGGAGCAGCTACTTTATAGCTAGGCTATTTCAGGAAACTTGTTTGGTTCATTCAGCTGTAAGGCCAGTGTAGAACTGGTCATTCAGTTTTCTGAGCCTGGATACATGATACATTTGTAATGGCTGAGCAGGAAGAATCCAGTTGCAGAGATCACACAAAAACACAGAAAGGTTATAAAAGACAAAGAGACTTTTACTCATGGCAAGAGACAACCAAACTTAGTGCATAGGAAAGCACAAAAGGCAGGGGAGCTCAAAACTGATTTAACAAAGAAACAGGGAGGGCTTATATAGAACACAAAACACATGACTAGACTAACTGAAGAAACTGAAGACGTTTAACTAACGTTAGGCAAGGCACAGACAGGAAGAAGGGCCCTCTGGAGGAAGATTGGGGAAACAGCATGCAACAGGACCTGGAAGGCAGTTACAAGGACATCTGCTGGTTGTTGCAGGAAGAAGTCTCTGAAACCCTGACAAGATTAAAGTGTTTCTGTATGAAGTGGTGATCTAGCTAGTTAGCAAGCAAGCTTTTGAGACATTGTTTTATTGTTTCATGTTAACATCACAGGGTGGTTCAAATGTGGGCCTGTTACATTCTGCTTACTTCTCTTTGTTTTAACCATTAATTTGACCAATCACAGTACAATTAATCTGCTTACTTCTCTTTGTTTTAACCATTAATTTGACCAATCACAGTACAATTAACATTACTGACATGAGTGTCTGTTTTGCAGCCTTCATTGTGAATGACACAAAAACTCACAGCAGCCTACAAAATCCAGTCACCTTGCTAGCGAATCACCTAACATTCAATACAATATGTAGCTCAGCACAGACAATGACAATGAACAAGTTTGCTTACCTTCCACCACCATCCATCTGTTACCTATGTTTGATATGTCTTAATCTACTATGAAAACAATCAACCAACCCATCCAAGATGAGTTGCTTTTGTTTATTATTGATGAGGGGCTGGCTGAAAAATAACTCCCCAAATCCAGCAGCAGCAACCCGAACCACTCCAGCCTAACTACCAGTGTTATATGCTCTGTACATTTTACCAGATGTGGAGTTGATCAACATTTTGGCTGAAACTGACATCTTTACATCTTTAGTCAAACTGCAAAGCTGGGAGAAACTGTAGTAAAATGGGATGGCACAAGGGGCAAGAAGGGATTGCCTGCAAATGTTAAATGACTTAAATAATGCAAAAGGTTCAAAAGCAATTCCCTGATTTGCAGCCATCAGCCCTGCAAAGTGTGTGTCACTGAGTGAATGAGTTTCTGAGAAGTCCTACAAATCTTTTTAATGTGATGTGGTTTGCTGTACAACATAAAATTTTACTGACCTTAAAAAAACTGTGTTCAGTTTCTTTAGTTTTTTACTTGAACCATCCTATATTGTACTGATTCTGATTATAGATACACTATTATACATCTATTAAATAAGTCAATGTAAGATGTGAAGGCACAGCGCTACATAAATATTTTGTTTTCTTAGAATGTTGAGGCAGCCTATAAAAATAAACCACTGTTAACAGTGGGTCCTTTGCACCTACCTAATTGTGGTAAGTTACTGTTACAGTCATATTAGGTTTTTCCCCTCAGATGGCCAGCTTACTTTGGCTTTGCTTTTTGTGTGCCTGGCAGTGACCAATAAAACCATCAACTGATGAAGCTTTGACTGCTGTTTGCAATGCAAACCCATGCACAACCTACAGTGAGTGGCAAATGCTACTAATTTTGAAGGAGCTTTCAAAAAACATACAAGAGAAAGTCTTTGATTGACTGATGTTAGTTTATATGCCACAATTTGTATCTAATAGAATAATAGCATAAACATCACATGGATATGTTAAGGGTCAAAGCTAAAATTGGCAGTCTGAACATTCCTATTATTTTTCTAAAAGCAATTAGCCATAGTAAAAGCAATTGTTTTGATAATAGGTTTTTTTACATATCAATAACAAAATAAATACTGCTTGTACTGTGCTGTCTAACTCTAGCAACAAAAATAACACTGACAACTGTATAAAGAGTGCCTGAAAAGAGAAAACAAAGAGCAAAAACTTTTTACCGATAGTTGCTGACAGATCCACAGTAGCCTACAGTATCAACAGAGTCATTTATTCAGTGTGGTTTTGATGGCTGCGCTATACAAGTTACAGATTGTGAGTGCCGCCTTACAGTAGCCTATGTGTTTACAGATGCCACCCTGTGCTCATATGAAATAACAATAGCAGCTTAAAGGGAAGACTCATTACCATAGAGCCAAATTTGAATGCTGCCTTGTGATGGTGCTGCTGTTGTGAGAAGTGCGACAAATTAAACTGGTGCATCTGTAAACAGTAGTAATAGATTCTTTGTACACACAACTGATCATGGTAATCTGCCTAAATATTTTTGCTGTGCAACAGAGAAGTGAGGTAGCCCTTTTTACATAGTGTTCACACAAGAGCCTAAGTGATAATCTGGATGTTTCACTCTGTATGTTATGTGCATGTTTGGTGTGTGCAGACCTTGTTGGTTTCTGTGTGTGGGAACAACATCAATGCCCAACATAAATAAGAAGGTCAGAGCATGTCAGCCATTGTCAGTGTAGTATTTTGGTAGGTGAAGTTGAGTGTGAGCGTGGCATGCTTGCGTGTCAGGAAGATGTGCACGTTATTCAGTTTGAATTGTGTCCCAAATGGTTCGGCTCACTCTTCAAACACTCCAAAATTCAGAAATGTTCTAACATGCTCTTTCATCTGATATGGCATGGAGGGAAACAAAGAAATAAATCATCACATGTAGTTCAAAGAAATTACGGCTGGACTGCAACAGTCAAAATAGTCAATTAAAAAGAAAATGTCAATTAAAAATAAAATGCATTGGCTTCTAATCAGTAATTGCAAATTTGCTACTGATTTTGTTTCATAGACAGGAGAGAAGTCTTTATGAAGGGCTGAAGGGCCCAATTAATGAAAAATTGGCAGCATGCTCATGTAAACTATATTGAGGTGTTTTTTTTCGAGCAGGGATTTACTTGGATATGGGCAGTGGCAAGGTATGAAATGAATCATTAAAGACAAGACTTGACAATAGGAAATGTAAGGTGAGGTGTATTTTTCTCAGTGAAATTGAGACACATAGTGGGCTGCATGTGTTCATAGGGTGGGCATTTAATGGGAACTTAACTCTTTACATTAATAAACTTGGTAGGTAGCTAATTGATACATCTTTGATTGCTCAATCTGCAAGTGAGTGAAGGAAGTCAGTGCACGAGTCCACACTTCGTGTGACACCACAGAAGAACATACTTGAGGTGGAAGGGGAGGGGTTTTATTTGGGATGAATTTTGAGTGCTGTGGCTCTCAACAGAAAACCGTGATTGAAAGCAGTGATGACATAAGAAAATCATGTCAGAATCTTAGCTAATAACTTTAAATTTACTACTCTGACAGTGGGTTTTAACACTGCATATTTTGAAAAATGATGCCTTCTCCTGCACTGATCTTTCACACTGCTCACAAGTTTGGAAACTGAGGGACAGCACAGAGAAAGCCAATTCAATCTGTCTGCAGAAAATAACAGTAGATGTAAAATGTCAATATGTGCAAATGTGCAAAACATTACTTTAATGCAAGAGTCCTGCTCCTATTAATCTTCCAGTTTTAGGCTAACAATGTAACAATTTAAATGTTACATTGTTTACAACTGACCTCTGTGAGTTCAGTTATACACTGTAACAAAGAGCAGTCACTGGTAAATCTGGCTTTACTGTAAAAAGACTAGTGATTGGTATGAAACATTCATTTTTGTAGGTAATGACAATGACTGCCTGATAACCACATACATATCAGTGTGATTCAGATGAGTTTTAGGTTTGAAATTCAGTCACAAACTTTGTGTTAGTCCTTCTGGGTAAGAGTATCTGTCAAATGTAGAAGTGTAAACGAGAAGTTGTTTTTCACAGTTTCTGTTCAGATATCATTAAAACGCACTGGAAACTTTTGGTTCAATGTTACCACTGTTCAGTGACTGTCAGGGAACTTTCATTCATACAGCATAATTCAATAGTATCAGTGGTAACATAAGAATGATGTGCAAAAAGAGGTCTGTGTGAATGCACACCCTGGGGGATCCTGGGATGCCACACCATGAAGGTTACAAGCTTGTACACTTGCTCAAAGGGATGAGCCAAGGGCAAACACTTAATGTGATGCACCATATTAAATCAAATAGAAAATGCTTGTCTTCCATGATTACCACTTGAAGTGAGAAAACCGCATATGTGAGCAATACATTTATTTATCTGGCAGATAGCCATTTCTTCATAAGGTGACTAACAGAACAGTGGTAGTCCACCCTATCCAACTGCAATCAAAGTGTTACTAGTAGCAATGAAAATGTAACCTAATATAAATAATATAAACCATGCTCATAATTATGAATTTATTTGAGTCTGTCAAAGAATTTAAGTCAGCTGTAAAGGGTGGTCCAACAAAAAAATCATATCAATTCTTGATTGATATAGACAGTGTCCTTAGATGGTTGATATACTATCTCACAATACTGTGAAGGCTACTGTGTATGCCACATTGAGGATGTAAGTCTGCCTATGGATAAGACACATGTCCCTCACAGAGTAACAGAATAGTCTTTTAGCTCCGGAAACAGTTCTTCTAGGAAAAGTAAGATGTTTTTTCTTTTATATCATGTTGCATTGTGGCATTGGTTGTCTCTTCAGAGTGAGCAAAGATTTCTGCCTTTCAAGACAAACTCTCTGTAATTTTAAGTTTTAAAATGCCTACAGCAATTTCATTTCAGTATTTTAGGGGTGAATTGCCTAAATTTCCAAAGAGCAATTTTCTACATATTTGGGCATTTCAAAGGGACTGTTTGTCACAGACGAGACCAAAACAGCAGCATGAATTCCCACTGGTAAGAAATGGAAAGAATCTGATATCTTCCTGCATGTTGAATTAAGACTTAACTTTAGAATGTATTGAACTTTTGCACACCTGCTGATGACAGCTCACAAAGGTAATGCCTTTAAAATGTTTGAAGTATTGTTTATACTGTAGCTGTCATGTTCTCTGCAAAAAATAATAATTCAAATCACAAAAATACATTGATGCAGACAAGCAAACAATGGAGGTATTTAAGCAGCAGCTGCAGTTTAAGATGACTGTAACCTGAACCACATTCAGACCACAAACAATAGGAGTTCATACTCAGTTTTGACATATTACTTCAGATAGGATAACTGTAAAGCTGCAACTTTAACAGAGCAGCCCATGTCTTCCGCATCTCCAGTAATGCGATTTTCATATAACCCACAGTTTTATAAAGCCAACACAAATGTTTTGATTAAATAGACAATATAAATGCATACCAATAATCACACAATTCATCTTATCTTTGATTTCCTTTTGTCCACATATCAGATTCTCAAGGCATAATTATGTACATAATATAAGCGGGACATCAGTGGTAACACATGGAACATTTGGTTAGTCACAATGTCCAAATCACATCAGATCAACTCAGGCTAACCATCGTCTGAAAAGTACTGCCTTGGGGTGCTTTAAGATTAAAACTGAGAGACAGCAGCATTTGGAGCCTTAGTAATTTGCAAGTGCCCATTAATTGACCTATTTTTAAATCGAAGTTGTGCTTGCACTAATGAATTCCAAAAAGTTTTTTGTGCTGCTCTGCAAGACAGTATTTAAGACATTGATTAGTAGGCAAAATGAAATGCTAGACAGTTGTTAAAGCAGACCACGGTAAAGATTGTTATTTTTCAGGCTACTGTTCTTTCCTGCTTCTCACTAACGCATTTCACAAGTGCAATCAGAATTAATTAACATGTCAACCTGATTATTTTCGGTTATGGCAATGTTGTGTCTAAGTCTCACACAAGAAACAAGGCAGACTAACATTTAAGCCAGTTTAAAAACCAATTAAAAAACATACCCCTGCAAAATAATTTTGTGGAACAAATTAGCCAAGAATGTAGTGAAATACAGAGATGAAATCTTTGAGATGTCATCCACTTTCACACAGAGCTAAAGGGATGATTAAATACTTTCAATGGAACTGACTCATACATATGCTCAGTACACAAACATGACAATAGTACACAATACACCTAAGGTTTGTTGTGTTTTTCCTAATGTTTTTGAAAGAAATAAGACCTCTTAAAATCAAGTATCATACACTAAGTAGATCTCTGTGTGTCAATTTAATAATTTAAAAGTCTGCAGTGTAATATTTTTGTTCATTTCATGTTAACACACCTTGGTACATGCATCCAGTCACAGCTAGCCAAGCCAAAGGACCACCTAAATATAGTCTGTGACTGTTGGCTTATCATTCTGATGTATGTGCTGACAGGACCACTGGCATTGCATTCTGCAGTGACTACTTCTGTAGTTAAAAAAAGAAATGGGCAAAAACATAAAAGAACACAGTGTGGCCTCGAGGATTGTAAGGAAATGACAGTGCTGTGGCTGACAGCCAGTGGTAATGAAGCAGTGGTGAAAGCAGCTAGTGATACTACCTTGCACAGACATTTTTCCATATTTTGTGAAGGAAACATTTAACACTGCTGGTACAGATATTATCTGCCCCTAGTTACAACCCTCTTGTTTTATCTAATACAGTAATTGTGCATCCCTCTTGTAGTCTTTTTAATTTTCATCATGCATTAGGAAATATGTACTGGAAGGAAATACAAAGTAATGATGATGACTCAAATGCACAAGAACAGAAGCTTATTTTTCTTAAGTAGAAACAATAGAGTGAACAATATATTAGACCATTTATGATACTTTAGTAGTCAAACTAATTATCAAAGTAAGGTAAATGCAAGGTGAAGGGGTCAGTTTTTCCAATGGATGAGTTCAACAAGTACATGTGATTGTTGAACGTCTCTGTGTCCAGACATGGTTAACCATCACCAAGCTGCCATGGCTGTAATGCCTAAAGCTGCTCTATTACTGTATGGGAACTGATCTGTTCATTATGATATCAAGGTATCTCTGCAGCACTTTGGGAAAAGAATGAAATATACCTCATTGGTTATACTGATTTTGAAAAAAGGTGGTTATGCATGACTGCTCTGGTTGTTATTGATCACAAGTTAAATGTGTCCAAGTGGCTAGACACCCTAGACATTGACATTGCTGATTTTAGCATCTCAATGGTCTCCTTGACCTCAGCACAGTCATGATATTTTAGTATCGACTCTTTCATGCTGTGTTATATGCTCGAAGTTATATGATCAAATGTTTTTAGATTTTTATCAATTGATTATTAGGACATGATGTGAATAAAATGAATTACCCTTTTGTACATATAGTCCTTGTGAAATATTGGATCAAAACAGTTTTTTGTAATTTATCAGAATATTTTAGAATTATAAACAAAGAGGCATGTGTTTGCTGCTTCCGCCTCTTAAGAGTCATGCAAGGTCTTGCAACACACAGTCTCTCCCTGGATTCACATATAAACTAGTTCTGCAGTGTTACAAACAATATGCAGTCTAATCCTCCATTTGCTTTTGAGCTAAATGTGGCCCTGCTATGCTGCCCAACAGTAAATAATCTGAAAGTCAAATGAATTAATTCCATTAGTATTGCTGGTTCATTGACAGTTGTACAACACGAGCAGGGGAACTGCTCAGTTGAAAACCCAAAACTGGGGAGCAAGGTGAAAGTGTATGACTGGAACAAATGAAAGAGAATGTAACACAATCCACAATCTGCAGTTCTTCAACTCATGTGAGGTCCCTTTCAGCCTTTGTTTAAAGCACTCACTTGAAGCCATCTGCTGAGGAGTTTTTGGGATTCTTTGATGGGGATATTTTTCAAAGGTCCAGTACCTGGGTTTGGTCTATTTTGATAGGTGTTTCAGATTATGTCACACCAGAATGTACAACACATAAGTACATCAGTTTGAACTTGATGTTGTTTTTCAGACTTGGCTCATTTAAGATATAGTTATCAGAGTATGGTTTATTTAATTTGTCAAGCAATGTGAATATAACTTTTCTAAAAGAAGTCAATCCCACAGATAATTTAAATGAAACCAAATCTAAGACCGTTCAGGTTAGTTGAGCTGTCATCTGAGAACAGTTCACCTTCTTCAGTTTCACGTTGATGCAGTTCCTTAGAGGGGGTGAGTTAATGAGAATCACATGTAATGTACTCTTTAAAAATGGATTAAAGTTAATAAAAAGTAATAACAGGTAAATTTGCCTTTCATTACTAATTTGAAGTTAATCCCAAACAGGTCCACCACCTGAATTTACCCTGTATTCCATGAAGATCATGTCTTTGGATTACAACATTGCACTTAGTAAAGTTGCAAGGTTTCAAGCAAAAGTTTAAGAAAGCAGTAAACACAAAGAGATTAAAACAGATGCCTCTGAGTGTTTTATGTGTCATCTGTAGAGCTTCTGCAAGTGCCTCCTCCACAGTGACACTGTAATCTTTAATGACCCATGCATGCTTTCACATCTCAGTCACACAAACAGAATTGCTGCTTGACCCAATCAGTGTATGGGTCATTGCCTGCATTCCAGTGTTAGAGTCAACTGCTGTGCTGCTGACTGACATGAATGTACAATTGTGGAAGGAGAATAGTCTCATTATAGTCTGTCTGTGACTATTTATATAAATATAGTTTTTCTGATAAATGACATATGCAATTCAAGAATTGACCCTAATCAAGCAATTTGTATTTATTTATATTGCAGCATGTTTGGTTATGCATAACACAATACAGGTAAAATGTGTTTGTTTAAAATTCTGTTTTGTTGATGAATGTACTATCAAACACATAATTCTCCACCGGTTAATTAGCTAAGCATTATCTCTCCAACTGCAGTGATAAGCAAGCAAATAAAGAAGTTGATGTTCTTTTAATTAAGCAGTAATTGCTATTTGTTATTCACAATACTTTCTCCCTCGAACTCATCGGGGCACAGAGACTAAACTATTTCTCATTCATTTTTAGGCTTAAACCGTTAGGCACTTATGAGGAATCTGTATAATGTGAACTGACATGGGTAGAAGCACTAGTGCAAGCTGCCTTTGAGCTTTGAATGTTCATCAGGTATTTAATTTTGTTTCCTTATGTTTTCCAGCTGGACCTGGTTAATATCTACTGCGTATTATCCTGACCCATTTTTTCTCTGAAAGATTTTTTTTAACTATAAGGCTTCTGTGATCCCTGTAAACATCACATCCCATGTAATACTGTATACCCAATTTCACTAATATTTCAATATTACAATCAACACAATCATATTTTGGTATAGAGCGTTTCTACATTTTGGCAAAATGCTAAACAATCTTTCAGTCAAGGACAGAGAAAACCTCTCTTTTTAAAAGAATTTTTGCCCACATACTCTGCATCAAGTAAGTTGGATGGCACTGCAATGCCTTTCTGTATTGTTAATGGTTTGGGTTCATTACTAGATGATCATGATAGAGTGTACAGCAGCCTCACCCCAGCTCTGATCACTCACCCAAAGAATGGCGGAACTCTGCACATCAAAAACAGTCTGGATGCATGTTAATCTCTATAAAGGTGTCTAAATTAATTCTCACATTTGAACATGTGGAATAATTTCCTGGTGTTTCCTCCCTGGTGCTGGCTGATGTTCCTGCTTGCCTTTATACTTTTAACAATGACAGCAAAAGAAATTGGAAAAGCATATTAATGTCAATTATGGAAGCTAGTCTATCAGATCCACTCCTGTTGGTTGTAAAATATATTGTATTGCCAATTACACATTGGTTGTCTGTAAAATATGAACATAAATTCAACAATTGCGAAAATACAAAAAAAAGTCAGATTTTCAAACATGGTATTAATGGTAGGTGTTTCGTTAACTTTCGGATGAAAGTCTGATCCCTTCACAAAGTGAATCAGCTGTTGCAACACAATTTGACCAAGTTAGCCAGACCTTGCTAAGTTTCACACCACTTCACTAATGTTGTCCAGCTGCTCTGGCTAACCAAGTTTGTTGGCTGCCAAATTAGCTGGCTAGAACTGTAGCCAACTGTACAATGGTACAATGGTACAATGTAGGGTGTAGGCTTGTCTCACTAGGAGCACGGTCCCTAGCTACAGGAACTAAACAAACTCTTACTTTGACTGAAAGGAATGACGTCACCTTCTGTAGGGAGGGTTCACTTGCTCATTTGGGCTTCTGTACTACAGCTGTCATATTTTGCCTCCAGTATATATATATACATTATATATGAGTATGATCCTCAAAAATTGCATGTAAAGGAACTAGCATATTTTCAATTCACTCCAGAAAACATATATTTGCTTATTACTTAGGGCTTACCAGCTGTATGACTGAAGTCTTGACTGTTGTTCCCTTGAGCAAGGCGATGGATCTCACTTGCTTCAGTAAATATTCAACTGTATAAAGAGGTAAAATAATTTCTTAACAATGTGAGCATAGTAAGCATCTGCCAAGAAAATAAACGATAAGGGGAAGTGGTGGAGCTGTAAAGCTAAAGTACAGGCTTTCATGAAATGGGAAAAGGTGCTTTTAATGTTGTTCTTAATTTCTTCCCAGTGAAATTTGCTCTTTAGGAAACACATTTATTTGGGGTATTTGTAATTTATAAAAAAAAAAAAACTCCCAGGCATTATCTGCGTAATCAAGTGTTTGGTATATATTTTGGATACATTAATTTCTTCGTAATGGTGTATATGAATTCCCCATTCGTCTAACAGGATATAACAATGATTCTCATGGATGATGTAAATTGCTTCTTTGTGTTAACGTAATAATTAGTAGAATGATAAGGTCAATCTGCAAAAGGATGCTAATCCTGGTGCCGTGGGACTGCTGCTCTGGGGCTTTCGTGAATAAAGATCACACAAAGAAGGTAATTGCTAATATTAAGAAATAATTGGATCCATTTTGTGGTAAAGTGCTGAGATGGAATGATAACTGTCCAATAGCATAAGACAGATACTAAAAATACCAAAATGGCCCAATGTAACTTGGCTTTATTCTGGATGTTTTTTTGTATTTGGCTGCGCTAAACTTTGATTTTTAACTTGTTAGATCACATTGGTCAGCACTTTAAACTCTGCAATTTACTGTCAAAAGAAAATTGAAAAAGACTGGTATTTTAAAATGCAAAATCTTTACACTTTGTAGCTGAATGGGAATAAATCTTTTTGGAGATGTGGAAATGCTTTGTAATGGCAAGCCTAGCGACAAATATTGATAAGGTCCCAGGTACTTGCCTGTTATGTAACACTACAACACTGTTGTCTTGCTTTCAGTTTCAAAACCCTCATAAAATTTGAGATGGTGCAAGGAATTTGGAGCATAATATAAATACATACATACTCTGGAGAACAACTGTCAGCTAACTGCAATGTTATAATACAATGAGAGCAATAAGCCCCATTGCAATAATTGTCCCTCTGTTTAATTATGTTTGACCCAAGGCATAATGTATTAAATTTTTTTTTTTTTCAGGCAAACACATTGTGTTTCTTTTATTTGTATGAGTAACTTGTGTTAATTAAAGAGAACATTTCCAAACCTTGTATTCAGGAATATCAGGAATTTACACACATACAAGGCATTATAAGGCAAATGTCAGACTTCTGCAGCAGACTGGAAACAATTATTTTTAAAAAATAAATGTTAATAATGTTTTATGAGATCTTTCCATAACTGATACATTTTTAGGGTCATATAAAGCACTGAATAGACAAATGCAGTACAGTGAAAAGTGCCTGGGGGCATCAGACGCAGAAGGACTGTCATATTATTCATTATTTTGTGTATTTAATAAATACACAAGCAGAGGGTGGTTATGTGGCTATAACTATACAATGGCTTGTCAAGAAGCTGAGGTCAGATCGCTGTGAAGACATTATGCCCTAACAAATAATCCAGCCAATAACCACCCCAAGTGTTATAAATACAAATAAATAAATAAATTAATATATCACTGCAAGCATTGATGAAAGGGGTCAAGAAATATTCTGGCTAATTCTTACAGAAAATTACACAAGTTGATTGGATGAAGTATGTGCTGTTGGTGCTGCTGAATAATTTGTACTTAAATACTATATTTTGAACACCCAGTACCACATATTACAGTTATGTTTAAATGTGAAAAAGCTGTAGTTGAACCAGGCAGAGGCAGTAATGCTATTTCCACATGAGGCTGCACTTTGCAGCTTCTAGAGGAGTCTACACAAACATCCTATGTGTTGAAGTATGAAATGAGTTGTTATTTGGAGGAAATTTTCAACTGTGTAATTTGGAATAGGAAAATGTAGGTTTACTGACCTGCATCTCAGTTTAATGCTGAGGACACTTCCCGTAGTCCTCAAAAGTGGAACATTCATCTTGTTATATTTATATGCAGAAATTATATGAATATGCAAGTAATGTTAACAATTAATTTATGCCAATAAAGCTATAGGAATCACACTAGAATGAACAACAAAGCTAACATCTACTCATATATATGAACACAGTTAGATCATACCTTCATTTAGTTCCTAGCCAGGGACGCCTGCCATTCTCAAAAATGCTGCACAGCAGACCAAGCATCATGATATATGATACATCTGTCTGAATGAGGTTGACATGAGTACCAACATATTTGGGGATGTTCTTACTATGGCTGGGTTCAACATATTGTATACATGAAGTATTTCTGTTTTTTCAAGGAGAACTAGTGTAATTTGTATTACTGTGAATGTAATTAATTCCCATTCGGTACTTAAGAGCTGAGTTCCAACTGAGATTTGATTGTGTTTTCATTTCAATGGAGATTAAATTGACATGTTGCTCTGGGTACTGTAATGCTGATTCCTATTCGCTAAGAAGCTGCAAATCAAAAGTGTAATGTTAAATTAATGATGGTCAGCAATAATTTTTTTCCTTGTATGGGGGTGGTCATCACATCTATTTCCAGTCTCTCCATCTACTGTGTGCCAAACTGTGCTTCCATTCTGTACTTACTATTGAGAGGCTAGTAATTTAGATTCACTTTTAAATATATTACTATAAATAATGCAATTAAAAAGGAATATTTGTCCTGCTACATAAATGTAGAGCAAAAAGCAAATAAATACAATAAATATATATAAATAAATATATATATATATAAATAAATAATATGAGGCATCTGACTGGACTTGGACTTCAAGTTGTATGCCACTGTCAGGTCTCAGTGTGCAACACATAAAACAGTTTGCTTTGAAGGATGCAGCTTGCAGCTTTGCTGTGCTGCGGGCCCTTTGTTCCTATTGATCATATGCTGTTTTATTCTTTATGAAGCATCCTCTAAAGCTGTGTTTCCTCCTCTGCTCTGTGGCTTCACTTTGAACTGATCTGCATTCCAATCCCTTCTGCTTGTGCCCCCTGTGGTCTTCTCTTGTTTCCGGACAATTTATCAAAAATATTTAATAGACACTTTTAAAATGTTTATTCTCATATTTCAGAAATCATTAGTCATTTTATGCTATAAAATAACAGATTAAGGCCTTATAAGAACTGTGTGTGAATATTATTTATAAATTAAAAAGAAGTGTATTACAAAGAAGTGTAAGTTTTTGTTTTTTATACTACAAAGAGTAAAGAATGAAATTGGTAAATTGTGTGTTGGCCATAATCTATACTTCTTCATTTTGCAGGGCATGTTTTAAGCAAATATATTACTGAAATAAGCATTACGGAAGTTGAGTTTATTGCATATTTTCCTCACCATCCTCCAAAGCAATTAAATTAATGAATATATGGAGGATATTTCATGGTGATGCGGAAGCAATAGATTTTCAGGTGTCACCTATTGGCTTGCCGCTTATGAGTTGCTTTATTTTGCCTCCAGTTGACTCAGCAGAACTACATAATGGATAGTTGCATATTTTGTTTTATTGCAAAGAATGCCATATGCTCAGTTTAGGAATGAATTGCTTTCTGTTTGGCCACAAGTTGTGTCCTACCATCAATTACGCCAACAACACAGCACTGAGGCCAAAAAAATGTATGGTTATGTATGGTGATGATTATGACACACAAAATCTTTCACTAATTGTCCTAAAATACTTCCAGTATTTAGTATGCTGTTTCATCTGCCGGTCTTAAGAACAACAGGATGAATTTGTTTGAAGCATGGATAGCTGTAAAGAGTGAACGCTGGGCTCAGCCTGAAGATGAGTCTGAACAACTGAATGATATATTAAACACATTCACAATTGAGGGCTGCAAACAATTTTGGCTCCGATATTTCCCCGAAATTTCCCCACTTTTTCAAAAGTGATCAAGAACAGTTATTTCATTCACTTCATTTCCTAAATATCCTTAATCCAACCATTTTTGTAACTTGAGTGCCCTCCATATTTATTCATACCTAAAAAGGAAAACATGCTGTAATAGAACATGCCCAGCTATCTTATTCATTCAGTGTGACCCCAAAAAAGCACCTCTGGGATGCTCTAGGTTAATATAAACATATATATCATCAGGTTGTACAATCACATAGATTTCGTGAGATTCTTACTTTTCTGGTTACTGAAAAGTAACTGAAAGTAACTGAAAAGTAAGAATCTCAATAAATCTATGTGATTGTACAACCTTAGGATATATGTTTATTTAGCCCTGAGATACACATTGTAAATGAAACAGCTAAACACACAGTGTATTTTTGCCTTAATTCCATCCTGTGTCTTACAGTAGAATGACCGCATGCCATACAGTGTATGAGCTAGGCAAGCGGAGCAGTCAATTCAATTCAAATCAAAATTTTCACAATAAAAATATCATATGACTTCTTGTAAACATCTAATTTAAGATTTCATTTATATGATAATCTTGCCAACATTATCATTTTAGACAAATAAGTTTGCATGTTTCACATAAGAAAACCATGTTTGTTGACAAAAATGATATACTGTTGTGCTATTGTTGTTCTGTTAAATATTGTACAATTCTCATTTGATGTTTCAAAGGCATTCCCTGCAGCTGTATAGACCCTCTGAAGGACAGCAAGAGCCCTGAATACAGTTTCAATCAATTCAAATACCTGATTCACATAACTTTGCTTTTGTTCCCATGGAAAAATGGGGAGTTTAAAATATACCAAGCAATTTGCCTGAGGTTCAGCATAAATAAACTGAGAGAATTATTATTTATTTGCTTGGCAGATGTTATTGTGCAGGGTGATGTGTAATGTACAGCATACACATTGATACAATAGAATGTATTTTTAATGGAGTTATTTGATGTCTTACTGTTTTATTTATGTATTGCACCTTGCTTAAGGGTATAATAGCAGTGTCCTGCTTTGGAATCCACTACCCTCAGGCCCACTCCTCTTATCACTTGCAAGATTTTTTGTTGAATCCTCATAATTCTGAGTACCGCTGGACATTTGACAGGTTAAATCATCTCATCCTTAGCCTGATCATCTTTCCCACTGATATGACTGTTGAGTCACTATAGGTCAGTCATGAATTATGAAATACTCAGAGTAGTTGATGGCAAAAAACATTTAGATGAGAATGTATGCATTGATATGAAAAACAAAAATACAAAAATTATCTGTAACATTTCTGTGCTCAGCTGCAGACACAACCATTAAATGACTTCATGGATAGAGACAGCAATTCCAGTGAGCTATCCAGTGAGAGTTTTAGCAGAAAAAAAAAACAGTCCACAAATTATATGGTTGTTTCCACAGCATGTTTTGTAATTTTTGAGCAGTACATGATTCATATCCATTTATACAGCTGGATATTTACTGAGGCAGTTTTGGGTTAAGTACCTTGCCCAAGGGTGCTACTGCAGTACCCCAGTGGGGAATTGAACCAGCACCCTTTCAGTTACGAGCCCTGTTCATTACCACTATGCCACACTGCCAAATTTAATAGCTAATTGGAAAATAAACCATATTTCAGTGATTAATTCAAATGACAAATGACTGTGTAGGGTATCACAGAATAAATCAGACCTCAACCTATGCACATACTATACTAATTCCAAGACAGGTCAGCTGAGTTGACTGATCACTGACTTTTACCGAAGCTATAGCTGTTTTCAAAATGTTTTGACTTTTTGAAATAAATTTTGGCTATTGATGTTGATTTCAAAATGTGTCAGTAAACTTTCAAAAACAGGAAACAGTAAACCTTCAAGCTGTCATTCCTGTGTGGATTTTGCCATTTCTGTTATTTCATCAGACAGTCGTTAAACCAGAGCGGCATTGTTATGGTGGTGCCTTCTTTTTCCAAGCAGCAGTACTGTGACTGTCAGTGGGGAGGGATGGAACTGGGCTGCAGGTAGGAAGTGCAGCACCTTGGGAAGGGAACTACAGAGCTGGAGAGCTTCAACTCAGAGCTGGTGGAGGAAAAAGTACAAAGTCAGCCAGACGTGAACAGAAAGCTAACCTGGACTAGCAGAGGTTTCCTGCATGTCATTTACTACTAATTCACTGCCTTGGCTACCAACACAAGCCATACAGATCACCATTCTGGATGCTATCAGCATTGACATTTAGTGGCTGCAAAAAGGCTGTTGCGAGAGCATTGTGTGAGAATGACTGACACTTCTGTCATGTTATTAAATCCCAATTGTGAAATGCAGCCAAACATACAACCCATTTAGACAATTGACAAAATAGAATAAGCAAAAAAAAAAAAAAATTTATCATGCAGTCACCTTGTGCTGGTCGTTAGGCTTTTACATCAAAGTCAACACTGATAGAAAACATTTTTGAGGCACATAGTAGTCCTGAAGGTTCAACATATCAGGTATGTACAGTGTCAAGAATCTGCATAGGTAAGTCCATAACAATTTTAATAACAATTCCAGAGAACACTTCAGATGCATCCAATAATTCAAATGTGAATGCTAAATCATGACGACTAACATAGTATCTTTAGCGATTAATACAATTACTTTTTAACAATGAGCATAGTCTTTTTTAGATAAGCAACATACAGTATACTTTGTAAATATTGAGACAGCCTCCTTACATACCCAAAGATTTTTGGATATGTTTAGGAAAGGGAAAGCAATCCAGCGGTGTGACCCCCAGTGCACACAATCTGTTCTGTAGCACTGACAAATCCAGGCGACCAAAGAGTACACAAACATTTCCGTCTCGAGGAGTGCATTTCTGATCCAGAAAGATTTATGGCTGTTGATTTCCGCGTTCATTCCTGCGAGGAGAATGAAACTAAAGCAAGAGTTTGTCTTCCTCAGTGTGACTGTGGCTGCCGCTTTGGCAGGACTATCGCGGATCTATGCAAGAAGTGCTATCTCTGAGGAGAGAGAATTCCTCCCCGCACTTGGAATGTCACGCGAAAGGAGAAGCGTCTACATCAGCCATGGACCAAGACGGCCATGCTGGAACAGGAAGTGAGAGATAAGGAGCAGGCTGTCACCATAACGGCTGACACCTTCGAGACTGCAAGGGGATGAGATAAACTGACTGTCAGTCATATGAATGTTCCTTCACAAAGACTATTGTCTGCAGAATTGAAAATAGCACCTGCCCAGGATGCCTTCAAACATGGAGGTCTAGTTCTTCTGCATCTACTTGTTAATGTAATCCATATGTTGACTGTGAAGCGCAAAGGGCTGTTGTGTAAAAATGATACAATTACCACAGCATTAACAATTTAAGGAAGTTACTCAACACAATTTATGAAATTTTGTGTCTTCCAAAAGTTTTTGTTTTTTACAACATTGGTTTTTAAAAAGATGACAAAAAACAGTTGCATGTTCAAGTGTTCACAAGTTTTCTTTTTTTTTTGCACATAGACCTTAAATTATAATTTAAGGTCTATCGATGAAATTTAATTTTTTACAGGGATTGTATTTTATTTGGATTATCATGTCTTGTATGTGCCCACTGACTGCTATTCATTGTCAACTCATGAAGCAAACAACGCTGAACCCTAGTTAGGTATAAATGCCAGCAACATCATGAGAATTCCAGACAGAATTGCAGAGCAATGGCAGCAATTATTTTGGCCACAGGTCAACAGGTGCTTGCTTGTTCTAGACCACTACCTTCTTTTAAGAGGAAAATGACCAAATATCTTAATGACCAAATATATAATGACCAAATATCTTATCTGACCTTAAAGCTGCTGGGGAGCTACAGTAGCACCTTCAACCCTTAAAAACTGTTTAGGCAGTCTTTGCACTAATCTAAACTAGTAGTAAAATAGCAAAAATATCAACATTGAAGAGATTAGGCTGCTCAAAGCAGCCAACACTCAATTAAAAGAAACAAGGTGGACAGCCTTATATTGCATTGTCTGGTTAAAAAGTGCTTTCATAGGCATGTGCCTTAACCACATTAAAAAGGAACATAAATCTTTGCAGAATGGTCATGTTAGATGAATGGCACCAAATACCTTGTTTGCCTCTCTATAAATGTTCACACTTGATGAGCTCTGATTGGCTAGACACTGCCTTTTAATAACATGACTCCTACTGGTTAATGGCTTGCAACCCTGTGCTCTAATAGCCAAAACAAATCTAGTTATGCTCAAAAGGCCACAGTTCGATCTTATAGTTCCCCAGCACTTTTAAACAACATACTCTCTTTCAGGAATTTGTGCGTGTTTAAAGGAAGAGAAGAGCTGTTGTGATTTTGTGACGCATTCTGCATTTTTCCTGTTACATTTGTACATGGCTTGTAGAGGAGGTTGGAGCAAACAAAGAGAAAAGCAAGTGACATCAGGGGAACAGGGAGCCACTGTACAATGCATTCCTCAGAAGCTCTTATATATGGAACGTGCTCATGATGCTTCATATTTCTGACACTTTTTATCATTCCTGCTGTTTGTGTTTCTCAGTCATATTCCATTGCCTTGCAGGTGAATTAAATTATTGAAAAAAAGGGATGTGAAAGGACTTGTCGGGAAAATCAAAATCAAAAATGATGTTATGATGCAAAAAGAGAAGAGGCCCTTGGGGGAGAGAGTGAAGCCTGCAGAGGGTCAGAAAGAAGCTGATGAACACGGAGCAGACTTTAAAGAAGAAAGAATGATGAGGTGATTTCCTTGCACTGTCGACTTAAAAGTGTTCATTCCCATTGATCTATAACAAGAGTGCAAGGGTTTAAAAAATGCAGCAGTTCACTAAAAGTTTCGCTGAGTGTTTTTTTTTCCGTTTCTAGGTATCCCCTTTAATTGATGTCATGTAGAGGTCTCTATAAAACAATCGAAGTGTTATTAAGTTTGCAGCTATTGTGCTTGAGGCTACAAAAGGCATTCAGTTGATCCTGAGCCAGCAAGGTCTTTCTGTATTATGTAAAGATGCACACTGTAGCATTATATATAAAAGGGTTATATACAGTAGCTGATAAAATCCAACATTTTTTTCCTTGAAAATTCTCTTGCTATATTTTGTTTTAATTAATATCTGTCCAAACATGCTTCTCGGAAAACCAAGATTTTTAAACAAAGTATAGACACTATTCTTAACATCTTTGTTTGTTATGGGGCAATGAAACATTTTGAGATTCTGGTACATAAATGCAGGACAGGGCAGAATATAGATGACTTTAATGGGAATTTATGTACAAGGAACCATTTTTCTCATAAACCCTCTAGGGAGCTCTTACCTTGCAAGGTGAGCATAGTGTGTCTGCACCGGTCAAGTCAAACCCCCACCCACCTAGCTGCAGGCCCGACCAGTAGTTGATGAAGGTGGGGAGTAAGCAGGAGCAATGTGTAAATTGCTGATATTGCAAAGAAAATATGGCTGAGTGACCTTTTAATGGGCTGCACTTTCATCTATTAGCCGACTGGAAGAACACAGAGATTGATGTGACCCAGACATCTGCCTGATGGAGCTTACACTGAAGCCCCCATTATGTTGATATAGAACATTTGAATTGTCTATATTTGTACAGATTAATCATTTTACAAAACCATAATTATTTTAATGAATGCTGCCGGAGGTTAAGGATTGACTTGTTACGTTTAATAAACTATAGGAATCTACTCTATACAACTATATACATTCATTTCCACAAATTAAACTAGCTTTAAAGTCTGATGTTAAATTATTAAGTGTGGAGAAAATTGGTTCAATAAAATTGAACTTGGCATTGAAACGCATGAAGGCAACCTTAAGAATTCACAATTACTCCAGGCCTCAAATCTACAAAAAGCGGTGCATATAACATGAGCATACACCTGCTGAAAACAGGTGAAAGTAATTTGCAAATGGCATGTTTCCTGTGTGAGATTTTTATGTGGAATGTGTGGAGAGTTCATGGGAAAAGGTAATTTGTGTCTTTCTCAGTCATATCCTGGCGGAACAAACAGCCGAAGGGAAGCAGATTGCCTCCATGCAGGGCCCCGGCGGGGGCGGCATATCGCCATGGTTTTGTCCGCAGCGAAACCCTTGCTGATGCAAAGCAGGCAGGTGAGGGAAAGCCGTGCTAAAATAGCCCAAAACTGCACACAATGCAATATCATGTGCCTCAATGATGGCTCTCTGCCATCGGCACGGATAGGATGTCACGTTTCGAGTTATGCCAGGTGGTGGCGGGGGAGGCCCAGTCGTCCATGACACCGCAGGCCTCAGGATTGGGTTTCTGGGGATCGGTTAGATCACTGAGCCCGGGCTTGCTGTGTGCAGCCTCATTTTGTTTCACTTTGTTCCTCGCCGTCTTCTTGTTTCATTTCACCTTTAAGGGGACAAAAAGCCTGAATATCTGATGATAGGGGGGTGACAAAGACTCATTATCCTCAGACCCTCCTCCTGTTACAAGAAACTGGCAGAATAGGCTTGCTGTACCAAAGCCATCTCATTTGACCATCGCTGACCTTAAAGGGCTGCAGGAAGGTGTCAGCATTACACAAATCGCAGCCTGTCTAAAATATTCGTTTTCATGTGCTCAGAGGGTAAAAAAAAATATGTAATACCTCTCATTTATGTCCCAGAAAAACAGACAGATGAGACAAGAAGTTTAACCGAAGTGAACATACTCAGGTTTTAGATGTGCTTAAGATGCAACTGTAGTCAGAAAGTACAGAAGGCATAAATGTCTGTGCCTTCAGGACTGAGTCCAATCAGACTTTAACTCAAGAGAGCTAAATTACCCTGAGATCAATGCCAAAATGCAGGAAACCTGCCTAATTACACAAGACCTACTAATGTAAGTGTCTCACTTTTGTGAACAAGTGAGAGATTCATTATGCAAACTAAGACAGAACTTCTGATGATGGCTCAATTAACAGCATCATTTTTATAAGTGTGAGAGAAATCTATGACACAAGTCTGAAAGCAGTAATTTGCCAGATGAATTTGACACAGAGTCTGTAAACCTCACTCTCTGACAGTGAGGGAAGCTTTGAAAAGCTTTGGGTTTTTCATGCTTCCCTCAGTTTTATGTCAGGTAGCAAGTTTTAGTATGACATGCTGTTACAGTGTGTAGTTTGTTTTAAATGCTAATATGTTTTTACATATTTCATCAGTGTTTCTTATGTCCTCCTTTAAGTAGAGAAGGAAACAACCATTGTTCAATTACGTCCTATAAAATTCCCGACAATCAATGAATTGCTTCTCATTGACTTGGCTGTGCTTTTGCACAGAGCGTGTGTTTTTATGGTAAGTACAGAGTCTTTGAAAAATCAGTTTTATCACAGCATGCTATTGGTGCTACAAGTGTCTCGAATAAATATGCTTGCATTCAGTGCCCTTTGTCTCTCAAATCCATTTAAAATTACATTTGCCAGAACACCTGCACATACTATGTATAGCTGTGTAATTTAATGAGTGTTTTTCCCCTGAAATGTAACGGTTATGTCACTTTAAAAGCATTAAATGACTGACACAAAAGGGCATACAGTTTACTTCATGAAATCGTTTCAAAAAATTTCTGCTCCACAGCTAGGTCATCCAATAAAACTCATTTATGCAACTTCAAATAGCTGCTGCTTAAATATGTATTCATTTTTCATTTAGTTGAATGCATAACTGCAGCTATGGTCTGACTTTTCTGTTTACACCATTTGTATTGTCAAGTGTACTGGTCTTTTACAGTGGTAGACATTTGTGAATAGAGTGGTGGGGTGGGGACCACAAGCATTCATTGTGTCTGGCAAGTTAAACAAATATCATAAAATAAAACATGCACACATACTCTTTCAATTAGCCATTATTAATTAAGCACTATATGATTCCACATGATATTACCTTTTTCTCTGTGCCATTTATTATCATCTGTTATTATCTAAAGCAAAGGCAGCAAGGAAATTAACTCTAAAAGGTAATATTCCAGGCCATTTTTCCTGCTTTCTGAGTTATATGCATGCACTTCTTCCTACAGTGCTCCTATTTTTAGAAATAACAAGGATGTCAATGGATTTTACCTTGTGACTTAAAGAAAAAAAAGATGAAATGGTCATTCAAAGCCAAAGAAAGTCAGGGATATAGCTCAAGGGAGCATAAGAGAAGGGGAAGTGCTTTTTGAAAGAGCTCTTTTGTGAAAAGCTGAACCATAATTTTTAATGGGTATGATATGGACCCACACCAAATGTTCAGACCTGCTACAGACAATGCTGCATCTTTCATGAGCATTTTAATGACCTTTCCTTTTCATTTCTTCCCAGTGATCAAGGCTGACTTTTAACTCTGCAGTTCCCTGCTCCTGGCAATTTTGCTCTCCCGTCTCCTTGATGCCCCGCTTGTCTCCACTGTCCAGCCATCACATGAACCAGCTAAGCTGTTTGCTGCCTTTCCTGCTTCCAGCCCCAGTGTGAGCAGAAACAAATCTTGGGTGCTCACATTTCATCTGCAACATTTTATGGTTTTGTACGGTGACATCATCTGCTATACTTTAAAATAATGAAAATTAATTTTTAAATATTTTTGTAGCCAATTATCTGTAGTTAGTTCAGATAGATGATCCAAACCAACCAGTCATCCAACACCTGACACCTGAAAGCATGCCAGTTGTGATGAAACGGCTTGAGTTGAAGCCTTCAAACTTTTTTCAGAACTTTTCTTCTAACATTTCCTGCTACCCAATCCTTCAAATACTGTACATTTCAAAGCAGTCAGATGTCACATGCCATTTCTTGATTTTGTACACCTGTACATGAGACAACTGCTGCTACTGAGCTGTCTCCTGCACTAACTATGTGGATGCAATTTTCTGTGTGTCTGTAAGATGTGTAACATTGAGAAATGTTGTAGCATGCCCTATACCATATATGGCACTGCCTATTTTTATGTTAAATCTTGAGAATGTTAATTGTTTTGGGGGGCATTTTGAATTTATATATTTGTAATACTTATTTGTAATACTTTGTAGGTTCACAATTCCTTTCAACATATAACTTCAGGCACTTATTCACTTATTCACTCATTACTTATGCCTTTTTTCAGTCAGTTTGAATAACAATTCAACACCATTTTACATACTTTGAGAAAAGCAATAATCCTATTATGATAACAAAACATGAAGGGAAGCCATGAAATTAAGTGTTTCTAAATGTTGCTTGTGAGTTTTTTTTCTACTTAAAAATAATGTTCTGTCGTGCAGCTGGCAAACTTTCGTCCTTATGTCAGACACAAACTGAACCTTTATAGCTGTGGACTATACTCTGTCCTTATTCAATGCTCAATTGCAACAGTACATCAACTGTTCTTAACAAACAGAGGCATAGCAGTCATGAGTCCAGGCCGTTATATATTTGCAATGCTAACTTAATCTTTTTTACAGTTTCAAAAGGACTTTATTAAATGTGTAAGTGTAAGACATCATGCATCTTTTTAAATGAAGCTATTGTACAGACCTTCACAAGAGTATATATATATATATATATATATATATATATATATATATATATAATCACAGAATCTATTTATGTCTCTTCATGCAGTATTTCTGCCACTCATAATAATACTGCAACATAAAATTCACTGAACAGGGTCTTTAAGGATCACTGGCTTGGTTTAAATTAATTTCTATGTAACATAAGGTAGGTCAGAAGACCAGATCCATCAGGGGGTTTTACATGTGTCTCATAAAGCTAGTTGTTACTGGAGCGACATTTATCTGTCAAGTCTTCTGGGAAAAACCTACCTACATTAATTAAATTTGAACTGTACCCACAGAAGTGCTCACCACCAATTACCTTAACAGATGTGTACAAACCCAGGACAAATTATGTTCAGGTAGTACCTTGTGTGAGGTTATTTCAAGTCAACGTAATTATCTTACTGCTGCTTTTCACATCAGTTTGTGCTCACGTGAGTTCACATCAATTTTTGCTTTTCACCTCAATTTGTTCACAAGATGAACTTTTTTGTGAGCATGCAGGAATTCAGAAATAAATGATGGTGCCGCAGAGGTATCAAAATTTATATAAAACACACTGTACATTCCATAGTTTATTAGGTAATTATCTAAAAGCTCATCTAGGGAAAATGCTTGAATTTAATGGTGTGTAATATATTACTTCTGAAAGCAGATGATAGTGCCTGTCAGTTAATTTAAAAGGTATGTGAGGTGTAGTCTTGTCAGGTATGTCAAAGTTGGGAACACTCACATAGTTATAATAATCACACCAAACCACAATAACTGCAGTCACCATTCATGGTCTGGGTAGTCGAAATGTTGAAATCATTTTTCCCATTATTGAACACTATTGAACACAAATACCATGAATCAATAGGGGGAATTGCCTCATGAGTTTTGATTAAAATGGAAATAAAATTATTCAGGGCATTCAATTAAATTGCTACCCTCAGTTCCTATCCATTCATTTAAACTTTGCCTGTAGAGGTAAATCAATACAATTATGTGAGTATTAAATAAGTATTATCGTATCTTACGTATTATCATAAGTATTACATTTCTGTTTTATTACATGCATGGCTTTGTAACAAATATAAGAAAAAAGAGGATGGAGAAGAAGATGTGTGTTGATGTAAAAGTCCGTCTTTAATTCTGTAAAAAACAGTATCGAAGCATGCGAAAAGCACTGACTTCAGGTTCAACGGTGTCGGAGTGACCCCTGATCATTCAAACCAATTCCAATATATACAGTTTAGGTTATGCTCTTGATGTAAATGAACCAGACCTACCACCTGTATGATAATGAAATTAGAATGCCGTGCTTGAGTAAGTCAGGCTACCATTTGTTTGAGAAGGTTCTCGATCGTCCACTCCCGGTCCCATGCTATAACTGATTACCATAGTGCTTGACCCAATTGTTAGGGTGTTGGTAGAGGTGTGGACCATCCTGTCAGTATCTCTATGATAATCAAGCCATTTGGGATGACACGCCTATTTACATTAAATTATGTTTGGTGGAATACACATTCTGTGGCAGAATGCTGTAATTGTGGACTGGCAGAGCATACCCCATTCCTACAGCACTCAGAATTCTGATAAAACGTAATTTCGTCACACATTAAATACCAAAACTTAGACCATTTGTGACTATCTTCCTGATGTTATTCTGCTGTAATATCTTCATTTTCCTCAAATATATCCTTGCAGATTCTGTGGTGCCCTTTACTAAACTTTTCAATTCTATTTTATTCTATTCATTGTATCTAATTAATGTCATTAATGTTCAAACTCAGCACAGTTACTTTCTGCCCTTAGCAACTGATGGATCAGAAAATTATCAGAAAAATTTATTCTCAGTGGTAGGAGATTTGGTGTCAAAACCTAATCTTAAATTGCTATAGGGCTAAGCTATTGGGAAAAGCTTTAGATTACCTATATTCAATGTAAATAAATCCGGTTGATATCATGGCATATTAGGAGGAAAGGACAAATTATTTTGTCTTTTGTTTCTTTAAATCTTAAATTGGTCTGAATAGCAAACAATTTCCATTTAAACTTTGGATGATATAATCTACATTCACTGTTTTGAATTGGAATTTTTCCATGCACATAATGTGGGTATGCTTTATTCATACATTTTGCATTTGAAAGGATTCTTATTCTAAATCCACCTGTAAGATGAAAGGTTCTGGTATGTTATTAAATGCTTTAATGGGCAACAATTGGTTTAAAGGGCTAACTTTATGGCAAGAATAAAGAAAGAGAGCATATTGGTAGGAACACCCTCTTACATGCCATTCTACACCGACGGTGTACAGTAAATCTCAGGTTAGCCTGGACCAGGTCTATTCTTAGTTATATACTGTATGCAATTTGAACATACCCTGTGGCTGGCCAAATGAAATGCACATGTTTTAAAATAAGCCCAAAAACAGACCCTCTTCCTGTGCAGGATAACCCTTTTTGTCTGAATTCTTAAAAGTTTTATAAAAAAAAAACATTAAGGCCATGTGGTTTGAAAGATTGAAGACCTATTCTGTAAAATATGGAAGCAGAATAGGCTGGTAAGAGTAACAGAGTGGACACTGGCAATTACATTGCTTTGGGGTGTTAAATACTTCTGTGGGTGGTCACAAAGATGGTGAAATTACATACAGAGCTTTTTGATAGTCTTGTGCTATTAAAAGCAATTACATGTCCAGTACACTGCATGTAGCTGAACACTTGATGATGTGCATGAGGTCATTATGGCTCAGAGATTTTATAAAGAAGTAGAGATAAACTGAGTTAATGGCCATAATCCCATGTCCCAATCAGTGACCAGATGGAAACAATAATTTTCCTTCAGCAGCTGACAAATTATTCCAACCAACATTAATGCAATTGAAATTTGCACTATAAAATGCATTACAAATCACTACATGCTCTGAAAACGAAAAGGCATGGTACAATTAATTTACAGGAATTCACTGAGTTGTAAACGAGGCTCAATAGATGTAGGTCAAAGAACAATTAAAACATTTTAATTGAAACAGAAAAGCAGAAGAAGGAAAAAACATTAATTCAGAAAACATTCTGTTTTCATTGTCACTCCAGTGTTACCTTGAAGGACAGTACAATTAATTTTATAAAAGAAGTGATAAAACATTGGTAATGTTATGCAGTTCCTTTAGTGTTAGTGGAAAACTCTGTCCAGCAGTAATTCAAGTGCCATGATATTGTTCTTTGGTTATTGACCAAAATTACAACATAATCTGCCCAAAAATGTACAAAAAATAAATCTATGTATCAACATATAAACGATAAACAGTCCTCCCCATTTCAAGAGCTCTCCCTCAGCCTAGAGTCTACAAGCCTTACAACCAATAGCACTGCCAATAATCTTGGTGTAATGCTTGATAGCCAACTGTCCTTCTCCTCTCAGGTGACAGTGGTGGGTTGGGCTTGCAGATTCTTCCTCTACAGCATCCAAAGTATCTGCCACTATCTCACTGCGTATTCAACACAGCTCCTAGTTCAGGTCCTGGTCCTCTCATGCCTGGACTACTGCAACTCCCTCTTTGCTCTCCTTCCTGTGTGTGCAATCAAACTTCTACAACTCATCCAAAATGCAGCTGCATGACTTGTCTACAATCTCTCTAAATGTAGCCAAGTTACTCTCCTTCTCATCTCACTTCACTGGCTTCCTGTTATCGCTTGCATCAAGTTCAAAACTGTGGTGCTGGCATACAGGACAGTGAATGGGACAGCCCTCTCATACCTACAATCAGTCTTCAGACCCCATGTTCCACCAAGATCACTACGCTGAGGCAACTGACTGTCCCATCCTAACGGGGTCGCTCCTCTCAAACACTTGCCCCTCAGTACTTGCCCCTCAGTGGTGGAATGAACTCCCCACAGGGGTCAGGACAGCGGAATCACTGGCCATCATCCAACATAGACTGAAAACCTACCTTTTCTGACTGCATCTCAGTTCCACCTCAATCTCTGCCCCCTATCACCTGCTACTTGTAGTACTTGAATTTTATATGTAGTTTTGCAATATGCTTTCATGCTCTGTGATCTAGTGACTGATGTATGTTAGTATACTTGGCTTCCCTTGTCTAGTCAGATTGCACAAGTTAACTTATGGTATGGATTGAATAGTCTTATGCTCACACTCACTGGTCTGGGAAGCTAGTCTGACACTGTTGCTCATTCAACTTGAATGGATACGTTTATGTTCTATTGTGCTGGACGTCTGCCAAATGAATGTAATGTAAGCAGTTACAGTCCAAAACGTTAAACACAGCTCCATGTGCTTTAGCTGCTGTGATCATTCGCTTTCTTCTACCCCAGTCTGAACTTTTAAAAACAATTTCTCCCTTTGCTGCACTGCTATTTTGCTTGTTGCCAGCTGTGGACAACTCAGATCTAATGCTGACAAACACTGACTCATTTTGCTGTGAATGTCACGGCTTAAGCCAATGACTAACCACTTTTTTTCTCTTTTCTTTTTAGGTTCAGATCCTGGGCCACAACAACACCACCAAGAGGAGTCAGAGGTAAGAGCCCATCAAATTCAGTCTGTATCCAAGTCCGGATTTCAGGAGGTGGCGAATGGGCACCAATCTCGCAGGCGGAGCGGCGGTGAGGAGCTACAGGATCGCTGTCGTGACGTACGGCGCATCACAGAGGGAATCCCCCGAACCTGGTAAGTCTCTTTTTATGGGGCTCAGGAACGGTTGACCAGTGAATGGCCTTATAGATGTAATTAATGGTGGGAGTTCTCTAGGTAGCATGACTAGTGACGTACGTTTGTTATGACGGATCACAATACAAATACGTGCAGAGAAAAACATCACACTGTACATCACTCTGTGCAGATAACAACCCTTGTGCAGAAAAAAAAATCCCAAGTGACAATTTGTGGTACACTGCAAACATATGTGATCAACAGGTCAACATCTACCTTGTGACATGAAGACAGCAGCTCTTCCTGCATAGCAGCATTGGCCCAATATTCGAGAGAGCCTGTATTTCATTATGAGAGCAAGGCACTGCTTTTTGTAAGTCTCCATACTTTTGTCACAAAATGATTGTCCTGCAACTGTTGCAAAGCTTTGCTTTATATTTCTGAGGCAGAGGTGAATGAACCAGAGCAGAACATGGATGACGTATGGATTTTATCTTGACTCCTACCTTCTGCCTCGGTTAAGACCAGCAAAGAAGTCAAACCATGTTTCACTCCACTCAACTCAACTTGCCATGAGTTGGAGCAAGAAGAAATGGCACAGTACTAATAGGACAGTGGAAAAGGAGTTCAATTTAGAAATAACTACCATCTTACAAACAAGCATATGAAAAATATTGTGTGTTTCGCCAAGTTTCATGAATCCGACATGATTTTGTCATACAAACATTTTTCAAGAACAAAATATGTTTTTTTCTACTAACATTTTTTAAATAAATGAGGCCCAATCTGGTAAAAAGCCTTTGTTGCAGGAGGAAAAGTGTAATAAAACAGGAGCACTCTGGCTATGTGATGTTGCTGACCAGAAAGGTTAGATCTATAAGTAGTCAACACAGTGTTACCATTTCTCATGGTAGTATAGATCATCTTTGAGCGTTACACTGGATTCAGACATCCCCACTAAAATATATTGCTGTTATTGACTTAAAGAAAACATTCTGGGACATCTAGAGATGTCTTCCGGCCACCTCAGTCCTTTTCAACAACTGCTGTTAGGGAGTAACTCATACATGCTTGTAAAATGGGGACAAATATAGGTAGAAAGGTTTGGACTGAGGGCTCTACAAAGCACCTCAGAGTAACTAAGTCTTCTGTATATAAGCTATTTTTGTGGCAGCAAATCTTTTGACTATGATTAAAGTTATGTTTCCACATCAAAAATATACCTTTCCTCACTGTACACAGGGAAATTTCAAATGTTGCAATTGCAGTCATTGTGGTAATAAGATGCAAACAAATCACTGACACTGAGAGCTAATGGGAGGAACGTACAAATACAGAGAGAAACTTTTAAATCTTATTGTGCACTATCATTTATTAGGTTTAAGCTCCATGGGCAAAGTCTATTAATGCCAAGATGTAAAGGCTATGCAGATTGTTTGAATCAATTTATTCCCATTTTAAATGCAGAGGGAAGGCTAATAGGAAGTGCCCAGTCAGACAGAAAATTAACTGTGCAGAAAGAGAAATCTCCATTTTGTTAATCTGAAATGTGCATATGTGCAATTGTGGCTCCACCATTGAAAGGCTGAGAACACAAAATATTAATGAGGTTTACAATGGATGTCAGTTTGACATAGCCACTGTATCCCAAAACAAATGAACTTTTATTATTTACTGAACATTTTCTCTTGCAGACACTTCCTTTGTCCAAGAGAAGAAAACACATTCAAGCTGCATCCTGCACATTAACATTTAAGAGAATGTTGAATTCACAAGAAGATGTGACAAACTCATGCACAGCAAATGGCAACAGGTCAATATGGCATTTTGAAGCAATACATGTTTATGAACCCTATTATTGGGAGGAAATTAACATTTTACATTATGACATTTCTCATGACACATGTGCAGCTTTCTTTTGTGGCATTCTATTATGCATGAGGTATGTTAAGAGTGGTGACCAGTGCTTTGCAGTTTTGCACAAATGAGGGTTTTATATTATTATTCTTAAGTAAAAACATTGCTGACTGTCATGGTGCTTGCCACATATTCTCTTATGTTGCAATATTGGTGTGTTGTGCAGAGGGTACAAAACTGCAGTTTCTTGCAGTATTTTGGCATTGTTGTTGCCTTGCAGTTGTTAAATCACATATGTTTGGACCCTGCAAAAAGGTGGAACCTTTTTTGTGAGCAAATATGAGGGGATATAGAGGCACATGTCTCCATGTGACAGTATTTTTACAGGAAGGATCCAGCACTAATAACAATATATGGGACCTTCTAAAGAAATGCTTCAAACTGGATATTTAAACTTTTTGAGACTGGCATATTTTTCCAGCAAAACAATAAAATATTAAATGGAATAGAATATACATGGAACTGAAGTCAGCCACACTTTGTATCAATGCATACAAAGGGCCTGATTTTTGTCTTACTTAGACCCTATTTGTAGACATATGCTGCAATAGAGTTTTTTGTATATAGTAACGCAAGTTGTGTAGAAGTTAGGTAGAAGATTTTATGATAGGTATAGGGTATATAGGACTAAGATGGTAGAAGTGTATATTTAATGTACAGCAACAGAGGTATGGAATCATAAGAAAACTGGAGGGAACAGAAGTGATCAAGTTGAATACTTCTCAGTGGGGCACTCTCAAATGTACTACTGTAGGTTACTTCCTTCATTTACACATTCAAAGCCACTGCATGTCCAGGCTTAAATTAAAATGTTACATTTAGTCCTTATCTCTGAATTACATTTGTGTGCATATAAGATGTGGTGAATATGGTGACACATTTTCAATGAATGTTTTTTTCCCTTTCTAAATGTGTGAAATCTAATCTAATTGAAATTGACACAAATGGCTATATATATTTCTATAATACATTTAGAAAATTGTCCACTTAATTGGCTTCACACTTTTTTGGTTAACAATCAATCACTTGCTTATCAATGGACAGATACATTTGTTTGTACAATGTTTGGATTAATTAGGCATTATGCTGTTATTGACTTTGTTGACTTCATGGCTTTTGCATTCACTTTTTCAGATATATGTGTCACCATGTAATCATTTTAAAAGTTTTGTTGAAGTCTGGGAATAAACTATACAATGTACATTTTTCTAATCACATTAGCCTGCAGAGGCTTATTGACAGTTTCCTGCTTCTATTAAGTGGCTGCAAAATGGGTTTTAAAGAGAACTGCTTCAGGGAAAGTGAAGCTTATCACTTACATTTCATGTCAGATGAAGATAGAAGTCCCTGAATTAAGTCTGCAGTGAGTACTTTTGAATATCAAGCATGATGAATGAATACAACAGGAAAATACAATGAGGAATCCTGATGAACAAAAACACAATTTACACCGTGTCTTCAACACTTCCTGCATTACTTTCATTAATATTAATTTATAATATTCCAATCCTTTGGTAGCTTTATTGTAGTTGAATATGTGTTTACCACAGTATTATTGTACCATCTCCTTTTTGCCTTCTTTTATTATGGTGTAATGTAGTGTAAGGCAGCAGTATAGCATAGTGGTAAAGGAGTGGGACTCGTGACCAAAAGGTTGCCAGTTCAAGTCCCCACCTGGGCACTGCTGTTGTACCCTTGGGCAAGGTACTTAACCCACAATTGTCTCAGTAATATCAGTAAAAAATGTAACCGATGTAAGTTGCTCTGGATAAGAGTGTCTGCTAAATGCCAATAATAATAATGTCTTTAGGTGGCAAAAAAAGATTATGGAGGGACAGGGAGTTTTTCTTCCTGTCATCCTCCTACTGCAGGCGTTCTACTTGATAGGCTAGTGCATTCCGGTAACACTGACAATAATGTGCTGACCTGCAGTTTCTCCACAACACACACAATGCCAAGTCATTGCTGATATTCTGCTTTTTCTATTTAGTTTAAGTATGTATGAAGATTTTTTATCTTGGAAACAAACAACAAAAAAAGAAACAGGTGGTCCTATGCACCTTATGTTTCTTCTGCATTAATTTGTCCTTAGCTTAATTTTAGTTGGTCACGATCACATTTTACCTCAATAAATCTATGAAACACTGCTTTACTTTAATCATTTCTCAAGGGGTATTTATATATATCTTGATCTCTTGCATCTCTTAAATACAGATTGGTCTGATGTTATATTTTGACATAATTTGAATATTTTTTTTTATTTAAAACCATTCTTCCCTCCCAAAGTGGGATATAAATGTGTTTATTCAAGCCTCTGTTCCCAACAGATTTATTGTCCCATTTCACAGCAATTAAACATCCATCTGTCTACTTGCTATTTTAACAATTCACAATACCACTTTCGGTTTATAATTATTGTCAACCGGTATCACCACCAGCATAGGAATATATTTCAGTTAAACAAAACACTCTTGTTTATTTGTCCATATGTGATGCTGTTCTGTTGTTGTCTCTCTTGACATTTTTTATACTATGCTGGCAATGAATATTCCTGTGTTGTCTTCTAAATTATTCCCTCAAACCCAGTGAAAATGGGGCAGAAGCAAAACTCGTTGTGTGGAGGATCCACAAACATAAGGGCTTTTCCAGTTCTAAAGAATAAATTTACTGTCAATATGGCCCTCAGTATCCCTTCTTCAATGTGTAGTACAGTACAGTTTATGGCTGCAGCATGGTTTGGTAGAGATATAACAGGAATTGCTAACTGTATAAAGGAGCTATGAAAACAAATGGCAGTCACTTATAGCTCAGAGGAGACCGCTGATGTGTGCTGATGAGACGCAGAGTGTCTGAAAGCAAAGAGATAAGGAAATGCTTTCGGCAACCCAACCCCAGCAGAATCCAGCCAATAGGTCTTTGTTACATTTCCAAACTGGATGTTTAAAATAGTAGCGTAGTAGCAAGGCTTCTGCTAGCTGATGACAATACCATGGTGGAATGTAAATCTATGTTTTTATTACATTTTGTTACATACCTTTGCTCAAAAAGCAAAAAAAAAAAACACTCTTTTCCAACAAACCAGGATGTACACAAGAAATTAGGTAAGGGCTATAAGGAGGGATCAAAGCACTTACTTCACCATCAGAAGAGGTCATACTTGCATGTGTAGTCTACACTTTAAACAAGCCAACTTCACTTCAGCACAAGGGTGTAAACATCTCAGACAAGATGCAGTTCCATACTGTGTCTACTGGAAGGGATTGGAAGGAAGGACCAGACCAGAGGACATCAGCATTTGATCATGCTAATGATACCTCTCAGTGTCGATGTCCATGAAACCATCAACCCTGCCACAGAGACAGAAATACCAGCTTTTGCAGTAACCAATGAGGCAGAGCCGGTGGACCATGACTATGATGAGCACCAACCTCCAGATAGTTAAGCTTGTTATGCTTCTTGAGCTCACTTATGCATATTGCTCTTACTTGACAAACATAGCTAACACCTAGATAACTAACCAATACCTAGATAAATTGCTACCTTGCCAAATTTGTCCCCTACAGTAGTATGTGTTGGCTGCCCAATATAGAATAATAAACAAGCATTGGTTTGCCTCCAGTACAGCAAAATAATAAATTAGCCAAAATTTAGTTGAGGGAAAAGATTCATAAAGGTGTTCACACAACCATTATTGACAGAATATAATATCAAATTATTATGTTATTTGTGCTAATGTATAATTCGTTAATTGACTAATCTAATTTTATCATCTTCAGAGGGACACTGGATGCTGCATCTGAAAGAATTTGGGAAATGGAAGCCCAAATACAGCAGTTGACCATTACTGACTGGCATTTGAGAGTGGACAGATTTTGTGCTATTGAAAAGGATTTTAGATTTTACATTTTACATCCCCTTGAGAATTGCATGATCTGTGTCAAACCAGCCTGCCAAAGTCCAGGCTGGGTGCTATAGTTCATTGACGAGTCTGATCTTTATTGTGTATGTTACGGGGTCCTCACTGCTCATTGCCAACCCCTTACAGCCAGTGTTGTTGCCAGTTGAGCTAAAGGCAAATTGCCCCTAGCCTGTCGGCAACAACGCTAGTTAGCCAGGTCTCAGGGAGTGACGTAGCTGCTGCAACCACTCGGCTACCTGCTACCCGCTACCCCACAGGCTTTACACAGGACTCACATGAGCTATTCATTTCAGCTCTGCTACACTAGCATGCCCACTATGAGATGTATCATCATCACATAGGCCAACGTCATCTACCTCGGGTTAAGCTGAGTACCACTCTTGATGTCTTAAGTACTACTTAAGAAAACCATGCCAGCGAAACTCTAATTATTCCCAGATGGGAGGATGATCACTGATTGCACAGATGCTAGACACCAACAGCTCTAACACTCCAATCGGAGATGTTCTCCTCTTACAAGAATTGCAACATGTACATGGAGCTCACTGGAATTGTACCACATGGAGCCATTACCTTTGTCTATCGGGGCCCCTGGACCTGCTGGAACCAGAAGATGTTTCCATGGCAGACAAGGAGTTTGCCATCCAGGAGATGCTATCAGATGTTGGGGCATCACTGCTTATCCCTCCCTACAAGGTCCCCCTGTTTAGCAAGGAAGGTATCAAGCTCACCCTGTAAATCAGCTTTGAACCATCTGATAAACTAAAAAAGGACCCTTGGGTCAAAAAAGTCACATCCCTGTTTGAGTATATAAGCCCCAAACCCATCTGTCCTATTATAGGACAGTGCAAGTGACATTACAACAACAAACACAAATAATACCAGTGTCAAACGTCTAATTGTCAATATCCAATTTCAGGTACCACTCAGAACACAAAGGCCAACCAAGCCTGCAAAAACTTAGGCATATGCTTTGAGATAAGCCATCATATATGTTTTGAAGAAAAAGCTGTCTAGTTGTTCCTTCCTGGATTCAATTAAGTTTTTGTCTCTGTAACTCTCTCTACTGACAGCTCACTCTCAGCATCTGTAATGAAGTCACACCAAATGAGTCCCCTAACTAACAACTGTCCCTGAACCTGCCAGTAATACTTGTTTTTTTTTTTTTTCTTCCCGAGAGGCTACACCATTCATGATACAATCGCTTATGTTAAAGATAGCATCCGAAATGTTAACTTTAGTCGAGCATTTCACTTCAGCCAGATCAAAAGGGGTTGGTTTCAGGATCAAAAAGCTTCCTGTCAGAGCGAGCAGCAAGGTGAGCAGCATCAGGGTGGATATAAAATCCACATGCGTGTCACATTTACATCGAACATATCAGCATAACTCTGTTAAACCTCTGCCTCAAGATCCAAGCACCTTTTCATTGAAATTGTCTGTTTT
Source organism: Megalops atlanticus (assembly GCA_019176425.1). Classification (NCBI taxonomy): domain Eukaryota; kingdom Metazoa; phylum Chordata; class Actinopteri; order Elopiformes; family Megalopidae; genus Megalops; species Megalops atlanticus. The sequence goes on from CM032880.1 coordinate 25,434,961, forward strand.
ACACCTTTCAACATTCTGGACACAAGGGAATCAACTGATGTCTCCTACAGAACACATATCATAAAACTTACCAGCGGTCAATCAGGGCCACCTAACTTTGTCCCAGAGAGGACGTACTGATTGCTCTCTGGTAGTCTCTTCAACTGCTGCTGACAAGTTTGGTGTAACCTGTAGGCTCTCTAAATGACCACAATGGTGTGCAGTAGACTCCAGTGTGTAATTACCCCTTAATCTGTGCCCATCTAAGGGAGGTCTTGGAAAAGGAGGATTATCTGGATGGTTGACAGTCTACCTTGACACCACAGGCGCTCACTGATAGTACAGAGCCACAAGATACAGGGCCAAATGTAAACACATAGACACGCTCAACACATACAACTTAGCTAGATAAAGGTAAGAGTAAATTCCAACCTGCAGTGAGCCAGCCATATCTCACTGCCCTGTGTTCCTTCAATTCACATTCATTCACTACAAGTACAAATAGTGCCTAACCAAAGGTCAGAAATGTGTATTTTTGCATTCCTTCTAACAGTTCCAGCTATTTCACAGTACTGTGTCTTATCATGATTGCCACTGTGGCACATGACCTTTTAATGCACATACGGATTGTGCAGAGAAAACGGACAACATTGCTGGAAAGGTTTATCTTGGAAAATAATGAGACACACCCTTAATTCCAGTAAAACACCATCATTTTGGCTATACTCCATCCCCAATGTCCATCTCCGACATTGGAGCTTAAGCAGACCATATCTGAACTTGCTTAATGGTAAGAGACTATGCTGAAGCACCTAAAAAGGGCTTATGGGCGTCTCTCAAGTCTGAATTGCTCCCCCAGCGCATTTGTTAAATTGACCAAAATGTTATGCTTACTAACTGCTGTTTACATATTTTCTTTAAAAACACATGACAAGTTATCAACACTACTCCTCCTCATCAGTACTTGAGAGGACATTATCATTTTTTTCTGAATCAATGGAATTTAGAAGATCTAAACCTAGTCACACCTGGTGGTTCAAATGTGTTTGAAATTTTGCTACTGCTGGCAAGGATGGAGTTTCTTCTTTATTCCTGCCCTGAATATCATCTATTTCAGCAACTTGCACACTGTAATTATTACCTTCACTCTGTTGCTTGAACATGGTTCTGCCTCATAAGAAATTATGAGTTAATTATCCACATAGTCTGTCTGTTTTGAAACCTTTGTACTGAAGAGGATCAGTCAATGTTTTGGCTTTTGGAAGAACCCCTTCATTTTTCAGTTATACTTTCTTGTATAAGTAAGTATACTTACTTACTTGTATTTTTTCTACTTCCTTTCAACATTTTAGCTTCTCCAATTTCTTCCACTCTAATTAAAGAATGCAAGCAGATGGCAAAATGTCAGAAGGAATCTTAAGTGGTGTGAACTAAGTGCAGATCTAAAGGAGTGACCATTGCATTCTCATGTACATAAAATATATCTGCTAGTGTTAGTGAAATAACTTTGGCTTTGTAGATTATATGTAGGGTTCTTATGTATAGGGTACTTACATAGTAAGTTAGATATAATGATGTGGACACAAGACCACTAAAATGTAAAGTGTTACCCAAAATGTTTTTTTTTTTTTTTAAATCAAAGTTTGGGGATTTTCAAGAGATTATTGCTGCTGGCAGTTGGTATGCACTTTAAAATAAATTCCTCTGGGCTGGGACACAGTAGTGACATATGTGCATAGAGATAAATGTGTAAATGTCTTTGGATTTAGGCAATTCAGGACTTACATGATGAACTGCTCCAATTCTTGGATAACATATGATGAATTTCAAAAATCACTAACTTACATTGTAAAGTGTTTCAGCCACTATTGTAGAATTGTGTTTGTGGGTGAAAAAAATCAAAATCTAAGTGATATATACAAAATCACTTTGGCTGTACTCTGAAGAATGTGCAGTGAGATTGGATGGTGAACTCAGCTGTGATCTGTAAAGTTCAAAATTCATAGTCCTGTAAAACCCATGAGCAAAAAACAATTATCATATTTTGTTTATTGGACAGTTTATATTCTCTTTGCGCTATAGAAGCACTGATGTTCAGTGGAGTACTGCAGGGTTCCTGCCAATAGGTACATTAGACACATGTTTTGTACCTCATTACCAGTCACATAGCTAATTATGGCACTTTATTGTGCTGAGTCATTTGCAGCACAATAAGAGTGTCTCTGTGCAGTTATAGCCATATACACCAAAACTCCTTGTTCTAAAGATTATTTTCCACTTATTCCTATGGACATACAACCAGCAATATGTAATCACTTCAATAGATATGTGCTTTTAATAATTCTAATCATTGCTGGCAAGAATGTAATACTATTGTTGCGAAAGTACTTTGTTATTTTCTTCATTCATTCATTTGTATAATTCATTCATTCGTCTATTTTTCTCCTCAATCTTTAATAAATGTTCTTCAAATGCAAACCATGACTAAAGTCAATTCCTCATCATTGTACTTGTACCATGCTGTTTAAACAGTACTATTTAAATATTGTGTGAGTGAGAACTAATTATATATCGACTGGACAGCACCTGTATTAGAAAAAAGGAGTGTCTTGTGAGTACAAGTATACTATTGTTAATGTCAATATCCTTTATGAATACTCACACTGACAATAATTCAATAATGTAGCCAATGTGGGAAATTACTAGGGGGAGGTGGCCCTCATATATTTATGCACTGTGTCAGTTCTGAGCCTGCACTTTTATATGTGTGAATTGTAGGCTTCCACCAATAATTGTGCTTGATATTCCAGATGAAGGGTCCTGCCATTTAAAACACAATTTAGCTTTCTGACAGATGGCGTAACGAACAGTTTTGAACATCATGCCCTGTGGCTTTGGCACTTCTCATAGAATCTCACCGTATCTCCATCATCCAAGTTTCCACAGAAGCCAAAAGACAATTACACCTGCTGTCTGGATAGTCTGCTTCCAGGTGTCTGCTCTTTAGTGTGCAACCAACTTCTCCCCTTCATCAGATACACGTTAAATATTAGAATAAAATGATTTTACTGAATTAGGTTTAGAAGGTTAACAGTGTCAATGTAATTATATGTATATATATATATATATATATATATATATATATATATATATATATAAAATGAACTGAAGATGAAATGAACCAAACACACTTGCCTCATGACAAACAATTGAATTAACAATAATATATGTTTGTTGCACTATTTGCACCATGAAACTGGACCACATCCAACTGATTGCAATTAATTGTGTTTCTTCATTTTCTTGTGGGTTTTAGAGCACCCTTAAGTAACATGTATACTTTACAAGAGACCATTTTGTACTGAAATTCCCTTTAACCTTAAGATTTAGACCATTGTAACTGAAAATTTACACTAAATACAATACTGTGCAATGATTGTACTCAATAAAAATAAAGAGCAAATAAGGAACACACAATTTGGGATACTATGATGATGATTAAAAAAAAATAGTTCATATTTTTCAGATGAAAAAGGATTAATACAGGATGTCATACTAGGCATCTACATTGAAGAAGCCTTAACAAGTAAAGACATGAAAAGCAGCTTAATTCTACATAAACAAATATAATACATCTTGAAATATTAATATATAAAAATAAATACCTGTAGGCAACTATTAGAAAATTGATTATGGCATGTTATGAATTAAGTAGTGCAATTTGTCTCAGTTCTTTGAATGCCTTTGATTGGGTTATATGCATGACTACAAAGCTACCTACCTAATGTTTGGGCACTGTGCGTGATTAGTCTGCACATAAAATAACCTTACAGTTACATGTTTCATTATTAATATTTTTACATGTAGTAATTGATGATAGAGGAAGTTTCATGGTTTACTTAGTAAGCTGGTATGTGATGAATTGTTAATGCAAGAGAATTCATTCAAGTATGCAAATTTGTGGGTTTTTTTTTTTTTTTTTAATTTTTATTGTTCTTTATTTACTGAGAGGATTTTTTTTTGGGGGAATGTGTCATTTTGACAAACGCTTCAATTTGAGGCGATTATGAAGAAAAAAAATCTTTAATGACTTATGAACAAAAAGGATATCCTTATGTGATATACTTCTGTATGGAACCAGCCACGAAAGCAGCCCCCAGCTTGGCTGTTTGCCAAGTCATTTAAGAAGTGTAAGAATATACAGAGATTAAGCAGCTGCTATTATATCCTACCTACAGTACTTATTCATACAGAGCAAATCAAGGAGATCTTATCTGTTCTTGCTCCGATTATTTTCCACAGCTGTTGTTAGTAACAGGGCAGATACTTAGCTTTCAATCCTACTGTATTACAGCCTTTATTGAAAATATGAAAGCAATATGCAGGAACACATTCAACATCCTTTACAATTTGTAATTCAAACTTAAGATATTAATGGATGTCTTGGGTTGTTCTTTGATTTATTTTCCTGGAATACATCAATAAGCATTTGAAATTTAACCCCAAGGAAAGAGTGTTGTAGGATGTGCCAAACCCACACCAAGTAAATGGCCTGTTTGTGGTGCTACAGATTGCTACTTTTCCTGGCTACTTTCCTTGATGCATAAAGGAACACTTTCACCTTTTTAACTGACACACTGATCAGCAAGCAGTAAACATAAAGTATGTCTCCATTTTAGCCATTTTTAATTCAAGTTAACCTTAATTTAACCTTTAAAAGAAAGAGAATATTTATGTCTTTATCCACAAATCTTTCTGCTACAATAATTTCCTTCAATTTTCTTTAGTTTTATGTTTCCAAAATGTTATATGCCCAAACACTCTACTTGACAAAAAACAGACAGCAGTTGTTTGTATCTGAAGTCTGTGAAAGCTGATTACCAACATACCAACTTTTCTTTTTTATTGCTGCCTTTAGCTCTACAGTGTACAATGTATCCATGGACACTTACAGCACATGATTTGTAAATATAAATAGTGACAGAGCTCTATTAATTAAGGTGCTGTAATAAAAGGAAATGGCAAGTTTGTGCCATCAGATTTAGGTGTGTGGTTCAGAAAGCATCTCAAAATGTCAATGTTGTGGAAAAAAACGTGAGTTCATGGCTGTGGGTGATATTCAGTCCACCTGCAATGGGCTTTTTCCTTTCCTTCAGTAATTCATTGAAGCAAGTGTTTTTTTTTTTAATTTATTCTTGCACAACATTTTATGTAACCATGCACTGTATGTTGCCCAGGATGAGGGCATTTGCTAAATAATGAATACTGTAAGTTCACAAACTACTGAGTTCATAATGTTATTATGTTAAATGTTGTTAAAAGTGCCATTTAAGTTTCTTGCATATAACTGTGAACAAAGTACATTACTAAAAGAAAGAATCACTAAAGGTCTGAGAAGGAAATTACAGGCACATAGTTGGTTTTTCAGGTGGGTACTGATAACTGCCTGGTTGTTTTAAACATGCCACTGAATCAATATTGCAGAACACTGAATCTGTCACTCATGTATCATAGATATTACCAACTGATTACCGCTTCATTCACCTATGTGAAGTAATAATGGCCATCATCAAGTACAATAAGTTATCCAGCTAACATTCATGTATTTGTTTTATAGTCTTAATGGGCACATTTTATGCACCTTTTCAGACATGTCATGAATGTAATAAACCCTGTCATTTTTGCACAATTATGGCATTTTGGGATTTTTTTGGCTTTCAAACCAGAAGGGAAGGAGCCTATTGTTCCCACCTGTTTTATTTATTTATTTACATTGATACCAAGTAATGGTCAAATGAAGTCCTATAGATGTAAATAAATAATGCTACATACATATATATGTATATATACAGTATATCAGCAATAAGAAACAATTCAAGGAGGTCTTTTCTACATGTAGCAAATGGAGGAGAATGGAGTTTTCATGGTGAAGTGCTTTTAACTGTGTCAAAAGCTTGTATTTTCATGTTGTTGTCTTGCAACACAAATAAATCTCCATGTATTGTTGTTGAGAATTCTGTATGTTGTATGGCATTGCAGTTTGTGCATCAATGGAGAGCATGTTCAAGGTCAGATGTGCTTTGCATTGTTGAACATATCTCACACTGTTGATTATTTCAGAAAGGGTTGATGTTAACTATGTTCTAAATTAATGGTTCATGTTGTGGTCCAAAACAAACACATCATGGGTCAGGTAAGGTATTTGATCAATTTAAAAATGTAATGACCTAGTTCAGTTTCAGTAGTGTAAATCCTAATGGTATACAGCAAGATAATTCTGAGCAAATCAATAGTTGAAACATTCATTCAAATTTACTGGCAGGGACACCTAATGAGGTTTGTTTAGATGTAAACAGTACAGCATGGCAATGGACAAGGGGAAAGCAAGTGTCTCCAGTGGTGAATTTACCCTGGTGGAAAATAATTCAAAAGCACAGTCCTATACATGGAACCATTTCGGCTTTATTGTTGAATACAAAAGCAAATGTGTCAAGAGATACTCTGCCTGCAAGAAACAAAGAGCCCAGCTTATGTCAAGCTGATTGAGAGATAGGCTGATTTGTTTTCTCATCATCAATGATGGGTCATTATGTATTGCTGTTGTCCATTATAGTTTGAAAAGGAGAGCCTTGTTTATTTTAAATTTTATTGCATTGTTGCACATTTAGCCTAAAATAAAGTCTTTTTTTAACCAATGGATATTCTTAAATATAGCTATCTTTTTGTTTTCTTCCTTTTTTATTGATCAGAGTCAGCCTCGAATATTTAATATTGTTTTATTTACTCTGTGTAGACATGGAAATGCTTATTGATCTACTAAATTCAATAAATAACATTCAAATAGCCACTGAGAGACATTTTGTGTTACTGTGACATCATTTATGAAGTGCTGTGCTATGGAAAGCATTAGGATTATGGGCAGTGCACTGGGCAGGCGTACACTCACAATTATTTTTTCTAATCTTAATTGCAGTTTTAAATAAAAGTGGGTTTGGGTTGGTTCATTGTCTTTGTCCAAGCAGTTTGGTTTGGGGTGTTAGACCAATATGCCGTGACTGGGTTGCAGTGTGAATGTGGTTTTGTTGTGGTTGGACATGTGGAGGACTCTGCTTACGAGTGCTTTAATTTCTTCTTTGGTATGATGGTCATGTTGTTCATCCTCTGCTGAATCTATATTGCGTATTTCCAAGAATGTGGTTTGTTGTGGTTGAACATTGTTGTTGGTTCCTGACCACTGTATTCCCAAGATGTTAATTTTGGGCTTTCTATTTTGTCAGGAATTACAGCATCTTTGTAATCCATACTGTCCACAAACTGGACAGTGACATTCGTCTCAGGTGCTAGGCTGGTGACTTTTATGTGAACTGCTAGAACGTGTCAAAACAAGACAATAGAAGAAAACACATAAATATGATGTAGATTTAAATAAAGTTTCTGCTTTAACTGATATGTTGGTTGTATTCATATTTTAATGACTACATATGGATTACAAATATGCTATATGTGTTAACGTATTGGGGGGGTGGGAGTGGTGGTGTGGGTAGGGTAATCAGCCTGGTGAGTTTGGGGATAGTACCATGGGTGGCCGTCAGTGTGGGGTGGGTGCTGCAGCCCAGCAAGATGGTGGGGAAAGCTGGGTGACACCATCTGGCAGGCTCGACAACTACATCCAGTTGTCTGGTAGACACTATGGGACTTAATGCTGTGTGTTAGTGTGTTGCTACACAAATGCCATTAAATCCAATGAGGGAGTAAAGGCAACTTTTCAGTCTTTTTCATAAAATCTACAGCCCCTTTGATTATTTAGTTGGGAAATGGCACTGGAACTATTCACAATACAGCTCACCTGCTCTTTTAAGAGTAAAATGTTCTGCATAACTGCACAAGGAAAAAAACATGGAAAATATACAGAAGTATAGCACAAGTGCAACAGAGAATATTTTATCGAATGATTTATATCCAAAAGAGAAATATTTACTTTTTGACAGATTTAAGTTCTCAGTTTTCACCAATGAGTTTGTTTCTGCAGTCCTTGGAAGTTCTGTGTGGTAATATACAAAGGCAGTTGCATTACTTCGATGAGCCCATAAACTGCAAACTTGGAAAGCACATTGTAAGTGTGCGTTCTAGTGCTGAACAGGGCTTTGACTCCTTTGAGGTTGCTTGTATCTTCTAGTTTCTTCCATGGTTCCTGTGCAGTGTGCAGGAGTGTTTCAGCCTAGCATTTCAGCTTTGAGCCCCACTGTGCACCTGCTTCTACTTTGAATGTTGGACCCATTTCCTGTTTCTATATCCTTGGCTCATTATGTTAAAAACAAACTTGGTAACTGCTGTTCAGCTGGTAGTGAGGCAGACACTGATGACAACACTGGGATTATGATTGGGTCCCTGTCTCACGTCTGTTCTGAGTGCTGAAACTTTCAGTTTGAATTCAGGGAGCATGTTTTCCCTTCCTGCATGATCGCCTGAAATAAATAGGGGCCAGCTTTTGAAACCTACTGAGCTGCCTGCCAAATAACACCACTGAAAGTAGGAATTACATTAAATTGAACAAGACAAAGACACATGAATCTGAGTACTAGGTTTGTAACTTTAATAGGCCATTATTAGTAACTTTTATTTAGGTGGTGTCTTTGACGTATTTATCAAATATAATGCTAGAGCTGGTTTGTGAGCATCAATTTGCACCTTTTAAAATAAGTATATATTAACTTGATTCATTTAATTAGCAAAGGCTACCGTGACAACATAATGCTTAAATTGTTTCTCTCTTTGCCTTTTTCCTTTGACACAAATACACTTCAGATCAGGGGTACTAAACATGAGAAGCCCTGAGGACCAAATGTGAAATCTAAGGCCATTATTAGTAACTTTTATTTAGATGGTGTCTTTGACGTATTTATCAAATATAATGCTTGAGCTGGTTTGTGAGCATCAATTTGCACCTTTTAAAATAAGTCTTTATTAACTTGATTCATTTAATTAGCAAAGGCTACCATGATAACATAATGCTTAAATTGTTTCTCTCTTTGCCTTTTTCCTTGGACACAAATACACTTCAGATCAGGGGTACTAAACCTGAGAAGCCCTGAGGACCAAATGTAAAATCTAAGCACATGCCAAGGGCCGCATCTTGATTCTGTTTGTGTACACACGCAATTACATACACAAATAATTGCCATTTTCACATTGACTCATTTGACCTAAAGGTGTAAATATGGGAGAATGCAAGTAATGACATATGGTTACACTGGATGTGCATGACTGCTAGAAATGAACACTGCCTTCTAATCATTTAAATAGTTATTCTGAAATATTAGCAAACTGACAGTGGCAGGAAGGGTATAGTTAAGTAAAAGTAATTGCATACTTATGCATGCACACACAATCGTATATCCAAAGCCAGTCAGGACTTTCTGAGTACAGTTGAGTAGTGCAGGGTGCATGTTGTCTTTGGACATAGGACATCCAAAATGTTTCAGTGTTTTCTTCTTCATGCCAGCCTTAAGGATGCTCTATGTTGTAGTTCTACCAAGCTTTCCTCAAACATAGCTCTGTCAACACCAAGCCTTACTGCTCACAAGAAAATCCTTTTTCTCATTGCACACAAGAAAATGGGGATTTTAGTGAATTCAAGCAGTGGTTTCAGGGGATTAACTGAAAACTAAGCAGAACTCAGTGTGCAACTCTGAGATGTGTGCATTGAATCATTCTGGAAAAAAAGACAAAAGGTTGCATCACTTTCAATTGAAGGAAAAGGGAGAAGTGAAAGCTTAGTTTTGAACAGGGCCAATTTCATTTCATAAAGGCTGTCATGTTGCAGAGCATGCACATTCTTCTGTTTGCCTTGATATTTAGGATCAAGTTCATTCAGATGACGTGTGACATCAGCCAGTGACGAAAGCTGCTGTTATGTAGGAACATCTCTTCATACAAAAGCACCAGTAAATCCAAATGACCCTTTTCCCATGAAAATCCTTGCATCGCAATAGATCCGTGTGTGATTTTCTGCTCCATGCAAGATAAAGTATTTCATAGTTGCATTTTATGTATCTGCTCATTTGGGCAACACTCATTTGTTCTATTCATGAAAAATTCACCATTGAACATTCTGAAAAACATTTAAGACATCATTTCATTGGATTAATATTCACTGGGAAAAAGATATCAGGTATACCTGGGACAAAGTAGACATTTCACAATTGAAGTTATTGCAGCTGACGTGAAGTGGATTTGGATTGCTATTGTCATCAGTCCAGAAGTAAACACAATATAAGCAATGTCAGTTCTTTATTTTGCAGGTAAAGCCAGTTGATCTGTATGAATGGCACCTGATGCAGTTCTGGAAACAGTGCTGAAGGGCATGGCACAACCACACACAATGCATTATTCACTGAAATACTGCTAGCTACCTCACAATATTTATCTGCCACCTTAGTCTAATTGTTGGTGACAAACAAAGCCGTTTGTGTTTGATTTAATTAGGTTTTGCTTACTGATGGCATGTTTAGACAACATGTTGTGTAAGTTATGCATCGCGAGCTATTTTATGTTAAATACCTTGTAGGAGTAGATAGAGACAGGGATGAGATATGAAACATAGCCTAATCAACACATTCAGTGTTTCTCTCTTGTTCAGAAGACAACATTGCCAGTTGGAATAAAATATAGTTTTAATGGGAGACTCTACTATGAAATCACAACTTGATATTTGACATGTTACTTGTTGCAGTTAAATGAGTATGGCCAATGATGAATCCCTGATCAGTGTAAATACTTATCATTCCAAGTACAACTTGACAGCAGAAGACTGTAACACTAATAAGGTTAAAAGTTCTAGTTTAGAAACTGTGAGAAAGCACAAAGAAGTCTGGGGTTCTCATAAGGAACAAAAGGTCCTATGACCTACTGTATTCTATAAACTACTGCAAGTCATAACTTTGAGTTTACAAGCTGCTTCTCTTCATGAAAAACTAAAAAGTACATTATAGTGTGGTTTAATTTAATGTGCAGTTGTTGTTCTGATTGTGATTTCTTGCCTACCTGATTCCATTTTCCTTTTATTGTCTGCTGAGATATTCCCTAAACTCAGAGGATTATATAAATTGGAGCTCATCTTAAAAATCACAATAAAAGTCTGTCTTGTTTTTTAATTTATTTATTCTTATGTGTTTTTTCTGATTTTTAAATGGTCTTTAAAAATCTGTTCTGAAGAAACACTGAAAGGAAAACCTTCCCTTATTCATAACTGAAATTCTCTTGAAGTGTGTTTCTAATTGGCATGTTATCGGTGTAAGGTAGGTTTTGTTTCACCTTTACAGATATTTTATAGGAGATTGCCAGTGTTTTATCATTCAGTCTACTGAGTAGATGACACTATCACCTTCAATACCCTTTGCTGTACTATATCTCAAAATTAACATGCTTTGACTTCAGTGGGTTCAGTTTGAAATCGTTGACATCTGAAAAATATAGACATAGAGATATTTTCTGGTAATCTTTGATCGAGTGATTGACTGCCTCCTTTAAGCTACCTGAGATTTTACCATATCAAGGGATAAAATTATAGTGCTTGGCAGAAATATCAAGTTGATGCAGAATTCATAAGCTTTTTGCTGTTAAGGCAGTCAACCAAAGATTTGTCATTTACAACTCCAATGAATATCAATGAGTACTCCTGTTCATAACAATTTCAGATTTTTTTTATTAAAAGGCTGGTGACAACTTTAAGGACAGCATGTGTTTACTAAGATATTAAAATACTGATCAACAGTATTCTGAAGTTGTCCATATTTTTTTTCATTTGTCTCCATCCAATAATCTCCAGCACATGCAAGTCATCTGAAATGTGGTTATTTCAGATACAATAGGGAGCTGTTGCAGGGAGACAGGGGAGGCCACCATGACACATGGTGAATGGACAAGACCACAAGCTCCAGGGAAATTTATTTGGCCATAGACATTTTATTTTTTCCATGTTCTGTGGTGAAACAAACCAAAAATTCAACCACAACCATTTTCAGACTAACCAAATACATAGCACATAGCTCAACAGCACAGTTCAAAAACACAAAACCCCCACACTTTTATAATAGGCCTAATGCAGGCAACAAGCCAAACCTGTGCTGATTAGCAACCGGCCACAGGAGCAGTGGTGCCCTTCTGTGAGGCTGCTCTTTTTGCATAGATATATAAATGGCTTGATCAAACTATTGTCCTAATTGCAGCAATGACTGTGATGCATTATTGTGCTCAAGTAAAAGTAATTGTTGGCTATGACACAGCTGGGTTTAAACCTGGGCTGTAAGGCTCAGTCAGCATTCATGACAAACATCGCAACCCGTGAACTGCTTGGGAGCACACACATACATCTTCAAGAATAATTCCTCAGGAAAAATCTGTTGTGGCACCCTGAGACTCTTTGCTGGTATACATGGGTGTCCACAGAGCATTACTGTTCACATGGCATAACCACAGTTATTTGCATGGATGGGGTATACCCCCTTACCTACAGTGTATTGATAAAATCTTACAATTTTCTGGTATTGAGTATCTTTTCAGTGCTGGAGCCATACAGCAACATTGGGAAATAATACAAGAAAAAATATTTTTACAAAAAGACACTGCATTATGCATTATTTAACAAACTTAGGAGCATAACAGAGTTTCACAATAAACAAAACTGATTGAAAAAAAGGTGTTCATTTTACACAACTTTACACAACCTGTATGTTTGGATAATTACAAAACCTTGTGCTGTGATTGTGTAGTGGTCAATTAACAACCTAAAATTTCATTATAATAATTGAAGTTGAAGCGAGCCACCCACATTTTTATCATTTACTTTGCTAAGTATAATATGGATGACACTGAGGGTAATGAAAACTGATATGTGGTAACAAATCAATACATTTCTGAATATACCATTTTAAAGTGGATGGCACTCTAAGTGTAGCTGTGGGAGAAGGTGTCTTTAAAGCTCAAAGAGTAATACTCCATCAACACTGAAGAGCAGGGGCGGAGCCGATGGCTCATTGCAGACGGGGCGAGGACCTGTAGTGGGCCCTTATACAGCCTATGATAGGCTGTATGGAGATGCAAGACAGATCCAAGGGGAAACTTACGGGGACGGAAGGGCAGAACGGAGAGAAATGCGGATTACAATGAGGTGTGCTATTTCAGCACACCTCATTGCGTGAGACCATTTTTAAATACCACAGCTCCATCAGCAGTGACGGCGATGGGACATAAAACAAGACAAGACCGGCGATCGCCTAGTTCGTACTTTGGGACTCGAACAGAGGGCGTAATATTTCTGTTTGTACACTTACACAAGGATACTAGACAGCGAATAAAGTTTTCTGTAACTCTATTGTGTCTCTGCTAATTCAAAATAGCTAAATATCGCGGCTCTGTCAGCAGTGACAGCGATGGGAAATAAGACAGCCGGCGATCGCCTAGTTCCTATACTTTGGGACAGGAACAGAGGACAAGGATACTGGACAGCGAATAATGTTTTCTGTAACTCTATTGTGTCTCTGTTCATTCAAAATAAATATCGGGGAGAGAAACTTAGCTAGGGGTCGGTTGAAACCATTACACCCTCAGTCTGACTTTTTATTTTTTTGCTGCAATCAAGACACACACACAAACTTTATTCAAAATATTCAACTAAAGAACAAAAATGCAAAAATGCAAAAATGCATCAAAGTGGGCCCCTTTATAATTGGAAGAACCATGGGCCCGGGCCAGCCGCACCCTCTGCCCCCCCGCTCGCTCCGCTACTGCTGAAGAGTTATGACCATTCTGAACCAGTACATTTCCAGATCAAAGCCTCAGTTGGAAACTTGAAGGCAATTTGCATACGTCTGAAGTGATTTCAAACCAGTCACTGCCAGTCCTCTTGAGCAGGTGACTTGAAGTGGTTTGGAGAAGGGTTTGACAAAAAAGGAGGTATGGAGGTATGGATCCTCCAACAACTTAAGTAGGTATATATTGATATCTATATCTGCTTTTCCAAACAAATGTCATACCAAGGATTTCAAAAGGCTTGACAACAGTGCCAGTCTAATGAATAAAATGACTGAAGAAGTATTTCTGGACAGTTGCTGACGCTAGCTAAGACACAACATAAAGTAACTAAATAAGTCATGTTCAGAAAGGTCAAGAATGAGGATATTGTTTTACTTAGCTTAACTTGCTATGTTGTCTGTTAGGCTAATATCTTTTTTGGTCATCATATAGTTGGAATAGAAGAGCCCTCACCTGTTAATGAGCAGAGATTACATGTCATGCATGCACATATGTTTCTGGAGTTCATCCTCTCCTTCAGCCATAGAAGCAATATAAGTTATAAATGCTTTTTGTAAGTATTTTTTTCTTTTGTAATGGCCAGTTATGTTGGTTTCACTATGGTACAGCAGAACCTGTTTGAAATGGCTGTAAGGTGAAGAGAGTATTATTGGGATCAAGTGACTTATGATATAAATGCTTTTTTTCCTGATAACTCTTGGTTAAAGTCAGTAAATTACACAATAGTACTTTCATGTCGACTGCATTTACAACAGCAGGTTGCACTGTAGCAAGTGCAAAGCACATAGAATTGCACAACAGAAGTGCATCAATAGATATCTCCAAACTTTCACTGTCTAAATCTGCATCACTAACATTAAGATGAGGGACCTTTCACATGGTAGATGTGCTTATGGATTATATACGAATAGCTTTTTGGCATAATTTTGCTAAGTTGTCTTGAACTGCGTTACTGCTGGCTCCAAGCTCTTTTGATATAGAAAATGAGTTTGTTGCCATTATGTATTTGTGTTCTAATTCTGTATCCTGTTCAAGCACTTTTGGTGCGTCACTAGACTATATGGTAATGACGTGTGCAATCATGTGTGAATAGAATGAAAAGGCCTGGCAACAGCATGCAGCTCTATGGGATGTCTATACTGATGTTATTTATGGCAGAAATTTTTGATTCATGGGTTACATGCTGTGATCTGTCTGTCAAAATATTATTGACCCATTACATTGGATTCTTATTTAGTTCCACAGTTCTTGGTTAGCAGATGGATCTGAATTGTGCTGAAAAGGTATGTAAGTAAGGCATTTCAGAATAATCATGTTTGATTTATACTCATCTGCAGAAGCATTTTAGCGACCTTTTACACATAACAACACCATTTGAAAGTGCCAGAATGTGTACAGAATGCGGACACTACAGGGACACTATTGTGGAGAAACATAAACAGAAAGAGGCATTCTTTTTCTAGCCTTTGCCTACAGAGCTGGATTTGCAAATGAATTCTGTGTTCTGGGTAGGAAGCACAATAATGAGTTACAGTTTTGATTCTGGGGGACAGGATTTGTTTGTCTCACTGGTCCCAGGCACTCTGTGATTTGTCAGGTACCTGTAAGTTGCTTGAATGACATCAGTTGAATAGCACCTGTCCTTCATTTTGGGCCCACTTCATAGTGGTGCACTTTTAACTTGCAGCTCAACAAATAACTGTTGGCTGTGATGTATCAGAGGACTGCATTCTTCTTGTTTTAGCATTCCTGCATGAGAACTGTGCTTGTCATGGTGAGGCACACCTAATGCACAACACCAAATGGAGCTACATAAAGAGGAAAAAGTAAAGACAAAAATGAACAGTGATACGACAAATTAAATGGGCAATTAAAACGTATAAAAAATATAACACTCAAGTGTGTAGTTTTGGTCATGTGCCACTCTGTGTGTGAACATCTGCCTAATAAATCATCGGTAATAATAATGATGCAAATGTGTTTTTAAAGATTAATTTAGTTACCTGCATAATAAAGATATTTTTTCTACTAACCAAGGTGCTCAAAAACATAACTGGATGCTGACCATTACAGTATTAATTGGCCTTCCACTTGTGGCAATATAATGGAATGTGGCTGGTAAATGCAATAGAATAAAAGAAAGGGTGGTGTTTTGAAGAGGGAGTCAGTGACCAATTACAATATTGCAACATTGTTGGTGTCTGTAAAAAAGAGAAACATAAGTTTTTCACCATATCCCTGCCTGCTCCATGTCTGTTACCTTGATATTCCAGCTGTATCCAGGCCAAAAATATGGTTGTGTAACAGAAACACATCATAACAAATGTTAATGCGATAATGCGACTTGTCTGCGATAGTAATTTCTCATGTACCTGTATAACGTAATTGACTTTATTTTCCCTTGATGTACACAGGTGACATGAGATGCCCTTTTTCTGCAGATTTAGGGGACCCCAAGTCCATGACAGGTGGATGAAATTCTTGTACCAAGATAGAGGTTTGAATCATTATACTCCACATTGCAAAATATTGTATACTACATACATAATGTTTAAACATTGATGATTTAATAATGTGTTGAAATCAGAACATTGACAATAGCAGTTGACTTAAGATGCTTTAATACATCTAACCAGTCTGACTTTGATATTTAAATTAATGTTTTAAAAACTGAGTGTTATTGAGACTGCACTGCTTCACTTTTTAAATGTACTGTTGGAAAACATCCAGCAAGTAGTATTGAGTGGGACTTGCTGGTTAGGTAAAAGTTTACCTCTTTTTCAATTGTAAGAAATGATCCTAGACATCTCATTCAAGCTAGCATACTTATATTACCCTCTGAGGTAACAACTTCGAAAGTGTGTCTGTTGCACTTTTCTGCCCTGTAGTATGGCCAGGGTATGACACTATCATTCATACGTTAGCCTTAGCTCCAAAACTAATTTAGATCACAAAAGTTGTGACCCAATGTGTTCGATCTTGACTTACTCAGTTGAATCAGTCCTTACTCAGCAATCCCTCCATTTTCACTGCCCCTCAGTGTGATAAAGGGTACGTCAAGATATGTCTAGATATCCCTGTCAGAGTTGTGATTTACTGTTTTAAGGCAAAGTGCAAACCGATGCCTAAAGATCTAACTCAAAACCTAACTCTTCCATCTACTGGTGCTTGATGTGTGCTTGGTAACTCTGACCAAAACTTTCTTTGTGGTTTATAGGTGGGCAGTTATTACTATTATTGTTATACGGTGTATACATTAGATTATTATTAGATATGCAGTTCAGCTGTAACCTGTAATGTATTTGTATTTTTATGAAGAGTGCTAAATTTATCCATACCAACAAACACTTCTGTATTTAAGAAATATTATCAATACTACAATCCACTGAGGGTTTCCTGGGACATGCAAATGACCTCGCTTTGCATTATTAATGACATCATTGCTTTTGCTGTTGAAACAGAAGGCAGACAGTCTGAAAACAAAATTTTTGAAAAAGAGATTTCCATCATACTTGAAAATCAGAATATGCTATGCTATAACCGCAAACTTCAATTTAATTGTAGAGCAGGCTGAACACAGAAAGTAATCTCACACTTCAGGTCCTCAATCAGAACATTCAGGAGGTGTAATCCATAATGAGGGAAATGTTGCTGCAAGTCATATTCAATAGTTTAGTCCTCAGCCCTATGCTGCTCAGACACAAGGGTATCCAACATGATGATTGCGATCAGACTTGATTTTTTTTGTGATATTGTTAAAGTGATATTTACGATTTTGTTTCTCATCCCTAATGCCACAATGGAAGAACAGACATGCGCTCCATGGCAAACTTAATTTGCTGCTTTGTAAACTTCTCCAAGATATGCTTCTTTGCTCCCAAAAGGGCCAGGCTTCAAAAGACCTTGGGTTAATGATAATGCAGTGACAGTGAAATCTTCCTTGTACAGTGCTTGGCAAATATATTCATTGAGCACTGGCCCACCCAGACACCCAATGCATATGTAATAGCATCTGAAACCGGTTAACTACAGACAGGTGCATTCATTTATCATGGTCATCAAGTTATTATGGCAAAACACTATGTACTTGACTGAACCCCATTCATCTTCTGTCCCAACTCGCTCATGTCCTTTTCAGAGATAAAAAGGTGCCTTCCATACAGTGTTGTATCACCTTTTCAGAGCAGAAGAAAACTCTTCAAAGTAGTAAAATAACACTCTTTCATCCATTCCATGCAAAACACAGGTACGCATCTGTTTAATTTCATTTGTCTTTATATCTTTATATCTGAAAAAAAAAAATTATTTCATATGTATTAAGTATCACGGGTAATGTTGACTGAGTTTTGTGTATTTACTCCTATTAGTCAGGTAAAAAATGTAAATACACAGAGTTAGGTTGCTGATAGTGCTTCACATTGTCTTATATTTGAAAAGCACATAAGCTGCCTATGTGGAAATGAAACCAAAAGCCAGTTTAGTTTGAAGTGTGAAGCATTAGTGCTATAAGGGCCACTGATCTGGTCTATGCTTAGTAATGTAAATCCACTGAAACATTTGTTGTGGTTCATTTTCAGATACTTTTTTTCCAGAAAACATAAAGCGTCTGTCAAGCAACAAGTAAATACGTCACATTTCTGAGGTAAAAAACTTATTTCCTCACAGAAGAGCCTAAGGTACCCCTAAAACACCATTGAAGGATGTACATTCTGTGTGTCCATGAGCAATGCATTTGACACCAGAGGCAGATTTCAAAGCAGTGCATGCAGGCATCATCATCCATGTTGTTAGGTGTCATGATGACAGAGGAAATGAGCCTTCAAAGACTGATGTAGTACATGACAGAGCTCTGATACAGAGGTAATTGTTCACCTCGGCGAACCTCTTTGCTGCGAAAGGGGGATGTGATCAATCAGATGACCAGGGAGAACAAGACGTCAGATACTAGAAGGTGACACCCAGCATGGTAATGGAAATAAGCTTGCTCAACATAAAGTGCCTTAGATGTCAAACGTGTTCCCATCCACTGTCAGCTGAGATTGAGGTGTTGAAGGTTTTAATGGTGTTTCCAAGGCCTTGAGAGGAAAGAGTTGTGCTTGTGGTAATTTGGGAAAATATATAGTGTGAACACAAAAGGTCTGTCACTCTGATACTTGTGAAAGCCTGCTAATGCACACAACGTAGCTGCAACCAGTGTTCAGGTTGGAAGAGGGCTGCCACAGCAGGGACTCACATGAATCCATTGATCGTGGATGTATTTTTTTGAGTATTCTAACTACAAATAAGCTGTAAGAGTGATTGGGGCTGTGTGGAAAATGCCGTGATAGGCTGCTAGTCAATGTCCATGTGACTATTTTAGAGGAAAATTCCTCAGTGGTGTTATGCCTGAATTTCAATTGCCAGCTGCTTATGTCCATCATACAAAGAATCTGCCTATAATAACTCCAAAAAAAACCCCAACTTTTATGCATCAAATCATTCTTTGCAAAAAAGTGCTGCTGACATGATTAATAAAAGAAAAACTAAAATGAACAGAATAATTAAAGGAAAAAAGACTAAAAGTGAAGAGAACAACTTAAAAGCACTGATAAGAATACATTTCTTATCACAAACCTAGAAAATAATGAAGACAAAGACACTTAGAAATTCATACTAACATCACTTACTCTAAAAGCTTACAATCAGCTTAGTTTGATCTTGTAAGAGGCAGTTTGAGCAGTAGCACTCATAGCATACTCCTCACCACCTATGGTACTGTTCAAGTACGAGTACAGACCATGGTGCTCTTGGAATATTGTAGCACCCTCCACTGTTGCTCCTCCTGTAAATTTCATCCTGGGCATCAAAGAGATTCCATTCACAATTGTGACTTAAATATTTGAATGAAGTGTACAATATAGGGTACAAGGTTAGGAATTAAATTGATCACAGAAAGCTAACTCCTCAGGACAAGTATTCTCAGCTCCCAGAAACCTTAGTCATTCCTGTGCTCTTGGCCTGACCTGATATAGGTCTGAAAAAAATAATATTATGTGCATATTGCATGACCTATGTATGTCCTATCAAATATTTCTCAAAGTTTCAGTGAAATATTTATGCTGCAATGTATTTCACCAGAAAGTTCTGGCTCAGACCAGATTTTCATGCATTTTCTTTTTTGCTTTCAAGGCTCTCCCCAGACAGAGAAGGCTGAATGACTGCAAGCTGAAGCTGGTCACAGATCATCTTCTGATGCACCCCAACTAAAAGCTAAGTGCAGCAAAAAATTCTGCAAGATTCCAGGAGAGTGGTCCAACTCAAAGCCCTGTACAACTTGCATGAACAAACCAAACAGAGCAATGATGAATGGATCCTGTTGGAGAAAATGGAACTCCTAATACATTGATTTTTTTCTTCTCTAAGAATACATAAACCTCTATAATACAAATCAAGGGCATTCATAAATTTTATTGATAATAGCAGTGTTAAGGTTGGGATTGTAGCGAGGGGAGAGAGCAGTCACCCCCCCCCAGCCTCGAACCCGGGTCTATGGGGTGCCAAACCTGCAGCTTGACTGCAACACCTTCATTACAAGGATCATACACCTCACATAGATTTATTGTATTTATTTTTTGGCAAATAATCCATTTTCATCACTGCACAGCAGGAAGCAGCCCTTTGGAAAGGGTTAAATTGGTATTACCACTGAAGAGAGAACAGGAGAAAGAGAGATAAAGAACTGGTAAAGGATGGCCATTGGTTTTGAAACCATTTTTTAAGAAAGATGTGAGTAAATATGTTATGTTGTGTTTTTTTTGGCACTTTGGAGCACATAACACGCCAGTTTGGCATCCCGTTTAAAGTGCTTTGCTTGAAATGAATGTAATGTTTGACAGTGTTATCAGGGGATGACTTCCGATTCAGATTTTGATTCAGATTTGTCGCTTGGTAAGCATCTGTTGTGGTTCATTGGGACTCTGTTGAATACAATGCTGGCCACTGGAGCCAGCTTTAACTCTGGAGGCCTCATGGTTCCAACTGTGACCTCTTTTTTCTTCTTTTTTGGCTAGTCTTGTTTTTTTTAGGTTGGATAAGGACTGTAGGACTGTCTCACCCATATACAAACAGAACATTTTGTATCACTATCATCTTTTGATTTAGTTGCTTTTTTGATTAAACTGATCAGTACCTATTTAAAATATCAAAGATAATTTGATTTTGTGGAGTGTCTGGGCCCAGAAACTGAGCAGGTCTTAGGGATGTGTGTGATGTGGGTGAGTCCCAGTAAATCTTCATCCGTTTTGATTGTGGTAATGCCTCCTGTGAACTGCCTTGTTTGCTTTATTTGTGTACACATGTACACGTATATGAACTTCAGGTCCCACCTAATACAACCATAACTAAGGTTTAGTTTACGTTCAATGGCTGCACCACAGCAGTTATATCCAACAGTCTATCAGGCTTCCACAGCTTCCAGCGTGATGGATTTTGCCAACAGCAAGGCAGTACAGCAGCACACCCTTAGGGCAGGCAAACCAGGCACCATGCAGGATCTGAATAATGTAATCGGATAAAATCCTCAGCATTCCCCTGTTCAAGTCATTTTTCTGACACATGCTACAAGCATCATGGTGAAGCAAAGTAGTGCCTAGCCTCTGCTTACAATCCTAACCCATAAGCCAGGATCTGGTGTTCTAAAACCATAACAGTCTATCAGGGTTCCATAGCTTACACAGGTTTAATGGTGTGCGGAAAGACGATATTTATTACAAATAAACCAAAGACAACAATCCAACAGCAAAAAACAGAAAAACGGCTTGCTATGGCTAAGCTCCACTTCACTTCAGGTCCCTGTATGAACTCAAAAGCTAACCTTAAATTTGGCACACAATCCTGCCGTTAAAGACTTCAGTAATACCTTCTCACATTGCTTGATTTCTCTGGGCAAATGTGGAAAAATCATCCTAAAACAAGTTCTTGGCCAGGCATCGAGGTGACATTGAGAAAGTCTGGCTCTTCTCCCAGGTAGCCACAGTTAAGTGACTGCATCTATATTTGTATTTCCTTCACACTGATTTCTGGGAAATGAAGTTCAGCCATGGCAACTGTTTTTACTTTTGTTCACATTACTATACCACAATAGTACAGAAACCCAGATTTGCATTTCTTTTATGAAAATAAACACAGCATTGTTGACAATTTTGTTTGGCTGGCTTGGTTGTTTGGTTGTTTGGCTCAATCCAAAGATGGAAGTCTCTGAACCAACCCATTTCTGGAAGAAGACCTGCTGGAAATTCTGTTTCCAAACACCAAAAACAAAAAAAATGGATGATCAGTGAATCATGGAAATTACCAGAAACAAAAATATAATGCTTGAAAGACATGGGTCTGATGTAAGCTGCCATGAGGCACCAAGCGTTACAACAAGAGCAAACCTGTCTTATCTGAGATAGGGGCCTGGATGGTTCACAAATAGTTTCACCATCTGCTGCCCTGTGCCTCTTGCCTGAACATGTTTCACATCTGCCAAGGAAAGATGATCATGCCAAGGGTAGGATATGGTTTGACTAGAATAGTTATAATGCAAGTAAAGAACTTAAAATGAAATTAAATGTCCTTTGCTATTTGAATAATTGACTATTCACTATTGACCTTCACTATTTCATTTGTTGTCATTTGGAGTAATTTTTTTCATATGCCCCATATCAGCTTTTTTGTCTGAAAAAGCATTTTTAATTGGATTTGATTATACTTAATCATTCTTATTGTTATTATTCAATGTAATTTTATAATACATAAAGATTGAATTATTATTTTCAGTTTTGATCACTAACATGGAATTTAAGTTCGCTATCTGGAAAATATGTTGGACCATAGTGTTGGGAAAAAACATCTGACCTTCAACTGGAAACAAATACATAATAATCCTTTGTTTTCTTTTTATCCCAGATGATGGATGTTAACATGGACATGACCCAAAATAAGAAATTCTCCCCTTGAAATAATTTCCCTTGGAATTTGACAGACTGAACAATATGCCAGCTTCCTTCTACTATTGTACCTCCTTCAGCTCACTCCATCACCTGTCATCCTTTAATATTTATGATATATGCCATTTTCAATGATTGCGTTGAATGTCAGTCAACTCTGTCCAACTTTCTGGGGTAGGCTTACCATTAATATGTACAGTTAGGCACATTTCTTTCCACTGAATATTTTAAACTACAATGGGTTGTTTTGGGGCAGTCAGTGCCAAACCACTTCCTCTTAGGGAGATGTGTCCAGCATTAGTTGTTAATACTGTACATGTGTAAGACAAGGGGAAGGTTTGTAGGAAATAGCAACTTGATTGCATATTGATCTGTTGATGCCAAGTGTTTTCCCGGTAATTGTATTAATATCTCAATAATGCCATAATTTCCATTATAGGCTTACTGTAATGCCGTAATCTTCTGAAGTTGGCCGGCAAGCCAGGATGATCCGGTGTGCTCAAAAACCATTTGCTGTTTGAGCAAGCTAGTGGCTATTGTACATGCTGTAAATGGAAAGATATCACAGTAAGTTAGGTCATTTACACAGTAATAGTTATAGTTATGGCCATATTAACTTGCCTTAAGCAAGCAGGGTAAAGCACACTCATTCAATTCAGCCAATGAAAGCAGGACAACAAGCAAGCTTTGCAGAAATAAGACAGGAGGGATTTTTGGATGGGAAAGAAAACCTTCACTTCTGTAGGAAATACTACCAAAAAAGGGAAAAATATAATTTAAAATTCTATTAGAATCTCTTACCATGCTGGGTCAGGTTGACTGACATTTGATCCCTATCAAAAAAAAAAAAAAATTAAGATACTAAGAAGGTGGAGGGAGTTTAAAGGTCCTAAAATGAGACCATCTGTGTTGAATTCAGTTGCTTTTCTGGAGGGTTTATCTATGTTGTTTTCTGTGCCAACCCTTTTCATTTAATTATTCCCTTTTCTGGATGGAAAAAAAAATCACACTTGAAGATTTTCCCACCTTGTCCCACTTGTGGGCTTATCGAAAGTCTCTTCAGGATAATGCTGTTGCTTACAAAAACAAATGGGTATACTGTACATGTAGCTGTAAATATGTGGGTCATTACTTGATTCAGTTAAGACTAGGGGATTGCTTGGACCAAAAACCAGGCTGAGGTCCTGCAGCAAATGTTGATTTTTTGAAGATTTTTCTCAATGAAAGAGGGAGGACTGTGGGAAATGGAGGGGGCAGTAGGTTTAACACCATGGGTCTTCATGGCCTTTTTGCAAGAAGCAACATCAGCACAATCTGCACCCAGGGGATGATCTAATGCACACGCATATTAGGACAGGTATAAAGTGTATTGTGCACACAGGGAAACCTGACAGATAAAAATGCACACATGGCAAACACTCCCTGGACAGCTCTGTTCCCATTGTCTTTTGTGTCCACTGTACTGAGTAGATTTTACATGGTGGAATACTGTGACATTTGTGTTCTGGAATAGATTTGTCACACATGATAAACAACACACATTATTTTTTGTACAAGCATTAAGGCTCATGCAGGTGTTAATATACATTTACACTTAGCACATGCTCTTATCCAGAGTAATGTTCAAGATGTAAGGACATTTAACATTACCACTACATTTTTGACAACCAGCAGACATTCTTATCCAGAGCAGTGTTTAAGATGAGAGTACATTTAATATTACATTTACATCCAGCAGAACCTCTTATCCAGAGCAATGTACAAAATGTGAGTATATTTATCATCATAATAATCATATACTTTTATTGATCCCTCATGGGGAAATTCATCCTCTGCATTTGACCCATCCTACACACACAGTGAGCTGTGAGCAGTGGGCAGCCACAGTGCGGCGCCCGGGGACCACCTCCAGTTCTTTTTGCCAGTGCCTTGGTCAAGGGCACTGACAGGAGTATTGACCCTTACATGCATGTCTTTTGATGGTGGGAGGAAACCGGAGCACCCGGAGGAAACCCACGCAAACACGGGGAGAACATGCAAACTCCACACAGAAAGGACCTGGGACAGCCAGGATTCAAACCCAGGACCTTCTTGCTGTGAGGCAACAGTGCTAACCACTGAGCCACCATGTTGCCCATTCATCATTGCAGTTACAACCAGAAGCTGGTCTTATGCAGAGTGATTTACTACATGTGAGTACATTTAACATTAAGTTACATTTTTGACATCCAGCACTCTTACCCAGAGTGATTCCTAAACTCAAGCACAAAATGCATCCAACAAAACAAGTGCAATCTACAATCCACAAATGAACAAGTGCCAGTACCAAACACGGGGCCAAGACGACAACTGCAAAAGCGTAGCATGTTATATCTGATAGAAGGACTGTACCATTCTAACACAATACCATCACATACTCTAAAATAAAACTTCATATAATGTATGAGGTTAGATACAAATTTTTAATTAACAGTCACAAGATGAGATAGTAAGGGGACAGGGCATCCCCCAGTGGCATCTGTTAATGGACTCCCATAGATAGCCCCCCTTGTGTTTGTGCAACCAAGTCTTTCGCTGGTGCTTCTAAGCAGACACAATAGATGAACTGCTCAGTTAACAAATGGATGAGCAGCCAGCTGAGAGGGCAAGCCTAAACTACCAACTAATTAGACTAGCAATTAAAATGCACTTACAAAATTATCCAAGGGAAAAAAACAATAACAAAAAATCATTTGATCGCTGTACAATACTACATGAGTCCTTGCAGTGCAAAGCAACACACTATTAAAATGCAACAGAGTTTAATGCAACAAAGTAAATCAAGGTATGTCTTTGGATAAATGGTGTGCATGCATAAAATCTTAAAACTTAAAACTTATCTTCAATGTGGTCCATATGTCTCACCCATTCACTAAGCCCACTATGTCAGCCACTCCAGACACTACGAAAGGTTAATGAATCTGCATCTACATATGATTGATCCAAACATCAAGCCTGTGTTCCCTGCGTGGGAGAAGCAGGTGTCCATACCCCAGAATGCCACAGTACATTGCTCTAATTATATAAGGGCCACTTAACTTATGGAGTCACTTATGCAAACATGCTGGACTCACACTACATTTTCACCATTTTGAGAAATTCTGAAGCATACCAAATCCCTGCATTCTCAGGCAGTGTAAAAGTGTGTTAATTAGCAGTAAAGATCAAACCATTGCTTTCTCCGGAAAGTGCCACTGTGATAATATTTACAGGCTGCACAACCACCTCTGCCTGCCCTTTCGGGAAACCCACCAGGCCCACTGAACAGCTCATAGACATATTTGTGTGGTTAAAAATAAATGCAATTCATTCATCTCTACAAAAGATTTTACTGAAGCAGTGCTCTGAATTTTCCCATTTCTCATTGCCCTAAGTCCCAGTCTGGACTGATGGCCTCTTTCCCAGATTCACCAGGTCAACTGCACCGATGTCTGTGTACCTGTTGACAGGTAAGTGGTAAGTGTAAGTGATTGTCTATATTTCACAAGACCCAGTTCATCACCCAGTAACAGGAGTCAATGGCTTCCTTAACCATAGGTAGAAACCCACACTTGTATCTGGCATTCTGACATCCCCTCTCTGGTGACTGACTCCAACTCCAGTCCCATGGACTGTACCAAGTAATTCACCCTTACATGGTTTGCCCAATCACAGCCATCACATGAACTCCAGCCATGCTTCCAGTCCCTCTTACATCACATCCAGATCTCAAACACACATAAATGGACCACTATACTGTAGGCTGCTTTCCTAAAAAAATAGAATGCAAATTCTAAATAGAATGCTAACTGTTGTGTTTCTTTGATGTAATTACTTATGTTCTGCAGGTGTATTTCAGCATAAATACAGGATGCTGAGATATTAAATGTTCAAAATGGTTCATGGTTAACATTAATAAAAAACAGTGTACAAAATTCAATGAATTAAAATAGTAAAAAATAAAGTAAAATTCATTAAAATGTAAATCTCTGTCATAGAAAACATGCATATACAATAACATACAAATATAACAACATGCAAATACTTGCATTTCAGCCAATCCAAGATTGTGCCTGTATCTTCTCATAGAATCTGACATCATTAATAGTGACATTTGTCAGAACCCAGATAGAGGATTGCAATGAAACTATTTTACCATGTTGCACAGGACTGTTATAATCACCAATGACTATCTCATATTGTGGAGGGGAGTGCCTCCTCTGAATACATGTATAATCAACTGGCCTGTAGAAGAGAATCCTTACATCGTTCAATGTCCCCTGCGTATTTCTGGCCTGCTTTGTGTGATTCTTTTCCATTTTGGACATCAGGAATGATCAGTGTTGGAAATTGTTGTTCTTAATGTTTTTCTTTGTCTGTGGGTATTTTGTAAGTATCAAGAAACCTGGAAGAGACAATTTGTTTATTTGTGCAATGAAGCTTGTGGTGTCAGTCAGGAACAAGTTTATTGCTAATTAGTGGAAGTAGAGTTGTTAGGGAGAATTATTTGATGTAAGGTGATAGCTCTGAAAATATCTTTTTTTTTTCTTTTGCTTCCCTGCAAGAATATTTTTTTCAAAATTTATTGGGCAGTTTGGTTTATCAGCAGTGACTGGGATTGGAATTAATTACCACATATGCA
This sequence comes from Megalops atlanticus, assembly GCA_019176425.1. Classification (NCBI taxonomy): domain Eukaryota; kingdom Metazoa; phylum Chordata; class Actinopteri; order Elopiformes; family Megalopidae; genus Megalops; species Megalops atlanticus. Next base: position 25,462,381 of record CM032880.1, read on the forward strand.
AATTGAGGTGCAACTTCACACAGCTGGGTACACAGTGGCATTAATCATTTATTAACAATGAAAAGATAAAGTATTTGATTTCTCTTTGACATATTCAGCTCTGCTTCCGTAAAGCTTATTGTTTCATGTGAAATGGCTTAATGGCAAAATTTGCAGAAATATCTGGGGGTCCATAACCTGTGGATGTTTTCATGATTTATTATAACCCCTCTGAGTTTCTTTGTGAATATATGCAATATGAAATGTGAAAGTCACAGCGTCCCCTGTGCTGCTGCACTACACACATGCAGTGGCTGTGGTATTAGTCTGGGCATTTGTCACAGTGTACAATGTATCACTTCTTTGATGAGTTCGGAAACACATAAGGCAATGTAGATTAGAGTATTAGCTTTAATGTAATAGCATGACCATGAATAATTAATACATATGCACCATCTGTTGCGCACTGTGTTACTGCCAGCAAAATCAAGGCTGGTAAAAGCCTTTAAAGCACTATTTAGGTCAGCTTATCTATGACAAATCATTTACCCCTCTTCAGAAGTTCTGCGATGGTATTCATAAACATTCTTGGTAAAAATGACATTTCAGTTTTCTCAAAGATCCAATAATAAGTGTTTATGCTAGATGGTAACAATCGGTCACAAAGTAATTCACCTTTTTGGGTCCTAATATTTCTCATAAAATGGTAAAACATTGGGAATAATGACAAAAGACAAAATAAACAACACAAATAACTGCAACAACATCACAATTTATTGGAGGAATGCTTGCAATGTATATGAAGGCAAAAAATTCATCAGACAGATACTTTTTAGTTAAGGCAGCGATTCTGTATGTAAGAGGGCTCTAATCATGAGCCAAGAGTTTTTCTCCACTTGTCTTGAATGTATGTTAATCCTCCAGCATCAAAAGGTCAATATAACCTCATTATCAAGCCACTTGTTGAACAATTATCCCATTGTGGTACCTCAAACATTTCAAATAATCATGTAATTACCACAAATAAAGCAGATTATAATGAAAATTAACAGCAATGTTTACATCCATTGACACACCTGTGTCAGATTCAGTCTTATTCTTTAGCAGACAATGAAAAGTTTAAATGTTCACCAGGAATATAAATACAGAATATCTGCTCTTTGAAGGGGTGAAAAAATACTGACTTTGGACAATTAGAACAGTATAATGGTCAAAAGCAAAAAGAAGCTCCTGCATATTTGGCATACAACATCAAAATACATGCTCTTGAACATCACATAGCTTGCAAAGCAATGACATATGACACACTTTGGTTTTCACCTGAGGGTTTGTTCTAATATGTTACAATATAAAGGAGATTATTTTTCCATTCTGCATAAAGGTTCTATCTACAGGAGGACTGAGGTTTGTACAGTAAAGTTTTCTATTGATAGGACACACACGTAGTGTGAGGAGTGAATATTTTAAATATACATATTGCTGGTAGTGCACTTGTAAATGTAACAGAATTTGACAGTGGGCATTTTTTATATATTTAAAACATATTTTATTCATCATGAGCCTACATATTGTATATTGCATGAGTCTGTGAATTTCCCTGAACATCTATTTTCCCTCCCTATTGTATGTAGCTGTAGGAAGACACTGTTTGTAAATTCAAATTGTTTTCTTCCTTTGAGCTTTAAACTCAAGATTAGCAAAACAAATGTTCTTCTGTGCCTTCTGATCTCTCCTTCAAACACAAATAACTGAAGTTGCTTTTGCATCTAAAAGTGTAACAAATGGAGTTACAATAAATTACCAGTAGATGAAATTTCCAGCAACAAGTCTGATAAGACACTTCCTTCATTAAGCAAATTATCACTTGCTAAGTCTTACTTTGAATGTGAGAGTTGGTGAAAATTCTGCAGTCCCAGGGGCTGTAGCCTATAGCTGTTTCAACTGTGTAACCTCCCACCCTTGTGAAAAACATACAAGGACGAGAGGGGGCCACAGCAGATAAATGGTGACCTTGGACAAGGTTGTAATAAAGATTCACTTCTATTTACTGTCTAGATCCTTCTGATGTAATGTGCCTTGATAAAGAGCACACTTTCAAAAGATGAAAACTACACATATGTGACACACTAACACACATGGGCAAAGTATCTCTCTGCCATTTGGTGTTTCCCTCTCCTCACAGCTGCTGCATTATCAGGTCAGTCAACCTGGCCCCCTTTGTCCTCCATGCACCAGTAAAAGGCCGATGCTACAAATTAGGATTTTGGGCAACTTTCAGCACACAAGAAAATGTTTAGTTTTCTCAGCAAAGGGTGAACTTCGCCATAGCAGGGACTGAGGCACAAGCATGATGAGTCTGAATATAAATTAAGTCATCAGCCTGAAGGAGTTGCTTTTATCACTTATGAAATTATACATGATACCATTATACATCCAACAGGGCTTTATTATGGTGGGGAAAGATATTCACCTTTATTGCAAGGGCAGAATGTCATGAAGTGAAGATGGTGTCTGGCACAAATAAGAGAATGACGAGGTCTGTTTTACAGGCTACCGTTATATTAAGGTTATACAGCCTCATATATCCTTCCATGGTCTTCTCTAGTGCTCTGACTGACACTGTCAATGGCCCCAGTGGCATTGGAGAATCCAAGTGTTTCATTGGCCCTTTACTTCACCCAGTCCCATCTCATTGACTTGTGGTGCCAGAGAATCAGATGAAATCAGTGATGTGCTTCATCACAGCTGATAAAACCGCATTGAGCTTCTTGACACAGTCGGCTGCGATACACCCATCAAACTCCTGGCACTCTCTGTAAAGACAGCCCTCGCCCAAGACGGAGAGTGCACTCATGACCTTCAGGAGCATAAGGAGCACATACAGCTGATTGATACGACTAACCTGTTCATCGGACAGAAACTTACACAGATGATAGATGGCAGCTTTGTTTAAGTGAATGCATTGCATGCACTGGACATCTGTCAACCCAATCACTTCCAGATGAGGCCAACATACCCATTGGTTTTTTCCCTGTCTCTCTTGTCTTCAGTGCCTTTTCCATTGATGGGGATACAGCTGTAAATATAGTGCTGGACTCATTTTGTGATGTTGCCCTGAAAGAGTGCATCGCAAATTAAGGGCCTGGGGTATTTTTTTGTACAGCTGTGAATACACCTGGGACTGGTAATGAATTCAATTCGCACAATGACAGTAATTACTTAATATTGTTGATCGTAGAATGCATTCTTATATTTTGCTTCCAAACATACAGCATGTCAAAATAAATGTCCCTAATTTCTAGAAAATTTGGAAAAAAACTGTTATAACAGAGTTGTTTATGCCAGTTCCAGTTTATCTTAATAACTGAAGTGGTACAACAATACCACATATTACTACTAAAAATATATAATAATACATTAAATGTTCATTATTATACATTTATATTTTACATATATATTATGCCTTCCTGTATTTCACTATAAAAGGTTATCCAGGGAAAAAAACGTGTAAATGTTAGTCAATCCATGTAATCCTAGGACCAATGCACAACAGAAACCAGGATCATCAAAGCAGGGAAAAACTCAACTAATTTCAGAACATTTTGAAATTACAATGTAATTAAACAGTTTAATTCATTCTCTTTTTATATACTTGAATCCTAAATTAAAGGCCTCCATTATGACTCTGTGCCCTTCACTCAGTTGACAGATCCAGCACAATATCCTCTAAAATTACCTAAAAAATAGCACCAACAGAAATTAAAAAGTGTCATTTCCCTCTTAGCCCTAGAATTTAAGCTTTCCTCCTCAGTAATTTCTCTCATGTTCAAGTAATCAACCAAACATCAACCAGAAGCAAATAAAAATGGATGACACAGTTTGATGTCTCATCCTTCAACTAGGCCAGTCAGGGTATTCACCAAGTGTAATTACTTAAAATAACTGCCATGACACTTTTTTGTAAAAGTATCTGCTACTTTACTGCAGATATACAAGATGGAAATAGTTCTTTTTTCAGACCGCATCCCTTTCTGATTTGCTGAATGAGACTATGTCTCATTGATATTTATATGATATGATATTTATTGTACTGTATTTTATCTATACTTCCTCACCTGTCTTTCTGCTGCTGTTAACACCCAAATTTCCCCACCTGGGGATCAATAAAGTGTTATCTTATCTTATCTATCTTATGTCACAATGCAGAACATTTCAAGTTGAAAAATGTTTGACTTGACAGCAGTGCTTCAGCCACAGAGCTCCATCACAACATCATAAGTTGGCACCTGGCGCCCCAACTGAGTGACTACATACATGACAGAATGAGATGCACTATTTATGGATAATTAGCAATTTATCAAACTTCCATTTCTGTAGAGACCTGTCTCTGACATTAATAATTTTAATTGACAATTTGAATGATTAACTAACATTGACTGACAGTAAAATATTTTAAGTTTACAATTTAGGTTAGATACAATGAAGCAATCATGTCCACAAATTAGAGCTATATATGTAGCTAATATATATATATTTCCCTACTTCTGTCTCTAGACAAGTAAAATCTAATGCTCTTCTAGTGATGTTCTTCTCTTTACCTTTTTCATTCTGATTCTGAGAGGGAATTACTACAATGTTACAGAATATCCCATAGTACAAAGAATCAGATGGCACTGTAGCAAAAGGAAAAGGATGAAGACAAAATAAAAGCTTGACATGTATGGCGTCCAATGAATTTCAGTAACTTCAGTCTATATAGAAAGAACAAGCCACACACTATACAGGAAGGTACAGTAGCTACTAACGTAAAAAATATATCCAGCTAAGATAAAGAAACATGGCAAAATGTAACATGTGCGGGTAAGGCATGTTAATAGTGAGATTAGCTACCTGTAGATAGAATAAGAATAATTGTCACGGATAGCGTAGGCTGATGGGCGCTTCCCGGGTAAATGATGGCTCCGCCACACTAGCACGTTAGTGCAATGGTGTTTATTTACAGTGCCCCCTTCCACCAATTCCAAGAGGTGATAGCTATTTACAGTGCTATTTACAGCAATTCCGGACTTAGACAAAACTAAGAAAAAAATACAGCTTACAAGACAAAACACTACAGTACAGTACACGACAGTCTGATACCATACTCTACACTGGCATCAGGACTCCTACTCCGTTCCTACTCCCCAGTCTCTCTCTCAATGTTACAGGAGGGGCCCTTATCTACCCGTTGCCCCTCCCCCTGGACCATACCACAGATCTTAAACTCTTATTCCCCACACAGACACTGCAGTAGCAGGCTAAACAAAAGAGATGAAGAATGTACTGTGTTTCCGGATACATTAGATACATTGGGCATTATCCAAAACATCCCTGTTGGCCAACAAGACACTTCATATTTTCACATTAACATTAACAATCGTGGTCCAGTCCATTCCGGCGTACATGCGCATGCGCAACTTTCTGCCCATTGTATAAACATAGGCTGTGTCCCAATTCAGGGGCTGCATCCTCCGAAGGCTGCATTTGAAGACCGATTGCGTCACAGTCGGCGCGACAAGGCTGTCCCATTTCGAAGGCTCCTTCAGATGCGGCCGAGAAATGCACCCTTCTTTTCCCAGGCAACAAAGGATGCAACGGGTGTATCACTGCGCGCCGGTGATGAATCACTTTTCAAAAAGAAAATGGCGGGCACAACAAACACATTGGCCGAGGAGTACACTTTTAAATCTAAGTATTGGGTTTCAACTTAATCGAATAGCTAATGATACAAATGTAAAAAAAAACCAAGGGGCCTTAAAACCTCAAATTTTTGTTAAAATAGTTACGTGTTAAGTTATGTGACGTTAGGGATGTTAGCTAGCTAGCTTACTGCAGCTTACTGCAGCTTGGCTTCCCGCATCCAACCTATGTTTCAGACTTAAAAAATAAAATTAAAAATTCTGGCTCCATCTTTTAGCTAGCTAGCTAGCTAGCTGTGCCCCGATTTTTAACTGCTGCTGTCAAGGTTGCTAGGCAACAGGAGCGGCACTTGGTGAAGCAACGGTAAGGGCTGGAACAGCTGGTGACGCAAATAGGAAATCCTCACGTAGACCAGACCGTCTCATTTCGGTTCGGCCTTCGCGGTCTACGAAGGCCACGCCTTCGGTGGTTCGGCCTTCGCGGTTGTTTGCTTTTTGGACCTCCGCGCCCGCCATATGCAGGAAGCAGAAACCACAAACAAACAAACCAGCGACACCATTTGCTCTGCCATAGACATGGCAGAGCAAACAGCGGTGGTGACTCCCCAGCTAAGTATAATAAAATAGTGTTTCTGACGCTGTCTGAGTGTGGGTGCAATTTCCTAACTCCTTCCCAGAAACATTTGTTTGTGTATATCTGTTCGTGTTTTACGGGGTTTCGCTGCAGTCGCCACGAACCGCGCTCCATTTGTGCACCCACAGAGGCCGGCGAACTAGCGACTGCAAACACAAGTGTAACGATAGCGGGGAGCGTATATGCCGATTATGGCCAGCTAAGAGGGGCTTAGTATAGCACGGTCTGCAGCCAGTGACCGAGCTCCCTTGGTCACAATATCTAAAATTGCATTCATTTCCTTACATGAATGTAAAACACTCTTAATGTAATTACAGTATGTGGTTACACTTCCAAAATAAATAATAATTCACAGAACAGTGTTTAAGGAAAGAATAGAAGAATTGCCGGCACATTTATTTTAACACTCACAATTAACTTGGTCACTTTGTCTGTATTCTATACTGAGGTTACAAAAAGTATTTGAAATATTCCATCAAATAAAATAAAACAATTGAAAATACTGAGATAAAAATAATGACAGAACTTACCTTTTTCTTATTGCTTGGAATTTGTTCTAAGTTTAGGTTCTGCTCTAGGTTTAAGTTTATTCAACTCAGGTCTGTTCAGTTTTGATTTGTTTCTGTTCAGATTTGGATCAAAGTTTGCTCCATGTGGGTTGCAACCTTTTCAAACATAAAGTTCCCAAAAGTTTGTCTACCCGGGTAGTTTGGTTTTAGTTTGTTTAGACCTCTATGTTTCTTTCTTTTTCTGATGATCCACAATGCTGTGTGAAAAGCGAGTTCTGATGAATATGATTGTGACGGAGTGCCGTCACTACGGTTCGGTATGTGCTTTGACTGCCATACCAACGAGCCTGGCTCTTTGGCGTCGCGGTCAAAGTCGCATGTTTGGTACCCCGTAGACCCGGGTTCAAGGCCGGGTGGGGTGACTGCTCTCGCCCTTCGCTGCAAATGGTTTTAGAAGTGGGATGGCTGGCTGCAAGGCCATCGGAGGCGTGCCCGGTGTGTGAGCCGTATGAGGGACCCCCAGGTTAGGTTGACCCCGGTGTGAGAGACCCCAGAGATGGGTGAAGCACGAGTGAGGGGGGCACCCTGGGATGGGAGAAGTACGGGGGGAATGCGTGAGGGATGCCATGGTGCGTGAAATGCATGGGCACGCTTCCTGAAGGGGAGGGCAGTGTGACGGAGTGCCGTCACTACGGTTGAGTATGTGCTTTGACTGCCATACCAACGAGCCTGGCTCTTTGGCATCGCGGTCAAAGTCGCATGTTTGGTACCCCATAGACCCGGGTTCAAGGCTGGGCGGGGTGACTGCCCTCACCCTTCGCTACAGTGATGATGGATGCAATTCACTCCCACTCCCACAGACAGTTGTTAGTGTAATTCCACAATGGCTTGCCATGTTGAATCAGCCTACAAATCCGTGTACACTCGTAGTGGAATTAATACAGCTGACTTGTTTCCAACTTGCTAAAACCCAAAGGAATACAGATGATAACTGGATGAAACTCTCAGGGTGGTATCTGCAGCATCTTAGGTGTAGTTAGTGCAGTTAAACCACTTTTGCTTGAGGTTTACCTTGAAAAGTATTTTTAAATAGTTTTATTCCAAGTGAAGTAGGGAAAGCTGCTTTGCTCTATCAACCAGGCAAAAAAGGACGAGACACACAGTGGGCCAGATTCACTATTCATTCATACATAAATTTTTGTGTGTATAGTGTATGTTTGATCAAAATGATGAACATTTTGGAATTAGTTTCTTTTTTACCAGGAATTTTGTTCCACAGACAAACAAATTTCATGTCTGCCCCAGACCACTCGTACTGCATATGCACACACACAAATTTCAGCAAGATGATTTATTTTTGCCATTCCATTAAAATTGCACAAGTATCAAATGTATACATGAACAAAATGACCTTATGCAGTTGAAATACATTAAAAATGTGATTCAAATGGCAATGAACAAAAAACATACTAAGCAACTAATCCAAACAGTAGGCTTATTTTGTAATTAACTTATAATGGCAAGCCTGTCTATACTGTAGGTGATGAAGGTTATGCGCTGAAAAGTATTTGACCCTGTATCTATAAGAAAGCAATAACTTAGCTCTTTCAACAGTTGTGTTGCTTTAGTGAAGATACAAAAGTAACCCTATGCACTGTTATTATCTGTGATGACAAAAATCCCAGCAATGGAAATAAGGTAAACACTGGTTCAGTACCCAAGTGCAGAAGGTGAAGTACAAATTAGCAAATGTTTTTGTCAAGCAACCTTTATTACAGAGGTTGGTATACTCCTCTACATAGAGTTATGTTCTGAAACTCTAGTTGATGACCCCATTGGGAAACCTGCAGACACCACAAAAGATTGAATACAGCAATGTACGTGCACTAACTTGGTTATGGAGCACACTATCAGCATGTTAAAAGGCTTGCAGACTTGCACAGAACTGATGAACATCTTTGAGTCAAGGGGGGTGTATAAATAGCTGTGCACATTTTCCTCAGGCTGACATCTGTAAAGTATACTCCCACATACTTTCCATATGTTGGACACAAATGTCATTAATAGACAAGACAACATAAGGACAAAATTTCAGGTAAAAAATTAAAAAAACATCTGGTAAGTTCTTAACTTTCTCTCCATTAGTAGTATTTTCCTTCTCAGAATCTTTTGGTTGAAAACACCTCAGCAGTAGGGATGTGAATTACTTCTACACTTGATTAAATTGATTCTTTTTTTTGTCTGAATGCTCCCTAACTGGATGAGATACGTCAGGCCTAACTGTGTTCATTGGATGAGTATGAGTGGGTTAAGAAATTGTTCCTTAATACCTTTGCCATGGTTTACGCTTGTTGATCTGTAGTGCGAACAGCAACCACATACTTGGTGAAGGGGTCAGTAATAGCTAATATGTCCTTAGTTCCTTTGTGGTCAGACTCCAATGAAAGGTAATCCATGCAGACAAGCTCCATAGGCTAACTCGTCCTGATGCTCACAATCTGAGCACTCTTCTGAGCTCTAGCGTTGCATCTGATGCATCTCTCACGTTTTCTTTTTAATATCCCTCATCATCCCCTGCTAATAGAATCTTTTGCGAACTAGGTCCACGGTTCTATCCGTCCCCATGTGTCTAATGGAGTCATGCATCAAGACCTTCAAGAGCTGTCTTCTGATCTTTTCCTTCATGCTGCCCAAGTCTGTAGGACAAGTGCCTTTCAGACATTAAGATGGAAATCACATGGCAAATTGAGAGGCCATTTCTCTGCTCAGAGGACCAGCCCGCTGAGACATGTGCACAAGGATACTTGATCCAGGGAGTAAGTCTGCTTGAGTAAACTCAATAGAAATGGCACCTACATCTATGGCAAGACATTACACTATGGCTGTGTCCCAATATTTTACAGATGTGTCCTAGCGTCTCTTCCTCCATTCCTTGGTGTGTGTTTGAGCGTGTGAGATTTTAAATGCTGACCTGTTATTAATCTTTTGTGTATTTCGCATTGTGCAAAAGAAGTGTTGTTTTGCTCCAATGAACTCCTAATTGTCACGATTATACAATTTATAGCTATACTTATGTGTCTATGCTGTTTCCTTAAATTGGAGGAGTGCCTACAGGGATGCCTAGAGGATAATGATTGAAATGCAGGCTGAAAGTCCTCCAGGTCATGTGGTGGAGCAAAACTCCAGGCCCTTATCATGACTAAAAATCCCCTCAGCAAGTGAAATGTGACCTTAGCAGGTCCTTGAGCTTTCAGAATGTCATTCCCAGGGGATATTGTGACACGCGAGGGCAAAAAAAGACACCTCTTTGGTAATTTGAGGTAAGATGACATGTAGCTGGCCTGAATGACCTATTCTTATAATTAAACTTCTCATGTTCTCATATTTGGACTATGATGTTATTCTAATTGTGCAAAACTAGAGGAGGCTTCAGAACTGCAATGGAATGTCTGACATGTGGGTCATAACAGAGCTAATATGAGATTTGTGATTTCTCATACAAGTACTTACCACCAAGGATCTGTTGTGTATGGCACAATACTCAAAAAGTCTCCAGAAAGTAGGCAATGCTTTCTATTAGCATCAGCTCAAGTAGCATACACACTGTCTTTAGTATTCAGTTTTCAGCTTCCTGAAAAACATCCCTTGAACAATCTCAGGCAGGCCTTTACATTTTAATCACCACCTTAGATACTATTCATCAAACACGTATTTTATTTGTGCCGTTGTTGGTAGTATCTTGTGTCTGCCACAAGCTTAAACAGGCAACATGAAAATCGCTGTGGAGAATTTTTCTTATCTGCAGAAGAAGCAACTTTGTTGTGCTGACCTTTTGCTTTCAATGGCAAAGTTGGACTTTTAAAGTGAGGGTGATGTGAGATTTCATGACTGTCATTTTCATTAATGTAGAGAGAGACCTGACATTGTGCACAGCTTATAGATGTTTTTCAGGAGCTCCAGAGACTCTCTATGGGAAATATCTACATTTTTATCTATGCGGTTGAAGAAATGATAGGTGTTAGTGTTGCCTGTGGAAAAAGAAAGCTGAATGTCAGTAGGCGCTACAATTCAGATGGAGATGACAGCATTAGAATGCAAAACACACACATACATAAATTATACACAGATAGTGCATAAAATAAATGATTTGAAACCAGGAAGGAAGAAATCTTCACATAAAGTGGCAGGCTTGAAGCAATAAAATCGAATATCCCTCTTAAAAAATCTGTAGCAATACCAGACATAGACATGTTAAAAATGAAAATATGCTAATAAAGTACAATTGGAGCAAAATACCTTTTCCAAATAAATATTTGTACCAGTCACTCACATTCCATTGCAAAGTAATAACAGTGATTCACTTAAAGGTTACAGAGCTTTGGTGACACAAGTAAACAATAAAGGAAAGATTACTTCATCTTTCCCTAGAAGCTAAGCCCTAACTGGGTTTATCCAAACCCTCTGACATTCGCTGGTGACTATTATGAATTTTTAGAATTAAAAATTGAGATGGACAGACAGTTAAACTGCTCCCACTGTACCCAATTCCAGTATATTTAAAGAGATGGTACCGTGGATGGATAGGCATCCTTGTAAGTCTGCATGGCTAAAAAAAGTTTACATGTTTACACAGAACAAATGGAGGGACTTAAATGGAGGGAATTGGCAGCAGGAGCATATTTCACCAAGTGGAATTAACAAGTTAGAGTGTTAACTATAAATACTTTGGCAAACTTTAGCTTTTCGGTTTCATAAAACCAAGCTTAAATCTTGCCAGGCTCATTACCATGGCAACACATCCAGGACCACCTGCTTTAGAGCAGGGTAACTCCAAGTTAGCTTGACTGTGTGTGCAAAGTCATGTCCTCCTCATGAGCTAAATCAGATATGCACTGCATTGAAAAACTGACATCTTACTTCTAGTGACTGATGAAAGTGAAATTTTAGATGGACTAGAAAGGAAGGAAAACAGAATGTGATATGTGACTATTTACCATAAGGATGAAGTAACTATTTACCATAATGTTGCATAATGTTATCACAATAACGTCTCCCTTGGTATCCTTGAGAAGTTACTTTCTGTAGTGCTAATACTGTCATACTTTAATTTGTCATCAATCATCAATGTAGAGTTTTGTATTTGTAACATTGCCATTGTGCATTTCAGGAAATATGCAAGAAAAATGGTACTGCTATATTATATTAGTTGTTAGATTATTGTGCCATGCACTTACTGTTACATTTTGAGGGAGTAGACATTAATTAGCAGAGTTTAAATCCCTAAATGTTAGTGCTGCTCATACATAATACTTCACAAAAGTATTCATTTTCCACACAAAATCTTTGTCAGCCTCATGCATTTTGCCAGGCAGAAGGTTTACCCCGACCACCATTTTCCAATCACTGATTTGCATTTACTATGATTTTAAATGTCCGACATGCCTGTGTAGTAAGTTCACTTTGAAAAGCCGGTTACACTTTAAATGAAGTGTTGCTTATAAAGGCTTTATGAAGCATACGTAAAGCCTTCATAAACACGACATAATGCCTTCATAAACCATACACAAGCAAATGTCATACTTCATAAAGGGAGACATAACACTTTCTTTTGCTTTGAAATTTTCTTTTTTTTCCTCCTAAATTCATTTCTGTTTTTTTAGAGAGAGATGTTCAGATTCCCCTCACGATACAAGACAGTAGTTTTGTGCTTTGCAGAAATGTGGCTTTAGGTTTTTATGTCTCCCTTTATGAAGTATGACATTTGCTTGTGTATGGTTTATGAAGGCATTATGTTGTCTTTATGAAGGCTTTACCTATGCTTCATAAAGCCTTTATAAGCAACACTTCGTTTAAAGTGTGACCGAAAAGCCTGGCTTGAGTTAGCATTATCTTAAACAGCTGCTGATAAATGGACTTAACCGAATAATTTCAGTTTGGTTATCTCAATTCAGATAGCTTGCACTTAACCAAACATAATTTTACTTCACAAAATACATCAGATTACTTACTTGCTTTTTCCAGGGAGGCCTGCATAGCTGACACTTTTATCCAGGTTTGTATGTACTGAATCAATTCGGGTTAAGTACCTTTTTATATAAATTACTGAATGACTGAACTGAATTATTAGGAGTTCAGGAACCAATGGAGAGCTCATAATATTAACCCTGTAAGTCTCAGAGCTACATATATGTGTATTCTGTGATAGTGCATTTCATGATGTTTTTTGCCATGTTTCAAAGCCTTGGGGGGGATTTTATGTGAGGCAAATCTGGACATAATATGTAAATTAAGTTAGATCATATTTATACAGGTTTGCTTTCATTGAAGCACATATGCAAGCATAATTTACGAAAGGATTTGAGAATGAGAAATCCAGAGGCAGGAGAGAGCAGATAACATTTGGTACAAAATAGAAGACAAGAGAACTGATGAGGTGATAATAAAATGGCAACAAAGAAAACATATATGCCATTTTTATGTCTACTTTGTATGGTGTTCTGTTCATTTCAATTTTTAGGGAAAATGTGTCTTGGTTGACCTGTATCTCTGAACTTTTGCTGGTGAAGGATCTGTCACAGGAAGCACGCTTCCTCACAACCCATGCACTCAGTTCTTTTTTACATTTCAGGCACCCACCAGGACAAAACAGGACATGACAAGTAGAAAAAAGGCAGTAAAATCATTATTAAATGTTTATTAAATAAAAACATCACTGAATGATTTTTGATTAAATTCATGAAATACAGTAGGCTTCATAGGGTAGAGATGTTTATGGCGTTAGTTTCCACATAGCAAAGCAGTATAGCAAAGTATACCTCTGAAGTGGACACCCTCAAAATCTATTAGTCTACAAGTGGGGTCTAATGTCATCATACACTTATATGGCAGTGTCCAACATAACATCTACAGCAATATATGCACATGCATTCAAAGCAGTGGAATCTGCTTTTGGAGAAAGGTCTGTCGATTAAAATGAATCATTGCACATGTGCATTTCTGTAAGATCTCTCAGTAAAATAGTAAAGGTGGTGAGAAAACAGAAGGAAAAAAAAATCAAAGCATTTAAGGCTGGGATATAATTAGTTGCAATATAAAGCTGCCTCAGAACAACCAAAGGACAAAACACTCTCCTATGATGTTTCAGAATGCGATGCAACAGGTTAATATGCCTGGGGATCACTAAACCTGTATGTACTCATATGATACTTTTGTTCAAATTTATTTTTGCATGATGATTATAGTGAGTTCTGTACTGCCCACTGCATGAAGGCCTTCTGCTAATTAGATGCTGACTATGGCTTCTTTGGTAGATAGCATACATTTAGTTTGGAAAGAAGAATGCTGAGTTGACTTTTTGTGGAGGGGAAGGAGTAGAAAAAGTCAGCCTGAGGCATTAGGTTTTGCATTTTTGCAATTTCTATTTTATTCATTTCTCTTCCAAATTTAGAGGCTGGTTTACCTCAGGCAAAGCACATGCTTTGAGGAAGCGATTGCCCAATTTCCAGCATTTTGTTGCTAGTTCAGTTAAGAGTTACAAACCTTTTTAAACCCTGAAGTAGAAAAATAATGCTGGCTATTGTGTGACTAAAAGCATCATAGTCCAATCACATCCCCACACATGAAATACAAGAAATTAATTCAAATTCAAAACATGGCAATGAAATGCAAATGACATGATCAATTATTCACATGTGACATTTTAGAAAAATACAACACCAAATATGAAGCCAAAAAGTCAATAACATCAAATCAATGCAAACAATGCAACAGAAAGCAAACAATTCAAAAATGCAAATCCAATACTTTTCAGAGCTGTTTGGATGCAATACGCAATTAATTGAATTAAATCTGTTTCTCTTGGACTTGTCACACCATTTTCCCACATCTACTCTGAAGACTTGACTCAAAGACCGTGACAGCATAGACAATGATGCAACCAGCAGAACAAGCTTTGTGCCTAAACATGTTGTAAAGCTACCAACAGCACATCATTAACTGATAGTTAATTAAACAGATGATATTATCTGAGATGTCTTGCACAAACTTAGGCCATGTCCACACTTACACAGGTATTTTTGAAAACCGGGGATTTTCCTCCTTTCGTTCTTCAAAAAATCTCCGTCCACACGAAAACGCAAACACATGCTAAAGTGCATGCTAAACTAACAGGCGACGATATAACCCTAACCGTAAAGCCATGTTGGCCAATCAGAAGCCTGAAAAAAAGTTATTACGGCGCACACTCTGACGTCACAAGCCCAAAACTCCATTTTCCCTGTCTACACGTGAACACTGAAAACGGAGTTTCTGAAAATCTTCAACCTGGAAGGTGTTTTGCAAAAGATCCATTTTTGGTGACCTAAAACGCCGCTTGCGTGTGGACGAAAGGCCAAAACACATAGAAAAAGCTACGTTTTTAAAAATACCCGTGTACGTGTGGACAGGGCCTTAAAATCATAAGTGAAGGCTACATAAGTTTTTATTGTGAAAAGTTGTACATTCTTGGCTGTTTTTAGCTGAGTGGATGTATGGACATTTTTGGAACAGAACTACACCAACTTACTAACCAGTGTCAGTTAGCAATTTTTGCACTTTTCTTACTTAGTTTAGCAGTGTGAGTATTACGTGATGAAAAACCTTCATACAACAGTTACACCTACTTTGGCTGTTCACATGTTTCTACAGCTGTGTTAGTATTAGTTCAATCAATAATTTCCTAACTACAGGTTATGACTTATTAAGCAGCACATGAAAAGATCGACCAAAGATGTTTTTACAAACATTCCTCAGATTACATTACATTACATGCATTAAGCAGACGCTCTTATCCAGAGTGACTTCCATCACAACAGAACAAATTAGATCAAAGTAAAATTGACTTCACTAAAAACCTGGTAAAGTTTTTGGTTACAAAATAAAAGTTACTACTTACCATCAGCTAACTAGCTAATGCTAGCTAGGCTCTGTTAGGTAGCCTAACTATACTGTATCCCTTATTAAGCGTTTGGATGGGGAATTTTGTTATTTTAGCTAACTAGGTCATTATATATTTTGATATGAGGTTACTTTTTAAATGCTGAGTTAATACTAGCAGTCAAAATTATTTTAACATAATGACTTTATTACACCTAACTCCTTATTGTACCTAAAATGTTGCAGTGCATAAATTCCTTATTACACCTAAAAATGCACATTTGCCAGTAAAGTGGTTCAAAGAACACAGACAGCCATGTATTGAGTGGTGGAAAAAGGTCATTTAGTCAGATGAGTTATCCTTTACCCTGTTCTCAACAAGCAGACAAGTGCAAGTGTGGCACATGCCAAAAAACCTATACACCCTAGAACTTGTTTTCCACAGTGAAGGGTTTTGGTGGCTCTGTTATGGTGTTGGGTGTATTCTCCTGGCACAGTTTTGGTTCTTTCAACCCCTTAGAGGGAAAGGTAAATGGCAATAAATAGAAAGCCACTGAATGATCACCTTCATGCTATGGATGAATGGTCACTTCCAGGATGACAATGCCCCCATCCACAGAAAATGAGTAGTCACTGAATGGTTTGATAAGCATGAGTATGTAAATCATATGCCATGACCTTCTCAGTTACCAGATCTCAACCCAGTTGAACACTTATTCTGGAGTAGTGCATGAGACAGCTTTTTCCATAACCATCAACAAAATGCCAAATGATGGAATTTATCATGGAGCAATGGTGTCACGTCCCTCCAGCAGAGTTCCAGACACTTGTAGAATCTTTGCCAAGGTGAAACGTATTGGCTAAACACCCTTTTAAGACACTTTATGTTGATGTTTCTTTTAGAGTCCAATACAAAAAAGGGCAAATCTATATCCAGTTGCAATTACCAGGTTCACCGGTATACTCATCAGTATCTTAGCATTGTTTACTTTAAAAAAGTTTTCAGTTGATGCTTTTGATGCTTTGTGAAAAATATTGTCTGTAAAGCAGTAACTACTGGTAGGACATTTTAGGCAAAAATATATTGTTAAGGGACCAATAAAAATATGGATAACACTATAAGGTTACATGAACTAACATGAACTAATGTATTACTTGTAATGAGCAAATGCTTAATTGATACATTTACGGAGCGTAGATAGGGTTTATATGCTTAGTAAAAAGTTGACAGATACATAAATGTGAATACTGGCACTTGATGCCAGATTTTCCAAAACAAGTTTAATGCTTTAAATCATTATAATGCATTAGAGGCTGTCATGGCACATTAATTAGACATTGGTGTGAATTATACATTAATTAGACCTAAAGTGGTGAATAGTTTCCACTTCACTATAGGTACACAAAAAGGATGAATACATGATGAAGTAGCATGAGTTAGTGCTTAAGAAAATGTCATCATACATTAGTTTTTTGTTATTTGGAATACCCAATGTTTTTTTCCCATTTCTCTCCCAATTATGTCCTTCAATACGCAGCCCCTATTGTTACCGCAGCCCCCAATGTCAATGCAGGAGGGCACAGCCAAGCATGTGCTTTCCTCTGAAACACACAATGCTGTCACCATATCTTTCACTTGCCATGGTCCTCACATCCAACTTATGCAAACATTCGTTGGAGGAAGACACTTTATGCACAGCTCTACACAGTCAGACCTGCGGGCACCCCCATTGACCAGAAGGGGTTACTGATGAGTAATGGAGCAGACTAAGCCTCTGGGTGACCTTCCCTCCCCTACAGCCCCTGGCAGATTGAAGCCAATTTCTTCCACCACTATAAACTCCTGGTCATCATCTGCTGATTATATATCCCACATTATTTAATCATTTGTAAAGGTATGAATGGTAACTTGAACTAATGTATGAGTTAACTAATGTAACCTAAAAGTCTTACAAAAATATATCTGAATATAAAAGCTAAAATAAGCATCAAATTCTGACCTCCATGGCAGCTAACCATTTTAAAGAGCAGCGCCATAGTGTCAATATGCTAATACATAGTTATAGAGTACATTTACAAATAAAAAGGGATGGAAATGTACAAAACCAAATTTCTTCTTCACTCATTTGGTGGGCATACTAACATAATGGTTGGAGTTGTACGCTGCTCTCCTTTTCAAAGTCATCTACATAAATCTCAACACACTTGCTTAAAGCATTATTATCTTCCCTAGCTGCATTTTAAACAATATGATAAGGAGATCCAACAATGTACATTTCTTGACTCACTCACAAAACTCTGCTCTCCACAGAATTCTGCTTACCCATACAGTATTAAGAGATGCATTGTCCATTGCAAATAATACAGTTCTTCTGCAACACAGGTTGTCATCCTGACATCTTGCAAAGAATGCATCTGCATCACAAAAATATGTTGGACTCGCAATTTTCTATAAAAAAGCAAGTGTCAGTGGATTCATTTGAGACATTTCTTCCACTGTGTCCTAATGATAAATGGCCAGATTCATTGATTTCACTGTAGTTGTATAGAAATGTGAAACATGTTCATTGCTTATGATGCAAAGGCATTTTGCAGCAGTTGAAGAACAGCCTTTGGCAATAGCATTGAGAAGGCAGCCCTTTCTAAAGACACAATGTGATTCATAGATGCCTTTGGTATGTTGGGCTCAAAGATAAAGTTGGGAAAAAGTACCTCGGCCCTGGACATATTTTCCTGCAGTGTAAAGTTAATTGACAGATAGGAACTTTATACTGAAGTCATACCCACAGTGCTGACCCTATACTCCTTGCTTGATGCTGTTATTCTCTCATTCAAGGTTTGATATTTCATATTCCCCAGTGACAACAAGCTCAGTGAATTTTTTCATAAATTCCAGAAAAACTGTGGATGTCATTTTCTCTTTTTATGCACTTCCATTCAGACAAATGAATCAATTCAGGATTGAACTTTGTTTTTATATCTCCTCTGAGATCTGTTTTTGCTAGAAACTGCAGTCATATTTGAATTTGTCCGTGTACTGCTTCCATGTTATCAGACACCGATATTTCATAATAGAGGGTCAAACGTGAAAGATGTGCACTTTCTTCCAATGGTGGTCATCACTTTGACACACTATGCCCACATTTCACTGCAAAATCCACTAATATTTACCACAGTCACACTTGAGCATTCATACTGAAAGGTTGCAGATTTACTTTCCAAATAAAATTGAAAGAATGGGAGTAATTGAGGGTTTTGAGTGAGAGATTGCCATTTTCTCCAAAAGGGCATTTTCTGATTTGTACAGATTCTGACATATAGCTCAGAATCTCTACAGTAAACGGCCGATAATCACCCCAGTCACAGCTGACTATGCCAACCACACTCCAGCATCTCTCCACAGAAAGCTGAAACATTTGTGTAATGAAAAGTCAAAAATAAGAAATGTGCCCATCTCTCCAGCTACAGTACTGAAATAACTCATTCTAGACGTGAAATCATGCTGGGACTTTTCTATAGATAAGACAATGAAATTAAACCAAGAAGTATAATAAACATGTTATCTTCCTGTGTATCAAAAAATGATGCTATATAATTTTCTCCATATGTTATTCTATTCTGTGAATCTAAGTGACCCATGCAGCCTCAAGCAAATACAGTACAGGAGGCTGGAAGTAGCTGTCCATCTACCAGATACATTTTAAAATACAAATGTGGGGTCCATTGTGCATGGTGTGTCTCTGTATCATATTGTTAAAGCCCTGAGTAAAGTTTCAAACATGTCTCATTTATGAGTTTGTATTCCAGAGGTTAAGTGGTAAGCCCTACGTCTGTGTCTGTGAGCAAGATGCATGGAAAAGTTATGAATACACTTGGATGAAACACGCAGATTTAACTGCCTCTAGGACTAGGTAGAAATACTTCAGTTTTAAAGATCTAACTATCAAGGGTGGTGGATGGGCCAGTAAATGAGGAAAAAATGCTAATATGACTTCACACCAATGAAATAATTAGCATGCCATTTTACAGCAAGTAACAAGTAACTAGCTCTGCCACTTGTCTTTTGCTGTAGATGTCTAGGCATTGCCACCTAGATGGCTAATTATATATTTGTACGTATGACATGAGAGATGTCACTTGACACCTGATATGAGGCAGGCACCCCAACAACAGAATTGTTATTTTTTATTATTGGCATTTAGCAGACGCTCTTACCCGGAGCAACTTACATCAGTTACAATCTTATCTATTTATACAGCTGGATATTTACTGAGGAAATTGGGGGTTAAGTTTTTAAGTCATTACACATCAGCTTCATGTTATCAGTAATTTGGCTCTGTGCATAGGTAAGGAAATGCCACTTTATCAATGAAATACTGCAACATCTTGGGAAACAATCATTTATATCCTTTTTGGCATATGTGTGGTATATCAATCACCATTAAACATTGTTTACTAAAAAAGTGTTGATGTCACAGAGGAGTGGAGCTTAGCTGATAATTCTTATAGACCCTTGAAAGGGGGGCTTTTGCTCTTCTGGACATTGCTGTGCTATTTGGCACTGAAATTGGATTAAAATGGAGGTCTGTATGGATCTGCAAATATATGTTGTTGACCATATGGCCTGGTTTTGCAGAAAAAGGTGAGGCCCCAAAATATCTGAATAGTTCTGTGTGAGTATGTCCTGTTGGTGAACAAAGATTAATAAGGTAATAACCCAGACCATGTTGATGGATGACATCGCACTCCTTATTCAGATTTTAATGGAACTGAGGAAGAGAGCTTTGCCTGCTGATTTTTCTTCACATGGGTAAGTGATCGTCATTTGTTTTTAATCTTTACTGCATGTCAGGTCAAGTTTACCTGAGGGCAGTGTTACAGTCTGATAACATTGACCACATAACACCGAGGCCCTTTTTTTAGCTGGACTGATACAGGACTGTGGACTAACAGTGAACTCTATAATTTGATACGAAATGAGGTCATCATCTGCTATTTACTAACATAATTGAAGTTGCAGTGGAAGAAATAGAGATCAAAGGTCACGATTAACAGGTCTCATGCTGATTCCTCTGCAAATGATAACCACATATGCCAATTTTTGTTTCAGTCACACAAAATGAAACACTGCCAAAACTCCTATGGCAGAGCCTCCTACCTTTTAAACTTGATCTTAACAAGTACATTGCAATAACAGTTTAATGGAACAAATAAGATATTAATACAAATTAATACAAATATGGATTTTCATGGATGGAACCAAATAGTTCAGTTAAGTCACAGAAACCCTATGAAGACAACACTATGTTATATAAGCTATTAAGTCCATGAACAACTGAAATTTTGCAAAATACTGCTGTGATTTCACATACTGACCAAAAAGTGTAATTGATAATAAGACTAACTATATATCACCAGAGTGACAGAAATGATAGAATGATTTAAAATACTTTTTCAGTCATCTGTGCAAACTAACATCAAGGAGGAGCAGAATGACCCACAACTTGCATGTTAGATTTGACTGGAATTGTAAATTCAATCAGATTCCCATGAATGACTCAACCACTCCAGTGGCCTTACATCCACTTTAGATCTCCTTGGTGCAGTCCTCTGCTATTGAATCGGACAACCATTTCTTCTGGAAGGTTCACTGTGGTCCTAGAGCATGGGGCTTGTGGGACCTCAGATGGTTCTTAAAGGTTATTTATAACTATTTCTAGAGTGAAGAGACCTTCCATTTTGAATGAATGTCTCACTTCAACACCCACTTCTATGATTCTTTTTTCCCCCTTTGTGCGACCTTGTGTTTTAGAGTCGCCAACTGTACGCTTGGCTTATCTCACCATGACAACCTGCACTCGGGGTGCTGAGGGAAAATGAATGCAATGCTCTGATACACTCACATGGTGCCAGGGGCTATTTTTTGCAATACAGAGTGCACACTACAGTGAAGCGGGCGCTCATTGGAAGATAAGTGCTACTCCACTGACATCATCTGAGCAACTCGTAGGTGCCTGACGAAGGGTTACCTACATCGATGAGATGAGCAATCTTTGCTGATACTCACCCATATTCCTGGAGGAACAAAGACAGTTTGTTCTGCTGCTGAGGGCTCCTGGTCAGCATTGGCTGATGACACAAATGGCTTTGAATCAGGGCTGTAAAGTGCCCAATTCTAGACAAGATTCTCCAACTTTAGATCTCCAGTGGGAGTAAGTTGTATGTACAAGTCAGGTAATTCATGAGGAGAGACTTAAGGAACTTAATCTCTTTAGACTCAGTAAAAGAAGGCTGAGGGGGGATTTGATTGAAGCATTTAAAATTATAAAGGGATTAATAAAGTGGACTGTAGGAGCTGTTTCAAGATACGTTCTGTCAACAGACCCATGGGGGACTAAGGAAATTAGTTCAAAGTAAGTTCCACGGTGTCACTAGAAAGTAGTTCTTCACATAGAGTTATGCATTTAAGGAATAACTTGAAAGGATTTGTAGTGCAGTCAAAGATCCTGGCATCCTTCAAGGCTAATCTCAACACAGAGATTAGATTATAGGCAAATGGTGAACTAAAATGGCCTGAAAGGCTTCCTCTCAGTTTTACACTGTTCTCACTGCTATATCTAGCCACTGCCTAGTAGATGCATGTTCAGAACTTGTAATATGGTAATTTTCCACAGAGATTCTCCCGATGTAGGCTTCTGATCAATTAAAAAACACTAGAGTAATGCACCTGTGTAACTCCTCGATGGATGGTCCACATTTAATAGTTTTAGTTCAGCACATGTACACCCACTCATCCTCAGAAAGACAAAAATCATTTACCCACAAAAAATAATTTTCCCATTTTCCTTTAACCACACCCGTACTGTATATCAAGCCTACATTACTGGCTCCCTGAATAGTCAACAAAATATAATTTATAACTGAAAAAGCAACAGATGAATTCTTTGATGTATACTATATGGCCAAAAGTATGTGGATACCTGATCATCACACCTATATGAGCTTATTGGACATCCCATTCCAAAACCATGGGCATTAATATGGCATGCCGCCCCCTTTTGCAGCTATAACAGCCTCCACTCTTCTGGGAAGGCTTTACACAAGATTTTGGAGTGTGTCTGTGGGAATTTGTGCCCATTCAGCCAAAAGAGCATTTGTGAGGTCAGGCACTGATGTTGGACGAGAAGGCCTGGCTTGCAATCGGCATTCTAATCCAGGTGTTCAATGGGGTTGAGGTCAGGGCTCTGTGCAGGCCACTAAAGTTCCTACACACCAAACTCGTCAAACCATGTCTTTATGGACATTGCTTTGTGCACATGGGCACAGTCATGCTGGAACAGGAAAGGGCCTTCCCCAGACTGTTGCCACAAAGTTGGAAGCATACAATTTTCTAAAATGTCTTTGTATGCTGCAGTATTAATGTTCACTGGAACTAAGAGGCCTAGCCCAAACTGCTGCTCGGCCATGGAAACCCATTTCATGAAGCTCCCGACGCACAGTTCTTGTGCTGATGTTGCAGCCAGAGACAGTTTGGAACTTTGTAGTGAGTGATTCAATAGAGGATAGGCGGTTTTTACATGCTACGTGCTTCAGCACTCGGCGGCCCCACTCTGTAAGTTTGCGTGGTCTACCGCTCCGTGGCTGAGCTGTTGTTGCTCCTAGATGCTTCTACTTGACAATAATGGCACTTACAGTTGACTGAGGCAGATCTAGCAGGGCAGAAATTTCGGGAACTGACTTGTGGCAAAGATGGCATCCTATGACAGTACCACATTTAAAGTCACTGAGCTCTCCAATATGACCCATTCTACGTCCAAGGTTTGTCTATGGAGATTGCATGGCTATGTGCTTGAGTTTATGCACCTGTTAACAATCGGTGTGGCTGAAACACCTGAACTCAATAATTAGGAGAGGTGTCCACATACCTTTGGCCATATAGTGTATTTTGGCCAGATGAAAATGAAATGAAAAATCATCTTATAAAAAATCAACAGTGTTGGTATATTAATTAAGCCTGTAATTGTAGTCACTGACCACACATTTAGACATTTAGGGATGGACATCCATCCTTCCATACATAACTGTCACAAGATAAAGGGTTCCACAAGATAAGGGAATTGTCTGCCCATGCTTGGTGCAGACCCTTCCAATTATCAGCTCAGTGTTACAGATTACCTGCATATTGAGGATCTGAACCCTCTTTTTGTTTCAAGTAATCCGTTTTTTGATCAATCATCAAAAGTGTCATCAAAAGTCCCAGTCAAATTCATAAACAGAGAGAGTCAGTGGAATCCATCCTCCACATGTAAGTATTTCTTCTGTGCATCAGGGAATTCTTCATTCTATTTCATTGCTGTGCCAAGCACTTTGACATGAGAGGCTGCGATAAGCCCATAAAATACCCAAACACTGAAATATCCATATGGGCAACACTGTGTATTTACAACCTTTACCAGCATGGGGTTGCAGGTTGCTAGCTGATTCAGCTATCAATAACATCTTCTAGCAGTAGTATATTGCAACTTTGTTGAGACAAAAGCACTTAGCCTCCCTCATCTCCATTCCATTCAAGCAAAGCTACATTAATTTCTCACCCCTGTATCCATCATGTATCCAGCTCCTCAATGATGGAGGTAAACCAGTATAATTTATGATGAACACATTGCATGTCTTTTTGGTTATGAAAGAATTTGTATCATCCTGTTGTGAAATTAAATACAGTCAATTATAGATTATATCATCTTTTTCGTAATATGTAAATAATGCAACAATTCAGCTTCATTGCTTACATAAATTACTATGTATGATGTGCATAAGGGATATGCCTCCCACTTTCAGAAAGATGCCATTTGCCCCCAGCTTTTTCAAAATGGTGTTACCATCATTTTGTAATGAGATGGATTTTAGGACACAGTATGCACTCCTCCCCAATAGATTTACATTTACATTTGTTCAGTTGGCAGATGCTTTAATCCAAGCAATTTACAAGTGAGGCAGAGTACATCACAAGTGAAAAGCCACATAAGGGATCAACAAAATTAGAAGTGCAGCATTATCAAATTTCAATAGTTGGTCAGACAAGGTACATGCTAGCTGGTAGAGATAAAAGCGCAAAGTGCATGAAACCATAATTGTTTTTTCTATTAAAGGAAAAGTTTAAAAAAGTTTACCATATAAGAAATTGCTTTAGGTGGTAATGTTTCCAGTGCTCAGGTGAGTGCAGAAGAGCTGTGTTCTCAGATTTTTCTTAAAGGGCCACTTGCCACATGCACACGCGCACGCGCACGCACGCATGCGCACGCACGCACACGCACACACACACACACACACACTCGGACATGAGAATAATGTCTTTGTTACTACTTTAAGAACTCACAAGAGGAGCTAACATGTGAGAACAATTTTGTATGAGTTATGAATGGGTATGTCTCACCTCAATGTCAAAACAGGCATGTTTAGACACTAAGATGTCTAAAACAATTGAAATTTTTTTAAAAATTAAGCTTTTGATTGAAGATTAATAATATTTGAGAGTAATGTATAATAATGAAAAACTACAAGTCATACATCAAATTTCATATTCAGTATTCATACATATGAAGAACTTTATGTATCTGTTACGATCTTTATGTATCTGAAGAGCATTATGTATCTGTTTATTGTTCACAGAACAAATTGATTTGATGTTTGGCTGATCAATTGACATGATAACCAGGAGCAGAATATGTATTCTTTTTAAATTACACTGTTCCCTGCACGTAGCCCAGTCGTGTGGAAAGTAGACTGAAGATTAGAATCAGAATGTACTTAGCAGTGGAACATGGATGCTACACTCCCTTTTTAATTAACCCCCACCACATGTGCACACCTCTGAAATGGCAGCCTACACACTCCAAGTCAGAAGGCATGAATCCATAAGAAAAGGGCTTTAGTCACTCTTCATACACTGAATTCAGTTGTCTGCGCCTTTGACTGAGATCAGAGTAGAGCCCATAGGAATCATGGTCTGAATTGTAGTGCTGTATGAACTGTTTCATTGTTAACACCTGGTGAGAGGATTGGAGATGCAACTATATCCTGATGTATCCTGATATTGTGTAGACTAAACTAAACATACACTGAACAAACTGAACTTAACAACCCACTGTTTTGGCTGTGGCAGCAATAGAACCCAGAAAATACAGCTGGTGTGGGAGAAGATCCTAGTAGTCAATGAGTTCATCTTTAGCTATTTTGGTTTGGGAGGTCTGCCTCATGTGAGTTTTGGTGTTTGTTTTGTGTTCATACACTCACAAACACAACACACAATTAGGTTATCCTAGCTATTCCATGTTACAGTCATTTATCATCTTCTTTTTCAAGCCAGGGAAGCTAGGCTATAACATAGCTATGGATTGTCTTTTTCGTGTAAGAAAACTCCTGTTCATTTTATTAGTTACATACCATAGATGTAATGAAGACATCTATGTTGTCTTGAGATGGCTGGATGAATAGAAAGTTGTGGCATATAGCACAAGATAACGTTTAGAGCTGGTACTGTATGTGGCTTTTTTCCATTCAAAGCTGAGCTTCAGTTCAGTCTGAAGCATAGACAGCTAGAAATTGCAGCGTGAAAAAACTGTCAACCATTCCTTCCCTCAGGATTCATTACCATTTTTCTGTTTGTTCCAGTTAATTCAGAGCTTTTGTGGAAAAAACAGATAAGGTTATTCAAATATCTGTCGAACACAGTACTTGGAAAATGCAAATACATCGTCAAGGATGATTGTACATATGAGTGATCATGGTTGAGTAAGACTGAAATCTGGCAGTGCATTTATTGGCTTTGTGTGTCTCAAAAGAGAAATGCAATTACATTAAGCATTGTTCATTATAGTTTGTGAAAATGTATTGCAAACAGAGTGATCAGAAGTCAAATGTATATGGTCATTGTTCTCGTTGGTGACAGTTTCAGATATTAATTACTTAAATCTGATGATCTAGAGTGCAGTTGCTGGACATTGAATACATTGTATATAATAATGTGTTAAATTAAGTGGGCCGCCGGGTGGTTCAGTATAGGCAAGTACAGATACTTGCTTTGGTTCAGTTTGCAGGAGGGGAAAAAGTGGGGTACTTAACTGTCCTTGTTTTACATTCAGGACTGGAGCATTTGTTACCATCATCAATACACATGTCATTCCCTACTACTGTTAATGCATTTGGATTAAGGAACCACAAAAGTTATCTCTGAGCTGTTTTCAAGCATCTTATAGAGGTGAGTTTTGGATCACACTAAAAAAAATTCTAGTAGCTAGTTAGCAGGGGCTTTAGACAGACTAATTATGCAATGTGTGATTGCCAAATTCTGTGGTACAAACACATATAGAGCATAAACCATAGTGCCTCTGAGTTTCACATTTAAGGGATTAACAAAATTGTCTTATTGAACCATTCACTGTAATTATAAAATAGTGTAGTTACACCATTCTGCCTACCACGCCACTTGATTAAACATCGAAGTTCAAAGCACCAATAAAAATCAATCATATATCATGTAATTTGTTGAATTTATTTAAATATGAGATATGGGCTTGTGAGTAGCTCAACGGGTAAGACATTTGCTTTGAGTGCATGCTGACCTCTACGGCCAGCTAGGTCATCAGCCAATGATGACCAGGAGCCCACAGTGGCAGATCAAAGTGGCTCTGATTCACCAGGGATAAGGGTGGGTACGTTGGCAGGGGTTGCTCTTGCCGTTCTCAGGTGTCCTGTGACTCATCAGGCACCTGCATGTTGCTTGCATGATGTCAGTGAAGCCGCACCCATCCTCCAACTCGAGCTCAGCTCACTGTACTGTGCTGGACAATTTGCAGTGTGAAAAATAGTTGCTGTTGACCTGTGAGTGCATCCGAGGAATGCATTTGCTATGTCCTGGCTCCTTCTCCCCACTCCTTCATGAGTATGGTGGATGTAATGGTGACATGAGCATCACAATGAGGATGGCAACACCCATTTGCTGATTCCAAAATAGAGCTGCATTAAGAGGAAAAGGCATTAAAAATTATATACTATACTGTATGTGTACATAACATTGCATTAGTGTCAGAGCTGTTGGAAACAGAGTTGAAGAGTTGAGGAAATGACTGTCATGGACAGTAGAGCATATGTCACTGATTGCTTGCAAAGAAGCATTTTATATTGAAATGTCTAATAAATTAGAACAAAATGCAGCTGCTGCATATTTTAGTGCAGAGGGCTGATAGTTAGCAAACTAGGTGATTTCATAGCTGCAATTAACTAGCTATGATAGCATTATTTTTGGGTAACTTGGCAACTGCAATTTACCCTATACATGTCTGGCTGCTTCCAGTTATGTACACAGAAACACAGGAAACATGCCCTATTGCAATGAGCTCCACATTTGTCATTTATTTCCATAGTTTACATGATTCAGTATAGTATTAGATATTGTACAGTACATTTGCCTTTTAAATGACAGTGGAGCTAGGTTGCCAATTATGGAATGAAATTGATCACAATGGGATGATCTGTGAAATGTCTGCAATTACAGGACACTCTGAAAGCCTCATTTACAGCAGAATTAATTCTACTTATGGTTGTCCCCAACTCCCACTACATCATACACCATAATAGGTACCAATGGAAATGCAGAGATCTACTTGTTTACCCATTTCAATGTTAATTGATTTTGAAGCTTGTAAAGGGGGATAGACTATATCATTTCCATGTTGCAGAGAAAATATATGGAATAATGGAATGTAGACATGAAAGAAATAAGGCATTTCTGATAACCTCAAAATCAATTTAAAAAATAAATTGCTCTACTGTATGCATTGCATTTGCAGTACAGGCATGCAGTGAGGTGCGGATAGTCCCACACATAAATTTGGGTAATCTTGTGAGAAGAAAGAGGTCATTTTAGACTGTACTAAGTCAAAATATAATTTGCTCAAGTACAATGGTTTCTGCACTGATTAATAAAAGAGAAAACTGAAATGCTTAGGATTCAGTCTTGGAACTGTCTCGAACCCCACTGAAAGGCTTTCATTTGCAAGCATGATTATGTGCCATGATTAGAATTTGTACTGTATATCTAGATGAGTGAACATTGCACAAAAATAAATTTGATAGTCTTTCTAATGATAGCACTGTTAACCAGTGAATATATGAACAATTTCCAGCACCAGTACATCAAAGCTAGTCCAAATGGCATCCAATCCCATGAGCAACAACTTAAATTGAGGAATTTCATTAACAGTTTACAATAAAGCAAAGTCTCTTGTACACTATCTAGTTACTTATTTTTGTTTCAGGTGTTTACAGGTTTACAAGTGTGTTTCAGTGCTTCTTGTGAGGGATGGAAGAAAATAATAAAATAAATACAAATTTCAATCAAATTGAATTCAATGAAATTAAATTAAACAGTGCTTGCAAATAAATTAAATAATTGGTGATTAAATAGTTTTCATATTCATAAAATGAAACCAATGAAATACAAACAGAAGAATTCAATTAAATAGTAGAGTTTCCTTTTATCACTTTACCTTGCTATTTAATTTGGGTCTACTTTTAATTCACTGGCTTGCAGTTCCATATGTTACCATTTTTATCATGTTACCACACAATTATTTAGAGTCTGCTATGAGTCAATGTGTACAGATTTCTCAATCAAAAGCTCCACCTACTGATTTAACATCAAAAGCTTGGTATTTGTTCTAGTTTGCTGTTGATGAGGAGCTCCTGATACACAGGCATTGTTATTTATATATGCTACTTGGTACTACAGCTTATTAATTTCACTTAATTTGATGCAGCCACCTTATATTTCTGTAACTTCCACCCCTCATAGATTTTCCCATGTATTCTGAAAGCACTGATTAAAAGCGTTAAAAATATTGCTCTTTGATATATTACTTTTCCAAAGTTTTTTTTTTCAATACATTTAAAGCAAAACAAAACTAAACAAATACAACAAACAGAAACTTGAAATCATATTATCTAAAAAATAATTACAATACAAGCCACAAGAAACCATAATTCCAACTGCAAACTGTCTGCATATTGCAAACCTATGATTTGGCATACACAGACATCAAACACTGGAGAAAATAAGACGGGTCATAGATTCATATTTTATTGAGCACATATGAATATTTTATTGTTGTCCCAGACCAAAAAATATTTGTAATTCAATTGAATTTGTGTCAGCAAAAAGATTTCAATTTCGCATCTGGAGTTCAAAGGGTATACACATTTTAAATGTGCCCTCAGATGTTTTCAAGTTATGATGGCTTATTTCTGGGAGGGAATCAAATTTTGAGCCATCATGTCTCTGTACTGCATGAGTAATTTAGCCATCTCCTAGGGGCAACTTTTTCTCATCTGCATATTTTTCAAATGTTGCATGCAGAACATTGTCAAGATCAATAGAGAAATAAGTTTCAATCAGACAGTGGTTTAACTGTGCACTTGTCTGTGCTCCCATGTTGTACTTTAATACAACATAAGTGTAGTGGTGGTAACCATTGGTAACTGATTTAGAAAGTGGTACTTTGCACTGCTTGGGCGTATTAATATGACTTTTAGAAATGGAAAGCTTTTCAATGTGTTGTTCATTTCTCTATAATGGAATACAAGGGAATATCCCCCAGTTTGGAGGGGATATTCAAGACACTACAAATTATTGACAAGGTTGGGAACAATTGGCATGTAAGCTACATTGATAAAAATCAATCTTGCAATATGTAAACCTGTCTCATTTCAGATAAAAGGGATTGAATGAAATTGAGGAATTGGAATAGAGAATTTTGGACAGGAAGTGGAATCCCTGCTTCATTTAACAGAGAATGCCTTAAGGGTATATCATGTTGGCAATCAGGATGCCCATGAAGTCCAATTCTGTCTAGTTTGACAAAATACCTCATCACACTGCCAAATACATTGTCTACATTGTCTTATGTATTTATTTATTCATTCATTCATTCTAAATTTAACTGTTAAAGCATCAAGCCTAGCCATTTCAGAATATGTGAAGTATTACAGAATAAACAACAGAAAGAGAAAAACTAGTGGTGGGTGGGTCTTTTCACCAACCTCATTCATTTCCATCCACTCCGTTCTAAGCCCCGAAATCACTGATTTTGATCAATTCATCCACATCCTCCACTTTGTAGGTGAATGAATGGACCATATTATGGTAATAATAGATCAGATCACTCTGTTGCATTTGTGACATGTGGACACTTGCTTAAATATTTAATAATATTTGAAATGTGTTCAATTCAAATATTAATCTTTCTTGGAGACTTTTAACATGGCTGTTATCATTACATTTAGTAGACCAGAGCAACTCACAATTTTATCCATTTATATAGCTGCATATTTTACTGGGGAAATTGTGGGTTAAGTACCTTGCCGAAGGGTATGACAGCAATGCCCCACCAGAGAAGTGAACCAGTGTTCTTTTGGGTACAACCCCTGCTGCTTACCATTATATCACACTACTGCTATCATCATTAATGAGCTAGCAACTACAGCCTACACTTTATGTAAAAAAGTATATTCTATGTTTATTCTTTTCACTTGTTTTATGAAGGTGAAAGCCAAATATTCAGTGACCTGTGGACCTAGCTAGCTAGCACACCTGTACATTTCTAATTTTCTTCAAAAAACAGCAAAAACACAGTATTTAGTATTTCAATAACCCTACATTTAGCACTACTGTCCCCACAGGGGTGCAAGCAAGGGCCCAAGCAATATATTTGGTCAAAATATACTATTCAGCTCTCAGATATGGACACTGAAGCCAATTTGGGGTGGCAATGTGGAGCATGGGTAAGGTGAGCGACCAATGTTGCAGTTTTTAAAGTATTTTAATATGCAAATATATGGTCAAATCTGAAATCCACCTTGGGAATCTCCTAAACAAAGACTTAAGTGATGCTAATTCAAAAGATTTCAAGATTATCTAATCAATCACTAATCAAGCACTAATCACATCTTTCTGCAATTATGATTTACCTGTTTTTTTCTGTCTCATTGTTTGCTTGATTTGTTATGTTATGATATTGCCTTTTTCTAAGTTGAACAAAGCAACTCTCACTGTTGTTAAAATACATCATATTCTATGTGCAATTACTTTTTCATCGAGATAGCTTTATAATGTAAGAGGAATACTGAGCTAAATGCCAAATGAGAGCTGATGGTATGAGGAACATCAATAATGGACCAGAATTTGACAAGAGTGGAGGCCTTTGACAGTATGCACAGAGCAACAGGGCAAAAATGATTGGCACAGAGTCAATGTCTTACCCTAGAGAATCATTCCTTCACCATAAAGTCACGACACGGATCTCTTTTTGTAAAAGTCTGTGGGGTGTCTTATTGTAACCCTCAGATGACAAGACTATAGCAAATTTACATATTTTTCCCATTTATTTTTGTGTTCTTCTACGTGGTGGAGTTTACATTCGAGGGGTGCTTACACATATGACTAAAAACACAAAGCTTTAGTTGATATTAGTGAGATTAATACGGGGAGACCAAAATTAGCTTTGAAGAATGCTATTGCAAAAAAATTTGTTAAATAAAAACGCCTCTCTGAATGAATTGGATAAACAATTGCTGCATGTCCTACTGTTACATAGATTATTGTCAGTAATAGGGTTTCAGGCAGGGAATCATGATGAAGGAAATAATTGGCATTTCTGGATTCTGGATCCCTTGGATGTGAATTTCACGTGACGATAATGACCACCCTCACCACATCATGGAAAATGTAACTCTGTTTTAAATTGCATATATATTTATCACAGCTTCAATAAGACTGCTAATGATGTATGCTGCTGCTTCTGAAAATTGCAAGTTGCAGTCATCAAGACAGAAGATATTACAATGCAACATTCTGCGTAACCTTTTGAGACACATATAATAGAAATTACAGAGTATGGGAAAATGTAGAAATGATATGTCAAAAATGAAAAACTATGCTGAACACATGAAAAAAGCAGATAGACGCTGATAAAAAAAGAAGCTGCTTTATGGCATTTGTTTTAATTCTACAAGTGCATTCTATTTTGAAAAGGAATTGACTGCCAGAGAATTGATTCGATCCTTTCCATACCACTGTATAAAGATCTCAATTTAGATTATGTCTCAGTGAATGGGGCTCTACAAAGTGCAGAGCTACCTCGGAGTATCTGTCAATGATTTGCTGAAATTCAAAATAACCTGTGGCAATGTGAGGGGAAAACAAAATCAACAAAAAGACATTACTGTATAAAAATACCTGTGATGGATCAGGCTAGTGTAACATAGTTAACAGCTTAATTGAGGGTTAATACAATTGGATTAAACTTTCCTGAATTTACACTGTTGTCCAATCAATGCATCTCTAATTGACCTTACATTATTTTAAAATCTGTGCATGTCTACTTCACATGAAGCATCTGTGTTCATAGTTGCACTGGGGTTCTTTTAAAGGTTGTCATTTAGTGTTGAGAAATGTTTAATGTATGTTGCATACTGAGCAGGCAGGATATGCAATGTTATATTTAATATATTACAACTGTGTAGGGTATAAAAGATTTGATCAGGAAAACAGCAGGTTTTTCTGGAGCGCAATTCCTGGAGGGCTTCACCATGCTGCCGCCTCAGTATGGTGGCATGTTAAAATGTTGATGCAACTTTTTCCTGCCTAATGGCTGAAGCTAAATAGCTACAGTAAATAGATTTTTAAGTAGTTAAAAAAAAAAAAAAAAAACACGTTGCCTGTGGGCCAGTAGGGGGTGGTTTTCCATATGGACTTAAAAGGAGACCAACGCCCTAGTTCAAGGGTGAGGATGTTGTCTTTCAAATGAGACATTAAACTGAGGTTCTGACACTATCTAATAAACCCCATTTCCACATGATGAATGATGATGTATAGTGACTGGTACAAAATGGCTAGCATGCATCACCCATGTGGGTGGAGCATATTGGTGGTAACTCAGGTGAGTGACTCCCCTCGACATACACAGACACACAGATCCTAGAAAGGCACTTTATCAAGGATGGGGCTTCTGGCAAGTGTTTATTCTCATCTGCTTGTGATCCTGGTCTAGATGGAACAGGTATACAGACAGTTAGGACAGGCAATTTGTTTTAATTCAGTTTATTCAGATTCAGTTTATTCAGATATCATCTGTGGAATTTCAACATTTCCAATTTCAAATTGCCAATTAACTCCAATGAATAAGCAAAGAAGTAATGGAAAGTTAAATATCAACATAAAATAATAAACAAGTCATGATTCATACCATAGGTAAGTAATAAAAGAACCAATATGACTACAAAAATGTCTACAAAATATGTACAAGAAAATTATTTTGAAATGTTAACCAAAGTAGGAAGGTGCTAGGGTTAACCAATAATGCTAGGTTGCATTACTGAGGACCAATGAGACATGCAGAGTGCGCAGAGCTTGGAGGTGGATCTACAATGTCCTGAAGAGTGCTACTTCAGAGGTGTAGTTGAGTGCACTTTGGTATTTCTGCTCAAAAACAAATTCGAGTTTTATTGCAGAGCAGCTGTGCATGCAGTCAAAACCAGCTGTATGTGTCTACATTGGGATCAACGTAACCCAATATAAACAGCGCAGCCATGTGTGCTGGCTCAGCAGATCTATGATGTGTCTTTCACCATAGCCTCTAATGCAGTTGCCCTTATTCTCTCTGAGGAAAAAATTCATGATCTGAATAAAGCATGTACTAAATGAAATGGAGGGCAGATATGCTCAAAATAAAGTGACAGTAAAGCCTAGGTTTCTTTGCCTTGATTAATTATGGTATAGGGTGTAGGGTTAAAAAGTAATAATTTCAATCCTGTACTTCTCCAGTCATGGCGTTTGAAGAAGTAGGTACCATGTAAAAACAATGGTATAAATTAAAGTGCGGTCTCTTGTTAAAAATCAACAGTCTGCGGTTTCTCTCAGCTGAAATAAAGCTTGCTAGATGGTCCCTTTTCAGAGAAATGCAGCGCATAATGACAACAGCAGGGTGGAGAGTCGGTGAGTAACAAAGCCAAGAGGCACTGTGGAGCCGTGCGGAGGTGCAGGAGAGAGCAGAATGAGAAAAGGCTTACAATCTGAACACACCTGCCGCTCTCTTAAATAGCACACAGTACACCAACCTACCTGAGCACTGCAGTTATTAAAGACTA
Source organism: Megalops atlanticus (assembly GCA_019176425.1). Classification (NCBI taxonomy): domain Eukaryota; kingdom Metazoa; phylum Chordata; class Actinopteri; order Elopiformes; family Megalopidae; genus Megalops; species Megalops atlanticus. The sequence continues at coordinate 25,497,294 of CM032880.1, forward strand.
ATAACTGGCAACTATCAGAAGCAGACATTACAGGGAAAAGCTATCGCTGGGAGGGGGAATGAGGACAAATTGACCTAAATATTATTTTATGGCACCGTTTTTCTATGGTTTTAATATGAATCTGGTCACTAATTCCCTAGCTTTAATTCTTTGGTCCCAGAGTGCAAAGAATTTAGCCACCTCACTTAGGGATGGTCCCACCTTCTGTTCTCTAAATGAACAGAAGTCCAGACAAAATAGGTCTAGGCTGTGTGTGTTATGTATTTGTCTGTGTAGTTAGTGGTGAGCTGACAGAACATAACTAAAGCCAGCATATCCATCATACTAGCTGAGGTTTTGCAGCAAAGGTCAGTTTCCTAGGGTCAGCAACCATGTTCATACAGTTGGAAACAAGGCATATGCACAGCTAACTGGATGGCAGCTGTCAATTTTGGCTGTACAGTCAACCAAATAAAGGCAAAGAAAAAACTGGATCAATCTGAGTGGTGTGATGTGAAAAAAAAAAAATCAGTAATGGAAGAACATGTCTGCAACCACAGGTGAGGGTCACCCACAACCATGATCCCTGTCACAGATGAGACAGATAAAAAATGCTCCCTCCCTTATTGTGTGGGCCTATCACCAGCACAGTAATTGGCAGGACATGGCACTGCACCACAAGGTGAAACAAATAAGGGCAACTGTATTGGACTGAAGGTTGCAGGCAGTCAAACTTAACATATCATATAACGATTGTAGACAAAGCAAAAATGTTAGTGGCTAGTGCCTAGAGATGGGAGGAAGTGGTGCAGGGAGAGGCGCATGCAGAGAAGCATCTCCCATTATATGTCTGGCTCCGTTTCTGCTTTGTTTATGGAAGTGATGCGATCACATGCCAGTACATGCAGTCACCGCACGCATATTCACCTAGAGAATGCTTGACTGGGAATAAGGCAGAATGCCTGAATGTAGGAAAGCAAATATTGGCCTTGAAGGAGAAGGGGTCCAAAGGCAGAAGGTGACACTACTAAGGGGCTTGGCTGACATGGCAATAAAGCAGACGCTGTCGACCAAGACCTTAACGTAGATGCTGATTCAGCTTGTGTCGCCCCTGCCAGCAGTGATGGGGCTTCCCATCCTGCCCTCTGAAGTAGTAATACAGTCTGTTTAATTTTTTATATTTTGTTGCTAATATGCGCATCAATACAACAGAAATATCTTCCACTAACCCTGTCCACCATGATGAAATTAACTGATTATGCTATATTGTTGCATTACTCAATTGTCATTTGTATTGTCATGACAATGAAAATAATGCAATGTAATCATTTTTAGTCTGTGTAACCTGAATACACCCTTTTTTCCTTTTGGTTTTATTTAGAAGGGAATAAATATGGAGGATGTTTAGAGAGAAATGACAAGATATTTGAAATTATGGGTCATAATTGTATGTATGTTTTTGGATTAAAGGTCATAACCAACTTGATTATTGGGATGAGAAATAAACATTTATATTTAGCAGACGCTCTTATCCAGAGCAGAGCAATTCAAGCTCCGCCTGAATTATTTCTTCAATAAGTAGTTTACAAAAGTACGTTCAAGAAGGTTAAGCTAACAGCAGAGATGACACTAAATCATGGTGTCACAATCTGATAGGAGTCATTACATAACATATCAATATAAATAAACCATGACTTCACAGGCTCATTTAGCACACTTTAACTTGTGCAAAAAGTTCTGCGTTTATCAATTTACCACTTAGGTCCATGAACCAGTGCAGGCTCCATTGTAGAATGTAGCTCAGCTGTTATAAGATGATCAAGTCTGAGACTCATCTCAAAACACCCTAAAATATTTTGCTTGCTCGTACCACAGGTACAAACACATGCTTACAGAAATGCATAAGAACTGCCCAAATTCTGAAAATTGGATGCTTTTTAAAAGCACCACCTGGACAAAACACAAGGGTTTGCTGCACTTGACAGATGTTCCCATTTTCTTCTCTCTGAAGATGGAGTTTTTGACTCACATGGACACACTACATTTATTCTACCTGTTGAGGGTAATTGTATGACATTATGATGTGATAAAACACTAGAGAATGCTCTGCCACTCTGATTAGATTTAAACCTTGCCCTGAATGAAAATGAAATCTCTGACATTTATTTCTTTTGTTTGATCAACACCACAAGAGAAACAAAGGGATACTAAATGTGTGGATGTGTGGCTACATAGACACAGCCTTAAAATTTATATTTCACGCAAAAAAGTCATTTAGAGAGGCAAATGTTTAAGTCAGACTAATTTGAAAGGCTTTTGTTTCAATCAAATTTGTTTTGGGAAATTTCTATTTTACTCGTTAAATGAAAAAGTACCCCATAACAATAAAACATCAATACACTCGTGCACTGAAAAATGTTTTTAAAATGTATTACAAAAATATCAGTGATATTGTAACACAAATTCAAAGTAATTTGCTTTTTTACTTGTGAAATTTAGAAGACAAATGTCTGAACAACATACTCTTTCAGAATGTGTGAATTATACCATTGTTTGATATGTTCAGGGGTAGCATAAGTATGTGTGCTTCCCTTTTACAGCTCATTTTGCGTCTCACACTTTTCCTAGCACACTGCTCGGCCTTGTATTTCAGAGTAACATAGTACTGCCTCACTATATCTTTCCCATTTATTTCATGGAGACTGATCTGGACATCTCTGAAGTTGTCCTGCTCCCAGGATCCTGATGTGCCTTCAGCCACATTAGCTTCAGTTTGTGGTTTCTGTTTGTGGGAGGGCTTCACCAGCATGGTGCAGGCTAAATATGATTACTGGATAACAACTAAGAGAAACAGGTCAACACCTGCACAACCTTGACCCTCTATATTTCCACACAGGTCCTTTTACTGACAGGGGGATCCAGCACACAATAGAACAGTTAAAAAATTATAGAAGTGGGTTCCTGACAACAGAAATGCCATTCCTCGTGCAGGCTGAGCCCTATGATTGGGGTTCGAATCCAGCCATGTTATCTGCTGATGATGACTGGGAGCCTACGGTGGCAGAACAAATTGGCTTTGTTCCCCTTAGAAAGGGGTTGGTACGTCGGCCACAGTTTGCTCGTCACACTGCTGGTGGCTTGTGACTCACTCCAGCCTCTGTGAGTTACTCAAATAGTATCTGTGGGGATACGGCTATCTTCCATTTTGTGTCTGGCCCTTGGCGCACAGTGGAACTTGTAGTATGAAAAGTAGTACTGACTTGTGTGTGTACTGGAGGATTACACAAACCTTGTCCTATACTCCCACTCCAGAAGAGAGGTTGTTGCAGTGGGATGGCCTTTGTGTTAACTGGTACACTAAAAAGAAAAAAAAATAAGGCAGTTTATTATAAAGTGTAAGAAATTTGACTCATTCAACATTCATTACATTCTAAGACTGATAGCACAGAACAATATCATCTACAAAAGACAATATCTCTTTCAGGGTCAAAAATGCTTTTTAAAACACACCCAAAGCATATTAATTAAGGACATACATATTTTAAGTGTAAGTATTATTAGGACATTCCTGTAAGCATTCACTGCTGATAAGAAAATGCTACCATGAAAAACTGGCATTCATTATGTTTTGGAACAAAACTCTTCAAATATTGCTAATTTACCTATTTGCAGGCTCAAAAAGTTGATGTGCGCAGCAAGCTAAGTGAGACATTATTACCAGGAAATGCAAGAAAAATAATGCCGGAGGAAATATTTACAAATGACAAAAACATTTTGGAACACATACACGAGCAAATACGTTGCTTTTCAGTTAGCACAAATCCTCTCCATCTCTTCAGCTCAAACTCCCAACGGAATATTGGGACCAGCTTTACCCGTGTTCCCCTTTTTCGGCTCCTCCCCCAGATGAAAATCAGGTATTGTCATCAATTACAATATTTACATGAATTTTATCATTCACAACAATATTACCCACATTGTTGGAAGAATACTAGCAATAATTGCACCGCACTATCGATATAATATCATCTTTTCCTCCCCCCACATTAGTTTGCCTTTTGTCAGTTTCTCGCAAATCAGTAGTTTCATGTAAGAACCCATACAATCTTTTCTGTCACCTGATGCTGCCAGTGCCACTCCAAACCCCATAGAACTGGTCAGAAAGCTTTTTGACATGCCTTGCAAGTTCAGGCTCCTTGGCCCATGGCATCTAGGGCCATGTGGGCTGCTGCTACTCTGTCTTAGCCTTTTTGGTTACTCCTCCCACGTATTATTCGTCAATGAATCTATTTGGAGTCATCCTGTCTATCTCTGTCTCCCTTCTGACAGCTCAAATAGATCTCCCTCTCTCCACTTCTTGCATTGCCCTTTGAAGGTCCTCCAGGGGGGATGATCCCCTGTTTGTCTTTCTTTTATAGTCTCTTGATGTCATGAAATCTGCTTTATAATATCAGAAAATACCATGTGAGTACATACATTTGTTGAGCTGTGTAACATGTGAGCAAGTATTGGTAATCCTGATAATTAACAGACTGCAAATATCAAAGGTATAGGTAAATTGAGTCACCAGGTTAATGTCACGGGTTAATGACCCGGACACTGAACTGCTCTGACCACTGTCAGCCCACCACAATGCGAGACCAGGTAGGTAGCAAAATCAAACTTTATTTTTACAAGTTGGGGTTAAAAACCTATATTTATAAAACTCATCAATGGCAGCACACCCTGGAGTCAACCCCTTTGCCCGCTCTTCCCACTGTAAGCCCCGGCAGAACCGTAGCCCCTCCCCCCAAAGGATAGCGCCCCCCACAGGTAAGTGCACACACTCCAAATCCACAGCACACAGTGGTCCCCTCACACCTTCATACTCTGGCAGAAGCAAGCACTGCAATCTCCCCTCACAAGCTGAGGTTGGCGCCTCCCTCTGGCAGTCCCGCAGCAGGGCTGACCAAGTGGGGCTCGTGGGCTGCCACTGGGAGTGCTCACACATAAACAAACTCACACACTTTTACAAAACAGGCGTTGCTGCTGGTCACCTTTTCCCCAAGCAGCAACACCAAAAAAACAAAAACAAATCTTACAAATCACTACAAAAAGAATCCCCCAAAACACCCTCGTGTCCCATGGGCGTCTCGAGTCCTTTGCTGTCCGGACGCCAGGCTCCACGTAGTCGTGCTGCGGGGTGGAATTTCACTGCCTCTCCGATCCGATCCCTCGCCGCACTCTGCAACTCCTACAAACGCGAAGAGGGAACTGAGAAGCCAGCGGAGCCACCCCTGGTCACACACACACACACACACGCCTTGTGCAGGATGAAATGAAACACTTTACTTACGTTAAGCAGGGCGGACACTCCTGCTATTTGCGCCAATCAACCACCCGGGCAGCAGCTTCTCCCATGAACACAAACATGCAAACAAAACCGAACAAAAGAAAAAAAACCCAAATATTTGATCTGTGCATTCTCCTTAGTTGGGTGACAGGAATGAGTTTTTAGAGAGTACAATCAGGGCAAAGATTCTGTAAGTAAGGGCAACTACAAGGAGTTAGTCAAGTATTTGCCCAGCATGATGAAGATCTGGCTGGGCATTTTGAGTCTTCAGCTGTATTTTGTCAAATGTGTTATGTCAAAAACAAACTCAGAATGATCTAATTGCCTCCATTTTGTTAGAGTGCTGCAGTGCTGCAGATACATCTTATTTGTTTCATGTGAGCGGCAATGAGAGGACAGTATTCAGACCAGCAGAGAGACAATGCACAGAAACATGAGGCAATTATGTTTATTCCATATCCAGAGCAGGACATGGGGAACTCAAGAAGGTCCTATCCTCAACTAGTAAATACTTTAAATGCTTATCAAATTCTCAAAATGCAATAGATAAGGAGATACACTATATGGCCAAAAGTATGTGGACACCTGACCATCACACCTATATGAGCTTATTGGACATCCCATTCCAAAACCATGGGCATTAATATGGCATTGCCCCCCCTTTGCAGCTATAACAGCCTCCACTCTTCTGGGAAGGCTTTCCACAAGATTTTGGAGTGTGTCTGTGGGAATTTGTGCCGATTCAGCCAAAAGAGCATTTGTGAGGTCAGGCACTGATGTTGGACGAGAAGGCCTGGCTCGCAATCGGCATTCTAATCCATCCCAAAGGTGCTTAATGGGATTGAGGACAGGGCTCTGTGCAGGCCACTGGAGTTCCTCCACACCAAACTCATCAAACCATGTTGACACTGTTGAAGCAAATTACTTGAGTGGTGGGATATTAGTTTCACCTGGATGCCGAAAAAATGCCGAAGGATTGCCGAAAAAATTATTGTATTGTATTGTGGTAATGATGCTGTTGGAAAATTGTAATAATGAGGCACAACCATAGAAACTCAAGGATCATTTTGAATATTGTTTCTGCGGAGCACAGGTGTTTAATGTGGAATAATTCTGAGAACCACAGCGGGCATCTAGTCAACCTTGAATCTCAAAATGAATATATTTTCAAGTGCTGTCTATCTTTTCTTCTCAGAGATTGAATTGTTAGGGAATTGTTTTGAATTAATACAACACCTAACATGGCATGCCTGTGAGGAAATCACTCATGAGTATTAGCTTTTGAATCTCTGAAGATATTTTGTATTAAGATGTTTTGTGTTAATTAACAAAAATAATTATTTGATGTGAGGGAAGCTGACATATTAATCTGTTGCCCTTCATTTGTAATACTGGTCAATGAATACAATGCAATGAAGTCAATACAATGAAGGTCAGTCAAATGTTCCGTAGATTTTTTTTTTAACCAGTCTTTGTATAGACTTTTATTTGGCTAGTTTGTATAGCAGTATATATTTTGCTGAAACAAAGGACATTAATGGTGCATGAATATATTGTTCCAGTGGAAAATAAGTCTTATTCAATACTGGTGTACAAAACATCACTGAACGCTTTTAGAAAGAAGCAAATATATGTGTTAACATACTTACTTATTTGATATGTCCTGAATGTATGGAATACACACTATTTTTTGCATCAAGAATAGAAATAATTAATGTGGGACAGGAGCATATTCTATGATTTATTTGTTCATTTTTGTTATGTCAAAGGCATGAAATTCACATGACATCTAATCATTTAAGGTACATTGTCCTACAGGTGAAGAACAGAAGCATTATCTATTGATTGCACGATAGAGTTCCATCATAAATTGATGAAAGAACATGAATCCTTTACTATAAATCACAACAACTTTCCAAGAAGTTTCCAATGAGATGGCCATTCATTAATTCTGCTTGGGACATCAACCTCTAACTCATAGGCAATGCAGATAAAATCATTTTAATAATATAGTTAGTTTATAGACTTGTTCAGTCCTGCAAAGGCTGTCAGTAAGTGGCTAGTCAGCTGTGTACCTCCAAAGGATAATGTCCTCTTCCTGTACTACATCTACCTTTTAATTTTCAGTTCAGGTGCACTGATTAATCCCATTCAGACTGATTAATCCAATTCAAACTGTTTAATCCAGTGCCTACTGATTAATGCTGGTGAGATTTGCAAAGTTCTTTTGTTGCATTTCATGCTATTATAGTGCACATATTGCTACATAGCACATTAGCCAACTGAAATGTAAATTTGTTTTTCTAGAACCATCTGGTGATAACAGTGAAAAAAGTGATTGCAGTAATTACTTCAACATTTTTTATAATTATTGTTGTTTTACAATATAATTATACTCATTTTACCAGGTGCATAGAAAGATTAGAAATCCAAAGGGAATCATTATCTGTTAAATAAATCCTTTTTCTGAAACCCTTCTGAATATCCTGTTTCATCCTGTAACAAACACCTTACTCATTACCCAACACCCAGTGTTAAACTGAAGGATTGGTTTGCAATTGCATATCATGAGTGAGAGAAAGAGTGAGAGAGGGGTAGAAGGACAATTCCAACAGGGAGTGTAGTCAGTACTTTTCTTCCAGGGGTCATGGAACAATTTACAGACCTCAGATTTGATATCATTATGCTTATGATTCCACACCCTGTTTGTGCAACTAGCTAACCTGCAAAATGACTTCTTAGAAGTCTTAAAATGTACATTAACCTACCACACATGATTTTCACTTCAGAAGTCTTACTGCAGGGAAAGGAAGCCCATAAACACTGGCCACAGACCAGCTTTATTAACTTATTCAGTAGCTTACGGTTAAAGTAAATCAATGTCTAATAGTTAACATTCATATACATGTCATATACATCTGTACGTGAAATGAATGACATATTCAGATTGTATGCCATATTCAAATAGAGAAATTCACAATATATGGGTGACGGTATTGAGACATGACATCTGCCTTTGACCTGCTATATTCATGCTCAGAACAACAGTTATTTCCATCTTTGCATTTCAATTGGTATCTTGAATCAAAATGATTCAATTCATAATTGTACCAAATTTCACAAAATCTTGTAAAAGGCAGTTTCGAGTTTTTTTCCCAATAAATACTCCTTATTAAATCCTGTTTGCAGTCACATAGTCATTGCATTTCAGCTCAATACAAATTTACTTCATAAACACAATGCAATATAATGTGAAACTAACAGCCATGAAAAAATGGGACAAAAAATAGTTCCAAGCAAATCCACAAAGCAAGCCAGCATGATGAAGGTCAACAGCTGTTTGGGATGGCTTGGATTCCTAATGAAGCATGTCCATGCTTTAGAGTCCTTTATAATCCACATTAGGTGATGTGTTTCATAAATAACCTGGGTATGTCAATGACACAAAAGGTCAACAGGTCACTGAATATGCTAGCAATTTGAACTTTTCTGCCATGGAAAATAAACATGTTGGTTGTGTAACACACTGATAATATAATATACCAAATGGGAAACACACAGTAATTCAGCCTTTTATATTTCTGAGACAAAGTGGAAATATGTCATTGGTAGTGTATATTGGACTTAACCCCATGTGTCTAAGATGATCTGTGCTTTAAGCAATGTCTTTGAGTTCTGCAGTTCTCCAAAAGGCATTTTACAATTTCAAATGACATAGGTATAAATGTTCTCAAAACAGCTGATTTATTTACAAAAATAAATTCAGTAAGTAATAAATACTGTGGGACTCAGTTCTGCAGTTCTGCTTTTCATGAGTATTGGAGCCTGTCCCTCATGCTGCAAGCACAAGAGTCCTACAGTTCCAAGAGCCAGAACTTAACTTGAAAATGGCATTTCAGTACTTTGCGTAATGTTCATGGAACAATCTACAAGTTAGATTAAAATTGGATACATTTATATCACAGGATGGTTTTAAAGTTGCATTACAAAATATGCTGCAGGAGAAGCACACATTTTTTGACAACCATGCACTTCGTGTTATTATATTTTGCTGCCACTGATTGCCTGCGGTGTCATGTGCAAATGACTGTGTCTTGTTTTTAGGCTCTGATTTTTATAGTGATTTCCATGCTGATTGATGTATTTTTTATACTGTGCAATTGCTTTAAGCACCTTTTGCTGCTTTCTTGGCCAGGCATCTGTTCTAAAATACATGCCTTATCTCGAAGGATCTGTCTGATTAAATAAAGGTTAAATAAAATACAGCATGTGAGATATGTCCATCTTAAATGACAGGCACACTGAATGGGATGGCAGAAAGATCAGTGAATCTGATTGGCTGGGTGTGTAGAGTCATAGGAAGAGAGACAGAACCAAGAGCAAGGATAGGGGGGGAATTTCACCGTAACAAGGAGAGCACAGGGTCCTTGTGTTCCAGCCTCCAGATCTATCGTGATCAGACAACAGACGTAAGCCACAATCTATGGGGACAGATGCAATTTAAGGCCACAGGTGCAGGACAGAGGGTCTTGGTAGATACACTCACTGCTGCTAATTTTGCCTGTGATGGTGCATCAGGATTGCATGTTTATCCTTACGAAAATGTCATACAAGGGTTTAGAGAACAAATGATCACTAACATACATACACTACATAGTAAAAAATACTATCTGGTTATGTTACCAGACTGTGTTGATTTTGATGTGACATAGGCTACGTTCACACTGCAGGCAAATGTGGCCCAAATCTGCTTTTTTTGCTCATATGTGACTCAGATCTGTTTTTTTCATAACAATGTGAACAGCACAAACCACATGGAATCTGATCTTTTCAATTCTGATATGTGGTCCTAAATCAGATACAGGTCTGATTTTTTGCAATGCGACCTCAGTCTGAACAGTCATATCGGAATTCATGCAACTTTAACGTCACTCTAGATCAACATTTGTCACAATTCTGAGCTGGTGGGAGTCACATGATTAAATTCCTTGTCTTTTCCAGTCCAAACGCTGCCTAGAAAGAGCATAACTGTATAAAAACCAGAGCCTGTAGATAATACCTTACTTAATCACCTTCATTTATTACGTTATTTATTCAGTTATATATCACCTTTCAAGCAAAAAAGCACAAGGTGCTTTAAAAAGCAAGAAAACATCAAAATCAAACACGAAAAATTGTAGCGCATCGGTCACTCAGTATTAATGAATGAATTCGCTGGCTTCCGCTGCACATCAACTTATTAAAAAAAGCGTAAACGCTGACTTCAGTGGCCTCCATGGTTACTTCCTTATTACAACGTGCTGCGTGTGACGTCTTTGTTTTGTTCTTTTGTGGGTCAGTTCAGGACCGTGACCAGTTCACACTGGAATCTTTTATTGGCCATATTTAAAAAATAATATGAACAGCCAAACAAAGAAATCAGATCTGAGCAATAAATCCAAATTGAGCACTAAGGCATGCAATGTGAACGTAGCCATTGTGGTTAACATGTATTGGTGTGAGTTTCTATACCCCTCTAATAAGCCTTAATTGATAGCAGAATGTGATTGATGACATTGTTCATTGATTTACTATGTTGGGAAGTGGAATGCAACACACAATTATTGCCAGTACATGTGTTCTCTGACTGGCATTACAGTATGTGAGTATTAATTTCACAGTAGTGCTTTGTGTTGCCACGTTTTCATTTAAATGTCACTTATGGCATTATGCCATAAGCACATAGCTGGTAATAAATGGCCACTCTTCACTGGGCCACAACCTAATTTACATCAGACATCCCCTCTGCAATAGCGTTTGCTTGCCCCAGCACACAGTTAGGGCCCTTTCACCTGACCACGACTTCCTTTCTCCGGGGCAACTCCTCTCCTCCCACATAGCACAAACACTGAGATTTTAGAGAAGAAATTTACAAATTTGGCACAAGTAAGGCACCTATCGCTAAGCCATATGAATTGAGGAACTTGCTTATGCTTGAAAATTGAGCTTGTTTGCACCTGTGAAAAATTAGGGCCCTAAATATGATTTGGCACAAGCATTTTGAAAATGCTTAGGAACGAGTAATTGCAAAAAGATGACATGCTGTATCCATTGAACACATACAGAAAAAAGCATGTTATTAAATCACGGTCCCTCAGATTATTAAGATTTAAGATTTTGTTTTTGATCACATTTCTGTGGGGTTATCTGCAACATTTAAACTCACTTTGCTTTTTCATTTGATACTGAAATGTATTTTTAAAAAGTCATATTAGAATAACTGTGAAGTGAAAGTAAATAATTCAGTTGTTGGTTATGTACGCACCACATGTACCATGTCTTAAAGGCCTTTGTGGAATGGAGATCTGAATCTCAAACATATCCTCCACAACAGTGAAATGAAGGAAAAATAACGATAATGGATGTCCTCAGTTGAATGGTGTGCAAAGCCATCTCATTTTGATCCGTTTGTCGAAGGTTATGCATAATTGTAAAACAGAATGCAAGGCAGTTCTCTTTGCATAATTCAAACTCCCTTCTATTTCAACATCTGTTTTTTTTTTTCTTCCGTGTTCAATTGTCTGAGCTGAAGTACAAAAGATAGACTCCACAGAGCAAAGTAATGATGCAAAGCCACAAAATGCCTGCAGCGATTGTTGGTAAATGAGAGACATTTGGCCATTATAGTTACCCTGTCTCTAGTTTCTTTCAGCAAAACCTGGATTCCCAGACTCTTTTTCTAAGAAAATGGATCTCTACAGTTTCCAAAGACATTTACTTCATATAAGAGTACATACATACATACATAGTATGACCTTGATTTGGAGTTAATTCATGTGGTGGACACATAATTGTTTAGGCATCAGATTAACAGTGAGAAAGGGCAGTATCGTGTGAAAAAGAAGAAAACATTCAAACCTCTAAAAATCCCTACATACATAAATTCAGACTGTAAAATAATATGATACTTAAAGTGGAGTGCACTGACATATTTTCATTCAGCAAGATTGTCATACAGAAGACTTCTTGAGCACTCATGAAGGCCATTGCACACCTTTAAAATAAATAATACATCCATAATGCTTCTGCTGCTTGACTTCACCTCTCAATGTAGGCATGTGTCTAACCAATTCTTATTTAAAGTACAATTAAAAATGCTTGCCTGCTCTGTGACTCATAACCACCTTCCAATTACCAACAGTAAGGTATTCACTTATGAGGTATTCTGACATTGTATCAATTCTAATTTAGTTTGCTTCATATCATCAGCAAAAGGTAGGACAAAAAAAGATAAAAAGTGCATATTAAAATGACTTTTTAAGTACATAGGTCATTAAAGATACTAATGAAACAGTGCCTTCACCTCAATGATTAATTATTCCATTCATATATTAAAAAATAAAATGAAAAGTAATCTTACACTATGGTGATACGGTGCCAGTTCTCAGTCCTTTCCTTTGTGATGAAAGATTTTAATGTCATAAATATTCTTCCTGCAACTTAACATTGTATTAGGCAAGTTTATAATAATGGCATAAAGGGTGTTTTCAATCTATGGCATTAATACACGTCTAGGTAAAAACAACTCCTTTTATGTTCCTACAGGTATTACAAAAAAAGTGTAAAGCACTGTGCATATTGACACATAAGAATGGGCAATTTGGGAACAGTTCATTTAACATATGAAACTAATGCTGCAGACTTAAGACATTAGGGTAAAAACTGTGTTCCAGCATTTTTTCCTGTACACTCACCCAGTATACAGCAGGACTGTGAGCATTAAACTTGTAGGTGTACCTATTGCTGTATATATATTTGACAACATTATGGAAGCTAGTGAGGGCTACCCTGAAGTCACTATTATAGCTTGGAGTTTTCTGAATGTTCAATTAAAACATCTAAATGCTGGTCTCAGATATATTTTGGAAACTAAAAACGTTTAACAGGTGTTCAGCAGTGAAATAATTTGGTACAGTGCATTACACTGGAAAAGGCAGGCAAAAGGGAAGGCTGGAAACTGGAAGGCAAAAGGAATAACCAATTGTTTATACAACTAAAATTTCTTAAATTACAATACTTTTACTGATTTGTTCATTTTGATCACTTTCAGCAGAGACCATTCTACAAGTTAGTAATTCAAAAATGATCGGAACAACTAACCATGGTTATGCTGGAGCTGGCAATTAATTATTCCTTTCCCCACAACTAGCTCGTTGTTAAAATCTGTTTTTTTTTCTCTTTGCATTGATTAACCAGCAGGCCACTGATACTATAGCTAGGATGTTGTGCTATATTAGAACTTTGAAGCAGCTTTGCATTCAGGCTGGTGAAATTCAACATTAAAAATTTCAACCATTTCACCATAATTTTTGCCTAGATTTTATATGACAAGCAGCAAATTGCAGCCATGATTGCAAAAATATGTGCAGCAGTTTCATGAACAACATAACACCAGTAAGTTTGCATTTTCATCAATGCAAACTTTGTGAACAAATAGCCAAATACCAAACCATTTACAGTCAATATAAAGAGTTTGGAATTCCACTATTAACTGACCTTTAATCAAACATTGATTTGAAATGGTAACTTGGCCTGATAATGTCAACACATTAGCAAACAGCAATCAACTTCTCGCAAATGATAGAAATCTCATTCAGCCTCCTTAGGAACTGCAGAGATGTGGAACCAAACTATGACCCCCAATGCCTTGACAGTGCAACCTCCTAACTCCTTATCCAAGCACAGACTCATTCAATTTAGAAATGTTGCTATCTAGATATGGTTGGCACAGTAATAGTTTACAGGTAATACGAGGTTGTTCAGTGTTTAAGGTGAGTATAGCTGCAGTGCAATATCCTTAATGATATTAAAAATCTTCAAAATTGGTGCTGTTCTATTTGTTGTCTGCTGGTTACAGTACAGTACTGTAGCTAAACCTAGCTTTAGGCAATTCATAAAATTGCTAGCCACCAGGTTATAGTGATCAAATGTGCGTAAATTACTGTTATCTATCCAGCTAGAACAGTATGTAATCTTCTGGCTAGTCTATTATATATGTTTGGCTTTTTTCAAAATTTCACAAACAACTGGAGCACCCATTTTTTTAACAAAAAATTAAATACCAATAGCTAATGTTTTAGTTGGGACTAGTTTATCCCATATAACACCCTTTGTATGAATGTAAAGCGTTTTGTGTGTATCTTTATTCCAACAGCATGTAGCTGTGGTATAACAAAGTTAATCCACTCCAATATGTCCTATTAAAAAAGGACTTCAGAGCTCTGCCTCTGGGCAAAATCACACCACCCTGGCATATTTTATTTTAATACAACAGCAAAGCTTATCATGAGTTATTCCTTACTTTAGCTAGATAGCTTGATTGGTACAACTAGCAGATGTCCTGCGAACAGAACCGGTGCATGCAGTTCTGCCACTCTAGGCGAAAAACAATTATGCAGACCCTCTATTTGCAATGTACCATACCAGCAACAACACACAAAGGCTAATGTGCCATACACATAAAGCAAAAACCAGCAACAACACACAAACACCAATATGCCATAGGCCTACACATAACGCAAATAGTCTAGTGCAACGCTAGTGTGCTCAAAGTGTCAACAATATTAAAGTATGCATGATGCAATATGCGGGCATTTTGCGAACCCATATACAAATAATGCACCAAACAGGTCTGAATAATAACTCCAATAACCTGCTTCCAAATTCTTACTGCAGAGTCATGACAGCACAGCTATATTCCAAATGCTCCATTTTCAGCTCCTCAAACTAAATAATACCAGTGAAAATCTCTCCTATACACCGCTTTTGCACGTGCGTAAAACACACACACACACAAAATGTGCGGAAGCACATTATATCATCAGCGGATTCAGCAACTTAAACAACGACTAGAGAGCAAAGATTGTAAGGCGGGTTAGTGCCTGCTCTGGTGATGCTGCTAAAGCTAGCACCTGCTGCCTCTTGTGGAGCACGTGGTGGAGCAACGGTGGTAGTTGTGCTAGCGGTCTCTTGGTTCGGTGGTGGACTTGAAGGTGCGTCATCCTTGCTAACACTCCCGGGATCAATATATTTTAACAATGAATCCCTCTGTTTTTGGAGTGCTTGCTCCTTCAGTAGTCTCCTCTTTTTATATTCGCAGACAGATAATTTCGGTCGTTTAGACATGCTGTTTTCCATACCCTCAGTCATGGCTCGTGAGAGCTGGGGGCGGGAGGCAGGGAAGGGAGGCGGCTGCAGGTGCAGCGTGATTGACACATTCCTCAGCAATTCATATATTTTTTGAATAGTTGGCCCCTGGTTAGCCCACATTTTGCCACCCTTGCCAAAGTGCCACCCTAGGCAACTGCCTAGTTTGCCTATATGGATGCGCTGGCATTGCCTGTGACCTCAATGGTGTAGATGTTTCTTGCTCACGTACAGTGCAATGCACCAAACAACTTTTGTGGAATGTGGAAACAGCTGTATGGAATAACCATTCAGAAATGAAAATGAAGTACATGATAGTACTATAATGGTGAGTTTTCATCCAGTGGTGCAGGGTGAGTGATACTCTGGCATTTGGAGACTCATCTTGATTTTGTTCACACAAACAGGTTTGTGGATTATGAATTGCTGAAACTACTATTGATCTCCCTGTTACATCTACAAATCTGGCTTCCTTCCATCACTACACCAAAGCTATGTTCGAAAGCAACATTCATTGTGGAGCCCATAGGAGTCAACATCTTTGTAGGATGGCACAAACTAATAACACGTTTCACAACAAGTAACAAGTTTCAATTAGAGAATTGGAAATAATTTTCGTTTTTATCTGCTCCTTTGAAACATCTGTTAATTTCCTGTTTTTTGTCACCATTCCCTGAAAGAACGCGTGTCTTAATCCCTTACAAAGAATTTGTGGAACTGCAAGGCCTGTAAGCAAATCCTCCTTTATCACATCCTGAATTATAGCAAGAAATAATTGGTAAAAAGTTCAGGGCCTATATTTATCAAGTATCTCAGGGTAGGAAATAGGTGCCCAAGTCCTCAATAAGTCCTCAATTCGACTGACATCAATTGGGTCCTGCTCTTACACTTAAGAGTAAAGGGGATTTATCAAGATTCTTTATAGTTAAAAATACTCTGATCTTGGCAGGTATTTAGGATTTCTTGCAAACTGTCCTTTTTCATTGTTGAGTTGCCGACAGATGGCTGCACCGACGAGGCACCATGCAAGCATCTTCTGTGATAAGAGAGATGTGTTGCAAACATTTGACAACGCAGATATATTAAAAAGATAACAACTGAATAAGAAGTGCATTTTACTTTTTACCAACCTCATCAGAGAAATAGTCACTTTATCACTTACCACTGAAATGAAGGCAGTATTAACTTTGCCTTCCTTAACTATGGGGAAAATGCAACTTTGCAGCAGTAACAATTTAGGTCCATCACAGCCAACTGTAATCAGAGCAATATCTCAAACAATAATGTCCTTAAAATCTGCTCAGATAATTCAGAGATTTGTAGCAGGTAAATCATAAACAAGCTACATCAATGCAGATTGCTGACGTTACATAACGGGTGTGAAAGATTACAAAAACAGTCATAATGAAATACAATAACATGCGACTCAATATAACTAATGTAAACAACAATGTGGAAGGGATCCATTAAAGAAGAAGAACATTCTAGTCAGTTACATAAAAGAAGACACAAAGAGGATGATGGCAAAAGAGAGTTAAACCCTAAACATAATTATAGGAAGATTTATGGTATGTAGAGTTTAAAGGGATGTGGTTGAGCTGGTGGAAGAAGACAGTTCAAGGTGAACATTACTGTATACTTCAAGGTAGATGTAGACAGTTTCCATATTCTACTGGACAGTTTTGTGTGGTGGTAGAGATCAATATGGAGATAAGTAACCTGAACTGTCTCTCCCAGGAGTATTCCATATATAGTATGCAAAATTATATGTTTGATTAAGAAAAAGACACTGGGCCAGTCAAAAGCCATTATTGTCTGCTAATTTTACAACACAATATTTGCTAATATGGCTTTTTATAAGATGGTGCAAATCAGTAGTTACTGCTTCACTGTATAAAGTGCCAGTAAAGGTAACATGTGGATTGTACCTTTGGTGAGCTCAGTCCCCTTTACATGCCATGCTGTAAATCTGAGATACAGTGCTTGCCTAATGATTTCTGACAGGCTGTTATTAATCATTAGTAAATGAATTTGAAGGTCTTATGTAGCATTTGATATTATGGGATCATAGTGAGCTCTGTGCAGTATTGTAACTGCTCTATATGGCTGTTGTTTATCATCTTTATGTCAGCTTTATCAAGCTGAACATATTGTAAAGCATTTTTATGAAATTAAAAAAGCAGCACATTGAGATGTTACAAAAAAAATACCATAGCTTTACTGAATATTCCTTATTCTGTTGTACATTAATCATAAAATAAGGCTACAAATTATACCATCATTGCTCAAATCTCAGATCTGAAAACGCTTATTTCTGCTCTTGTTAACGCAGCATGTTTCAAGAATTTTCACCATGAATGGGGGATTGACCCATCGTGAAGATGCACTACCTTGTAGTTCTTTTTTTTTTTTTTTTTTTTTTAAGCTTTATCTCCAGTAAGGCACGCACACATGAAACATCCAAGGATTACAGCTGCAGAGGGGATTTTCAAATGCATATGATTTTTTTTTTAACTGATGTGGTTTAAAGAAACACTGGTTTCCCTTATCATGAGATTCAAGTTTCCATACTGCATAAAATTGCATCTGAAGCTGCTGCCTGTTGAGAGCCACCTGAATAGATTTTTTGCTGTATTTTTATATGCACATTTTGGAGGGGATTACACATTGCAGGAGGTGGAGCAGATTTCGCCTAATGAACATCCATTGGTATTGTAAGAAATAAATTTATACTCTATTATGTAAATTTTGCCATTAAATTTCAAGCAAGCCTTTATTATTGATTGTGTCATTTTGTAGCTGTTCAGTGCTGATAAAGCTTCAGTCGAGAGCAATCTCCTCTGGATTCAATTGGCATTCAGTCAACTGGAAAGCTTTAGCCCATCCAGCAGTGACGGATTCACCAAAAGTAGCATTTCTGTTTGGGAAGTCATTCGTGTTATTTTATTTTAATTTATTTTATTTGTTCATTTATTGCTTTTACAGGGAGAGTTATTTATTTGAGTAGTTTTTGTACAGGAAGATACTTCAGGTTAAAGACCGTTGCTCACACCAAAAGGGTCACAGTAAGATTCAGATGTTCAGATGTGCAACCTATAGTAGGTTGCCTGGCCCCCTTGACACTAGTACACTGTTGGCCAACCTCAAAAAAAAAAAAAAAAAACAAGTTGCAGAATGTGATATTGTTCACTGAATTTGATCATGTCACATAAGACAAAGTTGTTGGGTTAGTAAAATGTAGATTCCTTCCAGTCAATAAGTAAATACTGTAAATACATTTTGCTTATTATGCTTATATGCACCTCCCCACAGAAGTGCATGCATTAACATTGTCCAGTTTAGTATTTAATGTCATTTGGGTGGTTTTATCGGTTTGGCTTTTTGGCTTTGTCAGTGTTAGAATCATGATAAAAGCTTTACTGAATTTATACTGGTATATGCGCTATTCTATGCAGTATACGGCATAAATTATTAGATACCTACAGTAAATGTTACATTACTGTAGTTATTTCCCCCTGTAAATCCAATAATTACTGTAGATGGGTCTATTGCTGTGGGTTTCACATTAGCCCTTGGCTAATCGTAAATGACCCACCTGTTAATAACTGGAAATGTAATGCCAATAACAATATTTTATTTTGAGAGCTGTTCATTATAACTTTAAATTCAAATGACTATACTTGGAGGGTCAAAGATTTGATGTTACATGTTATTTGGATTATTGTTTATAAACATATATATATATATATATTTAAGGATCACTTTTCATCTAGCTTGTAAAATCAAGGATTTGTCATAATAGAATTTAATGACAGTGATCCTACTTGTATTAATGTGTGTTGCTTTGTTAGATTTTTCTCAGATCATGATAAAATTGGGTCAATTGGACTGTGTAAATGGCTAACCTTTGTAACATTTCAGGTGGCATTTTCATAACCAGTATAGTGTACAGTGCTTTTGCAAGAAGATTGAATTATACCCCAATCTGTTTTAAATGTCTGTTGTTTGTCTGGGAACAAATAAACCATCTAAATAAAAAGCAGTATAATAAGACAATAAATAGTTAAAAATAACAACAACAGTTCACAAAAATATATATATTATCTAAAAGGCTTGTAAGCCTCAGAGGGAGTTGTGTAAAACTCCCTTGATCTTCAATCAGTGACTCAAAATTCCAATAGGCTATTAAAAATTCTGTGATGCACTTTAAATTTGCTTAGAGTGAAAATACTCTACAATTCAGATGTTGATATGAAATGTTTCGTAGCGGTCTTTCCGTGTACAGATGCAGACAAAAAGGATTGACTAAATGACCATCAATTGCAGTTAAATCAAGCTTCTTTTAATCTTCCATTTTAGTGAAACACTTTTGAATCAGTAAAAAGGGTTGAGAAAGATATTTTGCTCAAGACATGCATTAGAGCTATACAACTAAAATGAAAATAATATATTCATGAGAAAAAAATAGAGGTGCGCTCTATGGGCTACGACTTCATCCTGATTGATCCTGTTCAATATTTGCAGTCTCATTGGTTGTGTATCACATCGGGACAATAAAAGAGCGCATCAGGTTGTAGTAACATTGTAGGCTGTAGAGAAAGGCAACCCATAATAATAAAAAGAGAAGAAAACAGGACAAATATTCAATATTCAAATATTCAAGGGATCAGATATTTTAGTCATGTTATTTACACCATGTTTAACAAAGCTGGTATATCACTGCAGTTGCCGCTGTGTCTGTAGTGAGAGAAATTATGTGCATTAATGTTTAAAGTGGAACTCTCATTTGTAGAACAATTTCTTGAAAGATTGTAGATTGCTCCTGCATGTACGTACATATGAAAAAAGTGGATGAGGGGTTTTTGGTGTTTGGAGTTAAGAAGGTCAAAAGCCACACCTGTTGCTGAAGAAGCATTTTCTTTAAATAACAAAGACGTCACCATGCATTAATGGCATTGTGCTGCAGAAGCCTAACTGCATGATTCTTGATGTCTTTCAGTGAAACAAAAACAGTTATAGCCATGCACAGACAAGGCATGCATGGAACAACTGTAATATCTGTAAAAATCCAGATACAGACACCTACATGAATGGAATGGATGATCCAAAAACACACATATTCTAAATTAAACCCTTCTGAGGCTCTTATGCTAATCATGTCTCAGCTTAGGTGAAGCAGTTCAGTGCAAAATGCAAAGTATCAGAATTTGGTCTCCCCCTTCGACTTACCTGACATTCACACCCAGGCGGCCTCTTAATGTTCAATTATGCAGGAAAATGTCAGAAAACCTCACTGCAACATTTAGAAATCAGATTGCCTTGCTGTTTCATAATAATGAAAAACAGTTTATCCCAGCATTCAGCTGAAACGTTTTCCTAACTCTCAAGACCCCACTGTTTTTACTTGCAGACAAATTGTCATTTCAAATTGATGTTAACATTGTAGAATCACATTTGTTGATGTTTAAAAGGTTGTCTTGAGCCTAAAAACTGTATTATCCTCACTTTCATAATACAGGGTGTACAGTTGTGGTACTTCAACATAATGTTATTACATGTAATATTAAAATTATGATATTTTGAGAACACTTTTCTCCAACAGCCGTATACTGGATTTACATGGTCTTGAATAAGAAATTGCCCTCTGGTGTGACTGCAAACTAAACAGCTCATAGTTACAATTTTTGGGTTATGCCTATCACAGCCAAAATTATTAATCACAGAGATCTGCATTTTGAGATTTCACAAAATGGACTCTGGGTTGTGAATTAATTGTCCTTATAATGCATATTGAATTTGCAAGACAACACTAAATCTTTGTTGCTTATTTTTAATCTTAAATACTAAATGTGTGTATATGATTTGGCTGATAAGACTAGAGCTCCGAACTGTGTGTCTTTAATCATGAAATCCATGGTGACAGTTGTGATGATGGCAGAAGCTCTAAAAATAGCATCTGTCCAGCTACATTTTGTTGTAAAAATAACTCACTGATGTGCACACTACAGTGAACTGGAGCATAGCAAGGAACAGAGATATGTGCAGAGACAGCTTCACACCGAGATGCTGCTATTTTTGCTGCTGCTACTCCCTAACAGTGGAATTGGTAGACCTATACAATACTTCATAATTGGCAGGTTCATGTTTTCTAAAATAAATAAATAAAAACAGTTGTAGCAATAAGTAAGGTGGAGCTGATGAACTTGTATGTTATGTATGCTATGTATGTTATGTTATATTTATTTTGGTGTGTTATTATGCATTATTATGAGGATCTCCAGTACGCATATACATTTTTAGCAAACCTCTGTTATTGCTGTCATTTGTCTGTAAATCAAGTGTGATCTCTTTTGGTCTGGAGTGCTAGCATGTGTTCCTCTAGTCTTGCTCCACCTACTAGCACAACTGTTAGTCTAGGCACTCATACTTTCTGCCCCTTTCTGCTGGTCAGCGTCTCTTTCTCTGGCATCACACTGCTTTAGCTCATCCAGAATGCTACTGCTCAGTTGGTTTTTAACCTCCCACAGTATGCCCATGTCTGCTCTCTCCTTGTCTCCCTCCACTGACTGCCAACTGCAGTTTGTGTCATATTCACACCCCTGTTGGTGGCCTACTAGGCAGTCAGGTCATTGGCTACACCTACATTCAATCCATCATCAGACCTTACACCCCTGAACTAGCTCTCTGCTTGGCAACCCCTGACCTTCTGGAGGTTTATCATCTTTGTGGCCACACAACTCAAACTCACCTGTTTTCCTCTTGCCACTCTCCAAATACTGGAAGGAGCTACTTTAAATCATTACTGTTGTAAAACCCCTCACCATCGTATATTGACTGAATGCCAACCTCAAAGTAGACCATTGTCTTGTCTCAGCTGTCCATGGTCTTTGTTAACCAAACTGGACAGATGCATTTAGTCCAGGGGTGGGCAACTCCAGTCCTGGAGGGCCATGGTCCTGCTGTTTTTCTTGTTGACCAACTAAATACAATCTCTGATTGGCTGAAGAGCAAGCACACCTGTTTTCAAGGTGAAAATCAACAGGTAACTAAGAGATGAAAACAAAAACCAGCAGGACACTGGCCCTCCAGGACCGGAATTGCCCACCCCTGATTTAGTCATACGGGCTAAGTTACTTTAAATGGGTGGGGTTTTCATTACATATGTTAAATGCTGTTGGCTAAAATATAACTAGATTAGGTAGCAGATTTTCTAAGCTCCCTTTTAGCATTTTTTGCAGTCATTATCTGATCAAGCAGGTATTACATTGTGTCTTGGCTTTTGATATATATATATATATATATATATATATATATATATATATATATATATATATATATATATATATTCTGTTATATGTACTGTATATAGCTGTCCATTACTGTATTTCAAATATAATCACAATACTGTAATTTCATTCACAAACATATTAACTTGAACTTGTATGATATTCAATTAGCCATGCCCATTTTAGTATGCTGTCACTGGCCCCCCTGGACGGGTTTGGTTTCAAAGAGAGAAAAACCTGTCCAGGTTGGAGACATGGTTTGGACATGGTTTGGACAGGTTTGACTGACAATGGTGATGTGCACAATTTTTCAGAGTCAGTCTGTAACCTGACCAGTGGAGACAAGGCATAAGTATAGTAATCGACGTTGAGTGATTGCTGACATTGACCTATGTTCGCGTTTACCATGCTCTCCAGAGATAAGTCAGGGTGAGTCAGGCAGAGTGGTTCCACTTCCTTCCGCATGTGAATAATTTAGGGAAGAAGGGCTCCTTTATGACTGATACAGAGACTCTTGTGTAATACATCACTGAACTGGGAAATACCTTCTGGCATTTGTTTCTGTGTAAAAATTCTGTTACACAGGGCACTGATTCATGGACCTTCATCATGTCAATATGCACAGAACATTTACAGGTATCAAGAATTCTATGGACTGTGTAGTTTGTGGCGAAAATCACTGTGCTTATATCACACTGTTGTTTACAATGACAAAGGTTTGACAATGGTCTGAAATATTTTGTGACAGTCTGGAGGATGAAAAGTGAAACTCAGCTTATCTCATTAAATTTAGTCAGGTTCACTAACAGCCCTTATGCACAGTAGTAAAAATGGTCTGTGTTCGTGTAATTTTACATTAAAATCAAATGATCATTCCACCATTGCTGTAAACCTGATTTCAAACAGCTGAGTCTAGTAAATGCAAACAAGCTAGTTTCCTCTCCCTGTGCAGAGAGCACAACACAGTTGACATCTGCCAAATGTGAGCAATCAGCATTCTTGGGCACAGGCGGCCAGTGAAACAAATGTCTGACACACACCAGGGTCTTTTTATGTGCACCAGATGAGATATTTAACAACCCAGAGAGAATGGCAGACATAACTGGCAATGATGATCATATCCACATCCAAGGAGCTTGGAATTAGACCAGCATGAGGTTGATTGGCTGCATTTACATGAATATTCAATAATGGTAGCATATACGCTCTAAAAAGAGCAGTGGAACAAGAGGTGTAGCCTTACAGACATAGAAAGTTGTGTATATACATACATACACACATGCAATACTATTTTCAAACTCAAAATAAAGAAAGTGGTTTTTGGAGATAAAAAGCAAGTGTACATCAAGATATGATGTGCATGATATTAGTACAGCCAGTCCTTGAATGCAGGTGTATTTGTCCAGATGCATCATATGGCCAATGAGATGACAATGCCCAGAGTGTACAGTGCGGAGACCGCTTTCTTCCTTGATAAATATTTTTATGCAGTATTTATTGGTATATCCAGCTAAACACATTTACAGTGGTTTAATATTGAGTGATATTTATTTTGGCTGTCCAAATATGAATGTCTGCGCAAATGAGCACATTTTAAGATATGCCTAAAAACAACAAATCATTGATTATTTAGCACCACATTCTCGCTTTTCAGTATTTCCTTTGTAAATCACATATTGTGAACATGTGGCTACTTTTGAATATTCATTTGCATAACATTTGAGTGATGAAACTTATGGTAATTTAACAGCCTGTCTGATGTCTGAGGACACATTCATAAAAGGCGAGGCAGAAGAAGCTGAAAGCACTTAAAGTCCCTGATAGGGAAGGGGTAATCATCCCAAGGATGACCTCTCTATCTGAACAGATGGTTCTCAAGTGCTGCCAGAAAAAAAGAAGGAATGAGGGTAGAGATTAAGTGAGATAAATATTCCTGGCAAATTACTGAGTGCCCCGTTAGTGAACATAAGCTGGGTGGTACACACATTTGTTGTGGAGCTATAAGACAGTGTGTGTTTGTGTCCACACTTGGTGTCCACAGAAATGTGACAGCAAAAACCTGTTTCTCAGCACTAATAGGCTAAAGCTGAGCAGCTGGGGGGAAAAAAGAAACAATGTCTGCATTTGCATTAATGTGCTGAAAGTCAATACGAAGAGTTGACATGGCTGAAGAAATGCTAAAATTGAAATAGAACCTTTGCAACTCAAACCTCCTGGAATACTTAAGATATTTCAAGTCTTTATAGCAAGTATATTCTGAGTATTACAATATTACATTATTTTAGATTAATGTTCTTCAGCAGGCACCATTATCCAGAGCGACTTACATTGATTACACTTATTACATGTTAACCATTTATACAGCTGGATATTTACTGAGGCAATTCAAGGTTAAGTACCTTGCCCAAAAGTACAGCAGCAGTACCCCAGTGGGGGTGGAACCAGTAACTTTTCTGTTACAAGCTGTGCTGAGTAGCACTATGCGACACTACCACCCTCAAAGAGGAGTCTATGCATATCTCATTATGCCAAAGGTTCCACAGAGACTTGAACTCGGATCGCTGGATTCAAAGTCCAGAGTGCTGACCATTACACCATGGAACCCTACAGGATGTCCTGGAACCCTACAACTAATACTTCCATGAGAATGGCAGTGTTAATAAAAATGAGCACTGTTAAGACTGTTCCAGTAATGCTTTGAGAGTTTTGCAGTTCAGTGTTCGCATTTGAGAAAAACTAGTTTCTGTTTAGTTGTTGAAATGGTTTGCTTCACTTGGCAAGAGACATATCAAAGCTGAACCATGGCACACATTTGTATATAAATGAGCAAGAAGTAGCTCTTGTTCACCAAATCATTTCAATGCAGGTTTTTGTAGGTTAGGCTGGGGTGAGAGCATATTTAAATGAGTAACAATTTCAGTGACACAGCCAGTGGAGCTCCTTTACCAAATGATTGATGCATTTTATCCCCAACTTCAATAAGTTTGGCCACAGCCCAAATATCCCATCTATATCAATATATTTATGCTCAATGCAAACTACAGATTGATATAAATGAAACCAAGAGAAACCACACATGTCATCTGTAAAGTATGTATGTACTGAATATCTAGGTTGTGTTTCATAAAAATTCATTTTAATACAACACTCTTTCCCATTAATAATGCTTTTTTTTGTCTTATACAAATACAAATAAAAAACAGCACATTGTTTGTAGGCAGTAAGAAATAGTAAGAAAATAAGAATGCTGTTTTAGGACATGATCATGTTTATAAGACTATAACTGGGGTTACAGGGTTAGAAATAAGCATCCGTGTAGGCTCTGTTCTCTTATGTTGTATAAAACAGTGTAGCATTCTGTATCTTTCCATGAATCTAGAATTTTAAAAGAAGGCTCATTAAGGGAAGCTGGAACGTGCCCTCCCTGAAATTGAAAATCTTCTGAAGGGAAACTTTGCTCATTCCAACTGACATCCAAGACACATCATTATAAGGGATCATTAAGTATTCAGCTCCTTTGGGAAATGATTAATGGGGCCATACAGATAAAAGGCAACTTAACATTAAGCGTAGGATTGTTTGCAATGTTGAAGAAAATAAGGTCATTGTAAATAGGCTGATGGATTTGACTTTGTTTATTACAGACAGTGCAGAGCAACATCATAGTATTTGTTTCGATTAATTAACCTTTTTAACGAAGATTTACAAATAGACCTAAATCTGTAATGCAGATGACATTTAAGTAGAGAACTCTCTGTCTTGTCCATTTTAACTTCTTGAAATAAAGAGCAACATAATGTAGACCAGCCTCATCTACAAGAGATTTTTGCATATGGTCACTGTTGTCCCTTCCAAAAGATATTGTGCTCCAGGATTTTTCACTTCATAAAAAAGAACTTCATTATCTCCTGTGTTTAACTACATGAAGTAGGTTTAATTAATTTGAAAAATTAGAAAACATTAATAATTCAAATAATACAGTGTATGTCATGTAAATGAGCTTTCTATTATTATACTGCTGTTATAATTTCATTTCTTTGACTGAGGTTTTCATTCAGTGATATTTTCAAATCTTGTATTATAATCATACTGCTTGATTTGTAAATCTTATGTTACAATTATATAGCTTAATTTGAAGTCTCAGTCTATGACAGCTACTTCATTCATGACTAAGGCATCACCATCCATGGATTTGACCCCTTAATTATGAGTATAAACCACTTCTCCACACAGCTGCACAAATACTTCTCATTACAGTCAATGATCCATCACACTCGGAAAGCCATACATTGAAATTTCTGTCTGTGTGAAAGTAATTGATTCTTGACACCAGGACATCAGTCATGATCATGAAAAAAGACTCAGCCAGGGTGTTTAACTAGTGGGTATACCGATAAAACAAACAAACATGTTCTGCTTTGTATGCATTCGTGTGTCTACGTATGCTTGCATGGTTATTTGCCTCTCTTTCCTGATTCTCCAGTTATTCATATAATATCTTCTGTAGTCAGGTGCTGTCACGTACTTATCCTCTATACTGATAGTGCATGGCTTCTTCACCCATTCACCTTACTCAGAAACAGCTCCTTCTCCTTCACACCTGCCTCTCTTTAAACTTTAATAAATTTGTGCAGTCTTCATTACCATCGCATAATTGCCCTGGTCGTTCATTACTTGTCCTTGCCCTCGGCTTATGAAACATAGCTGCATTGTTAGTCAATTATCTGCTGTTAGTGACTCCTACAAGGGAATCTGATGCCATTATAAACTGAACATGGTCATTTAACATACATAAATATTGTTTCTGAGGGCTACTGTACTTGGATTGATACAACCATATACATATATATTACTTAAAATATGAATTACTTAAATATGTGCCCAGTCAATAAGTCAATAACACTATCTTACCACAGGGGTAGTGATGAAAAAAATATGTCCAAGACATTAATAGAGTGTTGGCCTGCCTTTGGCCTTAATGACTGCTTCAGCGCTTCAATTTGAGGTAGAAAGCTAGTGACATTGTGCTCTGCTCCTCCTTCAAAGCATTAGTAAACTCCACTCCTGAAAGGTCGCTGAAATTCATTAACAAAAATGATGTTTATGAAGCGAAACAGGTCCATTCTTTAATCAACACAAGAGAAATAATTAAATACAGAACATAAAGAATAGACTGAATAGAACCCTTTCAACTGATTTTTACATAACTTGGCTGATTTTTCAATTAAAGAGGAATCACTGGCATTGTGAAATGCATAACCTTGTGTTGCAAGACAGCAGTGATGCAGTGGAACCCTCCTCTCTTTTAAAGTTCAGCCTTTGACTAGCACCTGCAAAGACATACTTACTGTGAGTAACAAAGACTCATCAACAAAAACGGCATCCATGAAATTTATAAGATCATTCATAAGATCAACATAAATGGTATCGAACTTGACAAATATATTGTATGCTCCTGTTTGTACAGCTGTGAAGAGGCCCAGTGGGTAAGATGATGGCCTCAAATATCATGTGTTCCTATTAATAGGTATTCAAGACTGCTTTAGCCATTTTTCAGTCAAGCACATAATCTGCATTATCATTGTGTCCAAACGGTTTGTTTCCTCCATCACTATGACACACCCCTGCAAAACATTTCACACACATCCGCTTTGTCCGTGGTTCTAAATTGTCGTAGTGAATTCAATCTGCGCCAGTGTTGGATGTAAACATTGCTGTCATGTCTGCTTAATTAATTTATTCCTCAGTTTAGATGATTGGGGAGGTGCCAGCCGATACTCGTTTGACAAGTGGCTTGAGAAAAGTCATTCTATTGACCTCTTGGTGTCAGAGGTCTGATGTACATGCAAGAAAAGGAGTCGAGAAAGTTTACCTTTTTCCATTTACCTCAAGTTTTCCGTTGTAAGAACATTTGATTACACCACTGTTACATTTGCTAATGAATACAGCAATGAAGACTTATTGTATATAGCAGTTTGAATACAGAGTCCACAACCCCAACTGGGAACTTCTTTCAATATGATTCTCATTTCTACCACTGGCAGTAGACTTCTTCTTTAGAAATAATGCCATCATGGGCTAAGGGAGCAATCAACATCCCACAGCTTTCTTACATCATTATCTGGATAGGGAGTCCTATCATAGGCCACATGGTGAGTTACCTATACATGTATAAAGAAGTGTGATTACCTTACTTCAGCACTGAATTCCTATGATCATCATAAGAAAAAAGGTGTCTGCAAAGCACATTAGGTCATAAACATGCAGCTTAAAGCTTTGTGGGAGGACTGAATCACTTTCACTATGTTGGAAATTGTCCCCATTTGCAATTTTACATAATTACTCCTCTATTTTTTTTCTTCTTTTTTTCTAAAGCAATTTGAAATGTCATGCCCTCGGTGCAATTAAATGGGGTTTTATTTTTCTCCTTTCCAAGAGCTTCCCCTCTCGTATCCACTCTTTGATCATTTTTTATTATTAATACATCATTCACTGGTATCTTGCAGGACGTTACCTATAAATTTGCATTAGACCTGCCCTATATCTACAATCTGGTTTGACTTAGAGGATGGTGTGCCTTAGTGAGTTTGTGCTGATCGGACCCAGAAGCAAGAGCAACATGAGAGAGTAGAGATTTGAAAATAAAATATCATACAGGAGCTTTATTTGTTTCAGAGATATCTCGCCGTGAGACAGTTTGGCAGACACATTCTTTTTCTATATCTTCCTTCATTGTTTGTCTGCTGTAATCTACTTTCCCCAGCAGCTAGATTTATACCAGTGTTATTCAGGAGCTCATGAGTCACAGGCAAAAGTGCTCTCTTCCAGTGCAGTCTTACAGTATTGGATGTCAGCTGGCCTATGCAGACATCTGCTTCTTGGAAGCGCTGATCTGTGGAGCATTACAAATGAGGGAAAAAAGGGCCCTTTAGAAATGGCTTGAGTTTGAGTGATACTGAACATTCCACTGCATTTTCATCTGCTCATACACAGAACATACATGCCTTTATGTATGGAACCAAGGAATAGATGTAAATTATTGATATTGCAGTTCATAAGTAGGTAAACTATTGAACAGGTTTTTCACTCTGCTTCAAAATATTATCCCCACTGAACTACAGACGGGTGACAAATTAAAGGAAAACCCTGAATAAATGAGTGGAGAAACATAATGGATACAGATGCTTCCACACGGGTGTTCTGCATGGTACAATTAAGCAATTAACATCCAATCATGCTCTGTAGCATGTATAAAAATGCTGAGCAGGCCCAGCTGATCTCAATTTTGGGTCAAGTTGGCAAGAAGAAAAGATCTAAGTGACTTTGTCGACAAGTCAACAATTACATAGAGAGGGATATTATAGTAGGGTTGCAGTTCATAAACCCCTCATTACAAAGATGAATGCACATTTGAGGGGTCAGTGGTGCAAAAACCATAGGCACTGGTCTACAGAGATGTGGAAAAAAGTGATATGGTCAGATGAGTCATCCTTCACCATATTCTCGACAAGTGGGCGAGTGCATGTGGGGCGTACACCAAGAGAACCTACAGTGAGGGGGTCCGGTGGCTCTGTTATGCTGTGGGGGGCATTTTGCTGGCATGGTTTGGGTGCACTTGTCCCCTCAGAGGGAATGGTCACTGCAAATCAATACAAAGTTGTTCTGAGTGATCACCTTTATTGTATGATGAAACATTTCTATCCTGATAGGAGTGGTCTCTTCCAGGATGACAATGACCCCATCTGTAGGGCATGAGGGGTCACTGAACGGTATGATGAGTATGAAAATGATATGAATCATATGCTATGGCCTTCGCAGTCACCAGATCTCAACCCAATTGAACACTTATGGGAGATTTTAGACTGACGTGTTAGATAGCGCTCTCCACCACCATCATCAAAACACCAAATGAGGAAATATCTTTTGGAAGAATGGTGTTCCATCCCTCCAGTAGAGACCCAGAGACTTCAGAGAAGAAGACCCAGAGAATCTATGCCAAGGCGCATTGAAGCTGTTCTGGTGGCTTGTGGTGGCCCAACACCTTACTAAGACACTTTATGTTGGTTTTTCCTTTAATTTGTCACCCATCTGTATGTACCAGTCACTTAAAATGTGTTTGTGAACAGCCAGCTGTTACTGTATCATTCCCCTCCCGATGTAACCATAATAGCATATGATAAATATAATTTTGTAAAACTGATAACGTGCTACAGTACACATGACTTGAATTAATTCAAATTTGAACTTAAAACTGTGAATGGCAACCAAAATGATTGATGTCCCATTTTGCAGTGTGAATCCATCCATGATTTATAAAGGTGATTTTCATTTTGTACATCATCAATTTATATACAATTACTATGCACAGTCACTGATATTATGTACAATTGTTACACATTACAGGTATTAATTCCAGTTATATTTACAAATGAATTGATAATGAGTAGACACAGTGCTGATTTAATAATCCATGTTTTGCAGTGTGAACCCATTTATGATTTATAAGGATCAACCATAGTGTATATGTTATTAATCTATACGCAATTGCTATACATTTCTATGCACATTATGTACAATTGTTTGATTGGCAATGTATACAAATTGTGTATAAATTATTGCTGTATAGACTGAAGTTCATTGTAAATCATACATGGATTCACACCCGCAAAATGTGATTTATGAAATAAGCCCAGTTTCTATTCTGTATTCCTTCTAAACAATTTCATCCTAAAGTGTAATCAGAAGTGTCTTTGGGGAGCTTTGATTGAAGAGAAAAATGAATAACTGTTCTGTTGTGTGCAAGGATTCAAGTAAAACAGAATATTTAAATTCACTATCAAATAACTGCCTCATACAGAGCTGCTCAGAACCAATAAATTGCAAGCAAAAAAGAAAAAAATATCACAACTGGGAAAAGATCAAAACATTGTTATACACTTTCTTATCTACATGTGGAAGAGACACATTGAAAAGTTGCAACAGACACATTTACAAAAAGAAGGCTGTCTCGCTACTGAATTCCTGTTAACTGTGTGAAGTTCTTTTGAAATGTAGTTTTATGTGTTTGTGCTGCACCATGAACGAGCTTCTGTTTGTTGATGGTGATAAAACTGACATCAAAGGGTCTTATTTTCCGATGTAATTTCTGGGAATTTTTTTTGTTCTTTAATGATGGAAAATTATTTGGTGCCAAGATCTCTAATTATTTGTAGCGGTTCTCCTGGAATGTTTCAAAAGACTTGTTTTGCAAGGAGATATGGTGAACATTCACAGAGAAAAGTTTTTGCCTCACTATGAGACAGTTGAAGATGACTGTAAAATAAGTGACAACACCATTACTGCCATGCCAAGAAACAATCATGATAAAAAAATGCATATTTCTTATATCAGTATGTTCACAGCACAAATCATTTGAATGATTTGAATGGTCCAAGTCAAATACTATATAAATACAATTGCACAAATCCCATCATCAAAATGGCAGTAGCCAGCAGTTATACTGTATGACTATGCTGGCATGAAATAACAAGGATGCTGATACATACAATATTTCAGTGAGGTTACATTCATATTAAATCAGGGAGTTTTTAGTATATTTTCAGTTGTTCAAGTCATTGCAAAGTCCATCTGCAATGACATTACTTTGCTAGCCATTTGGAATTTAGAATGCTAGCAGAGAAGCAGAGCAACTTCATACTATGTACAATTGTTATGCAGTGCTTGTATATATTCCAATTATATTTACAAAGGAGTTGATAATGAGTAGAAACAGTGCTGATTTAATAAGTCACATTTTCAAGCAGCTATCGTACCATGGAAAGGATGGCAGGTTGTCATGGCTATGCATCCATGTTATGAATATAAAGTAATAAAGTAGTAAATACTTTATTGTATTTTTTGTGTGTTTCACTGTACTTTATACTATGCTTGTATCAGTTTAACAGAACTACATAAAATAACAGTCCATTAAAATACAGTTTAAGAAAAGTAACAGTCCCTGGTAAGTAGTATTGAACTGTGTTGTATTCAGTTAATGACATTTAACAGGTACCTGAAATAAAAGGCACAAAAAATGTGGTCCTATTCAGAACCAATGAACAGGTTGGAGAAAACTGTCCATTGGAACTAACTGGTAGTACACACATTTCCTGCGAATGTCTTAATGCCAATTTCCAACAGCTCACCAACTGATGATTCTAAAAGTGATATTCATTTTATGAATCTTCATTTATAATGATAAAATCGGAGTTGGTCACTTGAAAGTTTTGAATATGAATTGTCATGCTTGGAATTTGGATTTACAAAAGTGCATGCACTGTTGAATGCGGCTGAGAAGTTGAATATAGCTTTCGTTTTAAATGATTTTTAAATATAAAATCCAATAAACTCCAATGTCAAATTGTGACATTCAAACAGGAAATTTAATTTCAACCACTAAATTGCTCTTAAGACACTGATAGTCAGATTCAAATGTATAAATTCAAACCAATTCAATTAAAATTCAATACTCCTATGACATGGATCTAACTCATAGGACACATTGTGAACTGGTTTGCTGATTTGAATCCGTTTGTCACCTGATGAGCACACCATGCTTAATCTGCTGAAGTTCAAGTTCTGGTAATCACAAGATTCATTTGCCTGCTGTTCTTTGCAACTGATTTTGGAAGACAATGAATTGATGAGCAAATTATTCATTTTGCTTGAACTGTGAAACAGCATTAACTTTAAGGAAGTGAATGAAAGCAATGTCTCCACTGAGCTACTTCTGTGTGTTTGTGCCTTTCTGGTGAACCCAAATACAGCAGACTGCATCTCAACTGATAGCTTCACCTGCCTGTGCAGCATTGTTTTGGGTACTGCCTATATTGTGCTTATGAACAATGAGAATGGGGGTAGCTCATTGTTTATAAACACAATGTAGGCAGGACCATTATGATGAAAGAAGAAATCCTGTGCCTGTTATTCCACCTCTAGAGAGACAACAGCAAAATGACTATGGTGAATTATGCTGATCATATACAGATAAGGCATACCTAATGCGATATAAATGTATACTTTATACCATGATCCATATACATTATATGTGAGTGAGACTAAGCTGTCTGGCTAGGAGGAAGCATTATTAAAAACACTCTCTGGATATTGTTGTCTGGAATTGTTGACTGAAAGTCTGACTTCACTCTGTGGCTCTTTTGCTTTAGCTGTGAAGATGTTAATATGTACTTTCTGGCCAAATGACCCTAGGCCAACACAAAACATGAATTGTTGACATAGATACGCAACCTATGAACATGGGCCTCCCATTGTCTTGCCTATCCCAAGTCTGTGCTCCAGTTTCTGAGGTATGATCCTTCATATTTCTTCACATTTATCATTTTGTCCCTAAGGACAATGAGACTCACACTACTTCAGGTTGACTTTCAATGATAACATGCTCTCTTCTGATTTTTCAAATTAAGTAGACTACAGTGTTGTGGGAGAAACATTCACCATCACTGGATTTCTACTGCACTACTGTAAACAGAAATATATTAATTATAGGACAGAGTTCTTTGAGCATGTACTCACTTTGAAATGCACACAATTTTGAGCTCCCTAAGAAGTGATTGTAGGTCTTTTTGTCATGACTTGGCAGTTTTAACTCCAGGGGTCAATGTACACAGAGCCAGATAAATCTACTTTGATTTAAACTATATTGGTAAAATTTGACAGTTATAGATTGGACATCTCACTGTAACTGTCTACGGTTTCATTGTCTTGGCTGAAACATTGGAACTTGTAGGTATTTGTATCTCACAGAATTCAGTCAGAATGGAAGCATGCAGAAACTGACTTATGAAATATTATCTACCAAAAATGTCTATCTTTGATCTCAGTCACCAAGGTTTGTGGGGCAACCACAAATATATGCAGAATCAGATGATAAAAATGACCAGTCAAATTTGATGAAAAGTGATTTATCATGTCATATAAAATCACAGATGTGACCTTTTAAATAAAATAGTGTGTCTGTAGGCTAGTGATTAATGAGAGGACTTTGTCATGGTGAGGTTATTCTTTTTTAAGGTAAGGTGTGATTTGAGAAATGGTCTGATTGTGGAGGTATTTGCAATCATTTACATTTCACAGACAATTGTGAAAAATAGCAGTGAAAACCACTTTCTGCTCTTAACTACTTCAGCCTCGGATGCCAACTGCCATTCTGTATTCCCAGATATTATGCATTTGTTTCCTGGAACTGCTGTAAAATGTTGTAGGGTCTATTCACACCATAAATGAAACATGAAGTAATTTTGTGGTGATGGTGTTTTAATCAACCCTTTGTGTTATGAATAGTTACAGACATTCAGATAATGGCAAAATGGTTTTGCACAACCCCTACCCTATTTTTGAAAGAAAAAAATGTATTATCGTTATATCATCACCATAGCATAGCCATAGCACCATAGTTTTTCTGTGATTATTCTATCTATGGTGAATTATTTGAATTAACTTATTGTTTCTACACCAGATACTTACAATGCAGCTCAAAGCAAGTTGTTAGGCACACTCAGGACAGGTTTTGCAATAAAACACAATATCCTTCCTTCATCTTTTTAGCATAGCCCTCTGGATGCATCCTCTTTCTGTTGGAGCCAAATTTTGTCCTCTTGTGTTGGCTAAGGAAGTGTCTTCCCATCGAATAAGTTGATAACCCTGGCATCTCCATAACTGACTCGGGCTTTGTATCCTTGTCTTGAGATCTGAGTCCTTTTATCACTCTGTCTCACAGTTCTGTCCCTGAAGAGGGCATGCGTTCACAAGCATCACCTAATTTGCAAGGTGATACAGCCAATAGTATCACTTCAATGATGGGTGTTGAAAGCTAGAGTATGAGCACTATGGATCATATTTCCAAGCTCCTGCCCTTGTACAACTGTAGCTGGAATCCTGCACATACCGAGGCTTAAAGATCATTCTGTAACTCTCGGACCTTTCTAAAAAACTGTTAGGTTGTCATGCCTGTTATAGTAATAACATGTGTGGCCTGTTGCCAGAGATAACAATGGGGGTAGCATTCTATCTGGAAATTTTTCAAGAAAATTTACAACTTAGAAATATTTTTTATAAGAAGTACATATCCAGATTGAGCCCCCTCCACAAGCTGAGAGTTGTCATTAAAAGGCAATCATAATTTTGAAATGCTTTCTCAACTTTTTTTCTCAAAAATTTGGAAGTCCGGCTGACTAACCAAGCATATCTATCCTATAATCTTTGCATCAGCAATCAGTCAAAAGGCACATCTGTTTTGACAGCTATCAAATCAATGACATTGGGGGCAAAAAAGGACAGGAAAACTATCTACGAATCAGTGCTGCTCCACATTCTTTGTGAATCTGATTGCAGACCACTGAGAAGACCTCATTGCTTGTTGACAGACTCTCTGTCCTTAGCTCACTGCTCACCTGTCACTTCATGCCACTCCCCCTGACCTGCCTCCTCCTCTGTTGGTCACTGTTGCCAACTCTCCTCCATTGCTCTTTACAGCTCTTCCTCCTCCTACCACCTCTACATTTTTATTTCACCTCCCTGCCCCCTGAAATCATCCTCGAAAATTCTCAGGACCTCCTTATCACTTACACTATCCCATTTGAATGTAAATTCCTAATGGCTCAATTATTAATTTCTACCTTGTCTTTCAACTCATACCACTGCAATATTGTCATGTGTGGTATTAGTTACCATATATACTACCATACATAACTTAATGAGAACAATTTTTCTCAGCAATAGATTGCCTATAGATTATCTAACACCAACAATGCCCTTTATGAATTGAATGTGATTTGCTATGACTTTACAGTATGAAAGTATGAAGTTTAAGAGTAAAAGAATGATCCAATTAGTATATTTTTGTTATAGGGTGTTTTTTTCCATATTTAAACAGGTTATGATTAAATATTGAACACACTGTGAATATAATAATATACAAGTCTGTAAAGAGAACATACATCCAGCAAAAAAATGTTCTTATTGTCAAAGAACAGTGCAAGGAGGAAAAAAAAATCATTTAAAAGAACTTGGATAACCCTTCTCCTAACCATTGAACTTAGACTTTTTCCCCAGGCTGAATATGATCAAACACAATACCCAAAAACCAAATACCTCAGTGCCAAAGAACAATGCAGGGAGAAAGAGAGAGAAAGAAAATTTCAAAACGACACTTTTCAGCCCCCAATCCCAATCAAATCTATCTTTCTTACTGTAGAGTATGTTTCTAAACTCCCATAGCCATAGATGGTTATAGGTTTCTGTTATAATTCACAACACCAATGTAACAGCCTGCTTTGGGTTTAAAACTGCTGCCCTCACTGACACATGGCACAATAAGAAATATGATTAGCTCACCGAGGTTATGCTCACACTTTTGGATCAAATACTGTATTGGGCCATATTTGTACAGCCATATGGCATACAGCTTTGTGTTTGTACACACTTGTATGTGTTTGTAGTATTAAATTCACTCTCCATCTTCATTACATCTGTATTTGCGCCCAGTTAATATCAAGAAAGCTGTACAATTGCAAGACTCACACCATCACTACATACTAAATTCAACTCAAACCACTGATGAGACTTTGCATATACACCTTATGCAATTTACATTTTTAAAATTAATACATATCAACCTCATAATGTTGTTATTCTCAAAATAAACAGCAGCCCCTGAAGTCATAAGGAATCACAGGTGTGCAGCACTTATTTTAAGTTACATTCTTACAAAGTTTCTCCATTCGCATGTTCAGCCATGTTAGCAACCTGATAACTAAGCTGGTGTACAAAATTCATACAAACAATTGTATTCCATACTAGATCTAAGCAGGAGTTACCTAAGCTGGTTTGTATACAATAGTGAGTGTTTAAGTCCTGAGTGCAGCTTCAAACCCACAGCACAAGTGCCTCTGTCACATTAGTTACACTGGTATTTTGAGGTCAGTAGTTTAAAAAGTATTTTAAAGTATTTAAAATGGCTTGGTTCATAGAAAAAAAATGGTCAAGGCATATGCAGCTCACTGCTACAAGGTTGAAATAATGGATTGTAATCAAAAGATGCAGCTTGAACAATCCATGATAGTGTCTATAACACAGATCCAGACAAAGGACAGGTAGGAACCTGTAGGGCAATTTGCAGGACCACATCTCCTGCAAACCCCCACCCCCAAAAAGAGTGCAAGTATTTACCTTTGGGCTCGCAGGAGGCCAGGAGGGTGCAATCGATACCTGGATACCTCAGTTACCTCGCAACACCCATCAAACGTGACTATTAAGCAACTCAACCGGGGGGTAGCGGCAATCCAACCCATGTCGCTAATCTCTGGTCAGCAGGTCACGCTAAGGGCAGCTGCATCCTGGACTCTAGACTCTGCTGCCAGGCAACCTACAGCACAGCCATCCTCAGGACTCTGTTCATCTCTTGGCAAAAGTATAGAATATGGCCATTCTCATGTGCAACATAATCATGTTTGGTGTCATTTGAAAGCTAATTTCACATGCATGTCAATGATGTATGTAGCAGGGAGGTATGACGGGTTCATAATAAAGATTGTGATAGGTAGCACAAAAGTGGACAGTGAGGAATGCACTTATCATCGCATTCCTCACCGCTGACACCCCTCCTACCCCCCTGGTTACCACGGTATCGTGACTACTCTGTTGTTTTCAGAACTTATCATATTTGGTCATGGCGCCAAAGTCCAATTACCACACTTAATGTTCAGGTATATAGGGGGGGAACTGGCATAGTTCGGGGAGACTCGTTAGCACGACCTCCTGCGCACCTTTGCGTATAGCCAATTCATTATTCTTTGCCTCTCCGTTGTACTCTATTTTTTCCATTGCATTGTCTACTGTTTATTATGTTGGATAATCATACATTGTAACAATAAATTCATTTTTCGTAACTCGATGCTCATCGTCCGTCTTACTCGCTGCAGCTGATCACTGTACGGTAAGGTAACTGCTAATTACGCACTCATAGAATCATTATGCTGTTGGTATACTCCATAGTCCCTAGCCTATACAACTAGTGCCACTTTAGGTCCAGCGCAGGCCACAGGCATGTATGCATCTCCATGAGAGACTGCAACCTGTGTAGAGCAACACTACGTGAGACCAGAGGCTACAGTCCCTCGGTTGCATATATAAGCATTCTATCTTAGCCATTAGCAGAGAGGCATTTGAGTAGTCCGGTTACTAAATTAAAATACGTTAACAATAACAAAATTGGAGTCAGATGTGTCAAAACAGTTATATTTAATAAATTCTGTTCCCGAACCACCAAAGGTAAGACGGCACGCCATCCTTCGCCACTCGCTCACTTCCGTCGTTGGTGTGTTTGAGTGAGAGCTCTACAGGCAGCTCTACAAACCCATCTTTATCTGTCTGTATAGCACATTAGCCTTCTAAAATGTAAGATTTTTCACGGTACTTTGCTGCCATCCCACCCTTCCCTGAGCTCATCCATTTTTGTGTCCTATCCACACCAGCCTGTCATTTTACTTTTTCCTGACCTTCCTGTACAAACCTTATGATTTTCTGCAGGTAGTTCACTTTCAGAAAGGAAACACAGTATCAAGATGTGTTCACAAAGGTCTTGAAGCATTCTTGTGAGTGATATGAAACAAGTTTGCAGTATATTTTTTGCCTGCTATTGGTCATTTCAGCTATCTCCCAGAGCCTGAGAGGCTTTAGGACTTGTAGCAGCAGCTTCAAAAAAAAGCACTTTCACAGCTACTGTCACACCTGCTCCCAGTCAGCCTGCTCAGCCACGCCCCGCTCAGCACGCTCAGCCACGCCCCGCTCTGCAAGCTCAGCCACGCCCCGCTCAGCCTGGCTCCACCACACCTGTGGTTCATTCCAGCAATCAATCCCTGCCTTTATAAGGACTCAGTTTTGTTACCTCGTTGTGAGGTATTGACTCTTTTGATTCTTTACTGAGCCTGCTGTTTATCACTCCATTGTATTGTTCCTGTGTTTCTTGACCTCTCGCCTGTTTTTGGACCTTGCTCTTGTGTTTTTGGATTCTGGTTTTGTTGCACTTCGGATTTCCCGTTTACGACCTGTTTTGTCCCTGACCACGCCTTTTGGATTCTGGCATTAAACCTGTTTTACCGCACTTGGATCCCAGTCTGTTTCATTACAGCTGAGGCTGATTGCTAATTGTTTTTTTTTTCCCTTTTGTTTGACAACTATTTCTTTTGTCTTTTGTCTTTACCTCAGAGTGGTAAATGACTGACCATTGGCTAAAACCACCTTCTAGTAGTTCTGCTCACGTCCAATCATCATTTGACCACTGCCGCCATCTTACAAGAAGCAGAAATTGCTTATACATGTATTCTGCATACATTCTGCATACATGTATATGTATTATGACCACATGTTAAGCTCTGTGTGATTCACACTGAAATTTGTCTCTACCTTTATCGGAAGTAAAAATGTTCTGATTTACTGGCTCATTATGAACATTCTTGAAGGGGTGTGGTCTTAAACAGAACATGGCTAGCAGTGGAACCTAGACTGTTCTACAGCTTACAAGCCATAAACCAATTCATTTTACCAGATTTACTGACAGCTAACCTCTACAGATTGACCTGAAGACATTGTTTCCATTTCATTTCTTATTTTACATGTATTGTCAGCAGCTTCTTCATCACTCGCAAGCAACCTTGGTGTTGTAGTCACTAAATCAGTTGGACACTTGCACAGTGGTGTAGAGCTTTCATGATTCCCATCTTAACTTTTTTGGCTTCTGAAATAATCATCAGTGCATAGGATAATGCCATCAACCTCTTGGTCTGTGAGGTTGTTTTCCTGGGAACCCCTTTGCTCATATCTCTCACATCCGTACAAGGCACAGTAAAGTTTTATGTGAATAATGCTCCCTCTATAATCTACCCTTCATGAAACATATTGCATAAATGTGTGATTATATTAACAATATTTCTCTCAGTCTGTCTTCTCAATTAAGCTGTCAGTTTAAGATGGAAGTCCATGACCATGTATTGCAGGAGTAGCCAACTTGAACCAGGGTAGAAGTCACAAATTACCAGTGTCATTGTAAGGGTTCACATTAAAAATGTTTTCACATTTTAAGAAGTTTCATTTATTACACAGGAAACCGGTACATGCTTTTTACTATTAATCCATGTATTCATCCATTTAGGTTACACTTGACATAAGGGGGAGATGGAATGTATTGCAGTCATACTGGTTTTATGCTTTTGGTGAAATGTCAAGGACAACCTGAATATTCCTTGCTTGAAAGCACCCTCATTTTGTGGATGTTATAATAGTATTGCATATGTATTTCATAGAACGTTTTTAACCGTAGCAATGATACAGCTTGTAGTAGATGTGTTTTTTTTATTCCTGCACACTGATTTCTGAGGCCACCCATGAGCCTCTCAAAGGCAGCGTGAGGCCATGGGGAAACATGTTGGCCACGGCTGACATAGTGTTTTGTGGAGCTGTCAGAGATTGGTAGTCTATATCCTAAGTTCAGTGATCAGCAGACTTAAGAAAAATCATTATTTTTGAAATGTCAAAAAATTTCAGCAAATAAAATCAGGTAACAGGCAATGCTGGCTTGTTTCTTTTCCATATGCAGTGTTGGTAAGTATAAGTTTGCCTTTGGGAAGATGTCTGAGTAAAAAGTTAGAAAGTGCATGTGATTTTCTCTTCACTGCAGTGAATATTGCACCATGAGTCTGTCAGTCAAAGTAATCAT
The DNA here is from genome assembly GCA_019176425.1 of Megalops atlanticus. Taxonomy (NCBI): domain Eukaryota; kingdom Metazoa; phylum Chordata; class Actinopteri; order Elopiformes; family Megalopidae; genus Megalops; species Megalops atlanticus. The sequence goes on from CM032880.1 coordinate 25,538,845, forward strand.
GACTGTTATTTTGCCTCAGGATAATCTTGTAATGTTGTGGTAAGCCTAACTAGACCCTGTGCTTTCAAAGTGTTAGGCAAGTAGACATCATAGCTTTTATCTTATTCTGTCATACACAGTTAAAATCAATTTATTCTTCATTTATTTTATTTTAAATGAAGCATTAATTCCAGAGGTTACAGAAATTAAATAATCAATTTTGTAATCAACATAGTAAGCTGCAGTCCTGCCAGAAGGTTAAAACTGCACTGAAGGTGAAGAGATGTTGAGAGAAGTTGCCTTATCTCCTCCATCATAATTACCTTGGAGGATCAGCATGTTGTGACTTGCAATGTCTTAGCTTTTTTCTCTGACCCAAAGATAAAATGCAGTAATAGGTGATTAGATCTTATTAAGACTGAGTGAAACATAATTACTAAGTGCATTTTTTCTCTATTACTGTGAAAATTAAAAAAATTACATCCCTGGCACATTTCCATCTAGGTGCTGAATTTATTGTGCTACCTAAGTTGTGACAACAGGGTTAAGATTATGATAATCACAGATTGTGCTTTGTTTATTTTAACAGCCAAACTGCAGCACACAGAAGCCTTTCTCTATACAATTTAATATGTTTTACAGAGACCGCACACCAGTTCAAATACTGTTTTTATTTTGGAACCAAATAAATAAATTAAAAACTCAGAAGTAATTATACTATATGAAGCATGAAACTATAGTTGATATCAAGTAGTATTTTTTTTCCTAATTCCCTAATAGTCCTATAAAGCAGCAGCAAGTCAGCTATGAAGCACTGTGAATTGAAATGAAAAAAGTTGCTTTAAAAAAAAAGGGTACGAAAGGTACTGTGTTATTGAATAGAACAATTGAATGCACTTGTCAATTTACACACACATTTCAGTTTATAATATTATGTAATGTCAGAGATGCACACAACCTGTAATGTACTGTACGAATTTAGATGTCATTATGATTCACTATCAATAATTGAATAGGCAGATGTTGAATATTAATACTTAAAATGTATTAAGGTATATATCATCACAAAGGCACAGCATTCAGTTGTCTGCCAACGACAAGAGACCATAATCCTCAGAAAGCCCCCAATGAAAATTTAAAAATTAGCATCTATTTGTAATTAACTAGAGAAACAATGGGTTTACAGATAGTGGTAGAGGACATTTATAATATGCCAAACATCTAAATGGACGTTTTGAATTCCTGTAAAAGCAAAACAGCTAGAATATCAGTGTACTTACTGGTTCAGATAATGAACCATCCAACCATATAAATTTACTCATAACAAGGCCGCTGCCATGCATCAAACACAATTATGTGTTAATGAACCTGCACTCCCTGTCACAGCACATCATAAAAAACTGGCTAATCTGGTGCCTGAGTAGCTCAGTGGTTAAGGCATTCACTGTGCATGAACACAAGCTGCACGCTATGGCCGAGGTTCGATCCCAGCTGTGTCATCTGCCAAAAATGACCCGGAGCTCACAATGGCAGAATGCTTCATTCAACTGGTTATAGGCGTGGGGAAGTTGGCCAGGGTTTCTCATCTCACACCCTTCAAGCGAATTGCGAATTGCTTGGATGATGTCAACGGAGTAGTGCTTGCCCTCCAATAAGTACCCACTTCACTGTAGTATGCTGTGTGATGTATAGTGCAAAAAAATAGCTGTTGGCTGTGTGAAAGGGATGTCCGAGGAGTGCATACATCTCGTCTTAAAGCTCCCGAGAAAAAAGCCAAACACAAAAAAAGGCTGTTTTAATTAGATAGAAATATATACAAAGGTTCAACAGGAATCCTTACATTCATACAATGCAGATCTGTTGATTTTCTGTCCCCTTGTGTTTGCTCTAGCAGAATGGCTTTGTGATAGGAATACCCTTAACTCTCTTACTGGAATACTCTGGATGAAAGAGGTTGGTGATATTTTAAATATTTTAGATATTGTAGAATGTGAATGTACTGGAACTTTACATAAGAAAACCAATGATATGCCACTGTATCTAATAGTTGGCTATTATACAAAAACAGTTCCACATCTACCAAAATAAATCTGGTTATATCAGTGCAATGGTATATTTTGCAGAAAACAAAAGCATTTGTTATTTTGAAATTATATTGTAGAATTCAGTCATTCAACACTTTTTTTGGACTATTCTAGGAGGTTGTATCTGACTGTTGAAGGTATTACTAAGTGCTGGGCAGATTGGTGAATTTTCTGGGGTGAAATGTATTTTGATGGTGAGGTATACTGTATATTTTGCAGTAAACTGAGTTGATATGGTAGGTGTCTATTGAGAAAATTTAGTCAAATACCGAAAAAAAGAGAATAATGGGGAGAAGCTGTTGCAACATCAGAATTGTAGTCACTGCAAAAGTCACAGTTAGACTCAACTTGAGTATCTATGTTAAAGATGAAAGTACACCCATAAATATGCCAAATCATTAGGTAAACATAACCCCCTCCAGACCTCAATCCAACAGATAATTTGTGCACTCAACAAATAACAGCTGTTCACAAGCTCAGAAAGTACTGTGCAAATGAAATGAAAAAGTTCTGCATGGAGGTATAGTAAAACATCCCCACACATGTGGCAAAACCTATTAAAAGGCGACAGTGAGGGTCTTTTCATTATTATCACAGCCAAAGGAGAGTGAAGGGCAAACAGTGTTGATAGCTGGGCCATTAATGAATGTGAAAATTATATATTTGGCCAACGTGGACCTCTGTTTGCGTTCTTAAAATATGTAATTACTGCAGAAGGTAATCACTTTACACTACCAGCAACACGATAAAAAGTATGTAAATGAATTAGAACAAATATTTTTTAAAATAAATACACAGGAATACCCTTAGAGCTACAGCAATACATTTGGCACAATGTAAACCACATGCCATGGTTCTCTAAATCAGAATTTTCAGTGAGCAACAATACATGGACTGTGATTTATAGTACTGTGTAATTAAGACTTTAGTTTCAATGTATATGAAATGTCTTTAGAATTACTCAACTTTTATATATTATTTGCATAAAAAAGGGCAAAGTGCCAAAAAGCGAAGAATGTATGTATGCTTTAATGAAGACAAAGTACTAACAAGAGCACACAGGCACGTGGTGGTTTGCACTCCTGAAATAAATACAACAGTTAATGGTTTAAATATAGTCAACAAATTACAACTGTATAATATACAGTACGTGTGTATTGATCTCTAACACTGAAGGAATTAATGGCCTGTAATAACTGAAGCAAACAGATAACCATGTTTAAATTTAATTGTCCTTCACTTTGACAAGACAGGGAAAGCTAGCAAGTCACATGGCCTTACGTTAAAAAAAAATAGTGGATGCTCTAATTCTATTGTAATTTGGAACCTGACACTAACTATTAATCATACTGGGGTAGAAATGGGGCAAACAGAGGCAGAGAATGCTGTAATGTAAGATGGATTTCTGTAAGTGTTATGCTTAACATAGGTGTATAGCCAGGCATAGATCAGTGGCATTTCAACACCGCTGGTATAAGACAACTGTAGCAACCAGAGAAAAGACATAAAAACAAAAATGAAAAGGTTATTATGCAATGTTTATAGGAAATGCTGTAACATGGATTGGTACAAATATATAATGGGTTGCAAACATATTGTTTATAATATCATAATTGAAATGAACATGATTGTGGCTTATATTCAACTGCAGTTGTGATTAAGGACTGCCGTAAAATCTGATGATATCGCTGATGCAAAAGCTGTGGCTCATAGAACAGAGAATTGTTTTTGCATAATGTGACGCATGGTAGTATTTTCGCCCCAGTATTAAGATGGGATGAAAGTTGAAACAAATACCCTGAAACATTTTGCAGCTTTTTATTTACTTTTGAAAAGAGTTGCAGTTCAAAACAAAATTAACCTTACATATGTGATTTTGACAACTAGGGTCATCCCCAGTAGCATAATGTGTACAACTACCCTCGCTCAATTTGATTGATTTCACCTGTGCCTACAGACACAATTTCCTCCAAAAGCCAGATTCCTTTACAGAATCCCTCAAACCTGTCTTGTCATGTGATATTGGCCATTTCGTCTAATAAACAGTCTGTCAGCTCTGACACCTGTTTCCTTTAGCAATCAAGCAATGAGAGAAAGGCTGACCTTCTCCTGCTCTATGCAAACATTTTATCCAGAAATGTAAATATCCTCTGTGTTCTGTTACAGGCACATAGACAGCAGGGTAAGAATTGAGGCAATTCATTAAAATACAGAGATTGGATAGATGCAGCTTATGACACCCCCCAAAAAGTGTCCTGATCCAGAGCAAGTATTAGTGAATTAACCCATACAGGCCTATGTTTCATCCAGATAGGTGCCTAATGATTTTCAATTATTTGGCCAAGCGTGCTGTCATATTACACCTGGCATGTATTTAAGTTCATTGATGTCTCCATAATTATTTGATTGAAGAAGGGCTGACTGATCAATTTATGGCACTGGCTGGTTACACTTGTATAAACCTTTGTGTGACAGGCTACCTGTGCGTGTGTGTTAATGTTACATGTCACAATATATTGTGCATGTATTGTACATTCATGGATAAATAAGGAAATATTACTGCAACAAGAAACAAATTATGAAATTACAATGGGCTAAAAATTAATTACTTGGCTTGATTTTTGTCCTTTTTTGTCCATCTTTTATTCATCATACTTAATTCAAATAAAGAACCAGTGATGGTTAAATGAGGTTTATGTGTCAAAGATGACAACATAAAGTACCTCCTTTACCCTCCACACACAACCCTTGACATGAAGGATGGAAGTTGTGAACATCTAAATGCTATAATGAAATTAAATGTGCGGACTTAAACAAATGTTTGTAGCTGAGTATTTACAGCTAACTAGCAAAGATAGCAAGTAGTGGATTCAGAACCCTCAACTGAGATCTAGGTTAGTGTGCTTATTCAAAGCACAACAAATCAATGTGTCCTGCATAAGTGAGGCAGTGAGACCATTTTAAATCAATGAAGCAGTATAGGTTGTCCTTAGAGGGTCTTTATTGCAATCTGCATGTAATCCATTGGCCCTAGAACATTAGGGAAACCTGCAATGACATGTAATTGTTTTTCCCCAGTGTTGTGCTCTGATGGTGGACATTTAACTAATTGCCAAGCAACCTCCACAAGAGCATCGTCACATTCATGCTGCCTCTGCTATTGGCTCTCTGGCTTGTGCTGACAATATCACCAACTGCGGTTTGAAAGGAGCTGCTGGCACAGAATCCCAATGAGGCACCATGTCTCCATGTCTCCAGGGCCACAAAATAAACACTTTTCCAGTCTTTGCTGGTTGTAAAATATAAGTCTTCAGGGGAACTTTCCTTATACTTCCTGTACATTTACATGTACCTACAAGAACTGACTGCACATCCATGATTAAAAAGGACACAAGGACATTTATAATTGCACCCGAACTGGCCAGAATGTCTTAACATTTAGCACTGGCTTCTTGCCGTTGCAATGGGAAATAGCAGTATTGTGTTGGATGTGGATACGAGCACACACAAAACACAATTTTAGATGTTATTTCTCCATTCTTAGGGTTCAGAGCTGATTGCCTGTATCAGAAAAACCAACTATTTCATGCAAGGATGATGCGATTTGGAGCAGCATATTTTTCAGCTAAAGCATAGAAGTCAAAAAATGTACAACCAAACACAATTCTTATACCTTGCTTTACATTTCAAATGTCATAACACAAGGTAATGTTAAAAATGGTTCTTAACTACCACTCAAAAATGCTATTCATCCATTCCTTTCCACCAACCCCATCTGGTGTTAAGGTGTCAGCTGCCATTAACTTACAATAGAAGCTCTGATCAGTGAATTCTGTATTTACCAGGTAAAACTAAACGGAAAACTATTAGGAACAGAATGAATCATCCTTTCAACACCAGTGAAAAGGCATTTTCACTTTGTATACAAATAGTAAATTGAATTTGAATTTTCATATTTGTCAATGACTGTGATCAGTCACATCTTCACCCATGACCACTGCTCCAATTTGTTAACACATGGATTATAACTAGCTAACCGCTGTGAAATTAGATGATTCAGCTTTTCTGTTTGCTTAAATTAAGTAATGTAACAATTATCCTTTAAGAGAAGAGTGTTTCCTGCCCCAAAAGTTGAATCATGTGCATGTGTGTCTTCTATTTATCAGCAATGTAAAGAAGAAGTTGGGAAAATTCTTTTGTGATTTAAGACAAATTACTTCAAACCCAACTGAATTCTGTTCATTTAACTACTAAACAATAACATTTTTCACCCACAGAAACGAACCACTGTCAGTGATATCCACTGGTGGTTTTCCAAGTTTGTGCATGTGAGCAGTAATTACTTGGGTACATATGACAATACTTTCTTTAAAGCAGCCAGGTGGCTCTGACGGTAGGCTGGTAGAGGTTTCCTGGAGTGGACTGGCTGGGTAGTAGAGGCTGGCAAAGTAGGAGAGTTCCCCTGGGGCAAAACAAGAGCACAAAGAGTTGGAATTAGGAGAGAGCTGCACTCAGAGGCTGTGCCCATCACCCTCTGCCAGCTCAAACCACTCTGCCTGCTCCTGAGCTTGTCCCAATGAGTCTCAAGCAGCAGCAGCAGCAGCTGTGTAGCAGGTAATTGAGCATGAGCACTCCCCTCAATAGATTCCTGAGGTGCTCTCCAAGGTCCTAATAGAGTGGTGGTGCTGAAGTGGCTGTCTTGGTAAATCCTTGGGAGTAGCAACCCAGGCCAGGGAGACAGCTAAACAAAAAGGCAGGAGAGACAGGGAAGAGCAGGTCACTCAGTCATTGGCATCCTTAGCTCATGCCATCCAATGCAATGGAGCGCGGTCCGTAATCAACATGAAGCAGTGGCCTAAAAGATAACAGGACATGACAACAGATAGCCCACTTCACAGCCAAATACTCCTTCTCCACAGTAGCATAGTTTTGTTCCTGGGGCAGAAGGTTCCAACTAATAAAAAACAAGATTTTGTTTCTCACTTTCTCACTATCACTATCCTCCTCACTATCCCAAACTTGAGACAGGACCCCCAACCCAGTTTCAGAGAAAATTAAAGGTTGGGTGAAGTCCTAGAGAACAGGGTTAGTGCACAAGGCAGCCTTGAGAGCCTGGAATGTCTTCAATCCAGGAAACCCAGGACCTATGTGTGAGGAAGTGAGGAATGAAGCAACGATAGTATCTGGCCAAACACAAGAATGCTCTCACCTGCCTCTTGAAGACTAATCTGAACCAGTAATACACATAAAAAAACTTTCTTCTTCTGGGGTTTCAGCAGGTGTCAGCCTACAGAATATCCAAGGTACTGAGCTTTGCTCTGCCTCAGATGCGTCTTAAAATTTGCCAGGAGACCTGCTTGACAAATGGCAGTAAGCACACAACATACCTTTTTCCAGATGGTCATCCCAAGATGAGAACTGGATAGCAACATCACTGAGGTAGGCTGCAGCATATTTCTGGTGGGGTTGTAGAACGATGTTCACGAGCTTCTGGAAGGTGGCAGGGGTGCCATGAAGGCCAGACAGTAGGACCTATTCCTGGAAAAGGTCATCTTGCAAGGCTGTTTCTCATGGACTGTGGGATCAAGGGCCCTTGCCAGTATTCTTTAGTGAGATAAACCTCTTCAAGAGGTTAATTTGGGAGAATTGTTCCCTCTTATGCTTGTTGAGTTAACTGACAAGTGCATATGTGCTGGGCACTGATGAAAGGAGTTAAGTTTGCCCTGCTTTTCACCATTGGCAATTTCCAGCTTCATCTAGGTCCAGGTTCTGGTACGCACACCAGGCTTCACCACAGTGAAATGAGGACAAGCTTTCAAGTTTAAAAAAAAAAAGCATCATGTGACTAGGAGACTGCAAGCCAATATTCAGTCTGCAATATTCATGTGGAAATGAAATTGATTGAAATATATTGAGAAATACACCATTCAGACCAAGAATATATTGCAAATACATTTAATGGCAAATCAGAAATATATTGCAATATACAAAAACAGTATTTACATGTTTTAAATATATTGTTTGAGCTAAAAAAATTTGGTATGGTATGGTAATGCAGGTCTTTACTCACAAAAGCTCATGCACATGAAAACTGCTCTACACATACATGCAATATTCAATTTGATGCAAAGATTGCATTTTTCACCCAACACTGTAATAATGTTCATCAAGACGATATCTTATAGCATAATTATTTAGTGTTTTTTATTTATTGGATCAATATTAAATTTGAATTCTCAAAGTGAAAAGGCAGAGTGTGGGCAGCACTCAAGATGCAAGCACAAATGTCATTACCTTGAGATCGAAGGCTTTATTTGTCTACATGGACCATGAAAGCAAAAACAATCAATTCATTGACTCAGAAAATATTTAGTTGCCATGACCTTGGTTGACATTGATGTGAAATTATAATTATCCTCAATGCTCACACTTGGCCACATTGATATCTTCATAGTGCTCTGCTAAGGGGCAACATTTTCTGAGTCTGTTAAATAGACTTTGGGGAAGAGACTTCATTTTAGGAAAACCTTTAAATTAATGAGTTCTAGTATGGCATTTATAGCTATTCAATCTTTCAGGAGGCATTCAGCCTTGTGCCATCAGTCTGAATGGCTTTGTATTCAAAAGATGTATGAAGAATGGAACTGCTTCACAACAAAGCACAGAACAACATGCATGTTTTATTTTCTTGTTTAACCCATTAAAATAATGTCTTTTCACAAATTTTCATAGTTTGTATGGAAATCATTAAAAAATTCCAACCTCCTGCAGTCGTACTTGCATAGGTAATCATAAACAAAAAATGTTCAAATGTCTACATTGACAATGGGTTTTTACCAGGTGCAGCACTATGCTTCAGCTTAATCCACCTGAGCCCTCTCACTGTGCTCACTGGCCCACCCAGTACATGTTTTAAAGTAAAGTGAAGAAGATTCAACAGTTCAGATTGCCCCACACTTACCATAGTCTGTAACCAACTGAGTAGTACATTTGCCAAAAAAACCTGATGGATTCTACCAACCTCACTGTGCTGGTGTATGGTATGTGTTCACCAATAGCATATGCCCTAAATTAATTACAAAATGACAGCTCACTATCATTATATGAAGCTATGTACATCACACTATTGTGAATTGTTAGACGAAAAAATGAGAGCTGCACTGAAGAGCAAAGAGTCGGCCAACCCCTGATATGCTTTCCCATTTTGAGACATTTATTTCTCACCATCAAGAAAACTATCCATGTTTCCAGTTGTAACAACATCACTGGGAAAATGAAACAGCCTGTGGTATGAAAATGACAGGCATGCTCCTCAAAGGAGAAGGAATATTTCCAACACTACACGTTTCTGATTGCGGCAACAGCGGCATTTTACCTGGTGTACATTTCTTCTATGGATTTTGCTCACTTTGCCGATCATGGCTTTCTCTGTTGAGGCTGTTTTCAAGCATTTCAATGACACAAAGACTGCTGCTAGTAGCTGTTTGAGTGAAGCTTGACTCTTACATTGGATTATGATGAGATAATCAATATCCCGATCACTCTCTGTGAAGAAGTCATCAAATTGCAAGTCGGCTGCTTAACAAAGACAAGAAATACGCTCATTAAAGTTGATTTTTAGCTCATGTGGTTCATGTTTTAATCATAGAAAAGCACTGGTCTTTAACTTACAGAACTATTTAAATGGTTTTCCCAAACATTACATCTGTACAATCTTGGTGGCATACCAATCACAGAAAGCTCCTGACAGTCAACCCATGTTTCATCAAAGGAGCAGAGCTGTTTCTAGCTTATCACCACTTAAGAAAGCAAGAAGACTATCGGAGAACATGTTTTGAAATTGCATATTTTCAGATTTCAACGTCAGATTTCCACTAGTGAACTGCATAGGTTTCTTATGCTTTTATAATGCCAACTGTTGTGTAATTCACATCAGCCTGAGGCTGCAGTGTATGGATAACAGTGACACTGACCACGCATGTTCTCTTGAACAAACACAGTACATGTCCACCATTAGATTCAGTAATGCCTGGCCAGTTGGCACTGATAACTGAATGCAAATTGTAGCTGTCTGATAAAGTTAAGTCCTGAAGCTACTCAAATAAAAGCAAACAAACGAGTTTCCATCAGAACACATAACCCTGTTGAATTAATTCTTTCCAGATGTGAGTTGTATCAAACAAGCAGATTTTGCATAAAAGAAAAGCCAGAAAAAACATATGCACACAAAAAAAACAGAACAATGTCAGTAACAACCGGAAAATATCAATTTCATTGTATATGATTGCATTTGCATCAGAATTGAAGACTCTAGGAGACCATAATAAGCAATATTTAAGCAGTGCTAAATATTTAGGTAACACAGGCTGACAAGTATGCAGTATAGTCATTACTATCCATGAACACAGAACTGATAAAGTGACAGGCAAAATATCTGGTACAAGCTTGTCTGCATGAATTGTGCAATCAAAAATAATTTGCATATATAATTAGAGGAAAACATGTTGTTTTTACATGGATGTCTCTTCATCTTTCAAAAGTGTTAAAGATCAAGATCCATTAGACACACTGTAAATTATCAGAAGCCCCTCTTCAAATGTCCCTGGTACCACACTGGGTTAAGAGAGCCACTAACCTGATCAAGCCCCCAGCCCCCAAACGGCCCCCTCCCCCAACACACACACAGAGTGTTATCATGTCTTAATTCCAAAGAGACACCAGCCCCTTCCACCCTTCAGTGTTTTACACACAAACACTCTTGATTTCACAGATCACAAGAAACCATTACCTGGCTGTTTCTCCAGCAGATGTTTGAGTATCCTAGCCAGAGGAAAGTGGATATGGAGTTATAATTTTGAATAAGGAAATCAGCTGAAAAGGTGCCTCTGCCTACTTTGTTGGATACACATATCTGTCTTCCTGTTTTCATGAACAAGGTCCTTTTGCAACCCCAAAGAATTTTCTTTGATAATTGCCATTTTGTCCCATAAAGGAGAAAGATTATCTTAAGGAATGTGACTCCTAATTTCAGATTAATTTTAGATGAGTTGCTTTTCTGCCATTTCCTTATCTTATTTGGTTTTGATAGCACTTTCACTTGCTTGTCGGTTGAGCATGAATGACTTCATTGTTTTGGATCATACTTTCACATTAAATTATTTCTGTTGCTTTGTGTCAGGGGGAAATAATTACACCCCAGGTGAAACCCTGCTATCTGAAATGACCATAAAATAAATAAAACTGTCTTGGAGCCCAAGGTAAAAGTAGGTCAGCAAATGAATCGAGCTGTGAGCACAGGCCACAGGGGAGACCCTTTTCTATCCTTAATAATGACAAAAGATTTTAGAAGAAAACCAACTTTTTGAAATCAATTTATATGCACTGAACCAGAAAGGGAATCTTTTTTGCAGTTTTGCTGTTGGTTTTACTTTTGGGACCAATTCGTGGAAATGTGGTCTTGGGGGGCTTACGCAAAGCAGAAGGGAAGTCAAAGATCATATTCTGGAGGCGAGAACAAAGTACACCCCATTATTTGCCTCAGCCAGGCACTGGGGAGATCAGTCTACGGATGCATCACTTTCCAGTCCCTGGAAGAAACATGCCATTGTATTTCTGATGCAAATTTCTTAATATGTTCTCGTGAACCCTGGATAATGTGTGTGGCACCTCATGGCATGGTCCTATGCAAATTAATACTAAGAGGGATTTAAATATGTAGAGCTCAAATCATGTTAAAATATATCTTGGTGTGACAATGCAGCTTAGTGCTTTGACAACATGTAGGAGAAAGAATACATATGGTCCTTGGGATTTCTGTTGTGTTCTGTTAACAGCACTATTGTACATTCTAGGTGACGGTTGTCGAATCAGTGGAGACATTTCCTACATATCTGTAAAATGTGAGCTTTCATGCATGTAAAGGGAAAAGTACACGTCCCTTTGCATTGTGTCGCTTCATGCTATCTGTCATTAGGAATGTGAATCTGGACTTTGTAATGACTTTTACTGGGCATATTTTGTGTCACTGGACTCTAACAATGGAATCAGTTAACCTACCTTGCAGTGTGTACAGTAGTGTACAGAGCGTGGTTACAGGGAAAAGAAATGTGCCTGTGCATGTACCCCTGTTATAGACATATATTGAGACAACCAATGCACCTTATGGGGAGTGCTTAATGCACTGATGATCAAATCTCAGTCCATGAACCATCTGTGTAAATTTAAATGAGACTGTTTTTTTATGCGTTCAGTAAGATATTGCTGAACTGCATGCTTTTTTAATGTGTGATGTCCAGACCAGACAGAAATGTAACTATCTGCAAGGTAGTATGCTCCACAGGGGGGTAACCTGTGAGGCAAAGGGTATTTAAGCCATTCTCTTTGCAAGGTCCGGGGAAGAAAGTTGAAACCTGAAACTGCAATTAGTCTTGTATGCTCAGTAGTGTGAACTATGTTTTTTCACCTTTCCTGTTGTTGCTGTCTGATGTTAGTGTGGTTTGACACTGTGTATCAGTTTGTAAATATTTCCTATTTTTGTATATGTTTTTCCCCTCCACTGTATATATGTCTCACCTCTGCTCCTGCACCGTGCTATAATAAATATCAGCCTTGCACCATATTTTGGACTCCTGTGTTTCTCAGCCACCCCGCTTGGCTGTGTGTGTACCAGTACCTCATCACACTTGTGTTAATAAGTAAGGTTAATCACTCACATTATTTAACAGGCTTCTTTCTTCCTTTGTTTTGGTGCAGAAAACAATCGTTTACACTTAAATCATGGAATATACATTGTTAGATTGGATATTATTCAAAGGAATGTGCAGGATGTACAGGAACATTTGCCTGTATAATTGACATATCTCTTTCATTTCTAAAGCACAAGAAGGATTATTATCATTATTTATTTGTTTTAACTGATGTTGGTTTTGCTTCATTTTAAAGTGGGTTACAAGCTATAGTGCATGCATGGCCTATGTGTGATAATTGTTGATTACCTTGTTGTATCTTGAATCAATGAAGAAATACAAGCTCTTCTCCAACTAAGCCAAAAAACCTTTATCATCATTTATGAACCAAAAACTGTACACAGATGCTAAAATTCTGTTTACTGTTTTTGTCATATTCTGTAATGAGGTGGAATAAAAACACATGTAATTCACATAGGATTGTGGTATGAATTCAGTGGCATAAAATAAGCAGTATGTCATGATGGATGACTGATGAAGGTGCTATAGACCATAAGTTTTGTTTATATATGTGGTTACTAAATTGTACTTATGTGGTTACTATATGTAGTTACTCTATGTATGTGGTTGTGGTTACTATATGTACTTAGACATTACCTGCTGCATATAAATTGACCAATTATGTGTATTATTACTTTATAGTAAGGAACTGATTAAGCCAGGAGGCCAATGTGAGGTAGCACAAGCAACAAGTACGCACAATCCGGAGCTGAGAACACCTATTGCTGGCCAGCTGGCTTGCAAGCACTTTTCTAATGGAAATCCAGTCCACCAGTTATCTTAAGTTAAATTCCACACTGTGACATTATCTTACTCTTAGCCTTGGCACTGTTCACTCCCCTGCTACTGCCTAGCTAGCAGCCAAATCATATACAGTATTATGCCATCCAAGTTCCCTTATAATATCAGTATGACCATTTTAAGATAGATGCATGTGTATCTACTCAGTGATAAATGCCAAGTGCGTACTACCCTTTATTGTAATATGTACATTGAGAGCAACATCAACAGTATAGGCTAATTTCTTATAGTGAAATGACAATCATGAAAAAATGAACAATTGTTGCTTTTGTGGTTAGAGTTGGTGTATAAAATCAGCAAATGCTATGGTGAAATCGCTGAGATACTCTAGGTTGAATTTTGCCAGACTGAATGCACAGCTGGTTCACTTAAACTATAGCACAACAATCAATACAAAAATTATTGCTATATGTGTATATATTCTTATGATTATTTTAATGTGTTTTCACCTTTCTGAAACACTGTGTGGAATTGCCACTTTGAAAAGCTCTGCACTCATGCAATAGTGCTGAAGCAAAGTGAATATAAACCTCAGCACACTAGCACACAGCCATTGGTTATTTTTTGCACAGTGACAGTCACACGACATACTATAGTGAACTGATCACCAATTGACACCCATTGGCTCTACTGATATCATCCGAGCAACTTGCATGCACCTGATGAATCACAGGATGCTTGAGAGCAGTGAGACAATGAAATCTTAATCAGTCTTCCCACTCCTTTGCTGGTGGAATAAAGCCAGTTTGAGCTGTGAGCTCTTAGTCATTGTCAGCAGATTACACCGCCAGTTTGGAGCCCAGGCTGGAGGGATCAGCCTGTTGTCAAGATGATCTCTTTGCTGACTGAACCACTCGGGATCCTCATTAATCATGTCAAGTTAATATTCAGGTAAGCCTGATTCCAGAGAAGGATTTAATTTTATACAAAGTTGTCGATTTTGCAAAAGGCCCTCTTCTAAAATGCAATACCACCAAACCACACTCTCTAAAACTGTCTAACATTTGAAGGATCATTAGGCTTAGCTCTCTATATTGCCTGTTCTTGCATCATGGTTGTTCTCCCTTTGTTCTCTTAGCCTGTGCATGAGAGTACATGGTGTCCTAACATACTCATCCATATGATCAGGTGCACAGCCCTCCAGGCAGATTCCAAGCCAAGGGTCACCTTCCCCTCTAGTGCATCTAGCCTGCTTCTAACAACCTGAGTAGTAAAAAGCACAGGATGACTGTTGTGTAATCTCACACTTTAGTAATTTGAAGGATTATGAATCTGAGTGGTGATTAGGAAGTAAGGTTGTATTAGTGCTTAGGCAGAAGCAGTAGCGGTAAGGTTAATGACATGCATAATTACATGAACCCCAAACTCATATTCAACATAGTATTACATAGATGGTGCATGGTAATTATTTTGTCATTACATTACAATTGCACAGCTTAAAAGCCTTGAGATGGAACAAAAGTTCTCTTGTAACAGTGCACAGGCAGATTTATTCCAACGTATATATAAAAAGCTGGTCTCTGTTAAAGTGCATTTCATTAAGGAATGCAATAGTGTTGTGCACATACTGGGTTTATTGCTTTCTCTTTCAACCAATGGAACCAATGGAAATTCAAACAAGAATTAACTACATTTGCAATGGGTGATTTAACGACTTACCCCCCATACAAGACATGTGTTTGCACAGCACTGTTTATAGACAGGGAACTATAAGGACTCTCTTATCTGCTTTTTAGGAACTACGAATATAAAGGAGACCCTCTGAAAAAGTAGAATTGTGCAGATCTGTAACCAGGAAGTTCCAATGAATAGTTTCACTGAAATCCTCAAAAGCCTGTGAATTGCAGTGCCCATTAAAAGTCCATATGGTTGGTTTGGATGCAGCCTAATGAGACAATATATTGTGCTTTGCATGAGCTAACAAGTCTGGGCTACATGCCATTTGCTATTAAAAAAAAAGTTGGACAAAAATGGTGATATTCAGGATTGCCGAAGAATGTTTTTTGAGAAGGTAAATTACTGGTGCTGCGTAAAAGAGCCAACTTAAAATAGCATGAAATAATTGGCACACTTGCAAAGCTTAAGGAGTGTATTGATGGGAATTGAAGCATTCATAATGTATTCAGGTATAGTACTATGATCTCCTGTTTTGTCAAACTTGTTGATATTCAAGACAGAGCTTCCACTCTTGTAAATGAAGTAAATTCCAAATAACACTCAGCCCACATTTGCATTCAGTGTGAGCATACCAAATAACTATTAATGGTAGATGTTGTTTAGACTTTGAAAAGCTATAACAATTCATTTAGAGTTCAGCTACAGTGTATTTTATAGCAAATTTCAGATAAATGTTTGACTCAGCTGTTATTACATAACACTTATGTAGACAGATGACATACATGTGACTTATCTGTCTCTCTCTGTATCTGTCTATCTATCTGTCTATCTATCTGTCTATCTATCTATCTATCTATCTATCTATCTATCTATCTATCTATCTATCTATCTGCCTGTACACACACACACACACACACGCACACGCACACGCACACACACACACACACACACAAACAGTTATATAATTCCAATTTTGAAATGTTTACCAATTCTCAGAAAATACAAGAAGAACAATACAACCAGAAAAAATGAATATTTGTCTGCACGGCAGAGAAAGACTCCAGGTGGCCCAAAAAGAAAAGAATTAATGCCAATCCAATTACCAATGCTTCCTGTTTATCCTCTTTTGGTTGAGAGTGCTAATATAGATTAACCTTATTCTGTGTAGTTCCAGACTGCTTTAATTCTGTTGATTTGTCCACAAATGTTTAGGATGGGTGTGTAATATCCTGGCAGATTTCTAAATAATGGTAGGGACAACCTTTAATTTGGTTTTAATTTCCCTTAACCATAAAATTTAAATTTGCATTTAAACATCTTATTTGGGGTTATAAATGGCAAAAGGTAAATGTAAATCTGTCAAGTCTAATCTGCAGAGTTATTCATAACCACACATAGATTATAGTGTAGTGTATAAGGTGTTTTTATCGAGCCAAACCCAGGTATTAATTATACAGCACTGAAAAAGAGAAAATTAAATCTGTGATTAGTCTTGGGAGGAATATAAATTAGCCCATCTTTGAACAAATTAGTGAATAACTGTAGTTATGCAAATCAAGGGAGCAGTTTGATGCCACGTTAAACAATCTTTCACCCTTGAAGCACTGCAGTTAAATTATTAGTCTTAGGCAAATTACCCTGAACTTTGGCTCACATCACAAAGCCATTAAGTCATAGGTCAGTTTTCACCCCTTCCCCCACTCCTTTAAAAACCATCAGAGCACTTCCTGTTTGTTCATTATGACATATCCTGAGGTGGTGTGGGATTTTCAGCACAGTTGATTTTACAAGCTGGCAATGTCGTTTGAAAGAATAAGTGGTGTCAGCTCTCAGTGGTGAAAACATGTTTAGGGATGTAACAGAAATGCCTTTTAACACATGGTCTTTAAAGTGGTCTTTAAAGTGTTACATTCATTTTCTTCCTGTTCCTGAACCATTAGTCTACAGGCTTATTTTCCCTATGTATATCGCCAGTGTTGACGTGCAGATACAACATGGATTTTTGATTGGCATATAATTTTCAAGTCAAAATAATTAGCATGGTCAAATTAAATGATGAAATGCATAAACAGAGTTTGAGTTCGGAGATGAAAGTAATTCTTAATAACCAATTCAAGGTTATTAAAATGAATGAAATGTGAAATGATTTGTTTTAACAATCATCTCTCTTCTAATCCCACTAACACTAATATGTGCTTTAAACATTTCAGGCACTACTCCTTTAGCAATCATATATCAAGCACTGTTTTCAACTCTTGATGCTCATTTTCTGTATTACTGGCTGGTCCCTACCATCATACCCATACGTGATGTTGTCCTTTTGATTTGCATTCAGCATATCTTGAATGCCTAGTTACTTGTTCTGGATTCGAGCATTCTGTCAAAAAACAAAGGTAAACAAGGGGAACAATCGTGTTCAGACTGATTTCTGCAAATGGACAAGCACACTCACTAAAAGCAACTGATGGGACAGCTGGAAGATTTATCATGTGGTGCTAGAACTCACCACACAATGAATGGAACATGTTGTAAGGGCTAATGTGTGGGGAAAACAATCATTTGTCTCCCATTGCAGCCCTCTATTAATGCTGTGAACAGATTCATCTACGATCATGCAGAATGGACGCCTCAAACATTTGAAGCTGTTTTGACAGATGGGATAATCCTTTCTGAGAGAAGCTGGGTTGCCGCAATTTTTCAGCAGAACATATCCATTGTGAATATTAGTTATAATAACGTAGTGGAAATAACAATAAATAGCTGCAAGCAGGGGTTTAATGGGGGCCAAATACAAGCACATGTCTCTTTATGCAGAAGTAAGTGGTGAAATCACACATGAATATTGAGAAGTTTGCTAAAATCCAATCAAATATGGCAGCCAAATCATGCAACATATGCATGCACAATTGTCTGTATGCACCCATCCTATCAAACAAATAGTATAAGAGTCCTTGCTACTTGAAAAACAATGGCAGAAGTATAATAACATCCATCAGAACAATAACAATAGGGTAACCTTTGGTGCTCATTACTAACAATAAAAATGATGATGTGCCACATATTTAATGATTTAAGAAAATTACTTCCCAGAAAAATCCATTTTGCCAACACAATATTTAACATATCAAACCATGAACTACTGAAATAAGTCAGGCTGTGCGTTACTGACATTAAATGACATTTAACTTCTCTTTAAATTACATCATATAATACAGAAGCCAAGCCATGTGATTTGCAATGTCTGAACCATCCATACAGTGAGAAAACAATAAAATTACAGATCTGAAAAATCTTGGTAGCAAACAGTACTAAGAACTTCAAGACTGTAAACGGTTGGAGAAAATTGTTAAAGATTGCCCCAGTTCATAGCTTCAGTTATTACAGCTATGACCAATAAACTGCGACCGCAACTGCTGATGAGAATTTCATTTTATTCTTTGAGAATGTATTTTCAGCTATAAAGGTACATGTATACGGGTTCTTAGTGGGATTTTGAAAGGTTTCTGTCAAATATAATAGCAGGGGATAGGGATGATATAGCAAGCTGTTGTCAAGAAAATCAATTTAACATTCAATGTAGGATGCTAATGATTGCACATGATAAAAAACAGTGACATCAGAGGATGATGTCATGGGACACTGTAAAGTGTCTTTAAGTAGAAGCATCCATGTCCACATTAGAAAATGGAGCAACTCAAACCATAGCACTTCCATGCATTATTTAAATTGGACATATCCCATCTGAAAGTGTTTTCTTATGTTCACACCAAGGGTGAAAAAAACAATCTGACTCAGACCTGTAAAATATTGGAATGAGGTAAGACTTAAGAGTTTTGTGTAAACATAACTTTTTTTTCATATTAGCACAAGGCTGACATCTCCAAGAATGATAAATCCAACCGCAGCATGACATTACTAGACCGTCTCTGTTTGCCTCTCTGGAATGATGGCTGCTTGTGAGATTCTCACAACCTGAAAATGTCAGAATATGGAAGTAACTTTGGTTTCAAGAAACAAAGACCTACCAGTAATCTAACTGAAAAGAAAGGGAACACAGTTTTCTCAGCTCAACAAGGGGTCAATAACCTGCAACTACACACTGCTTGTGGATTTTCACAATGTGAATGGAAGGCCTCGGGGATTTTCTGCCACATAATCCAGATTGACTTCTCCATTATTCCTAACAGAAAGGCATCAGCTGATAAGCAAACACCGCTGAAGATCTCTATTGTGCCCAGGTCTCCAGGAGCTTGATAACTGAGTGAATCTGGACATTAAATCTCACAGGCAATCCCAATACATGATACATCATCTTAACCATCATGTTACCCCGTTAATGTGCTAAAGATTATCAGAAAATGAGGTGAACTCTACAATGAATGAGGGCAAAAAAATTAAACGAGCAAAAAAAACCTAAATATTTCTTGTTTACATAACTCTGTATGGCTTTGTATAACATTTACTTTCCTTAAAGCCTAGGAAGAGATCAAAAACCATGCTATGTGCAAAAGATCTTGGTTATAACATGATGCAGGTCACCAATAGTATGACACCATACAATCCTGTCACACAACACAATCCTGATTTAATGTCACAGCACCTCTGTACTGAAGCACAGGTATCTCAGAAACAGCCTACAGTTACAACCTGATGGATATTTCTCCCACAGTCAATTCAAACTTTATCCTTAAAAGGCAAGCATGTGAATTGATGGTATGGGCACACTGACTCTGTATTACAGATTCAGATTTTCCTGATTATTTACTAATTTTTCAGTCCTGGAGTGTATATTCTTCTCCTGGGAAATCCTGCTTTTCTTTAAAATTGGAAGTAACATTTATAGTGCTGCAGCAAATGAAATCTATTGATAATTTGCTTTTAATCATCAGAAAAGAAGTTGCTGTTTTTACAATTTCCCAAAAGGCCATCTAAGAGTAATTGTACGAATTTACTAAACATATTTATATTAGAATGGTTATGTATGTTGTGGTTCTTTATGTTTACCTGTGTTTTATGAAATTACATGGTTTGTGTAATAGCATCACACATCACAAATGGATTCCCAAATACACATAAAAAGCTTAATTAATAATGTAATCAATAAAGTATTTATAAGAAAATGCAACCACTCATCTAGCAGAGATCCCGTTTCAGTGCTGAATACCTGAGTACATAGTCAGTTGCATTTAGTGTAGTGATTGATCTAACCCTGCAATTAAGTGCCTGAATGGACCTGAGTTTCCTATCTCTTATGTGAGTTGAAATAGGAAACTGTCAAGTCAAAAATACAGAACAAGAAGTCTTAGAAGCAGGTCAGGTTGATCTTAAACAAATATTCTTCTGTTAAAATTAATATAATTTTTTTTTCATATACCGACATACAACACATATTTCCCTATTAAGTGATATTTTTGGTAGCCAAAGAGTTTCATTATTGCTTCCCGTGATTGAGATGTTAGATGGTTGTGAGATTGAGGGTGCCATGCCATCCCTTTCTAATTTTAATTTTAAAATAATGTTATATTAATTAATCCCTTTTCTATGCATTGCATCTGTGTTTTCTAATACCTGCTTCATGTTCATTTTTCATTTTCTGGGGAGGGAGATACACTACCTTCTGATAACACTGTGCAATGAAATGTTTTCTGTGACTTTATTGGGCAGGAAAACTCTTGTTTTTTTCTACAATCTAAGCTAAGCCCATCAATCAGGTTAGGATGTGATGAAAATAGTGAGATTATTATAGATAATATGCCTGGACCTTGACTGGCCAGAACACAATTCCAGGCTTTCTTCAGGATTGGCTCAGGTTTGCAAGAGTGCACACACGTCTAAGCCAATTTCCACTAAAAAGTCTGCCCGCCCTATCATGAAAGTTACCACTTACCCTCTGTAGTAATTATACATCAATGCCCAGTATCGGCCAGCAGGGTTAAGACCTTGACCCAGTGTCCTGCACTCATTGAGTCAACTGTGTACTTGCTTTATTTATCAAGTTTATCATTGTGGGCATTAGAGTGCCTTTATTGATTGCTCTCCATCCCTTTCATAGGAACTACACAGGTCCTGAACAGAAGGCTAGTTAGTGTTTAATATTTAAAGGTGCTTTTTTAATGAAGGAAAGCATATGGCACATTTCAAGCCTGGGCTTTATTGCTTGTCTTGCAGTAACCTGTTAATAATTCTCCTTTCAAGAAGACCTATTAATGTAAAAAGAAAATAAACCACTGAATATGATCAAGAGTACTGAGCTGCATAATTTGCATTCAGAATCAATATTAATTCCACTCCAGTGCAGTGATTTTTATTTCTGATTTTGAATTATGTTGACCTAGAATAGTGATACTCTTTATCTTCCTTCTCAGTTGTACTGTGTTTACTATAGTATGACAGTTACAAATAGCTCAATTGAGCTCAAAGAAAACAAAAAAAAACACTTTAAAATATTAATGAAAAAAATTTATTTGGGTATTTGACATTTGAAGTTTGAAGCAAAAATCTTCCATGGAAAACAAAAATAAACACTCTTCCCACCTGCTGCACAATACCAATTCCTCTGCTGAACTGGTCAAGCTGTGTTGGTGAGGGAAACCACAATTTGTTTACTTGTTTACTTGTCAGCCAAACTCCTCTTCTCATTAGTTAAATTCTATCAAATCAAAGAACCAAATTTTCCTCTGGTAAGTTCATCACTTTGTTGACGAAGAGGATTTTTTTTTTTCTCAACCATTGTCTTTAAATTATGGGTTAATCAGAATAATATTAAAAATGGTGAATATTATGTTATCTTGAAGTCTTAAGTCTGCTTCTTTTTTTAAGATTTTTTATCAGACAGTCTGAACTTGCTCTTATTCCTCAAATTGGACTGTCACATTTGGTATAAAAGTCCTTTTTTAATAAGAAACATATCAGAGATTATCATGCAGCTGAAACCTGAGTTCACATCTTCCCTGTCTCCTTAGTCAGACTCAATGCCCCTCCTCCACCAGCTGCTCAGGTGTTGGCCCTAATCTACTGTGCATAGGCAGACAACTTGGCAACATGATGGTACAGCAGGTTGCAGGGACCCTGTAGGAACAATAATGGATATATTTTTTGGCACACTTTCTCTAAAGAATATTTTATCATATGGTATGTAAGGTGCCAAAACAAAACCATTCCTTAGAGAAGTACTTACAGTAATGGTCCACTGATGGTCAGAAATCTACAACTACTTGTGAACAGATTTGTGCAACTTTAGAATTCTTCAACTTAAGTTCCCAAAAGCACATGTACCTGTATATACTTACTTGGCTTACATCATATCTAATTGAGATACTGAATTTGTCATGTTTTTTTTTTTGTTTATCATCTGCAAATAAAGTGAGAAGAACACTCAAAAAACCTGAGGGAAACACAAAACCTTTTCCAACCTAAATGTCAAATAAATATTTTTTAGAGAGAACAATGATTTAAATGCCATGGCTCTGTGTGCTGATAAATCCAGAGCATGGGGTACAGTCATTCAGACTGTAGGAATATTGCACTTTGAAACTAGGATGGAGAGATGCAAAGCCCTTCCCAGCAGCTGACGAGAAGAAATTTCAGCTTTTCTGTAGAATAGTAGCTTAGAGAGTGCTTTAATGCTGATCAGTGATGATGCCACCAAAATTTGGGAGAATTGCAAAATAGAAACACTATAAAGAAAACTAATTTCTGCAGGCACTTAAATTTGCCAAGAATATATGGTATTTGATTTGTAGTTCATCTGCTTTGGAGACTGTCTCATAGTATTACACAAAGAGACAGCACAGAGGGCAAGTTTAGACAGTTCTTGAATATCAATAGATCCGGCCACGTCAGAGATAATAATGATCAGATGCATGCTATAAAACAACAGGCATTGTTAACATTGGTTGTAACTCATCTGCTGCCCTTTCGGCCCTTGTGTGGGTTATGGAGATATGGTACAGTGCTATTACTGCAGTGGCTTCTCATACACCCACTCTGTGAACCTGTGGAATGAGGGACATTATGACATCTATGACTGGTTTGCCCAGTAACAGCTAAAACCAAGTCATGAGCATGATTACTGTATTATTGCACACAAAGAGCTGATTTCTGTTAAAAAATCAGCTGAAATTCCAATTGCTGTATAAAACCTGAAAGCAGACAGGTACCTTTCAAATGGCCATCTATAACATATATGCCAAGAACCCATTCAAAATGTGTCAGTGACCTACATTTGGTGTTTAGCAGACCATTGTTTTACATAATGAGAACTCACTGGAATTTCAACAGATATTTGTACTTTCCTGTGTAATTGGCTGAATGCTTTAATGGATGACTGAGCACAAAACCTTTCATACACAGAAATATTGCTAGATAGATATTGAAAATGTATGATATTTAGTTGAGTGTTGACAGCACAAACTAAGCAAAGTTGTTTTGTCGCTTTAAATACCTTGTTGCTTTATATTTGTAATTCAGTGATACATTGTTTATTTCATTTTTTATCAATAAGACAAACCAATATTCATGATGTCTAAATACATTTATTCCTATCATTTATTCATTCGAAAAAGATCATATTATTATTTCACACATCTTACTGTTTTACTGTCATAATATGTGATGGATGCATATTGGGAGGCTCATGAACTTGAAATAGGGGAGGCTATACACCTACCTCTAAACTCCTACCTGTCCTGTTTTATGGTTTGTTTTATTAAGATGTGCAAATGTCCTGTCTCCACTGGGCTGTCCATGGCCTCTCTTAACCAGACATGTTCAGTCAGACAAGTTAGGTAACTGCCTCTATTGGAGTTCATCTGAAATGGGCAGGGTTTTTAAATAATGCTTACTTGCATTTTTCCCCACCTATTTACTGTTCTTTCTTCATTATGGAAGGTATCTGATAGGGTATATTTTTATTTATGTATTGGATGAAGAACACTCATTATGAAAAACAGAACAACAGGCAATCACAAACTCCAGTGATTTGCTTTGAAAACACTGATTATTTTGCCTTAATTTTGCTGGTAACATATTGTAATATTAAGTTTCAGTGTATAATGCTGTTGACAGTGGAAAGCCTAGACTCTGGGGGGCCCCAGGCAAAGAGGCCCATCGAGATTGACTCTCGCCTGAACAAAGCACCTCACAAATTCACATTTGGTCAGTTTCTGCTTCAATATCTGTGTGCTCAGGCACAGCATGTTGACCTAAGCAGTTCAGCACCAAGTCAGCACATATACGGTAGACTCTGCTGAGATCCTGCAGCAGCCATCTTCTTGTATATGGGAGCTGATCTGGCCATGGAGACATCCAGGTGTCTCTGTAGAATCATGGGATGTGGCAAGTAGTAGATGCTGCAAATGCCTCATTTGGATTTATTGACCTTGTGCAAGGGTAGTGATGCATGACTGTCCTGACTTTTTTTGAGTTGAATCCTTCTGAATGTATTACGATGACGCTGTAGACTAACACACATTCAAAGTGTTTGCTAACTCTGAACACAGATATTCTTGGCCTCGGTTTTTCTGGCTTGTTGTAGCTACAGCCACAGGTGCAGCAAAATGCAAAACTCACCAGAAACACCTCCAAGTTTGTACACCTGCAAACCATTCTAACATATGTGGTGTGGTATTGTGGCACAAATGCACACACACACACACACACACACACACACACACACACACACACACACACACACACACACACACACACAGTTTCCAGTGTTTTAAAACTAGTGTTTGTGCAATATGCAAGGTGAAAGTCTCCTTAATACACCAAAAACATGTTTCTGCACCACACACCACAATTAGTTTTGCTTAAAGAAGCAAGAATTGGTCACAATTAGAATACCCAATTATTCAACACTTTAATCTAAAGAATCTTGCAATTAATTTATCCTCTCTGAGATGAACTCCAACATACACAATAATTACAAATGTTGGAGAGCTTTACCTATGGCATTTTGCTGTCATAATACTGTAATGAATTTAGACTAGGCAGCTTAACCGCTGCCACCACCTTTGATAACCTGGTCTGGTCCGGAGTTAGATACACAGATATTGTACCATAAAAATAATCTTAATTTGTATATAATAATTCATGCATGGGTAAGGGCAAAACAGTCGGCCAGTATTTGTAACAGATCGCAATAATTAGTCCATTGTGCAAGTAACCTGGATGCAACCCCCACCCCCTCAATATCCCTACATGCAAAAGGGCTAGATTTCAAAGACTAGCATTATAAGGCATACCAACATGTCCCCACTACACACTGTCGTCACAAGGCACATCAGCATGTCCAAACTACAGACCCAATAGACTATAAAGTGTCGCTCAATACTCCCCGGCCCTATCTAACTACAGTAGGGAATCTTTCCTACCACTGGAACGTCTGCCCCCTGCTATCTGGCTTCGTTGCCGGCAGCTCTAGTAGCTACGAACGACCCCCTCCTGATCCCGACAAACACGCTGCCACCGTCTGACCAGAGACGAAAAAACCCCACCAAACACACAGCTTCCATTTTTATTACCTTCCCAGGCTGAGCACACCGCTTTAATCACCTGCACCTGATCACAGTCAATCCCAGGTACAGCCATTCACCAGTTGTCCACTCCCAAAGACGCAGGTTAACCTGCCACCACAATAATTTCTTTTTTGCTACTTCTAATGAAACCATCTTGCATTAGGTGTAGCCAGTTTTTTGTAACATGATTGACATAGCCCCATTATTGACATAGTCCCATTATTAGAGGTGTTTTTCAAATACTCTCGCTGACATGTACAATTAATTACTGACATGTAATTACTATGAGTGAAAATGGGAGGGACCACAAGCATTTGCACCATAGTAATGTTTAAGGCTTGCTACTGTTCTCTGTCCTGTTCTGCCACTTTCATTTAAGTGAATTCTAGCTATAGCCATTGAAAAAAATCTGGATCATTATTACACATCATTATTACACATCTCATGATGTTCATATCCTTCAGGACATGTAGCATTACATCTTCCTCTTGTTCACTCCAAAAATGTTGGCATTTGCCATTCACCTTCTTTCTTGTAGCCATGTCATACTGGCTGTCTTGCATCAGCATGATCAGTAATGTTGTTAACAAAGAAATGTTGTTTCTGTTTTTCTCAGACAAGCACATTTTTAACATGAACCAATATGTTTACATGTTCCAACAGTCCCAAAATAATGCAAATAAGATATGTGTACTCTACCTATCTTACTGTGATTTTTATTGTGACTATGAGGTTAATCATATAATAATAATGGAAGTCAGGTGTTACCATGACTTTTGCCATCTTAGAGCATTGTCTTAATTACATTAGAATCACATTATTAACATGCAAATATTCATGGCCATTGCCTCCATTTTCTTCCAGTAATCTTCATCTTCCTGATCATACCTGAAATAAGTGGTAATTGTATCATGACTTCCAACAGCATGGTTTATCTATCTTTTTGAATGTAATATCTTTAACCTTAGGAATAGACTTCACTATGCATAAAAGCACTGCCTGTCGCTGTGCACTACACTGACAAAGAGATGCTGACCTTATTTCTAACATCTTGGTTTTCTGAAATCATGTCATCAGCTAGTATGAACTCTAGACCTATATGAAGTCTAAACCTGTATGATCATAACCAGTCTGGGTTCAAGGCTCTGCTGAAATAGTTCTTCTGTCTGTGATAATCATGGGTAGACTGAACATTCCTGGTCGGCCAACGAGGATTAATATATAGGACAAATCATTATGATGTTCAAAAAAGCAGTTGATGTAGTTGTGGGTGAGCTATTGAAGAAATAAGACAGTCGGAACCTAAAAGTTTGTGATCCAGTACACAAAACTCACAAAATGTGTGTGTGTGTGTGTGTGTGTGAGAGAGAGAGAGAGAGAGAGAGAGATTGCGCTATGCAGTTTTGCAAAGGGCTGTTTTTGCAAATATTGTCTAACTAGCTATCTTAAAACCCTCATATTCTGTTCAAATTGACTTAACGTTCCTATTGTTTGGGGTCTCACAGACCCCATCGTTGTTATATATAATAATTTTAAAATTACTTTTATAACTAACTTAACAATATGTTTCCCCTTTCCCACAACATCTCCTTTACTTATTTAAACCCACAAAAGCCAAAATTTACTTGCTTTTGTCCTAAAAGTAGGTGTGTGTATACAGATTGAATTTTTAAACTACCATAAAATGATAGGCGTAGAACAAACATAGAACATGCTTTACCCCAAAAGCCAGAAATTAGACTATAACACCACCAAAACCTTCCTAGTAAAAATGCTAAGACAAACTATATACAATACACAAATACCCCCACAACAGGACTATAAGATACAGACCCCTTTTTCCTCACTTCATGCAAGTTGGACAGACAGTCTGAGTGTGTGCTGAACATAGGTATTAATGACATTTCATACACTGCACACGAGTCTTGGAGTCATTTCTTTTTGTGCAGACCTGGCACCTTCCACATTTACCAGTTGCTACAGGAGCACTGGTGGCTTCAGGCCGATTTTGAATCTGCCTGACTGTGGATGCAGCTGGATCTGATCTGGGTAGATGCTCTTGCCTCTCTATATGAGGTTTTATCAAGTCACGACCCAGCTGTTCCAAGAATATTCTTCTCAGTTTCCTTTGGTACTGTACCAGCTATTGTAGATTTCACTCCAAAGTACAAAAGCATTGTATGCACTGACATCAATGATGGTGTAAAAAATGACCTGAGGCCAGCGGGCAGTCTTTCGCCGACAGCTATAGGTGGCAATTACTTTGTCCAGATTATCTACCCCTCCTTTGGTTTTATTATAATCCAAAGCCATTTCAGGCTTCCTATCCTCTCTGTCACTCACAAATGCATCTTTATGCATTGTGCTCAGCAATAGGACATTTTTATTTTTCTTGGGGCAATAGGAGACAAGTGCAGCTGTTTCAGTGAAGGCAAACATAGATGATGCCACCTTTCTGTTCTTTGTTTCAACAAGCTCTTTTGGAAGCTCTGGTTTGTTTTTTATTATTGTCCCCAACATTGTGATCTTTCTTTTCAGCAGCTCTTCCACTAAAGTGTAGGAAGTAAAAAAGTTATCACAAGTCACATTATGTCCAGATAGACCATTAGTCATATCCAGTACTACTCTCATACCCTGGTTCTTTTCAGGTGCCGCCCTGGAGTTTTCCTGTGTAAATTTGCATGTTCCAGGCATAGCTGGTCATAGCATCACAAGCTGCCCATATTTTTATGCCATATTTGGCAGGCTTACTGGGCATGTATTGTCGAAATGGGCATTCACAGTAACATATGGGCAAGGGTTGTACAGTAGTGGCAATCGCTGAACCCACTTATCCCAGATGTCTCTAATGGCTGCTAGCTTGTCATGCTCTCTCCTGAGTGATCTGGTCTCCTGTTATCAATCCGTATGACACGAAAGAGCACATGGAATGTCTCAAGTGACATTGTGGCTGGGAATATTGACCTGCCTGTTTCAGCATTCCAAAGGCTTGATGCTGCCTCGCCCTTAGACCTGTACACTCCTGCCAGAATTGAGAATTTGAGTCTCGACATTGAGAATCTGACTCCTGTCTTGTACTTGTTGCTCACTTACCTAGGTAGTATAGCGGTACTCCATTTTTTTCTGTAATTGTATTTGAGATGCAATCCTAGTTCAGATTAGTTGGCTCGCGTCACTGACCTTGCGCTCAGCTTCAGCACTATTTGCATTGTATGACCTGTACACATCTTGCTCTTGTGCCTGTTGTTTACTTACTATTTGCACTTTTGTACGTCGCTTTGGATAAAAGCGTCTGCCAAATGAATAAATGTAAAATGTAAATGTAGAATTAGTACACCAATGTAAGCCTGCAGGAGGATACTATCCACATCTTTCCACTGTTCACCATATACCCGCCTCCCTTCTAAATTGGTCATCTCAAGAATTATTTTTCTATAGAAGGTGAGATGTACAGCTCAAAAGCTGATTTTATGTATATTAGAAATTCTGTGTCAATGATAGTATTGAGACAAATCATGTTTTATTATTGGGGTCTCTGAGACCCCAAACATAATTAGTGTGAGTTTCTTTGTAGGAGCCTTCTGAAACATGTCGTCAAGTCCAAATCATCTTCATGATTATTTCTTAGTAAATTAGGAAAAGTCATTGAATATCAAGCTGAACAAAATATGTTAAGTACGTTTTTTCTATAAATAAACACGCCCTGGGGTCTCCAGGACCCCAAACATAATATGAGGGTTAAATCATCTAAATAGCGAACCTAATCCAAGTTGATGCTACTTAGCTGACTAGTGTTGTCTAGCTAAGTACATTGCTATCTAGCTCACTGACTAAGCGTTCAGCTGAAGACTAATGTTTTCTAGTTAGCTATGTTGCTAGCTACCAATAGCTAGTCATTGTCAACATTAGTTCTTACTGGTCTTAATGGTCAACTAAAACGATGAGTCAGTTTGCTGTCAGCCAGCTGTTAAAAGGTAGCTAACGCTAGCTAGCTGCAGTAATCAAAAGGCCGTTGACGTGGTGCACTCAAATTGGTAAGCATGGTGAGTCATGCTCCTTAACTGTTACTTAGAGTAAGTATAAGATTCATGACTATATAATTTTAAAACCAGCAGCAGCTTGGGTCAGAGTATCACATGATTATCATTTTCATTAGCCTAATTTATTAGTTTTATCAAAGTCCCAGTTTCATGTGGATTTTAATGTTTTGCCAACTTCCCAACTCATATGCTTTATTGTACATATAGTACTGGGGCTACATAGGCCTTTTGGTGATTATCAATTTGGTTTATTAATTTTTTCATAACCAGATTGCTGACAGGCCCTGACTGGCACTGAGCAAAAATATGTCGGGGGTAGGGGCAGGGGGATGTGTGTGTCTTGTGGGGGGCCAGTCTGAATGAAAGACAAGGGCTGTTTTTCAGTCATATTCCATGCCAGTCACAAATGTCCCTATACACTTCAAGGGCTGCTTCCCAATCTTCTTTCCTGATCCTCCTAGACCTTTCTAGGGCCTTTGATACAATAAATGGGTTATGGATATCTGACATTACTATCACCCTGGAGGATACCATATCATCAGTGTCCTAGACTATCAAGAGCCTCAGGGGAACACTTCATAATGGGCTGACCACATAGAAAGTGGTCAGTAGGGCCTGCAACATAGGGAAAATCTGGCCCTTCCTCACGACTTATTCTGACCAACCCTAACCTCATCCAAGCTATGCGCTAAACCTTTTCAGGACACTTTACTGTCGTCATCACCCCCAAATTTTGCATTCCAGTCACATCCTCTGCCCATATTTGCCTCTGTGTGCTGAAATGAGCTTCCTGTTACAGTCAGAACAGCAGAGTTGCTAGCTACATTCTGTCACAGACTGAAGACCCACTGCTTCACATTGTGCTTAATTTACCCCTGCCCTAGTGTGATCACTTGTTCCTCTTCTATGTTTTTATATTAGGTAATCGTTTTGCTACATGGTATGTGGTAGTTCTGTGGTGATCTCAGAACTGTTTAGCACAGACATAAGTCTGAATATGGCTAGTTATGTCCTTGTTTGTACATTTCTTGCTTTTTTGCTCTGGGTAATGTCGTTTGTGGACCATTCTTAACTTCTGAACTCCTGCCAAATGACAAATTGTAAATGTGAATTCATCATTATTGAAATGATACAGTAACATTTTACTTTTCTAAAAATATGACAAAGTCAAGTAAAAACAATCATTTGAGTCTGATTTCATGACAATATGATTTAGTGGGTAATGCACATGAATGTGTGCTACGAAATATATGAGCACCTACAGTATGTGGCCCCCCATAGAGTTACAGGGAGGTTCATGGCTTTCTTCTGCATCAAAGTTGCCTGTCATTGATGCAAAGCTTTAAACACTGCTGCACAGGTACATAATTTCACAGTCTCCTTGAAATGCAAAGCACTCCCATAAATAACCTCCACCAGCTTTATGTTCTCCGCCTTTGTGTACCGTGAATTGTGGACCTCAAATTTATTATGCTGTAAAAGACCACATGGGGGTTGCTTTCCAAAATGTGACACTCATACAGTAGCTCTGAGCCTCCACCAGGTTAGACTGCAGTGACATCCTAGGTACAGTAAAACAGCTAATTTACAGTGCAGTGTTACTGTTCTTTTTTGACATGGAGGATTTACATCCCATTGTTTCCTTCCTGCAGTGTCCCAGGGAGAACACCTTGATCTCTGTGCCTCTTCAGAGGAAATGACAGCTCTTCAACCAACTTGCAAAGCAATCTCAGCCCAGGTGAAACATAAAAGGCCCAACAGTGCACCAAGTGTGCATTATGGTGTACAGATATAAATCACAATGTGACCAAACTACAAATGTAGTTATTGAAGTCTCTGGGCAAAAAAACTACATACATAATGCAGTGAGAAAGTGATTCATACTGTGTGCATTTTTGTTTTTGCAAAATGTCGAAAGTGCCTTTGTCACGTTTGGTGCATTGCGGGCATTCTCATCTTGTCAAGGATTTGTGCAAAATAAGCCCTGCTCAAGGCTGGGTGAAATAGAAGTGGTTTGTAGTGGCAAGGAAATGAATCTTTTCCAGTAAGGTGAAAAGGATATCAAATATTAGTCATCTGTTTTATTTCAAATCATGTTGATGAGTCATATCAGTGACCTCTTTTTATAGGCAGGTATATTTCAGGAGAAAAAACAAGAAATTAATTTATTTTGTTATATTAAAGAGATAATGCACCCAGAAATGTAATAATTACCTTTTCATAATAGCTGCCACAATTATAATCAATGCTCTGGTACAAATGAAATCCTCTCAATGCATGTGTTATAATCATGAAATATCTCATTTTCATGAGTGTCAGGATATTTCAACCAAAAATACACAGCTTAATTGTGTTTATTCTGTGATTAGAAGTGGACATTATTACATTCCACATGTTTGGAGTGATCTGTGTTTTGGAGTCCTTACCAGTGTGTACATTTTGTCCATGTACAGTTGAACATGAATCCTGATATTTCAAATGAATGCTGGACCCAGAAATAAATGTTACCCTGTGCAAATGAGTCAAAGAACTAATTAGAGAATGTCCATCAAGTTGATCCATTTTACTTGCTGTTACAATTGATATGTATCTTGTAAAAGATGCAGAGACAAGGGTAAGTGTCGAATTAATAAGTATTTTTGGGAACAAAATAACTACAAAAAGATTATTACATAGTGCATGTCTGCACATGCTAAATGGGTAAAATACATGCTAAAAGGTAAGGCATGCCAAACCACCATATGATTCAACAACGTCAATATTAATGGAGCTTTTGGTGATTGTCTTTATGGTCAACCCCAGTTAGTCTACTGACGTGGAAGCTTGCTTTCAGACAGGGTTTATGTATTCTGTGGTGGTCCAGCATGATGATCAAGCTGTGTGAGCCATAAAATGAACCTGTCTGTAGGGATGAGATCAGGAGTATTGTACAAGGGCTTGCAGTGTACCAAGTTGTGAGTGGCAGATCAAGGAGAACCTGTTTGTTTATACAAAGTTAGAACCAGTCCAGAATGGAATGAGTGTTGAGGAGTGTTCAAACTACAATATAGATTTGTAAGAATATGTAGGTTTGTCTACAGGGACGTAGCAATGGGAAAGGAGCTACAGGCTAGTGGGGCAGTGCAAATCCAGCGGCAACAATTTTGAAGCAGATGGAATGGTGACCTCGGATTTGCAGCTAGTGAGGGGTACGTGGCAGATGGATGGAGCAAAGTTACCAGACCCTTAGAGGACCATGTAGGCAGAACAAGTGGACAAATGACTGAGCCTGAGGTTAGCGTAGAGTGCCAGGACCATCACCTAATGGAAACAAATGTGGGCCCGAGGCAGGGCACTGCAAATGGTGCAGATCAGAAACAGGAGTTAGAGAAAGATATGGGACACAGCAGATCAGACTCCAGTGTTGAAGGAAGCCATGGAACAGGGCAATGTAGATTCTACAAATGAGGACCAACAGCAGCACCAGAAACATGGTCAGCCTTTTTATGCCTTAGTTTAACAGCAGAAGCAGCAGAGAAAACAGCAGAGGTAAACTAGGTTGCTTGGGCTGGCAGAACAGTACAAGAGTGTAAAAGAACAAAACAAGATGGGAACAAATGGCCAAAGCCCTTGTTTAAATGTTAAACATAATAAATAAATGATAATAATAAATAAAAACTTAAAGAGTCAGAGGTCTTGATAACGTTTGAACATTTTAAAGTAACTTTTAAAACAGTGAATGGTACTTTTCTTTACAAATCTGAATTTTTTCTCATTTTAAATTTGACAGTTTGCTATTTAATATTCTTAATTTCTTCATTTAATATTCTTTATTTCTGTATGGTGGGCCTTTAATGTTGCAGTAGTAGCATCATACATCATGCCGTGGCAAATGGTAAGTTGTTAATCCAATGTAATTGATCTCACTGAGTCAATTTGCACCTGCCTTTTCTGGCAGTTGGGGTGGGGGGCTGTGAAATGAGTGGCCATTCCATTAATGCTCAGTGGTGTGAGCCTTTGTTCAGTAGCTGACTGTTCATGAGAATTGTACATACAAGAGACCCTCACCATTAATGGAGGGTACATTCTAGAAATCTGTGAATAAAAATAAAAACGTTTTTCCAGGGGGGTTTGTTCCAGACACAAAACAGCCACATTCTTTGTGTAAAAACAATGTCATAATGTAACAAACTTGTCAGTACTGCAGCATCTTAGCCGGTTTTGTTTCCCTGTCCACGTGCCCTTGTTCACTGTTTCCTTGTGTTCCAGCCCTGTCCCGATCTCCACCCAGTCCCCGCCCACCTGATTACCTGATCCCCTCCACCTGCCTGCCGGCTCACCTACATCCCATCTCCTCATCAGCCCAGCCCTATATCTACCCTGTTTATCTCTGTCTTGTTGCCAGTTCGTCTCAGTTAATCTGTTACGCTATCAGCCATTTTGCTGATCTTGCCTGTTTCTCTTGACTGTGTTTTTTGGTATCGTTCGCTGTGTTTTTCCTGGTTATTGACTTTGCCTGTTTTGACCTCGTTTTTGGATTCCAATTTGGACTTAATAAATCCATTGTGCATCCTCCCTCCCTGTCTACACCTGAGTCCTTGCCTGAGCCCCGAATAAAACTGGTATTAATGTGTATATTTGTGTAGAGATGCTACAAATAAATGCAATGTGTGAAGTAAATGGTAGAGAGTGTAGGCTGGGGCAGCTCTTAGTCAGCAAGGAACAGAGTCTGAAGTGGTGAATGGGAAGTGCTGCCTGGCCCTGTGAACAAAATGACCTTTCAGAGTTCAAATACATATGATTAATTTTGCATTAAAGGAATAAATATACTAAGTAACTGATCTAAACAGTACGCTTATACTAAACCTGCTTGCCAAATTGCAATTGCTAATCTGTCTACACTGTAGTTGTACTTGATTCTGCACATATTGCTTAATGCTGACCACGGCACTTCCCACAGGTGTGCTGGTTTATGGAAACAAATTAGGATACAGCAGCATACCTGCACTCCGGGGACTAAAAAAAATCCCACCAAAGGAGGTGTAGTGCCCAAGCACAGAGGCTGAATGAAAATTTGGAAACTTTTTGGTCAAGCAACATTCATCCCTGCTATTCTTTTCCACATAGTTATGTGCTAAATCCCTGGCTGATGATTTTGTCATTTCATTTTTGTCATTCAAAGCAGGTGCTCTTATCCAGAGAGTTGCAGCAACTTGCATAGGTTTCAGTTTTTTACAGTTGTTATTCATTTATACAGCTGGGTATTTACTGAGGAAATTGTGGGTTAAGTACCTTGCCCAAGGGTACAGGGAATCAAACGGGCAACCTTTCAGTTACGAGTCCTCTATGCTACACTGCCGCCCCAATGATACTGCTGGTTAAAGTGCAAACAGGATGGAAAGTTGCATACAACTTCCTACGTGTACTCACTCCATGATGGAGTGCACTATCGGTGTGCTAAAAGGCCGGTGGATGTATTTGGATACAGCAAATAGTGCTGTATCCAATACAACACATGTAAAATGATGGTGGTCTGCTGTGTTCTCCACAATACGGCCATGGAACATGCCATTTGTTCTCCACCAGATGAATTGCAACAAGCGGGCTCTCTGTCTGAGTTGCTCCAAAGAACAGAGCTATGATTCAGACTTATATAAGCATCTTTGAGTCAATGTATGAATTACATATAACCTTGCATCTGTGTTGCCTATGGCTTACGTAATGCAAAGTCTACTACCATATACCTTTCCTGTGTCAAATACAATTTCGTTAGACAAGACAACTTTTTGATCTAAATATTAATTTATGTATTCCTCTCA
This sequence comes from Megalops atlanticus, assembly GCA_019176425.1. Taxonomy (NCBI): domain Eukaryota; kingdom Metazoa; phylum Chordata; class Actinopteri; order Elopiformes; family Megalopidae; genus Megalops; species Megalops atlanticus. The sequence goes on from CM032880.1 coordinate 25,574,429, forward strand.
AAGCCCTGCTTATTTCATGCATGGTTATTTACAATGTCTTGGACACTCTACTGCTCACACTATGAAATAAATGCTTTTTCTTGCATCTGCCTCAGAATCAGATAAAATACCTTTTTCCGTCTTTTTTCCATCTTGGCAGCATCGGCTATATCTGCGGTTAAGTCAGAACTTCCTAATATGTAATTGGGGCATTTACTTATTCTACTTACTTATGATAATTGCAAGTAATTCAAGAACAGTTGGGATTCATTATCATAAGAATGAGGGTTAGAAATTGGGTGTTTCTACATGTTTTATAAATCTGACATGACCTTTTTTTTTTTACTTACTTTTCCCAGAAACAAAATATGCTCATTCCTACCAACATTTTGATGAATGAGGTTTATTGAGAGAGTACAGTGATAAAATAGGCAGTGCCTTCACAAGAATAACTTAATTTAAAAAAATAATAAGATTTGTTTTGTTAATTTCAGAGTGAAAATTGGTTGATTTTTTGTCAGACTTTCTCACAGAAATTGGGATCAAGAAAATGCCAGAGTAGAAAAACACATCAGCTGTTTTCCATTTGAATGGACCTTATCCATGTTGACTACTTGGTAATATACTACAGTAGTATCTGCAAGCTAGCCAGCTGAATTTTATCAAAAGGCGTATCTACGAGATACTAAAAGGGTGAAAAGTAATAACTTGCCAAGCCTATTTGCTGCTCGTAAGCTAGCTAGCCAACTGTAGCAACACGCAGCAGTAGCTACACAGTGGAACTAGATAGCAAGCTAGCATTGGCTTTGTCACCAGTGTTACTGCATGCTAGCTACCTGATAGCTATGTCATTTGTTTTAATTAACTGGACATTTCTGTTCATTGTGCAAGAATGAAAATATTGTTTCTTTTCAACACTAGCTGGTGGAGGATGGGTAGTGTCAGCAAAAATATTACTCCAAAGTTGACCTCTGGTAGCTTTCTCCGATTTATGCCTGCTCATGGATATAATTTTTCTTTCTTCATTTGTTAGTTTAATCTTCATTTTCAAGTTTTGCACCAGGGTGCAAGGCAGTAATTTGTAGCTATGTGTGGTGGTGCAGGACAATGCTCAGAAACACAGCTGTCTTCTGTTGCAGTTTACCTAGTTAGCTATTTAGCTAGGTACCTACTGTACCTAGCAATTACAATGAGTACTTACAAATAATCTCAGCTATCATTACCTAGCTAGCTAGCCTGTTTGTCTCATTTGCAAGCAAATTTGATGAGCAAATTTATCAACACAAAGGAAACATTGATTGTTAAACATGTTTTCCAACTGTTGTACATAGATAGCTACTCGCTTGTGATTAATGTACTTCCCTGTACCATGAACTGGTCGCTTGGAACAATATGACCCTGGTGAATGTATACATGGCTTTTTCAGACCTGATCACACTGCTGTTGTTGTATTTACAATTTACGTATTAAGCAGTCCCAGTTGTGCTTTCCTGCAATGGAGAGAATATCCTCAGCTTCTGTATTTATCCTTCAGATGCTGTATTTAGTGGAATGTACATATATTAAAAGTTCAACTATATGAATGTAATATAATGTAATGTAGTATATTGTGAATACAGTGGACAATGAACCCTTTAGTTCTATATATCCTACTGTTAGTCAACTCCCGGAGGAGCGAATAAGTTATATTCTGACAAAGAAGCCGATCCGATGTTCGTAGAAAAAGACAGGAAGGTTTATTTACACAGCCGGCCGCGGGAACATCAGCATTGAGCAGAAGTTCAACAAGTATAACATTTTGTTCCTTTTTTATACAGTTACATTTACATTGTAGTTACAGTAACCAGCGGGGGTGCTGTTTCTGATTGGTTTTGTGGTGTTGTGCATAGCTAAACAGCTCCCTCTCTAATCGGGTTCCCCCTGAACCTCGTAACCTAATTGGCTCCGTAAGGTTCAAACTCAAACTTCAGACGGAAGTGAGGTCCATATATGGTCATGGGAAACCCTGTGTTCCGCAGACTATTACCATCAAGAGGCGCCGTTTGTCTCCGGTCGGATGTAGCGGCATCGCTTTGTATTCTAATACACATCGCTTGTCTCCAGCGTTTGTATTATAATACACATCGCGTGTCTCCGGATCAAACGCCATGCCATTCCACAAAACTGTCTCCTAACACTACCAATTTAAGAGTCTGGCACAAGATTATGCGGCATAATAATTATAAAGGGCTCACATGCTTTATATGTGGATACAAAGTAGTGAAAGCTTCTTGTGAGCTTTTGCCTGTTTTTGATGTCATAATTTTAAGTGGCAGGTGTAACATTGTGATTTTTCGTCTGTAAGACTCACATATTTCTTTCAGAATTGTATAGTACAAGCATTGTGACAGATGGTACTGTATGTGTTTAAAAGCCCTATTTCATTTTGTGTTTGAATAATCTTAAATAACCTTTAACAGCATTTATTACTTAATAAATGTTTCAAATAAAATATCACTTTTCTATAACATATATGTAACTGAGTTTATAGCCTCAAACTAACAATTGCGTATTTGCTGTTGATGTGCACATCTTAGTTAACATTCAGGCCTATCTACACTCAGCTTGTGCTTCTATTTAACTTGACCCAAGCATTAGCAGTGTCATTATTAGAAGTGTGCCATTAGGAGTGCTGAAAAAAATGTATATGTTGAGGAAAATATACAGGATATCACAACCTCTGAAATCAGGGTGTACGTGCATTGATGAAAAGAGGTATATTTAATTCTGGCTTTACTGCCAAATGCTAAACACGGATCCTTTGTGGATTAAGTCAGGGAGACTTAAGTCATATATTGCATTATGAATTTTTCACTCTATTAAACAAGACCGGGAAAATTGTTGGACATGATTTTTTTCTCTCCCTTTTTTATTGTGTTTCTCCCATCCTTTGAAAGTGTAAGTAATGTTTAAAATGAAAAGGTTGAATACATTAAATTGGATGTTATAAAGTATTAACATATATCCTAAAAGCACACATATGTATTTTTCATGAATATAGTAATTTACTAGTTAAAACACATGCCAAGAACAGGGTTTAAATTAGAGGTAGGTTTTCAGCAAACGAATGGTTAATGCCCTAATATAGCTTACATAGCATTCAGCCCCACCAATTCACTTTCTCTGCACGTTAGAACCCCTTTTAACAACTCTATTTTTTTTTTTGGAATAGAAGGCTACCGTGGGAAGTAACCATCTGGGGAAACAACAACTGTGATTCCAACAACAAGGATAGGCAGTAAGCGGGCAACACAGCGGGGGGCAGGTATTCCATAAATCACTTCTTTGAAACTTTATTCCTCCCTTCACTCCAAAGTGGAGCTGGGGAAAAATTCCTCTACACATGCTCTTCCTCCTCTCTTTCACACACACACTCACATACACACATAATATAGAGAAAATATCTTGCTCGCATGGAAATGAATATAGAAAACAACAGTCGCAAGATGGTTGGTTACCAGCATTTATTCAGAAGTTGAAAAGTTGTGGTATGTGGATCTGTGTGTATTTGTCTGGTTTTTGTTTTTAATAACACAAACAGTGCATTGACCTACATCCAAGGTCAAAGCTCATGGTGCCCAATAATATAGGAAGTATTCAATTGTATGGACATTTTAATGTACTTTGTGTACTATAATATACATTATTTAATGTTTAATATGCATCAAATAAGTTTTTCATTTTGCATTGACAGGATCACATGAATCAAAACGTTAAAACAGTTTAAAAGGGCAGTTTGAAAGAATCCACATTTATATATCAGCTAGACAGCATCCTGTTAGATGTGGTAAGATGGTTTAGTAGTAACTAGAGATTTCACTCCATGGCATTTTCAAAATATTAACATTATTAAACATTTAATGACAGACAGCATCCCTGGATCAACTATGCCTACTATAGCAAATAAAATGAATCCATTAAATTGTATTCTTCCATTTCTCTCTTAAAGCCATGATAAATGTTGCTCAAAGCAGTGCCATGACAGAAATGTTTTTAGGCATGAGTCTTTATTATTTACATTTATTCATTTGGCAGACACTTTTATCCAAAGTAATTTATAAGTGAGAGAGAGAGAGTAGAACAACCTATACACGGAATCACAATATTAGAAGTGCTCCATGACCAGGTTTCAATAGTTTGCCAGACAAGATATAAGGTAGAGTCAAGGTACAAGAGTCTTTATTTCTTGTATTCCTTGGCATTTTTTATGCTCACTCTCATGCAAATGCATAGCCTTCTTTCTTGTAAATTAAGGCCATCTGAGGGTAAGGGAGTCACATTTTTGATGATATATTTATCATCTTTTCATTTTGTGGACATATTGCAATTCAAGCACTTTCCAGCATCTTGTCCTAATGACTCTAGGAGAGGATTTGCAGTGTGTTCACATTCACACGAGAGCTGGACGCAAGTGTGGAAGCACAAAACTTAATTCTGGAACAGGGCAGGATACAAACAGGGCATGAACAGACGTTCGCATGGGAGACAGGCAGGAATCGAAAAACAGGTTGGATTTGAAACAAGAATCTGAGAAACCAGGCTTAGCATACCCTTTCATAAGAGTGGACTTTGCAAAGGAGAACTAAACACAAGGGTATAAATAGGGGAACAAATCAATGCTTGACAAGGTGGAGACAGGTGTGGGAGATGATTGTTGATCAGACCGATGATTAGTAGATCGGCGACGCTGAGCGCTGAACGGTTGAAGCCGGAGTGGGAGGAGGCAAGGTCGTTACATGCATAAATGAATGAAAGAATGAATACATAAGTAAATAAGTACAAAAGGACGTTTATAAAAGAGCCCTTTCCTCACTCAAAGTTGTGTGAGTTTTCTTACACCCCGTTTACCAAAGGTTTTAAAGCAAAATTTACCTGTATTTTTGTCTTAAATAAAATTGATAAATGCCAGTGAAATTGCTGCGGAGCACAGTAGAAGATTACTCCAATGAATTTAATGTTAATGTTCATTGAAGTTTATTATTTTATGTCAGTGGACTTTATTATAATTTTACAACATAGACACTGAATTTATTACTGCAAAGATGTTTCTTGTTGAGACACACTTGTGGCAAGAGTGACTACAAATTTGCATCATAGCACTTCAGTGCACATTAATAATGGTTAACTAGCTTGTTAGTTTAATTAAATGAATAATTGGAAACATACTGTGAAGTGCCTTGGGTATGGATGTTAGCAGCCTCCTTGATAGACTGGTTTAAAGGCCTCCCAGCAGCCTTAACACCATTACTTTAGTGTTTACAGTATTACCGTTTGGGAGTTACTGGCCAGCTTTATCTTTGTTGTGAGACGTCTTGAAAGATGGAAAAACCTGATACCTGCTTAAAGTAATCAGTAAAAGTTAAGCACAAATGTCACTGCATTTGGAGCGAACCTGGGTTTTAAACCATGACCGTATAATAAAAACCATGTCCTGAAAGTCCAAAGTCACTGGTCACACTTTCACTTACTCGCGGAGTATTGCAACAAAGAAAGGTGAAGCGTTTAATAAAACATCTGCATTCCACAATCATGTATAAAGATGACAGTAAAAGATTAAAACTTTCTACATTCTGTCTCCATTGGTGAAAATTGTCGTTCTGTTGGCAACCTTTGTATGTCTAACTTCAATATGTTTCCACAGATGTACAACTTAATGAGAAAGGGACTGTCAGTCAGTGCTTCTATTTTCTGTGAGGCTATTAACCGAGTTCCCTGTTTTTGGCAGCGTATCAAAGAAGAAATATCAATTTTTTTTAAATAAATGGATTGTGCTCTTATTTTAGCCTATAGGTTAAAAAGAGGTATGCAGATCAAAAGAATTTGAGAGATTACATTCATGAAAGATCAGCATTCAACATTTTTGTCTGTAAAGATAAAAGATTAAACCCTTTAAAGATTAAATCATTTAAGTCTCCATCAGTCAAAGGTATTGTTCTGTTGGCACTGTTTTTTACGCTTAACTCTAAAGCATCAGAGCAGGTGTACAAATGGACTTATATACATACCTGCATTCTTCTTAAAGTGAACCTGTCAGTAACAATACATGAATTTTTTTTCACTGAATTAGTATACAGTAGTCCCTCGTCAACTGCAGAAGCTCCATTCTTGAATCAGCCTGCAGTTGACAAATCCATGCTAGTTGAGGGCTTGAATCCATGAGAAATTAAGAATTAGGAGTATTCGAAACTTTATAAACCTATATTTCATGTGTCATCATAAAACTGCATTTGGGACACAGGCTTGTGATAAAATTTATGATAAATATCTGTCCTTACATGAAACCATGGAAATGAAAGAAGGGGTGACATATGAGAATTACGTTGGAATGTTGGCTATTGATATTAACAAACTGTAAACAGGCCTACTAATCTGAAAGTAGGTTTTAACACTACACAATTTTGAAAAATTATGTACTTTCCAGCACAGTTTGGAAATTGGGGGGTCACCTTGGAGGTAGAATCAATCAATCAATCTGTAAAATATTATTAGTAGTAATATTAGATGAGATATATAAATATGGGCAAATGCACAAAGTATTACTTGTATTACCTAAAAGATTACCTGCAAGAGTCTCACTCCTGTAAATCCTACAGTTTTAGACTGGAATCATTTGGTCCAACATTACCACTGTTTCTTGACTGTGAGTCAGGAATTTTCATTCTTACGGTAAAATTCAATACTATCTGGGGTAACATCATGCAGTTTTTCGGTGTCACTGCAGCAGGGTGGAATGGCATTGAACACGTGTAAATGCTTGTATGAAAGAAATCCTGGAATGTCACACCAAATGTTAAGGGTACAAGCTTGCACACTCAATCAGAAGGTGCAACTCAGGACAACTAAAAGTTCCTTTTGCTTACTGTGAGATACTGAGATACTGTCAACCATGTGGCTTGTGCCATTTTGAGAGCAAGTGAGAAAAATGGAGATTTGGACGCAGCTGGGTAGGAGAGGGCGAATGGTGCATGTGAGAAGATGTGAGCTCTGATGTTCTGTTTTATCAATACATGACAAAGTAAATATGGATTTGTATATATGTTATTAATAATATAAAATTAACCAATAGGTGTAGCACATTTCATACAAAACTTTCTTTGCATCCCAGTGGACTTTACAAATCAGACTGACATATGTCACAGCAGTAGGCTCTCCCTCTTGCACACATGCGTCTGCACTTTGCTACTATGGCTACTAGAAGTTAAAGTGCTACGTAGAGACCTGCAATTGAATGGAAGACAGAGAGTTTGTAGAGAAACCTGTCGACTGTATTACTTCATACCTGTGCATGAATGACTTTGACAGGCCAGATTACTGAGATTCTCTTATAGAAGGAAGTGGTTTCACAGCAGTAGCCAGCCAACTAAACTGGGATGGTAAAGAGTGGTTAGCTAGGCCCAAACCATACAACTAAGTTAAGTTTCCTAACATTAGCTAAATGGCTACCTCGTGTGTCATTACTATTTGTTTGTATCAGTAAATCCATCAATCAGTTATATCTATCTATCTAACAATGATAGGCAAACAAATTTCCCATCCGATGTTATTATCCAACCAGTTGGGTGGCTAGCTGCCCCATCTTGCCCTATTTATGGGTTTTATTTAAATTCTACTCTTGCAATCTACTACTCAAGGGTTTATGCATTATTCAAGCATCGTCAGCCAAATTATAAGCTGAGTGACAATGGAAGGCTGGTGACATCACAATGATTGCAGTCCCTCTAAACACTGTGCTTATAATTAAGACCAAAAATGAAAGTGATAAATAAACATTATATAAACATTATTCTCCATTATGATCACAATTATGACAGTTAACTGCCAACCCAAATTTCATGACCACCACAGCCCTACTTCTCAGGGAAGGAAACTGAGGGGGTGATGTCATATTATGTAGTGGACATTCACTCATGCTTCTAAACACAGTTGCTACACTTACACACATGAACATGAAAGTATCTTGCACGATCTCACATGTGTTTACATGGATGAACTGTCATAATATTAAATGTAGTTGACCTTTATAGTCAATGGGGTTTACTGGTTTACTGGTTCAGAGCAGTTTTCTGTCCATTATTACAAAGGATTTTAAAGTTTCATCACTTTCCGCTACACTGTTGTGCTTACTGAGTTGATGCTTTACCCTTTTCTTGACCTTTTCCTGTGCTACAGCACAGATACAAGTAGCTTGTACACTATGACAGGAGATGCGTACCACTGCAGCTTCAACATCATGGACAAATAGGCAGTTTGGTTTCTCACACTGAAATTGCATTACAGAAAGAAACTTAGTCAGGACAGGTGCACTACAGGTGTAGTACTACTATAATTATTTCTATTATTATTATTATTATTGTTATTATTAGTAGTAGTAGTAGTAGTAGTAGTATTTTTGCAGACGCCACTCATATGTAATATGTATGTAATATATGTATATCAAATGAGATTGCTTTTTAGTCAAAATATTAATATGAATATGAATTATATGTAATTAAACATTGCATATAATTTCATAATAAATTATATGATAAACCAAATTTACAATGAAGTACATCTGAATACATATAGAACATATGACACATGAAAATAAAATACAAGGAGTATGTAACCATGTGATATTTATCCTTAAAATAAGCTTAAAAATATATGTTAAGGAAAAAGTTACACAAAATTCTTGCTTACAGCTCATGGCAGTTGAGAATGAACAAGAGAGATGAAAGATCTGGGGTAAAGCAAATGTGACGACTGAATCTTTTCCTGTTAGGAAATGACAAAAACAATAAGTGACAGTCTTAATGTTAGTAAGAAGTTAATTCTACCACCAGGGAGCTGAAGAAGAAAATTTGTTAATTGTGGTAGCAAACAACAAGTAAAACTTTAAGATTGTGTGCCTCTATGGTGTTATATCTCAGGGGCTGAAAATTTGAAGTCATTAAAAGTCTGCAGGTGTGAATAAAATAGGATTTGACTTGTTTGTAAATAAGCAACATAAAAATACAACAATTTCAATGTCCAACAGTGGCTCACCTATGCCACTTGGAGTCAAATCACCATTGCATATTCTGTATTAAATGAAAACAGACAGCTCTGATTACTACTCTCTCTTCTAACAATCTTACAATAATCACAATTGTGATATTTTACATATTTCTTAACACTATTAAACACATAAAGTGTATGACACTTTTCCACGGATAGGTAAGTAGCAAAAAATAACATGAATTTGAATTAAAAGTTTATTGGTTTTGACCTCTCTGGATGGGTTAATGAGTGATATTTAATCCTATACTGCCTCTGTAGAACTACTGACAACAATGTGTCATCAGATCTTTACATCGAATTTTGAGCATATTTCATTATTTTTAAAACCCAATTAAATTGTAGGAAAGTGTATACACTTGCAAATTACCACATTTATTTAGACAAGTCTCCAAATAATTTAAAAACTCATGCAAGCAAATTAGATTTGAAAGAAGTCATTTGTTAGAAAATCACTTATTACAGCAATTAACTGCAGAAAGTAATTTTGCTACCAGTTATCTTTTATTGTACATGCCTATACATGGTTTAATTGGTATTAAAACTAAATAAAGCTAAAGTTATATAGACACTGGGCTGTATCTGCTTTGAGTCTTTTCACATGTCAAACCTAGACCTGCTTTCAGGGTTCCAGTCAGTTAAACACTGGTATTGTTTCAAAACCTTTACCTGAGAGGACATCTGATACACCCCTAAATAGTCCAGTGGTTCCTATAAGTGCAGTCTGTCAGTTGTGCTGTGAAGTGTGATGGTTACGGGTAGAATGTGCAATCTAACCCCAGGGACAGTGCTGAGAGCAAAGGTTTAACATTGTCTGCAGCTAGCAGTCAGAGGGAAAGCCTTATATCACTTGTTTCTGAGCAATTATATGCTCTTTATTAATGTTTTGATTCCATGTTTTGTTGATGGGAAATGTTATTCTGAAACAGCTTTTACAATTGCAGCCTTATTTTCTGCCTTTGTTGATGCTGTTGGAATGGCTTGCTTAGCATAGGTTCCGTGGGAAGTGCAGCATGAGGCCAGGCAAGAATGAAGTCATACTACGACCTGATGTGTTTGGCTTGAACATATGGTCGCTTTTGGCAGAGACATCCTGAATGCCCTGTGCTTGAAATGTACTGCAGGAAATGAACTGGGCTGAACTGTACCTCGTGGCATCGCAGCCTCTGTGCTATTGCCATGACATTGTAAAGAGCAATCATTCACATTATTCATGAACAGGACTGACAGTGGTGGTAATTCTGCTGTTAATTTCTTTGGTTGACATTCCAATCAGATGGGCAATAAGAATAAATTCTGAGCCAACAGAGTAAGATGAAATGTGTCATTCCGCTTTATCACAGAGGACAATGGCAAACTGGGGTCTGCGCTTCTTTCAGTCCAATATTTACTGCTGCTCCAAAACAAGCTCAGTCTCAGTACGTCTCCAGGAGCGTGTGGGTATGAGTGTGTGTATGTGTGTGTATGAGAGTGACACACACTCCCACACAACTCTGCTGGTACCCTGCCCACTGTGGTATTCCCTTTCATCCACAGAGTGGCTTGGTCACATTATGTGACTGTCACCCACAGGTGTTTACTTTAAGCTCTCCCTGTGACAGCGCTCTCTCCCTGCAGCTATTTCTTCTCACAAGCAGATAGTTCTGCTTTGATTCAATACCTATTGATTTGTGCAGCAGTGATACTTTTATGGCAAGACCAGGACCTGCATCATGATGTGTACTATCCTTTTATATATGCTTATGTTTGTCAGTTTAACACATTTTGTCTGCATCCATGCTTATTTATTTGTGCCACACAATGCAAACAGACAGTGTGTTTTATAAATGAGAGGCATGATATCTGCCCCTAATTACAATACAAAAGATTATGTATGCAATCAGGTGCAGATCCCAAGTGGGGATTGTGAGAAAATGTTTGATTTATGCATTACAAAAAATCAAAGGAACTGTGGGAATATGTGTAAAGGCACCGCAATAACAACTGTATAATAATTATAATGCCGCCCCCAGCACCTGGAGGCAGCTTATCTAAAATCAACAGAAGACATAAACAACAATGTTGCTGGTTGTAAACAGAACAAAAAACCTACACATCTACACAAATTCAAATACTCATGCCTTCACATAGATATTGCATTTTAATTCACTGAACAACATCTTAATGTCCCCATTGACAGATATTCTGTTCTCCATCTTTTTTTCTGAAAAACATTTCTACAATTGCTGGTCATTGTGTTATAAAACAATCTGAAGTGCATAAAATGCCTCATACTTAGGACAATTATTATGAAAAAAGTTAAAATAAGTCTCTAATATATTGCTCTACATGTTCATAAAAGATTGAATCCAAAGTTATAGGCTTTTCAAGTAATTAGTGAATGATTCAATCACAACAGATGCCTGCTTGATCCTAGGTTAAGACATTTTAGGAGTTTTGTTACTTATTTTATTACTAATATTTTCATTTCAGGTTGAAAAAGAACACAAATGTGTTGTTTGTAACAAATGCAATGGTGCCATATATGTAAAAAAGGTAAGGCTAAACAACATTGTGCTTTGATTTAGTTTGCCCATCAATTTGCCAATAAATTTGCCAAAAATATAAAGGATCAATATTCTTCAGAAAATCCTCAAAGTGTGTTAAAAAAGGCATCTGATGAGAACACTCAACATCACTGGAAGAGTGTGCAGCTTTAGAGAACCCACCAATGAGAATGTTTTTCAGCCAGACTGTTCTTTTCATGGTGGAAGCACAATTTGCATTAAGGTAGGTCTGCGGGGAGTTAGCCAACAGAACCTTTCAGACCACTGACAGTGCTAGTGATAAAACCGTATTACCTTCTAGTCGAATTGTTCATTCAGCATTGTAGTTGCTGTAGTGCTGAGTCACCTGGGCTTCAGTGTAATTCTCCCTCTCATCAGTTTATCATCTGCAGTGGGAAATTTTCTGACGATTTAAATTCCTTGAGTTCATTGGTGGAAACAATGAACTCATCTTCTTACTGGTTACTACCTGTCCTTGGTTAGGACGAGTGAGAGGATGAACTACTGAGGTCAATAAATACAGAGAAACCAAATGTATAAATGAACTACAAGAGGGCAGAATTGTAAGACAATTCCTAATAACCAAAACCTAATAAAACAAATGTTACCTCACTTATAAAAGGGATGTTTTATTATGAATCTACCTACAGAATTTGAGGAGAATTCAAAGCAGATTTCAAAACAGATTTAAAAAAAAAAAAAAAAAAACAAGCATACAGTATGTTTTGGACCACTTTGGCTTTTGTTTCACAAAACCAGGCTTAAATGTATCCAGGCTCATTGCCATGGCAACAGATCCATGGTAAACCTAATCCACAGCAGGTTAACTTAAATCCAGTAAACATCCTCGCAAAAAGTTAGCCTGGCTATGTGTATGAATGCATGTCACCCCGATCAAACAAATCAAATTTTCTCCCGTCTTGAAACCTGACATCATCTCAATAAAGATCCCATTGACACTGAGGTTTGAGGTTAGTGAGAGCTTTTGATGCTTGTTATGCTGACCTAGTACTATCTGCCTACCCTGCCTTCCCTTTAACTTTATCTTTTCACTGATTTTCTCAGATAATGGTATCATCTATACCTTGTGTAATTTGGGGCCTACATGTTCAAAATAATCATGCATGTACAAAATAATACAACAACTGAGTGGTCACCAAACCTGTCATCATATTATGTATCATTATAAAATGCCTAAGACCTTGGACCCAGGTTTCAGTGATTACAAAACAAATGAGTACTTGTACTTTTACCCAAGGTATCTTTATTATAAGCACATAAAATCTTAAGTATACGTTAACCTATCGGCATTATTTCTTGGGGAGGTATTATTTTATAATTCTGAACTGTGACCTCCATATTTGTGAAATGGAGTGTATTGTCTCATGCCTGTGATGCCCCAGTTTTTAGTTCATTCCTAATCATGACAGGAATTTTAAAAATTGCCAGTACTGGTTACAGTTCAATGGCCTGTAGCAGCTATACTTCTTAATGTATTGCCAAGAATTCTGGGGAGGTTCATAGATCTGTTCTACAGTGCATTTGTACCACATTGCATGCAGATAAGACTAATGGTTGGTAAGTTCGGAATCATTCACTCACACATTACTTTTGGAAGAATGTTAATTGATTGGCTTACAACAGCCATCCTTTCAGTGTTTGAAAATGATCTTTAGCTGACTCCAAAAAGGGTCATTCAAATATTAATCTATCTGGACCAGATTTTGGTCTTCATGGCACTCCATGAGAATGTGCTGTTTAAGCATTTCACAAAATATTCAGAATGAGGAGGAAAAAGGGCCCAGTATACACTGTCATAAATGTTCCTTGTGTATTCCAAGTTTTATGACTAAAGTGCAAACCATCTGAATGTCGTGGAGGCTTAAACATTGTGAATATCTGTTACAGTGCCACTATGAATCTCATAAATGCCATAACATGTGTGGCCTATTCCCACAGCCCCTAGAAAACTAACAAGTTGTCAACACATTACAAGCAACATTGCAGAAAAAAAACACCCAAAACAATAGGAGGACTGCACATCTATGCTGCTAGGTTGCCTAATAAGCCAAACAGAATCAAAACAAAACAATAGTGTGCCTACGCACTTATAGTGTTATTCTGTCTAATGAGAAATTGAAAATTACTGTATGAACAAGATCAATAATGTTCCTTCCATTTTGACTTGGAAGCCTAATTGATCTATGTGCTCTTCATTAAGAGAAAGCAGAAAATGCATTTAGGCCATGATTCTACTGCTTGTGGTCTTACCAGCTGACTGCACCATGTGCACAACACTACATCTTCACCCACAAGTGATGGACTGAATTAACAAAGGTTTTGGTACGTCATGCTTCAGATGATTTCATGATTTAAATTTATGCAAAACTTAGAAGTGACCTAAATGAAGGAATTGTCTCAGGTCTTTGATCCCTAAATGAATGTCTTTATTACATTAGATATGCAATAAACAAAAGCAAGGTATTTACCTTCTCTAGCAGAAAACACTGCCAAATATATTTGGCAGGCCATCGAGATTGGCTTAGAACCAAATGGTGAGCAGCATGACATTGTAACACATTGTTACTTCCCAAGGAGAGCGGACGGTTTATAAAAAAACGTATTTCGAAAATACTGCTTAAAGAAAGAATAATTCGGCGGCGAAGACCATATACGCCCTTGTGCTCTTCTGTGTTTTCAACAACGCTGTCTTGAAACTCTCGAACCGTCTGCTGTGCTATTTTGAACTGAGAAGAAGCTGTCTTCCCCATGGCCGCCTGACAATAGAGGCACGCTGGCAGTGCGTTTCGGCGGAGGCTGGACCGTAATAGGTGTGTCTGAGGATAACATGCAGAATATATTGTAATGTGTTCAGCAGCAGGATGGCGTGAAAGAGCTGCACTGAGAGAAAGACAGCAGAGAGAAGCGCACGTTCAAAACAGTGAGAGAAGAGGCGAGGAACACTTCTCACGGCATATCACAATATGGATTTTGGTTTTAAAACGCATACCGGAATGCTGGCATTGCTGACAACGCTTCTTTGTTGCTTGAATGGGGCGTTCAGTAAAGGTGGGTATCCGATCTATTTTGTAAAAGACGATTTGATATGAACTTGGTGTACGTAGTTTGTTCGGTACAACCTGATTTCATTACCATTATGGAGAGTAAGTTTTGGACCGAGTAACTTTGTTCTGTGCATAATGTTGATGATGTAGACTAATTCGTCTACATTGTTTGGCGGTGGCATATTTTATATTGTGTGTTCCTGTTGAGTAATTACTTTGAGTCAAATTCGTACAGAATTATAGAAATGGGCATAAAGACAATTGCTTATCTGTATATGCAAAACAATTGACTTTTTCTATATAAACATAACGACTCACTTACATTTACTCAATTGAGCAAAGCAGCACATTTTCTGCTGCGTATGTAAGATGTTCAGATATGACCAAAATTTTGTACAATATATTTAAGTCTGTTTGTAAGTAGGGGATTTCAATTAATATGTTGTCCTTGACGCGGTTTTGAGGGCTGTTGGAGAGTTTGAACAGAATGCATTGAACCCAGGGAATTTCATCGTCGTAGTGAAAATGTTTGGTACTTTCTTCTGTAAGCGATTTGGATGAACTAAGAAGCTGGTATTACACAGCATGTAACCGAAGCTCATACGCTTGATTGTGAAGAAATGACTTGAAATCATTCAAACGGACAGTCAAACGGAATACTGTTCTGGTAAATTCGATAAAATAAGTATTCACAGGTACAATTAGCTCACCATCCTACAAACGATATCACATCTGCTGAACTTGTTTTGTTATTCGATCAGTGAGATCTTTACTACTTCGGTACAATATATATTCGTCATAGTTTCAAGCAGCGTGTAAAAGAGGCAGGTACTGAATAATGCACTGCAATAAAGCACTTTGATGAACTTCCACAGAGAAGTGACAAGGTAAGTACATCACTCGTGTTCTCTACGCTCCAACCTCACTGAGCAGCATTTCAGCGGCAAAAGATAAGACGGTGCTAGCCCAGTCTTCACAATACCTAATACGTCCTTAAGCACTAATATTAACAAAGAGAAGAATGGTGAATGCGTCGCAAAATGATTAAAGGGTCAGATCCGATTATGACGAAAATGTACAAAGGCAGTAATTATTATTATTATTATTATTATTATTATTGTTGTTGTTGTTGTTGTTATTATTTGGTAAACCAGCGGTAATGGAAACGGCCACCAAGGTGACTAATACAGAATGTTAACGCGTTACACTACGCGTTTAATCCGGTCATGGTTTTCAAAAGTTGTTCTTGGAATTTTGTAAAATTCAGGAAAACTTTCTGGCTCTCAATCATAAATGCATTAATAAGAGAAGTCGACACTTTGTTTTTAATCTGATATTGGTTTGTGTGCATGTCAAGTGTAAAAAGTGATTGCAGGTTTTTTTTGTGCGAAGATACCTTTTTTTACTGGAGAAAGAGAAACGTATTATATGCAGAATTTAAACAGTTTACAAGTTCGTTTTGCATAACACTGGATAAACTGTAATCACCAGCTCTACTTATTATAGGGCTAAGCTGAAGACCACCCTGCCAAAATAAGATAAAATGCAGAAAAACAAGTGTAAATGTGAATCCTCTGTCTATCTGACATTTCACAGTTATGCCACAGAAATGTGAGCAGATACCTTGAGAATGAGGGATGGTGAAAATGAGGTGCATCTGCATTGTAACTGAAATAGATGGGGCTGAACTTTATAAAACCCCAATGCTCTGTACATTTCTAATCGGAAGGCAAAGTGTGACAAAATGCTGTTCCTAAACTAGTACATGAAGTGATTTTTTAAAGGGTTTATTCCATCAGGGGTAGAAATGATGGCAAATTCTTTTAAAAAGTAAAGAACGTCAGTGTTTCATATTCTGTAGCATTGACCTTCTCTGATCTCCATGAGATAAATGAATGTTCCATCAGAAGATATACATACATCTGTCTGTATTCTAGTCCAATAGTATTTTTCCAAACAATGATTGATTAGTTGTATTTTGACCCAAGCCAGACCTGCATCTGAAAAATTTGACTGGATTCCACCCGACACAGGATAAGGCATCTTAAATGATCACCTGACCCTTGCCAGAATTCAACATCACACAAGACACTAAGTAAGATACATATAGCTCTATTGAGATCTGCCAGTCCACACAACTGTTTAGCGATCAAACTGTGTATAGCTATTTATGCATAAAAGCAAAGTATGACCATATTTTGATGATTTATGGAACCAAAAAAATGAGGAATCATCATAGAAAAAAAAAATTGGATTCTTCATGTTGCTTTTCTTTTGCAGCACTATGTAGAAAGACAGTGACATCCACTGTGCCAGGTGGTAAACAGTTTGCAGCTTTAAGATCATAAGCCAAAACAGAGTCTTAATTTTGAATCGCTGTTAATACAGGTAAGTTATTTATCATAGTCCTTCAGGGATAAACTAAAAACTGGGTATGAAATATAGTGAGGCAGCAGTCTGAACTGATGATCAGTTATTGTTACTGAGTCAACAAGCTAGCTAAGCTTACACCAAAATCTGTTGCTGGCAGTAAGGCAAGTTAACTTACTAGAGGTGTTGCTTGCTTGTTGAAAACTAGTTATTGGGTTATTTAATTATCAATTGTTACTGCTACCAAGACCAAGTATAATTCATCATTATAATTCAATTAAGTTATGTCAGTAAATGAAAATATATGAGTGTGCAATTCATTATGAAATCATTATATTTTGCCTCTATAAGAGGAATTTCATATAAGAATAATATTTTATGTCTTCTGGTTATCAATAGATTGCACAGTTTTAAAGAGAAAAAATATCAATGGGAGATTTATGTAATAATTATTTTGTTTATTTATGTATGGTAGGAATATATGTGGTGAAGACAGAATGTGTCTCTAAAGGTCCAGGATCTTTATTTATTTTTGTTTTAGCTTATGATTGACAAGACATGGGTTTTGAAGGGGAATTCTGGACTAATGCAACATGGACTGCTGATAAGGTGGAAGTACTGCAAACTGCTTTACTGCTGTAGGACAAGTACTTCCCAGCTGATCAAAATGTTAAACTGCGTGCTGGAACTGAACTGCATGTGAATAAATTTGAACTCGTCCACACCACCACACCACACCAGCGGGATTTTGGCGAACCTACACACTACTAGTACACACACACACACACACACACACACACACACACACACACACACACACACACACACACACACACACACACACACACACCTCTTTTTGCCTAACAACAGTTGATTCTAAGAGCCCTTGGTACTGCTGTGTGATTGTTAATCCACACATGCATTTCAGGAGTGAAGATGCCCCCCATGTGTTTAAAGAACAGAGCTCACTTGCATTTTAAACAGCCACAAGAGTTGTTCCACAGCCATAGCTGCAGTACTTGTCATCCAGCATGTTTTTTTTCCCCTCATTGGCCATTAATGCATTAATCAAGCATGGAAACAGTGAGGCTTCATGAAGAAATCAGAAGTTTACATTTATTCATTTGGCAGAAGTTGTGTCTTTATGAGCAAAATATGTTGATAATAAGAAATTATTCAATCCCTCAGTAGTTCATTTCTAACAGGAAAGGTACTGAAAACCCTGTGAAACTGACAGACAAGATATTTGTATTCAGCTTTGTTTACAAAACAGGCCAGGTTTCTTGGGTTTATACTCAGAAAAGCACAGCTTTTGTTGTTATTACTTGATTCAGTTTTGTATTGTGCTGCTACTACTAGTCAAATACTCTTTCTGATCACACACAAATTAGTGCTCAATAGCATACTCATTGGTGTTACCCCACTTTTTACTACATTCAGCTAGCAGGGTGGATAACTGATACTGTCCCTCCCTTTGTAACCACACCATAATCTGGCAGGGTACATCAGGCCAAAGACACATTGAAGGTGTAACATGAACATGATTTCTTATACATCCAGCTTCTTCAGACTTAAAAGGGCAATGACAATCAATCAGAAAAAAAACAAAGGTGTCTGAAACACGAAGGGTGTGCTGCAGCTTTTAACATTGCCTTTTGGGAGGAGCTAGTCTTATCCATTTGTATCCCACATCACACCAGTAACTAGGTCAAATTACAGCTTTAAATGATGAAAGAGACAAAAGAGGTTGGATATCCAGATATGTACTTGAAAGAACTGTAAATCCTGAGTCTTTCAACAATTCCTGAGTCTTTCAACAATGTTTGTTATTCTGCAAATGTTTGTCTTATTTTACTGCTTCATGCAAAAATTTTGTTTAAAATTTCAGGTTTTCTTTTGACATGTCTTGAACACCCACAGAACATTTGTTTCAATGTTTGTTATTCTGCAAATGTTTGTCCCATTATTTTACTGTATCACTGTCATATGGAAATGCATAAAATACTCTGAAGTACACTTCCACATATGTAATTGCACATAAGAGGTACAAAATGATAGCGTTTGGGTAGGGGGTGGGGGGTTGAGGTGTAGTCTGAAGAGGTGGGTCTTCAGTCTATGATGAAAGATGGTCAGTGTTTCAGCTGTCCTGACTGAAACAGGAAGCTTGTTCCACCACATTGGGGCCTAGGCAGTAGGGCAGGTGATCAACTGAAGAGAAGAGGGAGCCATTCTCATCACTGCTTGGTAGGCTAACACCAGCATTTTGAGGCAGACACAAGCTGCCTCTGGTAGCCATTGAAGGGAGATCATGACACGTAAGACACAGGAGAATTTAGGGATATTTTGGACCAATCAAGTAGCAGCATTTGGATTAAACTGCAGGCTGGGCAGCAAGGAGGGAGTTGCAATAGTCTGCAGTAGGTGAGAGAGAATCAGGGCTTGTATCAGGATTTGGGTTGTGTAAGTGGGAGGGAGGGGCCACATTCTTCTGATGTTGGCATCCTCTGATGTAAATAGACCAGTTAAGCTTGAATAAGTGGAGGCTAAAAACTTACCTTTAAACTGCTATTACAATTAAAACTTTAATTTAAAACCAAAAAACTCTAAAAAACAAAGCACATGTATACTGTTGTATGTCAAGGAGGCAACCACTCATGCTCTCTTTGTTATGTGCCAAGTGCATAGTGTAACTTAAACATAACTGTTTATGTGCTTGCTCTTTGAAGTGAATGGGACTCCTCTGAGAGCAATGTCTGTCGCCATTTATCATATCTTTTTAATTTCAGTTTCATCAAAACTGTTGCTGTGATTGACACTCATGCAGTGCATGTTGGAATTTCAAAGAAATTATGCATAATGCTGCTTGTACTCCTTTGAGGTGATGCTTGCTGGCAAGAGACATTCGTTTAGATACAAGACTTTAATTATGTAGAGAACAAAGTAGTTTGAAGGGAAGAACATAGATTATTTAGGTAAAACATTGATACAGTGTGAAAACATTTTAAAATCACTGCATTCAACAGTGGATTTTATTATTGTGTTGAAATTCTTTTATGCCATACTAGTTAATGTGTTAGTGTTATTTGTCGTTCTCCTCAAGTGAGTGTTGCACCAATGGGTTTTTTTTTTTGCAATTTGTGTATGTTGTTAACACTGCAGCATAAGGATGGTGGAGCATTTAGATCTTCTCTGTCTGTGGAGTTACATGGAAATAAAAATATATTTTAAAAAAATCAGTGTATCATAGTGGTAAAGAGTGGGGCTCATAACCTAAAAATGGTTGCCAGTTGCAGAGGGGCCACTGCTGTTGTGCCCTTGGGCAAGGTACTTATTGTTTCTGTAAATATCCAGCTGCATAAATTGATACCATGTAATAGTAAGCTATGTAAGGTGCTCTGGATAAGGGCATCTGCTACGCTAAACCTGATGTAAAACAAAAACATACAATATAAATCACATGCTATGGCAATCACAGAGTCATTTTCATTTACTAAATATTACATTACATACATTACATGCATTTAGCAGATCCTCTTATCCAGAGTGACTTCCATCACAATAGAACATAAGTGTATCCATTCAATTTAAACAAGCAACAGTGTCAGACCAGGCTCACAGCACTCCCCAACCAGTGAGTGTGAGCATAACACTATTCAAGCCCTACCACAAGTTAACTTGTGCACTCTGACAAAAGCCAAGTATAGTACGATACAACAGGTCCTGGAACACAAATTCATAATACAGCATAATACTATACATAAAGTTAACATTGAATGCAAGAAGTAGTAGGTATTAGGGGGTGGGGATAGAAATAGAACCAAGATGCAGTCTGAAGCGGTGGGTCTTCAATCTGCGTCAGAAGATGGCCAGTGATTCCACTGTCCTAACCCCTGTGGGAAGTTCATTCCACCACTGAGGGACCAGCACAGACAGGGATCATGACTGAGAAGAGCGATTCTGTCAGGTTGGGGCAGTCAGTTGCCCTGTGGATGCAGAGCTCAGCAATCTTGAAGGAACACAGGGTTTGAACAGGGGTCATAGGTATGACGGAGTTGTCCTGTTCACTGTCCTGTATTCCAGCACCAAGGTTTTGGACTTGATGCAAGCAATAATAGGAAGCCAGTGATGTGAGATGAGGAGGGGAGTACCTTGACTATTGTCAACTACTGCTGTATCTGGTTGCGTCATTGTTAACTGAAATAATTTGTTCTATGTTTTTGATCATGTTATAAACACACCTGTAGAAAACAAGGTCATTTTATGTTAGGTAATATGACCACTAAGGGAGGAACGTAGCTAATACCGTGTCAGATTTGCTTAGAAACAAGAAAATGCTGTATTTGACAAATTTAAAATAAATATAAAACAGCATGTATCCATGCAATTTTGACTGTGATCTTAAATAAAGTTTATTCATGAGCTGGCTTTAAAAATATATCCACCCCAAAATACAAAGAAATCATGTACTTTATGTACAAAACATGGGTGATACAGCCATGAGATGGCAGTTGGTTCTCATCTGAATTAAATCATTTCAAAGCAAAATTTTACTATTTTTGTGCTTGTTAGCTGGATAGATGCAGTGTCAGTTGCAAATATGTTATATAGTATTAATGTTCAGTGTGATGTTCATATTCACTTGGGCATGCTGGACTCTACAGGTCATGTCATATTTTTACTTTTGTAAGAACAAAATTGGTTTTAAGAGCTAGTAAACCCAATACTTTAGGTCACATAAAA
This sequence comes from Megalops atlanticus, assembly GCA_019176425.1. Taxonomy (NCBI): domain Eukaryota; kingdom Metazoa; phylum Chordata; class Actinopteri; order Elopiformes; family Megalopidae; genus Megalops; species Megalops atlanticus. Next base: position 25,596,204 of record CM032880.1, read on the forward strand.
AACACACATCTGTACAAGGTAAAAAATAATCCTTTATTGCTCAGCATCACGCACAGTTGCGTCCCAGTTTGCACTTGTTGTGGCCCTGTTCATCCTGCATTCAAGGATGTACTTGGTTTGACATTAGCAAGAGTGTGAGTGGGTTGTAAAAATATGTTTAATTTGGGACATGCTTGCCAACATCTGTACTTGGACATTAATCATCTGGCGCCACCTTTACTACAGAGAGATTTACACAAACCATGGAGATGGCTAAAGAATTGGCTTGCATGTTTGTAGCAAACTTTATATTCTGATTTGACAACTTTATGAATACGCAACAAAGCTGTAGCTAATACCTAATACTGTGTCAGCTTTAAATATATGTTTGTTGGGTAGCCTGCTAGGTTCACCTTTGTGATCACAACATATTTCTGAAGTTGTGTCCAATTTTAAGTTGGTTTTGATTGGTAGCCAGCTATGATATATAGCTCTCACATTGGCCTAGTCAGATATTTCTGAATTTCAGACTGTGTAAGAGTTTGTGGGCTAGACAGACTAACATGATTCAATTGGTGTCAACAAATTTAAGTCATTGAATAAACTGGAGTGTGCAAGGAACATCTGTATTTTTAATAGACCCAAATTTTAATGTCAGAAACAGTGAATAACAAATTTTATTCTCCCCTTAGGCTTTAAAATTTGTTAGAAGCATATTTTGGAGTAAAAAGCAAATGATTATAATCAACCAATGCCAATTATACATTTTCCTGTTATGAGCATGGTACAGACACCAAATGTTTAACACATGGAGTTACCTTGGAAAAAAATCCTACTAAGTTTTTCTGCAGCCTGGATCTGAGGGAGAAACAATGAGGGCTGATGAAGCTTCATTTTGCTTGACTGTTTATGGATTGGGACAACCTTCAAGATGGTGGTGATTTTACTCCTGGCTCCAAATGAGGGGAAATTCCAGGTGAATTAAGTGAGGGAACATTTAATAATTGATTGGGATGCAGCCCTTGTATTTCTGTTAGTATAAAATAATTGCATCCGTCAGGTTTACGTGTCACCATCTTCGTAATGCATGATCCTCATGTATTTGTGACAATGGGAGTAAATAATCCTCACAGAAAGCAAGGCATAATCATGGCACACCTTCAGATTTCAATATGGTGAAATTTTCACAGGATGCTGTGATTTTCCTGGGCAAGAAAAGATATTTTTGAATTTGATTTAAATAAAGTGCTGTCTTTTAGATATTCGTAATCAGCAAGATTAATCAAATTCCCTGTCTTGTGTGCTGAATGCTGTACCAAAGCACCATTTCCTTTTGCCGAGGGTGATTGAATATTCTGCAGAAGCAGATTTTCGGCTGTGCAGTGTTGGTGGAGAGGCTTCCTTTGTGTAAGGGGGTCAGTATATGATCATTGAAATGATGAAATCACGTGCCTTGCAAATATATGTTAAGTGAGGCTATGACATCAGCAATATCCCATCAATTTCCCTCTGCCCCAGAGTGGGATCTGTATCTGTTACCCACATGTGACATCAAAGCAGTGTTTTCCATACAAGTCTATCTTGAACAAATGCAGTATTGGAAAATAGAAAGAATATTTGTATTTACAACAGAATTACTGATAAATATAATTTTATGACATTTTTTTAATGGCTAACCCTGTTTTAAAGAGATATACAAGTTTATAAAAATGACCATCAGGGAGAGTTAAAAATTAGCATAATTGTATATATTTTTTGTTAGTTTGTTTTGTAGAAGGTTTCTAATCTGGTGGGTTGAAAGAAAAAGATTAAAAATACAGCAGATCACACTGTCTTTGTTAAGTCTTTTGGTTGTGACCTGAATAATTGATAAGCAATTACTGTCCTTTTCTCATTATCCACTGATTCTGTGTCAGTATGCTGCATATGAATTAAGGGTATCAAGTTTATGGAAGCATGATTGATACAGATCCTGAACTGTAAATGTCTCAGCTAATGCCTCCTGGGTCTTTTTCAGTATGAACAAATGTGTGATACTGGATATGGACAACATGTTTATCCATTGTCACTAACTTGATATTTTCAACCTGGATTTTCTGTAGTGCAACACAAGCAGTAGAAGTAAGCAGTAGAAGTAGAAGTTTTCATTCCAAATTTTCAATAACAAAAAAGAAAGAAGAGGAAGAAATCTGACAGCATAAAATTTCTAAGAAAAGAGCCTACTGTGATTTGACACAATTCCATAGGTGGAGTTTGACATTTGTGCTGGGGGGGACAAACATTGTTTAACTGATGTCAGTACACAGTCCAACTATTGCGTGGCGTGTTACGCATATACATACAGTAACAGAAGACAATAGTGCCAAGCTTGCCATAAAGCCAAATAACACAGGGTATCAGATCAGTTTCTGACCACTTGTACTATATCACACATAGGCTTACGTAGGGTATTTGTCTTTCACACATGAACACACACAACTGAAGCGCACTGGCAGCCATAAAGTTAAAGTCTGTTAAAAGTGAGATATCTGTTTGTTTATATTATACTGTTAGGCTTTCATTTTCCATATACCCTTTTAAAACATTTAGTGTACACATGAACTAATTTTGTGTTAAATTGAAAACTATGAAATATGCATACTCACTCATATCCAACTTATAGCACGCACACGCACGCAATTAGAAAATGCTTAGCAACAGTGTTGCCTGTTGTTACAGTAGGCTTATAAAATATATATATTAAATAACCAGTGTCCTACCTAGTGTAGAAGTAAACGTCTTTTTTGCGTCCCACGTATATGTCTACTATCTTCTCAGGTGATCGGTTTGCTGTCGTCCTCAGTGTGAAGGCTCAAAAATGAATTTATTACAAAACCAAACATAATAGAATTCAGATTTATTTCTTACAATCGTTGTATTTTATTGCATTACCTAAAATATTTATATACATATATAAGAAATATTTTTATTGGACCTATTTTAGACTCAGTGTAGTGACATATTTCAGTCGCTAGGGGGGGCAATGCCCCGCACCCCCACCAACCCCCCCCCCTCCCCACAAACTCCGCCTATGCACAATTGTTGTCTCAATATTAGTTATTCAAAAATGATCACTAAATAGGCACACAGGGAGTGGGAAAATTGGAAATATTCATATGGAGCTGTCTACAATAAGACTATGCCCATAGAACTTACAATAAATTCATATTGTGATTTTGTGAGTACAGCAAACACCTAGATGTTTCTGCTTCAACAATCAGGCTTCTCTCTGGTTGAAGACAGTATGCAAACTCTGCCACATTATGATGTCCCTGATTTTGAGGTGGATCCACGGGTTGGTCTGTGTGGCCACTGATTGGAGTCTTGCCCTAGAGCAGAAGGTTGCACTGCAACATGTATATGTTTTGTGAGTTACTAGCTAAGGTATTTGTTTTAGCAGATTTTAATGAGATGTTTTAGCAAATCTTTAAATGCTTCTGATTAATTAAATACATTAAACAGTATCTATAAATAGCTGGTCTTTTCTTCCTATTTGAATAAACCTAACACTGTTAACAAGAGCTATATGTTCATATGGGAGACTAAGTACCTGTGGTATATGAGGTTAAATAGCTAGTTAAATAGCCAGCCATCTAGCCACCTTTATGCCTCTTTCCAGAAAACAATCTTTTCAGCTAGAATTTGGTTCAAGATATGGATAAGCAAATGCCAGCATTCATCATAGGAGCATTCAGCACTCTTAAAACAGAAAACACTGTTGCCTGATGTGCAACGGATAGACTAAACCCCTGGCTGGCCTATATACCCCTATATCCATCAGTGGAACAAAGTCAATCTGGTCTCCCTCAGCTGATGACACAGCTGGAATCAAAGTTGAAGTGTTCACCTTGCCCTTGAGCCACTTGGGAGCACTATAGTTAGTTTCTCAGATGAGTGTCATATAATCTAATAATAGTTCCCATTTTCTTATTCAATGGATTAACAATGAGTCATGACGCATAACATCCCTACTGTATGTGCAGTATTTCCCACAATACCCATAACACAAAGCAGTAAGGAATTGACATGTTATACATTTGCATACAAAAAGACAACTGCATACAGACTGTTATGTTCAAGTGAACCCTTTTTAGTCAACTGTGGTGTTTGAGGTAGCAAAGACCACAGTCTTTCCGCATTGCACGTTGAATATCAGGAGATTTGCTCTGATCTGAAGGCACTGAATTCATCATGAGTCAGTATTAATGCTCATAACACCCAAAAGCTATTACTTTTGTATTGTCCAAAGAACTATAAACAGGGTTTCACCAGTACCTATAGTATTAAGCAATATCTTGCATGTAGACATGCAGCTACACATTTCCTGTTCAAAATGTCCTATATGGCTGTGATGTGTAACAGTCTTGAAGTATCACATTGGTAACAAAATTAGTTTCAACATAGAAAGGCAGTTGAAAAGTCTTGAAAGGCTCCCCTTATATTATTGTGTTATCATAGTACCTGATCCTGTTAGTAAGATGAGATCGATTGGGACATAGTGGACAAATGACAGAGGAGATTATATTGAAAGTCTTTGTATCTGATCTCATATATAGGATATTTAACACATGTATTTAGGAAATGTGCAGCCTTGTGTATGATAGGGAAGGGATGCAAGTAAATTATGGCCTGAGTAAAAATGATATATTTTGCTAGGCTCTGTATTTTATATGCAGCATACCTCTGTCCCATCAGAATTTATTAGTTTTCAATGAGGTGGTTGTTTGTATTGCAAAGAACATAAACCCACTGAAGAAAATCAATTTGTCGTAAACGCATTGTATATTTTCCACAAACCCTGCACTGTCTATTATGATTCATGAGCTGGTACTGTCTCAAAGAGCTGGAGTGAAGGAAGGGGAAAATGAGGAATAAATCACCCTTATATTTCTTCTTTAGTGTCATTTATAAAAATTCATGTCAGAGAAGGCCAGCCATGAATGGAAGTCTTATGAAGTCAAGGTTATACAAAGGTGTGACTTGAGATTCCCCCACCCCCACCCCGCCAAAAAAAAAAAAAAACTTGAAGTTGGATATTATGAATCAAGATTTAATCAGTGGAATGTAATATTTAAACAAAGAATTGACTGAAATTATACTCTACTTGTGTGTGAGTCATCCAACCTTGCATCTCAAGGCTGAATTCTTCAAAACACTTCAGCACCTTCAAACAGACACATTTATCTTAGAAAAAGTCGCAATAGATAAGCTGTTGTTATTATACTTGGAAAACAGTTTATCAGGTAGACATGTGCTGTGTCCAGACCATCTTCAATAGTTTATAATTCCAGTGTCAAAGAAAAAGTATTCCCATATTACTTGTGACAAATGAGGAGCAGGATTAAAAGGACCAAACATTTTTTTCTTGAGCTTACGTTGTACTATTCCAGCCTTAGGGTTAGAAGGCAGAAATAAGCATTTACAGATGCATTTACAGTTTTTTTTAGCAATTTTTTAACAATGTACAGCATAATGGTGCCTGTGAAAGGCACAGTTAATCTTCAGGAGAAGACAAAGCACAGTTTCTTTCTGTGTATATTGCACAGCGATAGAGGGTGTTTATGTTTTATAAATGTGAATCATTAAACTCACTTGGCTTTCATATCCAGACTCTTTGTATTAGTTTGAGGAGTTTCTAAATGGATGTGTACATATTTCAAAATGTCCAGTACCGTCTTGTGTCTGGTCAGTGCAATCACAGAGATAATGACTGTCTTTGTTTACTTATGCAAATTGACAATTTTAATTTTATTAAAATGACTTCAGAACCCACTTCATAACTATTTTAATTTCACTCTTTCTCAAGTGCAGCCATTCAGTTTGCCTGAGAATATATTTTTCAATTTCTAGTGAATAATCTGTCAGTGTAAAATTGATGAGGCAAAAGAATTATTTGCTGAGATTTAGTAAATTTGACTCTAGAACATCTGAATATCTTCTGAGCAGTGGTTGCCAGTCGTTAACCATTCATCCTGCATTTAAGCCTGTCATTTATGTTTTATAATGCACTTGATTTCAGATATAGAATCATTCTAAATGATTGAATCCTATGTGGAGTCACATTCAGTCTTTGAGCTGCTCCTTTTTTGTTTTAAGTTTTTTTCCCATATTGTTTGGTTTTCTTACCCAACATACAGTTGTCACTTCATTTTGCTGTCCAGATTCTTCATGAAGAAAAACATATCTCGAACTATCAGAGGCCCTGGAAGGCTACTTTTGATGTGTATTTTTCCCCAATTGGTGCTATCATAATGATACATTTTACCATTGAATTAATAAACTGTACCCTCATATCAGTAACACTTAACCATGCATTAGTAATTTGAACCCTCAGTTTAGTAAAGTGCACCCTTGATTTAGTCATTTTGAGGGCAAAGTTTACTAAATTGAAGATATGAAAGAGTGAAAAACGTTTCAGTGTAATGATGGCCACTGCAATGAGGGCCCTGGAGACTGTTTTATTTTTAGGTCCAATGGTAATGGATTGATGCAGAGCAGTAAACCAGGCCAGCTGGAAAAAAAAACGACAACAAAAAAAGACAGTCAGTTCCAGTCAGTATGTGGTAAAACTATAATTTGAAAGTTATTAATAGGCAACAAAGGAAACATACGTTCAAAAATGTGTGACAGAATGATAGGATGAGTTCATGTGTCTGTGTGCTCTGTAATAGGGCTTCCACGTTCACGTGTGCTGTTGGGTGGCTTTTGTGAGTGTAGCAGAGCTGAAGTAATAGCTCGTGTGAGCCCTGCATAAAAGCCTTAGGTAGCAGGTAGCCAAGCGGTAGCAGCGGTTACGTCACTCCCTGAGAGACCTGGTTAAGAGCGTTGTTGCCGACAGGCTAACGGCAATTTGCCTTTAGCTCAACTGGCAACGACGCTGGCCATAAGGGGTTAGCAGTGAGCAGTGAGAACCCTGGTTTGAAACTCGCTCGCTGACCCCCATAACATCTAATTAATACACAACGCAGTCTGACCACACCAGTTACATGGGCTTCTAGAAAGCTTGGTGGATAAAGATGTACACTAAAAATTCAGGAAAAGCCAAACATCTCAGATGTCACTAGTGCAAATCGGTTGAATCCTGAAAATATCTGAAAATCTGTGATGACGGGATACAGTTGGCTTCATCCCACTGGGGTAGGGTGAGATAAATGTAGCCAGGTAACTGTTGTATTAGCACCTTATAGGGACATGCTAGATGCCTAAAGGTTATTAGTTTTCATTTGTAAGAGAGGGAACCACTCCTACAATGAGCTTTAGCTCTCTTGTAGTTCACTGTGTGCTTTGGAGTATAAAAAGAACCTGCTGAATTATCACATTAAATGGTACAAGAGTTGTTAAATTCTTTACCTGACACAGAGGCAAGACCTCACCTGAGAACCGGCTCTTTGGTGCATAGTGGTGCATTTGGTGCATTAATTCAAAGTACCTTAAATGGAAGTACTCATGTAAAAACATGTGAGTGCAGTCCCCAAATAATGCAGCTGACAATAGCTTTCATTTCTGTTGGACTTAAGGAATACAAAAAGCCAGACAGCTCATTGTTATAATGGGTCTACTTCCATTACTGTTCATCATTTGTTATTCGTTAGCCTACAGTGCAAGAGAAACAATACATACTCACTCAAAAAAAAAAATCCTCAGTTCTCCCTTACAAGCGCATTGGATGAGAACTACAAACTGAAATAGCAAGAACAACGCAACAGACAAAATGAAAGACCTCTGAAGTGTTGCCTTTTTGGTCTTTTTTGTTGTTGTGCTTCAAATCTTTAGCCCTTGAGCTCATTTTTCTCACTTTCATTACCTTTCTCCAGCCTCTGTCTTTTACTATTAATGGTGGTATTTTCAGACTGGATCATTGTGAAGCAAGGGCTGGCTGAACTAATTCATACTGTCTGTCAGTGGTCAGAGTTTATGGCTGTTATGCATTTTGTACGACCAGCAGCTGGTAAGCTCAAGGGCCCCCAGTGATTACAGTTGCCTAACTATAATAACTATAATACTTAGCACAATATGTTGTTTGGCATAGAAAGCCTGTTCAATTGAATTCAACACAAAGATGACTTTCTGGAAAAATATATCAAATCAGTATTATGATGGCGTTCAGGGCCAAGAATTGCTAACATCCTGAATTTAAAATGTAGGTGGTTATACTGTAAAGCAACTCTGCCAGGGCAACCAGAACAATACGTGATTTATGTAATACATATTGTGTGTGTGTGTGTGTGTGTGTGTGTGTGTGTGTGTGTGTGTATGGTGTTTACAAAAATACATATAATACAGTAAATTAAAAGTGAGAATTGAAACATCTGAATTTATATTTTGCAAAACAACTTACATAAAAATATTATTATTATTATTTTTTACTTTATGCTCCATGCATATCAATGATATGGGGTAATTGATTATGTAAGATATTCCACAGAGAATCAAATTAATATAACACAGCTGATTTAAGTGGACAAATTACGATCATTAATTTAAAACAGAAAATATGCAAAGCAGTTAATGAGAAAACAATAGGACAGACCAAACAAGCACTCAGTTCCATCCCGTTTAATTTTGGATCTATTTTCCTCCCTAATTATGGTCAGAAAGCGTGACGCTCATTTGAATGTCATGGTAATTTAAAATGGTGCTGATCACGAACGAAAAAATAAAACGCTCTACACTTATGTCCAGGTGCCATGCAAAACGCTTTGGGTTTTCTATAGGAAAGCCAGCACTTTGAAAACTACACAAGCATTACACAAGAGGTATAACCCTTCTTTGCAGGTGTGCCTCTGTAGAAAACATTTTAGGGGAATTGCATCTCCCGAGCTGTCATGTCAGGTTTCTGGGTATTTTTTGTTCTTATTTGTGCTTGTTCCCAGCAGTTGGGAGATTAGCAATACGTATGGACAGAATGCTAGTTTTTCATCACCGTCAAAATTAAAGCACTGTAGGAGTTTTAGATTGCATCAGACTCTGCCTTAAAACTGTGTGTTATTTCATATCACAGCCAACTAGTGGACCACTTACCAGCTCCAAATTCCAATCAGCCTAACTAAATATAATATTTCGTTTCTTTATGTTTTTTCCGATTTATTCAACTTTGTTTTGGAATCTGTGATAGTATACTAGTCTTTTCTCATTACAACAGCCTCCTCAGTTACAGGATGCACAGGAGCACTGAAGCAAGGTGAATACAATCCTCCAACACACTCACATGCAGCAGATGATTTTCACACGCAAAGTCACACAGCACACTCATTGGAGGATAGGCACTGTTCCGCTGATGTTGTCCGAGCAAGTAAGTGCCTGACAAATTACGGGGTGCCTGACCGTGATGAGATGAGGAAGCCCTGGCCAACCTACTCACCTGAAACCCCAGCGTAATGAAACTAGTTTATTCCTGCACTGTGGAATCACGGCCATTGTCAGCCAATGGCGTGGCCAGTTTTACGTCCAGGCCCAACACTCAAACCTAACACCCTGTTACTCGGGACTCAGAGCATAATATTTCTGTTGTGTAGTTCAGTTGTAAATATTGCAGGTTTCATGTGTTCCTCCTCTATACAGGTACAGTGTTATCCAGTATAATTACAGTGTTATGAATTTTCCAAACATTCAGTCCTACCAAGAAGAGTTTTCACCTTTAAGCAAGAACATTATGGTGGGTCGAGTACCAAATACACAAGAGCGTAGACACCATGGTTCAAACAGAAGTGCAAGACTTGTATAAAACTGCATGTATAAACCACAGCTTGTGATAGCATTTATAGTAGCATTTACTATTAAATCTGTAATTCAGCCATCACCCCTAGTGATAACACGTATTATTTTATTAACACCTTGGTTGTTTGCCTGTAATATAATTTTGCAATGCAAGAATGAGAGGCAGTTACTCCAGTAATGCAAGTCTGAGAGTGTACAGTGGTTTTAAATGAAAGAACACATGAAAACACATTTTCTCTCTTGTAAATGACCCTGTTCAGTCACATCTTAAGGCCGTATCTAAATCTTGTCTTGCCAAACATTTCTTGCTTTGGTTGTTTTGATTTTAAAACCTTTGGAACTCTGCATATAGTGAGACTTAAGAGGAAGGCTGATTGCCTTGATTTCAAGCCCAGTTCTTGATGCAGCACCTCTGAGAGTAAAAAGAGAGCCTGCTAACATGCTCACGTGACAGACCTAATGCATTCATTGATTTGTCAATTCATCTACACAGGTGAGGGTAACAGGCTTTATTGCATTCTATCTGAGACATAAATTATTTATGAAACATCTTGTGAAGGCAAGAGGTCCCATTTTAGCCATTTGGCCTGCTCAAGTTGCAGGAATGGCATATTGATTGTAGGACTTCTGAAACTTTGCTTTGTGGATGTATCCCACTGGATCCACTAAAGTGTCATGGCTTGACATTTCCTTGTACATCCCCGCAGTGCATGCATGCACAGTGTGAATGCATGGGTTTTCCAACAAACACATTCCACACACACACATTAATCAGGTTATGGCATTGGATACAAACAGCATATAAAGAAATATACAGAGAATACAGATTACAGTCATAATAACGTGAGACAAATATTTTTTTAACATTGTATTGTGTTGCAGGGTTTATTATAGCATTGAATCCATTAGTATAACACAGATAGTATAATAAGGCATAGAATTCGCTCAGCAGTGCAGGGCATTTTGTGGATACAAAAATATTCATCACAACATGATGTTTATGTCTTGACTGTTAATATAACACACGTCAAACCAGTGATTGGTATGTACCTTCAAAGACTGTGACAAAATTAAAACTATTTATTGTATTTTTGTACATAAAAGTGGTTTATATAGAGTAGCTACATTAATCAATGTGAACACGACATCTACTCAACATATATACTTTTGCAGTTGCAGTGAAGTTGTAAATTAGCAGTTTCAATCAAAGTTTCATTTTTTATTTTAATTACAATGGCAACATATAGTTATAACCATAGTTATGACCACATTCTCCTTCTCTGTTGGTGCACTGCTGAGGTATGAACAACTTATTCAAATTAGCTAGTTTGTGTTTTACCTTCAGATTTTTGTTTGCATTCAGTTAACATTTGGCCTTAATTTTGACACCCAACTGTCACTATTTTCTTCAGAAAATTTCTTCAGGAATCACCAAAATTAAAAAAAAAGATTCTACTGGAAAACACTAACAATTATACTTTGTTATATGTCGTAGCCTAGGAGAATGTTGTGTTGTGCAGTCTGTGATCTGCACTGCTGAAAAGGTGTCTGGTCAGTGAAGGATATTGTCAATGTTGCTGCAAACTAGTGCATGCTGTGATCAAACTATAGTGCATTGGCAAAGTTGCAGAATGTGGAGGTTAGAGTGATGTTTTGGGAGAACATTCATTAGAGTGCATGAAAATGCACTCTATTGTTATCCGAATTTTTCATATTCTTCTTTTTCTTCTAACCAATTTTGTGCGTTTAATACAGCTTCAACCGTTTAACATAGAAACTTCATTCAAACTGTGTTGCATAGGTCTTACAAAGGACACTTATGCTATGTATTTTTTATTTTTGTAACATTTATACTTTTTAAACTATTAATTAAAAACTATCAAAATTTTCCCCATAGACTTAACATTGGCCTTTATGACATCACAATAGAGCCATTAAGCAATTAGAATCTTGTGGCAGCTGTTCTGACCACCTACATCTGTTTGATGTAGGCCTATATACTTTTATCTATGTAAAATTTGACTGTTTGCATTTTCATGCACTCGTAATTCCCTGGCATTACATTCTCTAGTTTTCAGTGATATCCTGAAAATGTGTAGAATTAATCAATCAATGAACTATTCAACTTTTATTTGGTATAGTGCCTTCCACAATTAGATTGTCAGATGTATAAACCAATAAAATGCAGATGTTACGGGCTCAGTTTAAAACAAAGCTCAATGGGACAAATTACTACGTTATCTGATCAGAATAGGTGTTTGTATATTGATTGTATAGGCACTGTCGTTGCCGTAGGTGTTGTCATTGCTGTTGGCATTATCATTGCTGTAGACATTGTCTGGTTAAGAAGTCATCAGAGGGGAGGTGGGAATTCAAGTTTTCCAGTCTGCAAACTAGCATTTATCATGAACGGCTCCCCTCATGGCTCTGCCAACAGAAAATATTAAACTAAAAGAATAAATGAAAAATAAGTAAATGGCTACCCCAAAACTTTCCCTTTTCAGGGTCCCACTAGCTTACAAATGTTTGTTTCTCTCTCTTGCTCTCTCTCTCTCTTTCTTGCTCTCGCTGCTTCCCCTGTTCCCTCATTCCTTACTGCTGATACAAAAGGTCTTTTATAGCTGATACCCCTGACAGAGGTCATTATGTCAATGTTGCATGGGTGCGCCGGCTCCTTCTGTGTCTAAGAGGGCATGGTTACTTTTGCCTCACCCTTCACCACAGACACATCCCACAATATACATCCTTAATTGGTAGCTAACAGCCTGATCCCTTTCAGCTTTCTTGTTATACCGTATAGCCAAAGTTAAGTTCATAACGGAAGACAAGGAAAAGATCTGACTGAAAGTGGTGATGTTGGGCTGGGGAAGCCTCTCTTTGTGCTCAAATGTTTTCCCAAGTTGGATACACAATTATCTTGTGGCAATGGTGAAAATGAAATGCATGTAATGAAAATGAAATTACTGTAATGGGGTGTGAATGAGAGTCTCTGTCACTCTGCTAATCTCCTCGTGCAAACAGCTGCTCCACTGGCTAGCTACAGTGCTCTGTGGCTAACTGTTATTCTAGTTTTCAAAGTTTGGCATATGTGGAAGTGATATTTTACCACTCAGATGTTGTAATTGAGCTGAGCCTCTTTATGTCCCAGGGGAAAAAGGCCCGCAGGTTTGGAGTCAATTCCAATTTACAATGAAATTCATGGGACAGATCACAAATTCACTCATGAAATGGATAATTTATAATAAATTGGAATTTTAAAAGTCTCAATTCAATGGAATTGGAATTTAATTGGAACTGTTTAATTGGACTGTTTGAATTGGTATAGAACAAGTCAGAATGTTTGTACACAAAGCCATTAAGCCACTTCTGGGTAGAAAATGATCTTTTTGTCAATTTACTGTCAGTCCTTTTTGAAGCATTTCAATTTGACAACCAGATTTCAGAAAGACAGCTAAGTAATGAAAACTGTCAAACCCACATTTAGCTAGCAAGCTAGTTAATATTTACATTAACTAACTAACTTCATGTGTGTGGCAGTGTTGAAAGTTTCAAGCAAGCTAGTTATCTAGCCGAATGAGCTAGTAGTAAACTAGTATGCAATATGCAACAAAAAAGAACACTTCAGTTGTTCTTCAGTTATGGTAAAGTGTGTTATTGTTGAGGATTGTTATGAACACTGCATCCATGTATAACAGAGCTTTATGTGTTGCACGGGCTTAATGTCAACTGTAGTATTTAGTAGCTACTAAATTACAGTTTAAATCGCATTCTTCTGTACCAAGCAGCACCTTTTTAGATTGAAAAATCAATAAAAGTGTTGGATTTTCTTCTACTTCAAAAGTAAACGAACCGGACCAGAAGCACGCTTGGAGAAAAAGCTTTATTGGTGCAGATGGAATCCGGCAGCATTTCTGCCTGCGAAGCTTTAACTCAGAGAACTGTTACCGTGATCGGCCTTTTATACCATAGAACAAATGGCAACAGACAATAGATTTACACCGTTGCAGCATCAACCAATGCTTGTTTTGATGCTGAACACTCCTTTGTCTGGGTGATGGTTGCCAATTGCCCACTCCCGGTTGTATCCTGCTGTCGCCTGCCTTAATCAATCGCTCATGGCTCCAACTGTACCATGGTGCCAGAGGTGTGGAGCTTCCTTTGTAACTATGGTAATAAGGCTGTCAGGTTCAACAGTTCTCTGGTTGGAAGTGACTATAATCTTACAAAAGGTTGTGTTGTTTCTTTCAAACATTACTGTGATTGTGTATAAGATTTTCATTTATCATTTATCACTTCATTTATCACTTGTGTTTTATAGCAAGCTTAGTTTGCCAGCTACCTAACTTACGCACTGACTTACGTAACTTACTAAGTTAAACCATACACAGCAAATAATGTTTCCAGTGTATCTTTTAACACATAATTCCTTGATGTTCTTGAATGTATATTTTATTGTAGCTTAACAATATAATTAACTGCCTTGGAAAATCATCTGAGAAATTAATTTTTCCTAATTTACTATCCCCTCTACTTTGAGGGTATTGTGAAAGCTGTATCTCATATGTCAAAAATGATACTGTCTGGCTGTGGCAGTAGTTGTTTTTCTGCCTGGAACTAAGCTTGTATTGTCAAGCTGATTTGTCTCCTTGAATTAGAAATCGGGCATTTGAAACTGAAATTGTGCATATCTCATACTACGGAATTAAAATTGGCATTTTTCTAGATAATGGAATTAATGCACTTTGTATTCAGAAATGACTGTACAATTTGTTTTGAATCATTCCACCTTTTTATTTATGGTACAATTGTATGATAAATCTAGTTAATTGATCAATTAATCAATCAATCAATCAAACAAACTTTATTTGTTATACCACGTTTTTATAATAAAAATTGTCACAAAATGCTGAACATGTAGTATAGTGCATTTTCCTGAGGGGACCAAAGTACAGTGGAACTTTTAACCTTGGGATAACATGAAAAGGGTATCAGATCATTTTCTTGTTGTGTCATATATGTCCTGTAACAATATGCATGATGTTTGCAAGGTGTGTGTGTGTGTGTGTGTGTGTGTGTGTGTGTGTGTATGTGCATGTGAGTAAGCATTTGTTTAGTTATGAGATCATCCTGACATTCAACAGAATCAGTAATCCCTGGTTGAGACAAGGTGATGGTAGGTTTTGAAGTGAAGAGTGGTTAATAATGTATATTTAAATAAATAAAACACAATTACCAAGTTAAATACTTTAAGTACATGACTTACTGCTCCAGTGGAACATGCAGGAGTGTGGCCACCAAAGATGCCTCAGCATAAGTTTCGAGATTTAAGTCAGCCATGTGCTCTAGATGAATTTTTGAAAAGGGTAAAAAAGGACTTTCCCCATTTGACCAAGATAGCTGTCCAGTATCTGACCATGCCAGCATTTTTGCTCATATTGAAAGTCTGTTTAGTTTTGCAGGCAGAGTTTTAGACTATTGGATTGCGACTTATGTACTTCCTTTATACTGTGAAGTGTTCTGAACCTGTGTTCATTTTAATTTGATTTATTTTATGATTGTTAGTTTAGATAAAGGGGATGTATATGTATCTGATTTCTTGTGGCTCATCAGACTCTACCTTTTGAAGACAAACCCACAATATGTACAGATTCAGGTGGCACAGCCCTGATTTTCATTTGTAATGCAATCCCTATTCTGCCTCAAATTTTCATATAATTAGATCTCCCATGGCAATTTCACCAGTGCACTACTGTTGTAAGAGAAATATCTGTGTTGGTCAGCATAGTTTTGGCATTCGCTGTCTGAAGCAGTCTCTCCTGTACCAAGCAATGCCATTCACGTGGAATCCACCTGATACCAGACCCCCTGTTGAACCTTTGAGTGTTTCAGGTTAATTACCTCTGCACGGGGGAGCTGTGTGCCACAGAAGGGATGTAAGAGCCAAGACAGTACCCCGTGGCACCCATATGGTGAGCTGACAGTTACGAGAGGTGAAAGCCTTCATCCTGTTACATAACACTCTCCTCAGAGGCAACCGCTCAGTTCACTCAGTACAATCCCCCACGCTACCCACAGGGGGGGAAAAAATGCATTATCATAGTCACATTTTGCCTTGAGTTGCACCTCTCTGATGAAAATGGTTCCTGGGCCAGGTATCAGAGAGCAATTTCACTGGTTTCCTCCTAAGAGGCAATATCTCAGTACCTTAGTCACGCATTTCTCTCCCAGGCACTCTTGCTCAGGCACAGAGCGCCTGGTCTCGCAGTTAGCTGAGGTACCAGTCAGGGTGTTTGCCATCCTTGTACATCTGTGACAGTGCCCTCTTTAAACCTACCGCTGAGACATCCATCTGCAACACAAAATTCACTGCTGAAGTCTGACACTCGAAAGCACAGGAGCCATAGAAAATAAGAATATCCGCTGTACAAAAAGCTGACCGACACACTGGGCTTCATTTAACAGGGTAAAGATTCACCTTTTCAGTGAGATCAGAAAGGACTGTAACCGATGCAAAATGGAAAAATACATCTTCAGTAAAAATAGGGAAGACTATAGTTACTCTTACGGTATTTACTAATGTAATTAATGCATTAGTTAAGCCAGCTTTCACCTCTGTTCTGGCTGCATGTGCTTTTTGTCCAAAGCACAATCTGAGCACGCAGTCTGTTTGTTAGCAGTGACCTGTTGTTTTAGACTTGCCATGACCCTCTCTCAGTGTTTTGAAGACCACATTTATCTTTAACAACTACCTTCCCCAGGCAGAACTATGACTGACAATGTCATATACATAAGCTTCTGTGTAGTGTTAGTTAGGTGGCAGCACCTTGTCCATCAACTGCTGAAAAAGAGCTTTTGTCCCATGCAAATCTGAAAGGCACAAATAAGTGCCTTTCAGAAGTGCCAAATAATATTTTGGGTATGATTTTAGAGCTCAAACGGGATTTCCTTTAATTTGGTTAAATATAAGATTATTACAGGTATATTAGGTATATAGATACAGGTCTTTCAAGGAGCCCATCTTAGGTAATAGTGTATGCTTCAGAATTTAAGAATACGTATATGATTGAAATGCCACTGAATTTTTGGCACTGGAACAATTAGGCTGCAGTGTTGACTCTATAATTGGAATTACCTCTGACAGAATTTTCCCTACCTCTGCATGCAATAGAGCCTCTGGACAGCCTGACAGTCAATATGGCTTTGTTCCCATTGTAACACCATAGGTTATAATCATGATGCTCTACCATTATTTACCCGGCACTGTCAAATAAGACATCCCTGTTGTTTCAAAGGTATTCAGCTGTCTTTCTTCCTGCTACACATTTCACCCCCTCAGAATCTTGGTGCTGTCCGTGTCGACAATGCCTAGACTTTGCTCATCCAAGAACTGACCATCTGCCTCCAATTTAAAACTCTGGGTACAGCGAGAGGCTGAAGGGAGCTACAGGGATTTGCCTTACACAGCTTTCAACAACTGTATTTTATCTGGGTTGTCTACTGCAAACTAGCACCACTGATGTAACAAAAAGAGAGCCTAAGGCTTTGTGGCAGTCTCCCATTCCAAGACTGGCCATACTTTTCACATAATAAGGATTATTGGTACAGAGAAAACTATTTGATGCACATTTTTGTTCCAGATTTAACGAACAATGTTAATACAAATCATCCATGATTTTTTTTCTTTACTGAAAACAAGGAATGGTGCACGGTGTTGCATGTTAGTCCATAAAACATGCACATGTATAACTAATCTGGGTATCTATGGTAACACCAAGAGAATACAGACAATACAGGATCCCTTTGTACATGCAGAAGAACAAATTTGTCAAATTTCTGGTTGCCTCACCAGGATTCCTTGGTAGATTTAATGTATTTCTTGAATTACCACTCCTGGCAAGAAGATAGATGTCTCCAAGTAAGATTAACAGCTAATGTATACAGTACCAGCCAGCTCCAAGGCCTCAGATGGTACAAGCTTAATTTCCCCTCACAAAAGTGTAATTATATAAAAATATATATAACAAAATGCTCATTTTCCTGAAAGCAAATGAACTCATTCATAATGGGCCAGTTCTCCTATCAAAGCTGAAGAGAAGAAATTAATCAGGTTTGAATCTAGCCTTTTGAAATAATTTAACTGTAACATTCCCATAGTCTGGTATTTTCTTCATCTTCCCTAAGATTGAAAAAATGCAGCCAGAGCCACTGACATGATGCCATCTTACAATAACACACTGGCAGGGTAGAATCTATTCAGAATAGATTGCTTTTTGACTGATTGGTAAACAGACAGCCAACAAGTTTAGGCAGTGATGGCATAAGTCAACTCTGCATCACCCTGGCATACAGTGTGTGACACTGCACCAATAGTCATTAATAATATATGTAGCTATCACAGTGCGCATAGATCAGAATTAAAATTGGTTATGAACAGCACACATACTATAAGCGAATAAAGCATATTTGACGATTTGTGATAAATTCCAATTGTTTGCTGCTGAAATTCCTGTGTTTAACTGAATGTGGCAGATGCACATTGTTGCTGATCGCTAGTCAAATTTTTCAAGTAGAAACTGACAAAAAGCTGGATAAGCTGACAAAGCTGGATAATGCTATTTGGGCTATTGTGAAAACTGTCTTTTACAATTAGACTACTAATAGGAAAGTGAAGCTTCATGAATGACCTCACACAGCTCAGGTAGCCCAGAGCATGGGGGTCTTCCAGATTTCAATACGCAGATGCCAGCAACTGATAGAACCAATCCTGAAAAGGAAAATAATGGAAACAATACAGGTTACACTATGCAAGAGAAAGTTTACATTGCAGCTCATAAAGTATCATCTATGCCCTATATTTTTAGATTTTTTTTCTAGAGTTGCTCTAAAAAAGTGGACATCTGCCCATTCTAATGCCGGGATCTAGCAAATGTGGGCTGTGTATCTGAGCTATGGCCATTTGTATTTGTTTGTTCTAGAACTAGACCATGATAAAAGAAAAAAAAAACCCTTCTCTAATTAAATACTCTCTTTGAAAATGTAAAATGTTGTGATAGAGAAAATATCCTGTTGTTAAATTGCCTATTACATTTAAACTCAATTTACGGACAATAAAGCTAATCAGTCATGTGTTAATTGCTATTTCACCATGCCTTGTATGAGATTTATTTTCCCAGATGTCACTTGTTCAGATATTACTTATTTGGTAGAGAGGACATCAGTCACATACCATGTGCATTACTTCAGGTCACATCTATCTTGTCTGTTCTGTCTTTCTGGACATGTAAGAATGGGAAGGGCTAATAGGTAGACTTAAGGCCTCATATCAGTCAATTTAATTACTTGCTCATCCTGTAATGTATTATTGTGTAAACTGCACATGAAGACTGCTTTTGGTTTTCTGCTTGTGTTGAGATATTTCATCTATAATCCTCCCTAGAGTTTAATAGTGGCAGATTTTTGACAGATGTTGTCTATGGGTTGACTCAGTCTGTGACTTGCATTGAAATTTCCAGTATTCTGAATCGTCCGATACGATGTGTGACTTTTGCGTCACCTACGATTCCACTGAGGAAAGGAAACAATAGCAACCTGTCCTCCATTGCATTACAGGTTATTTATACATTGGTAGACATATTGTGCGCTGTTATTGTTATAAGGACTCAAAGACCTGTCTGCAGTCAATTCCCAGGACTGCCTCTATGGCGCCACGGATGTCCTGATAGCTCAGATTTTAAAAGAAGACATAGTTGTTGAAACCTTAAATTGGTCCCCTAGCCTGCTAATATTTTGTTGGAGAAACCCATACAGGGGAAAGTTATAATGGTTCAGTATGTACAGCCCAGAGCTTCCCATAGTGAGCAGTGGCCATTGTTAAGCCATTGTTTTGAGCCATAAGTTATTCAGCTATATCCACCCCAATTCTGGTAAATGGATTTCACACTTCTGGGAGTAGAACTAATGAGACAGACAGGTTGTTAGAAGTTATCTGATAGTCTTTAAATGGCTGTCTGTAGTGTTTGATGTGAATCATACTTAAGGCCATAAACTCAAACAAGTGTTCGATCCTTTTTGCAGCTGTGGTGTCTTGCATTAAGGTCTTGTCCGAGTCTAATTGCCATAGTGTGAAGATGCAGCAGAACCACTTGTAACTAAAATGCATTTATGCTCCCCTCAAGCTTAAGGTAGACAGTCTGTGAAATGCATTGTTTTTTATCACCAAATGTCAAAAAGACAGATTTTCTTTCACCCCAGCAAGGACTTAGTTTAAAGATTTGTCATTGCACCGTTCCAAGACGTTGTTGAGATGCCTTACCCAGGGATCAGATGCAGTGGGTGGTGTCACAGGGTGGTGGTTTGCAGTTTCGGGCTGTTCCCCCTATCAGGTTTTACTCCCATTCCCATGTGTTGGCGATTCATTCTGATTTACAGGGTTCAGTGGCCTGGCTGCTTTGTGCCTTCACAGCTCTCTTCTCTGTTTATGAGGTTGAAACTACAGGTTGAGCAAAAGGAGAGGCTAAATCTCTTTGTTGCAGAGTGACACAAAGAAATGTTGATCATGATCGAGGGCAACACTATGCAATATATAGTTGCACATTGTCTGGAGACTGATGCTAAATGTTTCTGTCATTTCTTGAGGGTCTGTGTTGGTTTGCAATTTCTGTGGATGACTCCATGCAAATCACAGCTCGAAAACAGTGAAATCAGCATCCATCGTGAAACTGAAACTTCTGTGGACATGCACCTTAACCTAGAAATACCCTCAAAATTATTCTCATGTCTAACCTGTGCTCAGTCCACAAGACTCAAGTCAAGTTTCTCCATTAATGAACAGTTTTGGCTTCTGTGATCTAGATCAAGGCATTTGAAAGGGCTACAGAAAAACCTGCATTGAACGGAGGTTTATCCTGACAGCGGTGTTTCACAGGGAATATTCATGGCTTGTGCCCGAGACTGGGGGTCTGAGCTCTTCCATAATGTGAGTTTGTCCTCCTTAATTGATGGTTATCTCAGAGTTAGACTCAAAACTCTGCTTTTCCCTTCTAGCTTGCTGTTGACGCAGGTCCATAATGCGAGCGGCTGCTTTCTCCATGGTTGATTTCTTTTGATCTTTTCAGATATCTGTCTGTACAAGTTTTCAATGTTTGAAGAGCTCCCCCAGAGCTCGTTCTACGACAGGCAACCACTGTTTGTATTATTGAAGCCAAAACCATAATTAGATTCTGTTGCCTACGATGAGATTATTGCTGAAATGCATTCCCTGGTCATCTTGTTGTTGACTGTCCGCTGTCAGAAACTGCAGGAGGTAATCAAAGAGCTTATCACCTGACCCTATCCTGATGGTGACACTTACCACTTGCTGAGAATAAAAACCTTCACCCTGTCAGAACAAATTTCATCCATATACATGTTACCACCTAGAACACTACATTCAACTCCAAGTGTTGAATTTCCTAAGAATACAGTTACCAAGTGCAGCACATCAAAGGTTTTGAAGTAATGTCACAGATTACATCAGCTAAATATGCATGCCAAGAGGAGGTGTGGAACTATTTCAGCAATGAGTTTGCAATATTTCAGACACAAAATTCTGGAAAAGTGAAACTTTCAATAAGCAGAGTCTCAGGAATGCAATGTGTGTCTTTCAAAAGATGCAAACCCTGAACCTACATAATTATTGATTCATTTGGTCTTCAGCACTTTTGGTCTAGCCACTTACAAAATAATCACAATAAAGTCTCTGCTTTGACAGCAGGGATCTTTTATTTTTGAATGGTTTCAGTGCCATCAGTATTATCGGGGCCGTTGAGAGGTAGAGATCTATCTAAGGGAGTGTGTTGGAAATTTCCCTTGGTGTTGATAGCTTGCCAGCCGTAATTACTTTATTCATAGATTCGATATCCTGGGTGAATTGCAATCCTAATGTTTATATATGAAAATATTATATAAAGAATGTAAAATAAGTGTATGCCATTGAAATGCAATCAGTGTAATCTACTGTCTTGTACAATGTGTAAATTAAGAAACATTATTTGGGGAAACATAAGAATTCACAGTTATTTTGAAGATCTTTTTATGATTTTGATATGCAGTTAAATTTACATCAAATTAAATGATACACTGCAATTTTCACTTCGATTTTCATTGTACTCTTGGTTAATGATGGTGCAAAATAATTACAAAATGAAAAGTGAATGAAAAAGTTCTGTGTAAGCACATCACAAAGTTAGGGCTTGAAATGAATCAAATTTTCACCTTCACTATGCAGAGGGATTTACAAAATTTTTGAATTATTTGCTAATGAGCATAATGCAAAGTGATCCTAAGAGATAATGCTGAAGCAAACAGCATGTCACAGTCTACCAGCAAACTGCTGTTGTATATAACATACTACAGCACTTTCAAGCTTCAATCCACCTTTCATTTTGCTTTGAGGGGAAGCATGACATATATATTATCCTTCTTGAAAAATGCATCTTTCAAGAGTAGCTAAAGCAGCCTGATGCTGAATGATAACCTGGCCTGATGATTACAACACTCACTGATTGCACTGATGTGAGTGCAGACGTGCTCATTGTTATGCTGTCGTCTTTGAGAACAAACAAGACAGCTGATTTAATTTCAATTCATCGGCACAGAGTGGGCAAATGACATTTCAAAACAGCCTATTTTGTGGTGTAAAAGAATCATTTCTCAATTTATATACTTACTCATTGTATTGACGTTGATTAATTACAATTGTTTTGCATTGTTAAATTAAGCATTCTGGATAGCTGACGTAAGAGATATCATGAGATGAAGTGTTTTTACTGAAGATGGGGAGCAAGAACAGAAAGACCAAATGCTGCACAGAATTATGTAGAACTTAGATGCTGGATGTGTTGTGGAGTGTCTTGCCCCATAGAATTTGCGCAGATTCAGATAATGTTAAATCATCTGATTGCCTCATCCCATTCACTGTACCCATTTCAGCTGATCTACACTCTATAAAGATCAATGAGTGACTCTTTGCAGCATGACACTCTAAAACCTGACTCTGCTTAATAAAAGAGAACAGTGAGAATGTGCTGATGTCCTTGTTCATCAGCCAGAACTCCTGGTTTCTTTTTGCCAAGTCATGATTGTAAAGGCAGATACAGAGACTGCAAGGTTATTTCAGTTGTACATCATACAAGCCTAAATTGCCACATGTTGTCATGGGTTACCTTTACATTTAGTTCAATGCTATATGAAGTGGTTTTGCATTGTCACACCTGCTGATCATAGCCTTCGTCCTGTACAAAAGCTCAAACTGTGTCTTTTCTGCATAAAACACTATGAACTGCAAAAAGAAAGATGCATGTCAAGATGAAGAAAAAGTTTTGGAAATTGTTTCGCTCTGTGTTAAAGCACATTTTGTTATACATTGAGTAAGACGGACTATTACTTCTCCTAGGACCTTACTGAAATGTAGAAGTAAGAAAACCCATGAATCTCAGGTCCACACCATTGTTTCAGTCTGATGCATAAACATGTTACATGGTGTGACATGGATAACAATGGATATATCAAAAAAGGTTTTGTCATGAAGTAGTTATGCCAAAGCTGCCATATTCCAGTAACACATGGGAAGATTTTTATATTAAGAAAATACATTGGTGCTCAAGATGGAATATATACCACAAGCCATGTTTGGCATAATTCAGATACAGTGGAGCTGCTGTGTGATATCACCCACTTCATCAGGGATGCTGAGAATTATACTAACTGTAACATACATTGAACAAATGATCTGTGATTTACCATTTGTACTGTTTATGGGGGTGCTGACTTCAGTATGCTAGCATGCTCAACAGTAATTGCAGTGAGCTCCCTCTACTGGAGGGAAATTGTGCCACACCAGCTTTTCTTAAATTGACAAAGCACACGCTGGAGCAGTGCAGCCCTCCGTGGCATCACTTTGTTTCAGGCTAGCATTCTAAGTGGCTGCATCTGTAGTTACAACAAGAGTACAAAGGCGTAACATTTGTATGCCAACGATACCGTGTCAGCAGTCTGGTGCTCTAGTCACACTACAGTACTAGTATTCAACACCACTCTACTTGCTGCTACCATTTGCTGCGTAATGGATTTCTCCACATTAGTATTCTCAATCTTATTCTGACCACTCAAGCACGGGTCAGTTGCTCATTCCAGTGGTGCGAAATCAGTATGTCAGAGAAAGATACGTCAAGAGAAAGGAGTGAAAGTGAAAACACAACTGCGTCAAGTGCTTCGCAAAGAATGTATTTGACAGTGATGATTAAAAATGTTTGAGGCTTTTTGTACTCCTGAGCACTTTTAAATTGGTTAATATTTCATCATCATTCAAATGTTATCACCAGAGTAGGCAGTTAATGAAAGTCAGTCTCTACGGGTTGGGAGAAGAAAAAAAAAATCTTTGGCTTGAGATGTTGCAGGCAGAGGCACTGAAGTAACCTTCATTCTGTGAAGCTAGCATTCACACAAAGAACAGATCTATTGTTCATTTTCAGTTATTACAACCATTCCAGTGTCTCCTGTTCTCTCTTCAGGTTTTGAGTATGACCGAAGTTGTTTCATCTGCAGGCAAGATACTTAAATGCCCAGAGTCACAGAGAATTGCTCTTCATTTAGATAATAGCAAGCATTTCTTCATAAGACTTCCATTGTGTAATTCATCTGGAGTTACAGCACTCCATTGCTGAATACCTTGTTAAGGTGATTTTACTCAATGTAATAGTACTCATTTTCAAACTAAATGAACATGCACAAGTGTCTCATTCTGCATGAATGGCTTTTGGGTACAAACATGTCACATATACAGCATATTTAGAAATGCTACAATGTCATACATGAACAAAGTGGGCGTGTTCTTTCAGGAATTATAATTTTTAGCAGGCACTGTATGTGACTTTTGCCCCTTGTTGAGTGTTAATTGGCAACCTACTGTAACAACCATTGGAATCATTCAATCCTCAGAGAGGGCACCAGTCATGTAGGGAATAATCCCCGGAGAGGCACTGGTTATTTAGAGAGGATAGTTAAATTCCATGATAACTATCAAATTTTATGGCGTGAGTTCTTAAGTCTGTCAGGTCCCAGTTACTCAGTACAAAAGACAGACAAGGCAACAATGTAATTAATAAATAAAGTTTATTAACATCAAACAATCAATGGATGGAGATGCAAAATGAAAATTTGATTTTTTTTTGAATTATTAAAAAAAAAGAAAAACACAAACTTAATTAATGAATTAATTAAGAACATGATATAACAGAAACAAGACAACATAAAATGGGAATGCAAAACACAGAAAAAACTACATGAAAGGGAGAGGGAGGGGGGTTAACAACTGCAGGTCAAACTGCTTAACTACCATTTTGACTTTAGCTGACAAAACATTAATTAGAGTTGTGTCTATCCATACAATTTAACAGATGTTATACAAGCTTAATTTACCTATTTGGCAGGTAATCAGTCCCATACAAACAATTATAACAGGAAATTAAAAAATGAGCTATATATGCATTTAAACACATCTCACACATCAGCATATCACCTAATGATACCAACATTAAATAAAAAGATCAATTATGAAATATTGACTTTTTTGTCTGGGGAAGGTATGAGGCTGTGTCCACTAGAGGGATATGGGTTCATGGCAGGAGACAGATGTGGAGAGATCAGTTGTCCAAACATTGTCAGAAAAAAAGTTGCCATTATGAACACCAGTCCAAAGAACCAAACATGGCATCCCGTGTCTGTCAATGGAGGCTGGCTTTCTTGCCAGGTACAGATATTGTTAATGTAGGGGAATTTCAAGAGATCCAGACATCTTTCATAAGAGCCTCCTTTCTATACAGCTTCCAACTCAGTGTAGGGTTGTATTGAAGTGTAAATGAACTGCATTTCCTTACAGCTGTGTCTTCTGGCTTCCTCACCAGGTGAAAATGTCAGTGACATCAGGGAATAACAAAGAGTCTGCCTTTGTAAGCAGCCTTCAGTTTTGTCTCCAATGGCTCTTCTTTTTTATTTTTATTTATTCAAAACACATACAGTAGACATACATGTACACATAGCACATAAACAGCAATTATAAAAACAAAAAACAGGGCAGGGTAGGTATTTGGGTTTTATTTTTCCAGTTTGTTAAGATAACTTTTTTTGCAATGACCAACAAAAGTAGAATTATCTTCTCTGTGGTGTTCATGGCAATCTGCAGATTGCTAAAGTTTCCAAGGAGACATAATGTTGGATCAAGGGGTAAACTGAGACCAGTGATGCCAGATAAGGTGGAGATAATCTCTGTCCAAAATTGTGATACAGGGGGGCACTGCCAGAAAGCACGCAGATAATTATGAGGCGATAAAGTTGAACAATGTTGGTAAACTTCAGAGTCAGCTATGCCCATGAAATACAGTGTCCTTTGGGTGTAATGAGCTCTGTGTAAGACCTTGTACTGAATAAGTTATGTTCTAGGGTTAAATGAACAGAGGGCATCTGCTATTAGGGAAGAATTTCATCTTCCAGAGCTGGCAGTGAGTTCAGGATGCAGGGTGCATCAGTTGTCAGGGAGCATCCCCTGTTCCATAGCAAGGAAGGTCCCCTTTCAGAGCACAGTTCCATTGTTGTTCCTGCATGTGTATAGCACAATATCAATGGCTAGGTACTTCATGTGGGCCCACCGTTTCATCACTGGTGGAAGACTAGCACCTCCAATTGCCACACAATCTGATTGGGCAAGGGAAGTCGGGTAGGTGTTATGCGACAAAGCTCTTGGTGAGAATTACAAGAGTTCACTCCTTTGAAGTAACAGGCATAGCGGAGTTAAGTGCTGCACATGTATGGATGGCTGGGCACCAGGATGTCTGTAAAGCTTAATGCAGACAGAGTTCTTTTTCAAATGGCACTGTGTTATTTTATGGCCTGATAAGGGGCAGGGGTCATGTAGAATATAATCCTCTCCTTACCAGATAGCCAGAGTCCATACTGTATACCCTACACACTTTTACTTCACCTAACCTAAGCCATGTTTCCACTTAACAGCCCCAGCTGTAAGTGTGCCATTGTAATGTGACCCCATGTGGAGGATTTCATTTCAGCTGTGTCATCTAGTGCTCAAATCTCACAAAGTGTTCAAGTGCTGCTGACCCTAGATCAACCTTAGAGTTTAGCCTTTCTGGTGCTGTCTACACTCTCCTCCATTGCCTTTGTTCATGAATAAATTATTACTCACCAAAGCTTGCTCATTAGCTTAGTATGGACAAAATCCCTGATGCTTGTACTTTTTCATACTCTTATGGACAGATGCAAGACCACAACAAAAAGTATGTGTTAAATGATGGCAATTTTGTTGCAGATCTGACTTACCACATATTTACCACGAGGTGAATCATCAATGATATGTGAAGTAGACCATTCCGTGTCTCTAGGAGTAAGAATTGTTGGAAGCACTTTCTGGCTTTTATGTTTTACAACATGTACACCTATTTCTGCTTGATTCATGTTGGCTATGGGCCAAAATACTTTTGAATCCCCTTTCCTTCAGGTATGGCTAGCTGACTTACAGTGTAGTTCATGTCAAAGTATGTTTTTTCCCATAGAAAATGGTCCACCATTGAGAAAAAGCTGGCAAACCTTGTTAAACACCATGCACTTAAACCATTTTACATACATCTGAATACCCTTGCTATTCAGATTGAAAGCAGTGGGCTAAAACCATTGTGTGCATTGAAATTGATTTGTCCAGAGTGTTCTCAGTAGCTGTATATTTCCTTAGATGATGTTATTTCTTCTTTAATGGCACTAATATCAATAACCGTGGGTCAGTTGGAAAGAATTCACAATTTTCCTGTCAGCTTTCAATGGGTAGCTAAATGGAGCTGAATTAACTCAATGACTGCACTTATTCTACAAAATATAGTAACTGAAGGGGTGATAACATCCTTTTTGGTTACTTCAGTCTCCATGCAAAAAAAAAAAAAACTTAAATAAGGGAATTCCATGCTAAACACTAAATTAAGTAAAGAATGTTAAATAAAATTTATTTTAAAAGGGGGCATATCAACCATATACAATAGATACATATTTACACAGTATAATATAGCATTGCCCCAAGCTGTGTGTTTTTGTCAAGAGGTGTTTACAGTAAATGTCAGGAAGACTTTCTGTGGAAGGATTTGTTCAATTAGATCAGATGTCTGAGCTCATTAGAATGCTTAAACATGAACTGGCACAATTTAGATACAGTTGGCTGTTCTTAAATGTCATCTCTAGGAGAGGGGAATCTCATCTCGTTTGTTACACATTGAAGCAGATGTAGAGAATGAACAACAATCAGCATCATTCACAAAATACATATGTCTCAATAAATCAGATGATATGCCTAAAAAAAATCATGTGACTCATTTTGTACATGTGAAAAAAATCTCTCTGAAATTTATTCACCAGTGTGGTGTAGTGGTAAGGAGAAGGGCTTGTAATCAAAAGGTTGCTGGTTTGATTCCCCACTAGGGTGCTACTGTTGTACCCTTGGGCAAGGTACGTAACCCCAAATTGCCTCAGTAAGCATCCAGTTGTATAAATGGGTAAAATGTAAAACAAACCCCTGTAAGTCACTCTGAATAAGAGTGTCCACTAAATGAAAATAATGTATTGTATTTAAGCCAATAGGAAAATAAGCTAATTTGTCAGTGGAAATGTTGGAAATGTTTTGGAATGGGTGAATGATTGCAGTTATTGGCATAACAGTAATGTGGTCACTAGATATGAGGCAAAAGTCAGTACTGACAGCATCACCTAGTACTTATAATTTCAATAATGCACACCCACCTTCAATTGTATTATTGCTTTATGTATTAGTCTTAATTGACTTTTATGAAACACATTAGCATAACCAAACCAGTAGCATTTAAGTTTCTGGTTGGAAAACTGCATAGATGCAGAATCATGGTTGCGCACCCACCGCACTGACAATCCTCAGGTCACATAAGGTGATTTATTGGTCCACACACCCCCGTGAAACAAAAGTGAGCATGACAGTAATGGTCAGCAGCTACACAAAGCCTTTTAAGCTAATTTACAAGCACTGGTTCTTTATATTCAGAAATGTAAATAGCTGTGGTTGGTGAAGGAAGAGTCTGTGGCTAAGAGAAATACATGGTTAGTTTGAATAGTGAATGCTCACTGTAGTTAGTGAGTCAACTCTGATGATATTTTAAAATGTGTAGAACTGCTCTGTTTCAGCTGGTGCTAGCTAACTATACCAGGCACCATTACTTTGTATGTCAGTGAATGACAGTTTGTTATAGATTGCGCAATTATATGGTAAGAGATTCAGCCATTTTCAACTTGGAATGCCAAGCAGACCAATCAGATTGCATAGTTGGAAGCATCCACTTAAAAAGTCTATATAGTATAAAACCAACTAAACACTGGGTCCAAGCAGAAGAATACACAAACCTTTATATTGCTGCAAGATATGTTGCCTCCTCAGGAGTAGAATTAGTACAGCCTATAAAATAAATTCAAACGAAACAGTGAAGGTCTCACTACTTTAGTTTACTCCCATGGTTTGTCTATAATGCACTAAAATTTATGGAAGACTATAAATGCATCTACTATTGAGTTCCTGACTTGGAGAGGTCCCCAGTAGAAATTGGTTATACTTTTGTTCATTATTTATTGATTGCAGAGATGAAAATGAAATAAATTTACATTCAACAGAGTCAGCTTTTACGGTATGTATAGAAATATGGTGTCCCATTCCTTTTAAAAATGTGATTTACTGGAAGTGGAAATTAATAGTATTTCATTCCTAAACACAAAGACCTAGTGGGAATAATGTTCCCTACATAAATTCAATTGCTTGGCCAGACATGTACAATGCTGAGTATTGATGTTTAAAGTATCTGATTTTTGGATACATGGGGTCCTATATACTGTGGGACACAATGGCTTAGTGGTCCGGTTTCATGTTTCGTTTTACTTCAGTTGTCTGAAAGTAATGGTGAAATTGTATTCTCCTGATCTTACGCATTGACAACAGTATCCTTATGTTATAGCACATGGTTTTCATTATTTTCGGTTGCTTTGTCTTGATTTGCCTTTGTATGACTGTTTTTACACTTTAACTTGAAATCAAATGACTGAAAATACTCCTTTATATCATTTATAAGAACATTCGCTTGTGACTAATATTTAAAAATATATTAACAAAAGTTAACTTAATAATGTAATCACATTATAGGAGAAAACATGTATTGTTTCTGTTCTTTTGAAAGTAAAAATTACATAAATATGTATTTAAACAGACCTAATGTAAGAATTACTTGACATTTTTTTCCTTTCATAAATCAATATGTTCATGTTAGCAAACATTTAATAATCCTAATCACAATATATGATTTAATATATGATTTATGAAATCACCATTGTAATATTCAGTTTCTGTCTTTTACCCATGTGTTTACCTTGTAAAGTTATGTTGTAAAGTTGAGGCATAGGGAGTACATAATTGACTGTAAAAATAGCTAATCAATTATAATCCCAGATGACATGATTGAAGTCACTTTTGTGAACTTTCCTGTATAAATCTGAGAGTTAATCAGCTGATATCTAGCAACACAGTTAATGTTAGTGCTCCAATGACAGAAACAAAAACATCAAAAGGATGACCTTTGGGCCAGGGATAAATGCCTGCATACCGCTTATTGTCAAATTCAGAATACCAAATAGGAGTCTGATAAGCCATGGTATAATGTCCTCCTTATGTCAAGACGCAACATTTCTGATAACACCTGGCACATCACCGGCACAGGTAAAGGATATAATTTACCACCTGCTAAACCAAATTTGCATGAAAAGGACCCAATGACCCAGAGGCTGCATGGCTCACCATATCTGTTTAGAGCTTAATTCATTTGTTTGTAGAGTTTCAGGTTGTCACTGCTGCTCTGTTTGTTCTTTCTCATTACCAAAGAATGCAGAATCATCACAACTTCAGGGGGGATGCCTGTATTCCTTTGGGTTAGCAATGTCAAAATGTCCCTAACTATAGCTGTAACAAAACTAATACTGTACCTGCCAGGTCTAATCTGTATATTTTCAATAACTCCCTGCTGTTGTACTGTTCCACAGCATTTTTTCCGCTTTAAAGGAGATGGTCAACCTGATCATTTACAAACCTTACATGTATTCCTAGGTAGTTAGGACTCCTCACAAGAACTGAGGCTTATCTGTGTCATTTAACAAGTTTAAAGGCTCATTACCATGGCAGCACATCCAGTATAGACAGCCAGCTCCAGAACAGGGCCTTGCTTCCCAAAAGCATCTTAAGGCTAAGTTGACCTTTAAAATCTTCTTGAAAAGCATCTTTCATTTACAAATTGTTTCTCCAAAACCATCTTAAATAACGATGTTCTTAGAAATCTTCATAAGTTAACAAGTGCCTGAATAATCATAGAAATATAAGTGCGTTGATAGAAATTAAATCCTCCCTACCATGTTACATGCATGTTTATGTATAGATAGCCCATGCCAGTTGGCCAACATTTCTACTTGGATAAAAGACTATCTCTTCAACACACGTTTATCTTATATTCAATTTTAATGTTTTATATCAACCGATTAATGAAAGTGTATTTTATTTTTACTTGAATAAGTACAAGAGCCATTGATGCATTTAGTTAGCTAATGCACATCAAGTCATCAAGTTAGTTAAAAAAAAAAAAAAAACATGTCCTACTTGTTAATGTAGAGAAGCAATATAAGTCAGCCACATACATTTTTTTAAAATCTTTTTTGTCAGACAGAATGCTGCAATGGAGGGTAGGCCCAAGTACACATGGATGTGTTTTTAGGATATATTGCATGACTTTGAGGTGGTCATGTCTTTCAAACGGTCACTGTTACTGGTGGTAATGTAGCATGTCCCCATCAGATGTTCCAACACAATGTCTTCAACTTTTCAATGTGCTCCAATTTCTCCTTCAGCCTAGCAAAGTAATGTGTCATTGAATTTGCTAGTTGTTTGTCACCTCTGAAAGGGGCTTATAAAAGCTCTACACCAAACCTGTCAAATAAAGCGAATATAAAACTGCTATTGCACTATTCCTTGTTAAGCATGAACAGCCCAATTATTTTAGGGATATAAGAATATGTCATATGATTAGATGATAAATAATCACTTGTTGAATTTACATAATAGCATGCAGTAGATGAATTGCTAGGTTACTGTTCATGTATCACATTTTAATGGAACACTTTTGATAGATCCTGTCATTATATACCTTTGGCAGCCATTAACATTAGTTTTTTCAGACATGCATAGTATGTTTGACAACCTCATATTTTATATGAAGATTTGCTGCTTGGATAAACAAGAAAGGGTTGTCCTATTGTATGCTTATTTCATATTGTAAAGTGTGAGATGCACATGCAAATAGTATTATTTAAAAAGTAATCTTATATCAATTAGAAAATTTTAATCCTGATATTGTGAAAGGGAGTTGTTAGCAGGGTACATTAAGTTAGCTAACATACATTACTGAAAATGTGTGGATCATTTTAGAAATGATATTCCAATTACACTTTGCAGTTTAAATGCAGCTGTTTCAAATCCAATTCTGTAAATATTATGTATTTATTCATTCATTGGAGAGGGAGACTACTCAGTTGGTTTAAATGGCTTATCACTTTCTGCTTTAGCTTTGGGTTGGTGTTGTTGCTTCAGAATACAAATCTGCTTGCAGTTACTGTTGATGTTATTGTGGTGGTAGTATTGGCAGTAGTTGTTACTGTTGGTGGTGGTGCTGCTGCTGCTGTTGTTGCTGCTGGTGTTACATGTCAGCAGTGTGGTGTAGAGGTGAGGATCAGAGCTTGTAACCCAAAAGTTCCTGGTTCAATTCACAAGTGGGGCACTGCTGTTGTATCCTTGGACTTAACCTGAACCAAGTACTTAACCTGAACTACCTTAGTAAAAGCTGTATAAATGGATAAAATGAAAGCTATGTAAGCTGTTCTGGATAAGAGCATCTCCTCAGAAAATGTAAGGTCTAATGTGAAGTGAAGTGGATTCCTTTTGACCTGTTATATAAAATCAATTGGACTCCTGTGGCCTGTGCAGTATCAAGACACTTGATATCCTCTGTTTTTTTTGGATTCCTGAAGTATAAGATGATGCATTTATTTATGTATGTATTCTTTCTGGACAAAGCATCCCCACACAGTAGTGTATGCAATGGTTGTTCTGTCTCTGTACATTCATGATGGTGTCCCTCAAAAATAGGGCATCCTGTCCTTCTTTCCTTCTGTTTCTCTTTTTTAATAATCTTTTCACTCAGACGTGAATGTGGCCTTCAGAACTGAAAAGAATCAAAAGACCCAGTCCAGGCTTGATAAAATAATGCAGGCATAGATAATGGCTGTCAGGTTTTTTTAAGATTAAGAAATACCATGCTATTAATGAGAAAGTAACAATTATGACTCAGTGCTATGAGAACTACAACAGCAGCAGTAAATACTGCTGTTAATAAAGTGATAATTATAAAATTATAATTATGATGGACATATTTGCATAGTGCAGAACTGTCAATTTGAAATTCAGCCGACAGATAACGAAATTAATATAAATATTTCACGGATTTCACAAGCTTTGACATACACTTGTTTTCTTCTTTGAGAATGATTGCTGATGAATGTACTGTTGATTCTCTCCAGCAATGCTTCAGTCATTCCAATAAGGCCTTCTTGGTGGATGCTAGGCTGTGGCTCATCAATCGTTAAATTGCGTAATTAGCTGCCTTCATCATCAGAAAGGTCCTGTTTTGTTGTTTCAAGGTAAGGCAACAAGTTTGAACAGTGGTTTAAAGACCTATTTTGAAAACACTGTCATAATCCACTGAGTGGTTTTTAATTATAAAACAATAACATACTCCCTCTTTGCTTTGCAGTTGCATGTTTTTTAAATTGCTTTCTGAACCTCTGCTTCTGATAATGATACACATAAAACTGTATGATCCATGAGAAATCAACTTACAAGTTTACTGCTACCATCTAATAACTTCTTGCTTTATTTTATTTACAAGGTAGTGTTTTGTTCACAGATGCATTTTTCAGTAGTGTATTTTAAAGAGGGGTTAAAAAGAGACTTCCTGCCCTCAATTTTTTCTAATTCTATTTTTAGATTCATATTTGTGGTATTTGAATGAAAATAAATTTATTGATGACTTTCTATTCAGTAAAGTCCATATATAACTTGAAAATGAAGCAAAGACTACCCATATGCTGTTTTAAAAAAACAGTGTTTGGAAAGTTTAATAAATTTCTATGTCTAACAATGCTAGTTTCTAATGGGGACAATCTTTTTTTATTTAAATACTGGCTTGTTAAGGATCCTAGAACAGGTTGCCTCTTCCTCTGAATTTCTTTATTAATCATAATAACTCACCATGTGAAAAAAAAACATATTTGTCAAAGATCCTCCTTTTTCCCATGTGTAAACTTTGATCACTGCTGTTGAGAGGAATGGGCTTTGCACTGGGGGTTAGATCCAAATGAGACTGAATGTGGAATAAAATATAGCTCCTACATGTAATATTCTGTTTAGAGAACCTTAGACATGAACTAACTAGTCAGTTGTTAGCTACCTGATGTTATTGTTAATATTCCTGTTCTTGAATTTAAATATTGAAGTTTCTGGGCTATTGTAGGTAGTTATATATTTTACCTAGATTGTTGATAAAGAAAACAGCAGATTTTTAATTTCCTGTTATGCATGGTTTGTGTAGATTGGGTTAGATGGGTAAAACAATAGAGGTCAAACAATGCATTGAAATATCCTAGGGAAAAAGTTATGCTCAGGTGATTATTTTGCTTCTTTTTTCCCCAGATTAATTTCATTACAGCTGTTATTGTATAATAACAAGATAGCCCTCTGAGATGTATTTCAAAGGAGAACAAGATGGTAAAAATTGCAGGCTAATAGTTACAACAGCTTGCTTTCTAGTATGTGCATATATGAATACCTGCCTTTTTTGCCTGTGGTACAGAATGGGTAGGAAAATATAATGTTAACATTAACCCTTACATAGTCAGCATAAACCAGCATCCATCACACCGTGCTATATCCAAAGTCAGTCTCATGGATAGCAACGCTTAAGAATTTACAATGAGCTTTTTGATAAATGTGTACTATTGCACTGCATGCCACTGAACTGCACCAGACTCATAGATTTTCATGCATTGGACACACTGCAGCATCCAAAGAACCTCTATATTCCTCATCAACTAGTCCACTCAGGAGATGCTGCTCTCCCTGTTGGGCAAAAAATAGTCCTGTCCGTCTAGCCCCCTATCCAGTTCTGTTAGACCCTTCCTGTAACGGAGCTGCTAGCCCGTTACGGAACACATCCATAATTGGGTTAATAAAAAATAATGATGTACACGACTGTTCGTAACTTACCCGTTTTATGGTACAAAAACAGTTCGTGGAATTACGGCGTAAGTTAGTTTGCAACCGAGCACACCGCGTACGTTTAAACACAAAGTTTTAAATTACTGTCAGGCGACACTGGTGTTGTTAGAGTGGCCAACTAACAGGGCAGTTAAGCTAAACAGTTTTAACTTTGTTTTCAATGTTTTATGGTGGCGTGTGAGTGCGCTGGCAGGCAAATGTCTTACCGCGCATTGTGTTTCAGTCCGCAGCCACTGTTTCCGGGTCATCGGGAAGCAAAGGGTGGTTCATTGCGCAGAGACTGTATTTATAATTTAATGTACATTGGGGTGGTATAGTCTGGTACCACCAGTGGACATATAGGTTTATTTTCGGAACTTGGGTAAACTGGAAAATGTGTAAAAGGTGTTATAATTGAAATGCTATTTGTAATGTAAATTATCTCTGTGATTTATTACAATATTACCAGTTTTGGATTAAAAAGAATTAATCTTGTTTTGGATCATCCCAGCCAGCTTGGAGGGTATATAAGGGAGTCTTTGCCCTCATTTTGGTGTTGGTTGGTGGATTGGTTTTGAATGGAAGTGAAGACTGGTCAGAGTCAACATATGTACAGTTAGTGGGTATTATTGGAAACCCATGTAAATAATTTTGTTTACCTGTTTGTTATTTTGTTTTTGTTTTGTTTTTTTTGTTTGTTTGTTTTTCTTTTTGACTTGTGTTGCATGTTTGTTGTTTGAGTTCTGTTTTCTTTTATTTTGATACTTTTGCCACCCGCACTGCAAATAGCCGTCACCTTCACCTGCACGCCGGGGAACCAATAAAAACACCTTTGCCACTATATTTGTTGTTTGGCTCCACTTTGGAATCATTTTGCCTGGCTGCTGTGGTCATCCTGCCACACTTCCAAATCATCCAGATCTATCTGCTGCCCAGCTAGTAATCCACCCCTACTCCTATATCCCCCCCAACCCCCCAATAATCACTCTCCACTGGCATGTACAGAAGGTTTATCCTAGGTTTATACATATTTTAAAACTATGGTACTAACATGGTGCAAACTCAAACGGTGCTCCTGCATACTGTACTGTATCTCCAAAACGCTATTTGTCCTCACACCTCACCCCCAGTCTCAGCCTCTCTAATGCTGTCAGCCTGTCCCTTCCCCCTGTTGCCTCATGGCCCAGTCTCATTCATTTTAATCTCTGGCACCCTCACAGCACACAATTAAAGGAGGTCTTTCAAAATTGCTGATCTCAGTAAAACTCAAAGGACCCCGTCTGACCTAGCCTAGGTAAAACAGTGCTTAAGTAAAGAAAAAACTGGTTATTGGGGGCTTTTTTCCCATGGCTAAAGGTGTGTGGTAAGTGAATTGTTGACACGTATTACTGCTATGTATTCTTTTCTGTTCAGAAACTTTTAAACTTAATTTTGACTAATTAAAACAGTTCTCATTTCCCATGTGAGTCTATTGTTTAACCATGCTTTATGTTTTCTCTGACAGAGAATTGTGATGGGCCACTGGTCTCATCTCTGCCTCAGACGTCATTCAACAGCTCATCCCAGTTGTCCAACACTCATAGCCCTGGCTTTGCAAAACTCAACAGAAGAGATGGTGAGTAAATACTGTCACATACCTTTTCCATCTATGAAATCCAAGAATTGTTAAATTAATTGTTTAATGTCATCTGTTGTCATTTTATTACTTAAAGCATATGCAGAGCTGGTGAAATGTGCAGTCACATTTGGAATATGGTTCATTCACCTTGTCACTTACAAAAATGATTAAACTATTGTTATTATTGTCATTTTTATATTGGATTTTCCTTGATGTATACACCAATATGGGACCTCATGGTGATTGTGTGCATTAAATCTTTTGCTATGTCATCATGTTTACTTTTTTAAACCACATCCTGTGTTATAGGAAATTGATTGTATATTTTTCACTGTTCTAAAATATGCATATATGCAGTTTGACAGCCAAACATTAGCAAAACGAGAACATTCATCAGACTGATATCCACTTAACCAGTGGCTCATTCATTATGCTATAATTCAGCAGAGACTAATGCGTTTCAGTTGATTTTGGCTCTTAAATCTGCTGTGTTTAAGTAGCGGTTATCTCATTAAGTAAATGAAGTGTCAACAGGGATTTGAATAATAACTCTTGTACTATTGAATGATTATCATATATTCATTTACAGCAGTTTGTTGCCAGAAAATTCAAAGGCTGCATATGATGTTCACTGCAGATTCATTAAGTTCAGCTGAGCGGCAAAATCAGAAGAATTCATGGTGTTAATTCAGGTGGTTAACGTTATCTATCCATCTTACCCTGGCTAGCCAGAACTCCTGTAGATTAGAGGTGGGAAGAAGAGTACATTCTTCACATACAGTAATCTGAGAAATTGTATTGGGAAGAATTGACACTTTTGTGGGGTGATAGTGAATGACCGGTGAAAACACCTGAGGTGCTTATCAGGTGGTTGCAGATGTATGCATAGCCCAGGCTCGGATTTATTTTTTTTTTTTGCCAGCACCGCCAATGCAGGAAATTCAAAGCAAGAAAAAAAATGGCCACCTTCCTAAACTTTTTATATAATCAAAAAGGAGAATTGCCATTGTCAAGGGGTACAGTTTGTTGTTTTTTTTTGTTAGATACATTGCGTATATGTTAGTGCGATGTGGGAGCTGTGCACATGATATAAATGTAAATACTGATATAAAATATTGATACTTACTTACATAATTTATCTTGACATTTCATCATTACTTTGTTTTGTAAAAGAACATACATATGTCATCATTAGGTAAGCTTTAAGCTGTCAAGCCAGAAAACTGCCATTGATTGGTTTAAAGAAAAATCTGAAAGTTAGCTAGACAACACATGGTATGATTCACTACTGTGTAACTAAAGTCTAATATAGATATATTTACAGCTCTAATGAATATAACAGTGAAGTGATTGAAGTTGACTATGTCTAGCTTTCCAATGTTAGCTAGTTTTGAAACACTGGCATTTTTAATTTCATATTAGATCACAATTAAAATAATGAAATATTTTTGTATTATACATGACGTTCCTTGACAAGAGTGGAAAGAAGGTGTAAAATATAGTGCAAGGCTGAGTAATCTTTATTTTTTATGCAAAAATGTATTTTATTTCAACACTCTACCAAGAAAAATGAATTTTAAGAGAACTTTTTTTGAAGAAATATAGGGTAGGAAGCTAGACCTCATAGCAAATGATGACCATTTTTCTCCACATTGCATTCCATTGGACGTGAAATAGTAAAAATCCCTACCAATAAGCCAAGATAAAGCAAAACAGGCAGTTTTTTTAAATGCTATTAGCTATCTAGTTAGTTAATAGTTAATGCAATGTAATGGAGGTGTTTTGTGTTGGAATTTTGTTTACTGCTGGACCACTTGCACAACCTTCATGAATCTTAATGAACAGGATTTCTTTCTGCAGAGTATCCCATCTGTCAACAGCTGAATATGAATTCATGCTAGATGCTTTTGATTGGCTGTTGCATGAAACTAGTTGCATGAAGTTGGACCACTGTCAACCTTCTGCAGCTTGGTTGCAGTTGAATTGCTTGTCAGTTCCAAGTAGTGTTACATGATGCAAGGAAGGTATAACTTTGTTACAAGCAGTAAAAATTACCTGTAAATTGGTGATGTAACATTGACCTTACATTTAGCAGAATAGCTGGACAGCTTTCTGGCAGCAATGTGGTTAGCTGCTGGCTACAGCTACTGCCAGCTATAGCTGCTGATACAGCATCTGCTGTAGTATGTCTTTAACTATAGAATAAGAATATAGTACATAGTAAAGTTTGTCTCAAATACTATTCAGTATTGACACACAAACATGAAATATAAGGACCCTATGCTGTACTAAGTCAATTAAATAATTACTAAATAAACTGGTTTGCTCTAACCTTTGTGAATATTTCATAGCAAGCACCAAACTGAATGTACTTAAACATAAATTGTTCAATTTTCCATGTATTTTAGCCTGGTCAATGATACCATTTCAAACTGGCCAGAAACAAAGAAATTGCAGAAGCAAGCACCATTACCAATAACTGATTACTCAATATAACTGGAAATAAATCACTGATAGACATATGTAAACATCTTGTAAATCAACAGTGAACTCAGTGATGGCAGTAATCATAGGCAGTTCGGCATCTCCCATACACCATCAATAACAATGGCACAATGACATTACGTCAATCCACCTTCTCTCAACACATGTTAATTGCAGTACATTTAAATGCTATTTTTATTGTAGAGTCTGTAAATTTATTTCAAAATAGACTACCTTTGTAGCCTACCAATTAAACTAATTGAAAAAAAATCAATCATTTATATCAACTTTAAAGCAACTCACTGACATTGTTTGATCCTTCTCATTCTGCTTTTCTGTCGATCATGTTAACATTAATTGGTGGTTTAATTCCATGTTTTTGAAAATGAAATATGTTTTTGAAAATGATATGCCATGTCATCCATATCTGTATTAGTGGACATTTTTGTCAAGAGGCTTTCTGCCCTAAATTATTCTGGTCCCTCATAGTGTGCAGGTGGAAAAACGGTGAATTATTGATGAGAAAATCACCAGTTCATTAGACATGCATCTGTTCTCCACAGGAATTTAGTTAATCTTGCCAAAGACATGCCGGATGCAATTTCGCCTCCCTTAATTGTAGAGTGCAGGGAATGTTGATTGCATTTATTTTTACATATATGTAGCGCACATAGTAACTTTAACTTTTAGTAGGGACTAAACCAAAAGCACATTTTATCATGATTTTCAAAATGTATAGACAGATTCAAGTTGTTTTAAATAAAATGAAAATGACCATAATAACAGTAAGACTTTGTATAGTATAGTACTGCATAGTAAGTCATCTGTATAGTAAATTTGAAATGCAAGAATAAAGATGTTTGAGTCTGTTGAGTCTGTTCAAATTGACTGTCTGCTTTCATTAAATGTAGCCTTTGCTTAGTTATTCTGAAACTCGGTATGCAGCTTTAACTACCTCAGCAAATAACCAGCTGTATAAATACATAACATGTAAAAATTGTAAGCTATGTAAGCTATGCAAGTGTAAAACTAGGTGAAACTGATTGACTAGGTGAAGCTGATTCTTTTGATATCATGTTATCATGCTATCAGGTTTATGTTTATATTTAGTTAGTAGCTACTAATATACTCCTGCCTTCCTAACAGGTCACTTAGTTTTTGTTGTGCATATACTGGTGCAACTGATCTTTTTAGTTTCCATATGCATATACTATATAATTGTCTGTAACAGAGCTTTTGAAAAAGGACCCCAAGCAACCAATGTTGTAGCAATGACATTAGTAGTAATTACATTACAAAAGAGAGTGATTACATTACAAAAACAGCTCACCTCCCCTTCATCATGATCCATGTTTATAGATTTCTGTAAAACTTTATTTTTGTGCCATTATAAAATTCTGATTTAGAAAGAGGCTGGCAGGTGAGAGCAAGATTGAGAAAAAGAGGCAACAAAACAGGCAAAGCTTTAAAAAGTATTAATGACTTCTTTACCCATTGGGAAGTCTTTTTCAGCTGTTGTGTTGTCCTTCTTATTTGAACTTATTTACTGAACTAGGGTGAGCTGAACAATACCAGCGTCTTTTGTCGGCAGGGTGGCATAGCGTTAAGAAGCCTTGTATTACTGGGGTTGCTGGTTTGAATCCCCAGTGTAGCACTGCTGTGGTTCCGTACATAATTGCTTTCATGTATATTCAGCTGTACACATGAATTGTATGTAAGCTATGTAAATTGATTTGGACAAGAGCGTCTGCTAAGCAAATAATAAGATATCCCTGTGTGCATTTGTATGTTTCACTTGTCCTATAATTAAGCTATGTTATTTGTCTGTAATTTACATTGGATTCCCTGGAAATACAGTTTATGAAAACTTGTGTAACATTGCATTGTGGCACAGATGTTCAGACCACATGTACTCTATTTGGTACTATCAAGCTATTAATATATTTTCTTAACCCTAAGACCTTTATTTAATTGAATTTAGCACATATTATTTTTGAATAATAAATGTAAGTAAGGATTTCATTTCTTCATTTCCAGTATTTACATTATATTTTGTTTTATTTCACTGACCAACTCAACTAAATCAGCCTGACTTGGCATCTCTATTTAAGGCTATGTTTGAGGTTTAAACACCTCTGACTTCACCATGTGAAGTCTTTGAGGAAGTGTTGCACACACATGTCAACAATAAGCATAAACAAAATGAACAATGTCACACCTGTAATCATTGCTTTTTTATTTGCTGATATGTTTAGAATACCAAAAATGCTCAATGTAACTGGCTTCCCGCAGTGGCTAGATGTAGAGTAGTATGTGCGTCCTAAAATAGGAATGACCTTGTTGGTTATGTTAGGAGACAGTTTTGTGGAACGGCACAGCGTTTGATCCGGAGGCAAGCAATTTATATTAGAATACAAACGCCGGAGACAAGCGATGTGTATTTGAATACAAAGTGATGCCGCTACATCTGACCGGAGCCAAAAGGTGCCAATTCACTATTACCGCAACTTCCAGTCCGGGGAACGCGGGGTTCCCCATGACCATATATGGACTTCCTTTCCAGGGGTTTCGTGGCGATCACATGTAAATGTACTTCCTGAAAACTGTATAAATGTGAACCATACATTGTACCTGTCGAACTTCGGCTCCATGCTGTTGTTCCCACAGCCGGCTGTGTAACTAAACCTTCCTGTCTTTTACTGTGAACATCGGATCTGCTTTCTTTTCAGAAAATAACTTATTTTGCTCCTCCGGGAGTTTACTAACAATTAGCTAATTATTTCTCATCATTCAAGCGGTACAGTACTAATGAAAGTGTTAGCTGAGTTTTGCCATAAGGTTAATATCAACAATTCAAACATGTCTTCTGGTTTAGCTAATACAAGCAACTGTTTTGACTAGCGGAGCTGCTGATTTTTATCACATTTATCTTGTGATAGACATATTGTCATGCAAAGAATGTACAAGTGGTGTCTACTTTTCATATCGGGTTCTGTTTCTGTGATTTGGCCATTTTTCATGTTAGAATATGCCCAGATTTAGCCTGCAAATTGCTTTCAGGAGAAAATATGTAAATATGTGGTTCAATTTATTTATTTAGTTTTTCATTGAAATGGCTACCTTCTATGGCAAATATTTCACACACTACATTTTGGAGCTAATAAATTGAAAACTTTTTCAAAGTTTTCATTTATTTCGCTGTTTTCTACCCAACCAGTCTTGAACACTGATTTAACATCAAGTGTCCCCCACAATGACAACAGCTGCATCCAAGTGGGAGTGCAAAACAA
This sequence comes from Megalops atlanticus, assembly GCA_019176425.1. Lineage (NCBI taxonomy): Eukaryota > Metazoa > Chordata > Actinopteri > Elopiformes > Megalopidae > Megalops > Megalops atlanticus. Next base: position 25,638,781 of record CM032880.1, read on the forward strand.
GGCACATTCACTCAGTACACACACAAGTCAATTCAACTGCTTTTCATGCTACAACTCCCACATTACACCTGGAGGTAACCACTGTACAGAGGATGTGTGTATCTTATGCTATTTGGGTACCTTGTTGGTGTCTGAACGAGTTGTGAGAGCAAAGCCAATTTGTACAGCAGCTGTAGGCCCCCAGTCCCCCAGAGTGCAGATGTCTGCAGACTGCAGACATGGCTGGTTTCAAACCCCAGTTGCTATGCTCGGCCTGCACTAGAAACAATGCTTCTACCATCTGAGCCACCTTGGAAGCCCAATTAAAAACACTTAAGGAGTCAATAATGTGCAGTAAGTTCACAATCAATTCACAACAAATCCCTGCACGTGCAGATGAATTCTCAGCTCTAAAATGATGTTGCCACTGCCTTTCATTTAAAGACATTTAACTTCATATTTCCTGTTTAAAAAAACACTGTATCTCTAAATCCAGTTTAACACAGCCTGTTCAGTGATTCTAATAGCATACACATGTGACATGGCATTGAAGTGCAGGTATAAGTATAATAGTTCCTTTATAAGCCTTGTTACTTGGCTACATTTGTAACAATGAGATTATTTTTTCATGCCTTGGGATCTTTGGTTCTGTACAAAGGAAGCTGTAGATCTGGGAATAAAATTCCCTCTTGTTATGAGAACAGCCTAGCATCTTGTTTTCATGTATGTATGTATTTTATTCTTTATTTCAAAGATGATTCTCATATCTTTGTTCTCTGTACGTGCACAGTGGAATGGCTAATGCAACTCTAGTGGGCAGCTAGTGTCAGTGACCTGTTATTAATTGGTGTGCAGAATTTTGGCCAGAGAACTGGTTTGCTTATGATGTGAAATGACATATGATGAGAGAAAAACTATATACTTTCAAATTATTTTAGCCTTTCAACTGATAGTTTAAATAGGAATTCATGTGGGATGTTTTTCATAATTATATGAGAAAGTTCAGTGTGGATGAGATGAAACATAAAATGTAATTCAAGTTTAGTAATTAAGACTAATTCGGCTAGAAAGACTGTGTGCTCTGTTTGTTGAAGTAGCATGTTAATTTGTTTTTCTACTCAGCTGCTACCTCTTTCCAGCAGGTAATGAGCAGGTAAAGGTCAAATTATTTGCCTTCCTGCATTACTATGGTGTATCAATTGCAATGTCTGTGACTGAAGCAATCATGAATACTTATATGGATAGATACTTAGTATGATAGCTTTACCAGAGTACAGGTGACACAATACCATATTACAAAATGGATAGTTATGGCCACACAATCTTATTGATCAATTTGGTGCTCCGGCCCATGCTGTTGAAAATGACCAAATCACTGTACATAGTCATTCCCAATCAATAACAAACTTTATCAGCTAGCAGCTGCTGAATCAGTGATTTAACAGTACTTTGGACACACTTACTCATAGAAAGGTTTTTCTTCATTTTTTCTATTTTCCACATTTTAGAATAGTAAAGACATAAAAACCATGAAATAACACAAATGGAGTTAGGCAGTGACCAAAAAGTGTTAAACAAATGAAAACTATGTTAAATTTTAGATTCTTCAAAGTAATCAAAAATATTGTTTAAAAAGATTTTTTTGGAAAGAAATTCATGCATTCATACATCAACTTTTTACACTATTTATATTTGTCTAAGAAACACATTTCAAGCATTTAAGCATAAGTATTTAGATCAAAATGTCTTTGAATGCAGGATTCCCATTATCTTAATCAGGTGTGTCCAAACGTTTGACTGGTACTGTATAAAATAAGGGTATGTGTTATTGCAGTCATTGGCACATGCTGGTAGTAGTACCGGGTTTGGCATCGTACCTTTCAGCTGCATCACCATCGCGGCAGAAATCACCATTTTTAGAGGGTCCAAAAAGAGGTGTGGCTATTAATTAAAGGTGAGAAGTGCCATATTGTTTTTTTAGGATAGCATAGATGCTGAGAGATGGCACTGTTCTCTTCCTTGATTTCTTTAGTGCTTACACTGAGTGTTATGTGATCCTTTTGTCTAGGTAGGAACTGAAGCTAATGCAGAGCCCAGTAATATTTAAATGGCCCTGAAAATCCATGAATGCAAGCTCAATTGTCTTTACTAACAGAATCAATCTATAGAAGAGTCTCTGTGGGCAGAGCTTCCACAAACATTCTACTGTCATGTTAATATTATACATGAGTCTTTAATAAATGAGCCTTTATGACTGCTGTGTGCAGGAGTTTCCTTTTGTTACCGGTATATTTCTACATACCTGTATCAATTTTTGCCAAATGTATTTATGTTTTCCTTGTTTAATCCTCACCATTAAAATAAAATCTGTTTTAATAGACATAGCACCTATTGAATTTGTTAGCCAATTGTTAGCATTTTTAGAAAAAAAGCACAGCTGTATTCATGGAAGTATAATTCCTAGCTTTGCTTACCAGTCATAGGATCCTCATGGGGTGCACGCTTGATTCTGGCACACCTCCTTGATCACAATGATGGTGCCTCGTTTGAACATATCACTAATGCTTCCTAAAAGAGGCTCATTGTTTTTATCTACAAAAAGCATGGACAGACAGACATGGTTTTTTTTTTCTGTTGTAGCTTGTTACTTTGTAAGAGAAACACGACAAAACTGTAGAATGAAGCGTTTCTTGGTTATACCAAAAGTGTAGATGGAGTTTAATGAGACTGACTCCCTCTTTGTCACTGAATATCAGTACTCTACAATACTTTGACAAAATATTATGTAGATTAATTGGTATGGTAATCACTATTATTTTGATTTACAAACATTTTCAAAACATTGCCTTTAATACATTTGAAACATGAAAGCTGTCAAGTGAGAAAATGTATTTTCAATGTTGTTCAGGCTGTGTTTTGGATAGAATTTATAAAGGATGCAGTCTAATTTTGAGATCAGGCTAAAGACAATGCAACACAGTTATCAACTGACAAAAATTTACAACTTGGAAAATAGAAGGCAGGGTAGTGTTAATATGTAATTTCACAGTTTTCACAGTTCACAGTTTTTACATGGACCTTTTTTCACATAGCTAAAACTCTGTCAGATAATTCTGCAATGCAGAGTAAATGCATACAATTCCCTTGTGTCCCACATACATTAATTATTCATTTAAGCATCCAAAATACATTCAGATAACTAAATAAAATACATTACTATACAATATCTGCACAAGATTCCATTTTAGGACACTAATTTCACAAATATTAAGTCAGAGAAGGGTACATCATATGATACTGACCTGATGGTTTATTCAAAATGAAATATAAATAGCGATTTTTTTTTGCCATGAAAAACATGCATGTATGCAGTAGTCAGTGCCTCTAAAACTAGAAAATTCCCTTTGTATTTGATTTCATTACATGTATATATGGGCCTTGCTTTTAAACATTTCCTTTGCAGACATTTTTTTTAAGTTTGGTAGACCACCCTGTTGTCCTAAAATCTCAGTCTGAAAAATGCAGCTAGAGGTGCACTCCTGGGAGACTCAGATGCTCATCCAGCCTCTTCACACAGTCCATCTGCCACAGCCTTTCTGGCTCCACTGAATCACTAGAGTCTGACTCAGCACGCTGACTTCCCCTCACACCAACATTACCATATTTTACTCTTTGTTTCTTCTTTTGCCATCTCCTTTTGAAACCGGGATATATCTGACCATATGCCCCTCTTTCCTCTGGCTGTAAATTCAAAAGCACTTTACGCCATTGTGATTATTTATGGCCTTTTATGGACTTTAATATTTTACACATCCTGCAAAACGGTCACAGACCTTGTTTTTTTTAACCAGATCATCTGAGGCAAAGCTTTTGCTTTGCTTATGGCTACAACCACCTCAGGGCTGAATACAAGGAGCCACAGCACCACTCTGCATTGCTGCTGAAAACCAAGGATGTGGGTTCATTTAAATCAGATAGAGGGAAACTTTTTAGACAAGAGAAATTAACTGGCTTATTCCTAAACAAACTTTAGTATTCCACGGAGCTGCTCAACAATCAGAGAAAATGTATTTGTATTCAGACTTAATTGAGAGTGAATGCAGCAATTTATGGTCTCTCCATGCTGGACCTGATCCGTTGTTTGGGCCAGTTAGCAAGTGCTCTTTGTCTGAGACCAGTGAACAGTGTAATGAATTCTTGCTTGTCTTGTGTATTGAGACACAATCTGTAAGATGTTAAACTGTGTTCACTGTGTCATTTTCCCAACTGTCCCATAATGGAGCCATATTTCCATATTAATTCTCGCAGTACATACTGTTGCGAGTTTATGGCAGTTGATTTATAATGGTTATATGTATACATTGTGCATGTATTATGTATTTAAATGAAGTCTTCAGCCTCTTTAGTGGATTTAGTTAGTTATGTCATTATGTAATTACCTGCAACATACAATCTACATTAAACTTGCTTTTACAAGTATAAATTCGCATGTGATGTTTCAGTGATAGTGTTATATAATCAAGCCTGTGTGTGAAATTCAGTTTGGACAAATAGACATATACTGATGAGCCAAAACATTATGACCACTCACAGGTGAACCGAATAACACTGATCATCTCAAAACAAGGGCACATGTCAAGGTCTTGGTGGATTAGATGGTAAGCAAACAATCAGTTCTTGTAGTCAATGTGTTGGATGCAGGAGAAATGGGCAGGAGTAAAGACCTGAGCGACTTTGACAAGGGCCAAATTGTTATGGCCAGATGACTGGATCAGAGCATCTCTGAAACGGCAAGGCTTGTGGGGTGCTCCCGGTCAGCAGTGGTGAGTACCTACCGACAGTGGTCCGAGGAGGGACAAACCACAAACCGGCGACAGGGTGTTGGGCGCCCAAGGCTCATTGATGCGCGAGGGCAACGAAGGCTATCCTGTATGGTCTGAGCTGACAGAAGGTCTAATGTGGCACAAGTCACAGAAAATTTTGTGTCACAACACACAGTGCATCGCACCCTGCTGCGTATGGGGCTGCGTAGCCGCAGACCGGTCAGAGTGCCCATGATGACCCCTGTCCACCGTCCAAAGCACCTACAATGGGCACGCGAGTGTCGGAACTGGACCTTGGCGTAGTGGAAGAAGGTTGCCTGGTCCGATGATTCCCGTTTTCTTTTAGATCATGTGGGTGGCCGTGTATGTGTGCGCCGTTTATCTGGGGAACTGATGGTACCAGGATGCACTGTGGGAAGACGACAAGCCGGTGGAGGGAGTGTGATGCTCTAGGCAGTGTTCTGCTGGGAAACCCTGGGTCCGGTCATTCATGTGGACGTCAATTTGACACGTGCAACCTACCTAAACATCGTTGCAGACCAGGTACACCCCTTCATGGCAATGGTATTTCCTGATGGCAGTGGCCTCTTTCATCAGGATAATGCGCCCTGCCACACTGCACACATTGTTCGGGAATGGTTTGAGGAACATGATGAAGTGTTCAAGGTGTTGCCTTGGCCTCCAAATTCTCCAGATCTCAATCCGATTGAGCATCTGTGGGATGTGCTGGACCGACAAGTCCTATCCACCTCGCAACTTACAGGACTTGGAAGGATCTGCTGCTAATGGTGCCATTGGTGCCAGATACCACAGAACACCTTCAGAGGTTTTGTAGAGTCCATGCCTCGGCGGGTCGGCACTGTTTTGGTGGCACACAGAGGATCAACAGCATATTAGGCAGGTGGTCATAATGTTTTGGCTCATCAGTGTATATGCATCGTGCAAATATCCAGTTGAGAGTCAAGCACTGTACTCCAAAAAAAAAAATGAACATACAATCTGATAATGTTATGATGTATTTCATTAAATGTGTGTTTGGCCATAATTCATTAATCTGATTGTACAAATTGTTTAAAGCAAATTATGTTGAGCATATTTTGACATTTTTGATAGAAATTGTGTTATTGTGAGTTTTGAAACTTGATACATATTTTATTCATGTCATGAGCAAACCTTTTGTAATGGATCACCTCCACCATTTTGGATTTTTCTGCCATTTTGAACAATTTTTAAAATACCTGAATGACTTGAATGCCAGACTGATTTGTGTGATATCGGGGATACATTATACTGATGTTAAAATACATTTGTATGGAAATTTTACTGCAGTTCACTGCCACTGTGTTCCAATGAATTTACTTCATCTAGAAAGAATATGTAACTGATGACTTAATGGCAAACCGTATTTTATATCAGAGTGAAATTTAATGTACAGATATCCATTATTCGTATAATATATTCATCAATTCCACTCAAGTTATATGTTTAAAGATTCTGTGGACATAAAAAGCTGATTTTGTTGCATCTTATCACTCCAAATCCCAGGACAACAGTTTTTCAGTCATTGTTAACTCCATTCTATCCATCCTGCTTTTCATGGAAATTAGAATCAGTTTTGTTCCCCAATGCAATTTGTTTCTTTTTTGTTGTTTATAAGGTGCTGGTGGGTGGTCCCCAATGGAGTCTGACAAGTATCAATGGCTGGAAATTGATCTTGGAGAAAGGACTGAGATTACAGCCATTGCCACACAGGGGAGGTATGGCAGCTCAGACTGGGTTACCAGCTACCTGCTAATGTTCAGTGACACAGGCAGAAACTGGAAACAGTACCGCCAAGAGGACAGCATCTGGGTAAGTGTGGAATTATAATAGACGGCATGCTAAAAAATGCTAAATGCTGCTGTTGTTTATTTGCATATTTTTTCCTTTAAACAGAAATTTACAGGGGATTATCAAATGAGCATGGATTCTCTGAGTTAATTGGTTATCGCAGAAGAGAGTTTAAACAAATGGGGAAATAAAGTGATGTTTTACTGGTTAAATACATTCAGATGACAGCAGGTGTGCATGATGCAAAAACAATTTCTCATATAATCCATTCATGGCATTTTTGTCGAGAGCTGAGATGTTCCTTAGTATCAAATACCTTCTGGTAATATGTGTTAATGATAGAGAAGTGTCCAGCAACCACCTCAGTATGGTCTTTGGTCATGACTTCTGGAAGAAGTCATGTTGACCTCTGTAAGCTATAAAACATACTATGTAGATACAAGAATGTATGTATAGAGTGAGTATTGATCTAAGTCATGTCATTGTCTCTATATATGTGTGTGTGTGTGTTGTATTATGTGAAATAAACATCCATTTAAAAATTAGATATACATCTATTTAGATTGACCTGTGGAATGGTTTATAGAAGAAGACCTGCACCATCTCATTGTTTCCTTCTTCTGGCTCCAGTTTCCCTTATAAAAATTTACATTGGCTCATTGAAGCTTCTATTCAAATTAACAAGTACCTTATCTAACCTTCTGAGACCTCCTTAGACCTCTAATTTTCTGTGGGGATGTTAGAAATATGCTCACACTGACAAAACTTTTCCCAGTCTCCATACACCCGCAATACCGTGGGGGAAAAATTATAATCCCTACTTAGCAAATATGTGCAACAGACATAGATGAAAGAGTTAAGGTTTAGTGCTCTCTCTTTCCACAGCCCCCATGCCTGAGGGCTCCAGTTTTAGTGAGGACTTAAAATGTTAAAATACAGCTCACAGCAAACTCTTCTCAAATCCTTGAAGTACTGTATTTCATACCATGACACAATACTGCTGATGGAAGATCAGTCATTCTGGCTTTCTTTATCTTGGAGTGCTCAGTACCTGTTATATAAGACAAAACTTTTTGCTGTAACTCAGACACATTCAGTTTTTGCTGGGATGACTGTCTTGCTGCGACCAAAGGTCTGTCAAGCCTGATGTTAGAGAATTTACCCCATAGCTCACAGCATATTTCAAAAGGCACATTGAGGAAATTAGGTGCTTTTCTTGAGCTCTCTCAGCAGGAAACAGTACAATTTGCATGGCTTAACACTTTGCTTCACAAGAGAGCTTATCCCTTCAAAGGCACCGAAGATGCTCTTCAGTGTGCTGTTTCCAGTTTACAGAAGGGATTTTGACTGCTTAAACACATTAGAAATAAATAAAAGCATCAGAAATCTGGAGTAAATAGTGTCTGTGCAAAGTGGCCTTGTTTTTTTTTCAACCACACAGAGGTGAGCTATACTGACTTTACCTTGAAATGAAATAATACAATAATTATATTTATAAGGAGCCAAGCAGACATGGCATTAGCACATATATGTATACATATATACACACATATGCATATAGATAGATAGACAGACAGATACATGGAATAGACACCAAACAATATATGTAACTAATAACGAGCTGAGCTGCCTTTTGCATTCAGAAGCGCTTGTCCTTGCTGTTGCACAAGTTTTGAAGCATTTCTAGCAAGAAGGAATGAAATGTTCTTTCAGAGATGAAGGAGGTGGAAATCTACTCCTTATATTGTCGTCCAGAACATCCCATGAAGGTTCAATGATTTTTAGATGTGGTGATTTGGGCCATGGAAGTGTAGTGTTTGACTCCATCCCAGTGTGAATGAAACCACTCTTAAATTAATTCAGCAATGTGTGCAGCGGCATTATCATCTTGAAATATGGGAACATCTTGAGGAAACAATGTTTATACCTTAGGGTACACCTGGTCACAATAAAAATGCCTGCCATGCAGAGTAATCATCAGACCCAATCACTCCTACAAGATGGCTGTCCATACCATAACAGATTTACCACCATGGTGGGAACAGACAATGTTGGTTGAAGGCTTCCTTTGGCTTTCTCTACACATAAACCCATTCACATGTAGGAAAAAAGAATAAAGGAGGACTCATCAGAACATATTACTTTCTTCCACTGCCCAGAAGTCTAGGTTTTGTGCTCCTTACACCAGGTTACACATTGTTGCGCATTGGCCTTGGTTAAAACTGGTTTCCTAATGGCAGTCCTATCATAAATATCAGCTTTGTGAAGCTCACAATGTACAGTTTTTGCTGAGGCTGGGTCATGTAGATGTAGATTCAGTTCTGTGGTAAATTCTGAGGCTGTTTAATGGTTTTCAGCAGCTACTCTTTGAAATGTCCATCTTTCCCTATTGGTGAGGTTTGACTTGTGACCACAATTCTTCTTTCCTGGTGATGTTTTTTCTTGTTCAGTGTATACTGTCATGATTTTCGACACTTTGCTATTTGGCTGATGCACCTGTAGTTTGGGTACCAACTATTTTACCACTTTAGCAATGTTAGATCTCTCATATTGCATAGTAAAGTGTTAATTTTAAAACGTATTTTATAGCAGAGACATACTGGTAATTAGTATTGACATTAATATTAAACACATGTGCAGACTCTATTATTAATTGTGATTTAGTGTGATTTTGTGAATATTTTGTCTATCCCCTTTGTGTACACACACACAGACACACAGACAGACACACACACACACACACACACACACACACATATATATATAAAATCATGAAAACTACATCTATACTGTTGATCCCTTATGATATCAGCTGCAACATATTTTTAGGTAACAGATTTCCATGTATTACCGCTTTCTCTGTATCTTGTGGTTCCAGGGAGCCACACAGTCTGTAAACTTTCAAATGAATGATCACCAAGGGGGTATTATGACTGGGCTTAGGCAGGCTTAAAATGTATTTGAGCACAGTTTACTGCTCTGGGGGCATTCTTCCTTTGGATTCTTAAGTGCTGATGGGAGAGTTAGGCAGTTCAGGCAGGGATTCATCAAAAATGTGTTGCATTGACAAGTTCATTGTAATCTGACTTGAAATATACATGCAAACTCAGAGATGGAATAAGTACAGAGGTGCATTAGTACCCCTGGTCAACAACAAAAGAAATAACTGAACTGGTGAACTGACAATGATAGCAATATAAAAATGTTAACTAATTTGTTTACTATAGAATAGCACTATATTGCAGTTTATTGCAGTTTTTTCTTATTTCTTCTTTCTTATTATTAACAAGTCACCATAGTTAATTAGGTTACTATTTCCCCTTCTATTTTATACTGTCCAGATTTCTTTAGGGACCTTATAAGTAAGAGAATTTTGTCTTTCACCAAATAAGAAAAAATGTAATAATGATAAATGTAATATAATTACTAATTTTCAGGTTCCAGATATGTCCTCTTGGTATGTTCTGTGATTGATTAATTAAACAAATAATGCTTGCCACATATGTATACGCTATAAAGAATCCAAGTCCAACCATATGGAAGTCTCTGCTGACAAAAACGGTTGTCTCTTATGCCCATCCATGGAAATCCCATTGCAGACAAGGGCAAATGAGGCAATAAAGAGATTATCAGCCTTGATTGCACACACTTTCCTGAGAGATGTGGACTGCATTCAGCACTTTCAGTTGGACAAAGCAGCAATTCTTCTCTTGTGTGGCTTGCTGTCTGAAGACCTAGAGAGCAGCATAAACCAGCAGAATGCAGTATGAATGCTTTTGCCACAAAAGACAAAACTCTGTGACAGGATCATTTCTCTTTAAGGTTGCTATATTTATTCTGACATTTTGTAATTAAAGAAATGGTGTAAAAACTATATGAAACAGTGTAACAACTACACACCTTTTCACATCACAGGAACAGTGACACAATATACACCTTAGGTTCCAATTTCATGCTGACGCAAGTGAGCCCAATTGTAAAGCACAAGCAAGTTGTTGAATTTACATTATCCAGTAAAATTGTCTTATAGTTATCTAACGTTATCTTCTTTGCTAGCTAGGTATATGCTTAGAAACAAGTACTGACAACAGTCTGATGGGCACCAGTTTATAGACCAGGGTTTGAGAAACAGTGCTTTACAGGGGTTATTCAGGATACTGATCACCATGTATGCGGCAATGTTACCTTGTTTGTGTATATAGCTTATTCAGAAAATGCCTGTGACCAGGGTAAACACCTATGTCTGAAATATTGTATGCATATAAACATAGCCGTCGTGCCGTGCTTGCATCTGTCTCATGTACGCTTCCATTTTTTCTGCTGTGAATCTAATTTTGTGAATCTGGTCAAACTGTGCCTCCTGAAAACAACAAAATGGAAAATCCAAAAGAGAGAACTGATCATTACTATGCCCAGCCCTGACAACACCCACAGGTAATAATTTCACCGACCCAACCCATTTATTAATATTTACCTCTGCCCCCAAACCTTTCTACATTCACTTGCACACAGCACTTAGTCATTGTTTAAATTTTTCTAATTAGGGTCCTTTTTCACATACACAGAATTGACTGGGTTAGAATGTCTTTGTTCCATTAGTGTCAGATTGGATACAATATCATGCCCCTTCTCTTTTTTACGTTGGTCAAGAGTACTTCTGACAGTTGTTGCAGCAGTGTGTTTTGAGTGTTCAGTTAAGTGTTAAGATGTGTCATACTGAGGGGAAAAGTCCTTTAAACTAATTTCATCAGACAGGCAAATGAGTGTGGATTTTTGGTAGTTTGGTCTGTTTTACTTTGTTCATTTGATTTGCTGCTTTAGTGAAGCAAAAAAAAAAAAAAATCCAGTATCCGAAGGCTTTTACAGCCTCCCTAATTTGTCACAGAAAGAGGATGAACATGTATGTCATCATGTAGTCTTTCCAAAACTGCCTAAAAGAAATATATATCTAAAATATATAAATATCTGGTATGAAGATATTTTTGTATGATAAGAGATTTAATTATAATTATTAGATTGTGTCTCAGTAAGTTAGGGCACCGTAAAATGTAGCAATGCACTCCATTCGAAAAAAAGTCTTACATGAGGCATGCTGTTGTTGGGTATGCCTCTATTTGTGTGATAAACATAGCAAATGTGCGTCAGAACCGTTGAAATTATCAGAAAAGATTTATAATCACAGTAGACTTCTCTTGTTCTCAAGTTCAAGACTTGCCCCATTTACACATTAAAATCTCATTCTGTCTCTTGCATGATTGTGGGGTGTCTACATCATGTTCCATCATCACACAACATCACAAGACATTCAACACTGGAAAACATAGCCTAATTACATTACATTACATTCATTTAGAAAACACTCTTATGCAGAGCGACTTCCAGCACAATAGAATGTAAGTGTATCCTTTCATGTTGAATGAATAATAGTGTCAGACCAGGCTAACACCCCCAGACCAGTGAGTGTGAGCATAACACTATCCAAGCCCTTCCCTTAAGTTACCTAGCCTCCCCGTGTATGACATTGATGATTCACAATTTGTCACAATGTTCAAGATGCACATCCCCACAAATATTTCTGTCAGAAATACAATTATAGCAATATACAAGTATATGATGACATGCCATGAGCAATATTTTGTCAACATAAAAGAGGTGTTGTTTGTGAATTTCAGTTTTGGTGATGCTATGTACACAATATTTATATTTTTGGTGAAAAACATTATAAAAAGTACAGTGATGTAGCTAAAATAATCACACAGTGAAAAAAAAAATCCAATATTTTGTGTAAGGTAATATTATTCTCTAAATTTTTGAATGAATAATGACTGGCTTATAATGAAGCCTATGAACCCACAAACCCATTCTAATTTTTAAAGTTTCTTTTAAGGTTGTGTATATTTGCATAATCTGACTATGTTGTGGCCTTAATTTAGATCCATTGAGGTTTGCACTGCTAGTTTGTCATTTCAAAGCACTTTGCTTACTCTGTTTTAGTAATGTTAGCATCATTCTGATATTACTTCAGTCACATTAATTGAGTCATTCATAATCAGTAGTATCAGTGAATAACAAAAATTGATATGTTGATATGCAGATTCATGCACTAGTGCTATAGTGCTTTTATCTTCCTGAATGATCTAAATGATTAAATAAATTATTAGTTATTCAACACTCTTCCTAAGAGTTGCTTAGTTTGTCATCCAAATGAAAATCAGTTCACTTGCTCCCAACAAAAACGCAGGATGCCAAAATCTGTTTGGTATTTTGTATTCCATTATTTATTCAATATTATACAAATCTGCTGTTAATGAGGAAATATCAGTGTCAGTCTCAGAGGAATCTCAATACGAATTATGAATTTTGAATATTTGTGCCATTTCATAATGCATAAATGTTACAGACAGCAATCCCCATTGCTCACTGCACATTTTACAGCTGAATATTTGTCCCATTCCTCAGTTTTCTGGCAGACTGATATAGCAGTTGTGATTTGACTTTCCTCCAAGTGACTATCACATGTACTGGTATATAGATATACTGTTTTTCTACTGTATGTGAAGATTTAATCTGTAATATCTGTTTAGGTTTCTCACCAAGTACCAAGAAAATATTTGACTCAATGAAAAACTATCTAGGTTTTTTCTTTTTTCAATATAAAAAGATTAAATTAATACAACTGCATAAAATTTCTGCTTTCAGAGACTTTTCAAAATATCTAATGTGGTATATACTGTAAAATCACACCTGGAAGATAAATTTCAAGATTTGTGTGACTATTGGAGCTTGTTAACAATTTAACTTTTGTGACGTGGCATTTAGTAAGTAATATGTTAATTTGTGCAACTTATAAAATGATGACATGAAGCACAACTTTGGGTGGCATGACTAGATGTTTCAATTTAAAAATAAATAAGAACAAGAATTAATAAGAACTAAATAAATAAATAAATAAATAAATAACTGTTTAGTCACAGTGAAAATGCTTTATTCTTTCTACTTTAACCTTTACCACAATAGTCCCCCAGCTATTTTTATGATTTTTATCTCTTATGAGTATAGTCATTTGAGCTTTGTGCTAATGAGAGACAGAAGCTTTCTGTATGTCATTGTTGATTCCAGTCAATCTTAACAAATTAATGTGGCAGTGCCGGTGATTCAGTGTTTAATGGGGTGCTATATTTTGCGGAATATAAACCTGCCATCCATTTTTTGGCCACACTTTAATATCAGACGTAATTTATTGTGCTATTCCTTCATTATCTTTATTACCATAATAAAATATTGTGCAAGTAACATAATTAATGGATATAAGCTCTTGCGCAGGGAACCATAGTTGTACACAATCTCAATGAAAAATGTGTTTGTGAAGCTAAGTCATGAGATTTAGAGCATGAATAATTGTGAAATACCTTAGAACAGTGCTTTCTACTTTTTAAACACATACTTTATATTCTGTATATCTGCACTGTTTTGCCAAAAAAGTCCATTTGATATACATACTGTACATGGCAAATCAGAGAATAGTGTTAAGCCCTCTGTTTTTGATGTAAAGTGCAAATCGTATGATTATATCAGTACACCAGTATAAATCTTTTTACAAATCAGTGCCATTGATTGCAATGGATTTTCTTCGGTATTCAGGTAGGGAGTCACATTGTATTTTGGAGTCCTCACTTAATCCTCTTTTGTTGTCCACCCATGAAGGAAATGCAATGTTCTATTTTATTTTGAAGTGGTTAAATGTTTTTTGAGCTTATTAGGAAGCAGTGGATATGTTTTTATGTCATTACAAATGCCATATCAGTACCTGTTATGAATTTTGGAGGAGAGACAAGTTATACTGGTGAATGTATTGTCTTTTTTTAATAAAAGGAGCTTTTTCATTGTTTGAATTTAATCCTGACACACTTCAGCTTGAACTCTTCAACAGAGTTTATGTAAATGTGATGTTCCTACTTGTTTGTGCAGTTTTATAATTGATTATAGCAATATTACGCATATTATTTTAATGAGTCACAGCAACAGTCCACATCCTGGCCCTTGTTAGAACTTAAGAGAAAATATGAGAAGACTGGTGACCCCCAACAACTTCTAATTAGAAAAGCAGCTAAAATATTTTGTGGACTAGAAATGAAATATGATTTGACATGAGCCTTGAATTTCCACTTATGTCAGCTTCTTTGCATCATGCTCTGTTGCTCTTAATAAGAACTGAGAGATTGGTTCCTTACATATAAGGAATATGTACACCTTTGTTTCTGTCGTCAGTAGATCATACTGGTATAAGGTAATGCTGGCGTGTGCCATGTCTGATTAGTAGAGCGATAGTCTGACTAAGAGAGAACTGAGCAAAGACTCAGAGAAAAAGTTTTGGTGGTATATTTTTGCATAAAAGACTGCAGACATGACTTAAGTATCTTCCCCTTTGTAAGGGGTGTAAAATACTTGTTCAGGAAGTTGAACATTTTTGTGTGTATGTGTGTGTTTGTGGGAAGGGTGTTAATGTTTAAGATATCACAGAGGTTGGTATTCAATCAAGAATGCCAAACCATCTTAAGGAAGAATGTAATAAAAAGTATAAGTTCAGGCATTTTCAGTCAGCATCATCTGTGTAAGGGTCAATCTTGTGCTCATAGGCTCATGCTTATTTTAGTAATGGCTCAAATCCAGGAAACAGGAAAAGGTATTGCATTAAATTAAGGTTGGTTGGGCTGGAGGTGGTAAATTTTTTAAAGGACAAGTAAATATCTTGTCTGTCTCTTATTGGTTTGTCCATAACGAGTTTTAAATCTAGGTGTGTTAAAAATATTTTGGGTGAACTGTGTTGACTTTAAACAGTGTTGGTAGAATGATTTAAATATAGCAGGTGCAGCAACCATAACAGTGGAGTTGACATGGATTAAAGACTACAAAATTAACAGATGCAAGGAGGCAGAAAGTGTTCCACTGAGATGAATGCTTGTTTTTTTTTTTTTTTTTTTATCATGCTCATTGGGTTAACAAGCAGCACACAACAGCACGGCTGCACAAAGTGCAGTTCCTGGACACAAGTCAATATATATTACAGTATACAGTTATTTCATAACATGTCCACGTATATATTACATAATCATGTAAATAATGGTTTTGAATTCTATGTTTCAATGCATGTTTTGGTGAGTGTACAAATGTTATTTTTAAATAATATTATGGAAATGGTTGTAGGTAGTTTTGATGTACTCTCTTTTTGTATGTTGTAACTTTGTACTGTTGTGTAAAATGTTGTAAAATGTTACAAATTGTAAACTAATCAGTTACAAGTGGGAATAACACACCCATGTGCCAGCTCTGGTAAATAAAATGTGTTGTACATGCTGTCTGCAAAATATATCCTTTATCGTGAACTGTTACTCTACTATAGTGGAATAAATGCATCTTGTTTCTTTCAGTATCATTGCCTTTTTCATAATGATCAACCAACAGGTACAAATATTCTTAGTATGTTCTGCTTCCACAGGCGTTTTCTGGAAATACAAATGCTGACAGTGTTGTTCAGTACAAACTGCAGCAGCCTGTAATAGCTCGGTTCCTACGAGTCCTTCCTCTGGACTGGAATTCAAATGGAAGGGTGGGCATGAGGTTGGAGGTCTACGGATGCCTATACAGTAAGTAAAGAAGAGGATATGTCAATCAGCAACAAAGTTGATGTTGTGATCCTGCATATTTTCACACCAAAATGTATTCATTTTGTGAACACATTTAATGCCACTTGTTCTAGGACCCAGTTGTTTATTTACAGTTTTGCAAACAGAGCTTAAAATTCAGTTTTAGGGAGCTCGTTACTAGCTCCGTGGTTAAGGGGTTCACTCTGAGCACATGCTGAGCTGAGCTAGGGTTTGATCCCAGCCATGTGATGACTGGAAGCCCGCAGTGGTTGTTGCCTTGTTGATTTCAGGCACACTGTGACTTTCAGGAGAATGCGTTTTGCACAGATGATGTCCGTAAAGCGGACCGTTTTGCTGCAGTGAGATTAGCATAACATAGCCAGTGCTAACGTCACCGTTAAAGTTCAATCAATGTCACTGCCATTTTGTGGGTTAGAACCACAGACAGCCCTTCAGTGAAGTGAACACAAGTGACTGAAGTTATTATAACAAATGCAGAAATGCCTGCAACTTGCTCTGCCAACCTATATATCAAACAGCAGCTGCAAATGTAATTCATAATGGGAACTAGCAACGGTTACCGAAGTTGCACAGTACAGGTTTAAGTTCATATTACAGTTACATAAACCAATCATCCACAGCATTTGTTAGGTAGCTATCTGCCTAACCAGTTAAAATTAGCTGACTGTAATATTAGCTAGCTTACTAACTACCTCTCTGCGAACCTGACTTCAGGTATCCCATATTGTTTGTGAATGATTAATCAAAATAACTGGCTAGTGAGATTACATTAGCTAAAAGTTTGTCAGCACCATCTTAACTGACATTACCTGAAACAAAATGTTCACTATATAAGCAGAGCACTCTGTTGGGATCCAGCCCTCTCTTCTTACTGCTATCTGCTATTTCCTATGGTGATCTTCATCTGATAGAAAATTATAAAATGATAATCTTGCCGTCTGTTGTCTGTTGGCACATAAGAGGACACAGCAAGTTGCGGGGATTTTTTAATGTTAGCTATAGTGATGTTACAGCTGTCTGTCAAAGCGTACCACTTCTAGCTAGCTACGAGTGTTCACTTCACCAAGCTGAGGATGCTCTGTGGCTCTAAACCCCCAGCATAGTGGTGCCATCCCATTGAACTTGAAACCTTAGAAAAAACAGGATTGCATGAAGGGCAAAAAGCATACAAGATCAGTTTTGCTGAAGTGAACTAGTGCCAATGAGAGGCTTAAAGGCATAATACATCTGAAATGTTGAAGTCAGGCAACCATATGGCTGCATTTCCAATGCTGTTTTTGGAAAAGTTGATATCAATAGAGAAGTGTGCAAATATTTTAACAAAGCAAAGAACATGTGGAATCAAACATGACATGTTAATCCCCCAGACGTGCCTCAATATCAATTTGAGTGCTATACTGAACACAGCATCCAGCAGTTTTACACAAATAGCAGGGTATGATTTCAAATATGCACCTGAAGTATTGCTTGAAGATGTTATATATTACACATAATATTTGCCCTTGGAATGTTTTCCAGTTAACCACCCTTAAATAGAATTCATGATTTTTGCAATGACCTCTAAGCTGTCAATCATTAATATCATGCTTCAGGAAATGCATGATGCCAAAGATGATTTAAAACCATGGCTAAATACATTTAAATCCCCTAGAAACTGCAGGGGTTACCCAGAACTTATGAAAATATAGCATTGCTATTTTTATACTTTGAGGTACCTTTCTCTTTTTATCATGACAGTGTCTATGTTTCTTGAACCAATGCTGAAACTGTTGCAAAGCAGCTGCAAAATTGTTTAGTGTGGTTGTCATGTGGGACAAATATCTGTGTGCCCTGATTCTTGACATGTTATAGAAGTCACATGTGTCCATGTGATACATTTACATATGTTAGTGACTGCATATTCATAATTGTTAAGATTCATGCATTATCATTGATTTTGTTTTTTTTTTACAGAAAATGGAAGCTGTAATGCCTTATGAAGTTTTTACTTGTAATATGTTGTTTGCAGAGTCTGATGTGGCAAGTTTTGATGGCAGCAGCTCATTGCTCTACAGGTTCAGTCAAAATTCAAGTCAAACAGCCAAAGATGTGATATCCATGAAGTTCAAAACGCTGCAGAATTCCGGAATTATCATTCATGGTGAAGGACAAGAGGGACACAGCCTGACACTGGAGCTGCACAAAGGGAAGCTCTTACTTCACATCAAAATAGGTACTGGTCTCTGTATGTCAACTTGTGAAGTAGGTTTCAAGGGCTGGATTTCAGACAAAGGATATCTGCGAATTGAGGATTACATTTCATGTAAAATGCAGTGCCAAAAAAGTTTATTTGACAGAAACTCTATCTGCATTAACACATGGTGTATCTCACAGTTCCACCATCTGTCTACACCTCTCTTCCCACTGGCATAGTATGGTAACAAGAGATGAAAGCGTTCCTCTGTCACAGTTTAACTCTAGAAGGATGGGTATGTTCATGATAAATGTAATGCAACAAACACGCAGATTAAATTTCACGTTCGCCACATAATTTAGGGAGTAATTAATGGGCTTGATGAGCCAAGCGCTCAAGTTAATCCAGATCTTTAATTTGCTCACTCTGCAGTAACTAAGACTGTACGCACTCAGTGCCTCAGTGATTCTCTAAATGTCCCTAAGGTTGATCTTCAAATCCAGCGCACCAGGGAATAATCAGCAGTGAGCCAACTATATAATGACAAATAGGTGCATTTAGCCACAATATTATGTTTCCATAGGGGCCTGTGTTTCTATTTTAGTGGCAAGTGGGTTGTGACTAAAAGGTTTCCAGGCAGGGGGAAGTAAATCACATCCATGTGTTGAAAACTAAAACGTACAACACAAACGATATGATAAATAAATACGCAACATTTTCTTCTCTAATACTCTGTCTTTCAAGGGAGGTGTTGAACCAAGGTTGTGACTTGAATCATTTAAGATCTGATGACAAATACAGAATTACAGCAGTGGGATTGCATACCTTAACTTGAATGTTACACTGTATCCATCAAATTATCCCTGTTACTTAACCTAGTGAACATGAATTCCACACTAAATTCAATTTTTTAATTATTTTGAAGAATGATTGTTACCAATACTGAAGCCTCTGTCTCTATATTTAGCAATATACATTATAGGTCAATGATGACTTCTTAAAATGAGTGAAATAATGTCTTTAAGTGTTAAAGTTTATTTGCAGGAAATATTCATGTAGCTGCTTCAACACTCACTCACATTTTGCAAGTAGTGCCTCCATAATTTAGAACTTGTCACATATTTAATGCAGGGACTGTCTTATGGGACAGACAGTATGCAGCAACGTATAACCAAGGCAATTTAAAACATCCTTGCTTTTATCTGGGATGTGGTGTCAGAGCATTTTAAAACATTTTAAACAAGATTTAAGCCCCTGTGTTCAAATTTAATTTAAAACTGTCAACTGTATATATATATATATATATATATATATATATATATATATATATATATATATATATATATGTGTATATATATGTGTGTGTGTGTGTGTGCGTGCGTGTGTGTGTATGTATATATATGCACACTTCAACTGAAGAATATACTTCACCTAAAGGGTTTTAGTGCAATATCAGAACAAAAAGAACCTCAGAGAGTGGGAGCTGATTTCAAAGGTGATAACTGCCCTTTCATTGGTCATAGTGGACTATTAACAAAATAAGATTCAAAGGGCATTCACCAGGATTCCTACTAAGGGATGCCTTACATTGTTCAGTAAGGCATGCCCTGCATTTTAAAATAATTCTAAATAACAAGTATTTAGAATAATAAAAGCTTCATGGTGAGATGTGCACTATGGAAATAATTAGTATCTCATTATATAGAAACATATATAGAAAGAAACATTCCAGTCACATACAGGATGGTTCATGCTAGCTCTGAGTTTTCTGGTTATGCCATCAAACTGTACAAGAAGAGGACATTTTCTGAAACACTGCTGAAAAAAAACTGTTACTTCTTGTGAGGTTCTGTGAGAAATTGACCTGCTTTTCCCTTGGCCCTCTAAACACATCTAATATGTGGAAACATTCAGTTGTCTAAATTAAAGTGAAGACTGAATGTTGGAAGGATTTCATGGCTCACACTGGGGTGCATGAATTGCAGAGAAACTGGCCAGGGGCCTTCATTTCACTCTACAGAATCACAATACGTATCTACCATGGACTCTCCTCCTGATCTGCCAGTCACTTTTTGCCCATCTTGAATTTAGTTTGTTGTAGTTCAATGGGGCAGAAACTGGAATGGCAACCAAAACAGCAAATTGAAGCTTTTTAACATAGGAAAAATACAGTTCTTTCTTGAGAGTGCCTTTAAATGACAGTCACACAGCACTATCCTAAATCAAGTGAGGCTGGGAAATATATACATTTACAAATTTGCTTAGCATATGCCCAAATCCAGAGCAACTTACACTGTGTATTCATGTATGAACCATTTGAATGCCTGGATATTTACTGAGGCCAATCATATTAAGCATCTTTGCCCCACCTGGGAAGTAAACCGCCAGACTTTGGGTTACAAGTCCCAATTCTAAACCACTATGGCACACTTATGGTCCAGTGTCATACTTCCTATCTTTAGATTTAGTTTACATTAGATCTCAGTAAATTGCCCATGTTTTTCAGCACTTGCTGTGGATACAAAAGAGTGAACATATTGACTGGTTAATTCATCCATAAAAAGTGTTTCCTCTAATAGCATAATACACATAAAATCCCATTATTCACACACTACTATATGTATATCATATTGATGATGTTTTGCCACTGTACCTACGTGTTGTAGTTTGAAGACAAAATATATATAATTAAGTAATTGAGCCATATTTTCTTGTAATTGTGCCATTTCAGAAGCCCTTTATAGAGGTTAGTGAATAGGGGGAGGGTTTATATTAATATCCTTAGATATTAATATAAATTTCTCAGTATCTTATTACATCAAGTTTCACAATTTTTAATGTGTGTGAGGAGTTCGGAAGGATTTGGAAGGCTGTTTAAATCATATGGTTCCCCTGGTGAAGAAGCTTACTGGGAAAAACGCTGCATAACTAGTATACTCATTATTCAGTATAGCTTGAATGTGAGATTTAACCCCATTACACTTTTCAAACTTGATTATTCAGTGAAGGATTTACCCATAAACAACATTTCAATGAAACACTTACTCCAGAATTCTACTGGCATTTATCTTTAACTTGCTTCACAGCTGAGTTCAAGTATTACCTTTTGTACTCCACATACAGTGCGGGGAAAGGAGAATTTTCTGGAACTATTGTAAAATATTGTGTTTTTATACAGAAAAATTATTGATTGAATCCAGAGGTTAATGTAATGTGAATTTATTTATTTCTATTTTTACAGGCAAAGCAAAGTCCAGTTCTTCTGACAGCCAAAATTTGGTCACACTAGGAAGTCTATTAGATGACCAACACTGGCACTCAGTTGTTATTGAGCGTGTCAACAGGCGCATCAACTTTACGGTGGACAAGAGCACACAGCAGTTTGAGATCAACAGGGACTTCAGTCATTCTGATATTAATAATGAGGTGTGTTGTCCTTAACCTGATTTTGTTCCTTTTGGGCACTCAGAAGGTTTGCTTGATTTCTACTGTGTTCATAGAAATTTTTTATCCCTTCATCCCAATGCAAATTGGTATAGAAATAAATAGCTGCCTTTGTTGTTGCTCAGTAGAATAATGTTGTAATTATGATTATAGCAACCCCTGAGAGGCATATTTTCCAGTGTCTCTTCAAAATATGTAAGCATGCCTAACCAGATGTTTACTTAATTTTTAAATGTGATGTGCAAGGTGAACATGAAGCTTGCAGAAAATGCCAATTGTATGACTTTGATTACATAAAAGAAGTGTGTTCGTGGTAAAATTACTGTTACAAAGAAATAGATTAAGTTAGAAAATCAAATTTTAGTGTTAAATATGGCTGGAAATTACTTCAGCAAGATTGTTATTTTCCAACTTCTAAATGGATTAAAGTCAACATCAAGATCCTGAAACCATACATTTAGCATGCTATTAGTTTGAAGAAGTGACTGTTTCCGAATTATCACAGTGCAATATCCATGCTGAAGATGAAGTCTCCATGAGCAAAGATCACAAAAATCACCTTTTTTATTTCACATTAACTGCAGCAGTTTACATATGAAATAATGCCTTGGAGAAATTTAACATTGTAATGATGTTCTTTCACAAGCTCAGCTTTGGAGGTGTCGCAGGCCGTGGGAAATCAGGAACGTTTTCTAGGAGAAATTTCCACGGGTGCCTGGAGAACCTGTTCTACAATGATGTCAATTTGATAGATCTGGCAAAAGCTAAACATCGGATAACAGTCATGGTATGTTTTCAAAAAAAAGTTGAATGCATCTATAGTCAAATTAGATAAAAGGTGACCAAATATCAACTCAGTATCAAAACTTTGTACAATAAATTAATGAATGTATTTTTTATACTGAGTTCATGGTTTCATTCTACAGGGAATTTTATTATTTGTTCAACATTTGTATTTCTGGTATTTTTTCCTTTTTTCATATACAAGAAATGCATAGATTTTTTGCTTATTTTGGTAATGTTAAGTATTTATTTTTAATGAGATTTATATAAAGTGTAATATACAGTGTGTGTATTACTAAGGTGCAGTATGTTTTTTTTTTACTAACCTATTAAAACTAATGTTTGTCTTAAACCCTTTTTGAGGAACCATTCAAAATTTATATTGTAATCCCCCATCTGGACCAAAAAACATGCAAAATTGCAAAAACTGCAGCACTTGCTACTAAATAACACTGTAAGCATTTAGAGTACATAAAGACAAAATTTGTGTAATACCTTACAATGTCTACTCTTAGCATAGTGATGCACTTATTTGTAAGTCGCTCTGGGTAAGAGTGTCTGCTAAGTGATGTAAGGTAATGTAATCTAATGTAATGTGTATAGCCAGTACACATAAAGCCACACAATACAGTAGTCTGTTATCCAAAAAGACTCACCACTTTCCGTCTGATATTTCTGCACTGCAGCCATGTCACTTTATAATGTTGTATAAAGCAGTTTTGTGAGAAGGTGGGAATTGGGTAGTGATCACATGCAATAAACAGTGGTTGATTGCCTTTTCCATATCAATACAGTTATTGGGTTGTTTCCTATTAATGCATAGAGTCAGCACATTTGCTCTCCACAGTAAAAACCACAGTAGGCACAAAAACACCCAATGAATGCAGCTATATTTCTTCTTCGCGAAATCATGGATGTAAATATGGTGATTTCTTTTGATATTGATTTTGTAAGTACAGGAATCAACAAAGCACAGGCATCAGTGAAAATCACTATTTAGTATAAACAGCCCTTAAAAGTCACAAATCATATAACAATAGTCAGGAATTCAGTCCTTGAACAGTTTCCCTAATGGCTTTTATTTTACATTGCATTTCATTCTGTTCAGCTGACTATATGGGTTCTTGACCTTCCAAAATGTATGAAATATTTGACCTTTACAACACAGATAATCATTTCAGTTTGAAGCACCAGTTTGAAAATGGCATTGCACTGTGTTGCAGTGCTAGAATGCCAGAGTTCCTTGGTTCTGCTCTGGAGAAAAATCCACAGCTAGTCACAATACAAATGAGGGCTTTCATTTAGATTGCCGTTCAACCTATTTCACTATTGTGTTCATAATGAACTGAAACGATGCACAACAAGAAATGAAACAGTACGTAATTTCCTAGAGATGTTATACTTTTGCCCTTGAAAAGTCATCAGTGTCCTCTAGAATGCAGAAACCTTTCAAAGGGTTTTGTTGTGGCTTCAGAATTCAATCTACTTTCAAATACAGACAGATTCTGAAATTAATTAAAGAAATGTAATAAGTCAAGAAGAAATCATATCAATTCCACTTGCTCTCACACAATACATGTTAAGAGCACAGTAGATGACACTGGATTTGTGTGTTCAAACCAAACTGACATACTGGGTTTGTACCCTTGAGCAAGATATTTCATCTAAGTTGCGTGTAAAATACATCTCTGGCTGGTACAGGTGTTGTAGTTATTGACACGACCATAGTCATTATTTCAAATTTTTGCCTGATTTCATGCTCACAGTATTGCATTCAAATGAGGCACAGCCATGTGGGCCTCATTTCTACAAGGTTGATTAATGTCATTACTAATGATATTAATTTCCTCCTTAAGGAATTTTGTAGCCACTGAGAACACTTACCTATCCCCTTTGGGGTGTCAAATTGTAAGTCAGACTGTACTTAATTCATCTGTTTATTGAAAGTAATTAATATGTATGTTTTCAGGGCAATGTTACCTTTGCTTGCTCCGAGCCATCCAACGTTCCAGTGACGTTCTTAGGCTCTGAGAGTTATCTGCAGCTTCCCGGGCCACTGCAGAAGGACAGCATGTCAGTCAGCCTGCAGTTCAGGACATGGAACAAAGCGGGACTCCTGCTGACTACTGAAATGCACCAGCACGCTGGGAGCTTGTGGCTTTACCTCAGTGAGGGCAAAGTCAAATTACAGATATCTAAGTCTGGGAGAGTTCTGGTGGATGTTACAGCAGGTAATGTTGTCCTCAAGCTACCTGGTATTTGAAATGCATTCAAGTCATAACAAGTGTAGCTGCCTCTTTTGTTAATAAGAATACCCCACAGTGATACACAGTGAAGTAAATAGGGAGAGCTATTGTATGTAACACTCATTTTAATGCCATTTATATACATTGTATTTACCTCTTCTTTTAGTCTACTACAGGGGAACCTAATGCACTTGTGAAGTTTTGTATTACAGTAACTTTGTCCAAAACTGATGTGTGTGTATTGCGTTGAATTTTCACATTGTAATGTCATACTCCAACATTACTCCAAAGTAAACTTTAACTTGTAACTGAGTGGGATTTAACATATTGATTCAAATTTTTCAGGATCTAGTTTAAATGATGGCCAGTGGCATTCTGTGGATTTCAATGCAAGGAGAGGTCGTTTAAGCGTAACTGTGGACAAAGAGACAGGGTCTGTTGCACATGCAAGCTCACCTTTCCATTTTGCTGCTGGCAACCATTTATTTTTTGGAGGTAAGGATATACACTATCCATCATATGAGACTGCACACCACCAAAGCCCTAGTATCTAGTTATCTTTTTCCTGCAGGTTTCTCAAAGTCATTTTAATAAAGTGAGTGAAAAACCATGAGTTTTTGTGGGCCTTGGACAGAAGTATACACAATTTTCTGACACTAAAAAGCTAAGGTTGAAGAATCAACTTCTAGTGTTCAATCTATGTGACTTTTTAGAGGGTACTAAGAATTTTCATATCAGAGACAGGTCTCACACATCTTGCTTATATGGTATGTTATATCACACAAGCCTTCTCCATATGAGAAATAAGCCAAGACAAGCTGCGCTTTTGTATTAAATTAAAGCAAGATGGGGAGGTGCCAGGCATTCTAAGGCAAAGCCCAGGGGCCATTAACCACCCAGACCTGCTTTATTTTAGTATAACAGCACAGCTTTGGCAATAAATCTGTATCACTTTTAAATGAATTTCCATATTAATACACAAAGCATACCAGCTTCTTAAACAAGGCTGAAAGTTACCAGCATGCTGGAAATAATTCAGACAGGCCCATGCCAAAACAACATTCTAAATTAGCTAACATCATTGTACCAAAGGCAGTGGCACAAATTAATCAATGGGAATAGGCCGCTAAATAACTGCAGGAAACTACCCAAACCAGATTGTCACTGCAGAGGTGACAGGAGCATGAGCTCATTTTGAGCAGCTTTTGTCTGTGTTGGGGCAACAGTTACAAAGCATTTTGCGCAGACAGAGGTTGCTAGCATGACAGTTCTTGTTTCCCTCCAATAGCTAGATTGGAACTGGATTCTCCACATAGATATACTTTGCTAGTTATATTTGCACCACAAACTGCACTGCAGCTGCTACTGTAATTTCATCAAAAGACCACAGGATTTTAACCTTGCTACTAACCACACAAGGAACCATTACAATGTGCATTACCAGTACGCAAGGACCAAATACAGAGTGGCTAATAATCACCGATACTACAAAGCCATTTAAATAAAACTTTAATATTAGTTTTTTTTTCTTTTTTGAGGGTCAGGGAGCATCTTTAGTTAAATCTCATGTAATTCTTTTATGTACTGAGAATGAAATGCATCAATTTGGCATAAAACCATTCTGTCTGTACGTCTTCTGCCTGAATGAGCAATTCACAATTTCTAACCTATTCTACAAGGTTTTCTGCCGTCAGTATTTATGGCAACAAATAGTGGTTTAAACTTTGCAGATGTCAGCAGCCTGCCTTGAAGGATCTTCTGTGGAATGTATTGATTTCTATGGCCATATTCTGATTCACAATGCATACTTCTGTAATTCTTCACACCAAGGATCTACACAGAATCAAATATTCAGTTGCCAATACAGCATTTGTACTCATTTTTATAATAGGAAGAAAATGTACTCCATTAATTCAACTTAGATGATAGGCTGTTCAAAAAAGATAAAGGTTTCCAACATTTAAAAGATGATCTGAATAAGCTTCATTAATGGGTGCTCATTATTTCCAGGTCATTCAAAGATGTGATTTGCTTTACTGAAGGATGAATTTTAATTTTGGTGTCATTTGGTTTGCAGGTTGTCCTGACAGCAAAAACAACCAAGAATGTAGAAACCCGTTCAATATTTTTCAAGGTTGTATGCAGCTCATATATGTTGACAATATGGCTCTAGATCTAATCAAGGTGCAACAAAGACTATTGGGGAATTTCAGTGACTTGCAAATGGACTTATGTGGCATCATTGATAGGTAAGTAGTCTGAATCATCACTGCTAACCGTTTTCACACTTTCTATTAATGATCAGTGTGTACTTTTGTTTTCTGTGTTATGCCTATTCTTAATTTCATTCTTAAAAAAGGGTATATTAACATTAAATAAGAAAAGGCACTGATTGCACTTATGAGCTCAGGAGAAAGATGTAATAATGTGGTACAAATGTGTTAACATTGCAGCATTAACACATAAAGACCTAAACGTGTCCCAGAGTGTGTGGATTAGGATCACAGACACAGCGTAACACTTACACAGAAATGAATTTTGATTAGAGCTACAAAGGGAAGGACTGCCATTCCACACCAATCAAAAAAAGTGTCTGATTGGATATTGACAAACACAACATGCTGTTCTAATCTGAATCTGTCAAGTATTCAATGTAATTTCTCTTGCCTTCCTAACTGGAAAGGATGAGCTATGAACTGACTGACAGTCCTTTAGTTTTTATATATCTTTTCAGCTTTTTTCCTCTATGAATTTTGTTACTTGGGCAAGTACTTACTTTGTTACTTTGAGCAAACTTTTGGAAGAGAGATGCACCTTCTGATAACACAATTTATTTACCAAGTGCGACAGTGAAAACAAGAAGAGATGATTACTGTGGTCAAGCCAATCACTTCAAAAATAACCATTGTGACACAGCCATAGTGTGAGATTTGTCACATTTCACAGTTCTGGCATGTTTCAAATTGTCTGTAGATTTGAGGATATTATTTTCTGTTATCCCTTCTTTGTTGTGGATACGCTATCCATTGTATCATGATCATGGATCGCCTGCATTAGTTATGTCATGCTTCACATCAAGCCTCTGTTTGATATGCCTGCAGTGCACTTCATCTTAAATTTTATCGAGCATATTTCATAAAACGTTCACTTTATTTACAGTATCACAAATATGACAGCCACCAAAGTAGCAAAATAAATATTTGGGGGATGGTTGGTGTCAGGTATGAAAACTATTTGCTCACTTATGATGAATAGACTAAATCGTATACCTGAAGGGGTTGTTTCCTGGGGCTTGTTCCGGTTATGTCTATGTAGAACTTTGTAAAGGGGACAGACTCCCAGTGCAATATAAATAGAATTAATTCCATCAAGTGTACACAGCATACTTGACAGAGGAGCAAGTACTCCTCCTGGTACAGATTACATAATGCAGAAAGCCTGTATGATGAAAAATATAAATGCGTGGCAAGGCTGCTGACTATATATTATTCTGAAAGGGCAGTTTAGGGGGAAGTAACCAAAGATTCTGCATACTGTGCACATTTTTGCATAGGACTACTTGTATTTGAATCTCCCTTCATGTAACTGTCATTTCAGTCTCTCTGCAAATAAGAGTTGCTTGATGGCTCCTTGAAAAACAATTTCACATTTTTTTACCCACAAGTGGTTTTGTAAACATACCATCTCTCAACTTTCTCTCATGCTTATCACTCACTGCATTTGTGAATTAATATTATTCTTGAATAAGAAATATTAAGGGCATTATGATAGTAGTTGTATGGCTTTTATTATTAAATTGGCAGTGGCCATCATGTGGAAACTGATAGGGAAATGAAGTTGTGACAAGATGATGCTTTTGAGCATTTTATTTAGTTTGCATGTATGTGATGTGCAGTAAAGTTTGTGCAGAAATATGCACACAAATCAATCAGGCTTTTTGTTAATATTATTATTCTTAGAAAATAGAACTGTCTTCATTGGGACTCTGGTGTTCTAGAAGAGTGGAAAAAAAGTTGATAAGACTTCATCAATGATCTTAGTGAAATTTAAAATAAATTATATATTACTCACATTTCTGTTGAGTAAAGTTTCTTGCATGCAGTTATAAGCCACAAAATGAAAGATGTTAAAACATCAAAGGGGAAGACTCAAAAACTTGTCTTGGTTGCCAGCTGACATCAGGACTGCTTACTTGTGTGGTTATGGTGTGGTCTCACAATCTGTCCGGGTCTGAATGTATCATTTGTGTCATAAATAAGTAAGCACACACAAAGCAATTCATTTCTGTGTTGTGGTTTTGTTAATGCAACTTTGATCATTCCTCATGTTGCTAATGTTCATGCATGATAATAGTCTGCATCTAGACATATTGTTTGAAAAGATGATTGGCACATTTTGGGATTAAAACACATTTGGGTAAACGTTGGGATCACATAATTGTTGAACATCTTTTAGAGGCAGGCATTTTACCATGGATCAAGTCATGTTCTCTGCTATGAACTACCTGAGCTCACAGAAATTACATCCCTTAGGGAAAATGCTAGAATAAGGGCCATTAAATTTTAATCGATTGAAGCTTAACGAAAAATGCCAAGCCTTTGCCTCAAGAGCATTACAATTATCTGACCACAGCAATTACAGTACAAGATCCTCAGGTGCTGAAAGGACAGAGCAGAGACAGCCAATATAATTGTGTGGGACAAACATTTAGACAGTGTTGGATTAAAACGAATGGTTCACTTGAAACAGTCAAAGAAAATAGGTAGTTATTTAATTTACTGTGCTTTGAAAACCAAGTTATAACCCAGTAATTGGTAATATTTATGTATCATGTCTCATTACAATATTGTCAGTATTACAATTTTTTCTGTCAATCATTGTGTGATTGACAACAACTAAGCAACTGACAAAAATAATTATCTAATTACACAGAAATTGGTAAACATTGCTAGTTTCATGTAACTAAGGAAGTATTGTGATTTTTTTTTTGTTTTATACTCGCATCCTGGTACAGGTTCTTGATGTTACCAGGAAATTAAATTTTATGCAGTGCACGTTATGAATTTATACACACAGTTATTGTATACAGGGACTAGTAATTGCTATTCTTTATTCTGAAAATTGGTAATAAACGTAAAACTGGTGCAACTGTTCATTATGAGTTAAGAAAAGTGCTATAAACAATTTATGTCTGTTTCCCAATTCTTTTTGAATAATTAAAAACTTAAAATTGAAGTGCATCCAAGTTGCTTCAAATTGGCTAATTGTTCATTAAAAGTTACTGATTAGTCATCAGCCTTACAAGTTTAGTTTTGTTTAAATACCAGACAAGGTGAAAGTAATAATACATTGAATGATTGCAAATGCTCGTGACATTACCTTCTGTGTGCTTGTAAGTTACACAGAAGCAGCTTTCTTTTCATGAATAAAATAAATTTATTTAAACATTGTTAAACATTGTAATTGTTGTGTTATCATTGCACCTCAGAATAAAAAGATGTAATCATTTGGTAAATGTGATAACCTTGCAGTAATACCTCCCTGAGAGTGTGCTGCTCATTACACAGAAACAAATAGAAAACCTGTAGTTGTAATGCAACTTACTGTATAGAAATCACCATGCTTAAGAGCACCAGCTGGGAAAAAAGTTGTGTAATGTAGCAATTACACTGAAATTAAGTAGCATCAAGACTGAAAAGTATTTGTTTAATTGAAATAGTTTTTAATTCAGATGAAAGTAATACCCTTTACTTTGCAAAAAGAATACAGTATATGAAATTATAATGGAAGAACAAATTTGTATGAACCAGTTATAGGGTCATTATTGAGAATCTTAGGAAACCCTTGCACTGTGGAAAAACATAAAAAGAACAGAATTGAACCTTTTTGAGATTATGGCAAATCCAGTGTTCGACACGCATACACACACACACACACACACACACACACACACACACACACACACACACACACACACACACACACACACACACACACACACACACACACACACACCTCTGATCAGTGAATGTGATCTTTTGTCTTGCTCGGTGCTTTCACAGATGCTGTACAGATTCACTAAACTTTAAATCATCAGAATGGCTCTTCTAACGACCAAGCTCTCTGATCAAATCATCTCATCCACATACTACACAGTCCAATGATTCTATGCAGCATTGCTCCTCCCCTCCCTACTACTTTTATGTCAGATCCACATCATTTGATAATACTAAGGTGATTTACCATGGTGGTCACAGTTCTTGTTCAATCCCACAACCTAGGAATTATGAAGTTCTGTCAGACCTGGTCTAAACAGTACTGTTGCTCTGGAGGATTTGTGAAGATTAACAGCACAGAGCAGTGACTATCCATCTCGGTTATGAGCCACTAATCCAAGTCATACTAACAATATATTCAGGAGCTTTGAAAATCAGCATACCACTTTTAATAGGAATCTTATATCATGCACTTAACAGTTCCACAGCAGCAGTCTCTCCATCTGTTAAAAGCTACGCAAATCATAAGATGGTGTGCAGCTGGAAGATTTGCTGAATCCATCCTTCAATCTTTTCTGCTTTTTTTTCCTCCCTTTTGTCGACACAGTTCAGCTGTTGTGTCTCGGTGATCAAGCGAGGTCTGCAGCTGAAGATTAAAGTGCGCCAGCTGAAGCAAGCTCATTTCTTGCGTTAGGTGTCGTCAGGCACGCTTAATCGGATGACACTTATGTGTTCACTACTTAGCTTGAAGCTAGAGAACCTGGTAGAGCAGCACCGAGTAACCCTATTTGTACCTCTGAAGATTTATGATAATAAGATGATAATTAGTATTTTTACCAGGAATGTCAACTGAGAACTTGGTTGTACTGTACAGCAATAGCCTTGTGGAAAAGTGAGTGGGAAGGGATTGCAATGGTTGCATAACCAATTAACTGAAGGGGAGTGATGGGCAGATGTGGACAGCCAGTTTAGAAATTTGACCAAGCCCCTGGGGTTAACAGCCCTACTGTTTCGATAAGTGCCATGGTATCTTTAATGACCACAGTGAGTCAGCCCTTCAGTTTAATGTCTCTCATGAAGGCACCTTCGACAGCACAGGGTAGCCATCACTGTAGTGGAGTGTTCTTTTTTACTTGTTCCAGTGGAAAGACTGCCTCCCCCCACAGGCCTACCAACACCTCCTCCTGCAATAACCTGGTTTTTTGAAGTGGTCTTCCATCTAAGTACGAACAAACCAAAGCCTGCGTACCTTCAGTGTGAAAAGGCTACAGGGTGGTATTGCTAGTCTGACACACCTATCTTTGTGTTTCTCACTAAATCAGTTTGTTGAGGTTTGGTCAGGTGGTCCCTAATTTACATGATGGATAACAGTTTGTCTCTTAATAGGTCTTTCCCTGCATCTGTGAAGTCAGGGCATGGTTGTGTGTGATCGTAAAAAATCCCCAGTTGTCTATCCTCTTAGACCCATACAGGAGAACCAACATTACACTGGGATTCATTCTGCTTTGCTTTTGCTCCTTGAAAAAATGAACAGCAACCACATATGAGGGTATTTGTATCTGATTGCTCTGTATTAATATGGTCACTCTTGCCGAAAAGCCAAAATGAAAGGATAAAATTGTCCTATCTGGCATCCTTGTGCCCTGTCAGCCGAGGCAAGCATTGCCTTGTGTCCTGCAGTTACACCCATAATAATAAGATTTTGTTGAGGCCATGTTGTTAGCCCTGGTCTACTGACTGGTAGAAAATTGAGTCTAATCTCCCACAGACCCGTTGATGTTACTTAAAGCACCAGAGACAGTGACATGCCACTTATGGGAAACTCTGCAAACAGCTAGGTGTTATTCCCATGGCCTGTGGTGACTGTCTCTCAGCTGCTGGCTGCAACACTGTGATAGGGCCATATATGTTACATCACTGTGATTGGGGTCATTCTGTTCAGATCTTCACCAAGCAATAGCAAGTGAGGGGTTAGCAGGGGGCACCTATGTCACTCTCCTGTCATTCTACCTTAAGCCTGGGAGTCACGCCTTGTCTAGAAACAGGTACCCACTCCTTTCACTGCAAACAGAACATGATTATTTGTCTAATCATGCAGTGTTGTTAATGTTCTCTTTGAGTGTTCCTGTCTGCACTGTAAAATATGTATTAAGGGAAGATGTGGCTCCCTCAGTTATAGTAATGAGAAGGGTCACTCTCAATTTGGCAGACTCCTTCAGTTAAACACAGTCATAAATAACTGGCCTAATTCTTATTCTCAATCCACTATTAAAATCCCACAGTACCCTTACAGCTTCTTTTTGTTGCATTCAGATGTAGCTATCAATCACTGTAAACCAGAGATTCTGTGTTGAGGAGTCTTTATTTCATGCTTTAAAGAGGCAGTGATTCTCCTACCTGTCAATCGACCAGGTGCCAGACACCCTGCATTACGCTGTTATTCATACCTAGAGAGTAGGTAAATCTGCAGACTGTGGGTATGTGCAGTGTAGGCCTTCAATGGATGCCTCATGCTAGATTATGTTTGCCATTAGTAAAACAGAGACATTAATAGAGAACAAAACTTGCTGTCTAACAGTAGCCAGTTTTAAGTTCATGCGATGCAGCTCAGTAGTCTTCTTGTATCACTGCCAAAAGTAAATGATTTCAAGCTCAGTTAGGGATTCTAAAACCTTTTCCTTCAAATGCCATTTTGAATCTATGTCTGAATGGTGGGAATAGTGGGGATGGCAAATGTTTCAGTTTTTTTTTTTATCTGATCTTATTATTCTGTATAGCTTTACACAGCAAAATGATCATAGTCCATAGGCCTTGCCTCAGTCAAGAGTTCTTAAATTAAGAATAGGGTATAATTATAGGAATGGACTTTGTTGTAATCTTTATTGTTGTAGCATTAGTTAATAATGCGTAGCCACAGGCTGTCAGTATGAAAGGTGTTATGAATTTAGCAAAAACCTACCTGCCGGTATGTAGGGAATTCATGAGAGGAAATACATGATAAATCTAATCTGTTATCTGTTGCTCTCATCTATGAATGGTATAAACTATGAACACTCACATGTTTCTTTGTATGTATTGCACACAGTCAGTGTTGTTGTCATACAGAAAAAAATTGAGAATGTTGCTACTCCACTTTAGGTGAAAAAAGTGATTAATGTAGCTGCAAAGTGTCTATTGTATGGCCATAATTATGTTAATAAATTGATAAAACAGTACAAGTTGTAACATGAGGCAAGAGTGTTTTACATATATGTCAGCAATGCTGTGACGTTTCACCTGTGGCTAATTAGCTCATTGGAAAGAGGCTGTTGCCTTATTTGGAGTTCATGCAGAAGGTTTATCCAGCACAATGGTTCATTTTGGTGTTTAATTAGATAATTTAACCAGCATGTACATTTCCATGCTAGTTCTTGATCATCTGTTTGCCCAGGATTGTAGTACAGTCTTTGTATTATAGTACAATTAAGACTGTAACCATCTCATAATAACATGCTAAGGAAAAACACTTGCAGTGTCTGGGGCTTAATGGGGCACTTCAGTAAAGACTGCAAGTTGATATGTTGTTTCTTATCTTTGGAATTACATATCTTTTCTCTGATGTTGCAAATTGATCCAAGTATACCCAAATCAAAACCATGTCATCAATGCATCAACGTGGATCAAAGACACAAGAATCCTCGGAACTCTGTAAGGGGAATAGCCTGCCTTATACAGGCAATTAAATGCTAACCCTAAACCCCACACTGCCTAGCTGGTCTTATACAGTTTGTCTACAGAAAATTGTTGAATAGAAAATTATTGGACTTTTTTACTCAATGCAGGAACACAATTCATGGTGAAAACATAAGGGCTTTTTTCTGTAACTTAGAACTGCTCACATTGTGCACCACTTGTGGTAATGACACCCACAATGTGCTAAATTAGTTTTTGATGAAATGTTTTGAAGATGAGCCATGGCATATGTGAAATGCAAACTTTTGTTGTTGTTTTACAATTCAGATACATTGCATATAGTGCAATTTGTGTCTCTATGTTCAGTAGTAATAGATGATGAAGTTTGTCTGAGAGCATAGGGTATTATTTCATGTAAAAAAATCATGTTTTATAGTTAAGAAACAATTTTTTTTCAGTCATGGATTGCACATATGGTCAAGGACGTTTTGTGGCTATTTTGCATACATTTACTTTTCTTTCTGAATTATGAATGGCCTCTTCATTTCAGATGTTCCCCTAGCCATTGTGAACATGGGGGAAAGTGCACACAGTCCTGGAATACATTCTACTGCAATTGTTCCAACTCGGGCTACATTGGAGCGACATGTCACAGCTGTAAGTGTCAAACCATCCATTATACAAAAGTAGTCACTGAACAAAAAGACTAATTTGATTCAAGGTCAAATGCTTATCTCTGATAGACCAAGTCCTGTGGAAGCAGTCCACTTGACAAAGCTTCTACATTGATAGGGATTAGGGAAGAGCTTTTAATGATCTGAAAAGCCTATCTGAGTCCACAGTCATCATAAATTGTGTGGAAGGTTCACACGAAACTAAGCTGTTGTCAGTCAAATATAATAGCTCGCCTATTTAACACTTTCACACATGAGTTGCTAAAAGTAAGAGAAATGCAAGAAAAAGGCTTCAGAGTAATTTTCTTTGCATAATTTGATTTTACTTAGAACTTGATCAATCAAATTAATGTTTCAGAAACAGGAATGATTAAACCTGAAGTTAGTTGGTGTATTGGTAGAGGATTTAAAAGCTGGGAAGGTGTAAAACCCATTCAGAGAGGGAGGCCACACTGTAATATACTGCAGGCATACAGTCACAGTTTTGATGGATTTATGTACCTTTAAGTTAGTTGATATTTAGATTCAACCAGTATAATTCCAGAGAAGATAAACAGTACCATTACAAGAAATATTATCTCTACAGATGACACAGTCAGCCCTTACAGAAACTATCAACCTTTAAGATAGCCTACAGTGTTTTTTAATACCCCATCTTTCAGTTACACAGTAATGTTACACATTAATAATGTAATCATTTTGCATTTTTAGACTTGGTAAAAAGCCATTTCAGACTAAGACCATGCCTCACTGAGTTCTGTCATCTTCCAAGATAGAAAGCCCAGCAGGCTTCCTGTAACTTTAAAGACTTCCACTGTTTCAGAAATGTACAATTAGAAGTTATTTTTGCAAGTTTATCATGTTGTATAGTCAGTGTGGATTATGGCTCCAGACATCACAGGCACATAGTACACAACTTAAGGCAAAGAGGTGCTTAAGTTGTGATTCAAAATATCTAGGTCCCTTACTTAACAAGCTCTTATTGAAGATCCCAGGGGGGCTATGGCATTAGTTCATAAGAGCTCAGTATATCCAATAATCCCAATTAGTCTATGACACATATAAAGTATGTCTTGCTGCTGTTAATGAAGTCAATGCTACTGAATTATTTATCAAATCCTGTACTGAAAATGTAGTTCTTCACTCAAATGTACATGAGTATAGTGACCACTTTGGTCTGGAAAATGTCCTTAGCACAAAAATTCTTTGAAAAAGAGAAACAACTAATGCCTGAATATGATTTCTTTGTATATGTGTGTGTCTTATAGCTATTTATGAACAGTCCTGTGAGGCATACAAACACAAGGGGAATTCATCTGGGTTTTATTATATTGACTTGGATGGAAGTGGTCCACTCAACCCACAGCTAGTCTACTGCAACATGACAGGTATGCTGAACACTTCTTTCCATTCTAATGATTAAGTAATTTTGGCAGCGTCATGACATTGCCTTCAGATCCACTTTGCAACCACACAGATGCTGTCACATGCAGGTCATTGTTCATGTTTCCATCGGGGGCACACAGGAAAAAAACTGATAACAGACAACAGCAAATGAACTAGGTATTATTTGCATTTGGATCCATTTGTCTTTGAATTATATAGACCAAAAAGTGTGAGAGTGCAGATTAAAAAGAAAATACGTATTCATCTGTCTTAATGGGCATTTGGCGAGGTTATGGGGTACAGGGCAGTATATCACATTGCAGTCAGAGGTGTTATAGAATTAATAATCCTAACAAAATCCTTTATTTTACTCTGGAACCAGAAACATCAAAGGAATCCCCAGAGAAATGATGACCACTCTTCCTTGTGAGACAGATTGCGTACGTTAAAATGAACTTGCTATTTGGAGCCATCTCTGCTTTTGCGTGTGACAGCTGTCTTTCTAACGTCTCTTTGGTTTTCTGCTCTCGGCAAGGTTCTTTGCAAATTTTTACTGTAAAATGAAGAATGCTTTCATCAAACTTGACCCTCCAAAGAAAGACACTATTATTTTTTTTTTCAGCATATTTCAACATTCTCCATTACTTCTCCTTGCTACACAATTACTATGCTTCATTAAAGGGATGCACTTGGCTCAATGGCAGTGCCAATCATGGTTAGAAAAAGAACAGATTGTAATGAACTCTCCATCAAAGCCCACACGTATTGGAGTGAATCCATCAAGAAACATACTTGTCAAAATGAGCCTGCTGGAAAGCTAACTAATATGGAAATCCAATCTATCGCCCTGTAAATTTACTCCAATTTCCACCAACCCTGAGTTTCTAATCAGCTGTAAAAAATTATATTTCATTCATGAAAGCAGAAAAGCAGTGGTGTGTAGTCAGTGTCTTGGCAGCATTCTCAGAATGTGCATGCCTATTTATCTTGCAGTTAATTGTTAATATTATCTTATTATCATTTCATTACCTTAGCCAGGCAACGTAGTTATGGATCAGTGCACACTTGAGTTGAGCTTGAACTGTTTCAAGGTAAAAACTCTCAGACTGATGAATTAAAATTGAACTATTTCAAACTAATTAAAATATATACAGTATACCTTACTTTCATCCCATGTATTTTCATTTATTTGAAAAGGGCCTTCCAGCAATTTTCGTGGCATGGGAAAGCTGCATCAATTGTGGCTGATTATTCATCAGTTCTGTGGCTCTCTTAATAAAAGGTGCTGTCCCTGTTTTGTTGTTTGTAGCTTTTGGAACACCAGAGCACACTATACAGTGAATGTAATTCACAGTTCATGCACAGTTATACAGAATTAATGGGTCTATTAGACAGTCAGGAAACAGTCTATATAATGCTATACTTCAAATAAATTAGTGTGGAATTTAAAAGACAGCTGATAAAGGGACACCATTGTGGATTTAATATGGACATTCACGCGTGCATGTGCATATGCGAACACACACACACACACACACACACACACACACACACACACACATATATATACACACACAGTATATAATGATTGATGCTGCGTGATACTACTGTAGTTGATGGCCAGTTAGGGAGCAGTTTGTGCTACCTGATGAGACAAATGACTTGATCATTTTTCTGGCAGCTTTGACTCAGAGGAATTGCTTAAGTTTGGATGTACTTCTCAGGACAAAAAACACCTTTCAAGATGTTAGATGTACATGCCTGAGAGAGATCAGGGTCAGTTATTACTGTAAGATGTTTTACTACCACATGAATAGTTACAAAAAATCTTAACACTAGGAATTGCCTAATGGATCCTTGAAATAAATGTAACTTTGTACAAGCCTTAGATATAATAAGTAAGGCTACAGTTTTGTCATGGATGCCACAGAGGTCTTGGGTTTTACGGAAATTAATAAAGGCCTATGAAATCTTGAAGGCAAGCAGAAGATGTGAGCAGTACAAAAGAAAAAAAAACTGAAATGGCTTGGTTCATTTCCAGTGGGCAGAAATAATTAACAAAAGAGCAGGCTTATTTCATTTACTGAGAAAGGCAAAAAAGTCACAATAATGTAATGAAAAGAGGAGTTACATATTCAAAGGGAACATTTCATGAAAGTGGCAGGATCCTGGATTTAATGATCAGCATTTGATGTTCCTACCGATTACATAAGAAAAGCAACCTGCTAGAAATGTCTCAAGTCTTTGCTTTTGAAAAGGTGTTTGTTTATTGCATTATCGTACTGTATTTACCAAAAAAGTAAGTGACAGGTGAAAATAAGTGTACCGTGATATCCTGAATGGGTCGCGTTTACTTTTATGTGGAAATGGAGCGCATTTCAAACCTCTCAGCCCCATGCATTTTAAGTGACTGGACTCTTTGTACAATCATCACAATTGATTCCATGCATAATGTCATCATCCCCTTCTGCAAACCTGTGCTTAGCTTGCATCACAGCTCAGGAGGTGACACTTCCGCAGGGTAATGATGTGTGCCATTATCTCCCACACTGTTTTAACACTCTTACCTGTAACTCTAACTCATAGCAGCAGTAGGTAAAAAACATTACAATGGGAATGTAGCAAGATATACAGGACTTTAAATCTAAATGCTGTGGTGCTACTTCTTCAATGCTGAATAACAACTATAAAATTAATATAAAATTAAAAAGGTTTATTACCTGCTTTAGTTTGAGACATGATTGTGCATTTGTTGATCACTAGAATAAATGAAAAATATTGTTCAGGAATTGAAGGGGTAAAAATGCACATTTTGCTTAAATTCAGTGCTCACAGTCAGGCCACAGTTGAGAACTGTGGACCTCCAGGGTATTGTCCGCATTGCCCTTATCCACCTTCCCTTGTAACCCATTTGTCTTCTCTAAGTATGTCAGTACTTTTGAATAGTTATTGTATATGAAAGCATAATTACAAGATCTTCCTCCCCTATGTTCTTCCAGACAAGACATGGATGGTGATACAGCACAATAACACGGAGCTGACTAAATTAAAATCTTCTGGTGGCATAAGTCAGCACTTAGCCTACTTTAACTATTCCGCTAACATGGACCAGCTTGGGGCTATAATTAACCAAGCAGAGCACTGCGAGCAGGAAGTCTCCTACCACTGCAAAAAGTCACGCCTCTTAAACACACCTGGTAAGCCTTTTTTATTAAGATTATCGATCCCGCTCTCAATAAAGGTCAGGCTTATTAAGCTGCTTTTCAATTTGCCATGTTTGCACCGTACAGATGGAGTATAAATAGGCATCTTAAGTGGATTATTATGCTATTTGTGGCAAATCAATTAATTATCTGTGCAGATTAATATAAAGACCCTTTTAAAACATTCTGTACACAATTTTAAAAGTTTTTTTTTCTTATGAACCTTTGTGTGTGTGTGTGTGTGTGTGTGTGTGTGTGTGTGCGCGCGTGCATGTGTGTGTGTTTGTGTGTGTGTGTGTGTGTCTGTTGCCCATATGTTTAGGTTAACAGTATGCTCAGAAGAACATGAGGTAGTAGAGAACACAACATATGTTTCCTGTCTATAAATGGTCTCATTTCCGCATATCCCTACAAAGGAAAATAATTTGAAAAATAAATATATAACATTTAATGTCAGATGAAGAACAGAGCAATAAATTCTGCCTCTTTCTATTTAGACAGGTAAGTCCAAATGGATAAACCTGATCAGTAAGCACTGGGAGGTGGATGCCCTTTGGTAGCAAGTATATATATGTTAGCATTGTCCCGCTTCCAAAAAGAAAAGATTTCGCTGTTTAAAGTCACTATGCTCCAAGAGTCATTTCCTGCAATGGTTGGTAGTTGGAACTTTAATGCACTAGAAATCCTATCAGGAAGCACATGTTTATATATTGCTTGCTTTCTTTCATGTGGTTTAATAATCAATGTTCTGTGCCTATCTAAGATGGTGCGCCATTGACCTGGTGGATGGGGAGAACACGCGAAGTACACACCTACTGGGGCGGAGCAACACCAGCGATCCAGAAATGCTCCTGTGGCCAGGAAGACAACTGCATCGATTCCAATTACTACTGCAACTGTGATGCAGACCGGAAAGAATGGTACAGCCCTGTTTTTGAGTCTTGTTATTTGTGTTAAAAAATACAACACGTGCATTTTTACAAAGCGTAACCTCTGCTCTGCTCTATTGAATCATTTTCATTTATTGCGTTTTTGGCAGGGGCATGTTTTTCTTAGCTGTTTGTGTTAAACGAGCAATTCTCAGTGCAGTAAAAAAGTACTAGTAAACACAGTTTGAAATGTTGAGTAATCACAGGTCTCAATGTTTTGAGTAAGGCTTAAAAGACCACAGGTTATTTGTAATGCATTTCATTTACTTTGACAGGACAAATGATTCAGGCCTGCTGTCATTTAAAGACCATTTGCCCATCACTGAAATATCTTTTGGTGACATCAACAGAGCCGATTCCGAGGCAGCTTATAAAGTCGGCCATCTGCAGTGCTACGGTGACAGTGAGTAATAAACTTGTCGTGTAAG
Source organism: Megalops atlanticus (assembly GCA_019176425.1). Taxonomy (NCBI): domain Eukaryota; kingdom Metazoa; phylum Chordata; class Actinopteri; order Elopiformes; family Megalopidae; genus Megalops; species Megalops atlanticus. The sequence goes on from CM032880.1 coordinate 25,680,012, forward strand.
AATACAATGTTTTTACATGGCACAGTCTTTTAAATTTGGGAATAATAAACAGTCTCCTATTGGATAACTTTTCAATTTGTGCACTGAAATTAACTTTTTTTTCCACAGTTTTAGTCTATGTAGGAAGGCAAGACCATTGTCAAAACACTGTACCGTGTCATGCGTACATGTCATTTCTTTTCACATTCATTCTTTTTTCTCACTAGAGAACTTTTGGAATGCTGCCTTTTTCAATAAGGAGACATCCTATCTCCACTTTCCCACATTCCAAGGGGAGCTAAGTGCTGACATATCCTTTTTGTTCAAGACCACGGCCACATCTGGTGTGTTCCTGGAAAATCTTGGAATTAAAGATTTCATACGGATCGAGCTCAGCTGTAAGTATATGCTAAATTTCAAAATTTAAAGTGGCTTCACAAGTAATGTCCAAACATTAACAGCACTATTTTTTAAATACTTTGTTTTCATTCCCAGTCTCTTTTGTTCTTTAACATGCACAACTTCAAAGTTAGTCTTTAATACACAAGACACTCATACAGTTGACAGATGGTAGAGCATGTTTTTCAAAGTTTAAAGAAAAATTTGTGATAACTTAGAAACTTTAACGTATGCCAGTATACCACCCCATGGGTCTTAGACTAGGATGCATAATGTTTCCTCAAGGCTCTGAATTACTATTCATAACTTTACCCTTTTTTCATAGTTAAACAGTGATACCCTCTGTCACGTAAAGCTAAGGTCTCCCTGTTTAACTTAATTTTACAATATCATCATACATGTCATATGTAGAATGTAATTATATGAAGATGTCTGCATAAGTCTTTGTAATTTGTAACTGTACAGTATGATAAGACTTGTTGTCACCTCAGATACCCCAAGGTTTGAAAAGCTGGGAGATTTTTTTCTCATTTAAGAACTGAAAAAAACTGAAAGCAATTCAGTCAAGAAGGAAATGTCTTTACATTAAAAAAGATATTTAATGTTTTGTCTTAGATGTTTATTATGTTGGCATATTCAATACAGCCTCAGTGCACCTAAATGAGCACTTATATCTATTTGTTTTTGTTGTTTTTAATGACAATGTTGCCCCAGCTCTTAAACAAACAATGCCATTGCATAAATAATTAAACCCAGTTTAAATCCAGAGCAATCACAGAAAATGGCCATACTATTTTTGTGAAATTTAACAGTGGACTAGAAATACATTTTAAAAAACCCATCAACCTGAAAACTACAGCAATGATTGCAAAATGAACCCTGCCAGTCCTTCAAATAAGTCGGAACATCAAGGCTTTTTGCCTTAAGTGGAAAGATAGATGTGTGCAGAGAATATTAATAAGGTCAGAACAGATTATCATCATTTTTACTGCATTGTGTTTTTTTTTCTCCCAGTCTGAAAAAATATATTTAATGAAAAGGACCTTCCCTCACTGAGTTGCCCAGTTCATATTTAGCTGAACCTAAGTCTCAGAGTCTACACATTGAGTGGCCTAGTTGAGTTAAATGAAATTAAGTTCATTTTAACATACTTAAGGAATGATTGAAATACTTCCATGACAAACATTCCTTGAGAGACAACTGTGCACCAACATATTTTTTAGATTATTGAATACTTTCTAGATTTTTTTTTTCATTAATGTTGATTGTCAAAATATCTCAAAACAGCAGGTGTGTTTGTACTGTATCTTAAAACATGTTCATGTAAATGTGATGCATTGATCAGTTCCCATGAATTTTCAGGGCTTGCAGTCAAGGAAGGCAGAAAATTAAGTGTGGTGTTTGTTTGTGCAGACACAAGATGAAGTGGAGTTTATGCAGAAGAGGGGAGCCAAAGATTATGTAAGGCTTAGAAAAAAACAGTCAAAATGGCAAGGTTTCTCAGGACAAAAATTGCCTTGTTTTCCTGTTTGTTTGTTTATTTATTATTCAAGGCCTCTCTGCACGAAGAGAAATGCTCGTTTACGTAGAAAAAAAGTGAATTCACGAGGTGTTACTGTTCTTCAAAATCTTTTTAACTTCCAGCCCCTTCTGAAGTAGTGTTTTCATACGATGTGGGAAATGGTCCTTTTGAAGTGAGAGTGGAGACACCCACTCAATTAAATGACAACCAGTGGCACTATGTGAAAGCGGAGAGGAATGTGAAAGAGGCCTTGCTGCAAGTGGATCATTTACCGAGTAGGACACAGAAGGCTCCTACAGATGGACATATTCATCTGCAGCTCAACAGCCAATTATTTGTAGGTAGGATATCATTTCCCCTATTAGGCTTCCTGATATGAGCACCTGTAAGAACGCATTGACTATTGACTTTGTATAAAAGCACAGGGATGTGAATTGTCTTCATCTGATAAATGTATTTTTTCTTATTTTGTTTTAATGAGATTTGTATGCCTCTTAATTAGGCTTTAATCCAATATTAGTGAATTACACGCTTTATTTTAGAGTTCCAGTTGTGGCCAATTCATGGTATTCTCTTTAAACTCAAAAATTCAGAAATACAGCTAGCTAGATAGCTAGTTACTATATCACAGGTTACATGTGCCCAAACAGTAAATAAAAGCCACTCATGGAAAAAACTGCCATGTGACTGATTAAAATTTCAGAACAGGTCAACTTTAATTCTGTCACCTATTTTTGTTAACTATGGATAGGCATATTACTGCATTTATTTGAATGACTATTACATAATCAAAATTGTATTTAAAGAGAAAAAGTTTTGTAGAACAGATGAATCGGTGACATTCTGTTTTCCTTTTTCAAGCACCTTTGACAAATTGGTCAAAACCTCATTAACTCAAGACTGCTTCATGCTGTTATGCATGGCTACAAGAAGAAAGGAAAAGACTAGTTTTGAAATGCTTTTCATGGTGAAACTTAGGGGTATCCAAATGAAGTCAAGCAGTGATGACCCACTGATTCTGTGCTTTTGAAAGACTTGAATTCTTTGTTCTGAATTGCTGCCAGGGGTAGAATATGTGTCAGCTCAGGAAAAAAGAGGTGGTTAACTGGCAGAAATGGAAAAAGAAAACATTTTATAGAAGTCAGATTCGTATACTTTTTTTCACAGCTTTGTTTTTAGTATTGTCACGAAATGGCCTTTTCAGACTCCAAGTTGGTGCCAAAATTATGTTTTCAAGAGACAAAAATAGAAAATGAATCACAGGGATAGACCCACCATGGAAACAAATAATAATTGGCGGGGGAGAAAAATGCCTCTTTTTGTTTCTGCAGGAGGCACTGCTTCAAGGCAGAAAGGTTTTCTTGGGTGCATTCGTTCTCTACAACTAAATGGAATAACATTGGATCTTGAGGAACGGGCCAAAATCACGCCTGGAGTCAAACCAGGTTGCCCAGGGCACTGCAGCAGCTATGGCAGCCTTTGTCAGAATGAAGGGAAATGTGTGGAGAAATATAATGGATTCTCATGCGATTGCAGTTTGTCTGCATTTACAGGACCTTTCTGCAAAAAAGGTAAATGGGTTCATTTCATGGTTAAATGTATTGGCCAATTTACATCACCATGGCTTTAACTCTTGATTTAAATCAGCAAAAGGTCATGCATTCCTTAATATAACCTTGAACAGTGTCTAGAGCAAATGTTCCATTGTCTTTACTATGTGCATTTTCAGCACAATAACAGACACCTTCAGAAATCTTTCTTTGTATCGTTTAATGAGGCCCACTAATGGTTGCACAACTTATACTTAAAGGATGAAGGGATACTCCTCATCACAGAGGCAGCTCAGTTATCAATAGAACAGAGTACTGGGAAAAAATGGTATAATTTAGTAGCCCAGCAACGCTGGGGGGATCAGGGTTAATGCTGCCCACTAATTTCAGCCAGGTACAGTTTTGATAACCCGAACATCCAAAAGTGACTGAAATAATTCAGTTGACCAATTGACTTCTGAGATGGTAAAACTGTTACTGTCAAGGTTTTTTGTTGTGCTAGATATGTCCTCTCAAGTAAACAAGTCACAAGATGGTTTGATTATTAAGGCTAGACATATGTTAAGACTAAATATACCGATTCTATGAACACCTTATGTCAGGTCTTCACATCCCTGCCCTCATCTATCCGTCAGGTGGGTTTTTCACACTGATGTTTATCTGAGCCATATTTAGCCAGATGTTCAACAGTGTACATAAGTCAGCAGTTCAAATCTGGGGCATGTCTGCGTGTCTGCATGTCATGACGGATTAATGAGAGGTTTCATATTCTCAGCATTATGATAAAGTAGGAAGATAAAAGGTCAGTGTATTTTTACCTGAATATTAAGGTCTAGATTGTCTGATGCTAGCATTAGGCATAAGTATGATATCAGAGGCTTTTTTTAAATAGATGTACATGAGTTGGTTTAATTAAATGTGTTTCCATTTATCATTTCAGAGGTTTCTGCTTACTTTAAACCTGGAACATCTGTGACATATACTTTCAAAGAGCCGTATGAACTGACAAAAAACTCAAGTACTCAGTCATCCTCCATTTATTCTGATTTAACTCTTCGAGGTGAGATCATCACATTCAGTTTCAGGACAACTCAAGCTCCAGCATTGCTCTTGTATGTTAACTCCTACTACAGGGAATATCTTGCAGTTCTGCTCAACAGAAATGGTAAGTTGATCAACCAATTTTAAATTAGCCAATTACTCATTTGTATTTGGTGTCGCTTAAGATGATTAATGTGAGATTACAAATCTCAGAAGACACTGACTGCTGTCAGATTCTATTGCATTACGTATTACATAGCTCTTGTGAATAATATGTATAAGAAAACACAGTCATCTACCTTGGATACATTCCAGAGGGCTACGACTTAAAAACATGCATCTTGTGAGATGGTCTATAGGACATATTGTACAAGTATATATGTACAAGTATAAGTATATAAGTATATACTTATATATACTTGTACAAGTATAAGTATATATAAGTACTTCAAAGGCACATGCACTCAAATATCATGATCTCATGGGAGTGTAGTGTTTTTTGTTTTGTTTCATTTTTGTAGAATAATAAAGACCTCTGTATATCTGTGGGTGAAATTGGGTGACTACTGTGTGCAGAGAGTAATAATTTTAAATGGAATGAATCCCCTTTAGAAGTGTAGCTGGAAATGAACTGACAGATTTTAGCAGATAGTGCAATGAACACTCCCCTGCCCTGCTGTACATCCACCTGTTACTGGTCCTGCAAGGGCTAGTCGCTCCAGGAAGCCCAGATGACATATTGGAGAACATTGTGTTATTCCATGACAGCTGCCTGGTTTCATCCCATATGAAATGCAGACAGTAGTAATTGGCTATCCATACTGCTAGTTCACACAGCTTTTTGACTGGCAGTTGAGAATATACACAGTACACTTCGCTGCATGATTGCAGGTTGTCTTTATCTAGAGCAAGGGATTTTTTGGTGAAATCCTTGTCATATCTGAAAATTTCTTGCTCTTCCTAAATAGCACATTAAGCACAATTGCATGTTGCTTTCACATTTATGTATACTCTTCGTTTTGTTTTTTGTTTCATTTTGTTCTTTTTTGCCCATGAGACTGAAAAAATTCAGAAGCACTTTATTTTATGGCACACTATTCACCTGGTATTTAGTACGTGAATAGAATTTAATGGTGAATAAGAAATTCAAATGAAACTAATGAGTAATTACTGGTAACACCATTTCATTTCCTACGATATTTACTTGGAAAGAACCTGGTTGCAATTACTTCTTATGTAAATAAATTTCTTTGAAACTAATGAGAGCACATACTCAACCGTAGTGACGGCACTCCGTCACATCCCCTTTATCCTATTTGATTAACAATAAAACAAATAATTCACAGAATAATTGACACCAATCGTGTAAATTAAGAAAATTATTATGCTCGTGAAACAACGCAGATTGTCTGTAATTTGTGTGCTTGCGAAAGGTACAGCAGGAGATTGTTTAATTAACAAGGATGGCATTTATTGATTTAAATTATGTTAAATGCTCATGACACATCACAGCTTTTGTGAGGTCTGTTTTCTAAATGTTATTGTTCATTGCACTCAACCTAACCTGAAAGTTTATTCTCAGTAGTTTAAATCGATTTAACTAAAATTAGCTCCATTTTGTAATTTGAATTTTGTAACACAAGAAATGTGAAACATTTAAGAGAAAGCTTTGGGATTACTTGCCACTTAATTATTAAAATTGCCATCCTTGTTAATTAAATAATCTCATGCTGTAGCTTTCACCAGCACACAAACATTAACGTTGACGTTGTTCTGCACTTCATGGCATTAAAATGTTCATTTTATGTTAATGTTAAGGAATTGTTTAACGAATGTTTATTTCATATTGCCTTTAATTTATAGCGTGTAGGGATTCACCTTAACTTTAAAATTTAAAAATCCAAGGCATGTATTAGCCCCTTTGTTATTTAAACCTATATTTTGTCATGGTCATTTTTTATATGCCACTTTGTTTGATGTTTGATATGCCGACACTTAACAGCGGCCTCGTTTCAATTTTGGCCATTTCATTATCAAGTTGTTTTTGTGTGCGACAAATTGTTTAATTGGGTGTTTCAGCTCTTTTGTCTGGTGTAGAAAAAATGGAAGCCAATGTCGCAAATCAGAATATGGATGAATGAGCAAAAAAAAAAAAAAATGATTCGACGATCAGTCGACGATAGGCAAGACTTGACGAATCAGATTCAACTATGTAAATTCTTAGTCGGGGACACCCCTAGTAATTATTCTTAAATGGAGGTTAATACAAAATTCGTAACATTTTGTTGGGTTAAATACATGATATTTTGTGGAAACAGCGAGTAATTACTTGTGATAGAAAGAATGTTAAGTATATATTATTTTTAGGGATGCAATGATATATTGAATTTCGCGATTTCACGATAAAAAAAATATCTCAATACCGTCGTGGGACTGTGATGGTATCTACCAGGATATTACATGGTTATTTCGCTAGTATAGCTGTGTTCTACTATTTCTCCTCGCCAAAAATTGTATTGTTTTTATTTTGCAATTGTACCAGGGGCGGTTTCTTCCTTAGGGCGGTTGGGCGACGCACCACCAAAGGGGGAAAGGGAGGGAATTTTTCTATCACATTCTACCACAGTGTTACGCTAGCTGTGACTGTTCTAGACAGTTGTCTCTGAATATTGTAGTCCAATCAGCATCAAGTCGTGTTCCGTGGAGTTCCGCCCCTTTCGGGCAATTTCAGTCTGGTTGAAAATCACCCAGATCGCTCTGATAGACTCTCATGTTAAGGCAATTTTTTTCAAACTGCAGGTACTGCAATGCAATCCGCATGGGTTCCGGGTGGGCTTGCAGTAATGTGCTTTCGTCATACGTAACCTGGTGTAGGGATTGCCGGGGCAGCCAGTGATCTTGTTACATTCAAGGTCAACATGGCTAATGTTACCTCAACTCAGAGCAACTCGATCGTATCATTAAGAGAAATACCGTTCAGTCATTGTAGTAATCAGGATAAATTGGCAACTAAAGAATTAGGACCACCCAGACCAAATTTAAACATCAAGCAAGTATCTACAAAGGGGGGGAAATCGTATAACCAGGGATTTTTGCGGAGCTGGTATGAGTGGAAAACATGGCTAGTAGGCTGCAAAGTAGGTAACGCTTTGTTTGCAATGTGACAATGTCAAGTTAGCCAGCTATTAATTTACCCATTGAACGGGTCACCTTAGCCATTTAGCCATCATCACAACAATTGCCCCCGAGAGATTTGGCAGGAGCCACCACTGAACTGTACATACATTCATGATGTATGTACACTCATGATGATACACTCAATCATTCATTGCCAAAGACAATTCATGCCAATTTTTGCAAATGCTTAGGTCATGGCTGGCTACTTTTATTTTATTTTATTAAAGAAGGAAAGCAGAAGCACTTTTAACTTAAAAGGAAAAACAAATTTTATATGAATAATAGTAATAGGTAAATAACATACTGTAAAATAAAGTGCTACCAAAAATTCTAATTCTGTGTTTCTTCAGAGGCTGACAGCTGAAAAGCTGTGTGTGTGTGTGTGTGTGTGTGTGTGTGCGCGCAAGTGCGCATGTGTGTGTGTTATGCCAAGAATAAACATGAAGTAGGATAACAAAACCACAGTAAATCTACCGCTGAAGTGTATTATTTCTGTGTGTTAATGTTAGGTAATGGACTCCATCCTTTGGATGTATATTGTGAAAATAAATCTATTGCTTATTGCAAATTCACAATGATCTTAGTCATAAGATTTGACCATTTTCACTGATATATTGTCACCATGTGTACAAGTTGAAAGTAACGGCAAGGTGCTTCCTTTTTAAGGTCACTTGGATATTAAGTACAAATTGCAAAATAATAAAGATGCAGAGATATTCAGGATGAACATGAGAAATTTGGCTAATGGGCAACTTCATAAATTGACCATCAAGAGGCAAGCAGACATTCTCAATGTTCAGGTAATTCATTATGCTTACTGGCTTACTATCTTGTTGTCAGATTGTGTCTGTGGACTGTGTAATGTCCATTTTAACACTCCAGTTGATGACATGTACTTGTTGGTGGAGAGCCTTGAGTTTATTAAATAGAGGTTGTCTATTCGAGACTACTGTGCATAAAATAACCTTGCCAATTAGGCTAAGCTTTCATGATAATCACATTTTGAATGTGTAGACTCAGCTAGGAAATCTGCCCAGACTCTAGTACTTCTTTCTGTTTAATTGAATGGCATAGGCTCAACAGCAAAGCAATCATGTGTTTAAAGTAGTCTGAAGTGCAGGTTTAATTAAAAACCCGTCTATGGAAGAATACATTCTGCATAATTTGAAACATGGATGCGTCAGGGTTTTTTTTCCACTCATCAGCTTATATTTACTGGATTTTAGGTTGATCAGTATGAGAGGGAAGAATTCAATCTATCATCTGATGTGGACTTCAATGCAATCAAGTCTGTTGTCATTGGAAAAGTTTATGGTGAGTAAGACAATTTTAAAATGTTTTATAAAGTTTATCATGGTCAGTGTAGCAATTCTATGTACATGCATTTTTATATCAGCTTAACTTTAACAAATTTAAGGACGTAACCCATTGTTACTAATGTGCAAAAAGCAATTTGCTGCAGCACAAATGAAAATGTTGTGTATGTAATGGCAAAAAGTAGCACTGCCTGATGTGGCTGGATTGACTTTTCACATAAGTATTCATTGTGCATTTTACTGTCACATTTAATAATGAAATGACTGAAAAAATGTACATTGCTTATGGCTTGTTTGTGCAGTGGAGCAAGTACAGTCCATTATGATCCCAGGACAATTTTATTAACATTTTATCAACAGTGCATTGTTGTATATCGCAATGCCTTCTTTGAGTTATTATAGAGATATTATTGTGTCAAGCAGGAGAAATTGATTCTTGTTGCTAATACATGTTAATATTGAGAAATTGACTATTTTCATAGTCTCTTTGTTCAGTGGTGATATCGTAGTTATATGTTAATGTTGGAAAAATATAAAGGCGCAACATACATATTTCTTTGTTATGCATGTAACAAACATTTTGCATGCTTTGTTTCTCTGGGCTTTGTGGGTTTTGTCAGTAGAATACACAAAATTGTAGCATTTCTATAAAGTGACCTGGTTTTTAGGATTATTTGTAAATGAAACTATTCATACTCTACAGTGACTGGTGTTGAGGATAACTCAGAAACAGAAAAAAATTGGTAACACAGCTGTTGCAGCTCATCCTATGCCTATAGAAATGCTTGCAGTTTAATATGGAATGTAGTCAAAAGCTTAAATGTGATTTTCACCGTGATATGAAAGGTGTAAAGTACAACGTTCCTGTTATTTTAGCTAGGTGTCAGTATGGTAACAGCTTGTAAGCTAATAAACACATTTCCAATGTCAACATCACATCTGTTTTGAAAGATAACTGTCAAACTGAAAAGAGCACCCATACATAGCTATTTAATATGTCTGTTCATCAGTTCAGACTACATGAATAAAAGAGCCTCTGTACAAAGCCTACCAAATTTGTCTAATGTTGAAAGCATCGGATCTGAATCTTATGTAATGCTTCTGAATCAGATCCGAATCTTATGTAAGTAAAAAGGGCATGAAGCTCGAAGTGAGACTTTGAATTTGACTTTGAATTGTTTGGTTTTTAAAATTTGAAGTTTACAAATGGTCATTATTGTCCATTGGGGAGCTGGAGTTTGGTGAAAACAATGTATATGTATGCTACTATAAATCAAATTCTGGAAAGTACATGATACTACTTCCTTAATTCTGATCCCAGTAATCAAATAATGTAAAATTAGAGGTAGAAACTTAATATATACATAGATAGGGTGCTTGTACAGGGAATAACAGCTTTTTGGTCTACATCACATACAGGAGGTAATTTGGCATACTTTGACCAGCCACCATGGAAATAGATTTTTTCCTGCATTCCATTTTTTCCCTTTTGTATCAGCTAATTTCAGGTCTAAGATTTGTTAAATGCAATCTGTCTCAATGTAAAAGGAAAACAAAGCATCCTGAACCTTAGAATCTAAATGCAATCACCCTATACACAGAAGTGGCTGTGTCCACTTTTTACATGAACCTGCAAAAACAAATCGATACACCCGCAAGATTCAATTATAGCTATATGCAATGAAAAACTGGGGTATCAGGTCTGTGGATATTGGGTCTGCAGATATCAGATGAAAAAGTGGGCTGGAGAGCCTCAAATATTTGCCAGTGTTCAATAAAGTAAGCACAAGGCAGAATGTGGTCTTCTTCAGGATTTTGCACAGGTTTCTTCAAGCCTGTCCACATAGGATCTTCCTGGGAATTATATGAAAATGAAATGGAACTGGATTTTGGACCATCACTTTAAGCAATACTCTTAACTCCACACTCTTGAGACTCTAATTTTCAACTGATTATAAAAAGTCTGTAATACAGACTAGTGATATACGTACACAGACGTGAATGCATAAGAAAATGTTTTCCTTGTGAATATGTGGCATATATAAGCCCAGAACCAACAAGACATTTTGGTTTAAGTAGTCACTGTTTCAGTTTCCCAGCCTTTCACACGACATCCATTCAAATGATGGAGAATGGTTATTCTGTGTGCCACAGGTTTATTTGTTTTGATGGAAATAAATATGAAAAAGGGGGGTAGTCAAGATAATGGAAACACCAAATGAAAAAGGACTCATATTTTGAAGTAACTACAAAAACTAATTGAAAAGAGACTACACATTTCATTTTAATGTCAATACTAATTGCCAATATGTTTCTTCTATAAAAATGTTTTATAATCAAGACTTTAAAATGTGAATTCACCCTGAGAGAGGATCTGGTCTGAGGTGAAGCAGGCCAGTCTGAAGATGATAACATGATATTTTATCAGCTGGCCTACATGCTGTCCTCAAGGGACTGGGAGAGAAAGTCAGTACCTCAGCAGGGGGTCCATCTCTTCGTGTTCAGTGGTAATCTCATAACAGAGGAAGAAGACATGGCAAACAACCACCCCATCCTACAAGTGTAAACAATATACAAGGATTGTATCGAGAAAGACCCAGGCGATAACATGTGATTGTTCAACCTTCACAGATAGTTCTGGATATATGTTCTTTTTCTGTGGCCTCCAGTTGATCTCAAAAACAAAGTGTAGGTTTTTCAATCAGAAAGCTGTTTTATATGACATGTGTTTACACAGACATAAGTATAAATTCATGTAGTTGTATTGTACTTACTCCAGTTTTGTAGTATGGAGAGTTTATGTATTTGTTTATTTATTTACTGCCCAGGGTATTCAGAGGAAAATACAAACACAAAGAATGCAAACATGGATTGTGAAAACCAAAATGGTAAAACATGCAATAAAACGACTTAAAGCTGATTATTCTGGCATGGAGGCTGCCAAAAACAAGCAATAAATAAATAAATAAGGTGTGAGCTTCTGTTATTTTGAACTTTTACAATAGGAGGTACACTGGAGAATACATATAGTCACATATAGAATCTCCCCAGTACAAGTAACATTGTGGGGGAAAAAAGAATAAAGTTGTTCCCAAGGATTTCAGTCTGTGATAGTAAATACACATGCAGCCTGTGGATAAAACCATCAGGGCAGCGGAGGTGAAGACAACTGTATCCTTTCTGCTGGATAGTTTATGGAGGGCATTTCCAAAGCTATTTGCCCAGGTCGTGCGCTTTTCTCCCCTGAAGTCGCTTTCATGTTCACAGAGAATGGTGAGCTGGACCCGGAGATATCCAGGGTCAACTCGTTGGGCTTCACCGGCTGCCTCTCCGTGGTACAGTTCAACAACATCACCCCGCTGAAGGCAGCTCTGCTGTACCCGAGCAGCAGCCCCGTCACTGTTAAGGGACAGCTTGGGGAGTCACAGTGTGGGGCCTCCTCTCCATCCAACCCCTTCGCCATTGAGACCACACATTCACTGTCAGGTAAGGCGTGAAGATTTGGCATAGCTGGTCCACTAAAAGGGGTAAAGTTTAGAGAAGAAGGACACGACTGATTAAGACAGGGCAATTTTTATTTCGGATCACATTCCAAACAAGGCATCATACGTAATGTAATCATAAATGTTGATCATAATGTAAATGAGTCTAATTATTCTTAAAAAAAAAAATTAAACAGAAAGCCAGTCATCTTCGCATCAGTGTCTTTTCATTGATGGGACATGATGTTAAGGAATGGGACATTTGAGGAGCACTGCTTTTATATAGATTTATGACAAGCTGGAAGACAGGTCGTTTCTACTGTTTTCCTTTGCATTGACATTTCTTAGCTGTCCAATGTATCCATCTGTCTTCTTTTGCTGGAATTTCATATATTTCTTTGTTTTGTAGGCTTTCTCTGCAAACTTAATAAAGGCTCATTGAATACTCCCGCAGTTCATAACAATCAAGTCAAGTGTCACTGACCGAATCAACGTTTTGTTTATATGAAAACAGTTGAATGAGGATAATCGTTCAGCAGCAGCATGTATCTGGTTTATTGTTTGCTCAAAGTGGGAAAAGCTATTCCATGGGCCATATTGATCTTTTCTGTCTTTCTCTTCTGTTTTTGCTTTAGATCACTCTGGTACAATAGATACCGGTGAGCCGATAGTCAATGCAATCAGGAGTGACTCTGCTCTTATTGGAGGTAACAGGGATAGTAGTTAACTCATTCATTCTTCTTCTTTTTCTTTCTCTCTCTCTTTCTTTTACAAATTAAGCATGAGATGAAATTATTACTCATTGCAGTTTAGGAAAGAAATTATGTCCTCAGTGCATCTGAAACTTTTATCTCCTGCTTATAGGCTTAGGCATCAAGTCAATTTACCATGGAGACTGGGGAACAATTAAAATTTGTTATTTTGGTGACTGTTGATCAGTTGTAGTATATGGACCCCCCCACCTGCTTTAAAGATGGTTTAGTAATTCCTCATTTTTTTACATTATGTTTAATGTGATTTTTTTTTTTTTTTAAGTAATTTAAACTTATCTATAAATAGTTTCACTCAAAACTCTCAACCTAGCAAGGACACCAAAAGTAATTACGTTCTTAAAATACTTTGGTGATCAAGGAACTTTTACCACTATCTTCATATACTTTTTTAAAGCTATTTTTTAAAATCTCTGTAATGTAGCATTAAATTGACTTGAATTGTGCTCAGGCACTCCAATTAGACGTGTCCTTTTCTCCTAAAAATTAAATATGCCAAGCATAATGGCATATAAATGACAGACACATTTTTGTACGTTTCTGTCAGTGCCATGGGGTAAAATTACACTGCATTGTGCCATTATGGGATATGATTAAAAGAACTCTCACAAAAATTGGCTATAAATTGCTATATGACTTGGCCAATTTATTACAGGGTTATGTAATAAATTGGCCTTCACAAATTTTGCAAGGAAACAGCAGTAGTTTCATTGAGCTGAGGAATACATTGTTTGGATTCAAATAAGATACGGTTATTGCTGGGTGTGAGAGCTAGTAGAGAGTATCTAATCAGAGAGTTTTCATTGAGTTGATTAATTAAATTTTGAGAACAGTAAGTTCATTTTAGCAGATTATACTGTTTCACAGGATGATCCATTATGTGTTAAATGCTTTGATGAGAATTTTTATCTATTTTTGTAGATGCTTCTTGTTATTTTCTTGCTTTTTTGTCGTTTATGAAAAATCTGTATCTCTTTCTCAGAATTCAAGGAGGTTACAAAGATTGAAAGCTTTCAGTGAAACACAAAATAGCAAACAAACATCAAATTGCATCACCTCATGCTCATACCATGAACAGGACCAGAGATGTGGTTTCAAATAGGAAGAAAGCTGGTTCCAGACTGGATTGCTTGCTGCTTGGATACTGCAAGAAAATACTGTGCACTCTTTCAAAAATAAAAAAAAACTGTCCATTGGAAGCCAGGACCATTTCCATAGAATCTTTAAATGAGCTCTTTATGCTCCCACTAAAGTATTATGTAATATATTGTATATACACATGTTGCATTATTTTATTTGCATATTTATCAAAAGAAACACAAACAGATATATTGTGTTTTGGAAAGAAACTGTTCAAATATTTACAAGTTGTTTCTCAGTATGGGTAGTACCACCCACCCAGGGGATTGTTTCTGAACCTTCAGGTTGTATTCCTACACAGTGTGTTCAACTCTGTATGGCTGCAAAGCCTCTCAGGGAACATCCTGTCTGTCAATTAAAAATATAAAATATTCCCGGAAAGTGTGATGTCAGAGTCCCTGCAACTCCCTGGCGACCAGTGTGTCATGACTGTCAGCATGGCACAATCTCTTAGTATTTTTTGTTGTGCACATTTACTACATAGTTTGTGAACCCATGTGGTTGGTGGACAAGGGATGGATTTGCAAGTGGGATTTATCTAAAGAGTTTAAGTATCCGCGCTAAGTGTTTACATGTTCAGATTAGCTTAAGTGGTGCCGATGCAAAAAAGGTTACCCAGAGGCTGATTTAAAGTTGAGAATAACTAGCAATTTTTTAGTAAAAACTGGTCCTCCTTGTTTTCCAGTTATATGTGATGACTAAATGTAAATGTTACACAGGCTTATTTTGGGACAGTTATCATGAAAAGGATGAAATCAATAAAGATAAAATACAAACCTTATTGTCCCAAAAGGAAAAAGCATAGCTAAATTGATCTGGTATTTATGTCAACATATTTAAAGGAGTCTACAATCAGCATGCTTAGGAAGTTATTTGGTTGCAAAATACTGTACTTCTAGAAGTTTTGCAAGCAATATTTGCTAGATCACAAGTAGCCAACATATATCTAGCCAACTAGCTATCTACTGTATGATAAATAGTTTTTTATTTATTGAAACATAAAGTAATTTCTAGTGTCTCTTAAAATTGCAATAGTAAAGGTAATGTCACCGTAACAATTTCATATAATTTGTCTATACTACTCAACTGTTTTTCACCCAACTACCATATAAACACAATACCTGAATCCATGGTCCCATAGTATAATTAATGGTCTGCTTTAAGCTAGACCAGCAGTTCCCAAAAGCAAGGTCCTTCGCATCTCTTTGTTGCACAGATCTTTGCATTCATATAAGGAAATGATATGAAAATATGTTCATGAATAAATTGAACAGCATTTAAGCCATCATTGTTTATGTTCTCCTTACCAGTATATATGAATCTTAAATGCATTGGTATGGTGTAAGCTCTGCAGCATGCAACACTTTTGCTTAAGTTCCTCATAAAGATCCCACACCCGGGATCTTTGTGGTGGATATAGGAGAATAATTTCATTAAAATCTGTGCTGAAAACTTGTCATAATGGGATTATATTGAAAGTCAGCACACTTGTCGATCACTGTTGTAATTCAGGATCCCCAATTTAGTTTAAAGCCATGCTGTTTAATTCTTTAGATCTTTTTCCTCAGTCTCTCTTTTATGGGCTTTTATATTTCTCATGGCTTGGCTTTTGGCCCTTATTAGTGGTTGATGGGTAGGGCCCCCCATTGTGAGTTTCAGATTTGTTAATTCTTGAAGTTAAGGGTGCCTCTGAAATAAAGCAAGTTATTGCCTCCCCTCTCAACATGTAACTGTTCCCAAGAGTGTGGAGAGTGTGTTGTGGTTCAGTTCAGGGTTGCTCATAATGACCAAAGTCTGCATGTTCTCTCTCACATGGGGAGAGGGAACTGTAGAGATGGAAAATCAGGGAAATTGGATTTCAGACCCCATAGATGCTAACACGCACACACCCACATACATCTACACACATACACACACTTTGTCTACAAAAATTTCATGGGATTTAATTCAGAATTTACCTTGAATGCATAAATAAATATTGCCTAACATGTGGTGTAATGATAAAGGAACAGGGCCCATAATGAGAAAATGGATAAAATGTACTGTCTTTTTCTCACTAGATACAGACCATCTTCTGGGATGGAAATTCAGTTCAGCCACTTCGAAGAAGTCAGCACTCAAATGCAATGCAATCCTATAATTAAGCATGCGTTTCAGTTCAATCTTTAAGCATTATGCTTGCGAAATGCCAGCAGTAGTCACACTTAAAAGGACTGGAATGGTTTCAAATGTCTTTCTCTGGTACATAATCACTGTCAGTTTACTACCTTAGGCTGTCATCAAAATTCAAAGTGCATTCATTCAATAGTGCGAAGTCGAGTTAAAGATGGGACTGGCAGAAGGATCTAGTGGGAACCAATATCAGGCATCATCATGCTGGTTGTTAGTGCCAGCATAGGCTGTAAGGTGACTGACACGGGCAGGTGCTGTGACTTTATAGGCAAAACCAAATTGTGGTGATAATTCATAAGTAAAAGTGACAGTGTAGTGCTTCAGGTCTTAAGATATGGCTTAATGTGGTTAGGTTTGAATTGACCCTTAGCTTGAAAGTGATTGTCTAATGTGCCCTTTGCCCAAATCAATGATAAGCCGGCATTTAGGAATTGTCATTCTGAAGCTCTGATCGACTGTTTCCACTGAATGGAAAAGAAGCATATGCATTCTCTTGTGAGGAACATTAGCAGTGCTGCAGCTGTCAGTAAGTACTGTGCACCCATTTGTGCAACAGCCACTGCACATGGCCACTGTGCATGAACTATTTATTGTTTACATTATATTGGTTTGCTCTATATATAATTAGCCATGTAAGAGAAATATGGGCCTCTACTTTACCCACCCTGCATCTTTCTGCAGTGTTCTGTGAGTTGTATTGTCGCTTTGCTGCTTGAATTGTATTTACGTCTGACATTAAATACCTTTCTAGACATAGGCATCGGGGGTTAAGAAAAAGTATTTAAGCAGGAAATTGTGCACAGGAAATATTTATGAACTGGTCCATAGCTAATGTGGTGTCCTCTGAACAGATTATATAAATTAGGCGATTTTTGTAGATGTTTACACATTTCAGATGGCAGCCAGCAGAACAGCTTTCTATGATCTAAATCTAGATGATTTGCTGTTATTGATTCACCTTAATGTGTGTAAATAGCCTTAACTTGGAATACAAGGCATGGCTTTAAGGATATGTAGAGTAAGATGGGCGCTGTAACAGTAAGATCATTTAAAGTAGTATAACCTTATAGTAACTGCTTCTGCCGCAGTTTATTAACTAATTATTGTCTGATAACCTGATAACTTTGTTGTTCATTGTTGTTCAAAAATGCCAAAGGGATGTGATTTAAAATCTCACTTAAAGGAGAGCATATTTTAAACCACTGTGTCCACATTGATTAACTGGGGCATTAGTGTCTCCAGTGAGCAGAGTCCCCTACTAATTTTCCACCATCACTTCTGACTGAAACATGTTAGGTCTAACTTTGCCATTTGTCAAGAGAAGGCAACAAGTATGGAGCAATTTTGGCTGATCAAATCCACACTTCTAATTCTTTTGAGGGCTCAAGATTGGAGACCTGAAATTAACAGCATTTTCTTTTCACTGAAAGCTTTGAATTTGACAGTGTAGCATGTAAAACTGAGGCTTATATATGTAGAGATGCTGTACATCAGAGTTTCTCAACTTTATTGCTTCAGTATCCCCCTGGGCTGTTACAAGGAGTCCCCCCACCCCCAATGTATTGATAGATATATGAGTGTGTATTGAACCTACTCATAAATTTGGATGATTTTTACTTTGTAGGAAAACACATAAAGCCTTTCAATTAAAGTGTTTCTTTTATGTTATAATAATATTTTTATAATTATTATTTTACAGGATATTTACGAAATTCATAGACCTACTTGCCATTTTCCAAAATGCATCTCTTTGGAACTAAAAAAAAAATTATATTTTTAAACATATCTATTATATATATGCAGGTTGACAGTGCCTGACATTTTAGAGTATTCATGTTTTTAAATTCTGGTTGGACACAGTGCTAAGCCTGTCAAACTGTAAATATAAGACTGCATGTAAACTGTAGATAGTGATAGCAGTGTTAATAATAAACATTACATGCAGGGGCTCTATGAGCTTCCAAGCACAATTTCTACAATTTCAGATAACTTTGTTTTGGAGGAGTGGGTGGCTTAACATTATTTATTAATTATTTCAGAGAATACATCCTGATAAATGTTCAGTCAGCTACTAATACAGTTAATTTGCTTGCTACACAGTGGATGCATAAAGTGACCAACATTAATTTTAGCTAGCTATCAGTCCTGGTGGAACATCATGCCACTTCCATGGACATTTGCTTGCCATTAAGTGTGAGATGTCTTAATCCTAGACACAGCACAGCTAGATACCTCCTGCAAGCCATTTTCAGTAGCCAGCTAGCTGTTAATGGGTTGTGTCTGCTTCCCATGTTAGCTAGCTAGCTAACTACCCTGAGCTTCTTTGACATTTAGTATCAGCTTGTTAGCTAGCTGGCAATCTATTCTGTAGTTTACAATTATATGCAATAGCTATCAGACCTGGAAAAAACATCAGCACCCATGTTATTCCTCCGTGAGTATGTAGTACAGAGGTGCCCAAATTCTTTCCTATGAAGGGCCAAAAATTAATCTGGGTGGAGGGCCACGGGCCAAAAATAAATGTTGATGTTATGTGAAATTGCATTACTTTAAAATGCATTATATTTTATAGAAAATTAACTATCTAAATCTAAAATAAAATTTCAAAATAATAAAAACACTATTCTTTAATCTGCTTAACAGTAATTTTATTAATTTGCAGAGATGTTTGTCAAAAACATAAAACATCCATATGCTTCTTTTTGGGAGCATAAACATATTTAAAAGGAGACACCTCTCTGACAGAAAGTGCATGCAACTCAAGGTGCTTTAGATAATTAAGCTGAAAACAGCTGTATTGTCCACTTTTGTAATCAAGAGTGGAAATTTGACTTCAGCTCGAAAATTTGACAAAAATATAAAGTTAAACATCATAGTGACAACACTGAATAATAATTAATATTGGATATTAAGTTTACATTGAGCAACGTTTAAGTTACACATCATCACAAAATGCCCCCATATGGTAGCTAATGAGCCACAATGTCAAAACGTATTAACGAAAATTAGCTTCTCATTCACAGGGTCACTCGGAACGATTTGGTAATTTCATTTTATAGTAACGTTGGCTAACTAATATCACCAACAACGGATTGGTCGGAAATACAACAGAATCCGCTAACCCAGGCTGCCAGATTTGGAATAATTATTTTTCCTAATTGGTAGTGATTTCAACTGACTTGTGTGACTGAAATGGCAATAGTTTGGTTTCCTTACTGAGATTGCAGCAACTTAACAAAATAAAACATGCATTTTAGCCATCAGTTTCAACACTCATTCCTACGCAGAAATAGCCACGGTTTGTTTCCACGGTTAGCAGTTTATTGTAAGTAAACACTTCGTAGAGTGGTGTTTTAGTGTTTTTTCTAAAGCGTACTTTGTCGGGAATCGGTTTTGATAGCGTGTGACACAATTTCAGCTTTTTATGTGACGTCACTTGAAATCAGACTGACACCCCTGTCGAAAATGCCGACTGTAGTTTATCACAAAGCGGTGGGAGCGCATAGTTCATGGCGGGCCAAAACAAGGGTTTGGCCCATGGGCCCCAAATTGGGCAGCCCTGATGTAGTATATTAGTTGGGAGTTGTCTTAATACACTGTGCAGGCAATGCAGTTATAGGCAACTAATGTTATTTTTACCTATAGTTGTTACTTACTTACTTACATTTTCACTGGAGTTCATTGGTATGCTTGATGCTAACTTACATTAATTATGTGGCTAGTGAACTTCAGTCTGTTGGCTGTTGTTAGCTACTGTGTACAGTTTTACCTTGCATTGACTTGATGATGGTTAGCTGCAATGATCACTCAAACCAGTCAATTATTTATCAGTTTAATGATAGACATACCAGCATTAACCGTCGTAAAATGTTCCAATAAAAAAGCTGATAATACAGTAAATCAAAGAGCAAAAATAATCACCATTAATCCACAATAAGGTAGTTAGCTAATAGTTTTGAGAGTTCACTCAAAGCTACATGATTTTCAAGCTTGTCTTCACACAAAATTAAGAGATACATGGCTATAGTGATTGGCTGAACAAAAAGGTATACTGTGCAATTGTGTTTAAAATCAGAGGTATATATTGGCTCTGATCGAAAAGAGAGACTGTCCATAAGTTGAGTGTTTGGATGTGTACCTTTTACCCTACCCATATTACTGATTTTCTTAGTATCAATGCTGTTGTTATTTTTTCACAGCTAAATACATTTTATCTGCATTACATATTCATAATGCAACACCCCACTTTGTAACTTGAGCAACCCCTAGCCAACAACTTTTTCCCCAGCACCCCTCTGAAGGCCACCAATTCCCCCTAGGGGGCGGTACCACTCCTATTGAGAAACACATTTTCATTACATTATCAGAGAAATAAACTTTTGTAAATTTTCATGCAACTGCATATGTACAACATTTCAAAATTATCTTCATAACTACCCTGGATCTCTTTAAAAGCAGCTATATCACTGAAATAATAATATGGTTCCATTTTTTCAACATTTATTCAAGTAGGCAAATTCAAGAGTAATGACAGATTCAAAATATGGATGAAAGATGCCACATTGTTAAGACTGTATGTCTAGGAGACAGAGATTGTTTATTAATCAGGCTAATTACAAATGTATTGATTTAACTTATTCTGTCTCATTCACAGGTGTCATTGCTGTCATGATATTTATCATACTCTGTGTTCTGGCAATAATGGCAAGATTTCTATATCGACGAAAGGAGTCCTTTCAGAGCAGAGAAGCCAAAGGAGACAAGTCGGATGATAGTCCCGATTTTCCTTTCAACAATGATCCCAACTCACAGAATGTATTGAGTGAAAACCAAAAGGAATACTTCATATAATGAACTCTCCCCCCTTCCTCAGCTCTCTGCTACACAATCAAGATAAACTGAGGACAAAAATGCCTTGCCAAGTCTAGAGACATTAACATTCATTATGCATTATGCATAAATCCTAAGCAACTGTCAATGGTGGTTTATTGAAATGTGAGAGGGTTCAAATTGTTCACTTTTTTGTATATACATAATGCAGCTTGTCTGGTAGACATTAAAGGAGTGAATATTGACATTCATTGATTGTAAATACTCTTTAAATTGTACATGTTGAATCAATGTCTGTATAACAATCAGCATCTTATATTCCTCTGAAATCATGATTCGTTTTATGTTTAATTGAAAGAGTTTATTCATTCCTACCATATAATGCAGAGTAATTGGAGATAGTCAAACATATTGTCGGATGAAAAATAAATGTTTGAAGTGTTCAGTGAAGTGGGTTTTGGTATCATAATGTTCCCTAAAGCACACTAAAGTCATAAAAATTTTGATATCCGCCCCTTGTTTTTAAATCCACCAGGAATCCCCTTTATCCACTAATTTGATGCAGTGCAGTTTACAAGCACTTGTTCCAGGTGGATGTGGACACACAGCTTATAACCTCTAGAGACATCCAATGTTCTCAGTTACAACACATATTTCTCCAACACGGGACACTGTAGAAACTTTTACAAAGTGACTCAAACCGGTGATTTCGATATCTTATGGGCCTGGCATACAGCATATATTAGGTGTGAAAGTTGGAATTTTTTGACCCCATTCCCCAAGTAGTGATTTTAACTATCACTGTCATGTTCTTACACATAGAAAGAATGAATTTTTTATAGTGGAAATGAAAGATCATATCCCTTCATTTTAACTGAACACACACAACTACATATATACTCAAAATAAAAATCAACAGAGAAAATAATGCTGGCAAATATTCAAACACTTTCCAAAATAATGGAAAGATGACTGAAGAAACAGAAAAGGAATTTTTAAAATTCTTAAAACCCTAATGAATAAATCCAGACTTCAGAATACAGGAAACATTGAAATAAAAAGGCAGGAAAAATGGAGAAGTAAATAAAGACTAAAATAATTTCTTGACATTTTAAAATGTGAACTCAAGAATGGAACACATAAGTTCTAAAAAAAAAAAAAAAAAGTAACAACTGAAAAAACTTGGACAAAAATAAAGTGTGAAGAAACAAAACCTGCTGGCTCTATTGCAAGGAACTGCCAGAAGGGAATTAACACCAGATTATCTCCAAATTAATATGCATCTATGAGCGTGCCTGGGTTGCCAGAATAGGCAAAAAATTCCATGTATAATGCATAAGGCAATGTCTTCATGGAAAGGTGCTACATTTTTTAACAATTGCTACAATGAAAAAAATCCATTTTGACAGTATCATAGTTTGATGGGAAATGAGGCAAAGGCATACATTCAGATGTAATTGTTCTCTCTGTTTGGTGGCAACAAGAAACTTGTGAAAACAGATTGACATAGACATTTGATTTTGATTCAGCAATCAGGGATTTTACATGATACCTGGCAACACAGATGTATTCACAGTAATGGATACATTGTCTCATAATTAATTAAAAGATTAATGCTGGCTTTGTTCCTTGCCCTTTTAGAATACTTCAAAAATGTGAAAATATACCAATAAAATGAAATTATGCATAATTATACCTTTCAAATTGAAATGACGGCACACTTAATTTTACATTTGGAAGAAAAGCTTTATGATATAATGAGGTTTCTATTGGAAATTTTAATTTACCTGTGCTTTGATTTTTTTTGCTTTGGGAAAAGTGTAGCCCATGGGTGTGTTTTTTCAATTTTTGGAAGAATGAAAGGTATTGCCATAAAGAATACTTCCCAGTTCCAAGAGTACCTGTTACTTTAAAACATCTGAAACCCGACCAAGGGGAGTGACGGAGATGAACAATTCAATTAATGCAACAATTCAATTTGATTCACTCCCATTTCTTCTACAACTGAGTAAATAAATATTTAATATGCCATTGTGTTAGACCATGATGAAGTGTAAATTACATACTTTGTCTGCTACAGTGTTCTATTGTAATCAGAAAATTATTTTAAATGTACATGCAAATTATCTTATGTCAGAACTATGACTACTGTATTTTGTCATAGCTTTTTCATTGCTGTATATTTGACCATCAGAAGACCACTCCACCCTGGGCACTGCCTTTATTGAACTAAGCCTTTTCCGTTGTTCTGATTCTGAGTTTCACTATTTTAAAGAAATCTAGAAAAACCTCTTGATTGCACATTTCTTGATGGCACACTACAGCTGAGCAGGGGTTATATATAAAGGGACAGAGAGACAAACTGACTCCCTACATGAGTTTTGAAGTTGGGAATTAAAGCTCTCAAGATACAGTAATAATTTCATAGTGTCCCATGAAATAGTCATTAGTTCAGTTAAACAGTCATGTTCTCTCCACAGCTCAGCAACCACTTTATCCTCATCTTCTGCAGTGTGTGTGCTTTTGCTTTTTTCAGCACTTGTATCTCAATCCCTGTATATTCTTTCTCTTTCACAGCTGTCTAGCTGTCTGCTTCTTTGTTTTGTGGATCTACAGGAAGCTGCTGAAAGAACATCTGTTTGTTTGTTTATCAGTGCTGTGCAGATTTAGCACAGATTCTCACAGATCTTTAAATCATGCAGATAGCCCATCCAATTTACTGGGCTGACTATAATAGTGATGCCTCATATAACAAGGATAATTGAAACTATGATAAAGATAAAGTTCTCATAAGATCGACTCCCTATGGGATTCTGATGATTTTTTTCCCTGACATGCCAGAAATGTAATTGCAGCTTACAGGTATTTGTGAAGAAGCAGACTTAAAAGCACAAGGCTTTCGAATACCAATTTTCTTAAATCTTTCCCCATCTAGTGAAATCTTGCTGCTTGATAATGCATTGAAGTAGAATTCCATAATTTTGCTGTAGTTATAATTTTGAATGTGAATGAAATGGGTTGATATGTGTCTATATGCAACTGTCTCTGTCTTTTTCCACACAATTGAACCATTACAAAAAAAAAATTTAAGTGGCTGTGTGGGTGTCGAATCATTTCTGTTTTCTTCCAGAATGGACTGAAGTAGACTGAAAGAAAAAATGCAAGAGGTCAATATGGCTACTAGGAAACAGGAAGTGACGTTAATTATATTTTTCAACTGATAGTGTGAATTGGATGGATATGAGAAAGCCTAATGGGTTGTTTTATGAGAAAATGCAACCCAGTTAAAGCGCTAGGCTGGATTCTGTTATATCTAAGTCATCTTTTAAGGACCATGGAGTTGTTGTCCAATAAAACACTGCAGTGTGAGGTTTAATTTCAAATACTCAATGACTTTGTCCTGAAAATGTAAAAATGAACTAAAGTGCACAATAAATATAACAGGCAAATTAATATGTTTAAGAATCCAGTTTTAGATGCCCTTTAAATGGTGCTATGTTCTTTTATGCAGTCTGTTTCAATATCTGATTTCAATGAGGCATGTTTTTCTGTTATGGACAATCTTTTTCAATTCAATACTTTGCAATAAGAGGACAGAAAGTTTTAGACAGGTTTTTATGTTCACTTGCATTCTATTTCCTGGCAGCCTCATTGATTTGCTGTCTTTTTAATGTCAAACTTGCCAAACAGGTTTTCAGACATTGAAAATTAATAGAGCATCTCACCATCAGTAGGAAAGAACTGTATTAAAAATCTTACCAAATGATAAGTAAGTGTTAGAGAAGGGACTGGTTGCTGGCAGCTATTATGCTTTTTAGCATCAGTCTTAAAATATTCTGTCAGACAGACACTGGAAATGTATTCAGAAATCATCCTGTGAACAAGGAAAACAAACTTTGTTTGTAATACAACCAAAAATACAAAGAAGAAATGTCTCAGCTTTTTTAAGCTTCAGACTCAGAGCCTGGCAGACAGATGACTTGAATACAGTCCCCATACTTCTGTCAAATTTCTCTTTTACCTCAAAAATAACATTTTTATTATTACCTGAGCCCACTTTCAAATTTTACACTTGACTGTAATGGGGTTCTAAAACACCAGCACTAAAGAGGCCTAAACTTGCTATCTAAACAAATTTTTTGTGGGTTTTTTCAATTTCTGTATTTTTCTTTCTAACTTACATCATCCATGTCACATGTCACTAATACTGCAGTCATTACAGAAAAAATAACGGGCCCCTGTGTTTTTAGAGCTCTTTTCCAAGTATGGGGAAACTACCAAAACCTTTGGAATTACTGGTCTAATTAAAACAAAATTCCAACTCTGTGGACCAAAGGGGTTCATAACCTAGAGGAAATAAATGAGATTTACACTTTAACAGTGACAATAGAAGTGTCTTCATACAATACTGCATTAATATATTACATCAAGTTAACGTATTCATCTCTTCTGCTTGATGGGATTACAAATCAACAAATCTCAAAATATAAATATTACTCTGTATATCAAAATGTATAATATAGGAAAAATTACCTGAATTATACATACTGATGTTGCCTGCCAAAACCTTATCATATTTTGCTGACCTTTTCTAGTGGGGACTCTTTCAAGGGACTTAGACATGACAACCAGTGATACTGATGCATGACTAATGAGAAGTGTGCCAGTTTGGATCATGCTAATGTATGATATAAAACTCAAACATGCAGGGACATAATGTGAGGTTCTACATGTATAGTTTATTTTTTAAAGAGTGCAGACTGTGAGAAAGAACATTATCTACTATCTGTCTATGGAAGCACTATTATTCAGAAAATGTTTTTTATAAAAATTCATTGTGTATTTTCTTTTTCATGTAAACTGACATGTATGGTTATTTTTAATGGAAGTGGCTCTAATGTAGTAAAGTCCATTCAGAAATAAATACTGTATCTTAAAACTGAATAGAGGTCTTATTTTTATTAATGAGAAGAATGTCATTCATCATCCATTATATATCATTCCATATCTCAGTATCATATCTGTAAATCTGTAAAAAATATTTTAGATCATACCACTATGGAAAAACACACACATGATTTTGTATACATACCCAGAGCCTTCTCCTGGCATGTACGCAGTATGTAACTGCAAAGGCCTTCAAACATGAAGCCAGATTAGACAAGTAGCTAGCTAGCTGTGTTGGTTTTCATGTTAGATATCTAAGCTCATATTGGCTAGCTCCTCACTCTCAATTTAAAACTAAATCAACTTGAAAGAAAAACTAAATCTGATGATCAGTATTAATCACACAGCTGGATTATTTTATCTGAAAATTTAACCAAGAAAATGTAGACCACATTTTTTAGTACTTTGCAGTCATGTTGGAGAACTGTGTAATGTTACATTTATAGTTCATTTACACTGATTTCTTTTTCCACATTCTGTTATATTTCACAATTTGATGAAGAGGTGTGTGTGTGTATGTGATGAAAACCTGTGAAAGACAGTCAGAGAAATGCTTCATTTACTCTAACAATCTAGGAAAATTACATGTTGCAGCCTTTTGGTATGCACATCTTGTATAATTTTTTCTTGAACACAAACCACCATGGAGTTTTCACCTTTCAGAAAAAAAATGTAATTTTTTGTGATGAACAGGCCTCTTCACTCATTTTTGCTTAGCATTACTCTCTGTGGATGTGCTAATGGCCTGCATGAATCAGAGAACTGAAGTCTATTCATATTAACTTTAGCAGCAATCACAGATCAGGGCACAGTGCATTTATGTTGCAGCACTCAAGAACTATTCTGAGGAATGACGTTCAGATTTATTCAGATGCTTGAATAGCTGGCTACCTAAAATTGTCTGACACATACACACACACACATATATGTTGAGAGAACACACTGTCACAGCATGTGAAGTTAATACCTACTTTGGCCATCACAATAAAAGGAACAAGATATACAAAATATACATATACATATACATTTTATGTTTACTAAAGATGTATTTTAAACAGAAAAAGTAACAAGCCTCCTGTGCTTTACAAGATTAACAGGAAGTTTCTGCATGGAAAAATGACCGAATTATTAAGCAGAGATTATTCATATGGCTGCAGTTTGCAGCTTTGAAGTTGTACAGGATAATAAAGACAGACAGGATAGTGTCTATGTTGAAAGTAAAAAGGTTCAAAAAGGTAAGGAGAAATACCATACTTTCATACCATAACTGTGCTTTGGAGAGCTTTTTAGACCATACAATTAATAATAATACAGTACTATAATTTTGTAGTGTACCATACAGAGCTACTAACCTTGAGCACAGGTTTTATTTATTTATTTTATTTATTTTAATAGTATTTCATATTGTAAATTTATTTCAGATATAAATTCAATTATATTTCAGATATAAATTCATACTTCATATAGATTTCTGTCCTCAAGAGGACAATATTTCTATTAATTAGTGAATGTAGTGGATGCTGTTAATTTTTTGATCTTAACCTAACAGCAATGTAAAAAACATGGATTGGAAAAACTGAATCAATTAATACATTCCTTACCAAGGATAAAAAGATTTATTATAACTGTAAATCAAAGGATTGACTTGACAGTAATATACAGAGTAGAGTTAACCATAAAAATATTCTATGCAATAGAATGAGCACAATTACAATTAAAGACAAATGACAAAAGCAATTCAGACATTGACAGATAGATATCTGAAATTAATTACATCCTCAGTGGGTTATTACTATGCATTTAAAAATATGCTTGTTCATAAGACATATCTGAGAAGTTGAGATTGTGCAGATACATGGTATTACGTCCTTCCAGATTTCATCTTCAGTGTCTCCAAAGAGGAAAGCGGATGCTAATACGAGGAAGCCTCACAGGGTACAGGCTTTCAGCAGATGCCTATCAGAAGCTGGTCCAGACTCTGCACCTTGCGCTAAGTATTCAGGCTTGTCCAGGTCGGATAATCAGGAACACCAAGAAAGGCAGCTGATATACACCATTCACTTCTGAAGTCTCTAGAAATCTGACTGGAGACAGATCTTTTCTGTCATGCCATGACATCGAGTGGGACACACAGGGAACATTGGTGTAAACAGTCAGTCTTTCACAGTTTTATTTTCAGCAGCATGTAAGTAATAAGTGTGTTTGAAAATGGTCCAAGGCCATCCTGTGCCATCCATTCTGTGAAAAGAATCATTTGGATTTCTGAAACTAAAGGCTCAGCCACCTGTTTTGCTCTGACTTTTTTTTTGGTGTCTGTCACATGGCTTGCTCTGTTGACTGAATGGATGTGTGAGAGTCCTTGACATTTTAGTGGGGATGGAACTGTAGCTTTGAAAAAAAAAACAAGCAGAACAAAACCAATTCCAATTCACACACAGGCATGCTTGACAGAGAGAAAAGAAACACAACTTTTAAATAATTGGTTTCTTGCTAATTGCAATTGATTAGCAGGCCATTACACATACATTTCTTTGAAATGTTAGTATAGTACTCAGGATTACTGAAAAAAAAACAAAATTGATAATCATGGAATTATGATGTCATATTAATGTTGACATAAGTTGAAAAGAATTATCAAATTATTATAAAATGGCTGAGATCAGGGTTAAGAAAGTACCTAGGACTGTTGCAAGTTTGATCCAAACGATAGCATTAATATGAATAAAAATCAATACTAAGCCTCTTAAGTTGAGTACTGTCAGCACGTTAAACATTAATTTGCTCAAATTGGATGTCACCCTCTTTTCCATTGCTTCCAGAATTTACTTCTGCACAGTTATTTTAACCCATGAGGTATTCTACTTATACACTCCAAGGGTTTAGCCAAGAGATCACATGACATTTATGAAATGATCTTGGCAATATTTCCCTTAGCTCTTTCATTTACCCTGACATATTCCACAGTTGAGGCTTTAACTAACATTTCCAATAAGACCAATATTTCTGCTCCCTGCAGTGTAATTTTTCCTGGATGGTTGACAATAAAAGACATGTCTAAAATCTTAGACTTTGTCCCCAAATTCACACATTAAGGGAAGGACACCAATGAAGGTAATATGTGGAACAACAGCACATGCCTGCCAGTCACCACTGTTCTAAAGCAATGAACTGCACCTTTTAAAAGTTAATAACCCTTTCTTTACTCATACACTTATCTAAGTAGCACATAGCACAAAAGATTTTCCTTGTTAATGTTTGTGATTCTATCATTAATATGCTAACAGCTACTATATGCTCAAGCACCATAAGTCTATTGATGCTACTGTGATCCATTCAGCAGGGACCTTGCATTCCATGAGATATGCTGAAATGCCAGAGAGATTCTTATCTCTTTTTAAAAGAGAGAAAGAAGCTTGTTTCACAACATTTCTTGTGCATACAGGAATTTACAACTGTGTCCAAGAGAAAAAAGGAACAGTGTCCTTTCATCTTTTACCTTCAAAAGTGCACTACAGATTTGTTCACTGCCAATCCTAAATTATAAATATATATTGTCTAAATTATGTTTGAATAGTTCAAAGCCTAATGACTGATAAACAACTTTCAGGCTGTAAACAGTCTGATGTTCAATGGCACTTCACTATTGCTTCAAAGTGCCTCTCAGTTCAGACCCCTACAACAGCTATATCTGTGCATGAATATACTGCATACCAAGTAGGAAATACTTGGAATGCAAAGCAGATAGCTTTCTTTGCTTATCTAATATTTTGAGAATAACAAGTGCAGACTGCTGTTAAATACATACATACATTATAATGACCTTGAGCAGGGAGAAACTGAGAGGCAAGTCTAAGATAAGGCTGCACGATTCAATATTCAGAGATTTGAAGCTGGAAGATAATTTTCCCATAGCACAGTGACCAATCTTTGTTAATACCATTACCTTGTGTATACCTCATCAAACATGTTTCAGTCAGTGTCTGGATGAGGTTTAAGGTCTGACTCAAACTGACTGATGCGGGATACTTCATTGACTGAGCACAAATTTGCAGTTCCAAAAGAATATCAACAACTGTAAAAAAAGAACGCTAATGTTCTTTAAATAAAGCATATTGAGTAAATGTCTAGGCCAATATGGTTGTGATAACTGAGAAAATGACCCTATAATCTGTCATTTTTCATGACTAAAAAAACAGCAAGAAAAGAGAGCCACAGGTGTACAGTAGTCCTCCTAATGCAATAGTTTATCATTTCATAAAAGAAATGAAAACACATCTTTAAATATGGCTTCAGTCATTTCAGCATGTGCTTGTGTTTCATTCTTATTAATTGTACTTTTATCTTAACAGCTCTCTCTCTCTCTCTCTCTCCATATATATACATACACACACACACACACACATATATATATATATATATATATATATATATATATATATATATATAGCAAGCTAACTATAAGTTTAAAGGTCAAGCAGGGTTGGGGTCAATTCCAAAAATTCAGTTCAGTTCCCTCTCCCTATAAATTCCATCAATTCAATTTCAGTTCCAGACCAGTTCTTAGTTAGTTCTTAGTTAGTTCAGTTCCTCTTAATTTTGATTTTAAGTCAATTTTTAAAATACCAACCCCAATTCAATATTGTCCCACAACAATTCCTTCAATGCAATTCCCCTTGTAGACCAATTCAGCTCTTCAATTTAAAGTCTCCTACATCCCTTAACTCAAGTCTATAGCCAGATCCCCCAAAAACTTACATTACCTTTAACAAAACTGATCTAAGTTTTGCAAACCTACCTATATGGAAACATATCAGTACTTATATCAACTCTGTATTAGGGGTTGACCGATATCGTATTGGCCCTGAAAAAACGATAATGATTATCTGTGACAAAAAGAAGACGATAACGATATTTCAGGCCGATATTTGAATGCTTTTATCTTTTTTTCAGTGAGAAAAGAAATAGGCTGTGACAACATGGACTTGATTACAAACCCTCCTTACTTAGTCATATGTTTTCAGGCATAGGCCTACATCACCACTATGAAAGTTAAATACAGAGCAAAAAGATCAAATGAAAATTATTTCTCAAAGTTAAAAATAAACTAAAAATTGCAATAACTAAATGTGCATTGTAATATTGATGTTGTGGGTAAATTTCTCTATGGTTATCTTACTTTGGCTACGCAACAGATGCCTATCGCTATTTCAAAAGCATTCAATTATCGGACGAATGATAGCGATCATTGCGTAAGAAATAAAGCAAATTCATACATCATTTAGGCTGCATTTTCATCATAAAGTATGAAATATCAAACCTTAAAACTAGCCTGTGCGTTCACGCTTTTTCTGAAGCTGCGGGGAGATTCTAGGAGCCCATTTGCTCATGAGTCATTTATGTGAAAAATGGACAGCTCATACAAAAGTAGGGTACCGTGTGGAAGGACTGTGATAAAGTTAGCGAAAATACTGTGAAGTTGAGACTGCAAATTTTTATTTTAATAACTCGATTTCCATGATGATGATGAGGCCAAATGAAGAAACACCAAAGCGGCAAACGGGTATTTTCAGCTGTGCCGCAAGGTTCCAACATAGGCCTACAGCGCAACCGCAAGCAAGCTGAAGTTTAATTTTGTGAACGATTGCTTAAATGACGACTGTAATTCAGAAGGGCTGTGCTTTAGGGTAAATTTCTTTGAATGTTTCATTTGAAAGAATAAATATACATTACTATTTGTTAAATGTGCAGTGTCAAACTGTTGCACCAATTAGTCCTTATTACAAGTCCTTATTTCTTTTGTATTCCAAGCTTGTTTTTTAGCTTAAGCATAGACTACTTATACCGATTCAAAAAGGTCCATTTAGCCTAGTGCAATTTGGTTAACGGCATGGTTTGAGCAAAACAAACATTTTACTGGATACTTTCCATCCTTGTTTCCAGCAGCTGAAAACGTTTAATTTTCAAGGTCAGATAACGTTGTTTGTCTCGGCAAATGAGGGAATTTTGTGGAAAGAATGTTAACCATTAGCATTTTTTTCTGACAGAGGAGATGCCTCGGGATAGTACATGCATTGCTTTTAAAAGTTTTTTTTTTGTTATCAGGAATTTAGACAAAAATATACCGATGACCGATAATCAAAATTTTGCAAATATCAGGCCCGATTATCTAACAACTAGATAATCGGTCGACCCCTATTACTCTCTGTATAGCAAAATGTAAAGGTAACATATAATAATGTGTACATTTATACTGATATGATTAATGTAGTTTCAACATTTATTAGATGTTATATTTGAAAGAATAAAAAGGTCAGTTTGAAAATATTGGCCCTGAAAAAACAAAAAGTTATTGCCTCTTTTCATACCAAACTATACACAGACACAGTAATACCTTCCAAGACTAAACAAGTTGCAATGCTTTGGTCTACAATAAACAATGCAGACCTAATGTCAGTCTGCTAGATCATTACATTTGTATGTATATAGGGGGGTTTTTTGTACCTATACTTGCTCTTCAGTGTGATGCAACATGAATTAAAATGAATGCCTTAGAGGTATGGCTGTTATTTTGATTACAATCAAGTTAAGTGTCTATGCCTCTGCTGCTGCAATGCCAGTTATTTAATGTGACAAGTGTGGTATGGAAACTGTAACAGATGGCTAAGAGAAATATAAAGTGGTAAACCATGAAAGAGATCGTATCTTGTTGGAGATGATATACTTTGATGATAAAATTTCAATAAGTATACATGCTGTGGTGTTTCCCTTGCTTGTAGACATCAATTAAGCATTGCTCTCATTCTTTTGTATGTATGTGCAAAACGTAAATACCATGTTGTGTTGTATTCTTTTGAAATGCCTTTTTCAAAAGTCGGCCAAACCCACAAATATCAGAATATCTAAAATGAAGCTATGGCATATATTTTCTCTGGTCTTATCTTGAAGAAAAGGAAGTCAGACAAACCTGCCAGATGCAAAGCTTTGCACAGCATCACCTTACAGTTTTAAAGGTTGCTGTGCTAAATGTATTCAACTAGAAATGAAAAGATATTAAAATCTGTTTCTGTGTCAAAAGGAATGCTGTTGGTGAGCACTTTATGCATTTAAGCCAAAGTTTATTGTTTCTGATTGCAGGAAACCTGTCTCCTATAAATGGCATTACATCCATTCATTTCCATCTGTAAGAATGTTTAATCAAATATTCAGGTTAATCCAAGTGTCAATTCCTTTTGATTTCCCATTTCTGCTAATAACAAGTCACAAATATGTACTGTATTTTAAAAACCAGGAAGCCAACATCCTACCTGAATGTACTGTATGGTCAGAATCACATTAAATGAATTCAGTTCAATTTAATTTTATTACTCACAATGCCGCTTTACACAGATACCAGGCCTGAAACCCCAAGAGCCAGCCTACGGCAATAGTACCAACTCCCTTACTAAACAGAAGAGACCCTCAGCAGTCCGTATCTCAACAGTATCTGGCAGTTCAGTTAGGGGAATGGTAAGGAGGGAAACATCTCAGGACGAGTCCTGTCAGTTGGGACCACTGGCTGATTAGACCAGGTGGCTGGGCATGGTGAGGCAGATGAGGCATCTGGAGCTTGGCCAGGGGAGGCTAAGAACTCGATCGTTCTTTGCATCTGAAGCACCAGAGGGTGCTCTGAAGTGGGAAGGGGAGAGGAAAGAAGCCATTCTTAGTAAAAAGGTACATAGAGGGACAGAGGATTGATCTGATAAGTGAAAGAGCAGAGTAGCCTGAACAGAATAAGGCTATGGCAGCACAACAAAGAGATGGGACGCCATGGGTCAGCAGGGTCAGGAGGGCAGACCCAGGGCTGTCAGAACCAGACCACAGCTGTTACTAAATAGAATAGAATAGAATAGAAGAATAGAATGATCTTTATTGTCATTATACTCAGGTACAATGAAATTTCGCATGGCTTCTCCCGATGTAGTTACAATAAAACAAATAAACAAATAAATACAACAAATAAATAAAAGCAGTGCCAGAAGGACAGCAGTAATAGCAGCAGACGGCAGTAATAGCAGCATTAATGTTTAGAGAACACAGTTGTATTAGCAGCATAATGTGAAAAATAATAGAAGGCACAAATAGTTAACATATTGTGCTATAGGGACAGTACTGACAGTTCAGTCTAAAATAGACCCTGTTGCTTGTGTCAGTCCTCCAAACCCCATCCCTCAACTAAAAGATTTTGTGAAAAGGTCAATTTATCCTAGGCTTCAAGAGTGAGAAA
Organism: Megalops atlanticus; assembly: GCA_019176425.1. Lineage (NCBI taxonomy): Eukaryota > Metazoa > Chordata > Actinopteri > Elopiformes > Megalopidae > Megalops > Megalops atlanticus. The sequence goes on from CM032880.1 coordinate 25,714,600, forward strand.
GTGTGTGCAACCCAAACAGGGGCAGGTGTACCGTTCCATCAGAAAGAACTCCGAGAGAGGACTTGACCACCTGCAGTAATTTTTGCTACTGTTTGATTAACAACATAGCCAGCACCTTGTAAGCGAATTGTTAATGGGGGTCAAAATTAGATCTCTGGGTACAGACAGGCAAGCTCAATTAATACCATAGAATTACCAAGAATTAACTGATGATCAATTTGGAAATTACAGGTAGCCAGTGAAGAGAATCTGGGGTTATATTCTCAGATATCCTCGTTCTGGATAGAATGTGTGAGCATGAAGCATGAACTAACTCTTCTGCATCATTTAGCGTCAGACTTTTTCTGATTTAAAAAATACTCTGAAGCTGATGAAAAGCAACCCTGGAGGTGTTTTTCATATATGCATTTCAAATGATAGGTCTGGATCAATGGTTACATCTAGATCTTTGATGGTTGCACAAGAAGCCAGAGAGATGCCAAAACAATTTAAGACATAATTGGACAATTTAATGAGGTACTTGTGTCTGACCACCAACACCTCTGTTTTGTTCAAGTTTAGGAGGAAGTTGTCTTTATATCTTTAAGACAGGCCTTCATGTTAGAGATTGCACAACTTTGTCAGCCTTGAAATACACTACTGAGAGTCTCCTGCATAGAAGTGGAGGTTAATGCCAATAACATTGCCAAGAGGTAGCATGTATAGGGAGAAAAGCAGAGGTCCAGATCTTACCAAAGAGAGTTCAAAAGAGTCATTGATGGACAAATTGATATTGATCTGATAGGTAGGAACTGAACCATGACAGCCTGTCATCTGAGACCGACAAGGTTCTCAAGTGTTTTTAATTCAGCTGATATCAGTCTTCAGCCACATGCAGGGGTCTCAATTACAAATAGGTGAAGTCCTCATTTGAATATAGTTACTGCATAGCAATGATTACACAGACAGTGCAGAATTCTTAAAATCGCCACACATTTGTACACACACTTTGCTTTCAGACCCTCTGAAACGTGTTTAATGTGTATCTTGCTCATAATAGGAGAAATATTTCATCCAAAACGTGGGAAATACTCAGGAATTCAGAACCATAAATATTTTTGAAATTCATCTTTCATTCCCATGTTTCAGAACATGAGAAGGCAGATCTGTTTTGCACTGTCTTTCTGTTTTTCATTCATTTTTTGAAGATATCTCAGACATGTGCATGCATCCTCATTCTCCTAAAAATGTGCAAACAGTATGTGTGCAAACTGCTGTGTCTTCTGCTAATTTGTATCTTGGTGGGTAGAGCGAGCAGTCCAATGCTGGTTGTGAGTACCATCTTTGATGAGCTCCCCCCCTACAGTATATCAGTAAAGGAAATTATTGGGGAAAGTTATGATATCTTCCTTCTCCTTGCAGCATTTTATACACTACAAAACCCTGCAGGATAACTGTCTAGGCAATCTCTCGGGTACATTCAAGGTAAAACAAACCAATAAATATCATATTCACAAACGGTGAAATGGTGCATTAATGGTATTTGATATGTAATTTTTTTCAAGGTGGTGTCACAGTAGTACATATTTCTGATCAACCACATAAATACAGAGCCAGAGTCAGTTGGTGTAATCACAAATAGACCTGGTTTCAGCAAAGGGGAAGGTTGAAAATGCTGCTGAAAAATACAAGCCAAAGGAAGAAGATATTAACCGCATAACAACAGAAGATAACTTTCATTACAGATCACAAGCCAATTAACATTGTCATCTGGCTATGAAGGCTAATCTGGCTAATCTTCAAGAGCACCCCAAACGATAGACATATACAATGAAAAAGAAAAAAATCTTTAGGCATATTTAGAATCTGAAAAAAACATGAGAAAGGCATTAAAGGCACATGAGAGGAGTCAGAATCTATTAACCAAAAGTTTTTAAAAATCAAGATAAGTGTTCAATTGACAGTGTCATGTGAGAACTGAAAAAGGAATGTCATTAAAAATGGGCTATAAACACTAACTTCTGTCAACTTTTGCCAACTTGGCTTCAATCTCAGACACACAGAATTTTTCTTTTGCTAATCAGACTGTGAAGTTTTCTGCCAAGAAGGGGGAACAAAGTGACTGAGTGGAGTTAAAATGAAGTGAAAGTAAAATGAAACTAATGTAATTTCACAGGGGCATTTTAAATAAGGCCGTGTAATCATTCAGGCAACGCATTTGAAATCTTGTATCACATCCGGGTAGGGATATGTCATCACAAAACCTGGGGCGTGTAATCAAGCAGATTACAGCATGTCATCAGTATTTGAAGCGTGCCCAGGTTCTCTAACACTGCTTGTGATTAGGTTTGTGTGGGGTGACTTGCAATCACATGCGGTATTTCTGAGATATTTCGGATAAACTTGAGCAGTGACTTTAGTGCCACAAAGCCTTGTGTACTACATCACATTCAGGTTTATGTTTTGCCAGAAGGAGTAGAAAGTCCATCCAAAATGGCATCAAACATGGTTTTAACAGGACACTACTATGTCTTAACATGTATCAGTCCCTTACACAGTGAGGGTGCATAGTACAATACAACACACTCTACAGTAAACTACAGAGAAGTAGAGTTATTCTGAGTTAAATAAACATGATTTGTAAAAAAAAAAAGAGATCTTGTGCTGCTATTGATTCAATTTACACTAAACTACTTCACACTTCACCAGACAATCCACATGGAGATCAACATGCATGTATGTGTTAATATCAGACTGAATGGAATGCAATTAGGTTCATGTGGTGGAATTTAGTGAACTGTAAAATGGTTATTTGTGATTTATACATTTCATAATTTCAGTTACAGGGGATTGATGTAATATGACAAATAAGATTAAATAGGCAAAAAACATACATAAACCTGTTTAATTTAAGATACCTAGAACTGAAAATATGTTTAAGTTGGTTTTGGGAAAATATGAAAATCAATACTATGAAACTGTTTTCCAACACAAACATTGTCACTATTCACCATTGCCCTTTTATAAACCATACTTCAGCTGTCTTTGAATCAATCAACTTTTTTCATCAATTACAGAGAGCTGTTTAAAGGGAAAACTGGCGTTGAAACTGAAAAAGAGAATCCAACGAGACAGCCACTTTCAGTTTCCTGACCTATAGGTACATATTATTCTTGCTCTTAGTGAGAAGAGCTATGGTGTATAGCCTGCCACCCTGTCATCACTGTTCTTGGATTTAAATATGTATCTATGGAACAATTTTCAGAGCTGATTGTCAATCTGTGCCTACAAAAGCAAAATTGAGTGACAGCTTGAAAATAAACATTACAGCAGTGAATTTCAAATAGCTTCACCTAAAGGACCTGATTATTTATAGGGTGAAATAGATACAGATATGCATATTGTTAACCTATTGTCAGCATCTGCTTTCAGAAAATATTGTAAATAACAAAAGACTTCAGGATAAATCATAATTAGTGAGTTAAAATGATGTGGAATTTAAATATGCCTAAATGTGTCATCACCTCACTGTTATTTCATTTATTATATATATATTTTTTTACAGTTCTGGTTATTATTGGCTGGCCCCAGTCAAGCATACATACCTTACATATTTGCATGTCATTTTCTAAAATGCCCAATCAATGTACAAAAACAGATTAAAAAATTACTGAAAGGATGCTTACAGGTGCCTGAACTTTAACCAAAATAATATGCAATGCTTACAGATACACCATTTTACTGGTTCTCAGATTTCATTTATAAATGAAACCATGGCTCTGTACTATTGAATAAATTATGTAAATTTTCCATATAATCAAGGAAAAGTTAAAGTGTTTATTAGACTTGGTATTGTATTTACATCTTTTTTTATGAAATCTATCCTTTCCGGAGACCAGTTCCCTGCTAAAGAAGAGACAAGCTTACCTTATCTTTTTTTGTTGGGATCCAGAGAAGAGATTTTGAAACAAAGGGAGAAATCAGTCAATTATAAGCAGGCTTGATCTGTTTGCCCTGAATGGAAGTCACTGAAAAAATGAAGAATAAAACTGTATAGTTTTATCCAAATAAAGACTAGCCAGTTTTGTAAGGAACAGAAACTGTTCCTGTTTATTAATGCCTTTCAGATACCCAATTAGTTGAAAATAAAGTTTAGATACCACTCCCATTTTAAAACTTCTTACATAGAAGACATCTAGTGTTTCATTTAAACAGCACCGACTAAGTCTTAACACTGTTTACAGTTAAACATGTGGTAGAGATCAATCATTTCCCAGTGGTATAAATTCAATGCTTATTTGTTTGAACCATGTTTACTCTTCAAAGCCTATAACAGTACTGCAAAATGGTTTCACCATCACCTTTCTTGTCAAGGGTTTAGCTTTCCCATTGTCAAAGGTGAATATACAAGAAAACTATCAAACCAGTGATCCAACATTGATCTCTCTTTCCTAACTGATTTGGCTACAGTAGCTTAGAATTTTGCTGACCCTCTGTTCCCATGTATATTCATTGGTTACTGTAAAAAGCATACAGTAGAAAAACATAATTATATCCAAAAAACATAATGTATACACACAACATGTACTCCATGCAGCTCTGTGGGATAATATTTCTGCTTTGCTCAGTCATGGGGAAAAAAAAAACACAAAATTTGTAATGTGAATAATAACAGTATTTGGTGTACTTGCACTTGGTAATCTGTGGTCGTTGTACATGACTTCGATTAGCTGTATGTTTAAATTCTGAGGCGTGGAGAGAAACAATGACAGGCTGAAGCATTGCATTTAGTTTTCCAGTGTTATGGCCTTAAGCTTGCTGTTATAATTCATTGAAATGTTCCATTTAATTTTCCTTGGAACCAACCTTTAAAGTGGTTAGGCTGGTAGGAACCTAGATTGTTTCTGACTAAGCAAGGCTTCCTTCAGTCATTATCAAAACCACGTAAATTTTAGCCTGCAAGGAATATGAGGCATAAAGGGCAAACCTATTCACAGCAATCCAAAATGACCTCATTTTTTCATTTATAAGGAGTGTGAAGTAGTTACATGAAAATCAAATAATCTCTCACATGATAAATACCTTTGTGAACCTATGGAAATGAATGACCAATGATTAATATCAAGTGTTACACAAATGTACCTCTGCTTCTTTAATTAAGGTACTTAGATTACGCCTCTGCATAATAACAGTTCATTATGGCATAATTAAACTGTCTTGTTTCACAAAATCACCTCACAGGAAATAGCAGTGATTTGGCTACATGCCATCACCAGCTTTTGCTTTTCACATGAATTAAAACTGAGTTGAGTTAATGTTCCTAAATGATGTTGAGGCATTCAGTTCCATAATGTGTAAGATTTGTGAGGAACAAGAAAGGCCCAGTCACACAGTAAGGGAGTACTTTCAGAAAATAATGAATCCTTATACAGTAATATAAGCCTAGAGAAGTGAGGCCAGGCTCAAACACAATGGGAATACGTCTAATAGACTACGACAGGCTTTCCCAAAACTTCTTTAAAAATTCAGACTGCGGTCTGAATTATACAGGTTTCACCATAATAAATACATGAATGAATAATATATTAAACCAATAAGTGATGAGAGGCTGTTGTATATCATGTAAAACCATGATGATTTCTTGATTACATTTAATTTTTCACGTTTGGTTTCTTGCTTTGAAACTAAGCCACCTTGCTGTCTATATATATATACACCAATGAGCCAAAACATTATGACCACCTGCCTAATATGCTGTTGGTCCTCCGTGTGCCGCCAAAACAGCGCCGACCCGCCGAGTCATGGACTCTACAACACCACTGAAGGTGTCCTGTGGTATCTGGCACCAAAGCATTAGCAGCAGATCCTTCAAGTCCTGTAAGTTGCGAGGTGGAGCCGCCGTGGATCGGACTTGTCGGTCCAGCACATCCCACAGATGTTCAATCAGATTGAGATCTGGAGAATTTGGAGGTCAGGGCAACACCTTGAACACTTCATCATGTTCCTCAAACCATTTCCAAACAATGTGTGCAGTGTGGCAGGGCGCATTATCCTGATGAAAGAGGCCACTGCCATCAGGGAATACCATTGCCATGAAGGGGTGTACCTGGTCTGCAACGATGTTTAGGTAGGTGGCACATGTCAAATTGACGTCCACATGAATGGCCAGACCCAAGGTCTCCTAGCAGAACATTGCCCAGAGCGTCACACTCCCTCCACCACACTCCCTTACCCAGGTAAACGGCACACACGTACACGGCCATCCACGTGATCTAAAAAAAAACGGGACTCATCGGACCAGGCAACAGTCTTCCACTGCTCCAAGGTCCAGTTCTAATGCTCAAGTGCCCATTGTAGGTGCTTTCGACAGTGGACAGGGGTCATCACGGGCACTCTGACCGGTCTGCGGCTACGCAGCCCCATACACAGCAGGGTGCGATGCACTGTGTGTTGTGACACATTCCTCCTGTAACCATCATTAAAATTTTCTGTGACTTGTGCCACAGTAGACCTTCTGTCGGTTCGGACCAGGCAGGACAGCCTTCGTTGCCCTTGCGCATTGATAAGCCTCGGGCACCCAACACCCTGTCGCCGGTTTGTGGTTTGTCCCTCCTCAGACCACTGTTGGTAGGTACTCACCACTGCTGACCGGGAACACCCCACAAGCCTTGCCTTTTAAGAGATGCTCTGACCTAGTCATCTGGCCATAACAATTTAGGCCTTGTCAAAGTCACTCAGGTCTTTACTCCTGCCCATTTCTCCTGCATCCAACATGTTGACTACAATAACTGATTGTTTGCTTACCATCTAATCTACCCAGACCTTGACATGTGCCCATGTTTGGAGATGATCAACGTTATTCGGTTCACCTGTGAGTATCATAATGTTTTGGCTCATCAGTGTATATATATATATATATATATATATATATATATATATATATATATATATATATATATATATATATATATATATATATATATATATGACGGCCTTTTAAAACTTAACTGATGAACATGAATTAAAAAACAGTTTAAAAACCTGAAATGCAAAAACAAATACTGCAATCTAACAGTTCATTGATCACATGTAATTTCCAACCTATCCAGAAAGTGCATTAAATTAAGAAAGATATAAAGATATGAATGATCTTCCTGTGAGAAATCAGTGTGCAGTTTTGTAGTCTATAGTATAATATAAAGCTGATTAAGCAGCGACTTTGGATAAAAGCATCTGCCAAATGAAATGTAATGATTATATCTACATAATGTGCTATTATATGCAACAGTCAAATTCAGTTGAACCAAAAACTTGTTAGCCAGCATTCCTTGATATGATATGAATTCATATTTAAATGCATATAGACACATTTCACAGAGGAGCAATGTAGTGGCAGCTTCCTGGGCTGAAAGTGAAGATTGAAGTCTATGAATTTGTATTGTCTTGTCAACCAAGTTTACAACTGTCTCATAGGCTGTTCATAAACAGATATGGGATTGGCACTCTGTTCACCATTATATATGACATTTTTATAATAAAGCGCAAAAGCATATTGAGATATATAATGCATCTGAACAGTAAAAATAAAGAGAAGAAAGAGTGAAGGGGAGCATATATTACACATTATCAGTGAGGAGAAGGGAGTATATGACCAAGATTTAAAATCTGAAATGTTTCATACACAATAGTATGTGAAGCAGGTAGTGATCTACATTGTAAATTCATGAGTGGTCTAATGAAATAATAAAGTCATGAGCTGTGAAAATGCATAAATGCATTGGGAGAACATGCAAGGTCCCTCCACCCTTGCAGTATGGCTGCCATTTATTGAATTATTGAGCTAAACAGTATTAGTAGATTCTGTATGCAAAGCAAATCGGCAAAAATATATGCTACCCTAAGAAGCATATTCCACCCATTGGGCATATTAATTGATGCGATAATAAAAAAAAATCAAGCTTCCTTGTGGTGACAGTTACAATTTAATTGACCTACCATTAAATGGGTTAAGGAGAAGCAGTCCATTCAATTTCAGTCCAGCACTGCAAGTGCTTGGAGCCTTTTGGTTCTCAGTGACTATGAGCTGTCTCAAACTCTGGGCATTTTAAACAGTCATGAACAACAGACTAATTCACTGAAAGTCGCCACAAATTAGACTCATAAGCCATCTCACAGAGTGACATCATAAGGAAATACTTTCTGAGAGATGAAGGACAACACTGATCATGGATTTCAGTCAGCCCTACAGCTACTCCTAGGCTGGGGCCAGAATACTGTCATAGAGCTCAGTAGATGGAGGCCATAACATCAACCTATTTAATTTAAACATTTAAATTAGAACATAAAATGCATAAGATAGCAGTCTGAGGAGATTGTAGTTTGCCAAATCAGTCTTACACTTGCAGCTTCCATTCCTAACCAGAAACTAGGACCCAAATCTGTCCTGGACTGAGCAAAGCATCCCTATCAGGATCTCTTCAAGTAGCTTGTATCCCACACATCTTGTTGCACTCAATCCATGAACACAGAAGCACAGGTCTAAGGCCAAAAGAGGATTTCAGTCCATCGCAAATATCCCTCTAGGCGTAGTGGTGACAGATCATTGCTTACCCCATGTGTAAACACCTGTACCTGTACAGCATGGATGGAGGTCACCAGTGATGCCTTTATATGATCCAGTTCAGCCAAGGATGGCAAATTTTGTGAGGACTGGCTGTTAGCAGATATCTATTCTCGGTTATACATTCCCACAATGGTTCTGAGGATGGACACAGTGAGTTAGATACAGTGACGGTCATCATCCCACAAGAGGTGTCGTAGAATGTGCTATTATTCTGTGGAAAATGAAGTTATAGCACACTGATGAAGGAGGAGGACAGTACATAATTGGGGTGTCTACAAAGCAAAAATCTAATTCCCAAAATCATTAGCAAGTTTTATGTCATTATTTAGCATTGCTGTTTCATTTTGTACCAGAATGAGCAGCTTGCATATTTCTCTCAGGAAAAATAAAGGCTCTAAAATTAACAAAATGTTGATGCCTCTGCATCTTCTTCATGAGAACAGAGCTTGGGGTTGGCTTGCATTGGGAGTCTGTAGTATGAAGAGTGTTAGGCCAATGAATGGGGTGCATATAGTCAGTACACACACATTATCATCATACACACACACACACACCTATCATTACTGTCACAGTAAAATAGCAGACCTCTGCAAATATTGAAACATTCCTGTAGGACCTCAGACTTTGCCCTACTGATGGCAATGATTTCTAGCCGAAGCGATTCCTCCCATTTCAACATGCCCTCCAAGTTAGCAGCAATCCTCTGGAGCGCAGCTTTCTTCTCTTTTCCAGTGTAATCACTTCCTCACTCTATCCCCAGCAGTTGTTCTCCCTCCTTTGTCTTTAATGCTGCTGCCTTCTGACAGATCCTTGACAGCCAGGCGTACCGCTGCTGCCATTAGGTCTCAGGCCTTCCAGAGGATTTTCTTGGAGGAGGGAGCCATGCCAGGGAGACCCTCGTCTGGGAGTGTCCCTTGGGAGGGTGTTGCTAGGGAGCGCCCTGGTCACTTGTTTGGATAGTTGAGGCATGTGGGTCCTCCTCACCGATGTTCCCCTCATAGATATCATGTAAGACAGTGGCTTCTGTCATAACTATTGTTTTTTTCCTTCCACACGGGTTGGTTGCACACTGCACCACTGTTGTTTTTTTATCACTACATCTTTTTTATTTCTGAGGCTTTGTTTTGGTAAGCTTGCAAAATGCTGCAATTTTTTTTTTTACATAAATCCTCTTTTGGTGGACCACAACTGAAGACACTCATTATTCCTATTTATTCCCATTTTAAGATTTTGTCTTGATGTGATATTGTCTTTTTAGCTGTCTTTTTATTGAGTAGTATGTCAACATCTGTCCTGTCCAAGAGAAAACATGCTGTCTTCTTTCCCTCTTGTTCTCAGAACCAGTATTGCTGGTTTAAATTCTACTTCAGTCTGCTGAAAGAAAGATCATTGTTAATCATTATTTGATCAGTACTTTATTACTTACTTACTTACTTTACTTCTAGGTGATATGTAAATGACTTATACATTGACTAAGCGAATAGGTATATGATAGATATGGGATTTTTGCCAGGAATGATTTAGCATAAATAATCACCTTTCTCTGGAAGATTTAGTTTGGTTCAAACCAATTATGTATATACTATTCAACCACTCAAATACAGCTGAGGCAATGATTTATAGCATGTCACTAAAGTTACTCAAACTAATTAATGGAAATAAAAATTACTTAGCATTTAACCACTATTTATGAAGTGCATTGATCAGGCTGCTAGTTTTCAAGCACAATTTAAAAAATTATGGGTGGTTTACTAAGAGTATTTATGTAAAGATGACATTTACATAAAACCAAACATAAAGAATGACAGTTCCTTTGAAAAAAATTGTTTTCATGTTTTGTGAAGTGATCTGATGGTTTTTAACATGGTAGATTAATATGTTCAATATAAATCAACAGTTTTGAATATGCTTACATGATTCACAAGAACTGTTTATAGAAGAAATAAACACATTGCAGATTTTCAGCAGTAAAATACCCAGTATAGCAAGAAGGAAGGCAATATGGAAAAGTATATCTGATGATGTAAATGTCATGGAAAAACAAACAAAAATAACAACTGATAAAAAGAAAAAGAAGATGGAAATGGGTGGTGGTGTAGCATAGTGTTTAAGGAGCTGGGCTAGTAACTGAATGGTTGCTGGTTTGATTCCCCGCTGGGGCACAGCTGTTGTACCCTTGGGCAAGGTACTTAACCTAGAATTGCTTCAGTAAATATCCAGCTGTATAAATGGATAACATGTAACAACTGTAACCTATGTAAGTTGCTCTGGATAGGAGTGTCTGCTAAATGATAATAATGTAGTGTAATGTGAAGACTTACTCTCTTCACCAAAATGCCAGCAGCCATTACAATATTGTATGCTAGTGCCAACATTAACACATGCTTCCCTGTGCATTAAAATAGATATGCAATTACCCACAATTGCTTTCAGCCTTCTTAAACTGTATTAGTTGTTTCACAATCATCTATCCACATTTTCTCCCCCTACTTTTGCACTTTCCCACAGGAATGCCTACAATTACATTTTCATTCACATAACCCTGCAAAAAGCAGCTGTTCACACATCTTCCACATTCAAGTTGAGCAAATCTCAGTATACCAGATAAGTAGATACATCCCAGTGATTAATTGCTCATCCTGACACTTTTCCCCAAGTGTGTTATTTTTATTAAAACCCTCACAACCCTTCTGTAAATATCGTTGTTATTGTTGTCTCAAAAAAAAGTCATCATACAATCATCATAAAAAAATATCAAGTTAATCACAAGTATACTGGCTACAGCTCAGTACTTGACAAAATGTAGTTCTGCATAATAAATAATGCTGGTAACATCAACTCCAATTAAACAAGCACTCTAAGGTTTTTATTGCGGAAATATAGCCCCCTGACTGAGGTATACAGGCAACCCTCATTCTGTACATTGCACCTCAATTTGCACAATCTATACACTTCACATTTATGCATAACAAAACAAAGTAACGTATTGCTCACATTTGTCAGACTTTACGCAATGGGACAATGTGTACTTTTTGAAGAAATGGCTACCTTATTCACCCAGTATAATCCTAAACTGTATTCTTTGTGTTGTTCCATCTTCGAGATCCAGGGCCCTGCTTTTAGCTGAGCTGCTTGCAGTATGACATGTAGAATGGCATATAACTTCACAGAGAGAAATAAGCACTCTTTTCATGTCAATGCCACTTCAAGTGCAATCACATTTTTGACCTTTCTAAACATACTTTCAACTTTAAACATTTGTAAGTGCAACCTTGACCACTGACTTTACAGTTGCCTTAGCTAATTCAAGCACCCAAATACTTGCTATAACAAAGTGACAAAAAATTGCACATCATGGTTTTACTGCAAAAACAAAGTGAACTTGTTTTCAACAGAGAATTAAAACTAAAATCCCTATGGCACACATGGCTATGGTTCATGGCATGCATATTTACTTTATCACTGTACCAACAGTTGCAGTTTAATGAATAGCAAAAAATGTCATTTTAACGAGATGTAAAATATTCTGTTGTTGTGCACTGATTGAGTTTGAAAAAAAGGCAGTAATGCAAATGAATGTTAATTCAATCAACTGTTGAGAGAACAATCCCTGGCACTGTTTAAGCTTCATTGCACAGAAAAACAAAAGATATACTTGAAATGAAATCATACAAAAGGATAGGTTCTGCTACTTTTTCAGAATTTAAATCACTACCATTTGGAGGGTTTTTCTTGCAGTACATTAACCCATTGTTCTCTAGGAATCAATGTGCGTTTTTCCAAACTGCAATCACAGCTCATACACTCCACATGCTCTCTCTCTCTCACTCACACACACACGCGCGCACACACACACACACACACACACAACATACAGTATATCAATATTTATTCAATATTTATTTATACCCCTGAGTAAATAGGAATAGGTAATATGAATAATAAACACAATATAATAATTTAGCCAGTTAAATGATCCAATACACCCTTTAATATATTAGTTTAGCTCCTATTTAATCAGGGATTTTAATAAATGTAACTTTGACCACTGCACATTTATAAATGTGGTTATAACACCAAACTGGTTTCTTGAAGTGGGTTGGGCTGCCTTAGCCTGGGTTCCCTGAAATCAAACTCACCAATGCAAAACGCAATTCCAACTCACACAGCAAAGTCATTTGAAGTACTATTTGCCCCAAAATGGGCTGTGGCAATCTTGCTGCACTGCACTGCATCAATGCAAACCTATCTGTGATCATAAAAAATGACAAATTAAGTTGTACCTACACAGCATTACCCAAACTAAGTCAACCTGTATTTCAACAATGCAGTATGGTATTGCAGAAATGTGCTGAAGCATCATCATATTTTTGCAATCATTCTGATCAATTTGTTCTTGCCATTGTTGTCATTTTCAATCATTCTTTTTGCATCATCCTGATATAAATGTAATCTAGTTATTTTGCTTAAAATGAAAAACAATTGTCCTTGCCATTGTCTGATGGCTCTGATCCAGTCAACACAGATGATAGACTACACGTTAGACAAACACAAAATGTGCAGTCAAGAAGCCGAGGCTCATTTATTGAGTTGTGAACTGTTTGCATACGAGGGCTCAGGTTGAGTAAAACAGATTTATTATTGGTGATAAGTAACTTTAAAGGCATATAAAGGTAAGCAAAATAACATCTCAATGGGGAGAGCAGAAATGGTAATCAAAATTCAGATAAACTCATAAAATTGACCAATCAAAACCAAAACAGAGAAGAAATAAAGTAACAAGATGTGGGAACAAGCTATTCCCCATGGTTCAACAACTTATGAGTGCAGCCCACATCAACGGCATCTTCCCAGGCTCAGAGGAAAAAAACGAATATCTGTCTCTGGAACAAATACAGGAATATATCTTTCCTGAGATTTACCCACACTTGGAAAATAAAAAGAAAATTACCCAGAGCAAACTTCAGGGATACCCCCTCCCTGTGTTATGCCCATTCCCAGAGCAATCAAAGAGAAACAGCACAGATTAAACAGCAAAAAGCTTTCACAGGCTTATAACCAGTTCACTTCTCTTCTCTACATCAGAATTGAGGCTGGGCCTAAAATGGTCATTTTATTATTTCTGAAAAGCTGTATAATCACATGACATGGCCGTTTTCATTTAATTTTACTAGGATTGATTAAAAACACAATAATGAGCTTAAAAAGCTTTAATTTGTTCTTGGTAGTCTGCAATTTCACTTAAAGCTACCTTTCCACATGCAGTGCTTCAATGCTTTCATTTCCATTTATTGGTCTACTTTCCATTCATTTGTCCATTAATGGTACATTTTCAGTCTGGAATGTATGTTTGGCTACTGGATCTAAAAGAAACTTATGGGCTGCAAGTTCTCAAACAATATGCTTTCCTTAAAACCACTTTGTGAATGTGGAGTTTTAATCTATAAGGCCTATACATCTCCTGTGCATTCTGATGGGACTCCTATTGATCTGAAAGGAAGAAACCGCTCAGGTGAAAAATAGCCTTAATCTGTTACAGTTTCCCCTTACATATCCATTTTGTGCATGAGTGCCTTTTGCCATTGCAATTCCACATAGCTTTCATCTGAGACTTGCATGAAGTGTGACTTTCAAGTTGACTTGCTTCAGTCAAATTATGCAGATGTACGTCACTGATATTTCATGCACTCAGTTTTTGCAGCAGGTATATCCAATGCCCAGATCTAAGTTAAAAAAGAAAATATCCAAGAGAACAGTGGAAAGTTGTAAAACATTCTATAAGCTTTACTTATTGATTTGTAAAAAGTATACAGTATTTCAACAGTGTTAAACAACGTGATTTTTTCTTTTCCTCAAAGAAAAAGAATCAATAAATAAAATACATTTCATAGAATTTATTTTAATTCATTGAACTGCCTGCTTATTAAGAGTAAGTGTGACAATTGACCTGTAATATGTAGATAAATGAGCAAAACTATGATACAGAATGTTATGGAATGTAATATTATATAAATGTAACTTATGTGAGTTGCTGGATAAGGGCATTTACCAAGCAGAAAAATTACGTATAACATATCTTTTTGAGTTTGGACCAATTCCCAAAATACAATGTATAATAGTTCCTTTGTCACTATTATCAACATGCACAGTGAAAACGCAGTTCTTTTTCTCTGTGGAGCATGTCCACCTCTCTTTCTTTTGACAGCATGACACTAACCTGGCTGAAATACAAACAATCCACCTCACTTTAGTGTAATCCAATAAATTTAACAACACTGACACTGGCATACATGGCACTGACAGTTTAATGAAAATTATAACTGTACACATTCTGTCATAGTTAAGTAAACCGTCTTTAATTAGTGCTGAAAAACTGATGCTCATTAATCTTAGTGGTATTTGTCACCAAAACAAAAACTGCAGAAGGTCTCCCACATTATAGAAAAGAGAAAGACAAACATTATTATCCTCAACTCATCACACCAGACAAGATTAATACAAGGGGAGGCAGCTTCATTGGTGAGTTTATAAAGAAGATTTAGGACCAACAAAAGCATATATCTAACATTTAATCAATACCTACCAACAGTGATTTGAAAATCTGCAGTGTTGTTCATTATAGGAATTACATCCTAGGAAACTCTCAGCTGACTATCATACATGTCAGAGTTTCAATGGTAGAAGTAGTAGTTATGTCAGAGGATGTTTGACTGAGCTGTGAGTCAATGCCTACAGATGAAGTGAAATTATAGCAGTGGTATAGTGAAAAATACATAATAAAATGATGAAATCAAAAGGTTGAAATCATCCCAAACCATCCACTAATTTGCTGCCTAGATTACAACATAGTTTCAGCAGCATAATAAAAGGGTAAGAAAATGTAATTATGATGGTCATTGCTACAGGGGAAAACAGTCTGCTTCAATGTTTATAATTTACATTTTTATCAGTTTTGATATCAGCTGTTTATTTCTAATGCTGTTAGTTATTGGTATATTGCTGTGTATTAGCAAAGTGGCATTTTCTCTTCAATTATTTTAGCATAACAAGCTTTTTGGTCAGCAAACGGTGGAGTATACATATTCTCCTCATGTACATCTTCAATATTGTTCTAAATTGTAAACAATTGCTGTTTATGTTTAATATAAAACAATATATTTTCATGTTGTATCCATCTTCCATCATTGCATTTTGCATAGAGATTACATTGACTGACATGGCCATAAACTGAATAGTTACATTTGTTAACCCATGATAATACTAACAAATTCTTGGTAACATATTACTATTAAAAGAAAAAGCAACAGGTGTTAGACGTGTTCCTTAACGAAAGATTACCTAGTTGAAAACACACACAAGCACAGTGCCTGGTCACATGGAGTATCCCCCTTTCCATTAATTTAGTGCTTGGCTACACAACAATTTGATCTAAAACTAAGGGCTGTCCCTTTTTCATTAGTGCAAGGCTTAAAGCCACACAAAAAGTTTTAAAACAGAAGTTAAACAGCTTGACAGCCACACCCCCTTTCTTAGTGGTGCAACAGACCAAGGCTCTTCTGGGCTGTTTTTAGGCGTTGACCAATTTATCACTCCGTCAACATTAATTATTTTCTGAACATTCAGATATGGTTACGAAATGACCAGTTAAGGACTGAAAATGCTTGGATGTTGGATGTTGGCTAAGAAGTACTGACTCAGAAATTTGCCTCAGCACCAGTCATTGTCAATTGTCCAGTGTGCTGTATTTAAGATGGATATTTCTATAATATAAAACAGAGAGGAGAAAGGTTTTACAGATAACTATTTAGTAATATTTGCTTAGTTTTGGAGAATTTATTTTATGAATGAAATAGTCTTTTACTGATCTTATGGAGAACTCATACTGTATATCATTCAAAGATTGAAGCTGGACGATTTCCGTGAATGGACACTTATTAGGTTACTTAGCTCTCAAACACTAAACAAGAAACTATTCAAACAAATTCCAGTAAGGTCATTTTTAAAGTCAATAAAGGAGGCTGTACTCTTGGCTATACATTTTATCAACTGAACTCATACTATCAACTTGAAGTAAAAACAAACAGTGCCAAGCACAAGCACTTTTAACTTGTGAAATCTGGTGTGCAACAAACACAATGACAGAATAGTACAATGGACATATATATGATTCAATAGGTTAAAAGAGTTAAGGTTATTTAAAAAAGGGAACCCCCTTTTCTCAGAGACTCTGTTGGACAGTGGGCTAGATAGCTTATATCTAGCTAATTCCATGCCATGTATATGCATGTACATGGAACTACACATTAAATCAGTTAATGAGTGATTCCTCTTGTGAGGATGTGTGCCCTGTCGGACAGTTTAGAGACTGTGGTGTTGATATTTTTGTTGTGATTATTATCACTGGGAAGACTGTTTATAGAAAAAGTTCTTTTGGGTGTAAAAGGGGAATTTTCCAGAGTGGTACAGGAAGTAATAGCCTGCTAGACTCTCTTGCTTTATGTGGGGATTGCAGGTTTTTGTTACTGCTCTTATCAGTAATGATGTCTCATTACTGCATGTTCTCTATTATTCTTCCAAATGATTTATTATCGGTAAACTTAAGTGTCCGAACACGGCCTTTTGGGTGTGCTGTGAATTCAGGCCAGGCAAGTGTAGCTTGACATCTTGACTGGAAACATAATCTTGGAGAGAATTATAACAGCTAAATAATCTATGTAACTGAATAACCTGTATGTA
Organism: Megalops atlanticus; assembly: GCA_019176425.1. Taxonomy (NCBI): domain Eukaryota; kingdom Metazoa; phylum Chordata; class Actinopteri; order Elopiformes; family Megalopidae; genus Megalops; species Megalops atlanticus. Next base: position 25,731,938 of record CM032880.1, read on the forward strand.
GGAGGTGAGTCTTTTTTTGTCAGTGGGTTTAACTGAATATGATTTAATCTAATGTCATAACCTCTTTTCTTCACACCACCTTAGAGCATTTAAAATAAAAAGACAGATAAGAGGAAATCACCAAATTAAATAATTTTTAAAAAGCACTACATAATTGCACTTTACCCTTTAACTTTGTTAGTAGAACATGAACAAGAACAAGTCTACTCAACACTCTATTCAGAAATCAGTGCATTTTCATGAGTATTTAAACTGCATACAGTGTACAGACTAGCCAGTTTTTACAATGTCAACATTCTAACATAGATGCCATGTTAAATTATTCAGGTAAGAATGTATTACTTTTAATTGTCTAAAACACAGATGATAAATTATTTATAGACTATATTAATAAATGTACTGATTGTTATATTCAGTAACACCTGAGAGTGAAAACAAATGATGATATATACTGTGGGAATTCACAAAAAAAAAAGAAAAAAAATATGGGAGGGGTTAAATCTTAAACCTAAAACACAGATCAAACTCGTACAGAAACTGCACTCTTCCATATTGGTCTCCTGTTTATCCACTGGTGAATGGCAAACTACAAATTATTCCTGCTCACTCTAGCCCCCCAATGAATTCTCAGTGGTGAATACTGGAATTTTTTGTGGCATCTCCTCCTGGTGGCTGATGCACAATGACCATAATGTAGTTTGGCATTTGAGTGCTGGATGACTGTGTTCACAGGATTTTGCAACAACCCTTGTGTACATTAATGGAAATAATTTAGCTATCCAATAATTGGTTAATATAGGTATGTCAAATGACCTTATAAAAACAGTTTCATATTTGTAACACCCTGGAGAAATGGAATGCTGATTAAATTGCTCAAGATTTATATTTATTCTTATGACGCTTTTACCCAGAGCAATTTACAAAGAGTACATTTGATAGGGTTAGACAAGTAGCTGTATGAATTCTTACGAAACTAATATATATTGCCATTGTGGGAAACACAGCAAAAAAGGCAATAAGTGCTGTCATAAGATACACAATCATAAACCACTACCAGAAATTTCCAGCCATCAAAGTTGTATTGCCACAAGCCATAAGTTTGTATTACCATAAAGATAGCAAATATAGCAAGAAAGCATTTTGTTTAAAGTTATGGAAAGAATTTTCATGTATTTTTTTAATCTTGCAACTATCTACCCACAGGTCATTAAAGAAGGGCATGTGTGGTGAATTATACATGACAAGACTAATGTGTACTGTGGTTATGGGCACAAAAAAGAAGCAAAAAAGGAATTGAAGAATTGCTTCTGATGTGGACAGATTCACTTCCTGTGATGGATCGATAGCATTATAAAACACTATGGATCAGAAGATGTGCACATGCTGTTTTCATGTCAATCACTGTCATTTCTGATAATCCTACATTTTTTCTTTTGACCTTTCCACCACAGGAGTTGACACCTTCTGTTAATCCTGCTCCTGTCCAAACATACAGTGACACTCTAGTCATAGTCCATTCGCACGTTGCTATTACACACGCTTTCTGTTTAAGTGGATACTTGCAAATACCACGTTTCCTTTACATTTGTTGATGCACAGAGGGTATTCATTGACAGAATACAAATGCAGCATACAAATTACTGCATAATTTCTGTTTATTTTATCATTTACTTTTTGTATTGATGTACATTTGTTCAGAACCCTTTTGTATTGCAATTAACTTAAGGATCTGAAGTGAAATATAGTGAAAATATCTGCTAGCGTTGGATGGGAAGGCTTTACAAATATTGCACACAGCACCATATTTGATCCACTTTAAACCCTAGCAGCTCACTGTGAGGATTAAATTCTGAAAATGCACGAGAAAATGTTTTGTGCTGTTGCGGAAAGACTCCTATTTTGCAGGAATGACATATGGGATTTCAACCTTGGGCTCAATCCAAGAGATATTGTCTAACATACTAAGTAATAATCCTTCACTTTTGGTTGTTGCAATAAACTGCAAAGACATGAACAATCACAGCGGAACATTTTTCCCTGATTGAAACACAGTTTGATTTAGTTGAAGATTATGATGCAATTACTGTGTACTCCCTCTTTCAGTTATATCAACAATTTTAAGATAGTTGATCTATTCTATGATTAAGTTTCCTTTTACACCTTTTCTGTTTATTTCACAAACGACCTTGTTGTCTAAAGACAGAAAATGTACAGACTGTTGCTTCTTGATTCTTGACTAATATAAGCATAATGAGCATTTTCCGATGTCTTGAAACCATTTGCAGGTTTGTGTTGTAAATATGTTTAATAATGATTGCTATTCCAGATTAATTTGCAAGGAATTTCCCCATACCAACACTGCATTGCCCAAACCATACAGAAATATGTAATTGCTTTTATGGTAAAAGGCCTGCCTCAGGCTTCCTAATAATATGAAATTACATTAACTGAGGTAAAAGTTAATCTGCACATTATCATTAAAGGCACTCTGTAGAGGTTAACATGTTCCTGAATTCATATTTCGTTCGTTCCAGTGAATAGTTGAGTTTAATCTACCCCATCAAGTTCAAAGAATAAGCAGAACTAAGGTTAGTAGATTACAAGAATTCTTTCAGGGGGAGTGTAAGAGTATTTAACATGACATGCAGTAGCAGGGCAAGAAAATAACAATATCTTATTGAAAATCCCACAGGACCTCACAGTACATAGAATGCATCTCCATACATTGGCCAATTACAAATAACAGTATACTGCTCTGTTGCTCATTTGTAATGATCCTAATGTTAGATTATTGCTTTGATAATGTTATTGTGAGATCTACTTGTGCAAAGGTAGCACACACAGTGATGTCGTTTGAAATTTCCTTTTACAACATATGATATGAGTTCAGGTGAAGGAATATCACTGTTTGCCATACCTTCATACAAACACCAAAGTCTGCAAAGCCATAAGATAAATCTATTTACAAATAATTTCATCTGTGGGGTGACCTCTTCATTTGGTGATCAAATTTTGGTGACTGGTGAACTAGCAGTAGCATTTATTTGTAAATCAAAGTTAAGTACAAATCTTGACAGTACACAATTTGTGTTCACTGAAGGAATAACTGTCAAAAATGACCCCTTTAACTAATAAATTATCGTAACATACTTTAAAATCACAGTGACACTGTGTTCAGGCACATTGTGAGAAGGAGTCACCTTCCAACCTACATAATAAGGTTTACGGGCCACAAAAAACACATAAGCTTCATATTTATGTACTGTAGCCTATGCACATGGATGACAGTGACATAACCTACTTATGTCTTGTAATCTTTCCACTACAACACAAGAGAATTTTTTTGTGCTGTTGATTCTTGTTATATGTTGCACAATCGAAAATTTTAATGCGTGCGGCACTGACGGAACAGCATGTATGATGGGGAGAAAACAGGTTCAAAAGGCTCCCATTTATACATATAGTCACTAATATGTGAGAATTCGTGCAAGAATTTCGTATGTGTATGTGTGCGAGCATTTAATATGACTGTGTGCAAGGTAAAATTTGAATTATGCATCACATAGCCGTTTAAACGTGACTCGAAAGTAAGTGTGCTTTGACATGTGCTAGTGGCAAAAAGGCCAAGGATTGGGAAAATAATCTCCAGTCTTTACTCTACAGTTTCCTAAATTATTTGTAATAATCAGTGTCTTTTATGCTTCCTTTTATTCTGACACAGTTTCATACACATTATGTTTCACCATCCATAATTTGATTGTTATTGGCACTGTTATATAAAATAATGAACCTTCCTGTATCCCACAGTTACTGAGGTATTTATTTACATACTTTGGTTCTCTTCTTCTAAATACCTCATGTCTTGGGTCAGTTTAAAGAATGAAAAATACTGTCTGGCTAGATCTCTAATTTGTCTTGCTCTGCCAATAAGCACATTCTTTATAAAAATTAATGAATTCCTTAGAGAGGTCACTTCCCACACATGCTGCCACCAATTATGGCAACCTTAACCTTGCATTACCTAATTGGCAGTTTAATCATGTTGCTTCGTTGGTGTCTAGATTGTCCCTCTCTTCTCAGATATACAGGCTTAGGTACACAGCAACTTCATCAGGCTGTGGGATTTTCCATGGAAAGTCCAGGTTTCTTAAAACTGAGTATTATTTTGACATCTCTTAATCAGGAAACTGAACGCTAGTAACTTTTCCTAGTAGAATGCTGGTAACCATCTCCAACCCCAACCTTTCTAGCAGTTACCTTTCTATAAAACTATAGTCAGTAGCCCTGATCAATAATATATATGATTAGTCTTTTTCTGCAATTGTGTTAACATGATGTTATCCTGAGCATTGTCAACACCTTTTAATTAATTTGGTACAACAGAATGATAATGTTTTGTAAATACCTCATACACTAATATGGAGTGTGGCATATGTACTTGGTGCATGTATCCCTTTGCATTAGGCATTTACAGTAAGTAGGAGTGTAGTATCTTGTGTGGTATTATACAGTAGGTTCAATGGTCTTAGCTGTCTGTAACAGTGAATTTAGACTTTGTTTCAAGCTGATGTGAGAAGACCTGCTGAATATATAGTTAAGCATTGATGAGAAATTGAAATAAGCATGTATGTACTCATTAACTGTTGAATGTAAATTTGTCTTGTACCTGTATGGTGTATATTGCGTATGTGATCATCTGTATTTTTCCAAATGTGGAATTCTTTCATGTTTCAGGATCCACTTTTGGAGTCCACCAAAAAAAACGTATGGGAAATACAAAAATATACAAAATAATTTAACACTCTACACAGTGTGAAAACAGTGGTAGTCAGGTAATGCTGTTGTAATCACAGAAACATATTACACAAAATGGTAGTAAATTACTGTGTCCTGCAAATGGACTGCGGTGGTAGGTAATTAAAATGTGTCATCATGTTTTATATTGCATAATTTCAGTTGGAACAGACTTATGGATGATCAAGTAATAACACAGTATTTTTTGGTTTCCATCCCATTGATTTATGACATACAAGCTGTTGAACAACTGTAGAACAACTCATTTTCTATTTTAGTTCATCAGTGTCTTTCTCTGAAACTTTGTGGTTTTAATTTAGGATGGCGTCACTGCCACTGGCACCAGCAAAATATGTCCGTGTGGATTTTAATTCATTGAAGTGTACTACCATTCTGCCATCAGTTCCTTCAAAAGGCTTTTCCCTGGCTGCAAAAGCTGTTTTGATTTTTACCACCTCCTTGACTGAGTGCCCCATGGCACCCTATGGCATTACACAAACTTTAGTTTCTTTGCTTTGCCCTCTCAAGTCAGTCAATACAGATGCATTAGTTTAATTTGTCATGTGTGAGGCAGTGACAGCATCCCTGTAAACTGGTGTTCTAATTATGCAGTATGGAAATTATACATTATGTCCTTTGAACTGTTTAAATACACATTTATTTTATTACTTTAGACATCCCCTAAAAACAGATAAGGTCATTTCCAGAGTTGCATGCTGTGATTGAGTTTCATATCTGAACTCAAAGGCAAGACTTGTGCTGTTCACATGATTTGCTAGCTACCTTATGAGTGTAAAAAATTATATTCTCTATATCATTCATTATCTGTCCAGTTGTTAGTGTTATTTTTGTTAGCTAAAAACTATGCTAAAAATTCTTAGATTTATTGTGCAATCAATGATTGTATTATTGACAAGGTTTGACAAGCCCATCATTAAAATAGCTGTTTATGCTACAGTTATTTGTGCTGAGAAGAACAATAATGGGAGTGTGAACTTAAGTTCTTTTCACACCTAGTAGACTTGCTTAAGTCTGAATCTACAATGATTCAGTTTGTTTCACACTGCCAATTTTCAAATAGGCTACCCTGGGTTCTTTACATGAATGTAGGTCTTTTAAGTGGGAGACACATATTGTGGAGCAATAAAGGCTCTTATGTGGTTAAATTATGCATTTGACATCATTTCTTGCACTTCATCATAAATGGCAGATGAACTGATTTAGCAGTCTTGCTGTAAAGATATGATGTAGGCATTTTGCGTTGCCCTTGGCATTCTCTTCAAGTGGGTCTTCTCCATTCAACTGCTACATCTTCACAACAAAAAGCACTTACACTGAAGGCTAACGTTTTCAGTGCTACATTTATATTTAAAACACAAAATATTGTTGTGTTGTCAGCAGTTTACAAAATCACAAGAATCAAAACACAATGGATTGAATAGCTTCAGTTTCTTTATTGCAACAGTATGCACATGTCACCAACACTTCAGACAAAGGTTTCAGGTATGTTTACTTGGGTGCAAACATTCAAATCACGGAGGTTCAGAATGTATGGGTCGTTCCATAAATTACGAGTCAGTGGGGGTTTGCTACAGTGTCCAACTTGTTGAATCTGTTTTAAACTCATTGATAGTTATCTGCCAAATACTTTAATAATGTCATCTCTCAGTTTACATTTACATTTATATTTTTCATTAAGCAGAAGCTCTTATCCAGAGGGACTTACAATTTGCAAATACAAAGTGCATTTAACAAAAAAGCATGAGATATAAATAGGAAAGACATGTATATGATTCAACAAATAAGTGAAATGTGATATCTCTGTTATTATGAGAATGTCACGGGGAGGCTCTTGAAAGTCTGAGAGGCTGACACTGGTATCTTCCAAAGTAAGGATTGTGGAATGGGGGAAAAGAGAGGAACAGTTGAGTGTCATCGGCATAGCAGTGATACGAGAAACTGTGAGAAGAAACAACAAAGAGTCCAGAATGGTTTCTTGGGCAGGAGTGTGACATGGACCTGCTTGACAATAGACAGAATACAGCCGGTGGTCAGGGAGTTGTTGGTTAGATGTGTGATGGATGGAAGAATATCGGGTGAGTTTTTATGAAGAAGAGAAGAGGGAAGTGGGTCCAAGGAGCAAGTAGTTGGATGATGAGACATCAGGAGTTCCGATTTCTCAGAGTTCGTGAATGGGGAGGAAGTGGTAAGGGCAGGAAGAGCAACTGAGGCGTGGTGGCCATGTGACTGGGTCATGGGTTGGTTGAAGGAAGTTTTGATGGTGGCATTTTTCTCATCAAAATACTGTACAAAGTCCTCTGCAGTGAGAAAAGAGGGAGGGGGAGATTGGGGTGCAAAGAGTAAGCTATGGTAGTAGCTGCAGTATCATTCCAGTTGTGTTACTCATCCTAGATGTGTCAAACTTAAATATGCTCACTGTCAAACTGGAGGAATCTGCCGTTCCATTCCTGATACTGGCTGATGTCCCTCCCTGCCTTCTCACATTTAGTCATAACAGCAAAAGAAAGGAGCAGAGAATACTAGTTATACCTGCTAGTTTAATGGATCAACTGTAGTTTGTTAAATATAGCATCAATTACAGACTGATCTGTAAAATATGAACATTATAAATCATATGGTTGTTAAAAAATGCAAAAAAAAAAAAATCTCAAATTTGACATTGGCTAACATGTCCTTCCAAATCTGCTGGCTGCAGAGCTACCTGTCTAAATACTGTTGATACTATAGTGTGCTGGCACTTACGTTGCTTGAATGTACATCTTTGAACTGGCTTGCTGAACATGCTTGGGATGCTGGAGGACACAGACTGAAGTTCTGTGAAAAAAGACTGACATTTCTCATTAGTAAACTTGACTAAACTAACCTAGTTAGTTAGCTAATATTATGTTGCTCAAATATTAGTGAACAGGGTTTATCTTGAAGCTAGCTAAACATGATAACTAGTGAGAAAACAATCAGGAGGCTAGTCTTCTTTTCATTTTTGTCTCCTTTTTTTTATACTTTTATTTAGCACATTTAGTGAACACTGAAATCCAGGGTGCACATGTAGATTCTGGAATTTAGGTTTTCATATACTAATAGTCATCAAGCTTGGAACCAAGTGTTGAACACCAAGCTTTGAACCATGCCTCCACAGCTCCACAGTATGTACTTTTGATGTTAACATGCAGACTTTATTTATGTGTAGAAAAAAACAGATGGAAACAGCATGTTTTGGGCCCAAACACAAAGGGGTTCTTTGGAAGTTGCCCTGGATAAGAGCATCTGCTAAATGCTAAAATGCAATGGAAATGCAAATGCTAACTGCATTCTGTATTGCAGATGGGTGGATTCCAGAACAGAACACTAACAGATTTTAATTAGAACTAAAACATGCCAGACTGTTAATTGCTGAGGATCACATTATTTTGTGTATGAAAGTTAAAATAATTAGTCCTGGTTTTTAAGATACACATGGAAAACTACAATTCTACATTTTCCTAATTAAATTTGGTGACGTTGTTGATGTATTTAATTTCTAAAAGTAATGACGTTCCTGTGAAGTACCTATAGTATGGATGAAACACAACACTTGCAATGGATTACTGTGACATGAGCATGTTTGATGCTTGATGTGAACAGTTCTTTTTTTGTAAATATAACTAATATGTTTAGTAGGAAGGAAGTTTGTTTAGTTAAGTTAATAGGAAGCTTAACCATAATTTATGCTTGAATTTTTTTCAAGAACACTTTATGCATGCCGTCAAGATTACTGTTTCCTTTGTATATAATCTGTGTGGAGTTTAAGCCTCTGAAATACCCTCAGCAGTAATAAATACCCCTCACAGCTGGTTCTGAACTACATACTGTATATATGCTTTTATAGTATAGTTACAGTAATGTTACATATTTAATCATACACATCACTAAATAGAAAATAAAAAGCACATATTGTACCTTTTAAAATGTTACACTTTAATCATAATATTATTGCACATGGCAAAGTCATATTTTTTCCATTTAATAAATTTTTGATCTTGGGGTCAAATTATACATTGTGCAGGTTTGATCTTGGGGTAGTTCTCACACATTTACCCCGATTCTGAACCCCACTTACATTAATTGCCCACTGTGATAAATCCCATTGCAGTCTTACAATGCGTGAACTCTTACTGAGACAATAGATTTGCATAAATATGAAGTGATTATCCTATGATTGCATATGCATGACACGCATACACATGACACCTCACACACAGTGCGCACTCAAGTTAAGAAGAGGCACTCCTCCTACCAATTGCATTTAGCATGTCAATAGATACTGTCGATTGGACAATATGCTCAGTGGTGGGTTTGTGGTACCCCCAAAACTTGTGGAGGCTGAAGAAATAAAAGACAAAGGGAGTACAAAAGGAGTTTGTAAAAAGGCACGACTGCAGTAAAACTTTAAACCACCCATAATGACTTGTTTAGCTCTTGACAGTGTAATGGTCTGGGTAGAATGTCTGTGAATATCCTGGAAGGGAAAGGACAGGCTGGTGAAATGGAACTGACAAAAAATAAGTGTACACACAGCAATATAGAGTGTCTTAAATATGAGTATGTAGACTGAGCCAACAGAGTTAACACAAGGACAGGAATGTAATTTATAAGATTTATAAGATAAAACTGTAACGATCTGTACTTTTGGGAGTTCGTCAGTGACGCTACCAGGGAGTGATGTAAGCAGAGCAATGCAGCCATTGAAGTGAAATAATAAAAGCCAGTACTGGTTTTTCTGCACCAGTGGGTGATAAAAATAGCCTAATCAGTGCAATGTTGCCCAAATGAAAGAAGGATCTTTCAGTGGCATTTAAAACAAGAGTCTCAAAATCAGAAGGAGACTCAAAAAAGTTTTAGGGATTTAGGGAAGAAAGGGGAGTCACTAATATTGGCGTTTTGCATGGCCAGCTTAAAACGGATGACATTAAGGGATTTACCATTACTTAAGCAAATAAATTACATTGTCCAACAACTTGGGGCACAATGTTTTATAAATGAATTCACTGCAAACATTTTTCAGTCTCACCTCATCTCAGTTATCAGTTTTTATCAAGATGGCAGATAGCAATGAAGAAGCAGCATTGCAGCATTGGGTTTGTAGCTGTTTTGGTATAGAGACAACATACCAATTAATTAAGAAGCAGGGTGAGCATCTATCTGCACAGATATATGAGGCAGAATGATCAGATAACTCTCAAGGCATAGATCATAGGATTTTGTAAATGGCAGATAGGATCTGAGTATTCTGAAGCTCCTACATAAATAACAGCATTTTAGACATGAAGTTCGTGCACCTCATGTTTTATTGATGATGCCGTTCTTACCTTGACTGGAGTCTTTTGTTTTTGTTGTCAATGGTGTTCCACATTAGTATGCAGCTATTAGCCATTCAGTAGTCTCAAGGCAAGATATTTTATATGTTCAACATAAAATGATTGAGAATTATTATTTTATTTTCAGTGTTTAATCAGTTTTTTACTCAGACTAAATTCAATTACCACATTCTACATTTAGTGTTACCTCACAAGGTGTTGGAGGTCAGATCATCAATGAAGTTTTATTTCATTTCAACATCAAAAATCTATTAGTAGTTTCCCCTTTTTCTGTTTATGTATCCACCTGCAGTTTTGTGTTACACCCTGCATAGAGAAAGAGTTGTCATGGCCCCTTTTCCTTATGTCAGTCTTCATCTCATCTTCATCTCTGTATCTTTGTGGTGAAAGGTGTTCATTTCAGAGTGCATGTCCAACTGTTGTGGGATTTGTGATTTCAGCAAAGTGCACATTCCAGTATACTCTGCAGTTCATGCAAAATAGACAAACCAGATAACATATATATGAGTGAGAGGGAGAGAGAGAGCTAAGTTCATCAACCTAACTGAATATCTGCAAGGGGGAATTTCTGTTGTGGAAATACATTTCAAATACTGAATAATTTTGTGGGATCCTATTTATAGTTTTTGAGCAACATGGCAAGAGATGAAATTCAGCGTCAAACATCAACATCTAAATTTGTCTAGCTAAATTCAACATCAGATATCTAAAACATGTCTCCTGCATGACTGCAATTTAGTTAACTAGGTAGTTAACACAGTAACTAACTAGCTAAATAAACTAGATGAGCTTGGTACACTAGCTAAATCACATTACTCCTTTGGCATGTAGCTAACATTACTACTAACATTATTTTTCTTTTCAACTATGTGTAATACACGATTGGTCAATTTTATGCAGAAGGTAATGTCTGAGTACATATAGTTACCAAATACATGGTTATTTCCATAATTCCACTGAAGGTGATACACAGTGGCTCTACAAAGTCTACATACCCTTTCAAAATTTCTTGTTTGTATTGCCCTGAGGCTTGAAATGAAAACCCATTAAATCAGATTCTTTCCACATTCCTTTACACATGGTAACCCACAACATCAAAGTAAAAAGGAAAGGAAACACATTTCTGAATCTTAATTTAAAATAGAAAAACTAAATTTAAGTGAACTCACACCTCTTGCAAAGAATGGGAGGAAATTGCAAAATCTAGATGTGAAAAGTTGGTAGTGACCTATCCAGACTCACTGCAGTTATAAAAGTAAAGGTGCCTCCACCAAATATTAATTTCAGGGTGTGCAGACTTACTCAACTCAAGACAGTCCAAGTTTCATTTTTAATTTTTTTTTGAAAAACTGAGGCATTTGATATTCACTTAGATATTGTTGGTTACAATGTGTAAATTAAGCTAAAAAAAGTCTGACTTCACTTGTCTTGATTTTAGCCTTTAAGACACCAAAAAGAAGAAATTTTCAAAGGGTGTGTAGACTTTCTAGATCCACAGTATTTTGCTATTTGAAACAAAGTGTGAATCATCAGCAATCTGCTCAGTGGTGAGTACAGGTTTTGTGTAGCTGAAGTATAATAGCATGTATGAATTCAGTTTGCTGAAAAGTAGTAGCAGTGCAAAGGCCGAATTTAATGAAAAGCTAAATTAACAGATTTCCTTTCTGTTGTACCTTGAATATACATATTATTGTTAATGACTCATTCTTATTTAAAACATTTAACATTCGATAACTTCAAGTGCAAGCAGTAAGCAGATAACTTGAAGTATTTATCTGTATAGTTCCAGTAATGTAATTGAATTATAATTACTGCCAATGTGATTTGTCCATAGCTTTCTCTCTTCTGTAAATGTACTTGTTCAGACAAAACCATATATTTTGAAAAGTTGAGAATTTTCCTTATAAACTTCAAGGTCAGTTAACCATGCCTATAGAATTGGGTAGTGTAATTTCAGTGCATGAAGAGTGAGGAATGAACTGAGATATTTCACAGAAAGACCAAAGAAGCATATATGCTCATACCAATTATAGTGATATACGTTTTGTGAAAAGAAATAATCTTAAGGCTTCTATAATTGTCAGAACTTCTCATTTATCTTTTATTAAGTAAGGTTTTTTACCTTAGTTTTTTTTTTTCTTGTCACAGACCCTTGACATTACTGTAGAGTCCTTTCAAGCAAAGAATACAAACAATGCCTACCTGTATGTCTTTCTTTTTTCCTATAAGCCCTGATAATTGTATATAGTTCATTAGCTTTTTATGTTTTCTGATAATAAAAATGTTGATTACAAAAAATAATAATACAGTCTGAACGGATGCTCGAGTAGTTTACAAAGAAATGGACTGTTGTCTATTCCTGAATATTGTACTGCATTGTGTATTTAGATTTGTTCTATGCAAATTGTAATTACTGTATTTCTGTTTTTTTCTGGTTTGCCTCTGATGAAAAGTTTCATAACTTTGGCATTGTTTTGATGTGATGAAACACCAGTTTACATAAACATTAAAAGGAACAGCTGAGTATGTGGGAAGTAATAACATATAATTGCTGATGGCTAGTGTGGGCACTAAATGTATCCTATTAAATTCAGTGCTGTGACATTAAACTCACAACAAAAGTAGCGACAATGCTTTGATTACATAAAACCTCTTAAGAAATGCATAACAAATAAAAACTGCCAAAGATACACCCACAAGATAGCCTTTTAGTTAGACTTGTTTTTACAGTGTGTTTGTGTCTATGTGTGTAAAGATACAAGATCACACATTGAATGCACACCATTATCTATATACACTTTGGCCAGTTTATGAAGTACACCTGCCCAAGACTGCTCAGTCAGTGACAGCATCACAGGTTCAGACAATGCTATGTAAAGCAGGTAGGTAGGAACCTATAGATTTTTTTGTGTGTGTGTGTCTGTGTGTGTGTGAAATTCAGAGGGAGGACGGGCAAGACAAAAGATTTGTCTTTGAACGCAGCATGGTGTTGGATGCCAGAGGGGCCTGTTGAGTATATCAAAAATGGCAACCCAGCCAGAATGCTCACGTACAGAAGTGTCTTATGTATATCAAAAATAGTCCAGCCAATGGTGGTCCTGTGGTGGGACCGTTGATGACAGAGACTGACAAAGGCTGACACGACTTAGCTGACAGGCTAACATGAAGGCTGACATGACAGCCATTCAGCTAACAGTTGAGTTCAACAGTGGTAGGAAAGCAGCATTACAGAGCACACAAAGTCACAGATAGAGTACAGCAGCCAAAGACCCAACCAAGTTCCACTCCTGCCAGTGGAAAGCAAGAAGCTGTGATTTCAGTGGACTAAAGAACACAAATACTGGACGCTGGGAGGTTGGAAAACATTGCCCAGTCTGATGAATCTCAGTTCCTGCTGTTTCAGGCTACTGAGATGACCAGGATGTAGTGAAAGCCACCACGGGTCCATGGATCTATCCTGCCAGGTGTCAACAATGCTGGCTGGTGGTGACAGTGTAATGGTGTGGGGTGTGATTTTGTGGCACACATTGGGTCTCTTTATACAAGTAGAGCAGTGGAGTGCCACAGGATATTTGAACATTGTTGGTGATCAGGTGCATCCCTTCATGGCAGCAGTGTATCCATCTGTGAATGGTCATTGTCAGCAGGATAATGCTTCATGCAACAAAGCTAAGATTGGTTCTGGGAACATGACAGTGAAGTCAGCTTACTGCAGTGACTCAGTGACCAGAGGTCAATGCAATCGAGCATCCATGGGATGACATGGAAAAAGATAGAGATTCACCACCAGCCAATTTTCAACAACCATGGGAATCTTTGGAGTCAACATACTTCCCTGTGCCACACTTTTGACATCTTCTTGAGTCCATGCCCCAACAAATTGAGGCTGTTCTGATGGGAATTATTGCTAGTGACATAGTATTCTTTACACTGCAGCTTAACCTCCTTAACCGGGTCTTCTAAGTATGGAGGAAGGAAGCAGTAATTATCATCTTAATGTGTACCTTTGCAAGGCACATTGGGCCAGATTTACTATGCACGCGTACGCATGTTTTTGTGCATATACGATCATAATGACAAACATTTTGCAGTTCATTTATTTCTTCTTACCTGTATTTGTTCCAACATGCAAACAAATCTCACGTCTGCTCTGGAACACTTGTACCACATACACAAGCACACAAATTTGAGCATGACAACATTATTTGCCATTCTGATAAAATTGTACAGGTATCACATATATGTGTGAACAAAATTATCCAGTGCAATGCATATAAACATGATTCAGTTAGCAATAAACAAGAAAGTAACCAATCAATAGACGTCTATTGTCATGAACCTACTTCCTGAATTACAATTGCTTACATGTTGAAGAGAATTTGATTCTGCACCTATAACTCAGCACTTGAACTCAGCACTTACCACAGTTATGTCGGTTTTGGGAAAAGCTAAGCTGAAAGTCAACCCACACACCATTATATGGGACCACAAAAATCCAAGCTAAATAAATAAGGTAACTGCAGGTGAAGTACCCAAGTGCAGAAGGTGAAGTGCAAATTAGCAAAAGTTTGAGTCAAGTGACCTTTGTCAGTGCTATTCTCTCTTACTTAGAGTTTCGTTCTGAAAACCTGGCTGATGAGAGTGCTGGTCAAACCGGAGATGCCACGGAAGGTTCGGTACAGCCACCTATGCGCACTTGCTTGGTAATGGAGTGCACTATTTGTGTGGACAGAGCAGGCAGCATGATTTTACAGAACAGAGAGGGTGTGCAAGATGACATTGGTCTGCTGTGTCCTTCACAATATGGCCATGAAACAAGACGTTCATTTGCCAGAGAACAGGGTTACGATTCAGCACGTAGAATTGATGAGTGTCTTTGAGTCATGGTATGAGTTACATGTAGCCTTGCACCTTTTACCCCTGGTAAAGCCCACTTCCACATACTTTCTATGTGTTGGACACAAATTTAATTGTTAGATAAGACAACATAAGGACAAACTTTTTGATCTCAAATTTATTTAGATATTGGAGTCCTTTCAAAGCTGTGCTTATTTCAACCAGTGCTTTACCAATGATCTGGTAAATTTACCAACACTCCACTGCTCACACTACAAAATATTTCTTTTTTTCCTTGCATCCATCTCTGTCAGGATTGTTTACATCTCTGAATCAGAGAAAATATCTTCTTTATTGCCTTTCGGCAGCATCAGGGAAATGTGCAACTAAACTTGTGACTCGGAAGTCAGAATGCCCTTATATGGAATTTTCAGGGAGTTTACTTACGCGAATTGCAGATAACGCCGACAAGCATCTAACTTAAGAACAGTTGTTAATCATCATCAAATGAATGAGGATAAGAACAAAGTTTTGTGTTTACACGTTTCATGAATCCGTGATTTTTTCATACGCACTTTTCCCAAGAACAAAATACGATAATGAACAATTTGATGAATGTGGCCAATTGTCTCCAGCTGGCACTGCTGCCATAACTACTATGTATAAAGTAATTTTGGCAAACTATATAAATGTTCAGGATTAGTACAGCCACAGTGCTTGTCTATGAAGTGTAGTCATGCCTCAGATTGCCAGTGTGGGGGGATTGTGGGGTAATTATGACTTATAATCACTTGTTGGGTTGGTCAACATTACTACATATTCCACATAATGTTTTGTTGAACTTGAGTTCAATGCAAATAAATTCAATCATTAACATCTACATGTTTTCAGAATGGAACTTGCTCATGAAAAGGACTAAACTGATTTATTGATCTACTAATGTATTGATTACCATAAATTTGTATACCCCCAGCAGTAGTACAGTACTTTTGTCTGCTGTTGCAGAATATTCTCTGCCACATACACCAAAACATACTTTTTTCACTTGGAACCTAGAATATATTTAGCAAGATCACTTCCACTTCTACACCCTGCACTTTCTTGGGGACCAACAACCGATCATCATCTCCCACCTTAGGCTAATTGAAGATGCACTATAGAACTAATTGTGTTCAGCTGTGCACCTCATCTACAAAAAAGAAAATGAAATGAAAAGTGAATTAACAGACAGACAATACAGAACACTTAAGAATTTAGTCCTGGGTGGGTTAATTGCATTTAAGTCAACTGCATGATTACTCATTGCCTTTTTAAGAGAGAGAGAAAAAAAGAATACTTTAAACCCTAACTCCATCAACTGGAAAATCCTGACTTTTACCTTTACTGGTCTTAATTAGTTCTTCTCTGCGCACAATTATTGATGTCATTATCTTGGTGATTCAAAGACTTTTTCATCGTTTGTTCTCTGCTGTTTGTAGAACTGTCAACATAAAATGGACAGTCATCTTTTGAAGAAATGACAAAAATAATCAGAAGCAAAACTAGAAGGTGACACACATACAATACAAAACGAAATGGTGTCTTGGTCAAATTTCCAGTAACTGATGCTGTACATCTGGCCTGTTATTCCCTACCCATCTTCATTCACCGGTTCATAAAAAATAAATAAGGAGTGAGTTCTCATTTTAAAAATCCTGGGTAAATAGAAGTTAAACATAAAAATAAATACATTTCTTGATATAGGCTGTGGGGCTTCCAAAGCTGCCATAAACTGGATTTGCACAGGGATGAACACAGGAATAGTTAAACCAACACACCCACAGCTGTGATATTGTGATCCCAACTGCAGCATATGTTGAGCTTTTTTCTTGTTATGGTTTAGTCAAAGCCAATTTAATTTGGTGTTTTTTTTTTTTTTTTTAAAAATGTGTTTGTTACTGAATTAAAGGAGGAATACTTGAAGCAAGTCCCTAATGAGTACATATTATTCAAATAATCACATTCACATACAAACTTTGTGAAAGTCAATGACTGAATTGCCTAAAACAGTTATATTGGCTATTGGAGACCATGTTACCACATAGGTTTTCTGGAAAGAAAATCACTCAATGATACTTACACGAGTGTCAGTGTCCGGAGCTGTGGGATGCCCCACTGACCCCTCTGACCGACCTTTCAGGAATCCACCTCCAGCGCCACCCAGCAGATCACAGACACAGTGGTAAGTACCCAGTTAACAATCTTTATTGCAGCTATTCATCAACCATACATGTAAATTAACAAAATTTTGTAGGAACAGTTTTGCTCCCTCTCTAACCCCCCTCCCCCAGCCCATTCTATCATGCACTAGGTTAAGGCCATGGCTCTCCCCTTCACTGCAACACAGCACATCACACAGTAGCCCATGAAACAAATCACTCCATTAAGTAGGTAATTTAAACACTCCCCTGCTCCCGCTAATAAAGTGTATCATGGCTAACCCCTCTAACCTCTTCTTTAAATAGCCATGCAATGCTCCTAGACACAGAACATATAACACAGACAAAACGATGGTGGCTTGCCTTGAGAATTCAAGGATGGATACTTAACTCTGCAGCCCCTCTCAAAGGGATGTGCCTCAGTAAATATCCAGCTGTATAAATGGATAACATTGTAACTGATGTAAGGTTTCACTGCCCTCTGCTCAGCCTTGGTCACCGCCTTCCAGATGCCCATCCTGGCCTCTGCATCACCTTCTGGTTACAGCTTGCCCCTTCGTCACTGTCACACCAAACAGGGGCGGCAGTGTAGCATAGTGGTTAAGGAGCAGGGCTCGTGCCAGTCTGCTGTTATACGCCTGGGCAAGGTACTTGCCTCAGTAAATATCCAGCTGTATAAATAATGTAATGTAAACACCAACAAATACACTCATAAACACAGCTTCGCTATTTTTACACTTCATTAAGTAAAAACGAAAGAAACCGTGTTAGCCACATTCACAGCCCTTCTCTTCCTTCCTCCTCTATTCTGCTTGTATCGACAAGATCTTCCCTCGCTCCCACCCCACTGGCTAACCATTCCCAGGTGCTGCTCATTAATTTGAGTAGCCGCCAACCCCATCCACCTGCATTTGCCTCTTATTCCTATTCCACAGTTGCTGACATCAACATAGAGGTCTGTCTGATCAGATATGCAGATATAATGCATGGATAACAGATTTATGTTGTCTGGTAACATGTATTACTAATGTCATATTCACAGAAAAGGTTTTTGAGGTTACCCATGGCTTCTCTGTCCTTGTCCTCATTACATGACTGCATGCAGCGCCACACACACAGTTGCTGCACCATCTCCCCACAGTTCCACTGTCCTCAGTCAGTGAGAGAGTTTCACCACCTCTCACTTCCATCAGCCTTAATTCCTAATTTCATACTGGCAAAAGTCCTCCAGTGTTCAGTGCCAAAGTTGTTATCCAGCCCCATGTCTTGGAACAGGGAGATGACTCCCTGCTGTGCATCCTGCCACAGTGTCCTCCATCCCTCATGAGACATATCCAAAGTGAAGCATGAGAGGTGCTTCACTTTGGATATGTCTCATGACATAAGCCTGTTATTTGTACCTGAGCATCAGCAGTAGCGCTGTTAAAATCTCCATAGCAAAACTTCCACTGCAGTCTCATTGTCACAAGTTCCTCCCAGATGACACCCACAATCAAATCTCAAAGGCATTTCTTCACTAAGGATCTCCAGTGATAGTGACCCCCCACAGTTAGAGAAATGTATATATACTTAGAATCAGGGATTTAGCACTGCCAATGAGTGGTGTAGCACTGCTACAGTACTTCCTTCTAATAGGAAGGAAACTGTGATAATAGTTATAATAGTAATGCGCAATAAGCCACAGAAAGAACGACATGTCAACTATATTGGATTTCATTCTGAAGTTAAATCATTTATAATGTCAAACCATCATGGTCTGTGGCTGTGGCATGTGGCTGTAAAGGATGGTGACCTTTGGTCAGAGGTCATCTATATCTACAGGTCCAAAGAGGATACAAAGAAAAGACTGGTAATGTCCAAAACTCTGCACAACTGTTTTCAGTCCATTTTGAAATCTTTTCTTCTCAGTTATTCAGGCTGTACATTTAGGCCTAAATAATGACCTTCACTACATATTTGTAATTGATACTGTAGAGCTGCCTTGTATAGCTCTCACTCGAACACACCAACGAAGGAAGTGAGCGAGTGGCGAAGGATGGCGTGCCGTCTTACCTTTGGTGGTTCGGGAACAGAATTTATTAAATATAACTGTTTTGACACATCTGACTCCAATTTTGTTATTGTTAACGTATTTTAATTTAGTAACCGGACTACTCAAATGCCTCTCTGCTAATCGCTAAGATAGAATGCTTATATATGCAACCGAGGGACTGTAGCCTCTGGTCTCGCGTAGTGTTGCTCTATACGAGTTGCAGTCTCTCATGGAGATGCATACATGCCTGTGGCCTGCGCTTTACCTAAAGTGGCACTAGTTGTATAGGCGAGGGACTACGGAGTATACCAACAGCATAATGATTCTATGAGCGCGTAATTAGCAGTTACCTTACCGTACAGTGATCAGCTGCAGCGAGTAAGACGGACGATGAGCATCGAGTTACGATAAATGAATTTATTGTTACAATGTATGATTATCCAACATAATAAACAGTAGACAATGCAATGGAAAAAATAGAGTACAACGGAGAGGCAAAGAATAATGAATTGGCTATACGCAAAGGTGCGCAGGAGGTCGTGCTGAGTCTCCCGAACTATGCCAATATACCTGAACATTAAATGTTAATTGGACTTTGATGACCAAATATGATAAGTTCTGAAAACAACAGTGTAGTCACGATTCAGCAATTACAAATACCGTGGTAACCAGGGGGGTAGGAGGGGTGTCAGCGGTGAGGAATGCGACGATAAGTGCATTCCTCACTGTCCACTTTTGTGCCACCTATCACAATCTTTATTATGAACCCGTCATACCTCCCTGCTACATACATCATTGACATGCATGTGAAATTAGCTTTCAAATGACACCAAACATGATTATGTTGCACAGGAGAATGGCCATATTCTATACTTTTGCCAAGAGATGAACAGAGTCCTGAGGATGGCTGTGCTGTAGGTTGCCTGGCAGCAGACAGAGTCCAGAGTCCAGGATGCAGCTGCCCTTAGCGTGACCTGCTGACCAGAGATTAGCAACATGGGTTGGATTGCCGCTACCCCCCGGTTGAGTTGCTTAATAGTCACGTTTGATGGGTGTTGCGAGGTAACTGAGGTATCCAGGTATCGATTGCACCCTCCTGGCCTCCTGCGAGCCCAAAGGTAAATACTTGCACTCTTTTTGGGGGGGGGTTTGCAGGAGATGTGGTCCTGCAAATTGCCCTACAATATTGTATCTCATTTTATTTGAAGGTATGTTGTATTTTGGCTTGGTTTTTTAAGGCAAATGTATAATATGTGTTTAGAACATTACTAAGGTAGATTTCCAAAATAAGAAATCTTGCATAATTCCTTTGTTTAATATTTTGCAGTGAGGGATTGCAAGTGCAATGTTGATGACAATTTTTATGGGCTCTGCTCCATCACATTTTGGGATGGCATCACTGCGGGGAATCACAAGATATCCCATCTATTTATGTGTGTATTTTTATGATTTGGCACAAGTAATGAGGTGGTTTAACCCATTGAATTTCAAGCTTAGTAAGAATCAAGAAAGGAAATCAGAAAGGAACCTGCTGATCAAGAGAACAAGGCATTCATCCCATTGATGTTTTGGAAGCTGGTCAAAGTCCGTGCAATGTTGTTCACCATCTGGTGTGTTCACAGCCTGTCATTTCTACTCTAGCAATATGTTACTGCCAAACACAGTCCATCAATGACAGCCTATGATCTGGGAGACCACAACTTGTAGCAATTTGAGTCATTATTCTCCTCCATCTTAATAATCATCCCCATCAGATATGGGGACATTCTGTATATAAGTTCAACAGTGAGGAGACAACTGCGCTTACATCCTTTGCAAGCCAAACAACCACACATGGAGAAAGTGCTACCCAGTGTTCACTGACGCAACAGAATGAAACGATGTGATCACCACTACCAGTATACCCTTTAGTGTTAATAGTGACAGTATTGACAGTGATGATAGTCGTTTCAAGCTAAGGGAATTCACTTTGCTAGTAAGCTGTGCCAGCCAATACAGAAGCAATCAAAGGAATGGATCAGGGAATAATGTTAATGTCAGATGACATGTCATGCTCATACCGTTTATGTAATCTTGTGTAACTCAACTGCTTAAGTACAGAAAAACAGTTTCTTATTCTGAGGGTTCATCCAAATTACAAGATACAAAATTATTTCTCTCATCTGTCTGGAAGCCACTGCAGACAAGATAAATGCTTGAATTATGTACCTCCTCAGACTGGAGACTGGTGGTCACCAATCAGAGCTAGGATATTAGGGAATGATGCACAGTGCCTGCCTTCTCTGCATGCTGTATTTGATTGGAAACCTTTCAGCGTTGTGTTTTCGATTACACACATTATCACAGCAGGCTCCTCTCTGATCTTTCAGTTGGCTGCAGGTTTTCTTGAGCCTCGTTGTTGAAAACACGTAAACCTAGTCATTTAGACTGGGTCATCTTTAATTTTCTGAATTCACTGTGTTAAGAAATCATAATAACCCATCTGACCACCTAAAGATTGTGTTCCACAATCATTGGAGCATAGGGGAACCCCCACCACACACATACACACACCGGATATGAATAATAGGTGTTCCTTTTGAATCTGTTTCCTCATTTCCTGACTTGTTTTAGTCTGTTTGCGCGTGGAAGGGTATCAGTTACAGAAAAGGGGACTGCATCAAAACATGTAAAGACTATTATGAATGACAAGATTGCTTTTAATTGCCATATAAACTCTAATTAGTCGACTAATAATCTGACTGATAAGCATGTTGAAGTAGCACTGATAGGTGCCTTATTTGAGCAGGTGTCCACTGGACACTACTGCACAGTGCACAGTGGAATATATCTGAGAGAAAGTCTGTCAAAGAAATGTACAATTGAATGATGCTTTCTAACTGTACATGTAGTCCATAGCCCATTATCTAAGTAACTGTAAAATTTGTAAGACTTTGAAGACTACCTACAGTCTTCTGTTTAGTCCCTTTGTAGTTTAACCAAACAGTATATCAATACAATCAGATCAGATCTGAAAATTAATGGACGATAAAGTGTTGGTGTAAATGTATCGTCATACTTCTCTTGCAAACTCCTTACAAACTGCTCTTATTAAAGTCTAAATATTTAAGTGTTATAACACAGACAATACTGCTATGGAACTGATAACTCCTTCCTTGTGTAAATATTGTGGATTTTAGTTTCTCTTTGCTCTTTTATATATATATATGTGTGTGTGTGTGTGTGTGTGTGTGTGTGTGTGTGTGTGTTCTGAGGAGAGAAAAACAGGTGAACAGAGTACTTATCAAGGGGTTGAAGCTTTTCCTTTATTTTCTCTAGTTGCTAGAGTAATTGTCAACATCATTCAACTCTTTATAAAAGACTACACAGGAACAAAGGAAGGTAAAGGATTACAGTGCTTCCTATAATAACCAGCCCAGCTGAGAGGTAAAAACACAAATTCCCTATGATTCAGTGGGAAAGTTTTCATCCTATACATAAAACATATAACATATTATACATATTACACACATAACATATGTGTGTAAAGCCCTGCCAAATATAATACTTGCATATAACTTCACTGAGGGAAGAATAGTAATTCATCATTTAAAATTCTACTCACATCTGTAAAACCAATTCAAGAATTTTAGCCACACTATGCTATATTAAAATATTTGCTTTTGCATATATTCAGCATATTTATATTTTTGTAAATTTAAACAGAAAATTAATGAGTCCAGTTCACACTGATAGGCAAAATATTCAACTGCCTACATGAATTTATGGAACGCTTAGTGCTGCAAGAACTGGCTGTACAGATTGATAATCATGTGGATTATTTGCCATTAAATATGGGGAAAATGGCTTAGCACATGCTGTTAAAAAAATCTATTTATTTGGCATCCATAATGTGTTTTCTTGTATTGGTTAGAAAAAAGTGATGCAATAACTCATGATAGGGGTGTAGATAAGGCGACATTGTAATCTCTGTAAAGGCCAATGTATTCATGCCATAGAATGGCAAAATGTATTTCCCTGGCCTGAATTATGCATGAGACCCTACAAACACATGTGTTATTTAAAGAAAATGACTAATGAACATACAAATAAGACTATCCATCTTCAGGTGAACCAGTCCCATCCATTCTCACTTCAGACTGGCTGCTTCTGAGTTGCAAGTCTACTGCATTTTTTCCCAGGGTTATTACTGACGGCTAATATTACAGAATAGCGTAAACAGATAATATAATCCATGTAAAGTGTTCATAGAAATGTTTTGCAACCATTATATTTGCAAAGTAAATGCACTGAACAGTGGCCTTGCACATTGACGTGTTCTACTAATGACTTTTATTGATGTGCTTGTCATATTTGTATTTGTTTCCATAGAGAAATGTCCTCATTTGGAAGGATATTTTATCTTTCTTGCCACTCACACAAAAAAAGGTTTGATGGGATTTTGGCTGCTTGTTTTCATCAGTGCAGAATAATGATCCTGCAATTAAATGTCTGTCGGGCAGAGGTATGCAGTTGTAGCCATTGTAATGATTCACGGGGGCAAATCTAATTGAAGCAGTCAAAGTAAACATCTTGGTTTTTAGCAAGGCTAATGTAGAAATGACTTTTCATAACAAGGAACTCATGTCTGCAGCAACAGTAACAAAACAATTAATAAGTTTAGAGAAACTTGACAGACTGATATGAATTTTTAAAAACAATTTTCAAGCTTAATTTTCTTCATAATCGCATTCATACCTTTGTTCCTGTTTTCCCTTTATGCTAACTGTGATCATTTGTGTTGTAGATTTGGCCTTTTGCAAAGTGTCATATTGCTTTTTGTTAATGTTTCACCTTTCTTCTTGTGAAGCATCAGGGCCTCTGTTTACAGCCCAAGGTCTTTCACCAGGTAAGAGAAGCTATTGATGGATCAGCATTTCAAGTTTTGGACTGCTCAAGACGTTGACAAATTTCAACTTCAGAAAATTAGGAAACACTATCACACAAGAAATAAAACACCTTCAAATGCAGAGTGACAAATTGTTTCAGCCTTACATTCCAACTCTCTTCATGACCCTGCATTTGTAAAATTTTAGCATTTTCAGACCCGTGTAAAATCTCTTGGTTTTCTCTCAACAGCTGCTTGTGTAAACAAGGGCTTTAGTGTTCATGTCTGTCCTTAGTAACAAACATAAAATATTAATTCCAGATATGATCTTTATATCTTGTGAGTCATTTCTTTAAAATCATAGAAACAACATTCTATAGTAGTACTGGGTATTAAAATGTGTTTCTTATTTTGAATTCAGCATCACCCAGCCATGAGAGTTTGCATATTCAGTATGTATTCTGTTTAATGATCTCTGTGACCATGGCTGTGTAAGCATTATTTCAAAAGAGCAACTTTAATTCTTGGATGTTTTTCATCTTTCTGAACCATCTTCACGAATGCTGCTTGTTGCCAAGGGGTGAATTTCATGTAATGATTTCACCATGTGCTGAGCTGTTTTTGCAATGGATGGCACAACAGTTCCTTGATTATCTTTTTTTCTTCATTATTATTTGAACTGAGTGTGAAGGATTTGAGGGAAAACAGAACATTTTACATTTTTTAATGTGTCCGCATAAGATTTCAAGCAAACAGGGAAGGGCACTATTACAACGGTTATATGTTTCAGTAAAAGCAATCAATATGTGGTCATGTGTAAAATTATGAAAATAATTTTTGTATTGCTAAACGATTAATCATGTAGGTGAGGGATACTGAATGTTTGGCATGATTACTTAATTGAAGGCTGCAAACGGAGACCTAATAATTCAATGAGCATTAAAAGCACAGTTAATCAGAGATCAACCTCTACTTGCTTGTTCTTTGTTTTTCCATAACATACCATTTTTATGCTACAGCTTCAGCACATCCTCACCAGTTCATCTGCAAGAAACCTGGGCTTTTGGAATAAGGCAGATGCAATCCCACACTGGAGACACATCATAGAGAGGTTGCCTCTTTCAATTACTGATGCAGTGGGTATAGCCATCCTTGAAATATGAAACAGATTGCACCAGCATCTGACTATGATTAATGTTCTGAGATCCAATTTGAATGTTCAACTGGGACCATCGTGGACACTTGCCCTCCACTGCAGACTTTTAGCTGACCAAACACATAAAGGTTGTGGAAAAGAACAGCAAAATATGCAGCTCGCTATAAAATACAAATACTTAACTTGCAAGTGAAAAAAAAGGCTATGGTATATTACTGTATAAGTACAAATGCTCTATTAGCTCATGACCATTTGAAAAATTGTACTGCCTTATAAAAATAAAGTTTATGAACATGTCGGGTAAAATGGATAAAATGTACAAAATTGTAAGATGTGTCAGTCACTCTGGATCAGAGAGTCTGCTAAGAAAAACAAAAGAAATATTTAAAATGTAAGCTGCCTTATTGCCCATATGTGTTATGTGCTGTATACTATAGGGGCCCATGTGCCAATGTTAAACGTGATAGAGCTTTGCTTTTGGGCGCCCTCCGCTTTAGATCATAATGCGCTATTTCCTGAAAGATCAACGATTGCTAAGCCATGCCCTTTTGGTAAATTTGAGCCCCTGCCTTCTGGAAAGTCTGTGCGTGGATGTACAGTTTAACAGTGTTCTGTTGCTGTTTTTACGATGCTGAAGTAGCTGTAGTAGGACACAGAGAAAGGTACTCTGGATACAGAATTGGAAGAGTACAGAGCTCACAATTGTCTGTAGTCTGAAGCTTTATACATTTCCCTTTTTTCTGTGGTTGTGTTTGTCCTTTAAATACAGGTCTGAGCCCAAGATTACTGGCAGTGCATTCCACACACATTTAGACAGTCTTGTAATTTAGTGTTGTCCCATGGGAACTGTACCTCATTCCCTGTTTTAGTTCACATTGGACACAATGGGTTCAAAATGGATAGCATTTCATTAGGGGCTAGTCATTATTTACAACTGACCCTTAAGGCTGGTACATGGTTGGTACACACTACAATTTAGGCCCAGAGTTAGCTCTTGCCACAGAGAAATTCAACGTGCGCGTGCTGAAGTCATAGTTCATCTTAACACTGGCAATCATATAGCATGTCAGGGCCACGGAGCTCAGTACAATATGAGCTGCTTTTAGGATAAGGGCTACACCTCCAACACACATTTTTTGGTTTTGGTTTGTTTATCTTTTGTTTCTTTTAGTTGGTAGGCAGTGCTCACATCATTGCACAGTGAGGCAAGGCACGGTTGGAAGAAGATTTTTCTTTTCAGGGTTTCATATTTTGCATTTACACTGCACATACACAACATACATGTACGTTAGGCCTACAGCCAGCTCACTGATTATGTTCTTTAGCTTATACAGAGAACAGATACTCATGGTGAGGGAATAGGCTGTGAATCCTTCAAGTTAATATGAAGCACTCTAGATATTTCTGTTGGTACCTCCTCACAACATAGTTTCAGACACAGTAAGGGACTGCTAACAAGCACAGAAAAATATAAAAATGTTTAATTATAACACATTGTGCCAAAATAACCAGCTATTAGTCTTTTCTGTACACAAAATGAATAGAAATGGAAAGATAAAATGCAAAAGAGGGAACAACACATCAATGATGTGGAATTTATTAAAATAACTCTAAACATCAAAACAAATAATATATTAAATTCTTTTCTATCTTATGGTATAGTGAGGACCCAAATAAAATTGACTAAATCTTTTCAGCATAGAACTTTCCCATTTAATTTCTCAGATTAACATGCTGTGCTCTATGTGAGCTGGTATTTCGTTTTTTTGCATGTACAGGTGGCTGTATATAGGACTGCATCACTCAGTGACCCGTAGGCAAGAGTGTATGGCTCGTAAATTGATGCTGAGTCTTGAGGTGGCAACTCACAATATGATTCCCTTATGTGATTCTGCTGTAGTCCAGCCATAATGTGTATCTGGTTAGCCCACAGTTTACTCCTAGAGATTTTTAAGAATCACAGTATGTGCAGCAGCTCCTGGAGTGCCTCACAGCTCCATATAAGATCCTTCTTAAGTTTGTTTAATCAACCTCTGATGAAAGGATTGAACCTTGATGTGTGCCTGACCAACTGTGCCTGGTCAATATCCAGATGGCCCAACTTGAAGAAAAAAAAACTGGGTTTATTGGTTAGTTATAAATAGAGTAAAGCTGGTTCAGCTCGAGAAACTCACTGATTTGCAAGGCAACAGTTTCTGTCATTTCTCAGAGCTAATTAGCTTCCTATCACCTGAAGCCTATTGATTATCCTGTGGTCACACAGGGATCTCTGTGTGAACCTTCCCTGTCTGTAGTGTTTGTACTTTTCTGCTTTGCTGTGGGTTGCAATTTTCATCTGCTCCAGCCTCTTCCTTCCTCTCCCCAGTGCCAACTACTCTGCATCAAGCCCATAACCTCCTGACAGACAGGCATGTCAGGTGGTGGAACATTTTCTCCTGATCTGGGGTCAGCCCAAAGGACTAAGCTCAGAGTATAAATGTTGCATGATTAGGTATTTGCACACACAAGTCTTCTAATACTTTTTGTGTGGAATATGTTTTCTTTGTGTTTCATTCAGATGTCTAAGTCTCATACACCACTGGGTCAGTAAGTTTCAGTCAGAAATACATACTGTTAGAGTGAGCTTTGAGCAGATATTCAAGTTTGAATGGAATACATTAAAAAATCATGGTTGCCATTTTTGTTCCCATTTTCAATGTTGCACAAAACACCTAAAATCGTCTTCACATTAAAGGTAAAATGGGGAATGTAAACCAACCATGGTCAAAATGCTGGTTTGTTTAGTTCATTATCGATCTCATGTAGGCCCACAGAACTGTCCAGTCCTCACAGTGGAAGCACTGGGAATCTGCACACTGGGCTGTAGCAGAATGGGTTTGACAGACATATAAAGAGCTCAGATTCCAACATTGCTTCTGCATTCCACAACAACGACAAAAGCTGAGTATATCAAATGTGACGTATCAAGGGAACAAGGAGTGGTCTTGAAAGCGCTGGAGAAACACAAAACAGAGCTGGTAAGGGCTGATACTAATGGGATTTGTACAACTGGGAGTTGAGGCAAACTGATCAAAGCTTATATGAGCACATTCAAAGGAGCATTGTAGGAGGCAACCGGTGTGAGAAAGGGGGCTGCATTGCTTAGAGAGCTCCTCAGCTCTCGGCTTTCTGCGGTTAAGGCATAGCTTAAGTTGATTATGCTACAAAAGCAAGCGGTTGGTTAATTTGTCAAGGAAATGAAGTATTTTTTTGTTAAATTGTAAGTTATGGAAATGTATTCTTTGCCTAGATAAACATGCTGTGTGATTTTTCGTTCAACTGCATCCACACAATAGCAATCAATGGTGTGTGAGTCTCTCCATTGCTTTGCCCCCCTCCTTGAATAATGGGTAGGAGGCAAAGCCATCTTCAACACATAATTACTTATTGTTATCAAGTTGCTTGAAAACAGTAGCAGGTCTTGTTGAAGGTGAAGAATTACCCAGGGATGGCATTGATATTTGACAGCTGTTTTTACAGAGAGAGTAGTTATGGAACTGCAGCTGTGCAAGTACTTTAAGCTGGATGTGAGGGGGTAAGAGGACATTGGAATTGCAGAAATGCATAAAAATGCAGAGAAAGATCGCTAAATGCAGAGGAGATTTCAAGATAAATACATTTTTAGCTCACAATGCTACTTAATGTAATGTGATGCAGTGACAGCTTGTCTTCTGGTATTGTATTTGTTTGAAAAGCAACAAGGAAGCTTGGAAGCCATTCAGTTTTTGCAGCTAGGACTTTATCCTCCAGCCAACAACTAAGAGTTGAGCTGATTCTTCTGGTTCACCACTACAGAAAACTACAGACTTACTGCTGTAGGTTATTCAGAGCGCATTCATGCCTACCTTTCAATAAACAATTTGGCATACAACTGCTTGAGCTGTAACTCAAGACTGACACCAAACTGCAGCTCCCCCCACTACACCTCGAGGCTAATTGCCCCTCACATCTCCAAAAATACACTTCTTTGCAAATTCCTTCACCAAGCAACAGGAAAGAGACCTGCCATTGTTTACAGAATCACACAAAATTCCTCACCAGCTCCTCACCTATGCACACATTCAGTAATTCCAGTGCTAACAAGTTGGCAGATCACAGTTGATTTCCCAGGTTTAATGTTGGATTTATGTGGCATCACAACATGTGGGAGTCACAGGCAGGGATGGACAGTGAAAAAGGGGGAAGAAGGGAGAGTCAGGTTGTAGCCAGTCGGAGGCAAGCATAACCTGCATCCTGTTTTGCATTTCCCATGCATGCTCCATGTCTGCTGGGGCCTCAGAGGAGAGAGTGTGTTTACTATGTGAATACTCAATGCACATGGTTTCTGTGTGGTCCAGTCAGATAAAAGTACATTGTCTTTTTTCATTACACAATATTTTTGTGTCTTATCTTGATAAATAAGGCTTTATTTCTTTGATTTCTGACTCTTCGTGTGGTTGGAAAGCTATGGTCAAGATTGAAAGTAATGAAACAGTATGTCATGAAAAAAACTTTGCTGTAAATTCAGGACCCAAATTGTGTATTGCCTTATTCCAATTATACAGACCTGTTTCAATGTTGTAGTTGACTGCTGACTCTGGTTCTGTGCAATCTCAAAGGTCACATTCAACTTACCAAATGTTGCCTCAACTATAAATAGTTTGCTGCTGATTGCATTAAAATACACCTTTAATTAATCAGGATTGAAAAACCATAAGGACAAGGAAGGTTAATGGAGTAATTAGATGTATTTGTTTTAAAATGCATATTAAGTACTTCCTGCAGATATGAAGATGCACTATAGCACACAAACTACTTCAGGTTTGAAAGAATAATCAAAAGCAATTCTCCAAAGAGTTGTGTAGTTATTAGTATTAATCTGGCCTTTGTTCTTTTGACAATAGTCCATCATTATTACATTTCAACAGTAGATTTCAGAAGCTTATGAACTTAAAGCGATTGTTGTTGTCACTGTGGGATATTTTGTGCCTAAAACTCATCTGTAGCAATAAAATATTGAAAGACACTCTGGAATCCTGTTATGCCTCGGGCAAAATTATACCCTGCATCTGCCCAACATTCAAGTGTTTTCTTGTCTCATCAGGTCATCTAAATCATTAAGTTCCTGAATGATCAAAAAAGAAATTGTACCTTTTGCCTTTTAAGGCGTTGCAAAGGGAATCACAGTTCCACATAAAATGTAAATCTTCACGTCTACATTAATCAAAATGCATCCTCAGTTATATGTTCTACCTTACATTTAAGTATTGAGTGTAAATACATGTATGAAAAAGTAGGCTACTCCCTCACTGTTTGAAAGAAAAATGGGCTTCTGTACTTGCATATGGGCAAATAAATAATTGTACAAAATTATTTTGTATTTTCTAATTACTTGTTTGCCCATTTTCTTTATTTTCTGTTTAATGTGCATATAGTGCAGGTCATTGTAAGAATGATGTCACTGTCAGTGTAATTTCCATATCACGCCTTGAAGTCATGTTTCCATAAATTACAAAACCATAAACAACTGCTGCAAGGTTGTATTAGCAGATAAATCTTTCATTTAAATAAATGTCTGGCTGTCAGTGATGTGCGATACAGTAAGCAAGTGGCAAGGCCCTCTTGGCACAAATGGAGAGAAAGGGCAATTTACAAGGAGGTGTGACCATTTATTTACTAAACCCACAATTTACTTCCAATTAATGTGTGCATATGAATCTACTGTATGTAGGATCTCATGTCTGGACCACTGACTGGAAGTAAAATATGTGTATTTCATATACTAGCCTGTGTATTGTCTGTGTTTATATTAAAGTCACTGTGCAGAGCACTGGCCAGCTCCATGACAGTGTGCCATTGATCCTTTAAATTGCCATTCATCTCCTAACAGACCATAGTTAAATATATTCCAACGGAGGCCTTACTGTGGATTTTCAGGCAATTATTTCAGTTCTTTGAAGGCTACTGCTGTGCCTTTTGGCTTTGATCCTCAGCTCAGTTCAGTTAAACCCTTGTAAAACCCAGGATGGGAAAGCTGCAGATTTGTAAAGGATTTTATTTGAGTGTGGCATAAGCCAACATGTCGGCTGGGTGTCACAATCACCGCATAGGCTTCATTAGCTCAAACAACCCAATCAATGGTGGTATAACTGCCCGGAGCAATGTTAATTTTGATTGCATCTCAAAGTTTTTCTCAAGGTTACCCACAATTAAAACGAATTTCCCAGCTATATTAATTATGACACAGAGGATTAGGCTAAAAGGACTCTTGCTGCCACTCTTTCCATTCCAAATAGGCATAATCAATAGCGTGGCATTTTGCTGCGGTATCAGTACAGTTGCATCTCTGACAGGCATAAAAAGATGCAATGGGCTTTAATTGAAAAACCTGGTGAATTTGCCAGATGCTCAGCTGTATTGTATCATTAAATCAACATCAGACATGGCATTTAGCAGAAATGCCCACTGCTGCAGTGGTCAGCAGCAATGAACATTACACAGAGATCATTTGAATTAATGCTACTTACGGCTCAACAGATTTCAATTGAAGAGATAATGAGACACAGAGAGCAAAACAGACACATGTGATCAATACATAATCTGAGCCCCTACTTGACCCTACTACAGTCTGCTCTCTCTTCTCCCCTTTCTTTCCAAAACCTGCAAACATACTGTATTCAACCAGGTGTGTGACCTTCCTTTGCAGAACAACTTCCTTTGACCCCATCCAGTCTGGCCTCAGATCTGGGAACTCAACAGAGACTGTCCCGTCACCCAAGCTCTCTGCTCTCCACACCTGTCTCCACTCTACAGCTAGTCTTTGGATTTAGAAGCTGCACCTCTCTTCCACTTTAGCTCTACAGTGGTGGAGCTGCTGACACCTGGCAGCACTGTCAAGTCTCTTAAAATCTGCAGGCACAGATGGAAAATCCATCTTTTCAGACAGACTATTAGTCCTGTTGCCTTATCAAACACTTCTCAAAAGCACTTTATACAAAATAAATAATTCACCTTTCCCAGAAACATTCACTACGATGTGGGCTGACCATTAGCTCAGCACTGAAATTCAGTTGTGTCACTTTACTTTGTTTTTTTGTCTGTGGTAACCCCCGTTGGTATTTGCACTCATTTGGCTTGTCATAATGGCCATGTTAGTCACTCTGAATGAAAGTGTCAAATAAATATAGATGTATTTGTTCAAAAAACAGTCTGCAATGAATGGACGTTTACTGCATGATTTACATTACTGAGTTATAGTACATTCTTCTAGTAATTCAAAGCAAACTTCTTCCACAAAGTTTGTTTTGAATTGAATGTAATACCATTACCAGGAATTGATTACCTAAACAGAATAATTTTTGCCTCTTATTTTTCATTGTACTTAAATCAATTAAGCATTATTTCCTTTGTCTGTTTATGATTACACTGACAAAATAAATCTTTGCAAATTGGAAATGAACATTTGGAAACCATTATTGTGATTAATATTAGTTCTGGATGCAATATATCTTATTTGAGCCGACAGTTGACAGTGTACTCCATCATCACTGGGACTGCCCACATGGTTGTACTCTTTTCACAAATGTCCATGGCTGAATTTTCTAAACCAACAAGTCACAACAATGCCATGACCAAGACCCCATTTTACAGGGGTAGATATTTTACATCATGTCACTTGCACACTTTATTAAAGGTCCATGTAGTAACATGGAACTGCCATGTTAGAAATGACAAATTTTGGATTGAATAATATTCAAAATGAACAGATTAGTGTATTTTTGTGACCATGAGAGCATGTTATGTGGCAAATATTTCCAGGCTTGCATAATATTACAGTGGAAATGCATGTATTTAATAGATACAATACCTTATTTCAAAAACAAAATCAAAGTGAGCTTAAGATAATAAACATGTTGAGTTTTCATTTTCATTATTTCTTTGCCTGACATGAAAAGACTCATGCTGGAAGGTACATCTCATAATACCAAATCTCCCTGTACTCTTTAAACCCACGCAGGCATAGAATTCATATTATTAATGCAATTATACTGAAATGAATTCTGTGTGTGGAAGTGCTGTAACATAAACCGCTTTGCTGTCTCCTAGTTTCAAAACACTTTTCTCTATGTGTGCCACGCAGGCCATCTGAGATTCATGAGTAAATTGTCTTCTCTTTCCCATGTATTTCCCTGTGGAAACAGGAATCTTTAGTATTTGGAGACCTTGCTGCAGCATTCTGTTGGTGCTCTCTTGGAGACCCTAGTACATATTTTAACAGTTTCCAACAAGTTTGACTGCTTGTTTCCATATTTGTTTAATCTGAGTTATATTTATAACTGCAGATAAGAATTCCCTCAGCATTAATTTTCCAGCAAACCTGCAGCAAAAGGCATCATTGATGTCTTAAAGCACGTTATCACTTCAATTTAATTTGAAACGGGTAGGAGCACTTAATCAATCCACTGAAGTGTTATGAAGAACCAGTGTGTGATTGGCACAGAGAGTTGCAATTAAAAACAAATTAAAGCTGAAATGAATGTGGTATGGACTACCACAGTTTTGTGTAATGTCCATGACGACTGCACTAAGCTCTAATGCTTTACACATTTTTTTAAAACCAACGTCTCTCTGGAAAAAGGAAACGTCTCTCCTGAAATCACATGTAAGCTTTAGTATCAGTTCTACAAGCTCCAAAGACTAATCTCTGTTTTAATGCTAACGTAAACAGGTTTGCACCCGTCTTCAAGATATAAAAGACAAGTTGCTTAGTCTGAGACATGAAAGAACTAAAAATACCTTTTAACTCTTAAATTTTGTCTCGTGAGGCATTTTTGTGCAGCCTATCTAAAGAAAACACCAGAAGTGTGAGATTTGACTTTATTATAACTTGATTTTGTATTCTAATATTCTTGTTAAAAATAAAAAAAGAAAAAATATTGTTTGGACAGTCAAAAAAACTTGCTTATTAAAGCTTCCTCTGGGCAAATGTGCAGGGTAGATTTTTTTTTTTTTTAACCATTCAAAAACTGTTTGCTGTGCTTGCAAAATAGAGTATTCCTGATATCTGAAACTTTTAGTATGAAAAATGTTCAGCCATTAGCAGCAGTACATACAAATTAATCTTTACTTTCAGATTTACCTGTGTAATGCATTTTGTAGCCTTTAGGCATAATTGGCCCATTGAAACCTAGTGATGTCAGCGACCAATAGTGACAATTTATAGACAGAATCCTTAACTTTTTGCAGCTGTTTTTTAATTTGGTAGATTATTACAAAAATAGGCACCTGTCACCAGTCCCATTCCCCATATTCCTGACCATATTCGTTACCGCACTATGACCACAAAGGAAGCTGTAGTTCTAGTGACTCTATGACTCTGACAACTGACACTGTTGCACTCTCATGTACCTCCCTCCCCCCTCACCTAGCTGATTGTTTCTCTCTAATAAAAAGAAGACTGTATGACAAAATCGATTCCACTTAAACGTCCTTCTGTGCAAACAGATATTATTCCTGAATGGTCATTTTACATTTGCAGAGGTAGAGAGTAATGTGATTGTGTGGCTTGTACATAATTTCATCTAAGGTGTCCTGACCAGGTGAAAAATGATCTTGCGCACTTCACTAACCAAGTACATTTATTAATAGCAGCTATTTGATTTAAAAACATGGAAAAAACATCTCTCGCAAGAATAATGATACTTCAAAGATACTGACACATTAAGGAAAAAAGACACCTTATAGTGCAGGTGTCTGCAACATACCGTGAATCAACTAAAGAAATGAGAGCTCTTGCTTTGATGAGTCCTCAGTTTTCATCTGTGGTTGTAATATGGATTCTTCCATGTATATATGTTTGTGTGGACAAGGAAGTTATTTTCATTTCTGATCATTTTATCCCTCTTCAAGCCATCTTGTTATAATGTAGAGGGGGAGGAGCCAACATCTATGTAAGTCACTTCAGTACCAAAAGAAAAAAATGTGTAGAGAGGGTGATTTAAAGGGGCCACACAGTGGCTTTTCTTGCTATATTATTTTTCATAATTTTTTTTATTAGTGCTTTTCTTTAGTCTATAAATAGACAGGCTATTTTTAGGGGGAGTAGTACATTTGATAATTCATATTCATGAGCCAATGTCCTTATGTCTGACAATATTCATGACAGCCCAGCCTCTGTCCCTCAAACCATGAATAAACTTGCATGGCTCTCTATCTCAGCGAGCTGGAAAGATGGCTCAGGGTTGCTACTGTGCAAGCTTAGTTTGGACACACATGCACAATTGACACTAGGTCAACGTGCTATGATGGTATAGTCTGTCAGGATCAGTCAATAATCTTTGATAAAGATGTGCTGCAACTTACAATGCAGACTATGGCTGACAGTTTATTTGTGGAGACCCCTGTTGCACCTTCACTCTGAAATACAAACAATATTGCTAGGTAGGCTAGCTAGCTACCACAGCTACCGTAACATGCTACCAGGCATGGACTAGGGTTCTTTCTTGCAGTTTTGGTTCTCTCCTCACCATTCCTACCATTATAACACTAGCTAGCCATGAGCTGCAGTCACTTATTGCATTCATTCATGTCGAGGGTAAGTGACTTGCAACTTCTTCATGGTACTGTTATGCCTGGGAAATATATTTCTTGGGAGTGTAAGGAAATCACATTTTTGACTGCATGGCTTGTTTAAATTATTGCTTGGCGTGAATGTTGTAGAACAGGCTAATAACTTGGTATACTAATTTTGAATAACAAAGAAACATTTATCTGATAAATGTTTCTTTGTTATTCAAAATTAGTATGTTTAATGTTGTGACTCAACATTACTATATTTATTAAGGATTATTTTACCCATAGACAACAATTTGTGAGGCTTCAGAATCAGTCAGTTT
The DNA here is from genome assembly GCA_019176425.1 of Megalops atlanticus. Classification (NCBI taxonomy): domain Eukaryota; kingdom Metazoa; phylum Chordata; class Actinopteri; order Elopiformes; family Megalopidae; genus Megalops; species Megalops atlanticus. The sequence goes on from CM032880.1 coordinate 25,768,109, forward strand.
GACAGGTTGCTGTCACATTTTCCTGAGTGGTCTGTCTTCCTTTTATCTCCTTTTTATTTACTCTGTGGCCAGTGGACTGATGTAGAGCTGGTTGTTGAATAGGAAGTGAATTGCAATGATGTGAGACGACACACTTTTTCCATTCCATTTAAATTAAATACTTAGAACACAAAAGTCTTGTCTGTGGTAAAAATAACAATATAAATTATTGGAGTTATTTATTTAATCATTTGTTTATAATGCTTGAAAGCCTCTTATGGTGATGAGCTATTTTATTTACAATCCTCACCCACTCCTTCCATCCTCCTAATAACAACTCATAACTTCAAAAGTGTGGTGTCTGCATGCATAGTACTGATATCATACGAAAATAAACCACAGCTGTAGACTTTAGGTGGAGAGGGTGAAAGCCAATAAAAGTCTGTCCTACTCTGAAATAGTGGAGACTGTGTAATACTGTATTTTTTTCAAAACCCTTTCAAAATCCCGTTCCCTGTCATTTGATGTGCTGGAAAGCTTTTTCTTGTTCAGAGCCATTAGTGTAGGATTGTAGATTGTTGAAAGGTGAGAAAAACTGGAGATTAGGGAATAAAAATACATGCTGTAGATCAAGCACAAGTGTCTTTAATGTAGAACTATGCCACCACTCTGGATCATTTAATAAAAATGAATGAATAAAGAAATAAATTTTAAAATTCCTTAAACTTATTGATTTTCATGATACCTTCTGTCAAAACAGCACACTAGACTACACCTGTTCACTTGAGTAGAAGAAAGAAATAGAGAACAAAGTTGTGCTTTTTTCTATTTTTTACAAAGAGACTCGATGCTCTATGAAGAAATAGTAAATGAGGCATTACTGCAAATTTCTGTGAATTCATACGTGTTAAGATAACCACCTCTGAAACTACGATTCCCAACTGCCTTTTGAGACACGTCATTCACTGGTAAAGGTGAGGCTAAGGGCACCTGTTTGATGATTAATTTAAAGCACTTTACTAAGAGATGCTTCTTGTGAACCCTTCAGTTCTCATTCCCTCAAGCCCTGGATTGATTGCTTGGCAACACCGTGCCACATCATGAAATGAGAGCTCTTACTGGGGGCTTCAGGGCTTAAGGGGAGCCTTTGGCATTGGCCCTAGGTAGTAAACCATGCCTGGATTTAGCTGCTGAACTTCACCTGAGCCTCAGCCAACTGGATACAGTCTTATTTGTATAGCCGGGTTCAAATGTACATGGACAGGTGTTAATGGACATGAGTCAACAATAATTATTCAGAAATGACAGATTACAAAGAATAAAGGAAATGCATCAGGGGAGACCTGATGGAGTGACAGAGGAACTATGAAAAAAATCAGTTACTTGAAATTGTACTCCTAAGAGAATTAAGACATTCTCAGCCAAATCTCTGTGTAAGTGCCTTGCTTTGTGGTGTCATGCACCTGTGATAGTATTTTGTTAGCATTTAGATTGTGTTTAGAGCGTGCGCATCACCTTTTCTCATCGGGTTTGTGAGACTGGTCATGCCACTGTTTTTCTGAGGAATCTGTTTTAGTCCAGCAGGGCGGCAATATGTTCAACATCAAGCTCCAGTTAATTTTTGCAGAGACAAAACAGTTTGAATTATCCACTAAGTGAATGAAGTGTTAAGCTCATCTTTTATTGTTAAAGGTTGAAATAATCTCTAACATTTCTCATGGGTTAACAGAACGTTTCTAAATAATATTTACATTTCTGTCTCAGGTGATAAGCAGTGTGTATGCAGGAAATTAAGGATCATGGATATGGAGGAGCAAAATGGTTACCCCAGTTGTAATCAAGCAAAGGAGTTTCGAACCAGTGGGGAATCAGCGGATAACACTGAGCAACACAGTAGCATAATGAAAAGAGATTTACCTCTACTGCTCAGGCAAACACATTTTTTTCTCTCTACGGTAGAGTCCTTATAATTGCAGAAGGGATAATTGCTTATTTAATTTTAATGCATTGCATGTAGGTAATTTAAAGCAGTGATTCCTATAGCAACATGCTTTAGTGTCATGCATATCATTTAAATAGATAATACTGTTAAATTCTTAAAGCTATTAGGAGTAAGCCTCAATGTCCTGCCTATTCATAGGATAATTGCATAATGCAGTCCAGTAGTTCTGCTGATATTCTGTTTGAATGCATATTAGTTTTGTTGTACTTATGGTGTTCAAAGGCTGATGTTGTATGCATGCATAAAGAATAGCACATTTAAGAATTCACATTTATGTGTGCACAATTTGTCCACTAATATTTGTCACTCGAATGTATATGGGCTACGATGGCATTTTGAAATTGTTCTTATTTATGTAAATCAATGTAACTGTATGTTCAAATAATTTATTGGTTTTGCTCATAAAACAGGGTGCATGAAATTCAAATGGGTATGATGCCATGTATATGCACATATGTTTTAGTTATTAAATCCTATTGAATTCACTTACCCCTGCAATGTGTACATTTAGTGAATAATGTCATGCTGAACCCAGGCCTGTGCTTTTACATGCAGTAAACATTATTTTAATATTCATCCATTTCATGCCATGGATACATGATGTACATTTCTATAGAAATTACTTGGACAAGGGTAAAACATATTATTTCAACTTTGACTTGCAGGACAAAGTTGGTGGTGATTTAGCATGCATGGAACTTTGAGCTCTGCTGTTGGAAAAGCTGTCATTTAATTTTGTCAAAGCTGCAAACTGATAGCTGTTTTCTGCTGTTTTCAAGATGGCTATTAAAAATGAACTATATACTAGAATTTGACTTTCTGTGGCTGTATTGACATATTAATTGTATAATAACTATAATAAGTATGAAACAATATTTTTGTCCAAAAACATGCTGTGGAAATACAATTAAATTTCACAATTAAAATTGTCTGATGTGTTGTAATCTGCATAATGAACTTAAGGCTGAAGACTCTCCGACAGATCTCAGCTGCTCTCTCCACTGGAAGGCATCAAACTGCTCCGCTCATTAATGCCTGGAGTGCTGAAAAAGGCCATCATTTTGCCATTAGGCCTCCTGTAGAAAGCTGTCAGGTACTGGTTTTAATTCATACCTTCTGAATATTGTTTATTCAGCTGCTGTCTTTCCTACAATATGTACCAATCCCACCTTATTCCACCCAATATCTCACCATGCATTTAGATATACTGAGTACAAAAATATTTCTATAAAAAAAATATATATTTTTTTTTTTCAACATTTGAATATCATGCTAACCATGCTACCATGTCATACCAATGCATATTGGATCCAGTAAAAGTCATCTAATCATTCTTATGTAATATTCTTTATTTGACCTTTGGGTGCATGTCCTTCCATGATCATCTGAAGCAATGGCTGTCAGTATATTGTGTTTTTCAAAGGATGCAACATAATTTTAGGTGCATTCATTTTTGATAAAAAATGTGTTCTGTTGTGCATGGTGGCAGAGGATCAGAAAGAGTTTCAATGTGAAATAGCAAATGCCAAGCAGCTTTTTATTGACACCTTGAACAGTCATTCTGAATACCGTGCAGGTTTTTAAGTAAGTAATATAGGTTTTGAGCAAAGCCATTACAGAGACAGAGGGAGGGAGAAGGAAATCCATGTCTATTGAAACAAATCTCTGTTTATTTAAATGTGCATTGAAACAGGTAATGTCAAAAGAGAATTATCACGGTGTAAGAAAGAAGCAATTTTGCCTGTGTCATTCTCTTTTGACATGCAATTGCATTGGGGTGAGAGGAAAAATTGTAAACACGAAAACAGTAAAAACCAGACCGCTCTCCATAAATGAACACTCCTTTTCTTGTATAAGCCGATTGTGTTCAAAACCATACTCAAAATCAACATGAGGGAGTTAAATTCAACTTTTTTACAGAACATAATGAGGACAATTAAGCATTCTTAAGTGTCTGTCACATCAATACTGTTCACATCTATCTTTGAGGTCCATATAGGCCCAAGATAAGCTACTTCAGTCTTGTGACTTTCGGCACACATGTACATCAGGTTAAAAATGAACACTCTTTTAAAAAAGCAATGCTTATGTGCAAGTATTTTGGTCATAACCTGAAATGCCTGGTCTCTTGAAAGTTGAAGAGCAAGTAAATCCACTATCATCTCTTTCCCACAAAACATAGATTTTGGGCTAATACTAGGGTCCACCCTGTGAATGAAATACACGACTGCTACAGTCCTGCAGACAACTCTGCACTCTCCTGATCTCTTAAGGAGAGGAGGATTGCCAGGGTTAAGCCTGTTACACGGCAGTTCTGCACAGCGAGAGCCCATCACTGGCTGAGGGATGTTGTATTCTGCATCTTCATAAAGAGATGACAAATGTGCTTTTCTCTGCTTCTCATCAGGGCATTTGGTCAGGAACTTGAACCTCTGAAAGGGCCTCTGGATATATTGGGTTGCTGCACCCAGCAAAAAGGTGGGACAGTTCCTTTCATGTTCTGACTTCTGGCCTCCTGCTATGGCCCTTTCTGTTACCTCCAGCACAGGAGGGGGGAGAGATCTTCTGGTGATCAAAATCTCCCCACTAGGAGGGTCTAAATACTTATTCATATCACTTCTCTGTACTGTTTTTTCTTTTTTTCCAAAAGTCTTTGTGCTGTTCTGGGTGTATCTTTGGCAAAATAGTTTAACTAGGTTTTGTAGCACATCCCCAGTTCCTACGTTTTCAATACTAGCCTCTTCCATAATCTCCTCATCATCCTGCCAAGCCGGCACTTCAGGCCAGCATGCAGCTCAAAGTCTGCTTCCGTTTCACATTTTGAAGACCACTGTGATCCACTTGCTGGATCAACCTTCTTAACCTCACTCTCTCTGACTCACTATAGCTCCTCAATCACTTTTCCAAAACACCTGCACCTCAGGTGTCATTTCTTGCCCCCAATGAAACATTTCATTGATTCACTGCTGGAAACGCTTCCTGTTTTGCACCATCAAGTGAAATGTTCCAAGCAACTTCAATACTTTGAGTAATATGTTATATGTTTTATGTATAGGATGAAAACTTTCCCACTGAATCATAGGGAATTTGTGTTTTTACCTCTCAGCTGGGCTGGTTATTATAGGAAGCACTGTAATCCTTTACCTTCCTTTGTTCCTGTGTAGTCTTTTATAAAGAGTTGAATGATGTTGACAATTACTCTAGCAACTAGAGAAAATAAAGGAAAAGCTTCAACCCCTTGATAAGTACTCTGTTCACCTGTTTTTCTCTCCTCAGAACACACACACACACACACACACATGTATTCTTAAACATTTAAATTGTATTAAACTTTTTTTCTGACAGCTAACAGAACCTCCCCCACAGAAAGTGTTGCCAGGAATGCTTTTAAACCTGTGATCTCATCATTTCTTTTGAATAAAAGCTAAAAATATTGAGCTGAGACTCAAGAGAAAAGGCACAGTTGACTTCATATAAATTTCTAAAAAGTACATTTGAAATAGATCACCAAATGCACTCACAGCTCACATCCTTTTACATTTTCCTTTTGTCATTTAGTAAGGGGTCTTATCCAGAGTGACTTACAGATTTGTGCCAGCAATAATGCTACATAAATATTAGTATAGACAACACTTATCCAGTAAATTGTGCCATTGTAGAAAGAAGCAATGCTTCAATCAACATACTGTTACACACACTTCCATACTGAAGAGGCAACATTGAATGTGCCAAATGTAAAAGTCGTATAGCAGCAGGCACAAGCACAAAAAACAAGAGCCTGTGGCATTACAGAACCTATTGCTAAGATGCAATCTGAAGTGCTCTATTTTCAGTCTGTGCCAGTAGATGGCCAGAAACTGTTCTGTTCAGACTGTTGTAGGCAGTTGTCTACAGCACCCCTCCAACTATCCACAGCTGATGTTTGCCTCTAAAAAAGGTGAAGACATAGAAGAAGAATGAAATTAGCTCTGACAGTTCTAAGTTCTTGTTTCAGTAGGAATCTGTTCCCTTCATTGCAATCGGGAACAACTTTGAGGATTGAGCAAGTGTTGCAACAAATTTTTAGTGTATATCAGTGGATATAATTGTGTCATATATGCAGTGTTGTGCATGAACACGTTCAAAGAGCGCGTTCATTGAACATGCTCTTTTTTCCGGTGAACGGTGAACTTGAACGTATCTGTTTGCAACTAAAGAACATGAACTTGAGCTCGTTCAGGTTTGTGCGAGATTCGGAATCCTTGGGTGTGTTAAAGTTACTGCTTTATGAATAAACACGGACGACTTTATTCCATACTTCAGACGTTTTTATTAGCGCAACTCATCCATCAGATAGACTGTCAGCTCGCAACCAACTGCCCATATTCCAATCGCTGCGCATGTAACCGTGCACATAAAATAGTCCCAGGAGCAGCTCTTTTAAAAAATGGAAGAAATTAACTGGGACTGTGAACTTGTTCAAATTCAAAATTGTGAACTATGAACGTGAACTTGTTCATTTTAATCTGTGTGAACTGAACTTTGAGCTAGCTCTTGTGAAGTGTGAACTTGTACAACACTGCATATATGTATATTTAAAATACTAGAATGGCAAGCACAAACAATCATCTTTAAGCATGAGTAGCATTTAAAATCCATATAGGAGACTAGATTTGTTGTGCTCAAGGGTTCCATTAAAATGTGGGTCTCAGAAATGCCAATTCAAGATATGTGCTTTTCAACATAAAATGGTTGACTTACTATGCGTTTCTTCTTCTTATAATAACCCATGTTTAAAATTAATTTGTGAACTTTTATTCCTATTTCATCAGTAAATGATTAGGGCTGTTTAAGTACTCTTTCATTAAGGACATGGCTACCTCTAAGTGAGTAATTAGACCTACTATCTATAATTAATATCCTATCTTATTTTTCAGGTTAGAAGTTGTATCAGCCATCACCAATGGTCTTTAGGTAGGAATTGAATAAAATATTGTCAGAGGAATTTTCTCTAAGTGAAATTCCTGGTCTGGTATATATCATGAATTAAGTCTTGTCAGTCAAGTGCCTACATCAAATAAACTTAAAGAACTTTCCTCTCCTGCTGTGCTCTGTGGTTCACACATGAGGAGTCACAGTTGTTGACAAGGTGCAATGAAAACATCCACATTTGTTATTCCACAACATCACAACACAACATGCTTCCTTTCACTCCCCCACCTTTGCCTCACTGAATAGCATATTTGGAAGTGAGCTGAGATATATCCTGACGTATTCTGGCCCAGGCTCAGTTTTACCTGAAGGGAGGCCAGGGGCAAATTTTCCCCGATAAGTCAAGGTAAGACCCCAAAATCACAGTCATGAGAGCATAAAATGCCCCCGGAACTATTCTTAATGGGATGGCTAAGTAGTACATTTTGAGTCTGTGGGTGTCTTAGCCAGCCAACATCACAATTCCCTGATCGATAAAGCTGCTGAATGCCGATGATTTCATGTACACTAACACCTCGCTCTTTTGCTTTTGTCTTTCATTTTACACTCACTGGCTGGGAACGTGTAGCGCACCTTCAGTCATACTCTATCATGGACCATTGCCTCATGCCCAGATCCACCATTCTAAAATACCCTGTTGAGGTATTGGTATCTATACCGCCTGTAAAGAACAAAAAACAAGCAAGTGACCACCATAGGCCACCACAGGTGGAGAATTGACTGGGTGGGTATAGAAAACAACAGGAAAACGTAGATCTCTTGCAAAGTTTTTTTCTGCCACATACGTCACTCGACCTGCAAATAATGATTTGGTCAAAGGAACCAAACATCAAAATATACTACCTTTTGGCACACGATTAACCAAACACATAAATTAGCATAGCTAGCTAGTTATAACGATGTATATCTCACTTTTGAACATCATTATTACCTAACATCATCAAGGACTGTGGTTTGTTTTACTTTCTGGCATCATGGCATTAGCTAAACACCTCTCTCACTCTTTCAGATGTCCTGACAGATAGCTTGCTGTGGCAAGTGTGCTGCTGTACTGTTTCAGCTTGAAATAAAACAAAAGCAGAAAACAAACCCATGATCAGTTTATGTCTGTCTGCAAGGGCAATGTTTCACTAGCAGCACACTTTATCTCTCTGCAAAGTTAGTAGTTCAACCATGTCAATACTAAATATGCATCTAAAATGCCCAAAATGTTAAATGAGTAAATGTGCCCTTTGGAAATGTGTCCTTGGGAAATGTGCATATGAAAAAGACAGTCATGATAAGTATAAATACATCTGGCCCAGTGTAAAAGCCCTGTTTGTATAATATCTTTTTCATAATGTTTCATTTAACTTCTCATTTAATTTAAATGAATTAGAAAAACAGCTTATAAAATTGCCGGGGAGTCACTAAACTAATTCTGTTCACCAGATATTTCACGTATGCTTGTTGTTGGGTAAATCTAATCCCTAAACAGTATTTACGTGAGTCAAATTTCAATGTCTCTTATGTAAATATATGATGTTTTCAGCAGTCAGGTCACTCATTTTAATATCTCATGTCATTGTTATCACTTTATGGCAGCAAATCCATGGAAAAATCCATTTTATATGAACTTGTGCTTTGCCCTTCCAGCTGCAGGTTTTGGACTGATGAGTAGAGGCACTTATATGAATATTACTTCATCAAGTACAGATGCAATTATGCATACAAGTAATTAATGTTTTCTCTTCACACCCCTAGAAAGGATGCAGATTAGACCGCTGCTGTAGACTGCAGTTCTTGACACAGTTCAGTCATTAACGTACCTGTTTTCCATATATAGTGTAAACACCAGCATTTAAAGTGATGCAAACGAGGCTCAACAAATGGAAGCTGATGGCAGGGTTAATTGTAAGTCACAATGATAAAAGTTGGTTGGGTGGTGGGTAGGGTAACTTCCCTCCTCTAAAGTCTCACATGGAAATAAAACCACTTGCAGACTGTGATCAAAAAAATTCCATTTACATTCCTCTTCGCTGTTGTTTTATCCACACTCTCCAAATAGTTGACTGATGGATGCAAAAGAAGGATGATTTTTTCCTCAAAGAGTATGGCGAATCAAATGGCCTAATCTTGCTCAATAAACACCAGTCACTTTTTAAATCAGTGGCAGCACTGTTTAAATCTCAACAGCTAGAGGAGTTTGCCTTTGCATGTGACCCTGTCTGTCTGAGATGAAGAGGCCACAGGGGTGCCAGTGTTTTGAATGTCAATTTATGCCATCGCTCAGATTACAAACTATCACCAAAGTAAGGCCTTTAGATTACTGCTGCAGCTTCAGCATAAAAGGTTGCAATGGTTTTATAATGTCTTTTCTTTTCACAAAACAAAGGAACCGACCAACCAAGTGATTATTATTATTATTATTATTATTATTATTATTACAATTATTACAATAACAGAGAAACAAAATTCGTGTTTGGTGATATTTTTGTTTAAAACCTAGCTATTTATGAAGCACTGCTTCCTTTCATAAACCAATCTCTTCATGCTGTCTACATAAGACAAGGTTAGGAAGTATCTGCTTACAGTCTGAGCTCAAACATCAAAAGTTTTTATGAAGTTTGAGGTCTTTACACAACATCTTTGACTTTTACACAGTAGCTCACTTGAAACCTCAATAATAGAACAGTGGGTATTACACAGATTGTTATTGGCTTTAGCCCATGCAGAGCTGATCCCAGAGATCCACAAGGCTATATGGCACACACACTCCATTCAGTCAGTCCTCCTGTCTTCCATTCCACCACCCTCCTCTGAGTCATCATCCCCCCACATACCAGTTGGTGATGCACTATTTGTTTCAATTGAATTGATTGACCTTATGCACACAGTTTCCAGTGTACAGCTCTAGACATCATTAATGCAAAAGATTGGCTTCCAGTTATATACCATGTCAATGATCATCATACATTCTGAAGGCTCGAAACTCAAAGAGCTGTTTACAACATGCTCACCCAAACTTTCAGTGTCGATGCAAGATAGATTATTCACTCTGAGGGTTGGTTGCCTCGATTAATTATTAAGAGCTGTTGATGCAGAAAAAAAGGGATTTCTTCCATGTGTTTAGGATGGGCTAGGGTGTTTTGATTTGCCGCTATTTATTCATTTAAATTTTAAAGCCATTGTCCTAAATCTCCCCTATCCCTTAGAGAAAGCCTTTTCACCTCTTTACTGGTACTCCTGAGAACTACCCTCTACTCTGTGATTGGTTAGATTGCTGTCTCCACAGGTCTCCTCTAATGTTCCATGCAGTAGTTTGAAGTCTGGACTGAGCTACAGGGTGGCCTTGTCTTCCAAAGACTTGACAATCAAACTGTTAAGCACCAGTGGGCAACTCTTTGTTTGTGACAGCTCACATTGTCCCCTGAGTGACAGGCAGGTATTTCAGCTTTAAAAGCCAGACTGGGAATAAGAAAACCTTGATGAAATGCATTCAAGGTGAAATGATAGAGCTTCTTTATTTTCTGCTCCTTTGTTCCCTAAGGGCTCCTTGGTTTTCAACAAGAATTTGTGCATCTGGCTTGCTTGCTTGTTGGTGCTAGTGGTTGATTTACTCTTTGTAATTAAAGCTTCCACCACAGAACAGTTTCTCACAATGCTTTCCAAACATGATATTCCTTCATCATATCTCCATTTTTTTGTGCCGCAAGACCACTTAATGCATGCTTAGCAGGGTCATGCTTTACCCGACTGTCAAATTCTCCAGCCTTGTCTAAAGCAGGATGACTATCTGTTCCCACCATTCATTTCCCTTGGCGATATCCATTGCACTCACACAGCCAAATCTCTAATCTTACAAATCTTTCCTGCTCACAAATGTGTTGCAGTAGTATAGGATGTCAGCTTTCCATACTCTGAAACAGCAATTTCATCACGCTACCTGGATTAGGGTGTGAGAAGTAGAACGTTAGGAAAACTCCCCTCAGATAAAATGACATACCAGTCCATCATGGCTGACAAAGAAGCGCTAAAATACCATGACAGGGAATCTCTTATCACATAATATAGCCGTTGAGGAGATATCATTTTTCATTTAGAAGCTTTTTGAGTCACAATTTATCCCCTTATCTTTACTGCAACTGTATGGCCTGGCCATATGTGCATGCATATCTTTGACAAGAAAACTGTCAGCCTGTCTATCATGTAAAAAATGCATTTTGACATACAGGTTGTGACCAAAATAGACTGGTTTCCCAATGCTTTCTCCTTTCTCCATTCCTATAATTACATATTCCCTGTCTAACAGAGATCTATATTCATACTTATTAATAGCTGACTAACAATAACAGAAGGCAATGCATGAAATATTTATGCCTGTATATGATTCAAGCTCTCTGAATAGCTGAGCCTCACACAGCTGTCCCAGTCTAGTGAAATTTTCATCAGCATTAGAGGCAAGCAGAGTCCAATGATGCACCAGGGAATACAAAACACATGTTTTGTGCATTTTGTGCAAAACTACTACAGGGAAACTGAATTACTGAGGCCATTTTTTTCAGCATGATATTTTGTGAGAAACAGTTTAATATTAGAGCATCTATATTTCAGAGGTCCACAAGGTATTATGCCATTTTCCTATGGTTTTCAGAATTTAAAAAATGTGTTGCTTTTTGGCTGTCCCTGGCCCATGAAAAATCCACCCTTAATTTTCAGCACCTATGACCACAAATGTGTTAAGGCTGACAGATTTAGCTAATCAAATCTGCAGTTAGGAGAACTTGAGTCACTGGATGCTTGTCTCCTGTGGGCAGGAAGCAGTGGATCACCTCATTAAAAGTTTCACAGAGCAACTGATCCCTTCAGAACCTGAATGTGGCTTAACAGCCTACAGTAGTGCATTTGCAAATTCTCTGACCAGTCCCAGTTGAAAAAGGAATTAGAATGTGTTTATTGCAGAGATAGATTCATCAAGAATTAACTCTCCTCTCAAATGGACCCAGATGAATAATAACTGATGATGACATATGCATCTGTACATTAGCTATAGTTTTATAGATTTGTAAGTAGACAGTTGCACGGTTTGTGAACTAACATTATTTAGTAACTGAAGCACAAAGGAAGTGGCACGTTAGCAATATATATAGGCAAACAGCTGGTTTGCCTATGCTAGCTATAATGTTAGCTATTTTCAACTGTATGGAACAATAAAATTTATATATACCACCTCTCAGTAGACAGGTAGACAAAAACCAAATGAATATATCTCTGTGGCATAGTGGTATGGAGCAGAGCTTGTTGTTTGTTCAATTCCCTGCTGGAGTACTGCTGTTATACCCTTCGACAAGGTACTTAACCCACAATTGCTTTATTAAATATCCAGCTGTATGAATAAATACAATTGTGACCTATGTAATTTGCTCTGATCATTTGCAATATAACCATAATGTAATCTAATAATATGTGTGAGGTGTTAAAACATGAAAGAAACTAGAAAAAATAGAAATTCTATTTTTTGTCATTTTGGCCCAATATAAAGAGATAGGACAAAGTAAATGGTGTTTGAATAATCCTCAACTGTATTCCACTAGCTACAACTGTACCATCTAGTTTCAATGTTTCTGGACCAACATTCAACATCAGATGCACACACATAAACAAACCCCTTTCAAGTTTATATACAGTACAGACTAATATTGCACAGAACCTTTAATGCCTTGGTTCTATCGACATTGAATAACTGTTGACACTAATGTGCTAAACCAGGGTCAGCATCATAAAGGATTGAGTTGGGGGGCATTCACTTTTAACAGGTGGGCCTGCTTTGAGCACCCGTTTGAGACCGAACTTATATATGGACCAAGGCCTACATTACAGACACCACCATAACAGTTGTGGTAAGGAGGCCACAAAAACAACAGACTACTATTACACTAACACAGAAAGAATATGGGAGACTAGCAGCTAGAAAGTCTAGCAGCCAGTTTGCTACTGATGCTGCTGTCAGTGGCAAGCGCTAGAACATCATCTTTCGCCCCCGCTGCTTCTAGCACCTCACTTTCTCCTGCAGCTGGTGGCCTCACTGAAGTTGAGGTTATAGGTGGAGAAAACCACTTTCTAATATGCAGTAGATTGACCACACATTTTCAACTTGCTAAAAATTTACTAATTTTGCAACACTTAGCTCACGTTATCTTACTAATGTAGGTTCAACTGAAATACCCTAAACGAAGTTCGCCACTGTGCTACGTTCCCTTTATATCAAAATGAAGCATCAAAGGTGATTGGCCATAAAATATGTGTCACGACAGGCCTTCTCTATGCCACTCTGTTTCTGCCAGCCATGTATGTATATTGGGAATATTGGTATAGTATCCTTCCTTATGAAACAAGCTTTAAGAGAAAACAAGACCTGTCATTAAAAATGTATTATGGTATCTAACATTAAGACCAGTTCTTAGCACATTTGTTCACAACCCTTCAAATCTTACTGGGACCCAGTTTTGGGTTGGGATTCATGAGTTGAAAAAATGTAATAGCTTCCACCACCACACTGAAAGCCGCTGCTGTCTAGCAGCCTGCAGGAAAAAGATGTGAACAGCCGAGTGTGGCCAAACATGCAGACGATAGACCAGAGCCCGTACAGAGCAGAGCCTCATGCAAGGCATGTTATCATTTTGATGCTGTATAATCTGAGCATGTGCAAATCCACAGGCCATGGCACATATCACTGATGATATCAAACAAAATGAATTTAGAACTGGCTCCTTAGAGCTGTGCAGTGGATGGGTGATTGAAAATTCTATTTTTATCAATTGCTCATCAATTTCTCATTTTTCAGTGGATATAGAATTTTGTAGCCTGTGGTGGCTCAGGAAGGTCAAAAAGGCCGCAAGGCTGCCATACTAGTGCTACATTGTGCAGCCCTACAATTTTTCATGCTTTATAAGAACCTCCTGAAGTGACATGAAGACATTGCCCCCTAGTTTGAGACTCTTCTTCATATCATCTAAGGCAGCACTGCTACTTCAAGAAAATTCCCTTTTTATCCTTTGAAACTCATGGAATTAGACCATGACTATTTCTGCATAGTCTCTCCTCCACTGTTCCTGTCCACTTAACATTGAACAGACAGTATGCTTTTGTTGAAGGAATTCTTACCCATCTCCTGAACTCTATTTTTTATTTCATTCATCAGTGTTGTATTTGTCCACATAAACTATTTTGCCATTGTAACATGATCCTGAAAAAAGGTTTCAAAACTTTTTATCCAGGTTTGGAATGACTTTGAACATCTAATTGGATTTCCTGCTTGCAGTGATGGGGCAGCTGGGTTGTGCTAGAGCCAAAGAACTGGGTCCGACTTCAGTCCTTCATGCCTCAACAGTTCAGTGACTTCCACTCATTACATTTGTGCAGTGAAAGGAGGATCCGGCTGTGCAGTGAAATTGGAGAACACTTACGGTAATATCAGACTGGGAAGAGAAACAGGTAAACTCTAAAACTATACCACAAAAGCAGTACAACCTATGGTGTCTGGTGTCACACATATGTATTAAAGTCAATTTCAAATTATTTTCAAGACTGTGAAGGCTGTATTATGATATGACTTTTACATTTTGCACTGTACAAAAATGTCAGTGAAAGAGGCAAGCATGTTTGTATCTGCAAGAGAGCCATGAAAGCTGTACGATGTGTGCAATGTAAACATTTTAAAAGTTCTGTGAACATATTTTAACTGCCAAATGATGCCCTTCTCCCGCAGATGTCTAAGACTGAATATCTATCGTAATTGTACTGAAAGCAGCTTTACTGTGACATGCATGAGGGAGATTAGAACGACTGTTTGAGCACAAGCTGTGTATGGTAATTTGCTGGCGTGGGATCAAAAGAGCCTTTTTTTCCTCCATCAAGATACAAATACACCTGTACAACACCTGAGTCATCTGAGAGATCTGCCTGAAACAAAATGAAGTTACCATGAATACGTTGCTGCCCATCTGTGAATTAATTGGTTGAAAACAGGCAGTATTCGACTCTCAAAGCCTGGCAGAAAAACAAGATAGTAAACACAACTAGGTTGCAAACCCCACTGTGAAAATTAATATTTCTGTTTCTTATTTCTTGTTGAATGAACACTATCTGAAAAAGTTACATAATTAACCAAACTTTCAGGCCAAATAAATTAAACAGAAGTTAGTGTGTTATAATTAGTGTAAATAGGGATTAGTCATCAAGAAAAACAGTTGGAATCTTTATCTGATAATTGATGGGTTCAAACGGGTCATTTGACACACTAAAATGTGAGTCCAGATCGAAAGAACGATGGAGAAGGTTCATGTTGAGTTGGGAGTTAGATAAACTAGGTGCTTTTCAGTATTGACTTATTGTTCATTGCCTTCAGGGTACAGAAAATGAAATGGCAGTTTTCCAACTCATCATCATTTTGATGTAAAAATAAGTCCCTCATTCTTTTTGCCAAAAATGTGGGGACCACAGTCAGGTCAATTAACTGTTATATAGTTACTCAATGTTTTCTCATCTGTGTGATAGCTTTGCTTAGAGGCTATTACTTTTTTATACCAAAGTTTTGAACAACTATACTCATTCAGTGCAGTCTCGGAAAAAAAACATAAATAAGCAATATGTGTCTTAGTTACATTCGTTTTCATCCTCTCATTGAAGACTGACTCAGTGGTCTTCATGCCAAATTGAGTTTTTTTTTCCATTTAGTTATGTTTTCATAAGAGCAAATACATACACACAGGATGCCAGTGTTATTAATAGTTTAACATTTCATTGACTTACAGTTCTATTGTAACACATAGATTTTGGATTTATCAACTGTGATACATAGGTATGAAATGGCAACATTCCTGGGTAACGTTTGTCATGTTTTTCATTGTATTTGCTACTTGGTTAATTAAATAACAAAGCATCCATCTGGCTACAAGTAATAATTTCCTTTTTTAGATCATTTCAAATAATTAGCTGAATGTATCACACTGTTGACTTTGAAATCTCTAGATTGTGAATGTATGTACATGTGCACCTATGTATGTATTGATGTATGAACATATGCATGCATGCATGCGTTTATATGAAGTAAATGAAATTATGTACTATAGAACTGAATATTGTATTTTGCCAAAGCTAACGTCTGTCCATGTTTCTCAGCCATATTCCTCAAATCACTCTCATCTACTGTTGCCTGCTAAAAACCTTGTGGCAGTATTAAGCAGATAATTGACAGATGAAAATTTAATCTCTTCCATACCTGGAGGCAGTTTCAGCAGATTATAAACATAGTAATTCACTTTTTCAGTCAAGGTTTGTCAGACTGGCTTAAATATATTTCTGTGGCCACTACCACGCATCTGATCCACGCTGTCATGTTTACAGGAGACCATGCAATGATGGAAAAGAATATGGCATCCCCTACTACAGAGCTGTGCGATGTTCAGAATCACAAATAGACTGAATACCTCAGGTGACTTGGATGACAAGGTCAGACAAGCCTTGGGTGATCTGGATACACATGTCCAAGAGTGAAACAGCCACAGGCAGGAAAGCAACTGCTCCAGGCACTGAAGACTGGCTGCCCATGTTCTGCAGGCCCAAAAGCATTTATTTTAACTTTTAACTGCATGTATTATTGTGGTTTAGAGGTTTAGAGGTCTTTCTCTGGAACAAAATATGTTTGCATGCTAACATTTTTGCTCATTTTTTGCTCAGTCGTAATTCTGTTCTGAAAGGTCAGCACCACAGCAGTCGGTTTGAGATGAGTGGTTGAATACATTGTAGTACTCCAACACTTGGATTTAGCATTTGTTAAAGACAGTAAACTGTGAAAGCCAAGCTCGACAAAGAGGCAGAGACACTGGTAGAAGGCTTCTGAGAGGCAAACATAACCAGCCATTCAAAAGTGAGTGTATTGACCATTGTCTGGGATGTGTGCTAATTATTTTCCCAAGGGTTTGTTTTTTTACATATCCATATCATTAGTTTTTTTTTCCTCAGAAACTTTATTAACATTAATGTTAACCTCTGCTTAAATGTAAAATGTGGACATTTATATGGTACATTATACTGATTTGAAAGAGAAAATTATCACGTGCTCAGATGGTCACATTCATAACATGACTTTTTTATCTTACCTACCATGTCGATCCTACTCTTTAGTTAAATAAAATAAGAATATATACATAAATGACTAGTTATACACAAGGCAGGAGTTTGGGAATCCATTTTATTGCTTTGAAAGAAAAGGAAACATTGAATTGCTTTTAAGACTGTTTTAGGATGTTGATATTTGTCTGTGTGCCAAAAAATCCAATATTCTGAGTTATTCAACCCTGAAATTATTATGACTTCTACCTCTTTTCACACAGAGAAATTTCTGCTTTGTCATCAGTGTGGTCTAGAATAAAGTAATTTACAGTTTTGTGAGAAGAATTTACAAATAATTCATCAACATGGGGTGTATCAATCCATTTGTCAGGGGAAAATGTTTTGAAAATCCCCTACAGAATATTCTTTCTGAGAGATAATTCTTGCCCTCACATTTTCTTTTTGTTCACTCAGCCAGTTGAATTTGAATAGATACACAATATGGCCAAAAGCATGTGGACACTAATTATTGAGTTCAGGTGTTTCAGCCACATCAATTGTTAACAGGTGCATAAAATCAAGCACATAGCTATGCAATCTCTATAGACAAACCTTGGAAGTAGAATGGGTCGTACTGGAGAGCTCAGTGACTTTAAACATGGCATTGTCATAGGATGCCATGCCACAACTCAGTTCGCGAAATTTCTGCCCAGCTAGATCTGCCCCGGTCAAATGTAAGTGCTATTATTGTGAAGTGGAAGCATCTAGGAGCAACAACAGCTCAGCCAAGAAGTGGTAGACCATGCAAATTTACAGAGCGGGGCCGCCGAGTGCTGAAGCGCGTAGCATGTAAAAACTGTCTGTTGAATCATGTAAAATGTAAAATCCTCTGTTGAATCACTCACTACAGAGTTCCAAACTGTCTCTGGCTGCAACATCAGCACAAGAACTGTGCGTCAGGAGCTTCATGAAATGGGTTTCCATGGCCAAGCAGCTGCACACAAGCCCAACATCAGTATGCGCAATGCCAAGCGATGGCTGGAGTGGTGCAAAGCAAGCCGCCACTGGACTCTGGAGTAGTGGAAACGTGTTCTCTGGAGTGATGAATCATGCTTCATTATCTGGCAGTCTGATGGACGAATCTAGGTTTGGCGGATGCTGGGAGAGCGCTACCTACCGGAAATATACAGTGCCTACTGTAAAGTTTGGTGGAGGAGGGATAATGGTCTGGGGCTGTTTTTCAGGGTTTGGGCTAGGCCCTTTAGTTCCAGTGAAGGGTAACATTAATGCTACAGCATACAAAGACATTTTAGACAACTGTATGCTTCCAACTTTGTGGCAACAGTTTGGGGAAGGCCCTTTCCTGTGCATTAAGCAACGTCCATAAAGACATGGTTTGATGAGTTTGGTGTGGAGGAACTCCAGTGGCCTGCACAGAGCCCTGACCTCAACCCCATTGAACACCTTTGGGATGAATTAGAACGCTGATTGCAAGCCAGGCCTTCTCGTCCAACATCAGTGCCTGACCTCACAAATGCTCTTTTGGCTGAATGGGCACCAATTCCCACAGACACACTCCAAAATCTTGTGGAAAGCCTTCCCAGAAGAGTGGAGGCTGTTATAGCTGCAAAGGGGACTCCATATTAATGCCCATGGTTTTGGAATGGGATGTCCAATAACCTCATATAAGTGTGGTGGTCAGGTGTCCACATACTTTTGGCCTTCACATTTCAATGTGCTCCCTTAGTTTGCCTTAATTAAAATGACCGCAGTGTAGACATCCACCTTGTTTATCGCTGGCGTATGGTTACAGTAAGAACATCTTTGTGGCAATGGGCAGCAGGGGGTTGAAATAAAGGAAGAGAACACAACTATATAGCCACTTAAACAACTCTCTGTCCTTGCAAAGATGCTCTCGCAGGTGGGTCAGCCTTGTCAAACAATTCTTTTTTTTTAGTCTCTTTCAACAATTAATCATTGAACACCAGTTCAACACTTCTTGTCAGATCCCTCTATTTTGCAGGATGGAATCTCACTAATGCTGGAAAAATGTCACTGTGGGCTCCCAGGTGGCTCACGCAGCTGTAGCACTTGTTCCGAATGCTAGCTTAGCCCTATGGCCCAGATTCAAGTCCAGTCATGTCATCTGCCAACAGTGACTATGAACCTGCAGCAATGGAACAAACTGGCTTTGTTCTGCTTGGGTAGGGGTGAGTATCTCACCCAGGGTTTCTTCATCACACCTCTTTTGACATCCTGCAACTTGTTCGGGCCCTGATGAGTTAGTTGATAATGTGAGTGATGTGTTTATTATCCCTTCACGTGTGCTTCCTGGTGAACTTTGGGGCTTGTGTGTGAAAAATAGTCACAGGTGGAATATGTTTACATTGGAGGATTGCATTTGCCATGCCCTGCACTCCAGCTCATTTGCAGAGGTTTTTGTGGTGGAAAAAGCCCTATGTACAATTAGTATTTATAAAATTTGGGTGAAAAAGCAGGAAAAAATAAAACTTGCCAGGAGCCAAATGTATTTTTATTACAAAGCATACTGCTTCCAAGATACAACCTTTGCACATATAGGTTTAATATCCGGCACATGGTTATTGTCATTTACAGTAATATCAGTAGTTCTTATTATGTTTGCCTTGTTTAGTACAAAAAGGTGTCACATAGTAATTTATTCTTCTCCCTCAGTGATTTATGCTCATCAGCATTACAAATAATTTTGTCCTTGTCACAACAGCTTGTACCACTAATAATGTAGAGAAGTGAGTGTCAAGGCAAAGTAACTCGCAGTTCTATCAACCTAACTGGCGAAGTTGGCAATCTTCATCAACAGCCAATCCCCTAAAGCCATGCATTCATGTATGCTGCTGCCTGAGATGTAGGTCGAAAGTCATCGAACACATTGATACGATTGCCACTCTGCTGCGAGAGCCTTCTGGCCCTTTCAAACAGAATTCCAACACTTAATTGTAAGCACAGATGTGTGTACTAAAAGACCTTACATTTCAAACATGTTACACAAAAACCATGCAATTCTAATTAAGTTTCCTGGCCTGCTCTTAATCTGAATTACTGTATAGTAAATCACTGGTACATTAATAATATTTCCATTTAAACATGCCCCTATTTTACGATTCCTTGAAGCATGAGTCACAGAAATCTGTTTTCCCTATGCTTTAATAAACAAGTACATAGCAATATATCAATTCATATCTGTGATTGAAAAAATACTTTTTGATAAACAATAGTGTTTGTACGTTGTTAATATAATGAAATCTTGAAGGTCTGCTGAATACAGTATATAATCATGACATATTTTTCTTCTGGATCTCATATCCTAATAGAATTATATGTAAAAGCATTGCATTCTCCAGGTGTCGGTATTCTGTCTGGACAAAGCATTTATTTCTGTCCAGCCCGAATTAACACGTTCTTTTCACATTCTGTACTCTGGCACCAAAGATGACAAAAATGCAGTGACCTGTTTTCTCTGTACTTTAACACATGGAGACAGTTGCAAAGCTTGATGAATACAGAGAGAAAAAGAGGCTTCCCCATTGTTTTCATGGGAATGGCAAGATGATATTGTGAAATGACACGTGAAGAGAACATGGTGTGCATCAACATGGTAAAAGATATGCTGGAGAAAATAAAACAGGGAGAAGATGCGAATGAGGTTTGCTTTGTTTTTTGTTTGTTTATTTTTTCTAGATTCTTAACATACAGTGGGTAGACAAAAATGAAGAAAACATCACATGTAAAAGGACTTATATTTTGAATCAACTAAATCAGAATAAAGAAGTCCACACATTTGTTTCATATTAATGTGAATAGTAACTACCAATATGTTTATTAAAAGATTTTTACATCAGCTCTTAAATATATCTTTCTAAAGCAACATGAGAGATAGAACAGACTTTTAAAGAAATTGCACGTGTGTCAGTCACAGAAACTGCAAAACCATTTCATGTGTCATGGGGAACAGAAGTTGGGAATCATGACAGCATATGCCAAACATGGAAAATATGTGTCAGGAAAGAGGAACAGTGGTCCCAAGTTGTACTGCACTGGCTGGGATAGACAGACAGTTGCTAAAAACCACAAACTGGCCTCAAAAAGTACGTCTTGACATTCACAAAGCTGAAATTTATGTTAGGGCTGCCATTCAAAAACTGCTTGCGATGAAGGCCAATGCACAACAAGAAGTAGCCCAGTGTAATGACAACACAAAACCTGGACTTCTGAGCAGAGGAAGAATATAATGTGGATGGGTTTATGTTTGAGGAAAGCCAAAGAAAGCTTTCAATCCACACTGCCTGTTCATACTGCTAAACACTTCAAGTTGTTCCCATATTCCAAAATGATAGTCCACCACATACACTGCTAAAGAATTCAAGAATCATTTCATAAACAGGGTGATGTCAAACACTTCTCATAGCCCATGTTCATACATATATATATATATATATATATATATATATATATATATATATATATATATATATATATATATATATATATATATATGAATATATATAAATATAACTATATAATATATAAAAGAATATATAAATGTAACTCCTGAATATATAAAAGTAACTCTGAAATTATAAAAGTTAGTTTATACTCTTTACAAGACACTATTCTTTTTTGAATAGTTTCTTTTTTTCTTCATAGGCTACTGAGTGAGCAAAACAAGTAAAATTTTACAGTACAATCAAAGATAATCAAACAAAAACATTAAATAATTTAAATTTGAATGATTCAATAATTTAGACTTCATTAAGGGGTCCTCATTTTCTTGGTATTAGGACCTTTCAAGTAGGGGAGCCGAATTTCACAGGGGCTGTTTATCAGTCCGCGGCTGTTTATCAATACCAAGAAGACTAAGAACGTACTTGTGTTCTTGAGAAGAACGTTCTTGCCAAGTGTCCTTTGCAAGAACAGTCTTGCAAGATCGCGAGGACGGAGTTACATTTATATATTCAGAATTATATTTATATATTCAGAGTTACATTTATATATTCAGCTTTATCTTTATATATATATATATATATATATATATATATATATATATCTTCTGTATCTTCTGTATCAATTTCTGATGATTCCCTAAGCTAAGGATGTAAAATATGAGCCCACCAGGCCAATTGCAGGCCTTCCACTGCCTTCATTTGGCCCCCTGAAAGTGAACATCCGCGGAATTTGGCAAGGAAGAACTTGTCAACTTGGAACCAGCATTTTAAAAAGCTACAAATCCCTGTAGATACTGCAAACATAATAGAGATTGGTTGGCATTAGACTGAAGTGATGGATAAACAATATTCTTTTCCTCAGCAGTAAGCTGACTGGCAAATGCAAATATAAATCAAAGTTGGCAAATGAAATGAAAGTTGTGTGAAAGAGCAGTGCTGGAAGATTCATTTGGTAAGTAAAGATAGTAAAGAAGAAAGCTACTCTGACTAGTTTGCATGGACAGTTTAGCAGTCATGAAAAAATTCACCCAACAGTGGCACTGACACAAAGCGGAAGGACAAATATGAGGGACTGGATGGTGAACAAAGGCTGTGCAAAGTTCCAGAATTCCAAGGTCTCAAAACAAACATATTTACCTTGGCCAAAAGTAAAAAGCATGTTGTCATGAAAGGGTTTCAGTGTATTTGAGGAATCTATGAAGATGCCAAGGTCTTTGTCTGAGGATGCTTTTTTAAATCAGTGCATGCACTCCAGTGTGTCCAGAATAAAGCAGTTGTTTTCAAAAATCAGTCACTCATTACATGCAGTCACACATGGAGTAGACAAGTAAGCGATCAGGTTTCCAAAAAAACTAATGATTGCATTACATTCTCTCTTGCAGTTGACGAAAGTAGAGATATTAAAACACAGCTCAGTTTTATCCAGGAACTGCACTGACCTTCACCTGGGGAGCCTTTGGAAGTTGGCACAAGGCATGGCTCTGCTACAGCAAAGAACATATATCAACAAATTGAAAGATATCCAAACCAAATGAAGGTGTCATGTGAGAAATTAATGACAAGATGGTGCGCTTACCATGTGTAGTGGAAAAAAAGTGCCCAGTCTGTTTTCATAGCAACTAGGTGACATGAGAAGAACGGTTTTGTATCATTGGCAACATATCGCTTTATTACACAGTATGGGGCCCTGTGTAGGAAAGTACTGAAGATGATGTCCTGAAGACTCAGACAATGAGTGTGGTGTCTTCAACTGTTAATTTCACCAAGACTAGAGGTTTTACCCTCAAGCAATTCCAAAATATCCTTGATGAGTTAAGTGTTGAACACAGACACATGCACCACCTGAGCTGGGACCAAAGAATTTTTTTGTGGTACATGAAGAAATAAAACTTTTCTTTTGAAACAAGGGGAAAGGAATATTACAGTGCTCAGATGAAAACTGGCTGAAAGATGGCTGAGTGATCTGGGCCTCTTTACACCCTGTAAGAGAGCACCTCAGCACCTTGCATTTTGAACTGCAAGGTCATAAACAAGTGCTAACAGGGATGTACAATGTCATGAAAGTGTTTTGGCTCATATTATATTTGTAGGTGACAAAACTGCAGCAAAGCAATGAGCAATGAAAAAATTAGTAGCGTACAGTATAAAACTAATAATAACTAGCTACTTCATTTTAGAACATCAGGTATGATTAGACATGCTGATCTGATCAGAATGGGTAGTTTAGTTATAATAGAAGTACATGTACTTCACAGCAAGATAAATGATAAGTTTTGATATGGATAGTGGTGGTACTGAGTTTAACAGCCCTTCTCTAAGCAATGGATGTTTTCTCTATCCTGATGTCTGCCACACAGTATAATTCACATTAATTGCCTTAAGCTTCATTGTTGCATCCCCAGGTCAGCATCATGGTAACAATCAGTATGACTGATCTTGGTCCTGATTGACTGATTGGTCCTTGAGCTACATTCATCCAATTTGCAAGTTTTTTCTCCTCCATTTACTTGTCTTTATCCTTTTATCATTCATTACTGAAATAGAAATTTGAAACCTGCATCATTTTCATTTAAATTAATCATCTGTTGTTGAGATTGATGTAGTTTCTGCAACCTTAATAAGGTGATAATTATTCATACACTTTTCTTTCATTTTTCAATATGCCTTGCTTACTGCATTGCCTGTTCATATGATATACATATATTTATATAAAAAAGGTCTGTAAGGCCCTTTTTTAGTATTGTATAACAAGTTCTTAAACAGACCTATACAAGTACATGTGGTAGCCTGGGAGTTATTTTACATAAAGAGCTTTTGAGCATTCTCAAATCTATTTTCGCTGTTATTCTAATAGGACTATTCAATTTCATGTGAGTCAACACATCGTTGTCAAGTGTGTGAAAGGCATTTCTGTTTGGAAAAACATTTTAGTAAAGCCTACAGCGCAAAACAAAATCTCTTTCCCTTCTTAGGCGGGTACAGTAAAGTCCCTTGTTAGTTCTTTTTTAAATCCAAAGTGATGTTTTGCGCCATAAGAGTGGATAACTAATGCAAGCTACTGTAGTTTATTTAATGTGTTGTGACTCAGGCTCTAGGTGTTGCAGAAATGCTGTTTTGTGTGTGTGTGTGTGTGTGTGTGTGTGTGTGTGTGTGTGTGTGTGTGTGTGTGTGTGTGTGTGTGTGCGTGTGTGGCCTGAGTGCTTCTGTGAGATGCAGAAGAGCGATCCAACGTTTAAGCAAGGCTAAGTGAGAATTTTCACATTTGTGCAGGTGTGTGTATTTGTTGCTGTTTTGCCGAATAATTTATACAGAAGCACATCTCAGAAAAGCTGGAGTCAACAGATCTTCTTGCAGCTTTCCAGCACAAGTGCAATATTGGTGTTATTTCTGTTTCCAGTAGAATCTGCAGACAGCTCAGTTTAGACTCTTGAATCAGTTCTGTCAGCCAGGGAGGGGGGTTGTGGTTTAGGAGCACAGAGCTGAGGTAAATAGATATTGGGAGAGCATTA
Organism: Megalops atlanticus; assembly: GCA_019176425.1. Classification (NCBI taxonomy): domain Eukaryota; kingdom Metazoa; phylum Chordata; class Actinopteri; order Elopiformes; family Megalopidae; genus Megalops; species Megalops atlanticus. The sequence goes on from CM032880.1 coordinate 25,793,143, forward strand.
ATGTTTTGTAGACAAATACCCTATGACCATGAAAGCAAGTGTTCTACCTTTCAAGATGTAACAGAGTGAGATATAACCAAAAAAGGAAAAAATTAAGAACAAGTGTTGAGTTTTGGTTCATTTATAACATGTGAGGAACATTTCAGTCCCAACATATCAGATGCCCTGTGCAGACAGACTAAGGGGTTTCACCTTTTAACAGGTTTATATTATATCAAGAAATTGGCCTAAGGTCACTGTGGCACTGTGGATATATCTAGATATAGGGTAAACACCAGCCCTAAATGTTTGCTTGATTTATACATATTTTGTGGTGGGTGTGGTGTGATGAGGTTCTTGAAATTGTCTTTTGCTGATATTGTTGTTTGCTCTGCCAAGTCAAGCAATTGTCTTTTATAGCTGATATTGTTGTTTGCTTTAATTAAATCTGCCAAAATTGTCAAGTCAATTGCCCCAGTCAGCCGAGCTCAGCCACGCCCGCTCAGCCTGGCTCCATAGCTGTCCAGATACCCTGCCTGGATAATGTCTGTTTTTGAAATGTCATCTGATGCTGTTTTTGACCCCTTGTTTTTGGAGCTCTTGTGTTTTGGAGTGTCCATTTTAATTAAACCTGTTTTGTCCCTGACTATGCCTTTTTGATTCTGAAAAACTTTGTTTCAGGTTGAGAAGCATGCCATAAGGCATAGATTTACAAATGATTGTAAAATCAGAATGTGTAATGAGATGATCAGTACATAATGAGGAATCCATGCTTTTAACAAACAGAAATGCATTCCTTTTTTAACTATCATCATTATAAATATATTCAGTCTTCAGATACTGTCATTTCCTTAAATGAAGAGAAATACCATTGGATAATCATCATAAGTATCAATTGCGTACTAACCAAAATCCCGCTATTTACATTTGGTTGTAATTGAATGGTTGGTAATTACACCCATTGGCCACAATTGTTGATATTCTGCACATTTTTATGTTTCCACTTTTTCATTTTTAGTTGGAAATACAAATGTAAAAGTGTGATTATAAACCTACCAACGCATGATTTGTGTCATCAAATATGCAGTGGGGCATGTTCATATTCTTCTATTTTTCTTATAATGCAGCCTCCTGTACAGTCCTTGTTGCTGCAACTGACATAAATTTCAAATGTTCATGTAGATGAGGTGTTTGAGCTGCTGTCCTCAAGCTTCTGTGAAAAGGGATCAAGGATCATCCTACTTGTAGCATTGACACTGAGTTACAGTTTTCAAAATAAAATCTTGTTCATAGCAACAATTGCGATATACAGGTTTGGAAGGTTACCCCATGTTTTCTCTTTCAGTTATTCTAGTTCACTGGCTTTTTCACTATAATTTTTTTGTTTTCTACTTAAGAGATCTGGACTGAGCTGACCATTTTTTTAAGTTTCAGAAACTTTTTACATTTGTTTTGTAAACCAATGGAACAATGGAAAAGTGAATCCAAAACATTAACCTTCATCATTCTTCTTCTCAAAGTGTTTAAGTGAAAATTTCATTCAGGTAAACAATACTGTACTCTTCAAGCATTGTGAGGTCACTAAACTGCCAGCATGCAAATGATTTCTTTGATGTATTTTTTTTAAATAAAGCGATATCTGAACATTCATATATGCTGGACCTCTGAAAAGACCTGGCAAGTGAGGGTGTACTATGTGTAACTCACTGACTACTGTCAGTATAAGCACACTGTTTAAATACACTTACTACATTAGACTATAGCCAGGTTTCCATTGACCCACCTTAGCTATATGTGTACCATACTTATACAAGACAACATGGCAGTTTGCATTTCAATGTATCAGTCTCACCTACTGTTCAAGAAATTCTGACACCACAAGACATTGGTTTTCTGGTACCGCCTACACCCACCTACCTCACATGTGTTTCTGGAAATAAATGAAAGCAATTGCCCCCCAATTGTTATGCACATTTGCTTATTAGAACATTATGGAAGACTAAATCCCGCTTTATACTTTTGTTTTGCTTAGCTAGGAAGTGTCAGTGCCCCAGCATCTTAGCCGGGTTTGTTTTTGTTTTCCCTGTCCGTGTGCTTCTGTTTTTCCCTGTGTTCCAGCCCTGCCCTACTCTCCGCCCTGTCTCCACCCACCTGATTACCTGCCTGCCTGCGCACCTGCATCCCCTCTCCTCATCAGCCTCGCCCTATATATTCCCTGTTTGTGTCTGGTCTTGTTGCTAGTTCATCTCAGTTCATCTGTTTCGCTACGAGCTGTTTTTCCTGTTCTGCCTGCCTGTTTTGCTGAATTTTTGCCTGTTTCTCGTCACTACATTTTTGGATCCGATTTTGGTATAGTTTGCTGTGCTTTTCTGGATTTTTTGACTTTGCCTGTTTTTGATCTCATTTTCTGGACTTCGTTTTGGATTTAATAAACTCTCATTGTGCATCCTGTCTTCCTGTCTGTGCCTGAGTCCTTGCCTGAGCCTTGACAGGAAGGTGCATTGTTAAAGAAACATGCACACCTGATGACTGTTGGCTAATTCTGCTGCTGTGGTCAGACTCACATAAATCTCCCTGTTCTTGGTGTGCTGCTCTCCAGTATCACAATTTCATTGAATCAGTCCTGGAAGGCTCTAGTCCAGCAGTTTTCCAGCTCCTTTAAACTTCTACAATAATACTCAGTGCTGAGGAAAGAAAATTGGTTCTTTGAAGACAATCATTAGACTCATCATTAGATGGCTAAGAGGTAATTAAGCCATTGAGCACTTCAGCTCTCCTGGACTAAGGTGCCATAACCCTTAAGACCAGTGGTGTCCATAGGAGATTCACAGAGTTCTGGAATTTGTTTAAACTACATTTTGAAGTACTGAATTGGAGGCATTGATTTGAAGAGAAATTGAATCACTTGCTCTTCCAGTTGTAAATCAGCTTCTGGATGGAAGACTTCTCTAAATCCCTCAGGAAAGGGCCCTGATCTAAACTTGTTGCATGCTAGCACAGCACCGACTGAGAAGCTCAGTGAGATAATTCATCCCAGCTCAGGAATGACCTTCCACACCTCTTTCATTTGTTGCCTTGCAACATAGAGCAAGTTAGATAAGGAAACTGCATGGCAGCACATGGTACAGGTGTTGAATGAGAACCAGTTCCACAAGACTGATTTTAGCTAATACAAAGTGACAAAGAAATTGGGGCAGCAGAGGGGAAAGTTGTCCTGGATAAAGTAGAAATGGAGGGGGATAAATGTCCCAGAGGAAGTGGCTTTTTTTCCTTGTTTGATTTCTACCGCTATTTTAAGGGCATGGGGTAGTGGGGTGATAAACACTCTCTGGCCTGTGTTTGTATCCACATTACTATAATTACACATTACTGTCACTTTGAATTGAGGATATTGACTCATTTGACTTGAGGGTTTGATTTAGATTGTGACCTGTAAAAGTGTACTTACATTGACAACCAAAGCTGCTGTTTGTCTTCCATGAAAAGTGATTGTCCTCCATGTCTAATGATACATTTTTGTTTATTTGTTTGTTCGGTAGGGCTCAATTCATATTTTACTAAAAAAATCATTCCTTCTGTGTTTGGCTTGGCATTTAAACATCAGCTACTTTTAAAAAATGTAAAAATTGATCTGTAGTGCTCTTCATGCATCTAACTAAACACATTCCCTGGGGGCTATTTCTTTATTCCTTATTTCTTTGGGATTATATATATTATATGCTTATTGACTTTTTCCTTATTCCACTTATGTATATTTCTTAAATGATAAATGTAAGGTAAACTGCAGATTTTTTTCAGGAACCAGTCCTATGTTCCCTTTAAGCCATGGTGTTAACCTTATGAAGTGTTCAGTACAATGCCAGGCTAGGTGAATCATTCTATGCATGTCCACCTTTGGGAAATAACACATGATAGTTTATTAAGTTTACTTTGTCCCCTGTGGAGAATAATATCAAATGTATTGATTCAAGACAAAGTGAATTGCCTTCATTGTCACCAGGATGCTGGTGTTTGAAATGAACTCAGTGTGGGAACAATCTGTACAGTCCTCTGAGTCTGAGGTGCAGTTATTTAATGTTAATTCAATTTCCCGTGATGTACCTGAGTGAAAAAGACTGCTCTCACAAGTGTGACAAGTGTGACATCAATATGGGCATAACTCTTAATTAAGAACCATATTAAACCTTAATAGCAGGAAGGGCTGCATAAACCATTTATATTCATCCTTTACTGATTATAATGCTATGAGTCTGTGTATAGGTTTTGCAGAGTTTTGAGTTTCCCTTCTCCAGGGATCTCCAGCCTCCCTTTCTGTGCAACATCCTGACCCAAAATGGTAACATATGCCAGGACATGCCATAACGGCAAGACTACAACAGTCTTGACAGTCACTTTTAAGGAAAATTTATAGCATGACTAATAAGTAATTTTGATCTTTAGATCAAGTTTTGTCTTTAATTAGGCTAAATTCACATGAAAAAGAAGGCAAGTCCGTTTTTCATATTACTACACTGCTGTAGATAGGAAAGATGTGCAACTATATAGGCAGGTTTTGAGTTCATTTGAGCCCAAGGATGACATTGCTGTGTTATGCACTTGCATGTTATTAGCTATAATATGTTTTATATAGCTGAAGCTATACAGTAGCATGCATACAGATTGAAAAGGCTGTACATGGAAATATAGTGCAAGCATAACTGCTTTTTGAATGGTGAGGTTGAACTTGTTATAAGACCATTCTATTTTGCCAATGTAAGGAATGCCCAAAAGGTATTACTGTGGATTAGCTTAAAGACTATTATGAGCAGTCAGTAAACCATCATATGCTGTGTGCTTCAAATGATGGCAGGCACAGCAACAAACTGCTTTAAGAGCCCTAAATCAAAGGCTGTTAAAATGACAATCAAAACAAAATATATGGACAAATGCAAAATCATAAAGAGACCTTGAGATTACACAGTGAAAGCTGTTACACTGGATATCAATAGCACAGTCTGGTAATGAAAGTAATTTATGTGTCTTGTAAATCCCTTATCAAAAATTAAGTGTATATATTATATAGGACTGACATTACTAAAAATGGAGGGAGAATGCATGTGTTAACATGTCCCGTTTCACTGCATGCAGACCCCTTCACAATAAATCCAACAAATTAAACATCCGAAGCCCCATACAATGCATACAACATTTTTCCAGACTGAAAAGTAAAATAGCCAGTTTTCTGATATAGAGGGTGTTGCAGAATCTGCTTACATTTGAATAATGGTTTTGCTGCAGAACTGTCTTGGTACCCCTACGTATCCAATTTCAATACATCCTTGTACACCTAAACAGATTGCACAGCGATAAGAACTAAACATTTCATTTTTAGTGCCATGGAAGCAGTGATATCTGTGTGCGCCTGTTGGAGAGCAATGAAAAAGCTCATTGGTTGCAGCTCTGTGATGAATTATACCTGTTATGCATCTGAAAAGATGGTGCTGAGGCAAGCACAGTACCTGGCATGAAAAAGATGCCTGACACATCCCATTGTCTGGACGAGCCTGAAACCAGCTCTCAGTATCTCCATGGCTGATATAATGACAAACTGGATCGCATAACCCAAACAAATCAATGCCGCTCCTGGTCACCCATCAGTCACCAGTGTAATACAAGTGAAAACTTGTTTTCTCCTCTTACGTACATCCAAAAAACGTGAAGATCTATACTGCAGTTCAGCAATGCATATGGTTGCAACAGGGACAGGAATGTGGCTCAAGGAGTGCTTGTAGCAGCAGTGTGACATTGGCATCAAGTCTGCTGCTGTAACGTAGGCAGTAATGACATGATATCTGACATACCCGCACACAAACTGCAAGCTGGCATGTCCTTTTGTGGCAAATACTCTATTCAGGTAAACTGACGGTATGGCCTATGTTTAATATCTCCACAATGCACTGTCATTAATTTTGGTAAATGATTTTGAGCAAATGTTTATTTTCAATTCTTGCCTGTTTTAGTGGCCAATGAGCAACTGTAGAAGTGATTAAAACCTATAGACAAAGTACATTTAAACTGACTAGAAACCCAAGTTTTCCAAAGCTGTTTCCAATGTCTGATGCCAAAATTCTATTCAATTAATAGTCTGCCTTTTCATGACAAATATACCATATGTGGCAATAAAACAAAATAAATCCATATTTTTGCCCACTACTATCCTCTGGTGAATTCTGAGGCAAGTCCATGTCAAAATTATAAGAGTAGTATGTAGTTTCATTTAGTTTGTTTACCTGGGTATTTAAATCTTTTTACTATCATCATAACAAATATATCACAGTAAGAGAAACATCATCATCAGAGTCATCATCCCAGGACTTACTCACAAACAAGAGCAAACTGTGGACAATGACATCTGGTATTTCCGAAATGCAAAAAAAAAAAAAAAAAAAAAAAACGTTGATTTAGTTTCCCCTGCACAGCCACCACAGGTTTTCCAATCAATGTGTTCTAGTACTAATCTCAGGCAAGGTATTGATCAAGCACGCAGCTATATAATTAAATGGACTGTTGTTGTCTCTTCAGACAATTTCAATCACAGATGCATGTTCATGTTCAACTGACATCCATAAAAGGAAAACAATGTTTTTTAATGCTGTCTGCTTGCTGTCCACACAATAGATTGTTGCCTTCATATTATGAACAGTGTAATTTCAGTGTTACACATTTGATCTGCAGCCTAACCTTCTTCAATTAAAAAAGCTTAACAATGAGGGAGACAGCTTCCTGGAAACTAACTATAGTCACCAAAATAACAAGTGCACTTGGGCTGAGGGTTTGTATAGATGAAAAGAATACATTTTCATCTAAGACATTTAACTAAGGTAAAAAAGAGTTAAAATGCCTTTATTACCTAGCAGGCTTATTTTAAAAACATGTTAACAATGTCTTTATCAAGGAGTCAAACAGTTGAAGTGAAACAAATATTACACATTAGGTAGTACAGAAAAAAATAAAATGTGAAAAACAGGTGTAACAAATTAGAAGATTAGAATTCACAGTAAGGGGTCCATGACATAATTAGGACCTATGATTAGTTACAGCCACCATTCTAAAGACTTACTACTTTTGTGAAATATACTAATAATGTCAAAAGAGTCAATAGGATTACAGCCAATCACAAAGAAGATCATTAAGTACACCAAATTACAAAATTAACTAAAGGAAAATCATAAGGTATGGGAACCTACAGAGTGACACTACAATAAAGGCATTTTAACTCTCTCTTTTCTTTAGCTGAGTGTCTTAGTTTTTGTATTCTTTTATAAAAATACATAGCAATAGCCATGCTTAAGGTAAGAATACACCTGATCATCTTTCATTGTTCCTGTTTCCCAAGTACAGCCCGGTCGTTAAAAATGTGAAATCCACAACGAGGACCATCAAGATCTGGCTGGAGGGTGCTGACTCTGCTCTTCAGCACCAATTCCAGCACACAGACTGGAGTGCGTTTGCTGCCCATGCCACCACTAACTCTCAGATTAACATTGATTCATACACTAACTCAGTCCTGGATCACATCAACAGGTGTGTGGACAGAGTGACACAGAAACAAATAAAAGCTTTCCCCAACCAGAAACCCTGGATGAACAGAGAGGTTCGCCTCCTGCTCAAAGCCAGGGATGCAGCCTTCAGGTCTGGAGACCAGGAGGCCTACATCTCAGCCAGGGCCAACCTGAGGAAGGGAATCTCCCAGGCTAAACACACATACAAACATAGGATCGAAGAGCACTTCAACTCCTCGGACCCCCGGCGCATGTGGCAAGGCTTACAAACCATCACGGACTTCAAACCACCCAGTACTGTGCCCCCATCCAGCTCTGCCTCCCTCCCTGACGAGCTAAACCACTTCTACGCTCGCTTTGACCGGGGAAACAAGGAGGTCACCCACAAAGCAGATCTCCCACCTGGTGAACTGCCTCTCTCACTTTCCATCTCTGAGGTTTGCGCCACCCTGAGCAGGGTGAATGCACGGAAAGCAGCTGGCCCGGATGGAATACCTGGCCGTGTGCTTAGAGTCTGTGCAGGGCAGCTGGCCGGGGTCTTCACAGACATTTGTAATGTGTCACTGGCCCAGGCAGTTGTACCCACAAGCTTCAAGACCGCCACCATTGTGCCAGTGCCTAAGCACTCCACTGCTACGGCCCTGAATGACTTCTGCCCGGTTGCACTCACCCCCATCATTGCAAAGTGCTTTGAGAGACTGGTCTTAACACATCTGAAATCCTGTCTGCCCACCACCCTGGACCCCCATCAGTTTGCCTACCGGACCAACAGGTCAACAGAGGATGCCATCTCCACTGCACTCCATTCTGCCCTGACCCACCTGGACAGTCCCAACTCTTACGTCAGAATGCTGTTCATTGACTTCAGCTCAGCATTCAACACTGTAGTCCCCTCCAAGCTGATCTCCAAGCTTAGCCAGCTTGGCATTAGCACCTCCCTCTGCAACTGGACTCTGGACTTCCTGACTAACAGACTCCAGTCTGTTAAGGTAGACAACCTCTCCTCCACTCTCACCCTGAACACCGGCGTGCCACAAGGCTGTGTGCTGAGCCCTCTTCTGTACTCCCTCTTCACCCACGACTGCATTCCTGTACATGGTTCTAACACCATAATCAAGTTTGCAGACGATACCACGGTGGTAGGCCTAATCAGAGGGGGTGATGAGTCGGCCTACAGGGACGAGGTCCAGCACCTGGCTGCGTGGTGTGCCGACAACAACCTGGCCCTTAACACCCAGAAGACCAAGGAGATCATTGTGGATTTCAGGCGAGCTATGAGCCACGAACACGCCCCCATTTACATCAATGGAGCTGTAGTGGAGCATGTATCGAGCTTCAAATTCCTTGGCGTCCACATCACCGACGATCTCACCTGGTCCCTGAACTCCTCCAGTCTGATCAAAAAGGCGCAGCAGCGCCTTTACTTCCTGCGGAGCCTTAAGAAAGCACACCTGTGTCCTAGGATACTGGGGGACTTCTACCGCTGTACCATTGAGAGCATCCTCACCAACTGCATCTCAGTGTGGTACGGCAATTGCTCTGTATCAGACCGCAAAGCACTCCAGAGGGTGGTGAAAACTGCCCAACGGATCACCGGCACCCAACTGCCCACCATCGAGAACATTTGTCACAAACGCTGCCTGGGCAGGGCAAAAAGCATTGTCAAGGATGCATCCCACCCTAACCGAGAACTTGTTACCATCCTCCCATCAGGCAGAGCTTCTTCCCTGAGGCTGTGACCCTGCTGAACTCCAAACCATAGCGCTCAGCATTTTTTGCACTAATTACTGCACTTTCTCAGTATCTTTAATGTCATATTTGCACTGCTGTATACACAACCATCTGTACATAACTGTCAATACTGTACATAAAAACCCTTATATATACACTCCCCTTTCCAGCTCTGTCTACTTCACCCCCTATGTATAACACATTAATATATTATACATATTTATTATCTGTTACACTGTACATACTGTAATATATTACATTTCCTATCCTGGTGTAATTACTCTTAACTGCACTTTCTGTAAATAATACTATTCTTTTGCACTTCTGGTTAGATGCTATTGCATTTCATTGGCTTTGTACCTGTACTCTGCACAATGACAATAAAGTTGAATCTAATCTAATCTAATCTAATAATGCAGCAATCTATGCAATAGTCCATTTGAAGGGGAATGTATTTACAATAACAGCTTCAAATTGTTGTCTGTGTCAAACCAACACTTACCCCTATACACTTTTTTGGTTCCTCACCACCCAAAATCTCAGGGCAGGAAAGTGATGTTAAATATTTCATATTTCATTTTTATTTAAGTAGAAAAGTCAACTGAGAACTCAATTCTCTCTTACAGACAGATAACCAGGGGCAACACAGGAGGTAGGGAATGCAAGAGATTAGGTAGCCAATCAAATAGGTGCCTTGGGATCTTTAAAGCCCACAATGAACGACTACGATTGCCTTCCCTGTACAGTAGTGCCACCCATTTGTCTACACATCCCACGCATATATGCTAAATGAACGCATTCAAAGGAACACATACGAGGGAAATGACTCTAAAAAATACCCAACTGTCCCATGAGCTCAGACTGCCCACTGTGTTCACGCAGGCCATCTTCCGTGGGGGGCTCGCACTCTCCAACTCTGCCAAGGGAAATACTGTGAAGGGGCCGACAACATTCACACACACACATTAAACACAGTGCATACAGCAAGAGGGAGGAGAGGGCAGGATGGAGGGCAGCCTTCACTTTGCAGCCAAGGTGCTTCTCTGGACGCTAAAAACAGCTCCCTACAAGTCATCCTGGGCCCGCCAATTGCCTTGGCTTTGTCACTGGCAGCAGTCTCTCGTCCCCAGCTCTGTCGCATCAATAGCCTGCGGGCATGAGCAATAACCCTCAGGGATGCAATTTAAGGCACAGCAACACATCAACACATTCACACAGTGCACAACTTATCTGGAAGCAGGGGCAAAACCTTCCTATGATCACTATATGCTGGAGGGATCTTTATCTCCTCAAAGTGGAAGTGCCACTCCAGCAAATGTCACGGCAGCTCTGCAGACTTCCCTTTTTAACTTTTATTAATTTCATTTCATTTATTTTTTTTATTATTATTCCTATTTTTTTAAAAAAAGTAACTCATACAAAGCCTGCGGCAACAGAGTACCGTTGAGGTACCAGAGGTTTCATTTAATTCAGCCATCGCTGTGGGAATTCTTTGTATGCAGCGGCAGAACTGCTCATATGTCAGTCTGTGAAGCCTTTCGGCCCCATCCTGGGTGGGGCTTCAAAGCACAAGAATGCCATGTGCCAGCGAATTCGCTGAGACCATCGATAATGCATGCACATACTCCAGGGTGTGCTACACTGACACTAATACCCCCTCATTAGCATGTTAACCCTTTAATTCCCCACTTCCTCCCTCACACTCCTGGACAAAGCTGAGACATATTTACACACACCATCTTTGTGAACAGAGATCACAGTGCAAATGGCATCTCAAATTGTATTCATTACCCATTGGAAATTGTTGGCGTTTTGTTAGTGCCTAAAATAAAGCCACACCTTGTGCAGCAACTACAAGCAACACAACTAGTAAGTGAAGAGTCCCTTTCACAGGAGTGGAAGACATGTCTTTATCTGTTTTTATAGAACACATGATATTTAACACTGCACAACTGCTTGAGATAACAATCCATCCATCCAATATCAAATATCCACTTGATCTTATAGAGGGTCAGAGTGTGCCAGAACTGAACTCTATACCATGGACAGGACATCACACACAGTGGACAATATAGAGATGGCAAGTACCCTAGATATCCTTTAGACTGTGGAAATTCATGTACCCAGAGGAAAAACAAGCATGCAAGCAGAGGATATACCAACTCTAAACATACAGCACACAGGGTCAGATTCATATCCTGGACCCGGGAGCTCTGAGATGATAGCAATTCCCATTTCACCCAGCCAGAGACAGACCGTTTAAATTAAATATCTGCCCCTCACTGCATATAGCCACTTGCCCCCTGTCTGCCAGCTGCAGTAAAAAGTAATGTGCATGCACATTAGAAAATAGAGAAATCAACAGTGTAATAAGGTGGTCACTGTGGCTGACAACCTATGCCACTACTGAGATTTCACATCTTGCCATGGTGGCATATAGTTTCACTATCACTGTCATAAAAACAAGAACAGTGTAACAACAGGAATTTGAGGCCTTTAAATTATAGCACAGCTGGGTTTTCATTTATCATCTTTGAGAAGTTAAACTGAGTTTAAGTATGCTAAAAGAAGGTTATACCTGACAATTGTTATATAAGTCACAGGGTGTAATAACGACACAGGACAATTTCAAAACCCTGTAGTACAAACATCAATGAAGTTGAGTGGATGTTTCAGAAATGTCACAAATGATTGGTTTAGCGAGGTGCGATGGATTGAAATCATGCCAGACTCATATTTATAATTAAACATGCAATCAATTTCATGATTGCATAGCACCATGTAGTTACTGAAAATGAGAATGTAAAAATCTGTTACATTGCAGTGTGCTTTTTGCTGCATAGAGACTGCACCAATAGCTTAGGAACGGCCTAAAGGATTTCAGAAATACTTTATGCACATGGCTGGTAGCAGGTGTTTGTGGAAATTAGTGTCAGTTTTTTGAGGGTACCTGGGGTGGTGTATGAAAGCCTGTTATTACAGGATTGCAGTAACATTGCAACTATGTCCTACTGGTAACTACAATATATGGGTACTGTGTATTGTCTAAAGCAGGGGTCCAGTCTAGGTCTTAGTTAATTACATTTGATGAGCTATTAATTGAATTCTGCATCTCTGTACAGTTATCTGTCCTGTGTGAAATTTTTTTCCTGTTAATAAAAATATGTTTTTTGTTGGAAAATACCAGTATAAATACCAGTATTGGGTATTTCCTAGCAGTGTAAAATTATGATTTGTAAATGCCAGTCATGGGGGTTGGATACCATTTAACATGCTGTGACCTTTTGTGGACGCATTTAGTGCAAATGTGCTCCCAGGAGCTTATCTTTCCTCAAAATGCTTACTAAAGCCCACAGCTCCCTGATCTGCACTTGATAAATACTCTTTTAAAGCTACATTTAACTACATAATTTCATGGTGTCTGCTTTAAAGTTGAATATATAAAGCTTAATGGAGTTATAAAAGTCCATGTATAATTCATGCCACACTTCAGAGCGTATTGTCAAAATACCTGGCTGACAAATGGTTGTGTATAAATATATAGCGTGTAACCATGGCAGTAAGTCTTTGTCACATATTGCTTTCTTTTTGAATTGGCTTATTTTCAAACTGTTTAGCTGCTGACAACCTTGAAACTCTAAAAATAATATATCTCGGTTTATGAGGTTATGGTCCTTGCACCTCAGAATTTGCATAATGTCTGTTGACACTTTCAAAAATACCATGCACTCTCAGAAAAGCCCTTTGGAGGTCACATTTGTGGATCATCTAAAATAATTACCTTAACCTGTGAATATATTGTGTATGGCTTGGCCTGCTTTCTCTAATGCTATGCATAACATTCATATTCATGTTACAGCACTCTGAATTCTATTATGGTGTTTGTTTTTGCACGTCTGTACAGTTTGCAACAGTGCGGAAATATAGTTTGACATATCAAAATGCTATAGATTTAATGCCAGTGTTATTTATTCATGTGATAATTCTCATATATTCACAGAGTATAAAAAGAAATAAAGCTATTGATTCATGTTTCATGCCAAGTTTATCAGCTCTGGATGTTGATTAAATGTCTGGAACAACAGTAACATTGTTAAAAATTCAGTTCACATAATTCCCAGATCATATTTGAAAAATTTATACCTTTTGCAATGCTGACAAAATGAGGATATTTAAACATTATTCTTCCATTTCATTTTATTGATTTTTTGCTAGAAAATTTAAAAATTAGCTCTAGGTGTCAAACTCAAAGCTTGCTTCGTTAACACTTTACCCAATGTATGTGCTTTTGACGGCCTTCATGAAGCATGTATATGCAGAGGCAGCAGGAGCAGGCACAAGGGGGACGCTATAGCTACCTCTAAAAAGGCTTTGCTACCCCATAACATACTCAGAAATATTTTGGTTTAAAATTGAATATTTGTAATTGTTAAATACTATAAAAACACCACACTATTTAAGCAGATAGGATTTTTCATGTACGTGATTGATGATGAAACTCAATATCATTGATATCTGGCGTAAATTTTGTGATTCAATGTCTGCTTACTGCGCGCCACAAGTGTAAGTGACACTTAACTGGTTGCCGAGCAGTTTTATGTACTTTGAGTTACATTTTTAGCAAGTAGCTAAAAATAGTAGGACTATACATGTCGAAAACCTGGAATGTTTCACTTTTGTGATACCAAAAACAGCAGCAGGGAAGCCACTGCCACTATACACATGTGCAACATCATTGTAAATCATTCATAAGCAATTGCAATGATGTATGAAGCATGACAGTACATTATTAAAATGATGATACATGTTAGGTAGAATGCTACTTAAATACTATGTTCTTAATGTATTAAGGCCAAAATCCCTGAAAATACGATTGTGAATGAGTTATTAAGATGTCATGCATTGGTAATGAATGCATTGTACATGCTTGATGAAGGCTTTAGGACTACATTCTTCCTGTAGAGTGTAACACTGGCTTTAATGCCATCTATTAAAACATAATAAATGTTAATCCTTTCTTTATATGTGTTTAAAAGAAAATGATATGCAGGACAACTTTATATGCTGTCAATGTATTATATACTTATTACATACTGGAGCCAGTCTGATTCAGATAATCCCACATTCCACACCCACAGATGACAATGTTGTACAGGAAATGGTAGGCAAATTAAATTTATCCAGGATTCTAAACATATGTGTTATTTTGTATCACATTTATCTTATGTGGAGACTTAAAAAACCAATTTAACTTTCAATACTGATGGAGATCAGTGCCTCTAAATGCTTGCTGTGCCTGGCAGTGAAGATATTATGACCAGAAAAGTGGTTTTATTAGTGCGTGGGTTTTGGGTAGGTAGCAGTAATTGAGGGTAATTCTTGCCTTGATATATCGTGCCTCTCTGTTTTCATAGAATCACAGAACAAATTGCAGAATTGGCATTTGAGAAAGGAATCTGTAAAATCTGTAAAATCAGACATTTTAAAATAGAATGGAGTGATTTCCATACCATGTATTATAATGTACTAAAAAATGTTAAGTGCATAGCAACTGATATGTTTTTGTACTTTTTGACCAATACAGGTTTAAAGGAAGCACCATTCAATTGTTTTGTTCAATAGAAGCAGAGGGGGTGTGTAAAGGAGAGCCGTCATGTTTCCCCCAAAAACTGTTAAATTGTTAGTTTGTTTGGTCTTAAGGATCTTTGTCTATCAAATTCTAATTTCTCAATAAGTGAGCTCGTGTCAGTCAATTTCATCCTTAATTGTCAATTTGTAATTCTCTGTCTTTGCATGTTGTACCAGCTCCTGCTTAATTGGCCCCACATGCCCAATCAACAGAACTTACATACAGGTGTGGCTGGAGGAGCTCACTTTTTGGTTCAGGTGGTTGTGTGCTCAGGCGGTTCTTGTGTTCAGTGTTGTCTCTGTTGGTTTGTGAGAAGTGTCAGCCAGCTTCCTCACTGGCTGTATTTACTTATGTGACAAAAGTTGAGGAAAAAATAATTGGCCATATTTATAAAGAATGTGGACTTTTAAAAAATAGAAAATGAGTGTCCATGGGGTCCAAATGTTAAATACAAAACCTGCATAGCCGGTCACTCCAACCTGTTTGATTCAAGAATGATGTCCACTGGAGCTGAACATTATGGTGTGTGATCCAAATTGGATGTGGATTTGACAATCTATTGGCTCTAGACATTTCAGACTTTTGTCACTGAATTAACCACTTCTACCCTATTAGAGTAGCCATGAGAAATTTGAAATGATCAAGAAAACCTTTTCCATCTTTCAGACAATCCAACTGTCTCCAAGGCCCCAGAGAAATGTAAGAGCAAGGGATGAATCTGAAGCTGTAACACATGAAAATGTGAGGCCTGAACTCTACATACACTGAAGAGTGCCACAAGCGACTGATGTCAAAGGCATTGATGGTACAAAGTCTGGCACAAGATGAGTTCATAGACATGCTGACACGGTTGAATTGGTAGCTTCAAATTGTTTCCTGTGTGTGTGAGTGTGTCCTGTAATGGACTGGGGATACGTCCATAGTGTAGTCTCACCTTGTGCTCTGTGCCTGCTGAGTTCAGATCTGGCTTACAATTACCCTCTACAGGATGACGCAGTTATTGAAATGGATGGATGGACATACATGTGAGTGCATGTCATGGGTACAGATAGTTACAGAGCCTGAGTTCCTCTGCAGCAACCCACAGAAAACCAACTGAAATTGCAAGACCAATATATATTTCTCTGCACCAATCCCCTGAAATGCCATGTGGGTGTTTCACTTACAATCAGAACAATTAAACCTAAGCTTACCCCAACCCCACAAAACCCTGTCAAATACAGTTGTGGAGGGGACTCTTAGAGGCATGTGTGGAGGTTGTGCTTTTAAATGATGTCAACACCTGCGAGAGTAAATCAGGCTTCAATTCCTGACAGCCAAAGCCTTCAGTAGGAACGTGACTCCATCCAAGACCCTTGGACTGCTTACTATGATAGAATATCAATACAAGATCAAATCCTCATTCCCTGATCTCAGTCACCTGGCCACAATCCAGAATTTTGTTCCAATGCATCCAAGTGCTTGCTTCTTCCCTCATAGGAGACTTTCAAGGTACTGCTGGGATAAAAACCTGCCAGTCAAAATCCCATAGGCCTGTTGGCATGAGGCC
Organism: Megalops atlanticus; assembly: GCA_019176425.1. NCBI lineage: Eukaryota > Metazoa > Chordata > Actinopteri > Elopiformes > Megalopidae > Megalops > Megalops atlanticus. The sequence goes on from CM032880.1 coordinate 25,809,572, forward strand.
ACTTCCCATAAAGCTGCCTACATGCCTACAACTATGCTCCCAAATTGGTATGGCTCCCTAAGTATAGTGTGGGGGACTTGGGGGGATTTGTCATTTTATACAATTCGAAAGCACTGTATTGACTTGACATGAAAGGATACATTGGTGATACTTTAATGCAGTAACACAATTCACTTCTGTAGAACCCACTGCTTCTAGCAACACCTACACTGGAGCACTGAGCAGCAGCCTCACCGCTACACACAAATAGCAAGCAAGAGTAACCATAACATATTTTTACAATTGATGATGGAGCATTTTTGCTGCTGTTGTTATCAATTCAGTTTCCTGATTTAAAATAAAGCCAATAGTATACATTTTGACAAAAAATGATCAACTGACCCTTGATTCTTTTTCCATAACTGGAAGTGGAAATGCACATAATTTTTATGTTTTTGCCTTACATCTAGGCTTGTTATTGATTTTGACAGGTGTGAAGCTGGAGAAGCTACTGACAACACAAATTAATTTTGTTGTAAATACAAGAACACCCTTTGCAGTGAGAATTTTTGAATAGTGTTTTAACAAGGTTAGGCATAAATTTTAAAAACTGTTGAAACATCAACCATAGGCCCCAGAATGTAAGTGGGAACATCCTTGAAGTTAGCACCAGGCATGGGATTCAAATTCCAGGTCCTCTTTTCTGACTGTCATTCAGAATGCAAATAGGGTGAAAAATGTTCATTTCCATGTTGGAAAATCTGGATGAAAACAAGATCAAACTATTCTTACATCAAAACACCCATGTGATTATCATATCTGATGGAATGGACCCAGCAGACTTTCCAAATCTACTGAGTGCTCATCGGGAACTGTTGGCAAGGGCATGTTTCAAATGACATCACAACTGACTCTCTGGGTTTGAGCCCATGTTTGCCAATGTTAGAAGGAACATATGTCTCAATGAACTTGCCAACTTTTTTTCCTTTATAGCCGTAAAATTTCCAGTTAGAATAAAAAATTTCTTTTCTCCCATTTGCTAAAGTGACAAGATTTTTAGGTAGTAATTGGTTTTGGCTTGTTTTCCAAAGTGTTTGTGCAAAAAGAGCCAGCACAAAAGTGTTCAACATTTTGACAGCAACATTTTAAGTTATTCATGTGATAAATACTTAGGGTCCAATTTAAGCAGTTGGAAGTGCAGTTGAAACAAAGATTTAGTCGCAAGTGTTTTTGTCAATGAGGTGTGTCTGAATCACTTTTCGTATAATAACAGTGCGGGCACACTTTTGCACTGTCAAAATACCACAATTGTGTCGGCCCCACCTTTAAACTTAGTGCACCACTACTGCACACTGTATTAGAGGTTTGTGTCCACGCCATTAAAATTGGGCCCATAATGTCTTATAAATTGAAAAAAAAACTTCTCTAGTGCTGACAGTGCAACAGAGACATTTCTCTCTGGTGGAACTTTAAGATCTCATGGTTATGCCTTACAGTTCCGCAGGGAGAATATTTGTTCTCCTGCCAAATGTTGAACTCATGCAGCAAGCATAATGTACCAGAGAGATTGTTCCTGTCCATATAGCACTGAGAGTGGGACCTTGTGGTCTCCAGTGGAAAACCTAGAGGCATGTCTCATGATTATGGCCGACAGTTTAATTGGGCACTGGGCCAAGTCTTGCTTAAAGTAGTGCAGACACTGTCCCTAATGGCACTTTCTCCTAGCAGTCTGAGGCCCTAAGCTAATTCTCCTACGCTTTTAGGGACAAATGAAGTGTTTGCTCAATTTGCAATTATTGAACAATGTTTTTCAATGGTGCTGACAGGAGGTGAGGCCCACCGGAAGTCACTGAGGAACACATTTGCAAGATATACAAAATGTACCTTACTGAGCATAAACTAAATACAGTATAATACATTGTATATAACCACATTTTATACAGTTAATTTTTTGCAATGGTGCTGACAGGGGGAGAAGTCCACTAGAAGTTATCAGAGAGTACATTTGCACTAGCTGTGCATTTCAACTGCTGTTAACACCTTTCTGAAATATTGTCAAATGTTTTGCCTATTGGACTCCCCCAGGTTCCCAAGGAAATCATAGCCGCAGTATCAAAAATGTACAATTGTGCTGGAGGTAACATGGCTTTAAGAATGGCAGATAAAAAAAAACTTTACCTGCACCAACAGTGTGCTGTAGATTGACTGCAAAAAATACTGTTCTGTACAGCATTTACAATAGTACTGATACATTTCACACAGGTATTAGTGGGTGAAATCTTGTGTGAGAGATTGGTCTCAGATATCATGACAGAATGAAGGACAAATAAGGCTGCCTTAGCTGTACTCTGTGTTGACTACAAGGCTGTGGTTTATCTGAGAATATGAATGGAAAATAGGAGTCTGATTTTGGTTTTCAGGATGTTTAGTCACATACCATCTATGCCCACAACTTTTTTTTTTTCATTTTAAGTGACTAATACGGTATTACACTAGGTTCATGTTACATAAAGCTCAGCTGAACAATTTTTACTGTCCCACATGTGCTTTCTCATTCGTACAAAGCAATTGTAAATCCTGTGTCACACGACCTGCGAACACTGTGTGTGGAAAATGGAAGATTTCTATGAATAAAAAATCAAAATGTAACAGATTTATTTCTGCGCATGGCCAATATAAAGACGTGAGTATAAAATTTAAGTTTTGATAGGAAAGAGGGGTGTATTTCCAAAGTATGCTTGAGGTAAAGATGGCAACTCACGGAGAATGGGGGAACGGCGTGCAACTGTGATTGAAACAAGCCATCAGCTACTTCTCTGACCCCCAGGGCAAGCCTGTTTCAGTGCAGCCAGTTCCTTTCTTACAGCTACGTGGAGAGTTTTCAAAGCAGCACCATCGCCGGTGACACCGAGGGGATTTCCGAAAGCAAGTACAGCCTACAGAAGCGTTTTTGACATTGATATCCGCGCGTCTGCCGGTGACCTCTCGACCCATCCCTCCAGTGCCTCTGTTTTGTCCGTCACCTGCTCCGCAGCAGCATCTTCTGTAGGTCGTCAGCATGTTGTGCGGGGCGAGACAATAAGTCACTCAAAGTTTCGCTTTCCGCTTCATTGTTATGGAGCATAAGTGCACCCTTCTAAGGACTGAATTCGGATGGCGAGTCTTACAAAACTGAGGTCAGGACCTCATCAAAATCAAGACAGACATGAGTTTACAAAGCATAAGGAGCAATATTCCAGCATCAAAACTTGAACTGGACATTTTCAGTATTTATTGTTGCTACTGAGGTAAATGGAGTGCTTCTGCGCATGCATTACTGCAAGCACTTTTCTGTTACGATTAACCCCTCTGTCTGTTTTAAGTAAGTAACTTTTGGTGCTGTTGATTCATGACACTTTCCAAATTTGTTTTATTTAAATCAAGCATACTGTAGGTAATGACAAACAGTAATATTGCCATAATGTGAAAATAATAGATACAAGAAATATAAAAATACCCAAAAATGACAAATTCAGATAAATGTAAATTGACAGAAGTACATGTCATGAAACTATCCAGGGTGACTGAGTGGTTCAGAAGGAAATAGTAAGTGGGCAGATCTACACTACAGATTACTTAATATTCCCTCCAAGCCAACAATTTTTTCTACAGTTGGAATATCATTGTAATCTAATAAAGAACTGTATCAGTGCACATTGCACATCATTTAAATTAAATATTTGATATTATATCAAAATTCACTCACAGGTACTCTTCTTTATTACATTTGTTTGTTAGATATTTATGAGCACAAATTATATGAGGCCTAATTCCAAAGCCAATAATTTTATTTTCCATAATTATTATTTGCATAGACCTTAATGTCATATGGGGTACATCAGAATTCACCTTTAAGGGGTCTCCAGGGTATAGTCCTGGGTATCTTGAACAAATATCTGCTAAGCATGATCTTAATCTTCTTTCCTTGGATAATGCATCTCTTCCTTAGTGAAAAAATTGCTCCCTAAGGTAAATTAGGGTCCAGCGGTCAGGGCTAATTTCTTTCTGCTAACACATACTCATCCAGTTTTGCTAGTAAGAGGGCATAATGACAAGGATTCAATAGGTCTCTGCACAGCTTCTTATTTTTTGGCTAGTCCTCTACATAATTCCAATAGTTAAAGAAAAGCTGAATTTCAACACATTGTTATGACAATAAACAGACAAATAGTGGAGTAAAATTCCTCAACACAGTTTAGTTTGTACTTCACAGCATTGTACAATAGCTTCTATATTAATACTGGCAGCTTAGTATACAGTCATAACAACAAAGGCAATTAGGTAGCCAGCTCAATAGGCCCATAAAGTTACTGCCTTGCTGGCCAGTTGAGGAGAAGGTTAAATGATGGTGCAACCTCCATGTAAACCTTCTCTTCACACAACAGCTGCCTGGATAGTTTGAACAAGGTAGCTAGCTACATCTTCTTATAGTCACCATATCCACAACATTTAGTAGATGGCTAGCTTTCTGTTCAACAAAATTTTCACCATAAATTGTTTCATTTTTTTCCATTGATCTGAAACTTTAAGAGACAACAATAACTAGTAGAGCCCATGATGCACCTTATCAGTAGATCAGTGGCCACTTAGTTCAGTAGTGAGGGAGAAAGGTTGTTGTGCATTTTTGGGAATATAAGGTAGCAAAAAAGTTTCCAGTTTGGAAACTGGTTTTTGGCTAACCATATTTGGTGAAAGTGTTTTTTTTTTCTTTTCATTTTTCCAAAGCATTATGCCTAGACCTAGTCTCAGAAGTCCTCAGCAGGACTTTGGATTAGATGGCACATTCTGTATTAAAATGTAGTATTTTATTTCTTAAAGATTACAGTTTGAGGAAGCAGTTATGGAAATTTCATTATCTTGATTTATTTGTCAGAATTAATACTCTCCAAGGATCATGTACAGCATACCACTTTATATGAAGCTAGAGTCAAAGAGCTGGAGGAACACTTCAGAAGTGATGTTGTAATGTTTCACACAATGTGAAACATTAAAAGATATTTTTGTTTGTTAATTAACAATTTATTGTTAATTTTTGTGATTTTATGATTTTTATATATACTGAAATAACTCAGTATATATGAGGATAAAAAGCAATGTCTTGAAGTGGGTGTACGTGTGTGCACTTGAGCAAAAATAATGGGTGCCATAGATACACACAGGGCTTGCATGCTAAAAATAATATCAACAAAAAATATCAATGTCAAGTGAGATATGTGCAGGAAAAACATGGCCTTTGTGACTTCTGGTTTATTAAAATAAAAATAGGAAAGTTGTTCTGCCTGCCTGCATGTAATTCTCCCTTCAAGTTATTATTCATTGTTCACACAGTTATCATTGATTGAAAATTTGACAGGACAGCACTCAAACTGCTGATTACTTTCTCAAAGAAGAGCATAATGGCTCTTTTGTTTCATGGATTTGTATTTGTGTATAACTTTGTTTTTATTCCAGTCCACAGAGATGACAGGCATCTAGTTTTAATTAAAAGCTTAATTAATTTTGCCATTTACAAACAGCTTTATCTCTATTCAGAGCATTTGAAAAGTTCAAAGTAAATACATTTATGACTCTTTATTGTTCAGTGTGGAGATGTTCTCAGAATAGAGACTGTCCCAAGGCAGGGGGGTTGTACATCTGAGCAAATACATTGTTCTAAAGGTTTTGAGTGATGACTGAACTGTTTCTGCTGTAGACAAATCTTCTCTGCTGGTGCAGTAATCAAAGATCTGAATTCCAAATGCACTATGATTCAGCAATGGACCAGAATTTAATTAAAAGCAATGGTTACTCTCTTGGTTAGAAAGCTCAATCAGTTTCATAAGGTGCATTCTTCTGCAATGCATTGTGCACATTATGTGTCCTATGTTATTATGAAGCCACATTTACGCCAAGGGGAATTGATGTGACAGCTTACAGATTAGATATGGTATTATTTACAATGTAAATTGGACATGTTTCACCTACTCGACCTACATGAAGCTGTTGTAAACATTGTGTTGATTACCTTAAGGTACTGTAAATGCTTTGTATTGAATGGTACAGTTTTTAGTTCACGAAACAGCAATGGATATTAAATGTATGTCACACTGTCACATTTTTGTCCTTTCATTATAATTGCAACTAGGAGTGGTCTGGCTCCAGAGTTTTCTGGTCTACGGACCTTCATTTATTGTATTTCAGAGATGAGACACCCTCACAGGTCTGCCAACAGAAAAATTACAAATTTATATGACAAAGGGAAAATAGAGGGAATGTAAGACTGCCTCTATTCAGGGTGCCTTGCACTGTAAGCCTTCCTTCAGTTTCTACTGCCTGCTCCACTCGCTCACTCACTTGCTCTCTCTTGCCCTTGTCCAGAGTCCCTCACTGTAGATACTAAAGTTCTTTTATAGCGGAGTGAATTACCTTCCCAGGTGAGCAGGTTTCTTCTGCATCTGAGAAGGTGGGGTCAACTTCCCCTCGCCTCTTGCGACAAACAGACCTGTGCCATAATTTTAAGAATAACTAATATACACTAATACTTATGAAATGCTATCTTAAAATATCAATATGTTATACATAGTATTTGAATGAAAATTAAAAGTGATTAAAATGAATGAGGATAACATAAATAAATAAAATCATATAAATAACTAAATAAGACAGACAAAAGAAAGGAAAATAAAATCCTTTTGCCTTCATTGCCATATCAGAGGTTTTTTTCAGTTTTTCATGCTGGCTCTTTCACTCATTCTTGTTCTTCCTCCCCAGCCTCTTCCTCACTGCAAATTAGGATTTTGTGTTGCATAACAAGTCATTGCAGCATATTTATAACTGCTGTAAATCCAGATTATCGACAACAGGATTGTCATGCAACAGGGATTACCTGTGTACCTCAAATGAAAAAGTGATTCACTAGATAGAGACGTATGCATCTGTTCAATTTGAAGCCATAACTCAATGTGTTGCCATAGCATGACAGACACCTTGTTATAGGTCCTATACATAGCCCTGTAATAAGAAGAGTAGGGCAGGTAGTAGTTCATTGACAGTATCGTCATTATGGTTGGGGTGGGAAACATATGCTGTCTGGTTGCTGGTATCGACTCTACTGGTATATTTGATGATGGTTGCAACCCAGAATTCCATTTATATGATATACCGGGTGACCAGCAGGAAAGCAATTTCAATGATAAATCCCAGATTTACTTTGAAAACTGCATGATGGTCTTTGTGCTCAAAAGCCTATGAACAAATCTATCTGTGTACAAGATCCCTGTCTAGACAACAGGTTTATGGTGAAGAACCAATCTAAGTGCATAACAGAAATTATGTAATAGTTACTGAAGGCTAGTTATCTAAAATAATCAAACAAGGTAAAGGTTTTGATCAAAATAAATGTGGTGCACAGCACAGTATAACAAGACTGGTTTTCAAAGCAACACTATCTTTAGACAAATACTGTGAATTATTAATAATTTTAAGACCATCCAGAGATTAATTTGACATCCAATTTTTTGGGATTCACAAAAACATGTCAAATTCTTAGAACTGACCAATGTTGTGTCCCAAAGGCCCACCTCTCCATAAACAAAACTTCCAATTGACTCACTCTCCTGGCTGCAGCACTAAGGAACTCAATTATTAAATTGATTTTGAATAAGTCAATTAAATTATTTAAAGCCGCTTTTAACAAATTAAGCAGAAAGGGCATTCTGGCTGAGAAATATTGCTGGACTGATCTGAGCATGTTTTTTCAACAGCATGTTTGCTTGACTCACATTTTCCCCAGTATTCTTAAGAATTTGTTGAATGCTAGTTGATCTGAAGAGAACATAATGAATTCTAAGTAGAGCTGAAAACACACTGTGCAACATCTGTCCTACTGTACCCTCCTGGCCTTTTTACCCCCCTAGTGGCAAAAACCATTACTGCAGGAGCCATTCACTGAATCAGAGAGTGAGTGGGAGATACTGCCATTTCTATGGTTACTTTATCCACTCACAGGCAAAAAATGAAACCACAGCTGTCCTTGTGACAAAAAAGTAATTATGGATACAGTCAGCAGTTATATTGGGATTTTGGAGGAGATAAAGGTCCCAATGAGTGTATGTCATTGTCATGGTGATCAAGTCATCTGACAAGTTTGGATTAGTCTTTGTATTTGTCTAGCTTCAGAGGTGTGACACAGTATTTCTCTTCATAAAGCTACTGTAGATGTGAAATACTTTTGGTCAATCCAAATTTGTCACTTGTCAGAAAAAACGGAGCAAAGTTTAATTCAGACTGAGAAAACAACTAATCTGCTTGGCAATGATGTCATAAGATTCTGGAAGTTGATTACATCAGCCAACAGTCACTCAAAGTAAAGGATTATTTTTATACAATGGTTACAGGGCATAGTAAAACTGCTGTGTCAGTAGGTTGCATTTGCCATTTGCTGTGTTTTGCAAAGATGCTATGACAACAAAGGGTGTTTATTTTGCAGATAAGTACTTGGTATAAATGTCAGGCTTTTGTGTTGTCAATTGAATTTTTATTAGTTTGAGATGATTAATCCAACACCCAAAGACTGAAGCTGCATAGAGACTTAATTGAAAAAATATATATAAAAATATAATACATATAAACATACATGTTAATATATACATACATGTTAAATTTAAAAGTAAGCCTCAAGCAAAGTTGGGCTTAAATTTGGCTCAGCAAGCCAGCTACTTCAGAGGAATTAACCTGGTCTATAAAGAAGCGCTGATATCATTTCACTCCTTGACATGCAATGTTTTGACTATTTACAGCATCCTTCAAAAATGGCATTGTTTACCATAACTGTTTAGGTAATACCATTGATTATTCCTTTTTTGTTGTTATTTAACTCCTGATCACAACCGAATCTATCTAAACATTTCAATTCACCAGAACTACTTCCCAGCTGAGAACATTCTGCAGACAACCTGAACACTGTGTTTGATCACAGATGGCAATCAGCTTGCTACGGTGCTATTATAGTTTGCCTTGAATGCCTTCGCCAGTTTATCTTCTGTACTTCAGAGCTCCTTGCAAACGGCTCAGAATGTGTCTTTCAATCTTTTACTTTTCAGCACTGAAAATATGTTCCACGGGGAATGTGTAATGAGGGAAAATGTACTGTTCCATAATTAAGCAACTGTCAAAATAGCTGAACCAGTATTTTTATAAACTACATTTTAAATGAATGCACAGGCATCAGAGTTTTTCTTTCTTTCCAAGGAGCCATATCCTCTGTGACTTGTTAAAACACAGTATAGGGGTCAATCTGCCTCTCTTGAGTTTTTATTTCTAGGCAAGGAAATCTTCATACAAGATACATGTATATTTATTTCCAAATGTCTGCACGGTGAAAATAATGTAATTACGTATCTTGCACAGCACATATTAAAGACAGAACCTTCAGGCATTTGTTCTGTTAAGTGAAATTGACTCCACACATACTAGAGAACATACCAGCAAGCAATGCAAACATTTAGCATGAGAACACATTGGTCCTCTCTGACATTGGCTCTCCGGTGTTGAATTGTAATAATTTATGGGAGGGACTGGTGAGGCGTCCTCCACCATCAGAAACAGTTCATTTTTTAATTTCTCCAGTGTAAAATCAGTTATGACTGTTATTACAGTTTGATAATAAATGATGCTCCTGGTCACATAGCAGCAACTGTAGCCCTGATGAACCTGAATAACAGCCATACAGTTACAGTGTCCCGGCTCATGATTTAAGTTGGTGGCACAGTCATTACACACGATACAGTATAATGAATTTGGAGAAGGGGCCTCATCATTTCAGTAGAATGTCTCTATTTATATTCCATCATTTTTGATGTTACCAATATCAAAGGGAATGATAGGAAGGTCTGCATATATTGCTTCTATCTATCGCATAGGTACTTCTTTGTAATAGTACTTTGTGGTTGCTTGTGGTACATTGAGGTACTTTGTGGTTATTGTGGCACTTATTTTGTGGTACTTTGTGGTTGTTTGTGGGACTTTGTGGCAATTGGTAGGACAAACTGTAATTAATTTTCAAATGAACTTTGTGCAGTTTAGCTTGTTAGTGGAGATCTATTTTTACAACTGCATTTGTCGTGCAGGCATATCATAGCAATCTGTCTTGCCCTCCATCTGCAAACTATTTATGCAGCCATTTTCCATTGACAGAAAATGACTAGCCATTAAAATACCTTGTGTGAAAGTTCTATTGACCTTTTTTAGCTGCTAGTTCTGATCATTGGTATTACCAAAGTATTTTTGAATATAGTAATTGCACTCCAAATTCATGATAATTAATCATTTTTTAAATTAGCACGCCTAAAATATAGTACTGAGGATGATTTTCTGTTTTGTTTTGTTTTTTATTACCACCCATAATATATATTTTGTACAATGAACTTTTCCTGTATTTTTACTGTATTGAAAAGGTCTTAATTTTGTATGGCATATAATTGTCAAGCACATAACTTTAGTTCTCTGAAAACACAGCCCAGAGATTTTCAGTTTCTGTGCCTTTAATTGCCTATGGCATGTCAAGTAGTTTGCAATGGATTTGAATTTTATGAGTTCAAGCTAACCCAAAACATGTGCCCTTTAAACTTTAATTTATTACATCAACCCATCACTGAACCAAATCAATATCAGATGGAGAAAACCTTTCTGTGGTGTTTCTTCCTTGCATGGTAGTTCTGCGTGGCAACTGGACAGAGTACGTGTCAATCAATATCATGGTTGGTGAAGAGACAAAAGGCTGTCGGTCAGTATTTTTTGGCAATCAAAAACCAATAGGATTTGAAAACTTGACTCATTTGCAGAATAAGCTTAGTGCATGTATATTGTATCAAGCACACTTTTAGTGCTATTGTCTCATTTCAGGTTGAATTGTCAGGTTTTTTTATGTTGTTTAACAACACACTACCAAACCAAGTAATAAACATTCACCCATTTTAGACAGCTTGATAGCTTGAGCCATAAATTTCTGTCAGATGAAAACTTGACCCAGGTCTCCCATTGTAATTAGTCTAATCAAGTTAGGAAATTAAACCATTCAAAGCAAAGTCTTTCAACGTCAATACAATCATTATAGGTCATCTAAAGTACATCTAATGTATGGTAATTGTTACTTCTATGTAGCTTTGAAATGTGTGTATGGTACAGAGTTTGGATTGCATGTATACATATTTCATAAAATACAGGCACAACTCCAAAGGTGTGTGGGAATATCAACCAAATATGTATTTGAGATTATTATATTTAATTAACATAATTTCTACTTAAATGTAGCATATCTCATTATTAATCTGAACAGGTCAGCTGAAATAAATAAATGATTCACCAGACTTGTAAAATGGCAAAAGATTTTCTTATTAAAACTTTGCTTGTTATTTTTAATAGCATGAGTTAAAAAAAAAAATATATATATATATATATATATATATATATATATATATATATATTGACTTAATTGCAAGCTTGTATTCCTGCACATTGTTTCTCTTGGGGTAAATGACACAGATTAGATGTGATGATTACCCTCCTTATCTGTCAATTTTACACTCATTACCAGTTCCCAGTGGAGGCTGGTATCTCAGCAGAGCTTTCCAATGTTTGTTTAATCAATTCTGCAAGCATTTGCATTATGTGTACAAAACTACACTCTCTTTAGTGGTGGCAGGCCCAGCATTCATTAAGATGGTTTTCTGATATGTCCTTCTAAGTGCAAAATGTTCTGTGCATTCAAGAGACCAGCAAAGCTCTATTTTTTACACCATTGGATTATATCATAAATTTAATAGTAACATTTGGGTTGAGCAGGGTATGCTGATTTGGACTTTACAACTTATGCAAACAAATATATAGTGCATTTGGTATGACAAAAATGATAAGCTGTGTCCAAATATAGAGCGTGTTAGGTACGATGCTGAGTGCTGTCACTAGCACTGTGCATTTGCATTTCCTTTTCCTTCTAAAGGGCTGACTCCTCAACACAGAGATGCTCACCAGAGAATATTCACTCTCCCGAGGGGCACAAAGTGACATATGTCAAGTCAAATCTGAGTCACATGACGCTGCCCATGGAAGACAACGGCGATGCAAGACTGAGGCCTTGTTCCTGTCTGAAACCCTCAACAGAATCTCTCCAATCACAAAGCTTCACTTTTTTAATACATATGGAGAGTACGTACAGCTTTGGGACCAAATGCTCTTCTCGTGAACCAATAACCTCTTTGAGATATATTCTGTGTCATATACTTTGCACTGTGTTTTTGCCAAACTAATTCTCTGCAAAAAAAATTAAACATCCATGCAACTACATCATTATTTGTTTTCTTTCACTATATGCTTGTCCAAATTCTTGCATTAGTTATTATGTATATGTATTTCTCAAGAAGCACGACATGGAAATATTTTTGTTTATCTGGTTATTTATTTTAAGGGACACAGAAGATAGCATGCTGATATTTATTCTCTCTGTGAGGAATGTACTTTCTGCATGGTCATATGACTGATATGTATAAAAGTCCATATTTTCTTTGTTCCCACTCTTTGTACCCTACATCTTTTGAATGAGTTCCTGCAGTGCTTAATAACTGATATTTAAAAACAATATATTCTCAAGCTATTTCATCACTCAGGAGTTGGCAGACACGAGAGCCATCAGTCAAATTCCAAACTAAAAGTGTGTTACTGGGTGCGTACCAGGTTAGCGCATTCAGCTTTTTTATGGGTCCTGAACACCTATATTGCTCCAAAATCTGAGAAAAGGGGAATAGTGAGGGATTTTAGCTTGCAAAAGCCTGTTATTTAATTTATTTCTATTTACTTTGTTTTGCTTTGAATAGCGAGACCCACAGACAGACAAAGAAAGATAGGAATGCAGACAAGGTTCTCAAGAACACAAGGTTGTGTATATCCTAAGGGTTAAAAATGATTACCTCTGGTGTGACAATTTATCATGAAGCATTTTGGTCACACAAATTTCCATTTATCTGGCACGCAGACACAAGCATGGATCAACATCTTGGTGGGAAACTGGCTGTACAGCCATTATGGCCCACTCCCTGGAGGTAATGTCAGGAATATCTGGATGTCAATTTTTAAAGAATCCCAGCAAATTCCTTTCAGGAGTCAATCATTTTTAGATTTTTATCTCCAAACAAGACCTAAAGTACATTTTTCACAGCCTTGCTCCTCCAAAAACAGCCATATAAATTTGCATTTTAACAAGCATCTTTCACATATTTAAATATCCACTGGCACTTCAGTGGGTGGACACAAAAATCAGCTCAGTTTAGAGGAAATAAGCCACAGGGGAGATGCAGAACATATAGCGGGTGATTTCATTCACATATTTATTTTATTTAAAAAAAAAGGACTTCAAAAGCAATATGAAAAATAAGAAGTGACCCAGAGGGGGAAATTAAATTCACTTCACAGTGTATGCGGTCATATATTGTTCCTCATATACTTACTTCGAATCAACCTCAAAGAGTTTTGCTCAGAATAGAACCCAGTGGATATTCTGTGGTCACTTAGCAGCATAAGCTGTCTACCAACTTTCCCGTTTTGTCTGACTAAAAGCAGGATTCTGATTCTGCAGACTGGGTGCATCCCATGGGGTCAATCTTATCACTTAGCTCTTCTAGCCTAAAGCGTCACTCCATCTCTTCCCTGAGGCAAGCCAGTATGCCGGGTCTACGCAGAATGTTTCTTTTGGTTGTCTTTTGAGAAATATGGTATCAAAGTCATTGTCTTGTCAGAGCAACTCTAGAATTTGTTTCTGTCAGCTTATATTATCATCTTTACATTTTAGTATGCATTCAAATTCCTAACAGAGATTTAGAACACCTTTGGAAGTGTTTAGCTCCAGGCAATTAAGTGCAGTAAATCAAAAAGATACCCAGCTGACAAAATTCTGCTGGTGCATTTTCATGTAAAAAATGTCATGAATGTAACAATATCACATATGTGTAGTTTTACATATACATTTTACTATGTTTAGTGAAATAGTAATAACATATGTTTTACTTTGCTGAAGAAATGTTTGTTACAGGACTGTCACACATGGCAAATGTATGTTTTACCAATGTGGCACATTGTGTGATTGGAAATTAAGAATTAGTTTTCAAATCATAATTATAATATGGCATAGCAAAATCTGATCATCTACAACCTTGATTATATAGAAATGATATACAACCTTGAAACAAACTGTAAGGATTTCCTAATAAATAAATTTCCTAATAAACTAAATTGGTCCAAGAATGATTCCCTTTGCTCCGTTCTGAACATTTATTTTAACCGTAGACGTGAAATAAAATAATGAATTGCATCCAAATAATGAATTGTACCCAAGTATCACCAAAATAAAAATATACTTTCCAACGTAGCTTAATCAACATGGTCAGAAAACCGTGAGACTCCACTCTTCCACTCAGTATCCAAAATACACTAACAAGTGCACGCTAACGTAGTGAAACTATTTTCCGGTTCTTAAAGTGACAGGCACCTCTTAGGCCTACATACCACCACAATACAAATTAACGAAAGTATGAAGACATCTCTTGATACACAGAGTGTAACACAAATGTTAATACTAAATATGCAAATTACTAAATATTACTAAATATGAACTATTAGGAGACATTTGGCTCCTACACAAACCTTGTGGAGACAAGAACAATTGCAGAAATACAGCTTAGAGAGAAATTAAGGCTTTTTTAAGTCTTGCAACATAGCCAACATTTGACCAGCATTCTGTGTATCCCTCCAGATACTTATTACAGTCACACCATGCTGCCAACCCATCCCCCATCCCCCACCCCCCACCCACATTTTCTGTAACACCTCTCACCTGTATGAAGCCCATGGATCCCTCACACCTGAAATGATGAAGACCACTACAAACTGTGGGGGATGAAACAACGCAGAAAGTCCATCCAGTCTGTGAATTATTTAAGTACCTGAATATTAGTGGCATAGAATTCCACAGCAGAAGAGAGTAGAGTTCAGTAATATTAAAGAAACTTGCAGTGTTCCTGTATAAATAAAGGTTCCCAACATATCAACAAATCATACATATAATTCACTGATGTTTCAAAATCACATTTTTTGTTTTCAGATTTTATCGACTCTGAAGTGTAGTGAATTTTAATTGTAGTTATTCCTATTGATAACACAAATCAAATGATCTATAGCTCTAATAAGTAATACACTTTAGATTCACATTTTATCACAGCAAATATAGCCTCTTTCGATTGTGTAAAGACTAGATCTTAAGCAAAGAGTGTTGTGTCCATATCTCCACCTAATATAATAAAACAGATCTTTCATGGTCACATATATCAGGAAGCTTGTTTGAATTATTGAACTGTCAGTGAGAGTCCAGTTGTCCTCAATATGCCCTTGTGATGCAGTGCATACCGAATCCTACAAGATAAGAAATGACCCCTAAATACTGATAAACTATGACTGCAAATACAAAGATTACTCACATACGTCCAAAAAAGGTTCACATTTCCATACATTGCAGTTGCTCTCCAAATTATTTTTTCATTGCAGTCATTGTCTCAATGCAGAATTATTGCCTGCCTTTTAATTTCTGATTTCATGTAATTAGAAAAAAGTGGAAAGTATTTTCTTGAAGTCATTTTAATGTATTTTGCTCTTTGTTTGAACAGTGGTTTGGAGAGAGATTAATTCTGACCCCTT
Source organism: Megalops atlanticus (assembly GCA_019176425.1). Lineage (NCBI taxonomy): Eukaryota > Metazoa > Chordata > Actinopteri > Elopiformes > Megalopidae > Megalops > Megalops atlanticus. The sequence goes on from CM032880.1 coordinate 25,825,307, forward strand.
TGACTTTGCTTCCGTTGTGGTGTCTCCACTTAACATGAAAAGTTGCTAATACCTCCACAAATTAGCTTGACAAATGTAGTCCTGTAGCGTAGGTGGCACATCACAGAGATTGTTCAATGTCATTGCCTTAACCTTTTAACTTCGCCACTTCTCTACAGGCTACCTGGAAGTCAGCGCGCTTCATTCTGTGTCACTGCCTCTGCAAATGAATTTCTTAAGTTCCCCGTCTGATGAAGTATGGGGAGCATCTACAAGGCAACGCAGTGAGAGGCCTGGCAAAGTCACTTAGCAATGAGGAAGTAGGTCACCCATAAAACAAAGTGTGAATGAAAGAAATCCCCAGGAAAGAACACATCTGCAGTATCAGCCCTGGGCTTAAATCCAGTCCTCCTGCTAGCTTATGTGGATGAGAACGGACATAGCCCTGCACCATGTGAGAAAATGGAAAAAAAAATACAGAACTTCAAATGTTTCAGTGCTTTTTACAGTCTTGAAAATGAAAACTGAGTTAGCAGCTGAGACGGGCTTGTCATGCCAGCAGCAGCCATTTAGAAAATGAATGTTTTCATCCACTAGTTAAAAAAGAGCTACAGCCTTTTCATGGGGGGAAACCAAACCTTAGATAGTCATACAGCTGAAATTTATTGTAAGTACACAAGTATGTAATTATTTTGTCTACAGCTATAGAGTGAAATATGCACTCAACCGTTTGAATCATGAATAGGAAAAATGTGTAACAGGAGGCATAACACTGATGTAAAAGGCCTCCTTTATGAAGCAATTGTATGCAAAAATTCAATGGTGAGCATGTAGTTTAAGATGAGGTACAATTTATTTTCACATGTTCAAACATCTGAACAGATCTGTGGTATAAGCAAGTGTAACAATCCTGACATAAGATCTGTATCCAAATGTTTCTGAAGAAATGTAAGAAATATTAAGAATGTACTTATGATCATTTGATCATCCCACGTAATATATTGCATGCCTTAAATATTATTAGACTGCCAGGTAAAACATGCCATGACTATTGTTATCTGCCAGGATTATTCATACCAAGAAAAATCTCTCCTTCTATACATTTACTTGACTCATATACTTTTTTCTATACTATGCCCAACTTAGTGTGCAGTAGATCTTTTTTAGGATTCGTGATTTCCCCATGTGATGACAGGAGATGTTCTCATCACAACATTCCCACACTGTTGCTGGGTGATTGCCAAGACAACCAAACAGAAGTTCATTTTTAAGGCCCCATCTACACCTGGTATTAAAAACCATTTTTCAGATCCGGTCCGGCTAATCAGATCGCTATCTGATCACGGCCCTGTGTTTCTACACCTGGTGCTAACGTGTGTATTATATCTGTTCCCAGTATCCACATTGTGATCAGATTTCACTTTCCCTTGCTAAATGCAAATGAGGTAGCATAAAGGGAAGATGGCAAGCATGGATGCTCGAGAGATTTTGGTTGTTCTCCTAATATCTGGCATATGTCGGCATATGTCTCCTAATACCGCATATGGCATATCATGGGAAGAACCGTATTACATGCATAGCAACAGAGACAACAGCGGTGTCTGTGATATTTGCAGCAACACATGACCAACACAGCTGCAGCTCACAGTGCATAGGACTGTGTGGGATAAAAACCAGGAATCATGGGAGAATATTGTGCTGTCATCCAATAATCAAGACCGGCCTGACAATTTCCATATGAGGAAGCGCATGGCTGAACATATTTGACAGCAGCTGCTATCTCACCCCACATTGAACTACATGCATTTATGCACTCTAATATCTGGGTGGGGCAAGGAAACTATGTATTACATTGTTCAATTGCAAGTGCATTTTGTTGCTATTTGTATCTACACTGGATGACAAGATGGACTAAAAGTGTCCATGTCCACCTCCAAGGGAGGTAAGTGAGAGCCAGTCATGATCTGATCACAGTTCATCTTTTTTTTGCATCTACATCTAGCCATGTCCTATGTCACTGGATTTGGGAACAAGGTACACACTGTAGGGTAGATGGGGTGTAAATAGGGTGATCTTTGTTTTAAAATACTGTAAAACAATTGCTATTTATTGGAATTATTTTAGCACATTATCAGCCAATAATATGCATAGAACAAGGAAAAATACACTATTGATTTCAGTCATGTTTGGTTTATTTTAGGGTTGGTTTGGAGAACCCTTTGGGCCCAGATTTGGCTGGTTTTTATTTTGGTAGTTTATGGCAGCTCTGTGCATAAGTGAGAACAAGGATGTGGCACCACAATGACACCACAGATCTGATTGCAATGCTGTCTTCTTCTCATGTAGAGAGAGAGAGAATAGTTAGATATATGACAAGAAGACAGCATGTTAGCTCACTAGGTTTATCTAATGGCAATTAAAAAGTAGACCCCGTACTCTGTATTTAACCATGCAGATTGCGATTGGAGAGACATGCTGAAGGCCTTACCCTGCAGTATTGAGCACTTTCCAGTACGCTGTAGAAAGTCCTCTCTTGAGTTCAAGAAAGAAAGAAATATATGAAAGAAATATAAATCGTGGTCCACATTACAGCTAATGATCTAGCTAACACTGGGGTATGCTGCACCAAGCATGCAATGAACATGTCATTTTGCTGGTTTACAAACATACATTTTTCTATTCTTTACATTTTTGTGAAACACCAACATCTGCTACTTTATGGCCTCTAAATGTGTTTCTGCATCTCACACTTCTTTGTTAGAGTTAAATATACCTGAATTGATTTTCTGATTATTGCAGCCAGTTTTCTTCACTTTAGTGATCACTCCTGGGTAATTGTGTTCCTGCTGGCACATGAAATCAGGAGCACTTCTGTCTCAGCAAAGCTGGCACCTCATGATGAATCCTAACTAAAAAGTACTCAGTTTCAATAACTTCAGTGTTTCTCTCCTACAAATGACTTTAGTGTTGCACATGAATCCTTTTACAGGACTGCTAAGACATAGAAAACATGTACAACCATCATATTGTGAGTGTTTGTAATCTACATTAAATTTGCTCACATGCTGACTAATATTTGTCAAGAAATTTCGTTTATTTTGAATTTGCCTGACTACACACATGAATGAAAATATTCCACTCCAATGGATACATTTCTGATGAAACACAATATGAGATTTCAGACATTAAATATGTTCTTCCACTTCTTGATTATCTCTTCATTTAAGGCATTGCAAAACAATGATCTAAGTCCTGAGTGAGCAGCCATACCTTTTCTCACCAAATTGCTGAAGCTTAACAGGGCTGAGCATGGAAAAAACTAGGATGCTAGGCCACTTGGAAGATCAAGTTTCTGTACAATGTGGTGTTGAAGAGCCAGCAGGGGGCCCTCTTCCTTTCAGAGCTTTTAAATTCCAGTGCTCCAGGGCTGTAATGGGGACACTGCACTCTAGGAGACACAGAACGATCTTTAGAATGAAATGTTAAACCGAGGTCCTCGTTCACCATGGTCATTAAAGGTCCCTTGGCTTTTATTGCCAGGAGTGGGGGTGTTAACCATGGTCCTGATGAAATTCTCAATCTGGCTCCATCAAATCGGCCGTTTAATCCTCCCTCAGTTTAACTGAAGAAATAAATCCTTGCCTCTCTACTGCAACCAATGTGTAGCGAGCGCTCTGGTGTGAAAATTCTGTGCCTTGTGCTGTTCAGGTGAGTGCAATGTCTTTGTAGAGGCTGGAATGAAATCCCCCTAAATATTGAATAAAAACACTTTGAGATCCTTGAAGGCCACTCCATAAATGGACGTTATTCATGATTTTTTTTTTAATTGCATACTCTAGTTGACTGTTGATGCTGTAATTTACTCTGCATTCAGCACAGTAATTTATCCAGTAGGATCATTTCCCTCGCTCCCATTTTCTCCTTCGTTTTTTAAAACGGTCTCCGCTTGTTTCCAAAGTTGGATTTCGTGGGGGACATCAGGTGACAAATTCCCTGCGTGCTCATTAACATCAGGAAAAGGATGTTTTTCTTTTCGCCAAAGAAAGCAATTAGTGCTTTGAGCAGATCAGCAGCGAGGACGGCTCATGGTCCCATCAGCATGACTCAGCTCCATAATACACTGAGCATGGAAGAAAAAAAAAATCAAATAGAAAAGAAAAGCCTTCGGCTGTGAACAGACTTTAATTTAGGGGGGGGAGAGATTTGGAGTTAATAAAGTATTTTGTGGATCAAGGCTCCGCAGGTTTAGTATAGCACCCAAGGAAGCACTGCCCTTCTGACAGACAGAGTTCACTTACACATAGATATTCAGAGAAGAGGGCTGTATTCAGTTCTGCAAAGGTCACATCTTGCCCGTAATACCTGGCTTAATTTCCTGGAAGGACACCAAGGTTGGGCTCCAAATTGCTTTCTTTACAAAGCCCAAATTGCTGAAAAAGAAAATTAGGGTCTTTGTTAGATAATTAACTTTTTAGGGCGCTCAATATATTAATTTTATAGTCTATTATAAACACAATGAGTATGGTAGAAGACAAAAGTCTATGCAACACAAGTGAACCTATAGGGACATCCATGGTCTAACAAAATGATAAACTAAATCTCCTTTTTTTTCCTCTGGCATTTCATGCTTTGGGAGTATACTATTACCACCTGAGACAAAATGCAACCCTCCAATATTCTCAAGATGCTCCTTTCAAGAGAAAGTGTAGGGGTATTTTCACCATTCCAGGGTGTTCATATGAACTGCAAATACTGTTTACTGAACCAAAATATTTTCAGAGATTTTAAACTGGTAAAACAAGATATCAGTGTACTCAAGATACATTTAGACTTACATTTGTTCAGTTATGCCGAGAAATCAGTTTAGCAACACTTGAAATGTCTGAGGAAAATAAAGACTAACAGTACATTATGTAAATCAGAGCAACCTTATATTCCACTTCCTTACACAAAGAGAGAAAGATTTGTGTTAATTATGTGCCATTGCAGTTGCTTTCTGACAAACTCAGTGCCAGTAAATCAAACTACTAGCAGTGGAAAGTGGAGGATATCCAATGCACCTGCTGACCCATTCACACACCAGTCTCTCTTTTACAAAGCCTCTCCTCCCTCCTGATCCTTCTGGGATTATATACTGCCTTTGACACAGTTGACCATAAGATCCTTTTTTCAAATCTGGCAGCAAGGGGCATCAGAGGCATTGCTCTCATCGGGGTTACATCCTACCCCTCCTAAAAAGTAATCTGGACAGGCTTTGTATCAACCTCTCATATGTTTTTAACTGGAGTCCCCCAGGGCTCTCTGCTTGCCCCCTCTTCTTTTCCCTTCACATTAAATCTATTTGCTTTGTTTTTTCCTTCACAAGGCCTTTTCTGGTATTGTTATGCTGACAACATTAAACTGTTTCTGCCCTTTCCCTGCCTCTACCACAGGTCTTATCAAACATTGCATTTGGCATCACTGACATCTCAAACTGGATGATAATTCACCTAAGGCTAATCCTGGACAAGACTGACCTGGTCTACATCCCAACCAAGTCCTTTGTCCTTGGAAGACCTCTCCATACCTCTGGCCAGATCTGTGGTGTCTGCATCCCAGCCCACTAAGACCCTTTGGATGACACTTAACAGTACTCTGGCCTTTGCTGTGAGCTATACGCTTGACAGGGAAATTCATTCCTTACATCATCTGAAGACTCAAGCCCTTTCTCACCACTAACTCATAACGGCAGAGGTGCTTGATCAATGGTACTAGCATTTTCCCTTCAATATTTGTTTCGAAGCAGCAAAAACTGGCAGGCCAAGTGTATGATGACATCAACAGCTCCAACCTGTGAAAATATTGGAGTAGCAGGGGGTATAGTTTCCTTATGATGCTTGGGTGAATGATGGTCAATGGTTTTTAATAATATTCAGATTGCACTGCCATGACACTCATGCTATGTGTTCATATTTCTTAAGGGGGGTAAACCTTTCACACCCAGTTTTCATATCCAGTTGAGATATTTCATGTATTTATGAACACTTTCTCCTCAGTCTTTTATTTTTATAACAATTTGGAAGAATGGAGCTCAATGCAATAAGAAAACAGAACGCACAGTAGAGACATACACAGAAATAGGAAAAATTTGAAATTGGAAGTTGTAAATCCCACTAAATGAATTTCAAAAGCATTATGCTAAAGAGTGTTTGAAGAATTGTTTCAAATAAGCATTTTTGATCCTGATTTTTTTTTTTTTACATTATTGTTGCATTGCATTGTTTCGTACTGTGTTGTATTGTGTCATTCTGTTCTTATCTCTCAGTGTTTACTGTTAAACTACTTTCTTGGCCAGGTGTCTCTCAAAAAAGAGTTTTATGTCTCAAGGGACTTCCTGGTTAAATAAAGACTAAAAAATAAATAAATAAAATACAAGGAATCATTTTATTGTGTTTGTCCTGGCCAGAAATACGTAAAATATAACATTTATTGCTACTTCCTTTCATTATGGAATCCCATGAATAAACAGTTTTTTTCTGGATTTGGTAGGATGTGCAAACAATTTATGAGTATAAAGAATAAGGAAAATGGAAAAAATATGAATATAAAACTAAAACTAATATAAAACTGAATGTCCTTTCAAAGATAAAAGCAGATAGAATCTTAATGGGTTTGTATTGAAAATTTAATCAGTTTAGTTTTTTCCTGTAGAAATGCATCACTTGAGTGCATTCTTGCTGAAAATTGGCATGTTGCTGTATGGTGCTTTAACATTTCTTATCTTGCTTTAATGCAGTACAGCTGCAACATAAATTCATATCATAGAATGTCAACTCTGATGCCTTAGACCAATTTTATTCCTGGCTCTCGCTGTTGCTTTAATAAATAATAAATTAATATCAATGCTATACGCTGTACATTGAGGTGCTTGTTTTAGAAAGCCTTTCAGCCTATGACTCATGCCTTATATAAATCAGACACTTTTCTCAGAGGGGTATATGAGGCTTTTTAAACCCTCTCTCTGTTAGCAAATTGGGAAATTTAAACCTTTCCGATCTATGTGTCACAGCATCAATTAGTTGACCATTAGCTGTCAAATTATGTCAGATAAGGAAGGACTGGACTGAATATCAAGGGATGTTTGAGTTCGACCTTTCGACAGATAGCACAAAATATGCCACAGAAACAAAACCTTTGCCATTTCAAATTCAAGGAAAGCTTCTGCTGCATGACTGCATGGGAATTAATTAGATTAGCTGAGGAAATGGTGTGATGAATTTAATAATCTTAGTAAGTTTTTAGAAATCTTTGTATCTCATTTTAATACTCATATTTTTTACATAAAAATGAAGACTTAAATTCAAAGCTGTTTAAGGATATCATAACCAATTGATCTGGAGCAGGCTAAACTTGTTTGTTGAAAGCTTTTGATACACTGAAACGCCATTCTGCTGTCTGATGGTTGGAAAGCAAACCCCTGACTGGCTAGCAGCGCAAATTGCAGTTGCATGTGGCCTGTGATTTCTGGCACATAAACACCAGTGCAGGAGTGATAATATAATTTCCTCAGACGTCAACATTCGCAGAATGCGCTACTGATGTTCTTGCATCCATCCCCAGCTTGCTCTGCATTCACACTTTAGCACTGGAGGGCAGGTAAATGTGCGGCTGCCTTCCGACGCGAGACCCAGCGGTGAACAAACAGCACGCCACACACACTCCTTAAAACCAACAGGCACAACAGGCTTTCCTCATCTGAGACAGGCTTGGTTGGCGGAACTGGACGGAGCAAGAGGATTGGTTCACTTTTGTGCATACCACACAGACCTTAAGTTGTGCCGCCGCCGAGTTCACCTCACTCAGGTGCCACAGTGGCATATTAATTGCGCCATCAAAAAAAGTCTTTAAGCCCAACATTGTGCGCAGTACTAAACGTTCCCAGAGCAGGTGAAAAATCACTCTCAACACTTACCACAGTAACAAATTGATCTGACCTCTGCAATCGAGACACCCGCCAGACACTTTGATGCATAAAAAATCTGTTCATGCGCCATGCTTTAATCCATTTTGCTCCTCTGAGATGTGCACTGGCTATGCAAAATTCCACCTATTAATATTTATGAGTCCAGGAGAAAATGTACACAACTTTGATAGAGACTCATATTCACACCCCTGTAAAGTTGCGCGCTGTCAAAACAAGCCAGATCCATGGAGGATAAGAATAACCCCAGATAGCATGGTAACACAGCAGGCAATTTCTTCAATGAATTAAAATGTGAATGGCACATTTCAGGCTTTTCCTTAGAGTTCTGCTGTTGATATTTTCAAAGAGAAGGAAATGAGGACCTCTTAAAAATAATGCCTTTAAAAGTCAAAAAATATCAAAGACATGACTGACACTCATTTAAACAACATTCCCTCGCCTTTCCGAATAGGTGTGCAGTGTGTTCCATAATGAAAGATCATGATTTTGACTGCTTGATTGCTTGATTTGTCATGCATATGATAAGGAAAGCAGATCACTTCTGTACTGTTGAGGTTTACTCAGCGCACCAGAGCATCAGTTGACCAGGCTTTAGAGTGCTCCATTTGTGGATTTATGAATGTGTGGGTGCATGTATGGGTGTGTGTGTGCCGGTGTGAGTGTGCGTGCTAGCGTGTTTGCATGCAGGCATGTGTGTGTGTGTATTGACAATGGCATCCATCTGAACCCCATTGAATACGGGCAGCTCAACACACAAACAATATATGGAAGATAATCATAGTAATTTAAACATTTACCAAAAAGTAATTGTGCATGAATGGCAATCATTAAAATTCCACTTTCAAATAAATCATATCTCTGTGCCTAACAGAAGTAAATCTATCACACCGTTTAAATTCGATACACTACACCGGTAATTAAACAATTAGATATTCGTGTGGATAACGTGTTTATCCAATACAGCACCCAAACAATTTCGTTCTGGCATTTTGCAGCCCATTTAAAGGACTGAATTCACTAGAGCAATCTAGTTGGGTTGCCTTCCACGCTTCAGGATTCAACAACAATGTCCCCTTTGGGATTTCTGTTCACATACCTCAGTGCAGCAGCTAGGAGCCATAACCCCACACTGCCATCTAGGTGTTGCACAGCAATGAAATCACTGATCCTATCCTCACTGTGCCTCTCAAACATCATCAGTTGCCATAGGTACCTCACCAGGGAGCTGTTGTGGCGCTCTTGTGGACAGTCCAGCACTAACACAGAAGTTCTGAGATGTGTGCATCTCAAACAGCTCTGTGGAAGAATCACAGTGATAAATGTTACAGCCTTGTTATTTGCTTACACCCTAATTCAGGGCATGTTCTTTACAATTGGATATTTGCAATTCAGGTTGATTATCATGCCCATATTTAGCAGCAGTGTTTCATCCATAATTTGAACCTGCAACTGTTGGGTTTTAAGCTCTGTCCTCTAACTATCACTTTGCTCTGCTGCACGTATCCCTGTGGCAACATTTCCCTAATATCCATATTAAATCTGTTCAAGCTGTGTGGCTCTATAGCGTCAGATTGCTTTCACTAAAGCTCCATTTAAGTTTGTTCAGATGAAAGTACTCCGAATCTGTCAGCGCTGTTGGGCTCACACTGTTTAACAGAGACTTTTGCGACTGAGCTTTGCTTCATTTTCTGCCAAATCCCAGGTGGCATCAACAAGAGATTTTGCAGAACAAATAGAGAAGAGAATCCTGTCTGCATTCAGTGCCAAAATTCACCCTTTTTCTACAACCATGAAATAATATTATGAATAGAGTCCTCAGAGTTATGGATGTTTTTTAGTGGGGGGGTGAGATGTATCTGGAGAGATCTGTGGAATGATGTAGTATACTTTTCTCACATTTTTAAATATTTCTATCTGGTGTTTACTACTTTTTCAAGTAATACAACAAAAACTATGAAGTATTTAGTGTCTGTTCTTGACTTTGTGCTTTCAATGTGAAGGTGAACCTTCATTGGTGCCTCAGAAACTAAACTTGTCTGTTAACAGTGTTTAATTGTATTTTAAACTGATTTAATATTTGTGTAAATGATTTTAATTGAGGATCCTGCTTTCTACCTCTCCACAATTAACAATACTAGTGCTCTTCAATCAGCTTCATTTAAATTAGGATAATTGTGATTGTCATCATGTGTCTGTAATTGTATAAGAGGACCAACTATGGGTTAACAAGCCTCACCTGTGTACTCAGTAGGTCTATTAAATACAGGTATGTGATTAGAGGTCACTTTTTGAGTAGTTGTTGTGTGGCTCAGCTTAGGCTGACTTCCTGTTTTTTGTTTGTTTCAATTTTTAAACTAAATTATTTGTACTTTTTTTCCCCTTATGTGCAGTGCATTTGCCAGCAATGGCATATTCACCAATAAACTGTATTCAGTTGCATAAGTTAAGCAAACACTTCCTTCTGCTTGAGGAATTAAACACAACAACGGCTAGAATGTTACCTGTGGGAATATTCGTTAGATAAGGAAAGAAGTGATTTGGATAATGATAGTTCAAGAGGAAGATGTTGATAGAAATGTGAGAACTCTCACTACTTTGAAGCAGTTGCTCCTCCCTGGTGTGCTTGTTCTTACAGAGTGAAGCACACACATTGAGAATGCATTTAATTGTTGATGGGTTTTGTGTTTATTCTGTAGTTTTCTACAGCAGCTCACTGTTGTAGCTGTACTTCCATGTTGCTACTGAAGGTCACGCGTAGACTGCAGTCATTATTATCTGCAACATCGTGCAGCACCTGCTGATGTCACACTTGATCCTGACCACCAGAACACAGAGTACTCATGACAAAATGACCATGGAGAGGTGAGGAAAATGGCTACACTGGACTGAGCTCAACAAATGCATCTAGCTTCATCACAAATCAGAGGAGCTGAAAGCTGCTTCACCAGAATGTCTATAGCTTCACTGTAGTTCAACCGATAGTGTATTTTTTAGCACACAAAACATTACGAGTTATGAAGACTCTCAAAATGAGTAGCGGATATCACCTCTTGAGCAAGGCGTTAAGTCACAGTTGTGATCCTACTAAGCCTTGGAAAAAGGCTGTGGGCCATCAGCCAATGGCTATATCCTTGCTTGCTTGTTTAGATGTTTGCACAGCTGCAGTATATTTGCTAACATTTTTTAAAAATGCACAGCATATTCAAATGAACTGGCTCACAGTCATAAAGAGATATGTAGAATTCATCTGGATCTGTGCGCTGTCACCTGGTTAAATTACATGGTTGACTCTTGCTGGCAGCTCAATCCATTGTCAGCAAAAAGATGAGGGCTTTTATCTTGTGTTACCTGAATTTCAGGAGGAAGCACACAGAGGGTTTTTGATATGTGACAGCAATGCTTCCTGTTCCAGTAAAACCGAACATCGAACAGGTCTCATTAATGGTAAACAGGGCTATATTTTAATTTGAGCTACCAAAATGTTATTGACTTTACTGACAGAATAAAACACCCAAACATCAATTGACCAGATTGATTTTCAAGGCTGAAGTCTCCAGGCTGGTGTCAATATATTCATGTTATTTTACCCGAACATGAGAACATATACTCAGAGGCACAGAAAATTCATTGCAGGTAAACAGTGATTTTGTTTACATTTCTATGTATGTGGGAAATTCCTGTACATGGTCTCTTTGCAGTGTTTCAAAGAATTAGAGGAAATACATCTATGCTTCAGAAAAATAAATAAAATGCCATTTGCAAGTGTCTCTGCCTGCATTATTGTGTGCCATGTTGATTTTGTAGTAATGCAAACATATACAACTCCTCTCTCTTTTCTCAGCTGTCAAATCATGTAAAAGTGGTCGAGTGGTCAAACAATTAGCTCATAATCTAAGCACTCTATCCAAAGAATGAATGGTGAGCTCTGGCGTTCCATTTGTGAGCCAAGGCTGCAGTTACACTAACTATACACTAAAACATGTCATGCACCACAACCTCAGAAATGAGTAAGAGATCTGCACTTCTGCATCACTGACAAAAAAAGTCAGCTTGTGCCTATTGGCCAAATAATTATATAATACAAAAAACAGAGTAAATTACATCTTGCCAGGACAACCAAAATTGATCATAAATTTGGTAGGGACATGACCAATCATAAAATTTGAGTACTTTTCAATATTTTTTAGTAATTTTTACTGACAATTCAGTGTTGTTGAAATGTGTCATTTTTAAAATGACTGGTAAACCATATTGTCTACGAGAATGTGCAAGCAAAATTTTGGATAATAAGAGTAATACTAATTAAATATGTAATACAAGAGTACTTTGACAATGTCTGCATATTATTCAGTATGTATCCTTGGTCATACTTTGCTGCGTAACTTTAAATGCTGCAAAAGGCAAAAGTGGAGGGAAACCAAAAAGTAGGTTTTAAAGAGCATGAAAGTTATCGTGTGTGCTGCTTTTTTCCAGTCTAGTCCATTTATGGTTTAATTCTTTTTGTTTGGTTGTGACAGTACAGTTTTCACAAATATAAAACCACTATGCAGTGAGACAGCTGTAAAAATTTTAAAGCACAGTGACACAGCTACTTGGTGAATGCAGAAAAGGCTGGCATGCTAATATGTAATTAACCAGAATTCTTGCCCCTTCTGTTCCCATCGCAATCATAGTCTCTGGGTTCATGTCTGGCAGCTTCTGTGTGATTTCTGAAACAGAAAGTGAGGATCTCAGCTTTCCTGCTGTGTCTGGAACAACAGAACTAAGACTGCCTAAGTAATGCTGAAGAGAACATATTGACTACAGGTCCAGAAGTTAAACTGACAGGGTAGCTTTTACTGTGCAATGTCACACTGCCACCCAGTGGACATACAATGTAGTAACAAAACATTTTAAACAAATTACATGTTACATATACATGTTTATTGTTATTGCAGCTATTTATGAGTGACTGTTAAAAGACAAAAGATAACAATTACAAACATATAGATCATGTACACATCATCTGCAGTGTTATATAAAAATCATTTTGGTAACAACTGCTCCATGTACAATTTAATATGCTTTTTTGCATTTAAAATGTTTACACTTTAGGCACATTTGAATATAAATTCAAAAAGATGCAATGTACAGAATGCAAATGCATCAACTAATCTGCAAGTGCAGAATAAATGATCAGATGCAATATCTGATGGTCACAAGTCTTCAGAGCGAATGCCATGCACTGATTGTATATCTGAAGATGAGGCTGGGAAAAAAGCAGTAGCAATCTTCAAATATGCAAAGTGCCCCATAAAAACCTTCAAAAGACTTAATCTTAAATGGGCTGATTTTTTTCTGAACTGTTCCAAAAATATAGCTTTCAGGAAATGTGTAACAAATTAGGTTTGAAATACTTTTCAGAAGATATACAGTACATTACAATCCAATACAGTCAGTGGAAAAAATAAACATCTACCTAAAGTTACAGGTTAGGTACAATATCATCATAAAAATATCAACTGTTACCTGAAATCAGTTGTATTTTATTATTTGACATCAATTTTGGTGAATGCATAATCTTTGCAAAAAGTCTTAACAAGACCTGGGTATGGGATGTCAGATGTCTGTTTTCTTGATTCAGTAATTCAATATGCTGTATTTATAGGCAATCCAAGCCTTTGGTGAACATGGGAGTGACTTGCCTAACGTCAGGGTAGATATAACTCTAGAGTATCTGTAACACAAGTTGCAAACTTTACAGTGCCTCAAGGCCAATATGCAGTATTCTAAACAAGAACAGTTACTTTAGAAGCAGAACAATATGTCTGGACAGTCCTGTGATACAGTGGCATGCCAGGCTTTCACTGAGAGCATGTTTAAGAAACAGGGATAACAGAACATTAGACACAATGCATTCTGAACACCCTAGGACCTGAAGCCTGAACAATGCTGGTATGATACAGCTCCTGATGGTCAATGTTTTTTTTTTTTGTTTTGTTTTTTTTCCTGTGGCTAGTACAGGCAGAATAGGCAAGCGGCCTTAATACACCACTGATCTTGCTCTGAGGACATCATTTTGGGTAAGCAATCTGCTCCAAATGTCTTATATCTATATGCAAAGGTGCACAAGAACAGCCAGCACAGACAGCAATTAGCCACTACAAAAAGCACTATACATGTCACTCAACTGAAAACATACAAAAACCTCATAGTAAACCTGTATCCCTCCAAATTTTGCCTGTATACGAAGGAGGCGCCAGCTCACAAACACGTGAAGCATCTTAAATAATGGATGAAAGAAGGGAACAAACCGACACTGATACCTCAGTTTGTTTGCTGTTTATTCATGCCTTTTCCTTCCCTGGGTGCTCTGATTCCAGGGAGGAAAACGTCTGTACGAAAGGAAAAAAAATGCTTGTGGAAAACCAATATTTGTTACTTTGTGAGAGAGATCTTTACAAAGTGCAAAGCAAAAGTAAAGCGTGGAACTGAAAGTAAAACCGCTCAAAGCTGAGGTAGCTGGTGATACACTGGAGAAGAGCCATGACAGGACAGGTGGAAATATAAGTTTTAGGTTGCCATTTACACAAAGTTGTTTCCACCTTAGAAATACTATTCATTAAAATCACTGGATTAAGAGTATAAAACGTGTTTCTCACATAATCCAAAAAAAGACTATCAAAAAATTAATCAAAAGAAATAAAAATAACAAAATGCCAAAAGCACATCCCCTCCTAAAGGCATGGCTTGATAATTCTACCATTTAGCATAGCATTTCTTATGATACTTTGGAGAAAATTCCTTGTTAAATAATATATATATATAGTTTTTATCCTATTCTATATTACAAGATAGTACAAACAAAAAACACAGTAACTGCAGTGGGATACTTAGTATCACAGATTGAGCTGAAAATACAGAGTGATGCATAGAATTGACCATTTAGTAAACATGTATACTTTCACCTCAAGCTTTCCACTGCTGCTCAGCCCCTCTAGGCAAAGAAAAGAGCATGAAGCAAGGAAACCAATGGTTCCTTGTGATATGCTTCAGTGAAAATGCTTTTAACAGAGTAACAAAGCGCTAGTTTGTGGACCTGTAGTTGTGATGCAATTATGACTGGCCTTGAAGGGTATGTGGGTGACACAACCACTTACATTTCTGACCTACATAAATTGTTGGATGTAAATACAACTTAATATTTGTTGTAAGGCTTATTAAATCAAAGCTAATGGAGGATATGAATATAACTTTTCAAATGTAACTTGAAGACCAATTTATCTTCAGCCTATTTATGATAACCCACCTCCATGAACTCCATGAACATGACAAATTGTTAACAAAAACCAGGGTGTCCAGAATCAATGACAGCTTCTTGGAATGCCATATATCTTGATCAGGACCATGTCTTCTTGAAGCAGAAGACATGATTATTTCACATCAGATGATGTTAACCGCTTTATCCCTAAAACACAATGCCAGTGAGGACAAAGTAGGCCCAACACTCACAACCAAGAGATCCCCAGTCTCCCTTGACCTACTAGAACCATACAGAGAATGGATTCAAAGCTCCACATTGATAATGACGTAACTAAACGGTTCATATTAGTTGCAAAAGTGAAATACACCTTTCACAAATACTTTGTTCCCTCTGAGGGCTTGCTCTTTTGCAGTGGAGATGAGATGGGCTGGTGGGAGCGTTAGGTTTCCCCCTCCTCCCTCTCCTTGTCCCATCTCCACCAGGTCCTCTGGGCTGAGGCGCGGGGCAGGCCCGGGTCGGCAGGCTGCCCTCTCCCCCCCGGTCACACGCTGCTGTCCTGCAGCAGGGGCTCGATGTCCTCGTCACTGCCCGGCAGGGGGGTGTTGCTCTGGCCCGCGCCGGCGCTGCCGCTGTGTTTGCGGGCGTTGCAGGTCTTCACGGCCACGCTGCGGTGCTCAGGGATGAATAAGGCCACGAGGAAAGCCAGGAGCACTGAGCAGGCTCCGAACAGGAAGGGCGGGCCTGGGATTATTGAGCTCTGCAGACAGGAAATGCTGGTCAATGCAGATGGAACACGCTCTGAAGTCGTGTCCCTACCATTATGACACTCCCCCCTAGAAGACACCGCAACCTGCGTGCTGCGGCAATAGATAGTAACGGAACATACCGGTGTCTGAAACCACATCCTCAACAAGGTCGACCCCGTCCATGTCATTCCGTGCATTACTGGACACGTCCTCAGGACAAATGGCTTGCATGCAAGCTCGCACTACGCAGTACTGGCTTCATCAGCATTTTGTCTGCACACATCCAGAGACACTTTCAAAAACTAAGCCTCGAAGATTACCTCATCAGTGGGGCGTGAAGGAGTAGTCTTGTCACTCTGGACCGGGTCGATCTCCACGTCGAAGAGGAAGAAGATGAACCCGAAGAATGCGGGGCCCAGCCCGTTGCACAAGCCTCGTATCCCCGTTATCATACCCTGCACCACGCCTGCGTGGATAAAAACACATTTCAGCACATCAGCTGGACACAGTTTTCCCAATAACACACATTCAAAATCAAAAAACAGCAACATTTCCATTGATAAGACTACTAAGAGAGACAAAAAAATTCTATAGTTGAAATGGTCACCACTAGATGGTACTGCCATCAAAGATGAATTCTTTCTATGCTACTGTGTACCCCTATGTACCAAACCAGAAACCCCAGTGATAACAAGTATGCAAACTGAAAGGTAAACATCCATACAAAATAATGACCATATATTACAATAACTCAGACTGCCTTTCTTCAAGGTCTGTGTACATGACAATTCTACGTCAGGAAGATTATGATGCATGCAGAAAATATTCCAAGATTTCAGCTAATGCCAGCGCAGGTCAGGCTAACATTATTCACAATGATTCCTTTCACAGCTCTAAGGCATTGTGACATCAGTGAGCCACTAAACTGGAAAATTCCTATTCTATTTGCTGTCCATTTCCACTGACTTTTTGCAGACTGTTGACTGTGACAACTGCTACATTTGTAGCCACATTAGAATACCAGAATACTTGATTATTCTGATCAATAGACTTTCAAATGAACATTCCCAATAGCTTGTTTAAATACAAAATACTCAAAAACACAAAAACATCGAAGACTGAATGTGTGTTTTTCCAGGCATAGTTACCTTTATACTAAGAGGAGTGATACTCCACCATGATTCTCAAGAAGGCATCACATACCCCAGCTCACACACTTTTAAGGAACCCTGTTTTCCTTCTTGACTCTCCCAGATGGGTGTTAAGATTCAGCAAACATAAAGAGGATTGATTTCTTGCATCCTTGCCAGAGTAGTTAATATAGATAATCCCCCTAAGTTATTTCATTCAGCTCTGTACAAGTTAGAAATTAATGTGATGTAATGTTTTTCAGATAAATCTAACATTAACATCCGTCCCTCCTCGTCTTACAAGTATGCACTTCTGCTGCCCACCGTCCTTCATGACTACTAAAGTGCTATGCCATCCTATAGTTTACTGTGATACTCAAACATATGTGCCAAACATGTTATCAGATATTCCCAATACTTCTTAATTAGATGTCTCATTACTGTTCCTTCTTTATGAAGCTAGATGGTATTGTGATATTTGAAACTCTCTTAGTTTGTGTTCTGCCATATTCTGAACGGCATATTCATTACACAGTCTTACACAAGCCAAGTTATGGAACCAGGCTTGTGACCAGGAAGTAATGGGTCTAAAACCTGTGTGAAACTACATTATTGCACAAGAAAGGGACCCTACCTGAACAACTTTGTAAAAATGAACAATGTGCAAACTATGCAATCCATCAAGGTAAAGGGGGTTTTGGAAAGTTTTAAACAATTGCAATGCTGGACCAAGGTTTTCTGACAGGCCAGCAGACCTTACCAAAGATCTGAAAGACTTCCTGTGCTTGCAAGAGAACAATACTCACTATCAACCACTACCATCAAGCAAACATGTATCCACCATGATTACAGAACAAATGGCAGACACAGCATTAAAGAAGAGGTTCAATCTGTAATGTCAATACTGAGGGACCAATGCATGTCCTGTATATTAGCTCCCCATGTGAAACCAATACCAGATGGCAGAACTGTCTGTGATACAGTCGGTAATTGTTTGTTCCAACCAGTACCTCCAAGGCCAAGGGGAAAGGACTGCTCACAACACGATCTTGAACAACCAAGTTTCATTTTCTTTTCTTATGATGTTGCACAAATAGACTAAGAATAACCCAGAGCAGAGCAGAGCTGCTTCATTTCAGCACAGAATAAGTTCTCCCTTGAAGCAAAATGTTTCCCCGGCAACAAATGAAACCAAGGCCTAAGCTTCTTTCCAAGTGACCACTTTGGACTCCAAAACATCCGGGGCTTAGCTATGGTTTTCACTTAACCGAGCACGGGGAAATCCGGGATTAATGCTGACCGGGCCCTGTGAAAACGTCATTAGTGTAATAATGCCTGGCTGCACCCGCGGGAGAGTGGAGTCCTAAGAGACACCCGGTCGGTGCAGTGCCCTGGAGTGCTGGGGGAGGAGCCGGGAGGCTGGACGGGGTGTCGTCTTACCCTGCTGGTCTGCCTCTGCGCTGCGGGACACCAGGGCGCTGACCGCCGGGAAAGTGATACTGGACATCGCTGCCACGGCGCCCGCTGCCCACATCATCCTGAAAGACACCCCAGACAGAGTATTTCCCCGTTACTCCACCCTTTTACATTACATTTTACCATAATTGGCACTGAGTGGCATAGCTTACATTTATATAGCTGGATATTCACTCAAGAAGCTCCAGTACCTTGCTCTAGGCAGCAACAGCAGTGCCACACCTGGGAAGTGGCCAAGCCCTGCTCCTTACCATCATACCACACCCCTCCCCCAGTGACTACCCTCCTCTATTGAGTGAATAAGACCAGGGCCATGTCCAGACCTGCTCTATCTTTCTGACTAAAAAAGGGCCAAGACACATGAAGATCTGAACAGTGGCAAGAAACACACTTGCATGCTTGTTTGTCTACACTGTGTGTGAGAAAACAGCAAATATGACAAGAATGTTTATCTTGGGTCTACCACAGAAACTCACAAGAATAATAACAGGCTTTGCACCATTTTGAGATCATATTCCCTGAAGAATGGAAGGCTAGATTTTGATTAATGATTACCAATCTCTTTCAAGGGAGCTGACTTAAAGTGCAAGTTGGTTACATAAGCGCAAAGATCACAGCAAATGTAAACTCTGGCATTTTGACAAACAACTGTGACCTTTCACACTTCCCGACCCTGGCAGTGCAGTCTGTGTCCTCCCTCCTGTAAAAGGAATTCACTGAGTGAATCCGCAAGCGCACACTGCAGCGAGAATAGCGCACAGCTCCCACTCTCACACTCTGCCTTAAATTGGTCATCTGAAATTAACTGCAGCTAATTTGCTCTTGTTCTCATCATTATTTTATTACATATTCACTACAGAAGGACACTCGCTAATGCACACATTCACTCATTACAGTCCCTCCCATGAGAGCTGTTTAGCATGTATATGTTTGCAAATTGAAACCCCTGACTGCCCTAATGTGTAACATCAAAGAATAAATCCCCTCATTAATAGAGTTCATATTTTATTCATTGGGGAAGATGAATTAATGAAATTACAATGATCAATTTCCAGATTTCGCCAGATCCTAATGAAATATCATCGTCTTATCATCCACACAATACAATTCAATGTGAGATCAGAAAATATGGAGAAAAAATACAATAGGAATATCTAAGCTTTAGACTTGCTTGTGTTTATTGATTCAGTTTTTCCCTGAATATAAGAGAAGTTATGTAATGAGGCCTTTTTTAAACTCATCCTTATGCTCTCTCCAGCTTCCTCAGCTCCCTCCTGTGATTCCTTCAACTCCCTCTTTCAGGATGACTGAACTCATTACCCACGCAGACACATGCATTTTCATAGAGCTGGACAGCACTCGAGGAAGAATACATAAAGAGAGCATGTAAACAGCTCTCTCCTCAAAAGAAGGGATGGAAAGTAAATGAAGAACTGCCACATTTCTGGAAGAAATGAAGCATACCATGTAGTCTCATGTACATATGGAACTATGTATGAATGCATGTATCTACAAAAAAAAAAAAAACTTTTCAAAATAAAAATTCCTGGAAGAAACACAGAAATTAATTCAGCAATACCACGGTTTTCGTGACAAGAAACAACTGTAAATTATTCTATACCAAGGCAGAGCTGAAATCTGCCATTTCCACATCTGAGTCATCTGTATTTTGATGCTGAATAAAGGCCAACATTTGTTTTCTCGGGAGATCTCGGGCTGCACAACAGTATCTGCTCTGGAGAGGAGACTCCAAGGTGAGTGCTTACCATGGTTCTGATCCAAAACCGTACCAAGCCAGCTGGAGCATCTGAAAGCCAAGCCCGAGCAGCACTGTTTTCTTATTCCCAATCGACCTCATTAAAACGCTGAGAAACGCCGTCTGTCAGGAGAGAGAGGCAGAGAGACTCCCTCACTCTAACCTTCTTGCAAAAGTAGTCAGGAAATAGGTTTCATGGTTTCCTGCCTACCAAATACTTAAATACCATAGTCTTCATGCGCTGGTTCAGGAGAGTCACTAGAGGTCTATATTATATTTAAGGAAGAGCGATGTTACAGAGCAAAATGCATCAGAGTCTCGTATGACTGATGAACACATACATCTGGCAAGCGCAATGAGCTGAACAGTCTTGCAAGGATTTGATTAGAAACCGTAGGGGAGAGGATACAGAGAGTAATATTACAGATAAATACCTGTGCTAAGATAGAAAGGACACCCACAACCGCTATAAATGCCGCAATTGCTGTGGATGAGAAGTTAATGACCTGAAAGAGAGACAGAGAAAAAAAAAACATCAGAGCACATCACTCGCTCTGCTCATCGCTGGCTGAATTTTGTTTGTCAGGGCACGTCTCGTATTAAAGCTGTCACGCTGAATGATGGGTTTGTCAGCGGGGGTTACGGAAGAGCTGGCAGCACAAACTGGACAAAGGCTGTCTGAAAAGCACACTGTATGCATAGTTTCAGATTTACACTGGCTACCTTTCAAACAACATGACCCAAAATGATTTTGCGTACTTCCAGAAGCATTACATTCACATTAGCACTTTGTGTTGTATTTTAATGTTCATGGATTATTTGAAACATTTTTGCTGAATATGGCCTATGGCTGCGTTTCGCCTCATTTGATTGACCTGGAACTACTGAAAGCAGTCTAGTATATTGCTTTTTAAAAGAGCGTATATGCTTTCCAATTAAATTTGTCTAAAGGATTTTGTATTCACAGGTATCAGTTCTAGTCACAAGATCATTTTAAACTTGAGCGTTGAAAAAAGGCTACTGATGTGCAATGGGGACATTATCTTGGCCATTCAAGGGCGTACAGAATGTGCAAATAGTGCTGAGTTGATAATTTCTCCCTGTAGGGATAGATAACCCAGAAAAGGCTCCTAATGCACAGAACTTCCACGTAGCCAGATGCTCACAGATTGCACTGTCTTTTCCGATCAGAGCAGACCAATATATAAGCAACAGCATGTGCATCAGTTCCAGCTGCCTTTATGGCGTCAGTGCAGTATTAGCTAAGTTCTGCAGCACTGAACAGAAATGGCTTCATCCCCAAGGCTGTGTCAATGATGCTTATGAGTGATGACAGAATGCTTGGATCTCATGTGCAGGAGCACAATGGGTAGCAGTACAGCAACATACAACATACATTACACAAATAACTTTCCATGTAGCTGTCAGGATGGGAATGTTATCTAGGAAAATGTGGAATTGTCCAATGCAGTTAACCTTTATAACACATCATCACTATTATTAAGGCAAACTAGGTAAGTCCAACAGGTCAAAAAAAGCACCAACAAAAAATTAGTTGTAAATCTACATCTCTTGCCACTGTTGCCACTGTTGAGCTGGTAAAAATGTTCTCCAGAGGCATAATGGGTGTTATAAGGTCACAAAGCACTTAAAATATTCACCCACCATTTCAGATTACAGTTCATGTCTGCTGAAAGGTTTTGCATATTATTCATCCTAATTTAGCACTTCAGCGAATAAAAATAACATCACTACTAAAATTGGCATGTTAATCACAGTAAACATTAAAATGTTCAGAACTGTTGTTATCTTAAGAATTAAATTCTTGCTCTCCCCTAATTATTTCACACAGGCCATCACTGTGGTGAAGTGCTCAGATTGGTACGGCATATCAATTAGATATATGTGAGTATTACAGGCAAGAACTATTACAAATATACTTACTTAAGATCCAGGAGTTGATCAGTTTTGTATACAGAAGTAGTTTTTGAGAAATACGGTCATCAACATTTTCTTTGAAACTCAGCATTCAGCACTATAGTAACCTGTTCATCTGCATGTCAATGGATGAGACGGAAACCTACCTGTCGCAGGTAGAGGAAGAAGCTTGAGTATTGCCCTGCCTCTGGCAAATAGGACAGGAACACGGTGATGCAGATTAGCAAGACTGTGGTGTCCTTCCCCACTTTCCTCAGGGACTGTGGGTAAGAATAACAAGCATAGACTGATATGTGCTGTCCATAGTTAGTTAAACTATGCCATATTCCTACAAAAAAAAGAAACAGCCGAATCTCCACTGACAGCTCCTACAGTATCATTCATAAGAGAGGCCTTAATTGAAATGTCTGTTCCAGAGGCTGCCTTGATGTTGAAGTATCTCGATCCTGTTCAGGCTCTTCCTAGCCTCACCCCATACCTGGCAGCCTGCCTAGGCCGTTTCTCTTACGGCCCTCTGGGAACACGGCCAAACAGGCTGCCTAGATCCTGTAATTCGGTCATTATTTCAAGTTTATAAATTGTTGCTGTACATGATGTTTTTCTCTGCAGTAATGTTTATGACCTGAGGGGGCAGTGCACAAGCCTGATTGTGTGTTATACCAACAATGTGCTTGAGCTGAAGCTCTCTATTACAGGCAGCTTCTCAAAACAAAGCCCTTACTTTATAAGACAGTAAACAGAATGAGAAGGGAACATGGATCACACCACAAAAAGAAACCCTTGCGCTAACAGTGGATTGGGATTAGATGCAAACACTGTGCTAGGTTGTAACTATAAACATTATTTTGTGTAAATCAATTCATTACCTCATGTAAATTTATATTTAAAGGACTACAGTGAGGTGTGATAGCTGTGCATCAATATGCCACAGTCCAAACATTTTCAATATTCATATGAATATGGTTCAGCTATGGAAAGACAAAACAAAAACCTTGAGCCTCTTTTTCCTCAGCACTATCTAGATAGTCCAGTTTGCAAAATCAATATTTTAATCTGCATTCATAAGCTAAATGACAGATTACCAAATTGCAGTTAGATCATTTTTTGATTAAAACACATTTATATATTGCCCTAAATAAGGAAAATAAATGAGTACTCTCAGCTCCTCACATTGCAATGAAGGTAAAGTACCTTCATAATTTAATCCCTGCTCTTTAGTTTTCATTTTAACTTGATCAGCATGCAACATGAACTACACACTCTCTTCTACTCTCTTACTACTAGACTAACTACTGATACAAAATGATGAAAATATATTTGTAGCTTTTAAAATGAAAAAAGAAACGTACAGTCTGGTCAAAGTTAACAGTATATAAGTTTTTTACGATATATACTGTTATATACAAAGTATATAAGATATATTCTGTTATTAAGATGAATATGTTAATATATTTACAGTATCTTTTAAATGAACTCCTTTCCCATTCAACACAAAACCCAGAAACCTCAAGAATTTAAAGCCATCTGAAAACAACAGAAAAACACAGCAAGGCATTTTTCACGTAGTGAGTCGATTAAATGAACTCATTCAACACAAAGAGTTTCCATCTGAAAACACAGAAATTCTCAATTAACTGAATACATTACAAATTCTCAATTAACTGTTTACAATTGTCAGTTCGTTAAAAACAAAAAAAACAAAAAATTCACTCACAGCAAAGGGATCAGCTTGCTCCCAGGAGATGGGGGCACCCCATGATGTAAGCCTCATCTTCTCCGGCAGTGACTCAGGCACAGCCAGGAGGATGAAGCAGATGTCTATCAGGGCAATGATTGTTGCCACTAGCACCACCATGTTATCCCCGTAGGTAGTAGAGAGGTAGGCACCGATCGCTGGACTCGTTACCAGGCTTGCAGCGAATGTCGCAGAAACCTGAAAGTTTAAGGGCTTAATTTGCTGCCATACGACATACAACCAAGTTCAGGATGGGCAAAACATGTTAAAGCTAACATGCACATAGCATTAGCAACATTATACTACTGAATGTTCTCAAAATGTTTGAACACTGAAATACTTTAGTGGTTGTTTGTATTTCCATCTTAGATTCTGTTAAAATGAGGGACAGCAGGATGTATTCTGGGGGCTGGAAATTTGCAATTCATAAATACTTGAGTAGGCTGGGGCAGAGGCTCTTGACAAATCAAGGCTGTCTTACCAATCCATAGGCAGTGCTTCTCTCATGTTCCTCAGTGACATCTGCTACGTATGCAAATATTACTGAGAACGTGACGGAGAATATTCCAGATACAGATATCATGGCAAAATACCACCTAGGGAGAAAAAAACAATTCTGAAAATATATTCAACATGCTAAAGGTATATTAGTAAAATATCCAAGACAACTGTTAGAGAAGGACCTTGGCCAACATAAACCCACTTTAAAACATACAACACAAAAAAATGGTCATCCAGCTCAAACATTTCCAGTTATATCAAAAGATAAACAGGTTTGAAAAGGGGTGTATTTAGAGGACGTTAAGCTATACATTTTTTACTTCAGCTACAACAACCATTATATGCCATGCCAAACAATGTGTGTCCCCAGATCAAAATTAGAGATGGACAGGCTGGACATGGGATGACCTTTATGTAGTAACTATAGAAGTCTGAACACAAAATACACACAAGACAGACAAAAAATAATTTTGATTATGCACATATAATATTGAAGTAGAATTGAAATTCATTTAAATGGGGTTGTAAACAACAGTAAGAGCCATTCATGGAGTAATGAGAGCACAGTGGCAAATATCGTCCCTTACCAGGGACTTATCCTCATGAGGGGAATCGGGGCGCAGGTGAAAAACACAGTGACCAGCAGGAAGGACTTCCTGCCCCACACGTCCGAGAGGGCTCCAATCAAAGGAGCGCTCATGAAGGACAACAGGCCCTGGAAGGGAGGAGAGAGAGGATGGAAACCTCAGTGATGACGCATATGCAGAAGTACTGGTGTGGGACAGTAGATAAGAACATGTTTTAATAACTATTCATGATATACTGGAAAAACACAGCCACAGCTGTTACTCTGTCAGAGCCAAGCCACAAATACTCCATACTGATCTTAATTCCTGCATCATTCAATTATTTTCTTTCAAAATGATCTTTTTGCTTTTGTGTCAATCCACTTTGAGTTGGTCTGGGGCTCACGGGAACTTATTCTTAACGATTGCCAATCACCCTATTGCAAGCGGTCTGAAAGGTCATCCTCTGATGAGGGTCTGTGAAACAATACTTGTTGAATGGCACTTCAGTGTTCTGGAGTCTTTCCTCAGCTATTGCTCTAGTCTCTGACACTTACAATTTATCTCTATGGGAGTAGGTGCC
This sequence comes from Megalops atlanticus, assembly GCA_019176425.1. Lineage (NCBI taxonomy): Eukaryota > Metazoa > Chordata > Actinopteri > Elopiformes > Megalopidae > Megalops > Megalops atlanticus. Next base: position 25,850,923 of record CM032880.1, read on the forward strand.
TTTGTGCTGGTGGGAAGTTCCTCTGTGAAAAAGGGGATTTCCAGAAATGTGCACACCACTGGACAGTGCACGTGTAGGTGTGGTGTGAAAGAGGAAGTTACAGGCCATTAGTGTCTCTCTGCACTCAATAGCAGTTCTCAGCTCCTTTTAGCAGAACAAGGGTGGTAATTTTCCTTAGCCCTTTGAGTAATACCCTGTAATACTGAGTAACCTGCAAAGCCAATGCACTTATATCCAGGCTGTTCTTATTTAAGATCATTTATCTTGATTCATTCTAAATAAGACATTGATCTACTCTGGAATGAAATCCCCACTCAAATCTGAAAGCCAAATCTAATCCAAGGGGGATATTTAGCCCTTTTTGCATAGTAATTCAAACTTATATCTGCCAAACACATTTTAGATTGTTATTTTCATATTATGTGTACTTTGTGAGTTCACTGACCACAGACATTAGAGCAAGAAACCTTAAAGAAACAAATCAACAACTAGGTGGCAATACACACATTTCCAATACTCCACTGGATTCTTGTTACTCTTGTTGTTTATGTTTTCATGCAATGAGTAAAATTTCTTACCTTTACACCCTGAATGAGACCGTTCATTAGAAATGTATGTTGTGGAAATGTTTCATGTAGAACCTGGACAAAAAAGCAAATCTATTACTACCTTTTATCACAGCAGATGAGCACAACATAACCAATTTTCACAAGGTTCCCTCTTTATCTTCATGAATAATCTGAGTTCATAAAAAGCTTTCATTTCCTGTCCTCAGTCTTAATGGTTGGTTGGAGAAATTAGACTGTTCTGCTGTTTGACCACAGCTGTCCAAAAACATGTGCCGTTGATAACTCTCTGCTGTAAATGTCTCACTGTGCAGAGCAATTTTACATGTTTTTTTTCCCCATAAACATTAAGGTTTTTTCAGCAGCAAACAACTACATTTTTCATCTCTGAGATAAAAACATAAAAAATACAACTTATAAAAGACTTGGCATGACACATTGCATGTGATACTGCTGATGAGAACTTCACTGGTTGTTGACAGACTGCTAACCTGACAGGACTTACCGTCAGCATTGGAGTTGTGAGCAAACCCCAGGCAAAGAACTCCAAAAAAATGACCACCACAGCATGGGTCACGCTGGCACTGCCAATACCCTGCTGCTGTAAAAAAAGAAACAAGAGGGAGAGGACACTTAGTCATGTCCGGAGTTGAACTGAACACTTTACCACTATGAGGTTTCACAGATCCAGAGTTAACATACCAGCTAGAATACCACCAGCAACTACTATACCGCCACCACCAAAATGTTATGAGAGAAACCCATGACAAAGGTTTAAAATTTCACAAAAGGCAATGAATCAAGTCTGTACTGGTTCAAACATAAAACTGGAGGGCAGTAAAGGTCCTTCAATGTCCAGGCTTGACTAAAAATATCACACTGATAGAAATATTCATTCCTAAAGTTGACACCCTTTTTATCTAAGCAGACTTCAGTAGCTCAGGAAAGTAGTTACCCGTTGTGATTACAAGATAAGCCTACTGCATAATGAAAGTAAACATTATTTCATTTTTTAATTCAAAGTTTTTTTCCCTCCCCTGCAGGACTAGATGAACATTTGAATGACAAACACAGACTCCTGCTGCAACCTTGCAGCCTGGCATTTATTCATGAAGCTCCTTATGTGCATCTGTCCATGGTGGCCTTGTAAGTCGGTCAGGATAACGAAGTGAATAACTATCAAGAGGAAATCTGTCTAAATATGAAAGCAAAAATCTTGTAAAGGCAATGACAGTTAATTTTACACCATCTATTCAGTCCTGTATCCCATGGCCTGTCACAGTTAAAATACAGCAGAACCACAGGTGTGCATTCAGAAAGTCTTCAGGGCATTTCAGAATGTTACACAGCCCTAATGCTTTCTGCCATACTTGGTTTGCTGTTCTTTGCATACATTATCTTACATCCACAGCTATGACTGGTTAGCACTGAAAACAAAACACAGAGAGGAGCTAAATTCCTTTGGTGATCTGACAATAATAATTAGTCACCGTGTTTGTTCTTCCCTGCTAATTACAGGGATGCTGAATTAGGAGAGCTGGGAGGGAAGCCAGATTGTCTCCCTCTCCTTGATACAGTATTTTTCAATGAGCAAACGCTGGATGCTTGTAGCGTCCAAAGACACAAGAGAAACACTGTTGCTCTCCCAGTTATTTTGACGTATGGCCTAATACATGGCTGTGCTACAGGCAATCAAGTCAGCAGAGCTAAAAATGGCAACAATGGCCCACCAGCATCCAGTTATGGCTGAGGTGGGAATGAATTCTACTCCCCAGCAGCCCTGATATGTCCATACTGCATACGCATTTTGTTTGGCATTTCAGTCGATAAAAATTGTGAAATAAGCAAAACACACAGGAACAGCAAGGTGCAGAGGGTAGTTAAAGCAAACATGAAACTGTACTGCAGTCCACAGACACATATTTGGACACATTCATACAAATTTTGTTTTAATAAGATGAGTTGAGTTGAGGCACCAGTATGACTTAAAAACAGCTGTGAGGGTGAAGGAAAGTGTATCATAATGGATTTATAGCAGAGGGTAAGTCACCTTTCAGGCTGTATAAAGACAAGTGACCAACCTCAGGTTATAAGCTGAGGTAATGTCTGAATGTCGTGAATACCTAGACTTAATTGTTTTGAATTTTAAAACCAATGTTTAGTGACTGACACTTCTTGTCATAAAATGCGCACAATGCTACTATGACGGTTCAACATTCAAACAACGAGTTCCAACAACTTCACTGCTTTACTGAATTTACAAAACATTAACATCAAAACCATCATAAAGATAAAATGATCACATTTAGTGCAGTCATTTTAAAGCAACACACTGCAGCACAAGTAACTTTTCACATTATGCTACTAATGAACCATGAAAATGATTTCCTGTAGGAGGACAGTCAATACATGAAAATGAAAACAAAGAAGTGGCTACATAAAATTCTTTACAGGAAACTTCATTACCCACAATCCTGCACAGGTAACCAAAATGTGTCAGCATACATTACAATAAGAGAAATGACCAGTCCTATACAATGAGAACTAACAGCTCCTAACTGAAAGAGGAAACAGAAGGATTTTGGTGGTATTTGTGGGTGAGTGTGCTCACTGTATGACAGTACTGAGCGTTACAACTGACCATTTTAAGAATCCATTTGGCTGACTTCACCCTACTTTGGGTGACTGCGTGACTTCAACCACTGACACTTTGATGAACTTTGAGTGGTACTGTAGGTAAGTGTCTTGCTCTATAGTATAAAGGTATGCTGTTTAATTAAAGCAACTTCCAACTTCAAAAGAAATCTTCAAGAACATCATGTCAGAATTCATATGTCATGTTTTGAAAAAATTAATTGTAATTAATAATAATAACAATAATAAATGGTCAAAATAAGACATTCTGAAATCTTAACAGAGTCTGAAGCACCTGTTAACACTAGCCATCTTGACTGGACTACAGTGTGTAGCAGCCTCATGCCTGGCCCTGAATCCGTAAAGTGAAATGCCAACGACACTGGTCAAGTAAGATGACCAAAAGCATTGTTAGTGTCACAGATAATGATGCCCAGCCAACACCTACTATAAAGAGCACTTTTACACCACTCTTAGCTTGAGTGAACCATGCCTGCACCATGCCTGTGCAATACAAAACACATATACCAGAAATATAATCCTCAGCATACTGCCAGTGTCCACGAACAACTGAAGAGTCAAATGCAGCAAACTCATGGCATTTGCCTCTCCACTTATGTGGTCAAGCAAGCAAGCAAGCAGAGTCATTTTCTGGGATCAAAGGTTACTCCTACATAACTTATGCTCTCAAGTATCAATTTTGCTTGTCAGTGTGGTAAAGGCAAACTGCAGGAAACCCTTCAGAATGTATGAAGACACCAGTAAGGAGGAGGAATATTCAGACTAACACCTGAACAGAGCCCCTACTTTTTTCCTCTCTGACTCATTGCTGATAATGTCCTAGAACAGGCCAGTCCTATGAAAGTAATTTAAACTACAGTGTGCCACCAGGTGGAACATAGCACAGCATTAATTAGTGCCTATCACACCTGTCCATGCAGAAGTTCAATCTGAGCTTCAGAATGCACATCACTCAACACCAAACAAGCTTGTTGGGCAACTACTTGAATTACTGGTCCACTGACAACCTCAAGAGGGAGGTTGTTAGGGCTAGTTATGGTATGGCACATGGCTGTAGTCCACACAGTGCTGTGGCAAACATCAGGGAAAGGAGGGAAACGCCAAGATGGTGGTGACACACAGACATTTCACTGAGAAATCCCTTGGTGAGTTTGAGGACATATAGCACTGCCAGTTTACTGCCATTCAGGCAGCACAATTTAAACTTGTGCGGTGCTTGGGTGAAGACGTGAACAGCATCAGGGAGCTGATAACTGACAAGCTTTTGCCTTTCCAGAAGCTGCTTCCATGCTTATAAGAGAACAACATCCCAATCAAAGAAATGCACACAACTTATTTTTCATATATGAAAAACCAACCCACATTAATCTCACAAGGCATTGTTGGTTCTGACACTAAGCCTTTCAGATATTGTCACTGCAATACTGGAAAGTCAACAAGGCTACATTTCCTTCCCCTGCTGAACTTGCCAGAAAATACCTTGCTACACATACTTTATCATCACCTGTCGAGACTCTTTTGCCAGGCATTCAGGCCTCAAAGATGTAAATTTATATGATGCAAATTTTGAGGAGCTCTTGATTATCAGGTGTGTAACCATTTTATGCAAATGTTAAATAGAACAATTCTGAACTTATTTTCTATTTTGAGAATATCATACAAACCGTACTATATCTTTGAAGACATTATTTCCCTTCAACTTCTAAGTGGTTAGCAATGTACACAATGACCGACACTCCCAGCTAACATCTAAACCAAACACTATCTCTGCATCAACCGGATGTTTTGAAAGAGTAACGTTACTGTGAAACATCATATGTGTTGTGCTTTGCAAGGGAATTCTTTTTAAGTACATTTTAAATCAGAAATACAAGATGGAATTGCTAATTGTTTTTAAAGCAAATCTGACAGAAGACTAAAATTAGCTGACAAATGGTGTTTGCTCGTAATTTAATATTACGAAAAACGTGTTAGTTGGCTGCAATGAAAACATGCAGCTCCTGTTAGCATTGTTAGAGAACTCTGACATTGTTCTTGAAAGCCAGCTAGTAATGGAAACTTTTGATAGCTCGCTAACTGTTAGCTATGACCTGCATCGGTGGCACTCCGCCACAGACGGGTAGCCAACTCTCTTTGCTTGGCAACAGGGGAACTTAGCCAGTATTACATAACAGCTTATCCAGTTAGCTAGCTTGGTACTAAGCCTTAAAAACTGCTACTCCAACCCAGATAGCTAGCCACCAAGCTAACTTAGTTGTGTCTGTGCATCATTTGTCAGTTTTACGTACCTAGCTTTAGCTAAGCGTTTCCCTGAGTGTACAGAATTTCCAGCTAGCTAAGTGTACACAGAAAATGACTAACGTTAGCCAGCTAATTATTCGACATCTGACTTGCTAGCAAGCTAGCTACCGCCTTCGTCGCAGTTTTAGAGACTCGATTTATACATTTAACCTGGCCTCTCAATTCTCTTTAATGCATATAGTTAATGTGAAATTGAAACAAAACACCAAACGCAAACTGCCGGGCAGCGACAATGGCGCGTCAATCAGAAACGCGATTATGATAGCTATACGTTATACACCAGTAAGTGTAACCAAAGGATGGTCATAGTTAACTACCACCACAAGAAGGTAGAATCCAGCAATTAACAGTTATTTATAGAACTAATTGTCCAGTTTACCAGTCAGCAAGCAACTAACCAAGATACATAATCCGCTAGTTAGGAAGACATCTAGTTACACAGTGTGAAGCGATTTTGCACTTGGCATTCATTGGCTACACTGTAGCAAACTAGATAGCCAGCAAACAGATTAGCTGTCTTTTCCAGGCATGTCGCACATAGGCATAGCGATCACTTACAGTGCTCCCATCTTTCATTATTATTTTTTTGACCAACATAATGCGGTTGGTCTCTTTCTTTTTCTCCTGGGTCATCTCCTCACATCTTGCCGGAGTTATATAAAATCCATGCTGCGTGGATATTTTGGGTACACCCGCTTCTTCCAGGTTGCCTTCTGGTTTGGCCTTAATTACGCCTCGTTAATCTAGCTAGCTAGATTTTGTAGATTGATTACGACAACAAGATAGCTAGCTATGTGTCTACCCACTTTTCCGTAATGTGAATTCCTGTCGTTTTGCATACAGTTGAACGTCACAGCGCACTCTCTTCCTGGGTAGAGAGCGCCAGTGCGCTATGCGCTAACTCAGGATCAGTTTCCGCTCATCGAATAAAATGGTTGCGGCTATATACGGATTATGTTAACTGATCTTGAATCAGTGCTTAAGGATTCCCGACCTAGAGCCTCTCCTTGTCAGTCGCGTCACCGCCTTTGACACAGTAGCGGAAACCACATGTCAATCGAGGGTGACGTAGTAACCAGTTAAGTACAACTTTACTGGACATAACTTCAGCCGTTTAGCATATATTAAAAAGAACAAAACAGATAGATAATCTGATATCTGATAGATAGTCGTAATAGACAGATTGCCTGTGCCGAGAGTTTTAGTAAAATTAGGACGTATGTACAGCCCACCTGTCGGTTTCCCGTTCATTATCTCAGCACATGCAATAGCAAACCTTGTTCCTCGTTACTGCCGCGTCTGTCCAGCTGACGTTGCAGCGTTTGGGCCCTGGGTAGCCTAATGGCTAATTATCTTCCACCTTAATTGAGTCTGATAGGAAGCTTAAACAAACATAATTCCCCATGCCATATTAAAATGGTATGACATAAGATTATGATTCTGCAGTGTTTTGTAAAATTGATTAACGTCTAGCCACACAAATTTCAAGTTGCTGTACCTTATGTAGCATAGATAGATTTACATACGGATATACAATATGATTATTTATCCATGCTTTCATGTATTACATTGTAAGCTTATTGAAAGCTGTTCATAACAATATATTTATATTAGTCAAATATGGTCTTGTCAGCACATTTTATCATGAAGTGGATCTGAACTGTCAAGGTGATGTCATTAAAATTGTGGGGAAGGGTGGATGAGGATTTTGTTATAGATCAAGTCAGCAGGCAGGGCCAAAATTTACTACTACGAAAAAAAAAAAAAAACTTTTGTGGGCTGTGACTTGCATTTCCCTGCGTTTGGTGGTTGTCAAGTGTGTATTATATAGGCATTAGCAAAAAAGTAGGTTTACACACAAAAACATTTTTAAATAGAACTTGAGTGTTTATATGGGACTGAGGAGCTTGCAGTGACAACAAATAATGGTCTAATTCAAAAATAATTATAACAATAAATGATAATGAAATAACATTACATAGCATTAAATTTTTAACTCTTTTGTGCTTGCTTATAACAGGAAGCATACATTACGAAGAACAACATAATATTATGTGATCTTAAACTGTGTCATTTCTATTTTTTCCATGGAGGTCAAAAAGTGCTGTATATTTGGGATCTCACTGGCAAATAATAATTAACAGAAGTCTATTGTGAATGCATTGCCCATATTAAACATTGCAAACATTCGTTATAATTTTCTAGGTGTGCGTATGTGAGGAGATACATTTGTTACTGAATGGGTAACACTAACCCTGTCTGTACTGGGGTAACCCTAGGTATCTATGGGAGCTGTTCTCGTTGTTTTATTGGCTGAGGCATGATGACTGTTTATCACCGTAGCTAGGCAACACTAGGACCATGGTGCAGTTTGTCTCCACTTTACAAACTGAAAACAGAGAGCACGTATGTGAACAGACAGTTACCAACTGAATCCAGCAGAACTGATATTTGGTACTTGTATTACTACATGTGGCATATGTATGCTTTGCTGTTGTAATAATGTAGAGAACACAGATCTTTTAACCATAGCACTGTTGTATGAAATTGATCCTGTCAAAATAATGCTGATTGTGGGCTAGATCTGGTTGAACAGGAGAAGCTGTTAAAAAAAGGTAATGTCATTGTTTTTGCTCCTTAGGTACATAAAATGGCTTTAGCAAGCGGACATTGGATTGACAAAGAGATGAAAGGAGAACCACCAAGTCCCAGGTAAATCACAAAATATGTTACTCAGAATTGTCTTGGCTGCCTTTTCAAATACCAATTTGTGCATGAAATACAGTACTAAGTCCTTTCATATTGATATTGGCAACATCTCTAAAAATGAACCATTTGTTCTGCCACAAGTCATTTATCAATGTCATGCTTAATTAAAATGTATAAATCACCCAAAATTGTTCTTCTAGACATGGGCATGCTATTGCTGTAGCAGGAAATGTTGTTTTCTTGTTTGGAGGTGTGTCCACAATGAATTCCCTGGTGAGTAAAGTTTGTACTTTTTCACAATATTGTTCTATAGTTCGGCAGAGAACGGTGTCCCTGTAGAGCTGAAAGCATAACAAACCAGTTTTTAGACAATAGAGCTTTGGTCTCCAGAATGCTTTCATCTTGGCTGTAGTTGCACACACTATGGATATCACCCAAAAGATGGTTATCTAGTAGTTTATGACTTTCTATGTTATTGTTTAAAATAGGTGCACATGTAACATTGATTAGTCAAGAAAATTGTAGCTTTGCACATTTTAGCATCTTATTATGTGGACTTAAAAAATGAAACTGACTGTGGTTCGCATAAAAGTTATGTACAGTATACAACCCTACACAGCATATATTGTGGCCTACGGTACTTGTTTAATTCATCTAAACTGCAACATTTAATCTAGAAATAAATAAATCTTTTCTTTTCTTCTTCTACTTCTTCTTCTTCTACTTCTTCTTCAGGAGGACCAGGCAATATATTTGAATGATTTTTACATGCTTACAGGTAAAAAACCATATTTCTGATCTCAATTTAGATTTTAGGTGTCCTTTAGACTTTTCAAGTTTACTGCTGGTTACAGAAAACTGTCGATATAATGTGCTGAGACATTCTAAGACAGAATTGTGACAGATTGTATGAAGCTGTTTATTTGTACAACAGTTTAACCCCTTTTTCTACTGCTTGTAGTCACATGTACTGATGCTACCTGGGAAGTGATGCCTCAGAATGAACTAATACCACCTGCAAGAGAAGGACATACGCTTAGGTAAATGAAACAAAGCACTGTTGCAAGTTCTTAAAAGCAATTGTACAAATGTAAAATTTATATGTAAGCCACACTATTTTTGAATTGAATACATTTTTTAACCAGAAAATGTCCTGATTTTGTAAAGATAAAGAGACAAAAGGCACAAAGCACTGTAATGGGTTAACACAAACAATTTTTAAGGACCAAAAACATTATTGCTCTCACCGTGCAAAAGTGGGAAAACAAAAAAGAGCTTTAATACAAGGGCTGGCCACCATGTCAGCCACATGCGTTTTTCATCAGTGCAATGATGGCAGCTGTGCAATGTCTGAGCAATAAAACTGTTAAGCCTCCTTACCAGTTTGTTTGGATCCAGGTAACTGCAGGAAATAATCCTGATGAACACTATTGACTGAGAGCAACAATCAAATTCTACACTCAGGTGTTAAAATTAAACATATTTATTTTTTTAGTGATTAGCCTGAATTTTGTATTATCAGTGAACAAAAATGTTGAAGTTTTGAAGGGTTAACTGAAACTAATGGCTAATTAAGAATTGAAGCGGTAAGTAATGGTATTTGATGGTGACATTTGGAAGAGGATGCACATGCAAATAGACATATATGCTTACCTCTTGTACTGCAACTATTGTTTGGTAAGGTACAAAAGTGAAAGGATAAACATAGATGAGTAAGTCTACAATCAAATTTGTGCTTATGCTTTGACAAAGGAGATGAATCGATCTGTCTATATATCGTACATCAATTTGCTTGAGACTATTACATGAAAACTGACATGAAAATTAAAATATTAAATAAAAAATAAAAATAGCCTTATGGGCTTAATTCATTAAAGAACACTTAGAAAGCAAACAATGATGTCATGAAGAAGAATGAGAAAAGTGAAATACAGTAAGTTTAATCATTTATCTTAAACAGGCACTTGAGATGAACAAGAGCACTTGAGAAGAACAATATGTGGTGACTAAATCTGTAAATGCTTCATGCTTCTCTGCAAAGTTGTGGTGTCACTGATGTTCCTTTGGGGATTTTGTTCAAAGTTTGTGTGGATGTGGACATTTTTTGGAAAATGTCACAGTTCTTTTACTAGCTAGAAAGCCAGCTACCTAAAAATATTATGGCACCTAGACAGCAAGCAGTCAGCTAAGTTGAATTAGAATAAATGCCATGACACGTAGCTCACCAACTAACAGGCTATTCTGCATGGTATTTTGAACCTTCCCACAATATGGAAGCCTCTTTTGGTATATAATATATCATTTATGTTTTAACTGTGCATCAACGGTACAAGAGAGGAGCAAATATGAGCAGCACTTAAAAATAAATGCATACAAAGTCACCATTATTGTTTATTTTAATTTCGAAATACACATACACACAAATGGGCAATGTATACATTTTGTTGCAATTTTTTTGTACTTGCTTTCACCTTATGAAAAATAAAATGTATGGACCCTATTTTATCAGAACTGACTAATTGGCTTCCTTACAGAATATTGCTCTGTACTCTACATGCACTGTCCAGTATGTTCAATGTATGTTTCAGAAACAAGAAAATCTGTATATTAACACTTTTATTTGACCAAATGTACATGACCTATATACTTTCTGTTACAGTGTGGTTAAAGGCAAGATTTATTTGTTTGGTGGTTCATCAGCTCCAGATGCCAGAGAATGCCTCCCCGGCGTCTATTGCTTTCACATTGGTAAGAAAATACAATGAGTACGTGCAAATGCTAGTGTCTTATGAATGGGATAGATTTAAAGAGGCACCTAAGAGGTCATGCTTTGAGAAAATAAAACCAGGAAATTTGGTTAGCAGCTCTGTGCCTTTATAAATCTGCCAGGCAAGGGCTGTCAGCTTGGTGTGTGTTTCGTTCCTACATCTGAACAATTTCCATGAGGCTTTTGTTTGAAAAATTTTGCTACTTATGGATTTCTACTGAATAGTTATGGACCTGTTATTGTATTGGGAAACTTAGTCATTTACTAGTAATGATAATGAAAATTTCAGCACAGTTGCCTGGAAGAGCTTAGATTTCCAGCTATATGTCATTTATGACTGTCTTAACAAGGAGTCCTGGCACATGGCTGGTAAGTGAGGCTATGGTGATCCTGTTTGTGGATCATTCCAGTCCCACTGAGGCCTGGACTTAAAGGGAAAAAATATTGTCACAGTGCCTGCTCACTACAGCAGTGTGTACCATTTAGTGCCACTTACATGGGAGAAGCTGAACATTGGAGGCTTTCCCCCGAAGACCCTGAAGCACAGCTCTGCAGTTGTGGGCGACAATATCTATGTATTCGGAGGGATTTTGGATGGCATTGCCAGCGATGATCTTCTAATGTTCAACACAGGTAAGGGAAGTCGGCTCTCTGGAAGAGTGCTGCTGGATACTGTGAATGACTTAGTGATTTACAGAAGCACTTTGAGGACTTTGAGACCTAAATAATGCTAAATGTGTGTCAACAGTTTTAAAGTTTTAAAGATTTTTAACCTTCTTTTTTTGCGAAATTTTGGGGTATATGTCAGTAATTCAAAACTGTTGTAATTGGTATTTGCAAGCCTAACATTAGTGACTAGTCAAGGATGGAAACCAAATCTGCTGTTTAAATGTCTAATGAAATATGACATTATTTAAGTGAAAGTAACACTCTTTCCTCTTTCCAGTGTCAATGACCTGGACTCCAATCAGGACCACAGGAACTATTCCATCTGGACGGTAATTTCTTGTGTGCAGTGTGGCAGTGTAGCATAATGGTAAGGAGCAGGACTCATAGCCAAAAGGTTGCCCGTTCAGTTCCCTTGGGCAAGGTACTTAACCCAGAATTGCTACAGTAAATATCCAGCTGTATAAATGGGTGACATTGTAACCTATGTTTCCTATATAAGGTGCTCTGGATAAGAGCATCTAAAATGCCAATAATGTAATGTAATGTAAAAAACTGTAATAGTACTCATTTGGGCAGTGCATGTTAAAGTGAGAGTTGAAATATTTTATAAAATACATTTTCACAATATTTTCTATTTTCCTTTAAGTTATTGTAAGTATATAAACTGGTGCTACTAGATATGGAATGCAGGAGAGATAAAGGCTTATTTTCAGAAACAATGTGAATATCAAATTGAGTTTTTAATTAAGATTTAGGTCACCAGCTTTTGAGTGGGGTTGAATTACAGACACTCACCATTAAATTCATTAAAAGTTCAATGTCTCAACTCATCAAGATTTTAAATGAGAATTTAATTTTACAAAGCCCACATAGACACAATGAGACTTCAACTTCAGCCTTCAACAAGGCCTTTTTCTTCTGCCTCCTTTAGCAAGTTATTACAATGATAAACCATATCAAGGTACATTACAAAGGAAACCTTATGTGATGATGATAAGGTACTGTGTTCATGTGTCTTGCCATAGTTTTCTCAGAGGGTTAGCTTCAGCAATTGTGTTTGTTGCTCGCTGCACATTGTGTGCAATGTATTGCCGAGGTGCAGCCGCAACAGCCCATGGTCTCATGGTCTTGTGAAAATTAATCTGATGGCCATCTGTCTCTTATTGTGACTCTCACTGCACTTGGCATACTGGTGTATATTACCCTTCCAGGAACCCTGAGGAGGTATCCGTTATCTCTTTCGTGGAATTAGAGTAAATTCACACCACATTCAAAAAGGAGCTACCATTACCTTCCTGTCTACTGGCAGGAAGAGGAGCGTTGCCTTACATCACAGGTTGCAGCACTCGTTTAATCATGAAATGATGACACGTTACAGAATTCTGATTCAAGAAATTTGAATCCAGGTTTGTTATTGTTTTTAGTGAAGAAAAACAGTGCTGTAAAACCATTATAAAAGTGACTTATTGATGTAGCGGAATATGTCAAATAGTTTTAGACTATTTACAGAACATACTATTCAGTATTCTTCTGCAGAAGTCTATGCATAATTTTGGTGTCAGTTTGTCAGCATACTCTAGAACTTAGATATGGACACTCTCTGCACGTCTTTACATTTATTAAATAAATCGAAGAAATGTTAACCTCTCCCCAGATTTAACCACAAGCTTGCTGTGGTCAATGAGCAGATCTACTTGTTTGGAGGTTGCTCGGCATATGACTACTACTACAAGGATGTCCATGTGCTGAATACAGGTAAATGAGAGATTGCTGCAAGATGGAGAAAAATTTTGACTTTTGTTTTAGATTTCATAAATGTTTATTAGCAACTGATTGACACCTACAGCACTACTTGGGTTGACTATGTATGTAAATAAAAGCATTTGAGAGCGGAGACTGAACCAATACATTTGTCCTTCTTTCAGCACTGGAAATGTCTTCTCCTGGTAGGGATTAGAATAAGAGTGAAGATAAATGGAGGAACTGTGATATTATTAATTTTTTTTTGCTCTAGATACTCTCGTGTGGCAGAAATGTGAAGTGAAAGGAGAATTCCCCCTTGCCTGTGAAGGTCAAACTCTCACACCACATCATGACAAGGTAGAGACATTATAAAACAGACAATCCCATCCTACTCTCACAAAGGATTCAGACATATAGCTGGCTTGACTGCCTGCAGCTAGCAAACCATGACATGGTATGTTGTTTTTTTTTTTACCTTGAATACAATTGCTGTGTGTTCTGTCATGTATCAAAATGAATCCTGTAGTCCATAACAAATGCATGATTTTAAGGTCTGTGCGTTACCCTGGAGGGATCATTATGAGATCCCCTCTGAGTAATGCATGCTCCTAAAGCTGTAGTAGAAGAGACAGATATGTGCAATTGGTTTCAGAAAGAGCCTCTAAATGTGCAATGCTGCAACAATGAATATAACCTGTTGACTGGTCTACAAGTCCAGGTAGGGAAGTAAAGCTATCTATGTCCAGGAAAACAAATACTTGTTTTTGCCAAAATCTCCAAAAATGTAGAAAACCTTTTGCTGCATTAAGGCAGACTGGGTGATGCAAGCACTTTAGAAATGTGTTTTGGTTTGGTCCGTTTAATTTGAAATGTGCTTTGGTTCAGTTCATCTGGGCCTGAAATCAGCTATACCAACTGTTTTAAGGGTAAGCACATTCAGTTATGATTCAGTTATGATTTTCTATTAGCACATTCAGTTATGATTTTCTGTGGTGTTCTCCTTTAAGATTCTTAACAAATTAGCAAAGACAGAACAGTGTCCCACCAAGGTCAGAACCCCAGACCTTATCAAAAGCCCTGTTCCCATTACCTTATCAAGTCTCCCCTACTTATTACTGTAGGGATAGGAAATGGTAATCCATTCAGTTGTATGTGCTTCTTGAGTGTATAGATATTTAGCATCTAAAAACAAGGGAGGTGAACATACTCTAGAATGCTTCTTTTTAATGAGTAAGCCTGGAACACACCTGGTTTAGACAATATGCATTCCAGTCTCAGTCTCATGTCCTGCCCAAGAATAGAACACAGTAATCTAGTTTTATAATGTAAACTTTTATATTCCCCACAACTTTTATATTTTCCTTCCACAAATATAGAAATTATCAGAGGGATTTATTCCATATGCTAATGTTATTATAAGGAGATTATGACTCAGCTTTCTTATCCTGCAAACAATTTCCCACATTCCAACTCTCCACAGCTGACCAATCAGCATTCATCCTGTAAGGCATTAGACTTTAAGATTTAAAAACATTATAATGGGATAATACCCGGACTGACTGACTGTAGTGTACTGAGATAATATTGCATTGAAATTGCATTTGTGCAAAACAGTGCAGCGCAGCTTTCTATTGGTGACAGAGTTTTTGCAGTGTACAATGTCAGGATCAAAAAGGAAATCATTGTAAACATTCTGTGCTATGCCATTTTGAACCCGGGTTCAAAAATAAACACCACATGACATACAGCAGACAACATTTTTCTAAAGATTAGATTTAATATTTTAATTAAATATTAACTTTGGGCTGAATGCACACAGAATATGTCCATTGAAAAATACATACAAACGCCCCAAAATATATACTGCTAAACATTAATCTTGATTATTCAAAGTTTCAATAAATGTGATGTTAGAAAGCATCTTACATAAATGCAAAGGGAAATGTTTGGCCTAACTAAAATTTATTTCTGTACTGCATTATTATTTCCGTAGCAAGCCTCATTTTATCATGTTGAAGGTCTGGTGAACTTATTATGATTAATTTGTAGCATTTTGTGGTTATTTTTGATCTCAATCAATGCAGGATATTTACTTCTTTGGAGGAAAATGCATCAACGAAAATGGAACTATGACTTCAACAAATGAAATCCAAAAGCTAAGCATTGGTAAGTCAACTTGGGACCAAAAATAAAAGATTGCTAAGCTCTCCACACTGAACTGAATTCTATCATACTTGTGTGGAGGGCTCCACCTAATGGTAAGGAATGCCTGTCTATTAAGCAGTTGCAGGCTTACCGTATTTCAAGGCATTCAACTCTAGATGATCGAATCTAGTCATCAATTCATGTGCCAGCCTTAAAATAGCCTAATTTAGTTCTTATCACAGGTAGGTTGTTTTTATTCCCTCTAGAATATAGACAGTACTGTGTCTTGCACATAACTGAATGCTTGTTTCCTATGCAAGCGGTTCCTATGCTCCAATACACTCAGACCTGCAGTGATTTTTCATACTACGCACAATACACCACAATAAAGTAAGTGCTGTTTGGGGGAGTGGTGTCATAGGTGAGCAACTGATACATGTCTGGTGAGTCGCAGGGTCCCTGAAAATGGTGAAACAAGGAAGCCCTGCCGACAAACCCACTTCTCCCCTGTAGGAACAAAGACAATCTGTTCTGTCGTTATGGGCTTATTGTCATTGTTAGCTGATGACACAGCTGGGCTGAGGCCCAAGCCATAGAACGTCTTGCTTTGTGGGCCGCGCCACCCAGTAGCCTGTGAAATGTTATTTTAGATTTAATTTAAATTTAAAATTTAAAATTTAAAATTAAACATATTATTCATAGGATTACCAATTTCAATGCTTCTTATTAACTCAACACAAGCATCTTAATCGGCCCCCTGAATTCCTTTACATGAGAACACTGTAGTAAACTACAGTGTACCTCTTCCCTTCTTTTTTAATGTTTTGTTTCCTCATAGTTCTTTTATTAATGATTACAGCCTCTGAAATGGCCACATAAAATTTTTATGCTCACATAAAAAGTGAGCTGTGACCAAACCACAGCATTTTTCACAACACTGTGATGTTATAATTACCTATTTAGTTAAACATATACACTTCTTAATTTCCAGCCCTTTTTTTCAGTTAATAACAGGCAATTATTGTCTTTGTCTCCTCACACCCAGCAGTTCCTGTTGATACTCTGCCGTTAATACCACGGCTCGCTAAGTAAATAACATTTTCTGAAAGTTAACAGTTTTATTCAGAGACTGCTATTTGCTTAGCCTGCTTGTTCATGCCACAGCGAGGGTGGCTGTTGTGTTAGTTGCAGACTGCTTTCATATGCCAGTGGCATTTCTGTGTTTCCTGGCAGACAGCTCAGTAATTTGCAGGCGTGATAGGACTGCCTGCTCAATGATATTGCTGAAGTATCTCCTACCAGATGAGGCTGAAATTTGATCTAATATCGAAGGATTCAGCAGGATTTGCCGCCGGTCTTGATTCAGATTAATATGTATAACAAATTCAGTCTCAAAATCTTTTAGCAGCATGTGCCCAGTCTGTTATCAGTAAGGATTGAGTCTTCACATCCTTAATTGCTCATTATCTAAGTTGCACCTTCTGATTTCCGAGGCATAAAATGTAATAAACCATGAAACTGTCAGTTATCATATCATAAGAGCCAAGACGAATAATAATTAGTCATTTATTTTCAGTGTACCCTTTTAACATGGGCATGATTCCTGTTAGGCAATGCACACATACATAGACATACATATATGGTATTACATACATAGATCTAAATTGTAAGAAAAAAAAACATTCTACCAATAGTTTGCTCTCCAAATGTGCTTATCTTTCACTGCTATATAACATGATTCTCTCTCTGTCTCTCTCTTGCTCTGTGTCTCTGTTTTTCTCTCTCTCTCTCTCTCTGTTTCTCTCTTGCTCTGGGTCTCTGTCTCTGTCTCTCTCTCTCTCTCTCTTGTTCCTCTCTTGTTCTGGGTCTCTGTCTCTGTCTCTCTCTCTCTCTCTTGTTCCTCTCTTGTTCTGGGTCTCTGTCTCTGTCTCTGTCTCTCTCTCTCTCTCTCTCTCTCTCTCAGCAAAGATGAAATGGAAGGTGCCACTGTACGTAGGGATTCCTCCGGCCCCACGTCACAGCCACACTGCATTCATCATCCACAGCCATGTGCGTGTCAGGCGGGTAGTGCTGCCTTCTGATGTCTGGGAGCAGTGCTATGTGTCTATTTCATATTTTAATCTTATGGCCTCTGGAATGGTGAGGGTTGCCATAATATCGATTAAGTGATTGTATCAATACCCCAGGAGGCCTGTTATTATCTGCCTTCACAGGCCTGCTGTTGAATGTCATGTTTCAAGTAAGTATGCTATCATGTACTCTGTATATATTGGGGCAGGTGAGAAGGCAGGATTCTATAGTACCTTTTCATTTCACTAAGATTCTTATTTATTTTGATTGTCCACTAGCTCATTTCTTACACCATAGTACCTATGTCTTTAAATACGTAAATCTATGCATTTGTACATCTTTTGTTGCTTATTAGCTGTACGTATTTGGTGGCAAAAACGAAGATCAAGAATTCAATGACTTGAATGTGATGAAACTGATCAACCCCTCAGAGAGGCAGCCAGGTATGTACATACTTTTCATATAAATATATAAATAACTACATGCTTTCACATGTGTCCATATGGAGTACTGTGCAGCTCTGTGTGGCCTCTTCCAGTGAATGGTGCATGAGCATCATCCATGCCAGTGATCACACCAGCTTGGCACAGCTTGGAAGGTAGTCCATGGGAAGCATCCTGAGCTGGCTTGCTTTTTGACAGGAGCTACCTCCCACTGAGTTGACTTTGGCCCCACGTTGTTGCAGTATCATTGCAATAATAGCAACCAGAATGAGAAATAAATGAAGAGGAGTGTGGGTTTGTTTTGTTTTTGGTGTTGTTTGGTGTTGCGCTACCATGTGAAAGCATAAATTGTGCAAAAAAAAAAAAAAACACCATTAGCGGAACACTAATGTGAGCTAAAGAAACTGGAGATCTCATAGCAACATCAGCACCTGAAACTGAAACCTAAAAATAACGTAGCTGACAGAAAAAAGTAGAAACTACAGTATGTTACGTTTCTTGTAATGCACAAGCTACTGCTCCCAAGTGTAGTTATTGGGAACACATATGTGTGGTCCATTTCTTTTGAGCAGTATACCATTATCGCTCCAGGTAACGCTACAGAATATTTGACAGCAGCTGAAATTATTTCAAAGATGAAAAGTGTCACTTCACAAAAAACATTTTGTGAATCCTGCAACGTGTCAAATAATTTTATTTTTTTTATTCAAATGTATTCTGATCAAGGTCATGTTTTCACTCTATTGTCAAAGTAATGAAGGAGATCCTGTCTGAATTTGGAATCCAGGGAGTCAGTAATGGGTGAGTGACTTTCGCTCTGTGATGTTGTCAATTTTAATGAGGCACTGCACAGATTTAGCTTCCCTCCCAAAATAGATAAGATGTCAGATTAGTATGCATACTGTAAAAGTCAGGTTTTTCCTTTTCTAAGTTTCAAAAAGGTTGGTGTGAATGGGTGATTATGGAAGTGGAGTTGCAACCTTAAATTTGTAGGCTGGTCTTGCAGTTGTATCAGAGGGCTTTGGTAAATTCAGCTGTGATATTGGATAATTATGTAGAAGCTCTGGCCAAGAGTGTCTACTCAACAAATAAATAATCTTGACTACAATGTAGTTGTAGTCAAGAAATGTTCCTGTATGCTGCACTGTGTCATCACAGTTACATATTATATCACCAATAATATGGCTGTGAAACATTACTGTGGTAGAATCATTGTTTTCTCAATAACTTTGTGTGCTTTGATGTGATTCATTCAAGATGTTTTCTCTCTGTTCCTACTCAGTTTTAGATTTATCCTGTTGTATGCATATTTTTCTAAGATTTGCACCAACAAAGGTTCCCAATGTCAAGTATGAGCTGAGCGAGTCTCCCTTTCCTGCAAAAATGGAGTCATTTCCTAATGTCCAAGTGAGTTCAAAGGTCGTAACAGCCCTTTCCCCAGAGGAATATAAATAAGTGTTTACTACTGTCTTAGTAATAATCATTCATTCAGTGGCCATCTAGGCTGTATCACAGTTTCTTGAGCATATGCAATCTCTATGGGAATCCAAAGTGACAAAGTGGTTAAAATTTTAAAATAGTTGTCAGAATCAGAATTGGTAGCCTTCATGCTTATAACAGAAAGCACATTATTTTTACATGATATCATGATATTTGTCACTTAAGATCCCAAGGTGAGTGAAATGTGTTGTTGATAATGCTGGTGACAACACTTGCTCATTTTTAGCCCACTGGCCACAGGGATTTTAGCGCTGTCCGTAATGAAGCCTTGAATATGATCCACAAAGCCTTCTCTATGCTGGACGTGGAGTTCCAGAAGCTGGACAGGTATATTGCTTTTAACAAAATCAATGCTGGCCTTGGGGTCTCAATAGCATCCTTACATAATTAAAACATTGCTGCGAATAAAAGGCAGAAGGATCAAAACACTGTCTTGGGTGCCTGAAGGACAAAGAAGATATAGCAGGCTTATTGTGTGCCCTGAGAATTGATGTGTAGTGATTGTATGTCTGCTGATGACAATTATCAAAATATCTTGCATTGCTGTCATCACAAGCTGGATGTGTCAAAACCTCATGCAGTTCAGCAGGCATAGGATTTGTGTCATGTTTCTGTGGCTGACAACTCATTTCATTTTGCAGTGAACTATTACTAATATTGATAAACATTATGTTTATATCAGCCTTGCAGCAATTCATATGGTGTTTTGTAGAATTCTTATTTTTAAGGGAACTTATTACCTAAATTAGTACCATCATAATAAAATCCTATCATTCATACTAAATACAGTTTTGGTGCGTGGGCAAACTTTCTTAAAATGGAATGTACATTATTTACAGAGTGTAGGGTCGAGGTGTAATTACATGCTTGTTGTTTCGCCTGCTTACTTTATTGCAGTGAAAAGTCACAGCTTGCCCAAGCTGCTATTGCTCTTCAGTATGAGAAAGAAGCCTACAGTGCTCAGCATCAAAAACAGCAACAAGTATGTGCTCTAGCTGATCCTTGCATGTGTCCACTGTATTCAAGTATTACTGTGCATGCAATTAGTAATATATTTTATTTCATTGAATAGTCTATGCACTATACTTACTAACTGCTCAGGTCAGTTATACAGTATATGGTATTCTGTAAATAGACTGTTCAAATGATTGATGAATCTTGATCATTATGCATGATCATATGACAAAAAAAGTATTAAAAACAGCCAAACTCTTGCCACTTACTGTGTGCCTCTTAAATTTATGATAACAGTGTGGCCATTCACACAATGTACTAGCCTTGGATCACCATATAAACCACATCAGTAGCGTTATAATGCTGCACAACCTAATTTAACTTTTGCTCTTTGCATCAAGCTGGGTTCTAGAGCCTCACTAAACTCAAATGTCACAGTGTTTAACTTGTTTGTATTAAGAATAACAGTAGGACAGCACTGTGAAATAGGGTGGTTCCCTTAGCCGCACTTAGAATGCAAAAACATGTATTAAACCAGACCCAAGCCTTGCCAGATTGAATGGTCTTATACGTATAGTTGTCTATCAGTCCAAAAAATCTCTTTCCCCAGTCATTATAGTCTGCATAAAATTGTTTATCCTGATTTCATATTTATCATTTTCTATCAAGTTGTGTCTCTGAGCTAAGTACAGTGATCAACAGTGTGTCTGCTTGTGTGATCAAAAGATTTGTTTGTAGCTTGTATGTGAGGTGGAATTATAGTGTAATGCTCAAAGATGAGAACATCATGTGCCTGAAGGCTTGTAAGCCCATAAATTATTTGAAGTGGCTCAAATCCCTCTACAAGATCAATAAAAGCCTAGTTATGCTTAATATCATCATCATTTTAGCAGCATGTCCCACCCTTGATTCACATTAAAATATATAGTTGAATTTCAATCAGGACATTGACCTCTTTATACAAAGTGGGCTGGCCTTGGATGTATAATCCAGCCCACCTGCAAACATTCATCATATAAGACCAGTTGAATTTATGCATCTATGAGCAACATTGAAAATCTTTACATCATCAAGTACTGTGGGGTTATTATGAAAAGTTATCATCACTTCTTTTTCTGAGCCTACTTTGTCTAGAACAGTATAGCCTGAGTGGGTATCCTGGCTGGGTAAGTTCATCTATATGTATGCATGTGTGTACAGCCATGCTCAGAAGCATGAGAGAGCCATGAGAACTCATCTCCTGAAGCTGCCGCAAAAAGATGTAAGTGGACTTATTCCACCAGAAGCAAGGCTCAGCACAAAAAGCCTAATCAAGTCTGTCCACAGGACTCCTTTTTTATCGTTTCTTTTGTTAATGGGCCATTTTGGTTTTCACAATAATTCAGAGGAAGCTGCTACAGTTGTGGTTCTTGTTGCGCAGGAACTTCAGGAAATGCTGGAGAAACACAAGGCCCAGAACGAGGCCTGGCTGCGAGCCCGGGCAGAGGAGAACGACAAGGAGAGGAAGGAACTGTGCAAACTGAGGGTGTGCACCAGTGCGCGCTATGGCAGCAACACTTCCATTAACAACACACCATAGACCGAATATTGGCTGGAAATTTGAATTTCAAATTGTCACCCCACCCATGAGTTGCTAGACCCACAGCACGCTTACCAGGTTTTTAAAATGACATTTTAAGAGGAATAAAATGTGAACTGAACATTTAAATATATTTTTGTTGGGCACAGAGACAAACGTAACATGGAGTCTGTCCTGACTGAAAGAAGGTGTAGTATTCATGTACAGGTATACATGTCAAATTTAGATTTTTTTTTTCTTCCAAAAGCTCAAATGTAAAGGAGATGAAGGAGACCTACGGCAGAGTGCAGAGTTAATTTGCTAAATGTATTCCTTGAATGTGCTGCAGTTTGAAGGATCAGCAGTTTTAAATCATAACAAGGTAAAACTGGGAAGGTGAAAACAAGGAAAAAGTAGGAGGGGTTAGCAGAGCTGTCAATACTTAAGATTATATATCATTAGCTGTATGGACAATATTTCCACTGCAGTGCTTTATGGTTTTAAGCTGATGAACTGTTTCTCACAGTATTCTTTTAAATGATAACAATAATACTTTTTGTTTGTTTGGTGCCTTTCCCATATTCATTGTGCTGCACAGCACTAGGTAAAATACAATGACATTATTTTTTAAATGAAAAGTCACAGTCCATGCTGAATCATACAATGGACATATAAACGGTGCACAGATATAAGTTCAGAAAGATTTTCCTTTTAACTGTATTTCCTATTCAAAACCTCGGTACCAACCAAGGAATCTGGTTCAGAGAGAGAAGATGCTTGTTTCAGCTTCAGTGTAAGTGTTACGCCTGAGCCCTTCGGCTTGAGTTGGGGCCTAGCCATGTCATTTGCCAACAATGGCCAGAACCCACATTAGCTGAAGGAATTGGTTTTGTTCAACTGGAGATAGGAGTGGGTGGATTGACCACAGTCCCCCCAACGCACCCTCCAACTTGTTTGGGCTCATATGAGTTTCTCAGATAACATACAGAGGATGCACCTGTTGACTGTTTGTCGTCTCCCTGATGGTGCACTATGGAACTTAAAGTGTAGACAATAGTGGTTGTGGTAGAAAAATCTAACAGCCATGTTCAAGGCAGCAGGTTGTGCTACAACTCTGAAGCAATGAAAGAACCGTTTGGGAATGGGTGTGATAATCTTTTACTGTAGACCTTCATACAAAAGTAAACCGCATGGCAAAGTCCTGCAATGTTGCTTAACTGCCAGTTGCAGATCCTGACACTTCCCGATACCTGTATATGAACTTGCTAATTGAGTTTTTACAGATTGTTCAAATTTGTAGTCCATTACCTATAAACACCTTTCTTGTTTTCCTGATTTATATTTTCATGCATGTGGCAGTAACACTACCATTAATAGAATTAATGTCATGGCCTCTTGAAAATTGATAGTGGCCAGGGGGAAAATGAAACTACTTCTGAACTGAATATGAAAAAGACCAAACTCGCAGTTGGTTATATTATATTTATCTGTTTGTTTATTTGCTACAGGAAGAAGTGTTGCATGAGCAGGAGAGACTCAAAGAGGAACAGAGGAACCTTCAGAAACGAAATGAGCAGCTTCTCTCAATTATGCAGCAGTTCAAAGGCATGTGATGGCTCTGTCTTGGCCTCATCATCACTGTACACGTGTGGGTTTGTATGAGCAGTTTGCTTTTACACACTCAATGGGGTGTCAGCTCATAGCTTAGATAAACCAGATGTTTGTTTTGGTCCACTGGTATATGTGAATAGTTTTCACAGAATTTTATAGAATAGAATTTTTTGCATAGCTGAGATTAACCAGCTCTGTCTATTCAGAGCACAGTCTTATAAAACATTGCTGGATTCTAGAAACAACGCAATAACTCGACCCTGATAAATAAACAAATGATGCAATGTTTTAATCAATATTTTAATTACATTCTTCTGCACAAACAAACTGACTTAGACAGGATGGCTCCATCGATATGTATAATGCACTGATCAGTGTGCTATAATCCCTAAAATGAATATCATCTCTGTTGTTTGACTTGGACGCAAGTCAACAATGTTGGCCAACTATCATATTTCATCAATAAAGTAAAGAAAACACTCATTGTCCTCATAGCCCATTCTCAGATAATTGTGAACTAGACTGGACTAGACTGGAACTAGAATGGACAAGATTCCAAATGAAGATAGAATATGCTTATCAGACTGATTCAGGTTATGCTGACACAAAACCTGGTCTTTCTATGAAATTGACTGTTTCTTCAACTTAAAGGCATTGCAGTATATTGTTTCTCATCAATGATAAGGTTCAAGCTATGGATAGCAGTGGTGGATTTCACACACATTTTAAGAGGGCTGTTGCATGGATGCTGGATAATGGATGTTGGACAATGTATGTAGCTGACATGATTACTTAACTATTCAGTTTAATTTAAATGTTAAAATAGATGGTAATGGTCAAAGAATTTCTTAAAAATCAAAATATATTCTGGTTTGACTTATGATGGTCCCTGTTGCACTGTGATTTGTAACATAATTTAAAAGGTGACATTGCTACCTGTTTACAAATTGCTTCAAATGTGAGATTACAACTTGTTAACAAATTACTTTAGCAATAAGTCATCTGTATAAATGGATAATATGTAAGATGTGTAAATTGCCTGGATGAGGGCATCTGCGAGGCAAATATTGCAATACAGCTCCATGTTCATACATGATGTGATCAACAAATGTTATCTTACATATTCCATGCCTCTGCTGCCGCTGCTGTGTGTGTTTGTGTGGATGTTTGTGTAATAGCACCTAAGGTTGCATTACTGATGTTTGTTGTTCTTTTGTTTTGTTTTTTTTTTCTTTCCAAACAATGTGTTGTAGTTTTCCAATCAATTTCTAACATAAATGGTTATACATGTGTACTGTATAATATTTAATAATATAGATAATATAAATTATTTAAAGGTCAAGCCAATGCACATCAGAGAAATCCCAGGTATCATTACCATTGGCAAAGATATATATGAAGTCATGAAGACACACTAAAAAATATATGGATATGTGCTAACTAATAAGGAGTTGGGAATGCTTGGAATGCTGTTATACAAGTTTTGAACTGTTTCTACTGGGATGTGGAACCATTCTTCAAGAAGGAAAGCATGAGTTCTTTGAGAGATCAAGGAGGTGGAAATCTACTCTGCTTTTTGCATTCTAAAGGATCCCAAAAAGGTTCAATGATGTTTAAATCTGTTGATTTGGGAGGCTATGAAAGGTGTTTGACTTTATCCTGGTGTTGATGAAACCAGTCTTGAATCTGTTTAGCTGTGTGTGTGTGTGTGTGTGTGTGTGTGTGTGTGTGTGTGTGTGTGTGTGTGTGTGTGTGTGTGTGTGTGTGTGTGTGTGTGTGTGTTAGGGGGTGGAGGCAGGGACCATGTAATCCTCATGGAATATGGGAAACATCTTGACAACACAATGTTCACACCACAGGGTGCACCTGGTTGCCTGAAATGGCTCTGTAGTCTTTGGCTGTACCTCTACTAGGCAGAATAATAATAATTCCTCCCACAAGATAGCTGTCCATACCATAACAGATCCACTACCATGTTTCATAGTTGGAAGCAGGCAATGCAGGTTGAAGGCATCCTGTGGCTCTCTCCAAACATAAACCCATCCAGATGTAGGAAAAAAGAGTAAAGGGGGACTCATCAGACCTCAATACTTTCTTCTACTGCTGCTGTTGCGCATTGGCCTTGGTTATAAGCAGTTTCCAAATGGCAGTGCTACAATAAATATTAGCTTTGTGAAGCCCTCAACGTGCAGTTTTTGTTGAGACTGGGTCACAAAATTATAGATTGAGTTCTGTGGTAAATTTGAGACCATTGTTTTGTGATTTTTAGCAACTATTCTGTTAAGTGTCCATCTATCCCTGTAAGTGTACTGTACTGACCATGGTTCCTCTTTCCTATTGTAGTTTTTCTTTGTTTAGCATATGCCACTTTTAATGTTGTTCCCCTTGTCACATTAAGTAATTTTGACATTGCTGTGACTGGCACACCTGAAATTTGGGCACCAGCTATCTGACCTCTATTAAAATCTATTACATCTTTCATGTTTGGTTTAGAAACTCTCATTTTAAGATGTTGATTTTAAAAAGTCTTTTATAGCAGCGACATATTGATTGGAGTGTTGGCCTTGGTATGAAACACATGTATAGACTCCTTTTTAGTTGAGATTTGGTTACCTCCTAATACAAGTCCTGTTTCAAATTGTGTTACCATTATTTTGTTTACTCCCATGTGTCATGATGAGATTTGCATGGGCCCCACTTATCAACAATTTTGTGCCAGTGATATGTCACAGAAGGTATATCAGCTTTACATAAATTTATGCTCATTTGTATTTGCATTGCTGTATTTGTGTAAGTATAAACACGCTGGGAAAAACAATTGGATTTTTAAAACGGTAATCTGTCAACAAAGCATAATAAGAAATAGTTATTTCAGATTAAATGACTTTCACCGCTACATACATGACAAAGAAGACATCTCATAAAAGGTCATAAAGCCATAATGCTGTCTATTAAATAACAATTTTAATCGCTCAGTTCGTGTGGGGAAAAAAATTAACATTCTGGTAGCCTCTACCTCGTAACAGCAGTGCCCCTAGCGCATGCAAGACGTTCTTATCCCTGTCGCAGTCAACCCCGCGCAGGCGCAAGATGATGGGTTCCAGTCGGTGTAATTCTAAGCAAGGCCGGTGGGGGTAGAGAAGGGCTCATTATTAAGCAGGAAGGCAAATTTCATATTTTCTCCCTAGACAAAGAACGAGAGCACTATTTGGCAAAAAGAAGGGGAGGGGAGGGGAAGGCTCGGCCGTGGAATTGGGGTTGCCTGCGCCCTGCAAACGGAGGCTGACTGAGACAGGGGAGAGCGGGAGATGAAATAAGCAACATTGGTAGCAATAACTTAACAATACAGCGGGTAAGCGACACAAAACACTGCAAATATTAGAGATATCCCGACATAGGTAGCTGCAGAGATGTGGATTGAGATGCGTGTGTGGGTAGTTCACAAAGGAGGGGAATTAGGCTGTTTTGCTAATTTTGTTTTCATTTGAAAATGTGTTTCTTGTCAGACAGAGTACAGTCCTTCCTTTGTTCGACTGCGCCGTTTTGCTGGTCTCTCTTCTGCGGGTTTGTAAATAATAGTGGAGCAACATGGCTGACATTGACGCTGCTGACTGTGTAGCTAGCTTGCTAGCTAGCTTGTACTGTACTGGTTGCTGCTGCGGGCGGGAGTAGCTTTTAGCTAGCTAGATAGCCAGCTAGCATTCTTGCATTGGATCAAATCCCGACAGTTTTTTTTTCCTGCACCATTTTGAAGAAGCCCTGTAATATTTTATATAGACTAGGCAAGATAGCTGGCTATCCACATTTTTAGGTTAACTTTGGGAGGCGTCTGTTTGACGAGACAAGGATAATTACTTAGCAAGCTGGGTAGCTGTCTAGAGAAAGAAAATCGCAAGCTAGCTTGTTGCTAGTAGGTTAGATTGCTACTATTTTTTGAGGTAGTCGGCTAGCTGTGATGGCTAGCCAGTTTGCCAGTAGCTTTCTCTTTAATGTATTATCTGTTGCAGTAAACAGAAATATTGGCACAAAGATCAAAGTTGTGCAGGAACAAAGTGTTCCAGCTAGCTAGCTTCAGATGTTTTCCCTCGTTATGTTACCTTGCATGTTAATTCTTATCAAACTCTTAATGTTGCGGGATTTCCCCCTCCATCATTTTAGCTGGATGGCTAGACAGAAACAAAATCTTGTAAACGGCTAGTGCTGCATTGTTGAATGTTCTCGCCAAATTTAATTCGCGTTTTAGGGGAGACCTTTCATTCACTGGGTTGGTGGCGAGCGAGAGTGTGACATATTGCAGACCAAGGTTAAACTACTGTCACCTAACCAGCCCGTCAATGTTAAATCAGATGGGAGAAATGCTGGTGTCAGTAACGTAAGATAGTCCGCTAGCTAGCTATCATAAGTGAAGCGGTGAATGTGGAGGGGGCGGGGATGCTGTTAGTTATTTTGTAGCCAACGTTAGCTAATTCACCAGTCTTTCAAACCCGTGAGAAGCACCTCTGCAGGAAAGCTACACTGCTAAATTACAGGGCAGTACGTTGAATTTTACTAACCAGCTACCAGTCTTCTGTAGTCGTGTTTATGCCTTCAAATGTATGCTGCATTCTTAGAAATACTTTAGCAGACCGTGATTGCCAGACACTGGGTGGCTTGCTGGAAGGCACAGCTATACTGAGCTAGGCGAGCGGTTTGGATAGGTACTAGCTAGGTTAATTGCTGCAGGCATTGGAGTAATTGCTGCCACTTGTTTGGGTCAACTTGGGTTGTTTGGGTAACTATTTGGGTCAACAGTCTACTTTATTTGACGCTCAAAACTGTATAGTTGGACATTAGCTAATATTAAGTCTGATGTTACATAAAGCATCCCTTTTCATGATGTCATGGCATGGCATGAACCGCGCTCTCCTCATAACCGTTTTTAATCACAAATACAGATGGTGTTGAGGGGTTATCACAGCATATTGAAGACAGTCTCAGAGTTGCGAATCACAGGATTAGTGTTGCTTGCAGCGACCGCAGTGGTTTCATATATTACAGTGTAACTGGAGTGTCTTGTCACTTAGCTATTCCCTCATTAGGTGTTCAGCAGTTAATGAGAGCATAAGTGTAATGCTGCAAATGTTTTATTAACCTCTTGTAATGTTAATTGGTCTTTTTTGTATTTTGACAATGGAAATAAACTAATATGTGGCAGACCCTTAAAAGGAAACCATGTTCTAAAACATATCCTTTTGTCATGCATCACTTATTGTGACCATATGTGAACTGGCACCAAATGTGTTTTTGAACACATTTGCTGCAATGCAAGATGACTATCAGTGTCTTAAGTAAAATGGAAACAAGGCATTGAATTGGATGTGAACTTAATCTTTGCTCTTGCCCTAAGGATGTGCATGGACAGAAATATGGACAGTCAAATAAAAGAGCTCTTTCTCCCCCCATCTCTGAAAGTCATAGTACATTACTACAGCAACTGTGTGTTCAAATACAGTACAGTATGCACGCAGACTGTGAATGTCATTGGAAATACTTCAACTTTAAATTCTGTGGCATATGTGCACATCAAACTGCATCAAAGGGAGTTATTTACATGGACTGCTTCCTAGCCTGAAAACGTTTCTGGTCTGAACATCTGCACTCCCCATTTTAATGTCAGACAGTTTGGCAAAAAAATGATATCTGTGAACGGAATTTCTGAGAGCCTTCTCTGTCCGAATTCTTATCGAACCTTAGGTTGCTGTAGAGAAACACAGAAAAAAAAACTACATTGTTTTAACCTGTTTTAGCAAGTGATTTCACTACCCAAGGGGTTACCCAGTCATGTACATGGTAATGCCAATTTATGTGTGGACAGCAATGTTTAGCAGTAAAAGTACAAGTGAGATATATAAATAAGATGTATGTTGAAGTGAAATGAATACCTGGAGTAGTTAGCCTAATTGTTTTTGCTGTTATGTTTTTGTTTTTTTTTTTTTTTTTTTTTTTGTTTGGCTGCTGAAAGAAGCTGTGTTGTGTACTGGCGAGGTAGTTGCTACAAAGAAATATTACATGTCTTTCAGAAATCATGATTTGAATTGTAGTCAATTGATATAATCACTGGTCATTTGTGTTTACATAGACATAATTCAATACTCTTTAATCTGCACATGATGAAGAAAAGTCTTGGTCTCATTAAGTCACAATACTTTCTGTCTTATCAGTCTCTTTGTTCATTAAGATTTTTTGTGGAACCATCTCTGAAATATTAGAAATTTGAATATTAGGCTAAAATTTCAAAACATTTTAGATAACTGATTAATCAGTTTGATCTTTGATCTTGGAGAGTTTTATGCAGTAAAAATTTTTTTTGGAAAGATTTTTACATAATAAATTGCATAATTGTAATGATTGAAAGGTTGGTGATTCTTTGGAAGGTTACAACAGAACTGTTCTAAGTTGTGTTCTGTCTGGCTTAAAAGGGTTTTCATAATTTATCTCTGGTGGTATGGTGAGTCTTAATTTCTTTTTTTTTTTTTTAATAAAAATTGTGTGTGTGGGTACTTTTAGTTTTGTATCATTTGTATCATTGTACTATTTTGCCCATCACGCCCTTATCCAGTGCAAGTATTATTGCTAACAAAACATAGAAGAGAACTTCTATTTTCATGCATCACAAGCATTTAACACAAGGATGAAAATGAGAGCCAGGCTGCCCTGGCCAGTAGATTTCTGCGAGGTTGGCTAATGTTCTGTTACCCTAGTCCTGATTAATAAAAAAGGACTTGGCTAATAGGCCACATTATAGTAGTTGTAATGTGTTGTAGCTCGTTATATTGTTTGTATGCAATGTGTCCTTGATGTTTACTATGTACTGTAGTATTGATTTTGAACTGTATTCAGTCAATGCCTGCCGGATCTTGCAAACCACAATTGTTTAGATGCTTACATATTTATTCATTGTATTATATACATTGTACACATAAAACAGCATAGACATACAACAAATGGAAACATTGCAGTTTTAATGGTGAACTACGAGAAAGAAGACAGGTGGAAGTGTGACAGCAGAATGAATTAGCCTGTGGTTTGTGTGTGTCTCTTGTGGTTCCTTTGAGGACGTTGGGAACAGGTCATTCCTTTGGCCTGCTAGCAAAGTAAAAGCATGACAGGACTTAATTCATCAGCAAAAGAATACATCCTCGGCTGGTCGTAACATTTGTTTCCCTTCTAATCGTGGAACAATATTGCGCCAATCAGTGCTGCACAGAATGCCCTGGTCTGGTTGATAAACCCTTGTTGTTGTTCTCGGTTTTGCATTAAATTGCAGTAGACATCCATGCTGTTGCTAACCACAAGTTGATGACTCGGCAGTCTCTTATGTTTTTCCCCTTATCCGGCCGTCACTTTCTGTCTGGATTTTTACACAAGCACATTATCCTAAGTGACGAAAGTCACTTCAGTTCAGTTTGAGAGCGGTCTCTCAGCTGAATCGATGTGTATTTCTCAGAGTCGCCTTGAGCCCAAATAAATGACAAAGCAGCCCTAGATGAGGGGAGGGGCAAGGGGCAGGGCTTAGAATGATTGGCTCAAGAGTGAGAGTGCAGTAGAAAGAGGTGATGAGGCGGGAAGAAAAATATGTTTTGGAAAGGATCAGTTTGAGATGACAGGGAGGCGTCAAGAAAATATCTGATTAATATATTGAAGTCCAAACAGAAACATAAGAATGCGAATGGGAAGAGAAATGCTATGCAGCACCTGCATTTAAGAGATAGGAGATAATGTAGAGAGCAATCAGAGAACCCAGAAAGGCAAAATTTAAGCATGCCTAAAGCTGAAGCTTTCTGTACTCCTCGAAAATAATCCTTGATTGGTAATATGTTGCATTCCTCACCAAAACAATTCAAATGTTTTTTTTCTTTTTCTTTTCAGTTGTTTACTTTAGAATGAATACAGATGTCACCAGTATAGAGCAGATGAGAAACTAATGAATGTAATATTGTGCTCTTTACTAAATAAGACAGAAAGAGCAAATCACAGATTTGAATTTTGAGTTGGAATAATAGTCTCGAATAAGAGTTGAATTGATATTGCTTTCTGCTGTTGTGATTTAGAATGCTTGAAATGTTGGCTATGTTACTTCACAGTATATTAGAAAATGCTGTTTCTCCAGAACTAAATTGATGTGATGAGTTAATTGCTTTAAGAGTAACCAAGCAGGTTGTAGATACATAGGATATAGATTTATATATGATGTATAGATTTATGTTTTGTTTGGGGTGCATGTTTGTTTGTTCAAAAAGAATATTGTTCTGAAATATTAGTTGTTTATTCTGTTTATTGTGGTAATTTCCCACTGAATGTCATCATGGCTGTGTTTCCACTAGGGCTGTCAAACAATTTAAAAAACCGATTGTCATGAATCACGCAGATTAAAATGATTGATTAGTCACAATTTTAAATCATTTCACAATAACACTTAAATTGAGGATGGAGGCAAAAATGAAATAAGATCTAAGTAAAGGTGTTTATTTTGAAGTTAATAAAAACGAAGATCACCTCCTTCTGATTTAAGTTGCTGCTTTGTAATAACACTGGGCCAGCCATCCTGAATGCTTTTTTCTGCTTCACGTGCAATGTCTCTGTAAATGGGGTATGAAGTAATCAAGGCTCATACATATTACAGATGCTACTGGTAAGCAGAATAATTTCCAATGCAATCACAATTTTTACTTTTTCGGTTTTGCTTTCATTTAGAGTAAACTGAAAATTCATGAAAATGTGATTCGCCACAGAACAATTTGGCACGAGAACAAGATTTAAAATTGGTTTTGCATTTAATCAAACTCTGAATAAAGTGAAGTAACTTAACCTGTGAAGTGATGTGAAGTGATTTTACCATAGCAGAGTCTTCATTATACTGGATAATAAGTTTTGCATCCCTTGCTGCCCTCATAAAATAAACAAAAAGATGGCTATGAGTCAATTTAGTTCCATTTCCTTCTGCTGAGCCAGTTGCTGCAGCAGGTTAGCCATTCATTCACCTCTACAGTATTACGCAAGAGAAAGATAAAAGCTGTTTGCAGGACACATAGAGCTGTCCTCTATGAATTTTGTATAATATTGAGCAGCTTGTAGTTAGTAACTCTTTACTTGTTAGTAGCGGCTGTGTTGACTAGTTAAATTGTTGAACCCCACTTGAATTGTGGGCGTCTGTCAATTCCCACATTCCAAAATAGTACTTGAATGAAATTTACCACTTCGTTCGGGGTACAGGAATTTAGTTTTTTTTTTCCACATCAGCTGTATGGTTAGCATATCAGATGGCATCAGAAACTAGCTACACTTTTGGCAATAAAATACAGTATGGACTGACACAAAGACACAGTACAGCTAACCTTGACTTTATTCACGGAATCATCTGGAAGTTTTTTCCTTTCCATTGGGTGTATTTCATCCTCTTCATAGGGTGAGCTTGTGCAGTAAATCATACATTTTGCCAACCAGCTGGCACCTGATAGTATATATGGACATAAAAATCAGGAATTGGGATTGATTAATTAAAAAATGTTTTTGAATCTTTAATGAGTTATCATATTCAAATGGACAGCTGTAGTTTATGTGTTAGATTGGAGATTTAATTACTATGTTACTACTTTGATGTTTAAGAAGTCCTAGAAGAGGCATGTTATATAAGCAAATTTTATTTTGACTTGTATAATTTTGCAGGAACAGTATCATCCATAATATTGGATTTTAATAGAGACAGTGAAGGGCATTTCTTTTTATTCACTGAATATTGAAAATCTACTTAGAGATTTTTCTAAAAGCTAAAGTCCTTGCTGTGAACTTGTGCCCTACAATCCACAGATCTTGTCAAACACTCAACTTGTTTTTGCTGAAGTATGTAAGCCTTAAACGATCAGCTTTGTCTGTAACTCAACAGATAAAAGAACCATTGGTCCCTTGGATTATGATTGTAGTGTTCTGTAAAAATCAGTTACAGATTTGTGCAGTGTATTGGTTGTGTTGAACCGTGAATGCAGCTGTGTGGAACTGCAGTAAGGAGCTTGAAATGTTGTCAGAAGGTTTCAGGCTCAAATCCCAGCTGTGGCACTGCTGTTGTACCCTCTGTCATGCTACCTAACCTAAATTGTCTTTGTAAGCATGCAGCTCTATACTATAGGGAAGCATATAGTATGTCAAGCTCCTACTGTAATGCGTAAGCTTTGTAAGTCATCCTGGAAAAGGGTGTAATAAATAATGTAGGCCTAATGAATGAATGAGTTGCAGTTTTCAAATGTAGGGAGTTTGCTCCCTCTCTGCAGAGTAGGCCTCTATTTCTATTGTTCACAGACTGAATAGTGTTGTTATGTGTTGGGTCTGTTATATAACCACCTTTACTTAGCCGGCTAAATAATGTAAGGCTGATAGCCATGCCTGCGACCTAATTCTTCAGCGTTCCCAGCACTGCTTAGGCTGTAAAGGGCCTGCTCAGGGGGACAGCAGTTCAGCCCTCTTTGTGTTGGTTAAGAGTTTAAAGACTAGTTGACATGCATTGCCAGTTCTAGTGGAGATTTGTGCCAAGCGTACCACACACTTGTTATGTGTGAGCATATCTGAGTCTCAAGACTTGGAAAAATCAATCAGATGTGAATGTGTGACTTCATTAATGGGGAGATGTTTACATTACATACAATACTATTCCATTAATGCAATAAATCACTCAGTTCTCCTGTGGAGAACTGTCAAATTAATAGATAACACTGATTCTCAGACACATTTGTTGTCTGATGTCAACCTTGTGCACAGTAATTGGAAACTGAATGTAGAATCTCAGGGCCTAGTCTGCTGTTAAGGTCAGAAGACTGCTGGCTGGTGTCTCCTCATTATGCTCAGAAATCAAAGGAAGCTTTTCAGTTGTAACTACTGTATGTTAAACACATAGGTTTGCCAGAATCCATTTGTACATTTTTCACAAGAATTGAAATAGACCTGGACCCCCCCCCAGTCTTCCATTCATTTTTTCCTATTGCTTGGAGTAATGGTTGCAGTGAATGAAGAGATGCAGCCCTCATCCCCAATGCACACTAAACTATCACTTTCCAACCTGATGGTCATGAAAGCTGTATGTCAGTTAATGGTTTGTGCACATTAATGGCAAAAAACAGCATTTTCTTTCGGCAAAACCTTTGAGCAGAATCTCTTCATCAGGGCGTCTGGCTTGTAGATGGACAGGGAAGACAGGATTAGTCGTAGAAATGTAATTTCCTGCTTTACAAAAATAAAATTGCAAAGAGAAGTCTTCAGAAATATGGAGGTTGTGCTCAAGCCTTCAACGTGACAGTTAAATTTACCAGATTTTGTTTCAGTGCATCCCTTTTTAACCACATGTCACAAAAATTCTATGCTCCCACATCATCCGTAGCTGTAAGTTGTAGCTGTTGACTGGATGGCTTTCCAAAAGAATGAATTCAAGATTTTTCTGAAGGTGAACATACATACGTGATCAGTTTCATGTGAAAACACAAAAATGCTCCCACTTTCTATGGTTTTTACAGATAGGTACCCAAAACTGTCAGCTGGTGAAGACCTGTTTTTTTTTTCTGTCTTGTGAGGCAGCATCTATCAAGATGCAGTGCATGAGAGCAGATGCTCAGAAGGCATCCTGATGCTGCAGTAATAGCATTTTTAAACCGGTCTGGATTCAGCCGCACCCCAGCGTGGCGACAGTTTCTGTCACATTTACATCACCTCCAGATGTACCTAAGCCTGTGCCAGGACTGCTGCGCCAGCTCGCCTTCTGATATGATATTTGAAGTAGCCAAAAACAGGCCAAGCGTTTATTGTGAAGCTGTGGAAGGAATCAGGATGTATTAATGCACACGCACACACACACACCCCGCCCCGAAGTAACCATTCAGCAACAAAGTCTGTTTGTATTTTGTTTCACTGCATTACTGCAAGAAACTGGGAAAGGGGGGGCATGGAATAGAAAATTAATTCAATAACTTCTTTTCATGCTATTTCAGAGTCACACTTCAGCTTGACTAAAAATGCCAATTCCCCAACTGCATGAGAGTGAGAGCTCCTTAAGAACTAGCTAGATGCCTGCAACAGAGGCAGTTTGAGCAGCCTATAATGTATCAGCTGACATGTATGCATGCAGCGAGGTACGGTTGACCTCTGTCTGCTGGAAAATATCTGGCCTGTGGAATACCTGCAGAATGTAAAGGACAGCTTTGAGCTGATATGGCATGGACCAGGTGCACTTGAATGAGGCCAGTGAGGATGTTGCATTAGTGAGAAAAGCTCTGCTGTCTTGACGGTAAAGTCAGTCAGCCAGCCACTCGGTGCCATGATGTCTAAGTACTGTACGTTGCAAGCTGAAGCATTAGGCTGCTTATTGTGTCAAAGTATTCTGAATGTCCTGACCAGCAAGCTACCTGCTGATGTCATCTCAGTAAGCACACCTTCACATATTATGTGTTGCTAAAATAAAGTCAAAGCTTTTAGTTACCCTTGTTAGATCCTGTAATGGTACAGTTATGACTCAACACTACTCATATGTCCGTAGTACCTCTGCAGTGTCTCTGT
Organism: Megalops atlanticus; assembly: GCA_019176425.1. Classification (NCBI taxonomy): domain Eukaryota; kingdom Metazoa; phylum Chordata; class Actinopteri; order Elopiformes; family Megalopidae; genus Megalops; species Megalops atlanticus. The sequence goes on from CM032880.1 coordinate 25,887,187, forward strand.
GCAAAAAAATATAACACATGTGCAGACTTGAACACGCTCATGTGCTCATAAGCATGTATGGTTTCAAATGTTTGTTGCATATTTATAAAACTCACAGATGGGTGGATATTTGTGGCCTTTAGCACACACAGAACAGATCAAAGTAATATTCTGACACTCGTAATTAATTCAGCATTGTCTCCTCGTATGCTGTCCTGCGTTTCACATAATTTTGCACCACATACTGAAAAAATAATGCAAAACTGGTGTCCATAGTCATTTTACATCCTAGTGCAGTGACATCATCAACTGTAGTCATTAGTGATGTCATAGCCAAATCTCATCAATACCTAGAATATAAATTATATACATAGGGTGTGACCCTGGGCAAACCATTCACTGTGAACCCTCTCTTAAAAGGTTTTTCTTGTTTGTATATTGATGTGTAATCACGTATCAGCAAAAGTGCAGCATTTTAAGGCATATGTCTGTGTTTTCCAGGATTCTGGAGTGCCACCTGGATACAAAGTGGTGTTGTGAACATCCCTGCAAGCGCATTGACTTGCATGGTGGGGTGAGGAGACCACTCTTTCTCCTGCTGACGTGTGCTCACTGAATTTGGTAATATAGATTTTTTCACCCTAGTCTGGCAGCTTGGCTGCTCACCTAAATCCAGATGAATGAAGACCCCATTCGGGAAGACAGCGGGCCAGAGATCCAGAGCTGATGCAGGTGAGGTTCATCTGGGCGTGCACGTGTGTGTGTGTGTGTGTGTGTGTGTGTGTGTGTGTGTGTGTGTGTGTGTGTGTGTGTGTGTAAACTAACCTACTAGCACACCTATATTACAGCCACAGATTTCCTCATCCCATGATAGTGGAAAATGCCATTCATCCTACAAATTATGTTTTTGAATAAGTTTCTCATTTTTTCATGCATTTCTTATCTTTTGAGTTCTCAGGTTTAGTCCACAATGTAAATCTTAAGGAAGCTTAATAATTCTGTCTTAATAATTATACTCTAAAGGTAGCGGATATCAGTGTTTCCAGCTAGATAGTTATAGCTGAAGCCATCAAACAAATGACCCTGGCTACCTTGGAAATCTGATTTCCCCTGTCTTTTCTCTGGTACCATTTTGTGTACACTAGGGAGGATGAGCAATTAATCTGACTTTCAGATTATGTTAATAGCAGGAGGTTAAACAAATATTCATGTGTTGTTTTGTTTATGTCAGCTGAGCCCAGAGTTGGGTTGCTAATGCACAGAACAACTCTCTTCATGAATGTTTTTATGACTACATTTGCCATTACTAGCACAGAACCACATTGCCAGAATGTGCTGTGCTTACCACACAATGATTTTGAGAACATGATTTCGTTCACTGGTCGGTGTCAAAATGGAAGTATCCCTAGTATAACGTAAATCTACCTTTGATTGACCCTGCTTGAGAGTTTTTGATAGGATTAAAGTTATTTTATAAACAACATAAACATGATATTTCTACCTGCAAAATAAAACCATTGTTATATGGGACATGGAATAGATACAAAGTACTGTGGTCTTCGGGACAAATAGAGCTAAAGGTGGATATCTAATTTATTTGAGTAAACATTGCAATAAGGTAATACTCGGATATGTAATAATAATACAATAATGCTGGAAAGATGGCTCCTGTAAAATTGGGAATTACTGCAACAGTAGCCTTCGCATGTGAGGATCAGGTTTTGTGGTTCTTGGCACATCCACTCATTTTGAGGGGTACTGCTGAGAATTCCTCCAGGGAAATTTTGCAAAATAACCTTTTCTTATCGCTGTTGTTTTTCATGCACAAAGACACAAATGGAGGCTTGTCAAGGACAGATTTTCTGCCTGTGTTTGAAAGCACCTTTTATCACAAACAATTATTCATGCACTGAGTTTGGCGGCAGGCAACTGGTGGGGGCAAGCTCAGCAGCTACATGCAGATTTCATTTTGCATTGTGACTCAATTAGTTTTAATGGAAAATGGAATTCATGCAACTGAAGTTAATATCATTGCTGACCTGTTTCTGCTACCCTTTCAAATAAAGTTCTGATCGATCTTGTTCAATTACATGCCCAACCAGTATGTTTATTTAACTAATTAAACTAAGGGGCAAAAAGGAATATATCTTTACTTGTATCAGTACTAACATCATGTCAACCGTACATTTCTTTCACATAGGACTAAAAGCAAATACCTGTCAAGTGACATCAAACCCAGATCTGCAGTCAGTTAGCTCAGGCAAAGGCAGTCAATGAAAAGCCTGATTTGGATGCAAGCAAGCACAGCAGTGAAGGTTTAAGGAAACTCTAAAAAATGAAATTATTATAAAATGATCTTATACTTATTTTTTGAATGGTAAAATATTCATAGTGGACATGAATGTCTACTGGTAGATTTTAGAGTTATTTATTTGAAATACAGAGCATGTATCATCATTGTTACTTTGTTGAATTAAAAATGTCACCTTAAATTGTATGAACTGTTAATTATGTGAGTACTAAGAAAGGTAATGTAAGTATTCAGTGGATTACACAAATTATCCTGGGTTACTGATATTCTTTACCTGCTGTATAAACCTTCACATGCAACGTTGTGAAATCCAAGTTTGATTAATTTTGTAAACAGTTTATTATACTTTAAAGCACAATTAAAAAAAAAAAGATTTGTGTTTGATTAATTACCTGTACAGTGACAACACATTCACAAAAGGAGCTGATGTCACTGGTGACATACAAAGCTTTGCAGCTTTGCTCAGATTGATACTGTACCTTTGAAGGGGAGAGTATTTGTGTTGGGACAGCTCTGTCTGGGTCCATAATGGATGCTGGGTTGAAAACGTGATGACAGTGACTTGTTGTTCAAAAAGGCTTTTTTATTATTTTAGGGCACGCAGGTGTTTCTGCAGGTATGATGAAGAAAACGAAAAATTCCCACAAGTAAGTTTAAATATTCTTTTCCCTTTTAAACTTGTAGACTACTGTGTGTGCGCTTCAGGGAATCCTAAGTTGACAAGCATGTAATTGTACAATATACCTAAATGAACCCTTTGCAGATGTGAAACTGCTCTCATATGTAAATGTTTTTGTTATTGGTTGTGTGTTTGGTTAATGCTCTCATGTTTTGATGAAACTATATAATAATTTCAGCAGTGGTACTGTAATTTGTTGAATGGCTGTCAGGATGATGATCTGTTATATATACACATTTTCAAGATGGGGCAAGTCTGCTGGAAGTGTTGTGTGTATGTGTACCTGTTTTAAAACGAACAGTAGTATTGTCAAAATGGCAGTAGCTGAATGTGAGTTTGGGAAATTCCAGTTAATTATTCAAAACTTAAACAACTACATAAAATTCCAGCCAAACATCCTTGGACGATTAAGTGATTACTGTTGTCATTTGTGTTGGAAAATTGAGAAGCAAGGGCTTTTGTTGTGAGCATTTGCTGAATTATAGTTGCGGTGGCATTCATAAAGGTAGCAATGCCTTTTTTTCATATGTAGCGCTTCCATTCCAGTTGCATCCTTTCTTGCCAGGCAGTCTAATATGATGTAGGTTCTTGCTTGGACAAAAAATGTTGGAGCAGCTGCACTGAATAGTGGTTATAACTGGGAAGTTAACTATCTCTTGGGTGAGTTGACCTAAATACTTGAAAAGGCGGTGAGACCATGAAACGGTAACATTGCATGTCTTCCTTAACAGACACTCCTCCAGATCAGCCTACAGATAAACCGCAGTGCCGACACCAAAGCTGTGTGCTGCACAACTGAAACAGTCGCATTGTATGAAACAATAAACGCACTGTCACTCACAAGTAAAGCAGTGGTGAAGGGGATGCCATAAAATGAGCCAATGATAAAAGTGCTGTAACAGCAAAAAATCACAAAATGAATCAGTAATTAAAAGCAGTTGTGCAGTGACAGCAGTTGTTCATTTATGTATTTACTGGTTTGACCAGTTACTGTAACTGCAGTCCAAATCCCTACTTCCTGGAACTGTGACAGATGTTTACCCATTTATCCCTGTAGTAACCAGCGTTATTGTGTAGATGTATAAATGTTGGCAACCATGAGTAAAGGGTGCACATTTATATGCACATTTTGACATAGATAAACACAATAATTAGCAAAATTTAACCTTAAAATGAAGAAGGCAGGATTAGAGGAGCATATTCATGAGGTCAGGCTCCACTGTAATGTTAGCAGTAATCTTATTGACAGAACAACCGGAGGAATGGAGGGAGTTGAATGCAAAACCAGAACTTGTGCTCAGTGCCCTGGGAATATCAATTATTCATTTAAAAGCATTTGTTAATACAACCTGGATATGACCTGGTGTCAGATGTCATGCCTTTTGTAGTTGCTGGTGAAGTTTCAGAAGACGTATAGCTGTATATATTACAATCACGCAACAGTTCCTTCACTGCCTGCATAATGTTGATAGAAGACAATGTCCAGCTGGTTTTGAACTTGTCATTCTAATTTTATATTAAAGCATCTGGTGACCATTCAGAAGTATGAAGTAATGGCTTCCGTTCAGGTTCCCTCTTGAAAGTTGCACTTTCCTAGTTTCACAGAACAGCTAATTCGGCCACCTATGATAATTTTACAAACCTGCTCCAAAGCTCAATAATTAAAAATTTGTCTTAAAAAGGCTTCAAGGATATGAATCACATTTTTTCTTTCAGATACTTAAGAGTAAACCATTTATTATTATTTGGATGTAAATGTTCTCCTTTATAATTGTAAATCTAAGTATGAAAATGATTACTTGGTATAATCCTTTAACAATTGTTGATTATTAATGTCACTTGGAACATTCAGAGAATAGAATTGAAGCATAACACATTTTTTAATGTGTACTGACATACCAAATCCAAATGAACTATGCATCTTTGTTTAGCAAACACTGGTAAGTCTGTGTGCTAATTAATTGTAAATATTGACTGAGAGCTGGCATTCTATTTATTTAAAATAGGGCTTTTTATGCAGTGTTCAATTTCCACCAGCAGCCTTTCTCAGATGTAATTTTTCCATCCGTTCATTCTGATTGAATGATGTGAGGTAATCACTGTTGCTCTGCCTTTTTTCAATTAGCTGCTCCTTTGCCTCATGAATATTCTTGCAGTAGAACAGTTGGTTGATAAAAATTAAACTGTTTCAAATATCTATTTGATACCAATATTTTCATTTTTATTCATGGTATTGTTTTACTCATTATTTTCATTTTTTTAGGCAGACATCCTTATCCAGGACAGTAGGTTCAGTGGAAATAATTGTCTAGCATGTGTTGTAACATGATTATCCTGTGCATGTTTGTGTCAAATAAGAGCGTGCTGGAAATTTACTGTGCTGTGCAGTGTTCTCATATTCAGTTGATTAAAAAATAGATTATTATTTATAGATCTGCTTTATGTATTCATTGCTTCATCATAGAAAAGTAATGAAGCATGGTCAGATTGTCTTGTGTAGACCCTTTGACAAACCCATATTTGGATAGCTGGATATAAATGTCCCAAGTTAAACAGAATTCACCATAAATGGATGAAATAAAATACAATGAAATTTATACACCCTGGCTTAACAATACCCACAAATAAGAAGCTGAATAAATTAGCTTGCTCTTACTGATTGCCTGACCTCAAACTGTTGCGAGATTGCAGTGAAATTTGTACAAGTTTGCATTTTTTATCATTTATCATTTTTTATGGATTAGTTTGATCCTTCCATTGTAATTCCATTGTAATTTAACACCAGAGCTGAATGACAGGTGAGTGAGGACACTTGAGATCTCTTCAGCCGAAACAAGATCTTAGCAACTCACACGTGCAAAAGAGATCAGTCCAAACAGAAATGGCAACTTTGCATATACTGCGTGCTGGGCAAGATGTGACTGTACATTAATCCGATGAATTTAGTGAGAGCATTTTAAAGAATTTTTTTAATCAACGTTGTGTTATGGTGCGGCAATTCCTTAGTGTAGAGATGTTTGTTTCATGCAAAAATGCTAAATAACAATCTGTGTGCCGTGAGTTTGAGAGCATAGTGAAAATGGATGTTTAGACAATAATCTATGATAATCGATGTGGAAAGCGGAGACTTTTGTCAGAAAGACTGTTACAATGATAAGACATTGATTCAGATTCCATTGTTGATTCACAGTTAGATATTTTGAACTTTTTTTATTTGCTTCATAGATGACCTTGTCCTGCGTTACTTGCAGAGCTTGCATTTGACACATTATCCATTTATACAGCTGGGTATTTACTGAGGCAGCTCAGGCTAAGTTCCTTATGCAAGGACCAACCACAGAGCCCCACCCAGGATTCAAATCCACACTGTGACGATAAGTCCGGGCCATGGACCACCATGTCATACTGCTGCCGTACTGTTAGGTTTCTTCAGGGCTTTGTTTGGCATGCTCCCTCTTATTGTTCGTCTGAACCCTCGCAGGAAGCACAAGACCAATGTGGGCCCCAGCAAGCCTGTCTCCCAGCCCCGGCGGAACATCGTGGGCTGCAGGATACAGCACAACTGGAAGGAGGGCAGCGGCCCCGCCACGCAGTGGAAGGGGACGGTCCTGGACCAGGTGCCCGTCAACCCCTCGCTCTACCTGATCAAGTACGACGGCTTCGACTGCGTCTACGGGCTGGAGCTCCACAAAGACGAGCGGGTGCAGGGGCTGGAGGTCCTACCCGACAGAATCGGTAAGCTGTTGTCTGTGCTGTCGCAGCGGCCGTCAGGGAGCGATTCTGACTCGCAGAGAAAGGCGTACATTTGATACACAGAGCTGGAAATGAGATGTATGTGATGACCGGTTTTGTGTGAGTTAAGAGCTTCACTGGTTCATTCCCAGCAAGCTTTGTTGTTGTAGGCTAGCACAGGGGATGCTTTGGCTTTTTGTGGATTTTGCTATGAGTTGGTGACATTTCAGGCAAGTCAGGTGATAAAACTCAAAATGGTGGGGACACCTCTGACGCTGTTTGTTATATATTTATGTTTAAATGGTGGGATGATCAATACATAAGAAAATAGAATAAATACATACTTAAACAGTGATCAATATTCCAAAAAGAATGTTATTGATTGTCTGTTTCTATAACTGACTGTAACTGTTTCTCTGGCATCCCTCTAATTGGATTCTGCGATTCTAAAAGGAAAGAATAAAAGCTGTAGTTAAAAAAATAGTCCATGTCCACCTCAGCAGAGAGCCCGGGCTGCCTGCGCTGGTCACAGTGGGAAAAGAATGGATACGTTCCAAAAAGAAAGACAAAATAGGAAATGAGGAACATTTCACATTCCCTCCTCTATGTTGGCATTTCTTTTATGATTAGAAGCATGTCTGGATCCTTTCAAAAACACTCATTTTCCTGTGAATCATAGCTGTAATTCGTGGGAGAAGGATCTCATGATGAAACATTACGAGCTGTAATTATGAGAAAACCCTTAATTATTATGACAGTTGAAACCTGTTCAAAGGAAGTTCTTTGATTCTTGTGTTGGTTACCAGTGCTGGTAAGTGTATTACTGAAAGTAATAACACAGAAATTGTATTTTTCCTTTTTGTGCCAGAAATGGGCCTCTTTATAACAGGTTGTTTTCTCCATTTCCCTTCTTTGAGCCCCAGAATGATTTTTTCTTGCTAGTTAAGGGGAGCATCATTATCCTGTAACACACCCTCTCAGAAACCCCACCTCTAGTGAGAGAATGACAGTTTACCTGTCAGTTCGTGGTAGAAAGTTAAATAGGAATAGCAGTCAAGTAGAGGCAATATCAATTCCAATTTGTCCTTTCCTTATTTTGATTTTCTGTTTTGCTTTTGCCTTTTTCCATTTGTTTTCCTCATTTTGCATTCTTTTTTCATTTCCCACTCCTGTTTCTGAAGTTACATGATGGGACAATGCTTTGGCATGTGTGAACATCCACTATTTTGATAAAGCAAGCATGGCCAATGTCGTACAACAGATAATGCTTTCCCTCTGGCAATATCCTTCACTCAAAGATCCAAGATAACTTTGGTTACTGTTTTTATTACTATTATTGTTATTTTATTTTTCTGCTGCTTTATGTTTTTGTCAACTTCTGATAATAGTGAGGAAAAAAAATAAGGATGCAGTTTATTACTTTGATTTTGATTTTAGCTATGTTGGCAAATCTTTTCATCAGTTTTCAACCAGTGGTAATTTTTGCCAGGCAGAGTCACATATGGTGGCTAATTTTTACAATGTTTTCATGAATCCGGGTTTAGCTGTCACTTCTTTGTTATAGAAGGCCTTCTGAGTCCTACGTAGTTGTTGCCTGGAGCTGCTGAGGTCTGTAGTCGCACTCGGACATCAAACCCACACTCATGTCTGCTGTCTGAGGCTGTAGTCACGTCAGCTATCAGGATTGCAAATGAGGACGCCGGTTTGTTTCAAATTAGAAACACATTCTGCTACAGTGGGTGCATGGTCCTCGTCAGCGGCACAGCACCATCTTTGTAACATGGTGGGAAGCTGCTACATTTGTGAAACTCACAGTGGCTGTGAGAATGACGGGACCTGTGGGAATGACAATTTGTGGGAATGACGTCTTCTTTATAGGCTTACTTTCTCTGCCTTCACTGACATTGTTTCCACCTCCTCAGCACAGGAGAAGTGGGTACATTTGCAAAACGTTGATTGGTTTAAGTGGATTGAAAATGGTAGACATTAAAGATGTATTAAATGCAATTTGTATTTGCCCTTCAGTCCACCCTTGACTGATTGTCATAAGGGTTTTAGTTCACTAAAACCCTAAAACTCCTCAGCAGTGAATAGAAGTAATAGTTTTTTGTACCCTTTGTGATTTTTAAAATTGTCTATTTATTCTGATGCAGCGTTGGAATGGAGTTAATATCCTGAACTGGTAATATTCATGTTTGTATGACAACAAATGGCCTAATGATTTTGTGAGGTAAATTGGCTGTTACGGAAGAAAACGTGAGAAATTGCCTTAGTGTGGTGTGCACCTATCGCGGTAACACTTCATTCATTTAAAAATTTGTCTAGATAGTAGTAGTTCATTGGAAATATCGAGTGCCGCAGTTTAATGAGATGCGCTCCTGTGTCGCAGCCTCTTCTCGGATCAGCGACGCCCACCTGGCAGACACCATGATCGGCAAGGCCGTGGAGCACATGTTTGAGACGGAGGACGGATCCAAGGACGAATGGAGGGGGATGGTCCTGGCGCGGGCTCCCATTATGAACACATGGTTTTATATCACTTATGAGAAGGATCCCGTTTTATACATGTATCAGCTCCTAGACGATTTCAACGAGGGCGACCTTCGGATAATGCCTGATTCAAGTGAGTGCTCGGTAACAATAGCCCGCCCATTACCGCATGCATCTGTCTTAATGCGATCGTCTCGTGTTTCGGTTCTGTTTGTGGAGATTATGCAGGGCTTGGCATACTGAAATGTTCATTGCGTTTAATAAAATCACTTAGTTTTATTATTCATTATGGGTGTTATTTAAAATTCCCTCTTGACATGACAGAGCACTAGAAAATATTTCAGTGCTCTGACATGGTTTTAAGGAAAATGGATAAGCATCAAGTGTTCCTAAAGCGTCAGGGGTTCCTAAATTGTAATGAATCCAAAAATTCTGATCCTGTGCAAAGTTTAAATGTGGCCAGTGCATTGAAGTCTCTACCTTGAATATCTCTTTCGGAAGTTTGATGTTGGAAGACCTTCAAATGATTATCCTCAGACCTGGCAGAGGTCATAGTCATGAACATTGATAAGGGTCCTGTGGGTTTAAGCCTCAGTTGGAACCTTCCTGCAGCTCCTTAGAGGGAAGATGCCAAGGCAGATCCTCAGCTCTGACTCTCACAACTGGAAATAATGAAAGCCCTGTAAACGTCATGTTTCTCCCACCCAATGAATTCCTTCAGCCAGTTTAGCTGTAGTGGTTATGACAATCCTGTCTTTGCAGATGACTCGCCCCCCGCAGAGCGCGAACCGGGAGAGGTGGTGGACAGCCTGGTGGGAAAGCAAGTGGAGTATGCCAAAGAAGACGGCTCCAAAAGAACTGGCATGGTCATCCATCAGGTCGAGGCCAAACCATCCGTGTATTTCATCAAGTTCGACGACGACTTCCACATCTACGTCTACGATTTGGTAAAAACGTCCTAGGTGCGTTGAGAGAGGATTGGAGGAAAAAGAAAGAAAAAAAAAAGTCAAAAAAAAAAAGCAACAGACTTTGCCAAATCTTCTGAACATTGTTGTTGCTCTAGACAACTTGAGACAAGATGGATATTTGCTTTGCAGGCTCTCACTGAAGCCCGTGGTTTCCTGGAGCCCTCGGACGCCACTAGCGAAGGGCATGTGTTCATTATTTCCAGAAGAAGGGAGAGCTCTGCACAACTTGATATTAAACACATTTTGCAAGAAATATTACCAGGAGGATGCAATTCTAAAGATCCTGACCCCCCAAGGGAAACCTAAAGGATTTATCACATCTTTCACTGACAAAAGAATTGAGATTAAGGGTTATGCACATTGCAAGTAGCACTATGCATTGTTTGGAGTGTGCAAAGCCCTTAAGGAATGCAACCTTGTTTTGGGAAAGCAAATCAAGCAAGTCCTATTTTTTATTGATTTCATAACTTCTTTTTTAATGTTTTGCTATCTTTATTTTTTTGTTGAGGGAGGAGAGAATTGTTTCTTATGTTGTCACGAAAAAGATCATGCTAATTTGTTTACTTACATATGTGCTTAAATGACTGACTGAATTTAATGTGGATGCTTGTTTACAGCAGTTGGATCTTTAGCACTAATTATAATTTGGGTTTATAGGAAAACAGTTGTCTTTTTCTTTTAAGGTATGAATATTATTTTGATGCATTTCAGTATAATATCCAAAATAGAACATCAGCACTGTCTAAAATAATTACCTACATTTGGTTTTTATATGATTGATTCCTGTGGCATTTTTTCAGTAATTCTTGCAAAATCCCTCAACCTGTTTGAGCTGCTTAATATTATTATTATTATTATTATTATTATTACAGTTCACATTTTATTTTGATCGCCTGAACATTAAAATAATTATCTTTTGTTAAATAACATTTTTAACATTAGAAGGCTTTTGTTTAATATTTGTGTATCCTCGTAAGGTATGTAGTCATGAAACTTTTGTCAAGGAAACGATCAGTGAATTATCCTTGCTCTCAACAGAGGTCACCAGTTGACCCTTTTTGCAAATTACCACCATATGCTTTTGGTTACAAAGCTGCATACCTGAAAGAATATCCTCACTTACACAAGCAGCATTGGGAAGTGCAGACAGTATTTCAGAAGTGCAAACAACAAAAATGTCCTGATTTTTCTTTATTATTATTCTTTGTCCCAGTGCAACTAGAATATGCAGTAGGGCAAACATTTTGTTTTTAATGAACTCTTAAAAGGCTTTGGAAGATTCCGTGTAGTTTTCCTTCAGTTCAGGTCCTCCGTTATGCCTGTTTAAATTTGAGCCTACGAGCACGTGCCTCATTAAACCAGAGAATGGTATTCAATATTAGAAGAGAGCAATAGATTTTCTTTGCACCCCCTGTCGCAATGATATGTACCACGGCCAAAATGGGTAACAAGAGGCTTCTTAAGAATGTTACAGCGGCTTTCAGAGTATCATAAAACACTAAGAATCCCAGATAGAAATGTTCTTTGTGAGTTTAACTGACAGTGTTTCTGTGAATTCAGCCTCCACGCACCTCATTATTTCTTTACTGTTTCTCGGTGATGCAAAAGTAGTGTTTCCGTGCAAGTGTACATCTTGAGCCTCTGAAGATGGTGGACAGTACACAACAGTATCTCAATACCGAATATCAGTAACAGCTGAATTATCAGCTTTAATCGTGCTATTTAGCATAAATATGGAGGCCTGGACTATCAGGCAGCTGTAAATTAATTTGCCGAGTGTTGCAATACATCGTATTAACAGTGATTTTTTTTTTTTTTTTTAATGGAGGAGGAGTGGGTCATTGCAGTCTCCATAACCTAAATCACTTTATGCTAATGTGTGTAATAAAAGGAAGGTTCTGCTAAAATACCATTGTAAGCACTCCTTTTCTCTAATGGAGGGCTACTCCTTATTGCCTAATACAGTTGAATCCCTATAATTGCATATTCTGCATTTACTGCATAGTATGTAGGTGGTCCCATTTTAATTTCACTGACTCATCTTACTCCTGTTATGTGCAAACTCTGGATAAATGCATAAACCTTAACAATGCATGCACTTAGCAGGGTTCAACTGCAGTACTTTTGTGTTTATTTCATAAATGGACGACTTGGTCTACCCATCTTTTTGAGGTTCAAGTTTCAGAGCTATACTATATGCACACATCTCACCTTTGTAACTAAATGCAAGTGCCCCATTACACAGGGTTCTGTCTTATTCTAAACTGTCAAGAGGCTTGCGATCTCGCAAGAAACCTCCAGAAAAGACGTGTGTAAGATTTATTGGCCTTTCACATTTACCTACTGTAGTGTTGTACTGTGTTTGATGTCAGTTCCATGTTGGACGTTTTATACAACAGCAGACCATTCTTTTTGCATGAGTAGACAATTTAGAGCAGTTAATGTAAGTTAGTGTGAGTTGCATGTGATGTCTTCTGTTTCATTTTGGGGCTTTTTTCCCTAAAAAAAAAAAACATTGTTTCTCCTGTATGCTAATTGTGAAGTTCCTTTTTCTTTTGTTTGCCTTTCTAAATAAAAAAAAAATATTTTTTATTTTATTTTTATATTATGCTCCATAGGATCAAACGCACTGGTGTTGTAAGTGGAGTGCCAACTAAAGGGCAGGTTGCCAGTGTTACACAGCATTTGAGGGATCATATCTTTACAAAGAATATTGCTGTTCTGTGGAAACAGACAAAATTATTTTCTACGCATGTATCCTTTGAGTGCCATAGTTAAAAACCATATATACCCAAGGAAAATGGCCTTATATGATTGGAGGTAAGTGTCTATGTGTGTCAGGTGTGTGTGTGTGTGTGTGTGTGTGTGTGTGTGTGTGTGTGTGTGTGTGTGTGTGTGTGTGCGCGTGCGTGCGCGTGCGCGTGCGTGCGCGTGCGCGCCTGCACGCATGTGCGTAGGTATGTATGTGTGTGTGTGCATGCATATGTGGAGTGTGTGTGTCTCATAGTTACTAGTTCCATATCAAAATAGATAATGTACATTTAAATACATTTTCAAAGTTACGATGAATGAAGAGAATTTTAAAAATGAAAATATGGTCCCTTTAAGATGCTGTTGCTCTTTTTTATTTTGTATAATACAGTGCAATTTGATGGTTACAGATTCATGTATAGTTGAAATGTCTTCATGTTCTCTTTTGCGTGTAGGTAAATGGCTTCTATTGGACCGCTTGTTCATTGTTTTGGAACAGTGTAGATAGTTCATGTTATTTGCATTTAGAAGTATAAACACACTTTAAAACCTGTTACTTAATTCTGTAAGTAATTTTTATAATTATTATGTAAGTCTATCCTTATAACATTTAAAAAATAAAAACTTAATGTGGAAATATTTGATGTCATTTTTTCCGTTGTCTTTCCTCAAACTGGTCATTTGGTCATTTACCTGCCTTTTTTATTGTTTTTGTTTTTAAATTGATTCTGAGAAAATAAAACAATAAAATATACCTCAGGGTTTGCTTCTGGCTGGCTAGGAATACAGCCAGAAGCAAACCTTGGCCATTAAAATTTATGAAAATTTTCCTTTTATTGCATATTTTTGTGTGTGTCATGAAGATGTGACCAAACAAAATATGCAGGTACCGTCATGTCAAAACAAAATGCAAAAGTTAAATCCCACAATAAATGGTATCAGTCAAAATGGCCCCCATTAGTTCTCTGGGAGGTATGGTGTATGGCAAGGGTTATTTGATTAGCAGCTTGGACTTCCTGTTGGAACATACTAAAAGGCCTCAAAAATTGTGACTACGTGGTATTGTTGCATAAGTCCAGGACACTGATACATAATAATAATAATTCTCCATAGTCAAACACAATGTTCTGTTTATCATGTGTTAACATGCACTGTTATTCCTGTTTAGGAATGTTTTTTCTCAATATTTTTATGTGTCTCACAAGAACTTACCTGCTCTAAAATGATTTGCCACATTATCACACATGAGCAAAATATGCTCATTTGTTTACAGAAAGAAAGTGGAAAATGTGTGGCCTTTTTTTTTTTTTTGTTTCTAATAAGCACAAAGTAGTGATCAACTTTATAGATCTCTCACTTTGTTGCAGACCGTTAGTTGCAGAAGGTTTTTGAATGCAATTGGTTTACTAAGTGAGATTTCTGCCATCGTAACATTTTTGAGATACTTCCAGTGGAAAAGGCCAGTATTTCACCCCATTATTTTATTTTCCACCACTCAATTTCCTGAAGGTATGTTCCCAGAAAAAAATGAAGAAAATGCTTGCATGGTGTTCAAAGGTACTTGCAGGGAATTTTGTGGTCAATAAACTAGCTACAACAAGTAAACCCATTCTTATAGCAAAAGCTGGCACTAGTCTGATATGTTTTACATAATTAATATCTGATTAAAATAAGATTAATTACTTTTGAAATGATATTTTGCTCTCATTTTATGTTTTACATTTGCAGTTCTAACCAAACATCTTCTATAGTGCGTTCTTGTCAGTGTTGGGTTTAACAAGTCAGCATACAAGTGTTTTATCATGGTTTCTGTGTTTGAGTATGACCAAAATTGCTTAAGCACACAGATTTATCTTAGGCATTCAAAAGCAATGGCCTAAGATTACAACATGTCTACATATATAGACACTGTGTTGTCCTAAATTATTTATTTACAATTTTATTATTTTCCCCCTTTTTATATGACAGTGTAAATTAGCACCCTCTAGTGGTAGTGAAACTTATAATTTGATATTTTCAGGTCTAGTTCACAATACTTTCAGGTCAAAATAAAGGTGTGCTTAGGTTTATTTCCAGCTATATGTGAATCCTTGACAGGGAAATAATAACTAGGCTGTGAATTAGATCTTATCAATGGTTTTGATACAATTTTCAAAGTTTCTTGCAAAGTCCAATATCTCCACTCAGAAGCTTACAACATGAAGAAACCCAACTTTTGAGTCAAATTTTAATGAGAACATCTTGCAGAACAAAATACAAGTACCAAAACACAAACTCATTTCCAGTTATAAGTTTGTATCATTCCAGGAAAAAATAATGTTAATGCAACATGTTTAACATTGTTATTGCACCATAGATTAATGCAAAATAACCTCATTTTTTTTCTAATTGAAATTGACTGAAGGGTGTTCATTTTCTGAATATATTGACAAAACCAGCATATGAACAAATTCTACTAATTACACAGATTAATGAAACTCTTTAAAAAAGCAAAGACTTGCCTGTTGCCAGAGGTACCAGTCAAACTTTACTGTTGCATTTTAATAATGCTTACACATACTGCTTACACATACTGCCATTGCAGTCTCTCTGGCTTCTCCTTATTTCTCTTGAATGGAATAAATGGATATGCTGCATGTTGTGCCTTTTACAAAGGTGTCATTATGATTGTGATTGTAATTGTGATTGTGGCATGGCTTACTGAATCCATTTCTTGGAGTATGTCACTGTCAGCAGTGACGTTACTTTGAATCCTCCTGAGGTGAATAGCGTCTTTGGCTTGGGCCATTCCTACTACAGCCATCTTATGCATTATAATAAGCTTACAGCCTATGCCTGTCATTGCAGTCTTTTTC
The DNA here is from genome assembly GCA_019176425.1 of Megalops atlanticus. Taxonomy (NCBI): domain Eukaryota; kingdom Metazoa; phylum Chordata; class Actinopteri; order Elopiformes; family Megalopidae; genus Megalops; species Megalops atlanticus. The sequence goes on from CM032880.1 coordinate 25,902,952, forward strand.
CATCCATAATGCTGAATACAGACTTGCAAATGCAAACAATATCAGAGCAGAACCACTGTAAGCACTTTTTCATCAACTGTTGTCATACATCACATAAATATGTGCTAATGTGTCATCCAGTACTGCATGGACTTTCAGTTCAGTTCACTTTTCAGTTTTCTTTAGTGAACACACAGCTCAATCAAGAAAACAGTCGGCTTCTTTAAACTGGCTTGTACAGACTGCTGATAATGACAAGCCTGGTTCATTGTCCATTATTGTTGTTTTCATTTGTTGAGATTGTGGTACGTGTTGGCTGTTGACCGTGACCAGAGTCTTGTGCAGCCTGCTCCACATTGTTACATATTGATACTCCATGCAGCCTTTTATGCTGATGAAGTAATGAAGTAACCACATGTTCTGCTGCTCTGCATTCTGACATGGAGAAGGACATTTGAGAGAATGAGCAGTACCTGCTACACTACCACAAGATGTAATAACTATGCATTTTGCCAGAGTGCCAATTAGCATTTGAAATGAGATCTCATGGAAGAAAATTGAGCTGGTGAAGGAGACATTTGCTTTTTGTTTGTTAAGGTGAAGAAGTGTATAGAGTATACAAAACCTCTAAGGAGGGACAGGGAAACATAAGCAGACCGTTTGTTGGTAAATCCCATTACAAGATTACTATTGGCAGTGCTGTCCACTTGTACACTGACCCAGGACATCTAAGAAATACATGCTGGCACATATTTAAGATAGGTAGCATATTAAATACCATAAACACAGATTGAGAATACAAACAAAGCCAGTGCAAATGCAGTTGTTTGAAATGAAATTCAAGCCTAAAGCATGTGTCAGTGTGGCCTTTTGAAAAAAGCACAGGGGGATTTTGCTTGCCTAATGCTGAATTTGGAGGTGTCTTGTAAAATCTGTGTCCCAGGGTAGTACCTAGGTTGTCATTTTACAGATTAATCATGCTTGGGCCCAGCACCATGGGTTAAAAGAATTGTTGAAAGTCATAAATTAATATTAATGTGATGTACTGTGTACGTTAGGTCACCTTTTGTCTTATAGGGTTTATTCTGAGATTAGCTGGAGTTAATTTGGGGGTCTACAATGGCATGTAATCAGGTTTCATGGCGTATTTCCTCAACTGCTCTCTGATTAAGTCCCCTGTGTCTTTTGACCTGCACGTTTATTTTGTAATCAGTTTCTTTCAAATAAATACTACATTAGCTCAGCTTTCCTTATTATATTTCCAGAGAAAACTGAATAAATTCCTTAGAAACCATTCTACAATATGCATTTATGCAGGCTTCTACTGTGTATGTTATCATGAATGAAATTAAGTAAACTATCATTTAGAAGTAAAATTATATCATTTTCACCATGTGATATTAATGCTTCTTTTTCACTTTATATGTGTTTCAGGTACTTTTGGTGCACAGTTCACAAGTTGATCATTTTGCTTATCTGTGATTTTAAAGAGGTGATTTAAGTATGGTTATAGATAAGACCTGGAATAAGCGTTACAAATATGACATCACTGGGTGTGACGGAGTGCCGTCATTACGGTTGAGTATGCGCTCTGACTGCCATAAAAACAAGGCTGGCTCTTTGGCATTGCAGCCAAGCTGCAGGTTTGGTACCCCGCAGACCTGGGTTCAAGGCCGGGTCGGGTCCCTGCTCTCTCCCTTTGCTACAAGTGGTGTGAGAAGTGGGATGGCTTGCCGTGAGGTCATCGCAGGCGTGCCCAGAGTGTGTGAGCCATATGAGGGACCCCCAGGTTAGGTTGACCCCGGTGTGAGGGGACCCCAGAGATGGGTGAAGCACTAGTGAGTGGGGCACACTGGGATGGGAGAAGTATGGTGGGGGAATGCACAAGGTACACCTCTGTGTGTGAAGTGCACGGACACGTTTCCCAAAGGGGTGGGCAATGTGACAGAGCGCCGTCACTACGGTTGAGTATGCACTCTGACTGCCATACCAACGAGCCTGGCTCTTTGGCGTCACGGTCAAGCTGCAGGTTTGGTACCCTGTAGACCCAGGTTCAAGACCAGGTGGGGTGACTGCTCTCTCCCTTTGCTGCACTGGGTTTGGAATATTAAAATTTAGTTGTAGTGATTGGGCAATATAATAGATCTAGAATAAAATGCAAATAAACAGATATTATACCCCATACTAGGATACACAAAATGCTTGCACAGAGAATTAGCCGTACATTCAAAGCATCCACCATACAGAGCCAGAGGTTTAAAGCCTATCTTGCCTACCAGTCATAAACCACAGGGAAAAGACGAGGAGCTGTTCAGCATGGTAGAGCAGCACAGGATCAAAGCCAGCTCCAGGGCATTGCTGCTCACATGATGGTTTCTAAGGGAGTAATTACATCAGATTGGTCAAACAATTGCTTGCGATGTGAACGCGTGGACATACTGGCAACAGACCTAGTAATCACATGTCTTTTGCTTAGACCCAGGGAAAATGTGTTTAGCTTATATCTACCTGATAGTCATACAAGCATCTATGCACAAGGACCATGCGTTAGCTCAAGATTTTGTCCATTAGGTGCAGTTGCTTAACCATACTGCCACCACATGTAGAGCCCAACATTCAGAGAAGAGCTGGCCAACTTGGACCATTGTTTACAAAATTTGATGCAAAGTGGGACAGCTCAAATCCAGTCCTGAAGGATTGAAGCCCTCAAGAAGGTACGGCAGCACTCAAAGAAAGGGTTTAGAAGCTGTGGGATGAATGGCAGTGAACACCTCACTCAGATTTACAGTTTGGGGCATTTATTAATCACACCAACTTTTCCTTGCATACTCAGTTCAGTTGTGACCTAACATTATCTTCACTTGAATGTCACCTTAGGCACACTTCTAGTCTGTTCATACCATTACGTGGGAAGTAGTAAAGTTAATGTACTTGTAGGAGTAATGGCCAGGCCCCATCCCAAGTGCACAGGTCACCAATAACTAGGACACTTTCTCACCTCTTGTATTCTTCTCCATTGTTAACCGCAGCACCGTTACAATGGGAGTGGAGTATCAAGAGCAGCAGGTGTGTAGATGAGGACAAACAGATAAGCAAGACTGTATTCAATAATGTTGGAAAGGTTAACATTGCACAGAGTTGCCATTAAGTACATGGATATTACAAGCCTACAAAAATTGGGACTAAAAATGGGGACACTACAAGGTCATGATATCATCAGGGTGCTGCCACACCCCTATAGTTATGTCATCAACACCAGGACCTGAAAGCAATCATTCTGTGCAGTTGATCCACAGCCTCCCACGGTGTTACCAAATAGCCAGATGTCAGAGCTGATGCCATGTGAGTCCATCTTCACTTACACTGTGCAATGGTGCCGTCAAAGGCTGAGGTCTGCCACGTCAACAGCAAACAAAATTATTGCACAGCCTCTGCTCTTTCGGTAAAACAGCACTCAGAGAATACAGGTCCTAATAGAAAATAATAATAAAATAAATCTCATATAACGTTCTGCATCTTAGCAAATGAACACAATACAGTACACCCTTGCTGGGGATGACACAATGCACTAAGCCTATACAGTAAATAAAGTCAGGTACAAAAATTTGAATGGTAAAATTCAGCTCAACGTTTCAACAAAACGAACAGTCCTTTTCGAGGAAACGTTAATAAGGCGTATAAGTTCGGAAGTATTTGTGTTCATTCATTCAACATAATACTTTAACCCAGATAGACCTGCTGTTCTAGACTTGCATTCAACACTTGACATCCAGAAACATTTAGTCCGACCCGAACCCGAATGCTGTAACTCAGCTATAGGCCAGAACCGACCAGAACCCAACATCGCGCTCTAGCTGGGCTGAGCGGCTTTGTTACCCAGGGGATGGGAATGTTACTCTCCACTAGCGCTTGGGGGCAGTATCTACCAAAGCAGTGTGTTGTGTCAACGTAAAAAGAGAAAGTACGTCCCACTTAGAGTTGAAAAGGGGGATTGGTCTAGTGTATTGCCAGTCAAAGACTTTGACTTGTCCCATCCAACCGGCTAGCTGGCTAATAAGATACATAAATTCTGACTGAGATTGCGAGGATAACGACACCTTGATGTTGAGCTTCCTGCTCGTGGTCTACCAACAATAACAGAGGCAGTAGTAGCTCCGGCAGGTGCCTCGGCAACTCACATCAATGCCTGGGAGAGTAACTTCGCTAGCTAAGCGAGATTTCAGGGGGCGTAACATCTAAACAGATAGCCAGCTAGCTTGCTAACTAACTTTTCTAATGTCAGTAACTACCTAGCCGAGTTAGACAAACAGTTCCGTATAGTATAACCCTCTTACGTTAGCTAGGTGAGCTAACCCGAATTAATCACGAAAGCCACTGGACTACTGACACTGTTTCTTCGAATATGGTTGAGGTGTTTTCGGGACGAACTCTTTTGAATAAAGAGGGCGAAATCGTTGACCCAGAGGAGGCTCTCAGAAACAAGGTAGTTGGTTTGTATTTCTCTGCCGGTTGGTGTCCTCCCTGCCGCGATTTCACCCCTATCTTGTGCGATTTCTACACGGACCTGGTAGAAGAGAATGACCCTCCTGCCCAATTTGAAATAGTCTTCATTTCATCCGACAAGTCCGCGGAAGACATGGTCGAGTACTATCATGACATGCACGGGGACTGGCTGGCCTTACCTTGGAATGATCCATACAAACAGTAGGTATCGAATTCTGAAGACGAACAGTGTTAAATTGTGACTCTTATGTGCATGTATATGGCTATTACTTTCTTGATATTTTGTAATTAATTTGTTGCATTGAAAAGCTTAGCCTTTAAACGGAAGTAAAATATCCCAGCTACTTGCAGCTACTCTTCGTGACATTGCGACATGAGTAAATATATACACGTGAAGTAACTGGACAAAACTCCTAACAGATTCACAGGCGGCAAATTTCCAACTTTTGAATTCTTGGATAAATGCATTGTAAAGCCAATGTGTCAGTGCATTGACTGTTTTCGTGCACTGAGCTAGATATTTAATTCAAATCATCAGGAGAACCATTTTTTTCTTTTCAAATACATGCAGTAGCAGTTAGCGTGTTCAGTTAGTTAAATTATTATTGTCATTGATTTCTAATTCATGACAACTACTGGCGCTTAGGTGCTGAACAACAATACAAACTTTTTTGCAATACGTGCTCCGTGTGATTTAGTAGAACTCAACGTGTGGGTCGCTCTTAGACAAGCAGCCGAGTATCCTTGAGGCTCATTGTAAGAGGTTTAAGGATCACCCTTCGCAGTCAGATTAAGTTTAAAAATAGAAGAAGTCTTAATGACCGCGTAGGATGTGCAGTTGAGTGGCCCTTCTCGAGTTTGTCGAGTATTGGCAATGAAAAATGTCATTACAAATTGTCTTGATGAAATGTAATGCTAAAATATGCTTCGGAATTACTGTAAAGCCATTGTTGATTTTAGCTATCCTTTTAAAATTTAAACGTACAAGTGGACAAAGGGTCGTGTTGCCTGTATGTGGTATTTCGCATAGTTATGCAATGTTCTGTGTTCTTTTTTCCCCAGTGAGTTAAAAACGAAGTACAACATCACAGCTGTACCAAAGCTAGTGATTGTGAAGGAAAATGGAGCGGTTATCACAGAAAAAGGAAGAAAGCAAATCCGAGACCAAGGCCTTGCATGCTTCAGGAACTGGCTGGAGGTGGCAGAAATTTTCCAGAACTTTACGGACTAGGAAGGGAAGGATTTTTCCAGTGCAGTAGGGTACCCATTTTCTATGCACAATAGCTTACATTGAATATATGAGGTAGAAATATTTGTACATTTTGTAGCCTTTTCCTAATTTGGTTTATTTATTGTATACTGAACAAAACTAATGTATACTGAACTAAACTTTTTTTAGTTGTGTGTATCCCCCCCACAAGCACAATACTTTGCATTTAACACCTTGCCACCTGATGTGATTTCTACATTTTCATGAGTTTGTCAACATCATTGTACAAGTCATTTCAAAATGTGAAGAGCAATGAAAAACCAATACATGTGTTACATACATACATGTGTTACTTGACAGATTTTGGACACCTTCATTTAGACAAATGAAATAGATGGAAAATTGTGAGCGGTGGTGACAATAGGATTCCATTATAACTAATGTCTCAAACTACAGAAGCCATGTGTTCCTTACATGCCTGTCCATCCAAGTTACAGAAGTAGGTGATAGACCTGTATCCTTTGATTAATACCTGCCATTCAACCTACCTTTAACCTCATTGGACACATGTTTTGTGTTTCATTTGTACCTATAATTTCAAAGTGATGCACCAATGCATTACATAATTGACAGGACAGGTGTACATAAACAAAAAGTAAAAGTGCATGGGTCCACTGCCAGTCAAATTAACTGCTGTTCCTGGTATAGCATATGCAAGCTATAGTTTATACATCTTCCTGGGGAAATTCACTGGACAAATGAAGGTGTGTCAGATGGACACATTGCCTGATACAGGGAAGTTTGAAGGTGTTTCAAAATTGGATATTTGTTCACAAAATATATTAAATTCCCTTTTGTAGTTTATAATGCTTTCAAAGTGTAATTTACTGTCATTTTAAAAATTTACAAAGGTTGAGGGAATACTTTGCAATGCAGTGGGGACCTGTGTATTGTATGCTTCTAGCCAAAATGTATCCAACTCAAACAAACAAGCTAAATTGAGAAGGAAAACATCAACAGTTTTCTGTGTTTCAAGGTAGAATATTTTTTATTCATTTATTTATGCTGTACAGTTTCAGACTGTATTCTATGCAGACTCACTTTTTGAGTGTCAGTAAAGGAAATGTGTGAAAGGAAGTGAAATGCTCTTAAATAAACAAGCAGTGAATTTACACAGCTGAAATGTGGGTTTTGTTCCAAATATCCCGGGTTATTCAGTAGTATGACCTGAGTAGTGTGAATCTAAAATTAACAAATTTAAGATGGGGTAATATCATATGAATCATTTGAACTGGTCATCTGGAAAAGTTATCTGAATGTACAAACTGCTCTTTTGGCTTGAGAGACATTAAAATTGATTAAGAAGACATCAACCGATATACATTTGATCATGTATAACAGTTGATGGCCTATAATTCAACAAACATTTTGAACAATTTTGGTTTTTACAATGGAAGTGTTAGGTTTATGACACTGATTCTGCCAATTTCCATATTTGGCTAAACTCACCAGTTGAGATAAGGTGAAGTCTGACAATTGCTGACTGAAAATCTTTGCATAAAACCCCTCATTATTACAATGACATGTAGTTGTACATTCATGCATTTATACAGTGGAGATAGATCTTCTAAGAAATGTGGTAGGGGCTCATAAATATACTCCTCAAAAGGATGTGGCTGCACTAAAATAAAGTCAAGTAGACAAAAACAAATTATATGAAAATTTGTTCTTGATAGATTATTTATTTTATTTCCAATCTATGTAATCTGCTAAATGCCAATAATGTAATGTAATAATGTAATATATTTTACTTTTCAGATATTACCATTGGTCATTAGGGCTATACCATTGCTTTGATTTCTCTGAAAAATTTTAGTTGAGAATGTTTGTCTGAAATTGTTTGTGTATAATCGTGACATTTTTCACTCAATATCAACATCTGCATTTATATAATGTTGATATAATGACAAATTTTGGGTGAAAGATAATGTTTCCTTCGTTGGGTAAATGTGTGGTTTAATCATTTGAGTAAGTTTACCACTCCTGAGATTGAGGGAGTTGATGCAGATAGGAAATCTGAGTCCAACAGTAGGTGTGGTTTTGTTTTGGAACAAGTCAATTCTCCAGTGTTCGTTTAACACACTACAGGAAGTCCCAAATGAGTAGTCTTTTCTGTGAACAAGCTGACTGGTATTGCAGACACTTTCTTGGAAAGGAGAGAAGCTGTTACATTAATGTTACACAACAGGTTTGTAAAGCCATAATTGCTCTATTTATTAACATTTGCCTTCAGTCACTTTTTAATTTCTTAAGCTTATTCCATACCTTATTCCATAATACCTCAAATGAAGAATCAAGAGCACAGTCAGAAATTGTTCTGTAGATATACAGGTTATTTGGTGACAAGTGTAAGGCAAAACATTAATAGTGATTGCATAATCACGTTCATTTTGAGTACTGCACGACTGGTAAATAACACGAATGTTGCTGACAAATAATGTTTTTTTCATGATTCTCATTTAAGACTCAGGAGAGGAGAGTGCCTTGTAGCTTAATTGTTCCAATTGAGACTTGGTACATTACTCAATGAGAAAGCACAAACAATGAGAGGAAGCTCCTGTGAGAATAAGACCATGCCCAAGCTTCTGGGCCAGCAAGCTTGTAATGCACTGAAATAATCAGTGGCCATGCTTTGCTCATGAAACACATGGCCCTATGTACATTCCCCATTATGCACTGAAGTTCATTTGACTGGATATTGCTGCTGTTATTTACTATTTTTAAGAGTGAGGTTACTTTAGACTGGTGGACCTGTGTTTCCCCCAATAATAAATGGCTATGGTTTAGCACTGTAGCACTTCAGCAAATCCCCTCCCTCTCTCCCATTCTTGAAAAAATATTGAATAAGGGGAATTGCATTTATTTATGTGTAGATTTGGTATTGTCTTATAGAGATTGTGTGAACCTCATGTCCACATCATTGATTCAATGTGTTTGAAACTGATCAGCAATGATGTCAACCAGGCTGAAAAGTGCAATGTGTGACTTGCAGTTTTACTTGTTTTAATATTTCATGTCTGGTAGCATGTGTTAATATGGCAAAAAGGAAAATGGTATTACAGCCATTCTCATTGAGAGATTTAACAACTGTGTGACACCAGAACACAAAAGCCTTAAATCCTTAACAATGTCAGAAATGTGGATAAGGATGCATCTATCTGCCATTGAACTTTGGATCAACTTGTCCCTGGCATTAGTTTCACAGCGAAAAACATCTATAAAAGTGAGTAACATCAATTGCTGAAGGTCTTTGCAAGCTCAACAAATAGTTCTTTAAACATAGGGTAGTTATTAAGCACAACCCAGTTTGCTGCATATTGTGCACCAAATCAAACCTATAAAAGTTTCAGGTTCTTTGTGCAACAGCACCATAATTGCTGTTTGTAAATATGCCCTCACATCTTGCCTAAATGTCTACATCAACATTTTCTTCGCTGCAAATGTTCCAGGTAAGCAAATATTGTTTAAGGTGACTGGAAGGGCTCCAGGCCTCATTTCTTTTGCATTCTGCATCAAAATAGTGGGGATATATAACTAAAGGAATGCTTGCTAAAAAGGAAAATAATGACTGATGTGTGATTGAAAGTATTTATCAGTATCTCCAAATCTTAGGTGCAAATAGAATATTTGATCAGTTTGTATTTATGAGGAACATAATGTATCCATATCATTATGCAGCATAATATTGCTTCAAGAAAGAACTTCACCTCTTTTTGTGGTAAACCGTGATGATTGAAAATTCATTCTGATTTGCGATGTTAATTGATCGGTCTTTTGAGTGATGGATGGGGTGCAGTTAGGTAAATTAACCACAGGAGGGCACTGAATGTACATGAATGTAGATTTACATGTGAAATGCATCTCATGCCAGTAGCAAAGCAACTGTCTCTGTCTTCCTCTCTCTCATGGGATGCCTGTCATTAAAAAAAAAAAAAAAAAAAAAAAACAATTTTGTGCCAGTGGTCAATTCAATTACTGTTGTGAAACAGAGACAGCTGTATGCTCTTGGTTTTTAAACTGCTTGTAGAATTCTGAGAATAATCTCATCACATTCCAGTGTAACTGAAGTGGCACTGTCATGCATTCTGGCCATGATGGTCCTCAGTCTAGAGACTTGCCAGTGGCCAAACTCATTTCTGCCTTTCTCCATTTCCCTTCAGCACACAGTGCACTGTGTGGGGTAACAAGGACAAAACATGTGGGGTAAGACTCTTACTGGGTTCAGCCAAATGCTTCAGATGCTGTTTTCTTACTTTTTAAAAATTAATCCTCAAACTGAACTAGAGAATAGGTTACGTGAGGGTAATTTTCTCTTTGAGACAGAACCCAGTGCTTTATGTGTGATCACATTCTGCAATATGGTCATCAACTGTGCATGTTTCCTTCAGAGAAATGTGCCTCAGCAAATGCCAGCAGAGTAAATTTAATTTGTTAACCCCTGATGGAAGACACTGAAACAATTTTCCACTTGAAAATATTCTTATTCTGTTGCTTACAGAAAGAAACTGTTTAGATCATCACCTAGAGACTATTTGCATGTGGAAATGTATGCAAAATAATTTCCTGCTCAAAATACACCTGCACTTTTCATAACCTTAACTTAGAGCAACAGGATATGGATGTGCCTAGTGCATCAATGAAGTACCCCCTGGCAAATACAAAGGTGTATTCAAATTACACATCAAGTAATCTTAAAGCATGCATGCAATTCTGCTTTCCCGCGTATGAAAGGTACATGCATTTATTCTGTAAAAGCAACACTCATCAATGCTAATTCTTCGCTTTGTTGTCCAGTAATTTTTCTCAAGCTTTGTATGTATGTGACTCTTTATTCTCAAGCATTAATCTGCCCCTGCATCAGGGTGATGCTGCTGTGTATTTGTTTGCCTCTTGTATGTCTGCCACTGCTGCAAAATCCCAGATCCATTCTCCCATCAACCCTAAACCTTCCCTGTCCAGCAAGAGCTTTCCCAGTTTCCCTGTGACTGGCAGGCTTATGTAATGTGCATTATTGTACTGAATAAGAACACTAGAGACAGAGACTGCTTGAGGGCTGGAAGGGAAGGTTTTGTTTATTGCCAGAATGAACTTGCTTTAGTTGTCATGCCAATTCTGTTATATTCACGCTGAAATGCCAGGGTGCAAAACAATTCATGGAAGCACCAGTGTGCATACTGACTTTATCCCAATCCATTGCCAATGCTTGATTAACAGAATTAGAAATTCACAATTAGCATCAAACACAGTTGTAATGTAGTATGTAATGTGCTAAATTTGTTCAAAAAGGGGAAACAATGGAGCAAATGGTTTTGCTGTTAATAAATTAATTGTGGTATTTGGGTCAAAATTCAGCATACAGACCAGCTTCCCAGGAATTTAGTTTGTCACCCCGACTTCACTGTGTTAATATGATTTGAAATAATGCAAAATTCTTTGCCTGTCTCTGTTTCCCTATTCCTTCATTGCTGGTATTATTCTGTATTATATCAATTTGGTTGATATTTTCCAGGCCGGGCTAACAATGAAGTACCCCGGGGAGTCTTTTGAGCAAGCACTGCAGAGGTACAGAACATGAGGAAGCAAGTGGGCAACATTTCTTTTCCTTTTTTTTTACAGAAATAACTACCAGTGTTGCTTCTGAATTGTTCTTGCTGTGCACAACAGTGTTTGTTTTCCCAAAACCTATGGATAATTCATGTGTTCCCCTGGCGAAGGCAAAACCTGCCCCGGGGCACCTTTTCCAGGTCGGTAAAACTCTAAAATGCACCAAGGTGAATCCACTCTCTGTCTGGAGCCTGTCACGTCTCTTCTTGCCCATCTGAAGAATGGACTATTCTCTGAGCCAGACCTCAGAGAGAGAGGACATGCTCAGGCTGCTGAAAAGCACCATTGATCAGTTATCGGCCTCCTCTCCTCTGCTCCCATCAGCTACAGCTAAACTCGGACTCCTCCCTGAACAAACCTGCCTCACACTCTTCTTGCTTTCAGCTCAGATCTGAGCTCCGCCAAGGGAACAACTTTAGCCTTCAAGGCGTTTATTGTAAGCCCAAAGAACATTTTGTTGGTAATAGCTAAAATGTTTCTTTGAATAATGTCATCCCTCATGGATATCTCTGTTTTCTTTCACATTTTATATACTAAGCTATTTAGAAATCTAAACCTACCTTTGTGATGTATAGATTATTATTTAGCTGTTATTGAATTTACAGCTTTGAATAATTATGCACAAACTTGAGGCGGTACTGAGCTTTTGCAAAGACAATTGTAGAACAACATCTTTGCTTATACGGTACTTAGCTGGCACTTTGTCTTACTCGTAGCTGTGCATGGCTATAGGAAGCCATAGAAATTATACCTGGATAGGTTCACTTTGGGCCACTTTCAGACAGTGAAATCATCTGCGCTAGAGGCCTGCAGCATTTTCAGTGCCTCCATTTTTATGATCAAAAAGGTTATTATGTAGTTAGAGTGACATACAGTAGTACTTTATCACAGCATTTGTCAATGAAATGCCACAGCGCCATGGCTGTGGATCTAGTGGAACTGGTAATTTGTAGTGTGGAGGCCTGTGGGAACCGGGGGATGTATGTCCTTGTGTCTAGAGCCATAACAGAACTGTAGTCCAAACATTGGTCATGACCTGAGAGGCAAAGAATGAGCTCTGCTGATTAGCAGACTCCTGCAGTAGTGTTGAAGGTCTGAAGCACAATACAGCACCTTTTTTGTGAGTCACATTTCCAAAACCATGAAAGAACAGGGTTGAATCTATTATTATTGTTGCTGTTGTTGCTATTGTTGTTACCTATTAATAAAATTATTCATATGCAGTGATATGAATAACTACACGTCAGCGGTAAGTTACTATTAAAAAGAGTCACAAAAATATCACCCAAATGTCAAAAGAACTTTCATTTTATTGATTGTAAACCAGAGGCGTTTTATGATTGTATATGCTGGAATTGGAACTAGTCAAATCTATATTAAATGAAATTGTGCAGTGCAGCCATTGGCTAAAAGGGAGTGGAAATCAGAAACCCTCTACACCATTGGGAGGTGGATTCTTTTGGAGCAGGGGGCATCTTTTCACTCAAAATTAAGGAGGGGTATTGTGATGGTACCTTTTTCTTTTAATGCATTGAAAGGATCGGATAAACAGATAAACTATCCCCTGCGTTTTATTATTTTCAGTCACACTGCCTCTCACCTTCTGCTCTCCCTGTGACTGTTTGGCCAGCAGGGGGCCTCAGCGCAGGGGTTTGTCACTGGGCTGAGGGAAAGGAACAGTGCTGTATATGAGCTGTCACAATGCGATGACCCCTTTTGCTCACTGTTTACAGTTCATATTTATATAGTGATTATGAAATTGCACACTGTGAATTGTAATTATGAGGCATAAAATCTAAATTTTTGTGATTCATTTGCCTAAGGGGGATTTCAAGGGTTATGGACAGAGAGTGATGGACAGACAAGCAAACAGAAAGACAGATGAATGATAGAGAATTCATTCCACCAAATTTTACCTAGCTGCATTTATATTTTGTTTGGCTGGCTTGGGAATGGCTCATTAATATTATGATTATTGTATAAATCTGCTGGCCTGTGACCCTTGGGAACAGCAGCTACAGACATGGAAGCCAGAGCTAGTTGAAATGTTCCCGTTCCCGTGAGAATCATCCACCGACGCTGATGGCTAGCGATGGGAAGCTGATACAAACTTTGGCAAGTCTCCTCTCTCTCTCGGCTCCTTAAAGACGCAGCAGCAGGGAGTGAAGCTTCGAGAGCAGCGACTGAATGGGCCACTGTGGAGGAGCCGCGGTTTTGCCATCCCTGCCGTTTAAACGGGGCTACGGGCAGAACAAGAACCCCTCAGTCCCGTGGAGCTTTTTCGTTTAAAAAGGGCCTCTGAAAGGCTGAGAGCAGAATCAGCCTTTCATGTCTCGCAGGTGGCAGCGATGGGCTGGCCGGCCCATCTGCCCGCCTGAGAATCTCTCAGTGCGACGGCCTTGAAGCTTCGGTTTCAGTCTGAAACCTTATTCACCAAATAGCGTGAAAGAGGCTCAACATCCTTTGGGGATATCCTCACCGCTTTACAAAAAAGGCAGCCAAACTCTTTCTTAGTGTCTTATTTTAAAAATGTAATTTAAAGGGTTTTTTTTTTAAATTGGATTTTGTACCCCTGATTGTTCAGTTTACTTCAAAACAAGCTCTTGCACTCAGGTCAGTACATCCAAACTACAATGTAAGAAAGAGCTGTAATAGGGTTATGGTGGGGATTGCTAAATGTTTAAGTTTGTGTGTTTGGTTGCTTGATTTTAATGCTTGATTCTAAAGCTGCATGGTTGAGGTTAAAGAAAAAAAAATATGTCCAGGCTCTCAGTGCTGGGATTTGTACATCAATGTTTTCCCCCAGAGTGAGTACACAGTTCATCTCAACCCCCCCCCCATTTCCTTTTAATGGGTGGATCTGTCTAACACTGGCTACAGATATGTAAACAAAATGTACAGCAGACAAAATCAAATACCTTTCCCAAGATCATAGTTTCTTCACTGCATATCAATCTAGGGCTTGCGATCTCAAAAGTCTGTATCAGTCCAGGGCTTCCAATCTTGAAATATTTCACCTTGAAAGAAACCAAAAAGAAAATACTCGCACAAACAAGGTACACTATGAGGCCAAAATTTTGGGACCTGGGTGAAAGCTTCACAGTGTTTCTAGTGCAAACACAGAGGCTAACAGAAGGTTGCTTCAGGTAACAACTTGGCCTTTATAGTAGCAGAGGGGGAGGAGCCTTGGTTCTAGCAGGCTGGAACAGAAGCTACAGTTACACAGTGCAGTTCACTGAAGGAGCCCGAGCCACTCGCTCTCTCGCACGCTCTCTCTGTCGCTCGCTCTCTCTCTCTCTCTCTCGCTCTCTCTTTCCCTCGCTCGCTCACTCACTCCGGAAAAACTCAGGGAGCCCAATGATGAACAGAAAGTGGAGAGCCTGCTCCGCTCCAGGCATGGGAACGTGCGGCCGCGCTCCGCTCACGAGGAACTAGCGCTGCGGGAAGGCAGAGGACAGTGGCAGCTGAGAGGAAATCAGATCATGTCAGATCTCTCCCCGCCTCTGCTTATCAGAGGAGCGCACGGGCAAGGATCGCTGTAGGTAGGTAGAGTGCAGTGCCGTGGTGTAGGAAGTGGTTGCGGGGTTGCGAGGCTGGTGTGGCCCATACAAGGTCTCACATGCATGCATGGAGGCACTGTTCTCTTGCCAGAGGCTGGGTATAAATGCTCTGTTTGTTCAGTGTCTGGAGCTCTCCTCCACAAAAGCAGTACAGTGTTTTCTGGGTTTCCACAACTTCGGTGACCAGGAGGTAAGTTTTTGTATTTTGAAAAAGTCTCTGGTTAATTTCAGTCATTCAAACTGCAAAAGGCATGGACTTACCTGTGAGAGCAGGTATAGCTGAGTACTTGTTCTCTTCAGTGTTTTTAGTGTGAGAAAGAAACAGCAGAGGGTATGTTTTGCTTAGAATGATGACCTAAAAGATCTCATAAAAGCATTTGTTTCCTTGTGCAGCATGAAAAACCTTCCTTAGAAGTCTGTTTTGACAAGTGAAATGTGTCAATTATTCAGGCGACATTCTGAACATAATTGAAACCGATGTACAGCCAGTACACATCAGATCTATTTAACAAGCTGGGAAATGAAATGTTTCCCTTGGGTGAGAAGAATGTGAAGGATGTGAAACATGCTGTTGCTATTTTTTTAAAAGGGGATGCTTCCTTAAAAATACATTTAAGTAGTGTGTAAATTAGAATGCATCAATGTTTGTTACAGCAGTTTTTCATTGATTCTGTAAAACCAATGAATTCTCAGTCTGCCAGCAGACTTAAAACACTGAAAACACTGACATGCTGTATCTTATTGATCAAAATCTTGATGTACCATACAAAACCTGGGGCGTCTGAGTTCTGACTGTTCTTTCCAAATGTTCACATTCCAGTGACTATTGTTAGCAAAGAAACACCTCTTGGAGAGGAGTAGCACATAGGTGTGCCCAGGTCGAGCTCTTTTTAAAGCAAACACTCCTGTGGCGCTGGTGAAAGGCGTCTAATAGTTATCCTGGGCTGAAACAGGGATGACACACTCCTCCCAGAAGATCAGTAATTGCCTGGCAGTGAGGGTGGAACTGGCAGACAGAGTGGAGAGTGTAGCCCAGTTACGCAAAGAACAAGCCTGCAAGTGGAGCCTGATACCAAGACACTTAAACACTCAGTAATACTGCTCACAAAGCCCTCTCTCTGTCATGCATTTGCCACATTTTCAGTCACACCACCTCCCTCTTTTCTCTTTCTCTCTATCTCTCTGTCTCTCTCTCTCACACACACACACATTAACACACATACACACATGCACAGACCTCTTGCAAAATGTAAATGAGAATTTAAGAGATTAGCAGTCAATCCGGAAAGCTGCAAATGCGTTAAAATGTTCTTGATGGGCCTTTGGCGTTTTTCAGAGGTTGCGATAACAAATCAGATCTGATTTCTGGTCACAGCTCAGCACTCAGACAGGATAAGCAAGTGCAAATATAACAATGATTCAGCTTGTACTTTAAATTATCTGCTTTCATGCGGGCGCAAAATGTAAAGGCTTTTTTTTTTCTCTTCAGTGGCAGATTGGTCATCTGTTGATTTAGATGCGCGCCATGCCAAACCTGCATGCAGATGGAGCCAGCCAATCTCTTGACTGCGGACTGCGGTCATTTGGCCTAATTAGCCAGAGCTGTGAAACCAGGGCAGGCTTTCTGCTGTTCTGGCCGAGCCCAGCCGCCCCGTGCTCTGCCCTCCGTGAAATATTCATCAGCCTCCCGCCGAGTGCGCTGACAGGCAGGGTTACCGCCCCCCCCCCCCACCCCCGAGCCGCACCAGCGGCATCATTAACAGATTTCTCCTCTCCGCCTCCCCAACCTCACCGCCGGCCCCGGCAGGCTGGAAACCCGATCCGCTGCAAGGCACCGCTTTCCAGCGCCCTACCTGGGCTCCAGCAGGTTTCCGGGTCACCTCACCCCAAGCAGGGGGTCGTGATCCCCCCCCCCCCCCCCCCACCAAAAGCAGCTGGCACCAGCTGCATGGTGGGTTCTACAGTGACCCAGGTGTGCTCCGTCTGATAAGTGGAGCAGGTTATTATCACCGCGGGCCATCCTGTGAAAAAGGTGCCTGCATCCGCTGCGCCTGAAATAATGATTGTTTTCTGACATTTTTTGAATTGCTAGGGTGCGTTTTTGAGGGGAAATAGCCCACGTCTCTTGGCTGTTTAGCTATACCTGATCATCATATAGACAGATGTATGAAGGCAGTCCTTTAATGTGACAGTGCATGTCTCTGTGCTGTGTCGGTTATTATAGAATGAGAATGAGTGCACTATACAATTTAAGCCTTTTGTATGCTTGTTCTGGAGCAAAGTTGCTATGAATCCCTGCGGTAGTTAGTCTCACCCTGTGGAAGGTCAGACCTTTTGGAGTCATGCTTTTTAATATGTTTTATTTGTAGTACTGAAGAGCAAACGCTATTTCTGTTAACAATAAAGCATCTTTTGTAATTTTACACAGGACAAATTTGTCTGTATGGGTGGCTTGCTGATACTGAGCTTTGTTGCTCCATTTGTGTTCCAAAAGGTCAGGTCTAATGTAACAAGATACTACTTTTTCATTGACATCATTGTTAAAGTTTTTTTCCAACAGGGAGAAAAAGTGTGCTTGATATAATATCCACCAGAGAAAAGGTTACTAGGACATTCAGTGTGGTCCACAAATGACTAGCCATTAAGGTACATCTTTCATTTTCAATGAAATAAATGATACATTAGGAATATTTGAAGAGAAAGAGGCGCTGAAACCTTTTATAAAAGCCCACAGTGCAACACTATTAAGGCAAAAAGGAAAGGCCTCCGGAAGAGCATATCATTGCATATCTGAAACCGTTGACTGTGTCGATGCTATCAGGCTGTGATCGAAACAGAACAGCAAAAAAACGCCTTAACCATAAACCACAGCTGTATTTTGAGGGGGAACTCAAATGCATAGCATGCTGCTCAACCGCAGCAAACAATCAAGGTATTACGATACTCTTCTAGGCAGTTGTTTTGTAAAGATAAGGTTTAGTCTCAAACAGTGAGGCAGTTGGAGAGAGGTTTCCGTACAATAAGGATGTGGGTTCAAAGAAATGGATGACATTGCAGTCATATTTTGTATCTTGAAATAGAAGTTCATTATTTGGGTATTTGCATTGAAAACCTTTTTTTGACATATCACTGAGTCTGGTGTATGGCCCCAATTTTCAACATGTGCCTCATTTTGCTGTCAACCTCTAAACATTATTATAAATGTCAACTACACCTACACAGCTAAAGTTAAAAAAGACAGCCTTGATGTTGCATTTGCGTGTTTTTTTTTTTCTCAGTTACATTACTATAAGGTACATCTCCATATGTCCATACGTGTTGGTTACTCAGTCAGTGATGGTTCATCACACCGTATGTCCACTAATGCGTGAAACATTTGAAGGACCCATCTGCAATTCAGTGAGAGCCATGAATCAGTGGAGGATTGTGCTCTGAGACCCATCTGTGATTAAGTGAGAGCAGTGAATCAGTGGAGGATTGTACTGTATCGGCCACCGGTGATGCAAACTCCCCCGCGTGCAGCCTCGCTGGTAGCATTGTTCTCCGTAGAGACTCGGCTTCCCATTGCCAAGGTATGAGTCAGCCCCGGGCCCAGATGTGAGGGCGGTCTGCCTGCTGGATCTCAACCGCCTGCTCTGGAACTGGCCAGACTCTCGCACATTTACTGGACAAGGCCTGAGGATTTTGCGGTCTGGCGTGCCAGAAGGCCAGCACATGTTGCTGCAGGGCACCCGGAGAAACAGGGATGAGGGGCAATCAAATAACAAAGAGAGGCGTCGACTGGACTGTCTGACGGCCCTCTCTGCAGATGTGGCCTGCCGTATGGTGGACACACGGCGAGGTGAGTCGCGGACGCTGTCTGCCCTGGGGCTGGCTGGCCTGTGTCGTGGCCAGACCTCTGTGGTAGGCACCCTGGCTTTTATGCTCATTTTGGTTCTGAACATTAGCGAGGCGAAAAAACCGAGAAACCCTCTCACACGATCCAGCACTGACTGTATCCTTGTTGATGTCACTCGTTTGCCTTCGTAAAATCCATTTACTTGTTCTAGAACTCTAGAAGAGCAGCGGCGGCAGTGGCTTGTTTTATCGAATCAAAAGCTTGATTGGATGGTGCTGTTAGTACTGCTGTTGTCTAACATCAGATGTCTTGATGATAGGCTGACAAACATACATGGCAAGGATAAGCAGAATGTGGCATTCCGGTCTGAGAGACCGTACAGACTTGGGTGTTCTGCTGTTGGAATCCGAGGAAACTTGGTCTCAGCTCAATCTAGGCCAAATCCCTTTGACTCTTCACCAACTTGTTGTTTATATAAGGCTTTTAATTATAGACTGCATGTTATGTACTGCATAATGCATTGTTGGACTTTGTGAGTGTTGTAACTCACATTAATTACTTAGCCACCTCTTCTAAAACTGGATGAAGAATGCAAGTGTCCTTTGTTTGCAAATTGAATTAGGTTTACCATTTACAGAAATAAGAATTACTTGTGGTTTGTCTGCATGTATGGGTTGTTTGTTTGTCAAAAACAGAAGCTCTCCGGAGTGTCCAAAATGCATCAGGAAAAGCATGCATGAGAGTCCTGTGAGTGACAGGAAGCATTTAATAATAGCCTACAACTTTTTTAATGTAATGCAGATGCCAGTCAGAAGGAGCTAAGCGAAGATAAGCAGCACGGAGTCAGGACCTAATCAGTAGTAAGTAAAAATCAGCCCAGGGTCAACGGAACTTCAAAGCAGCCCCCTTTCTTGTATCCCCCCTGCTTTCTCCTTCCGAAATCAGCTGTGGAAACACCTGGGACTGGTTTGATGCCCCCCCCCCCCGGCTCTCAAAGCACCCGGACGTCCTCTCCTAGTTTGTGTGTTGGTTCAAACGGGTCCCTTTCAAAAGCCCTTTCCTCCCTGTGTCCCTCTCACAGAGACCGGGCAGCTCCCGCCTCGCCGCGGGAAGCTTCTTCACACTCCGCTGACCTTGGAAAAATACCACAGAGAGGAGACAATAAACAAAAACAGAAGCCGCGCCGAAGCGGCGCTATTATTAGAGGGCCTCGGCACGTTTCTGTGGGCTTAATACTGCGGTTTTAATTAGTGAAGGCAGACCGCTGCTTGTTTGAGTTTGCAGTACGTGTGACCTGTTAAAGACATCAGTGGAGGGTGGAGGGTGACCGGCCCCCTTCTGGAGCTCTCAGGTCTCTCAGTATTCGGACTGGGTTTGCTCCATGAATACCCATTATTCAAACCCCCGAGAATTGAAGCTTGGCTGTTTTTGCATGGCCCTGAATTGCCTGGTGCACAAAGCGATTCTTGTAGGTCCTGTTTGCTTCCTTGGCAAGTTACTTAATGAAAAATACGTGCAATTTTACACTCCTTTGTGTCATACTCTTTGTGAACTGAACGCTTACTAACCCCATAAGCAAGGATTTAAAAAAATAAAATTCAATGGAATGACCATGGCTTTTTTTTTCTTGTTCATGCTGGGGTCATGGTCAGAAATGTGTTTTGCAGTGACATGATTCTACCTCCCTCAGTAGAGAGAACTACCTCACTGCTATTCATACCATAATCCTATAATCCTATACTTCATACACCCTTACCTGAAACTTGTTTAAAGAAATGGCCATGACAATGGGCTTAATTATGGTTCCAGGGATATTTTTGCTGTGGAATGTGCTGCTCTTCTACCAAATGTCTGCATGGCAAGAAACAGCAAGAGGGATTTAACCCATACATAATAAAAGTAGACTATACTGCATCTTTGCAGTTTGTACAGTCTAATTTGTCATTGGGGATGCCCTTCTGCAAAGATACATATACAGATTGACAGAAATAGGTCACTGTTTCCTTTAGGTTAGAAATCTTTTTTTCTTCTTCTTCTAGCTGAGTCCCCTCTGAGTTTGGTCCAGTGACTGGCAGAATTGACAAAAAGGGGCACCACCCCACAAGGAACACAAAACCAGAGCACTGCATGCTTTCCTGCCAGTAATCCCATGGTAGGGGGAAGTGATATCCTCGTTTCCTTGTTATGCAAGGCTAAAGAGAATTGAGATGAACATTAATTCCTGAGTCACTGTTTTGTCAATGCATCCTCCTGACCCACCTCCATGCAGAGGAAGCTCAGGGGAATTCCCTACATGCACAGACAGCAAAAACTTCAGCCACACGTAACTGTGCAGGGAGGACTGTGGCTGTTGGGAAAATATCTGTATCTACGCATGTGCAAGGGCAAAGCTCTACTCGTACCTGTCCTTTTTTCCATGATGTCATCATCGTTCTGAAACTTGATCACTCTTGCACAGGTCACACATGTTGCCCTGGATTCATATACTCTGTTTCAATGAAGCAACATATTCCTCATCACTGTCACAGGCTTGTCTAAAAGTTCTACTTGAGTCAGACATAAGCTTTCATTTTGAGCTTTCTTGCTCATGTATGTGCATCAGTTGGACAAACTTACAGGTGTGGGTAGGTTTTCTTAATTTATACACTAAGGCCAAAATGAAGGTAGAGGTGAGGAATGCATATGCCATAAGGTAGCGCGTTGTCAACAAGACCAGTGTAACAGAACAAACAGGTGAACAAAACACCAAGCAATTCAGCTGCAAATACCAGCAACTGAAAGACAACTGAACATAGATTTTTAGAGATAACTATGTTTCATAAGATTATTACTACCTTTAATAAGGTTCCTGTTCCTACCAAAGTAGGAAGTCTTCTTTCAAAATATTCAAGCAACACTTATTATTTTGGCCAGAAGGCCACTGCAGCTTTTCTGTGTTTCTTTCAGTTCAGCCACTTCTGCAGAGAAAAATTGGAATTTGTGTGAACTCAACCTTGTTTTTGTGATTCCTTAGAGCCAGCCCCTTCAATTTCACCAATAGAACAATTAAGGGAAATTGGAGAGCTGACTAATTTCCAGAAAGCTGTTTAATCGTTCACTGTCTCAATTAGAATTATTTTTGTGAGGAATGAACAGTCTAGCATATACATCTCTTATTAAACATACGGAGACTTTGTATTTATCAAATTAAAAGTGCAGAGATAATTGGCGTGGGGCACATTCATCAGCCAGTGGCAGTCTCTGTCATTTAAACCTGCTGTGCTGGAAGAGGGTGTGATTGAGGAATATATATACATTAGCACTTATGTTCACATCCTCCTCCTTCAAAGGTAATGGGCTTTGGCCTCATATCATATAATAGGGTTGCACAGTCAGCTGTTTTTGAGGAAAGGTTTGCGATATCACCCAAGACCTTAGTGCTGTTAAATAAGATATCTGGTTAACTCAGCTTTGGTGTGAAAATTATGCTGTTGTGAATTTAAACATGCAGGCTATCACTTATATAAATCCCCTGTGCTTTGAGTATTAGTCATTTGTTCCTGGTTCTCTTTTAGCTTGATGTCTCCAGTTTAATTATGGGTAAACCAGAAAATTGAAGTCAAATGTTGCTGGCAACAGAAAATGTCTGAATATGGCTATACTGTAGAACTGAATTGCAATAGCTGAGCTAAAATGTCACCTCACTGGCAAAGGTCAGAGTACACAGCTGTTTACCATCAACATCAAAGTGGCTGTATTGATAGACTTATTTATTTACTCTTACAAACGCAGCTTTGTTCACTGAAGCTTTCTCACAGCAAAAAGAGCACTTGATGTTGAGGGCCTACGAACAAAGGATAAAGGGTTAAAAATAGAAGGAAGATCCATTACAGATAAATTCTCAACAAAATCACAAAGTATTGTGCTCTTGATGTCTTTTGCTACATAGCTGAGACTTAAAACAAAATTCTATTTGATTCAGGTTCTGATTTTGCATGTTCTCCTTGCATAATGTGCATTGTATAGCGTAACACTTGAATCAAAAGGGTTCACTGCGAGTCACTGTATTAGCTCCATTACTTTGAAGGGTTTCATATTAAGTTAATTATGTAGTTAAAAACCTATTTCACTGAGATTCTGAGGAGGGGTTTTTCGTTTCTTAAAAATGAGATTTGGTGGTGGTTTCAGAATTAGTTTCTCTTTTCACATTATTAGACCTAAAACACCAGGACTGTCAGCTGAATGGACATTTGTGCAAACTCCTCTCACAAGGCTGCTTGTTGTACAAACAGCCTGGGCGGTTGTAAAGAGTCCACTCAGTTGTTTGAACACAGGGCCAAACCTGAGCCATTGCTAAATGTCAGTCACAATAATTAGGCAGGGATCAGAGGGCTGTTAAGCTTTTTTCCTCAGGATATATAGGGAATCGATCAAGAGTCTGTCAAGCTCAACTATTCCTTTATCAGAGAGCCACTTTGTTATATCGTCAGATGAGAGCATGTTCTTTAGACATTCAGTTTAGCTTGGTCCTCCCTTGGTATCAAACATTTATGGCATATATCGCATGAACATGAGATCAGCAACCAGTCTACAAAAGGGAAATGTGCCAAAAGAAATGAGAAATGAGATATAATTTCTTGGCTACAATACAATTATGTGCTGCATTGCTGCTGGATTATTTTGTGCATCTTAAAATAAACACATATGGCTGACCAGCCACAGTACCCACTATGACCATAACCATTCTGGCTGTCTTTCAATAACAAGCTCTAAAATGTACACACTCAAGCCAACAATTAGTATGGATGTAAACCCTGACGTGAAACATGAATCAGCAACACTGGAAGGAGAAGGAGTGAGAGTTGTTAGGCACAAGTCACGAGCCCTTATTGTGATCGCAGTGAACCACAGAGCTCCACAGACTCTTGTTCAATAGACTACTTTTTAGGATGTGCAATAGCCCATACCTAATACACTAACAAAAGCATGTAAAAGATACACAATCTGGATCAACTGGAATATCCAGAGGAACACTGCATGGGTTACGCCATGTTCTGTGGTCAACATTTTGGAACCGTTTTTGAATCAGTGTTCTGGAATTTGTCAGGGCCTCACCACACATTATTCCATATCCCATATTTCCTCAGGATCTCAGGCAGTCATTGCAGTGCAGGTCTCATGCCACACAAAACAGTCACAGTCTGTGGTCTGAACGATGTTCTAAGTAGGTGCAAATAAATGTCGGATACTGCCCCTTAAACAGATTCCTTTACCATAATATAATCCCTCACAGGGTGTGACCATAGCTCAGAGCTCCAGGGCAGAATATGCTATGAGCAAAATCTCAAAGTGAAAAAAAACTTAAGAGGCATGGAAAACACGGCAGTTTAAGAGATTATCTTATTAACTGACTGATAGCTCCATTTGCAGGAGAGCATGTTTTGTAAATTGGCACTGCGTGTAAGAAAGATAGGCTTCATAAAATTGGAGAAGAGCATGTATTTAATTCCAGAGCTGCTTCATCTGCTCCCTAAGTACTGAAACAAAATAACACAGTGTTTAAATGGAGTCTTGTATTGGGTACTCACGAGAATGGTATTAAGATGCTTTTTTGGCTTCTTGAAATGATAAATAGTTGTTGAATCCTGATTTAACAGGCAGCCTTTTTTTAGTGTTCAGTTTTATCCAGGCCGTCAAGATAGAGTTCAGAATTCACTGCTAACATAAGTAATCCTTTCATTAAAACCAGCCTCCACCAGCCCTATAAAAGGGCTAATTGTGCAGTAAGTCAACAGGGACGTGCACACACACACACACACACACACACACACACACACACACACACACACACACACACACATACTCATGCACTGTCTGTCTCTCAGAGCTCCAGTAGAAGCCTTGGTTGTTGCCCATGTGTTTGGCTACACTGCAGTATAGCCATTCCTCCATAGTGAGGACAGTTTGGCATCCCTCCACGAGGCCAATTTTAGTGTGTTCTCGCTATTTTCACACAACTACTACAACATTGTTCTTTACTCGAGTTAGACAAGGATTTCAACACACCATTCTGGGCTTGTTTGTGTTCACTCTGTTCTGAGGGAAACCAGAGGTTTACTGTAGCATGTTTTTGGACATGGCTTTCCCAAAATAATGAACCATTGTCAGCTTCTGATAATTGAGTTTTAAATACATGGGAAGATCAAAGTTATCACTGTTGCCTAGTAACAGTGAGACCCGGGGGTGAAAAGTTCTGATTCATGCGTAATACACTTGCTCAAGACAGCTTTTATCACCCGGGAGACTGCAGACTCTGTGTTCCTTTCTGGCCCTGCAAAGGAGTTCTGATTTTAATGATTGTACCAAGGACTTTGGGTGGTGGGACAATTGCTTAGCTGTCTGTTGTACTCTCAAAAATATTTCTTGCACCTCTGAAAATTCCATCTATACCACTGTAGTCTCCCATTGTGATTTTGCCACTGTCTAATTAAAAGTAGTAATTTTACAAATGAATCCATTTGCCTAATCCTTATAAAAACATGAATTAAACCATTCAAGAGGAGAAAATAACCATTAGATCCAAAGCTTTGTTTTTCTCGTACCCGTAAGGATTGTTTGGCCTTTCCTTCTGTTTTGGAAAATGGTGACATACATTTATGAGATTTATGACAGTGGATGATTGTGGGGCTCCAGTAAAACAATTTAATTGCTATAGGAACAATGACAACATAATCTCTATGTTTTTATGAACATCTGGAATTGACTAACAAACCACATGTATCAGGTGGGAGAGTGTTTTTCCATCAAGAGCCTAATATACTGGAAATAACCCTCAGCCCATTGTTGTTTACAAGTTTCCTTTTGTATTACAAACTCGGCCTTTACCCTGCAGCATTCAAGGTAACTCAGGACCGTCCAACTGCGCAGACAAATACAGATGGACAGTCCTGTCACTAGTCATTTATCTGCTCAGGATTGTCCAACTACACAGATAAACACAGATGTACAGGCCAGCGAGAACTGTCATTGGCTATTTTTGTAAGCAGGATTGTCTAACTGTACAGATAAAAATATATTGACAGTCCTGCAAGGCCTGCCATTAGTTATTTATCTGCGCAGAACTGTCCAGCTGTCCAACGTTGCAGCTGAACTTCTGCCATGAGAATTCCACAGGGTAAGAGTACACAAGGTCTTGAAGGTTTTTTTCACCATAGGCTATACTAGAGCAGTGTGAAGACCCACAGGTAGACCAAAAAGAGGAGTTCTGACAGTCGGACAGGGCCTCAAAACCACCTACAATCTTTACTCATTAGTTCAGGGTAAAGGGAACAAGACCTATGTCTCTCATGCCTGCTTTATTCAATGAAACAGAATAGAAGCAACTGACTGACATGAAGACAAGCAGGCCAGGAATCATATAAAATCTGAAGAGTTTTATCTCATATCTGATCAAACGCACCTACTGTTGGCCATTAAAAATATACACTGATTTCAATAACAATATAGAATATCAATGTCTTGTAATTCCATTGTTGCTGTTGGGCTGTGTAGACAGCAGTGTGGTGGACCTGTCCCTAAACCAAGAAGGTTGCAGGTTCAAACTGCCAGATGGGCTTTGCTGTTTTTGCTATTGAACACTGCACAGGAGGGAACTTTTTATCCACTGAAAACTTGACGGCCTTATGGTTCTTAAAGGATTTACAGATACATGAACTTGTGATTCAATAGTAGTGACTGACCACCGCATTATGTTGTACAACTGCCATTCTCATGCTGCCCAAGCTTACTTATTTAGTAGGGCCTTTGAGGTCAGCCTCTACAAGTTACAGAAATCAGTTAACATCATGATTCATCCTACATTCATTAGTATAAGGGAGGTCTGGCAGCCCACATGCAGCAGAGATGTTTTTGGGCTGTGTAACATGTTCTTTTCTATGGAAACCTTGACTGCTGCATTATTAATGTCGCTCCAATTGGCTGAACTAACCCTATTAACAATTTTAATTCTCCCTCTATGTAGTTAATTAATGGAAAATATATTCCACACTTGAAAATAAATTAATACATTTACAGGTCAAGCTACTGTCATTTACTTTGTTTTTCATGTTATCACAAATGCACCGCAGTGCAACAATGACTGTTTGCATGTCATGTCAATAGCAAAGGAAATTACACTTCAGTAAACTTAAGTTACATCACATCAATGAATCTGTTAAACTGGCACACTGCCGTTCTTTGAACTCAGACAAGACCTAACATACTGCCACTAAAAATATGCTTTTAAAATGTCCTGGAGAACTAATTTAAAGTCTCTATCTCATTACAGGTGGCTTTGAAGACTCAAGAGAGGATGCCCTAATTGAAGCAATGGACATTTTTATTTATATCACTTTGAGGAGACCTCAACGTACAAAGATATATGAAATAAGCCACATTATACTGCACGTAGCTTTGCCTAGCATTTTCAGTCGATATAACATACAACAGAACAACTTCTTTGAAATTTTTTAAAGGTATTATTTATTCAAGTACATTTGGTATTAGAAAATATTTTTGTTGAGCTGGCAGTATCTGATAAATCATAAAGCAGATGTAATCATTTGAGTGACATACATAACAGCTTCAGGACATTCTGAGCATTGCTTGGACAGCAAATGGATGAGTCTTGCTAATGAAAATGATCTAGTGTGCATAAGCTTTTGTTCCTGATCTGAACGGACAATAGAAAGCAAACTACAGATTTAGGTCACCATGTTAAGCAAACCTCTCATTATCAAACCTGACATGGGCCAACAATAATGGGTTTGTGTCGCACGGTAAGCAAATAATGTTGTAATAGGGCATGAGCCGCAAAAAAAAACTGTGCTAGGCATTTCTGGGTTTGTCACGCAACCTTGCCCTGCAATGAAAATACTGACCAGACAGACGGACTAGAAGTGCATCTGACAAATAGGAGACAGGGGCTGTCAGAACTCTTAAACATCAGACTGGGTTTTTTGCTTAGGAAAATGCTTGGATGAACAACAGCTGAGAGAGCTTACTGGACTGGATGTACATGGACTCAGCAATATCTAGTCAGCAGCCTGGCCTTAGGAAGAAGCTGGATCCCAGGCTTCATACAGAGGAAGTGAGTAAACACAGTTCACAGACTCATTAAGGACATTACACACTGGTATGCTCCAATCCAACCATATACGGCACACTTCTCAGTATGAGGACAGCAGTCTGCCACACTATGATTCACGCAGCTTGACTGTGCATGCAATTTGGAGTGACCTAAAACATCCACTTGAGACAGCGGGGGATACAGGCAACCAAATTAGTTGGATCGTTTTTATATAAAGGAAATTGAATGTTGTACAACAATTTTTTTTCCTAAAATGTGTCTTTGGTAATGCTGGTTGAAACACCAACACAACATTCCATGTTGTCAGATTGAGTAACATCAAAAGAAAAATCGCGACAATCTTTGATAGCTGACCACCTTTTGCCTTTTAGCTACTTTGTTTTTCCATATACCTTCAGCAAATACGATCTTAAAGGCCCCACAGTTACTTGTGTTTTGCAAGGCCTATTCATGGTAGGCCCCTGGGTTCGGAGGTAGGGGGAAGAACACGGGACAGTACAGCATATCTGCAATGCCCAGCCGCGACCGTGGCGGGTGGGGCCCCTGATGTAGCAGCGGGCGGCGCAATGTTGCGGAGGGGGCACGTGGCCTGGGCGTCGAGGGTCGGGGTGGTGCTGGTGGTGGCCTGCTGCTGCCTGTCCCTGCTGTACGTGCTGGCCTGCAGCCCGCGCTCCGACGAGAGCCGGGCCCCGCTGCCCCGGGCCAACGCGCCCACGGGGAAGGACGGCTTCCAGGCCCTGCTGCAGGAGCGCGAGGAGCAGCACCGGCACTACATCAGCAGCCTGAAGAAGCAGATCTCCCAGCTGAAGGAGGCCCTGCAGGAGCGGAGCGAGCAGCTGAAGAGCGTGCAGGACTCCCTGGAGAGGGCCGCCGGGGCGCCCGCTGTGGGGCTGCTGGACGGGGCAGCCGAGAGGGGCCACGCCGACCTGCAGGAGTTCCTCCGCACCCAGCTGGGCCGGGCCGAGGTCCACACGGGCACCAAGCTGCCCAGCGAGTACGCGGTGGTGCCCTTCGAGAGCTTCACCCTGCAGAAGGTCTACCAGCTGGAGACGGGGCTCACGCGGCACCCGGAGGAGAAGCCCGTCCGCAAGGACCGGCGCGATGAGCTCAGCGAGACTCTCGAAACCGCCCTGCAGGCCCTCAACACCCCCCGTGACGGGGACAGCACCCAGCAGAGAAAGGTGCACTCACCCTCCGACTTCATTGAAGGTGAGTCATTCCAATACTCGCAGACTGCACCGCATTTGTTTCCTGTTTCTATGCGACAGACTGTAACATAAAACAAAATACAGTATTTGCATAGTTCCACACTAGCCCAGTCATACAGTAACAGGTAAAATATGCTGCAAAAAACATCTTAACTGAAGTCACAGCAAAGAAAATCATTTGACATACATGTAATGGAATGACGTATTAATATTACAATTATTATTAATAAAGACAATGGCAAATACTTGGGTGGTGTCAAAAAATTATTTATATCGAGTGTAATTAGAAAATATAAATATAGATGCAATATTCTTGGAACACCTTGTTCACAAAGACTTCAGACAGACCACTCGGGCTGCAATAAGAAAAAAAAAAAGTTTGAATACACTGATGGAACAAAATACTAAGAGGAAGGAGGAATTGAAAACAGAGGATTTAAACATTTCTGCTTTTTTACGCCTTAGGTAATTTAAAATTATTCCATTCATCACGAACCCTGGCCTCAACAAAATTTCAGTGTCTGTATTGTTTGCACTGTCAAATTAAAACCCGCTCCAAACAAGCCAACAAGAATGAGAAAGTTGCCAACAATAACCTTGTCCAGAAACATGAATCATCTTTGGATACAATTTATATTCTCTGACTCAACAAATCTTGCTTTGCTGGCACTCTGTGTCACATTGTTACTGTGTGAAGTACAGTGCCTTCTGTTGTGTCTTGGAGTACGTGAAGTTTTGGAAATAATGTGGCATTGTCAGACGGTGAGAGAATTGCAAACTTCAAAAGCCCCGAAACTTCATGGTCAACAAAAAAGCCAAACATTTTTCATCGTATTCTGGCAGACAAGACAAGTTCCACGGCCTGACTTTCACTCAGTATGCTTAAAAATAAAGTTAGAACATACTGAGTTCACTGCCTTCATGTTTTAGGTTCCTGCCAATCATCATACCGAAAAAGGAAATATGGCTGAACAAAGGGTTTTCTGTTTTGTTGGTTGGTTTTTCTTCCTTGGGTGAGCACTATTTTCACAATAGTAGTGATAACTGACTCCAAATGACAGAGTTGCCAGACAAATGCAGTTTCTCAGGCTCCTCCTGCTGCTTGTGCCAGGATATCCTGTTAGTGCACACATGATGATCCAGCATAGGAAATGAACACAGCTGCATTTGCTTTGATTGTATTCATTGTCATGGCTCTTCTGCCTGATGTAGGCTGTGATATACAGGACAGGCTTACTCCTGAAAGGTCATGCTATCTGTGGTGGCTGAGTCAACGCAGCTGTCTCAGCCTATTGGAGTGTGCCGAACAGGCCATTATGGATCATGTGTGGACAAGTCCGGAAACCTGATTTTCTTGATACACAGAAATAAAACCACTAGATGATATGTAAACAAAATATTTCCCTATTAGTCTGGTATGTTTATATAACCAAATCCAAACCCTACCACTCTCTGTCATATCCCATACCAACACATCTTTATCCTCATCTTGGTATGCAAGTTGCATTTTTAAATTGCCATTATCTGTTTAGCTGACACCCATACCCAAAGTCAATCTCACAGCTTACATACATTCTATTTATAAAGCTAGATATTTTACTTAAGCAGCTCAAGTTAAATACCTCCTTCATGGTTACAGTGGTAATGACCTTTAGGGCCACATATCCTGGTTGCCTTATAGTTTTTTTTTCTTTTTCTTTTTTGTGACATTAATGTTTTGCTTCTCTGAGAGGAAACATAAGGAGACACAGAGGCTTAAGTTAATCTTAAAAAACTGGCCACTGAAACAAACCTACAGGTTTGGTTTGGAAACAGCTCCCAATGCTGGGAAATTTGGCAGCTTTGAATTTTACAGACTTTCAACAGGTCATTGTGAAATATCCATGTGTGTTGTTGTCTGTTTAAATCAAACATAGATATTGGTTCACAGTGCTTAACTGTATTTTTGTGTTGTCAAGTTAGATTTTACCTATGACCAAGAGAAAATGACACTACTAGCAACTCCTGCACAAACCACACATCCTGTGTACATGATGCTTCTGCTTGAAATAACATAGAAGGATGTCTGTTTGATGAGTGCTGCCATAACAGGAAGTGAGTTAGATAAAATAGTTGGTCAAATCAGATGCTGTGTGTAATTTTCATCCTGTAAGCCTATTATTAGCAAAATAAAGACAAACGTCTATTTCTGAAATTTCAGAAATCTCCATTTCAGTTATGCAGTTTGTAATGAAACAATTTCATATCAAAGAGCATAATATCACTAAATGACTCCTTTGTTTTTTTAGTTCCTTGTTTGCGTGTGCATGCACACGTGAGTGTGTGAATGTCAATGCATGTGTTCGTGCATACGTGTGTGTGTGTATGTGCGTGCATGTGTGAATGAGTACGTGTTACATCACAGTGTGTCTTCTATCAACAGTCTCAGTCTTTAAGGAGTGTAAAATCCCCTTGAGGGCTCAAGTGTCTGTTTAATGACACACTCATGGCAGTGGTTAGGTAATGGCATTCCTGACAAGATCTGTCTTTGTATATCTTACCTTCCTTTAATGTGCCCTCAGTAGTTTATCCTCACAGTGATATGAATGCTTTTAAGGCAAGCAATGATAAAATGCATTCTAGGTGCTAGTTTGGGAACAGTCATATGATATATTCCATTTGTGTGAACCACACAACCATAGAGGAAATAATATTTAATAATAAATATGCTATGATAGATGATGCTGTTGTAAAGGCATTCATATTTCATCTAGACACTGATATACATGGGGCTATAACAGCATCAGATATGTAACTGACTGAAAAATGAGCCATACAGAAGATTTTGAGTGGAAAGAAAGATCAACCAAGGGCCAGAAAATGAGGGAATTTGGGAGTAGCTATTGAGAACACCTTGAAGGATGAGAACAGGTATTGAGAATGGAGAATTCTTCCTAAAGAACATTTTTGAATTATGCAGCATTGAATATGTGTTGACATTGACTTTATAGTCAGCACAAATATTGGCTGTATCAATATTCAAGCTGTCCTCCAAAAGTGGATGCCTAATCATCCCATGAAGATTGAAATTACTAGAATCTAGATTGTGTTACACAATAGCTTTTTGTTTTCACTGCATTGAATTGGTGGTAATGAATCATTAACTTTTTTCACAATAAATGCAACCATAAACTGTTTCAAAACATGCCATGTATGTGAGCGATCCATCTGTGTTGCTAAGATTGAAATTATTTTTCAAGATAATTTTTTTCCAAGTATGACTAGACAAGGAAAGGATCGCAGGTCAAGCATCATCTCTCACTATTGACTTTTCATTAGCCTTCCAAATGGCTCAGTGCAGTGCAGACACCAGCATTGCATTTTGGCAGCAGCATTATTTTACTGGTTTCACAAGGTTATGAAAACCATAGAGTTAATTTGCCTTCAGCTCTTTCCATTTGTAACTAAATGTAGTGTACTCAGTTTTGATTGATCATCTTCTCTAAGTAGGCTACTGTTTTCAAGAGGCTTGAAAGCCATGGAAGAAATATAAGGCTGCTAATCCCCCAAATACGTCTGCATTGCAGAGGTTTTGTAAATTTATTCTTGCTGTTTCTGATATCCAAAATCATGAAAACCAGTCAAGGGAGAACCTCAGACAGGCCTTCGGATGATAAATCTCTTTTATGATCCATTGATTAATAGAACATCCAG
Source organism: Megalops atlanticus (assembly GCA_019176425.1). Taxonomy (NCBI): domain Eukaryota; kingdom Metazoa; phylum Chordata; class Actinopteri; order Elopiformes; family Megalopidae; genus Megalops; species Megalops atlanticus. The sequence goes on from CM032880.1 coordinate 25,935,713, forward strand.
GCTGGTTTATGATGGTAGTAAATTGCCCAGACTTAACTGAAATGTATTTTAAGTATGAAGATGCATCACCTGCATAAATGCTGGTTTTACTGTGTGGAATTCTAGTTGTGATTTCCAAAACAAGCCTTTTGATGCACAGCAGGTCAGCAGGTTGTTTTTTTCTGAAAAGGAACAGTTGCTGCTGGTTTTTCAGAACTGCTCAAGCCGCGTGAAACAGTTAAAGAAAGAGCCCCTGTTTTAATACAATCTTGGGCGTGTGACCATCCTCGCTTGGCGTTATTGCTTGGAGCCCAGGAGCGGCTGTATCTTGTCCAGATATAAAGCTGCGGGTGCAGTCCCTGCCAGCTCCTTAAATGCTCTCATTCCCTCCCAATTGTCATGGGAATGTGATTGAGTCGTTACAGTAAATTACATCGGCCTTCACTTCTCATGAATTGAGACCAAGTCATTTCTTATCCACAAAAAAGCAGAGCTAACTGGCTTTCACGCAGTGTGAAATCTCCTTTTTGTTATTACAAACCACTCTTTCCAAAAATCATTTAGCATTGCTTGCTGAATGGCTCCCTTACCTTAAAGTTTGAGCGTCTGCTGTTACAGACACATTTTAGGTTAAATGCCCAGCTGAGTCATGCAAAAAATAATATTTGCTCTCCTCTTGGAATTAGCACTAGTGTAAAGTATAAATTATTTTGTTTCGAAAACATTAGTAATTTATCTCTAGATTTTGTCATTTCTAGGAGATGCTTTTTCCTGGTCTTTATATGTGTTCTGTGTTCTCAGTGTATTCTCTGCTGGCTCTACCATGGAGAGCACAATGATCATGTGCAAAAAATGCCCGCTGAAACTGTCAATGTGAATGTGATTTGGTAAACACAAAGAAATAACAACTGTTCTGCCATTATCATATCTCTCAGGAGTCTCTTCGACAGAACTTGGAGATCTTGAAAGCCATAAGGTCCACTAAATAACACCACCCCCAGTGCAATAGTAATAGTGGCATTCCTTACCTGACCTGTCTTTGTTGCGTTCTGACCTGATGTCTCACAGTTCCTTTCTTCATTCTTGGCAGGGATCACTCGGACAGAGAAAGACAAGGGGACTCTGTATGAGCTCACCTTCAGGGGCGACCGCAGCCACGAGTTCAGGAGACTGGTGTTCTTTCGCCCGTTCGGCCCTCTGATGAAGGTGAAGAGTGAGAAGGTCGACACGGCCAGCATGCTCATCAACATCGTCGTACCCCTGGCCAAGCGGGCGGACAAATTCCGACAGTTCATGCACAACTTCAGGTGGGATGCGACCTTTTTGCCTTCCCATCAGTTGTTCTGATTCTTTGTCTCAAAAGATCAAAATAGTGGTTCTTTTGGATTATTCATTAAATCAAAGCCTTAAATTACTGCATTTTAAATATCCCATGATACGAATCACAGCAAGTGCAGTAAAAGCAGTGTATCACAACATTACAGTGCCAGTTCCAGGAATTAGCCTGGCCTCCAGTATACCTCCCTCTCTGCCACCTCAGTTGGCTCCAGAGCACCGTGGATTAATTAGCCAACCAATTATGGCCTCATGGAACAACAAACATTATGCTAATGGCCACAGCTGCTGACATAACAACGCACTGCACTTTTTCAGGGCCAGAGTGGTTGTTACAATGCACAACAGTAAGTACTGTGCATTGTACCTTGTTGTGGAAGTAGGAAACATACAGTTTCTCTAAAAAGACCGTCACTCAAACTGTCACTAAATTGTTATTGGGCTTGGCATGCTGTTGGCTTATTCACACACTATGTGCTGTAACTCAGGCAGCATGCAGTGAATAACTATAGCCTAACAGATGTATACTGCTATGGATCCAAACGCTGCAGCTACTGGATACGCTTCTCTGTTATTTCAGCCTTTTATGATGTCACCATATATCATATTACCCACATAGACCAGCTGGAGTGCATTGTCCCTGGTGACTTCTACTGAGGTAGCTAACTTCCTGCAAAGAGCAGGGAGCTCTGTGGCTTTGTATTGTCTTGTTCCATCTACTTTAGTTTCACAATACACCATTTAACTTACCTAACTGCATTTGCAGCAGGCGAGTTGAGCCAGACAGGAGGCAACATCCCCTGGAAATGAAGCAGCATGTTTGTCTTATTTGATACAGTGTCTTACATTCCCTTTTAATGAAATCAATTGATGAAATACACTGTGGCATAAACATCTATGATTAGTTGATTAGCTACAAAGCTACTCTGAAAGCTGTCGTGTTTCACAGTTTAATCAGAGTAAACCACAGTATTTCTTGATAACAGATGAGTATTTCACCCATGGATTTAATGATACAGTGGTTAATGAACAAAACAGTCTCACATGTACAGCCTTACATTTTAAGTAATTCAACAAACTGTTTTTTTCTCATGAATATTCACCATGCCCTTCAACAGGAAGCTGTGCAACATATTTTTCCCAGTATTGACAGCCAATTGTGCAGAGACATGTATGGAATATGAGACTGACATAATTTTCAGCTGCTATATGTCAAAGTTGCAGTACCCAGTGTCCTAAAAATAAGTCATACCTCTAAGTGGTAGGACATCCTGTTCCCCTTATTCCCATATGTCATGTTTTAATTATACACAAACTAGGGAAACAGCCACACTGTACAAACTACTTATGCAACTACTAATATGCATCAGCATATTAATCAAATGTGTTTAAACAAGAAAAAAGAGTCTTGATTCAACAGACTTTGAAACCACCACACATTTATTTAGCATGGTTTTAATTCCCTGTGTCTCTGATGACGGGTTATGTTGAAGGTGTATGCAACAGTGAATGCATCTGTGGACCTGACATCAGGGCAACACTGAAAAGAGGATAGAAATAAATACAGGAACAAGACACCCACTTTTTGGTGCGAGTGTGTTTTGGGAACCGTGCACTGTTTGTAATTAAGTAAAAGTATATTCATCGTCCGTGTGGTGAATTCATCGTCTCTCCATTAGAATGTGTCTAGTTCAAGGGCCTGGAATTTCACATGGGGGCTGCACTCTCTCCATGCGGGGCCTGTGTGGAGCTGCCAGTTCTCTGCCCCAGGCAGTACTTTGCATGCAGGTACTGAAAAGGGCGTCCACTCTGCTCCCACACTGTCTGGTCTTAGCATAGCTGTCTCCACGACTTCCTTCCTGCCTCTCCCAGTCAGTTGACTTGGAATTTTCTTACACCGGCAACAATTATGATTATAACCAAGCTCCGAGACGGGCAAAACTGCTGTCAAATGTGTTGTATTTCAAGCTTATAAATAGGTTAGTGTGCTTTTGGTGATTTCTGTATTTGGAGGGAAAAACATGCATGACACACTGAAGGGTTGCCAATACAGTAGTTATGTACTTAAATAAATTATGATGGAAGATAATGATATTTTTAAAGTGCAGGGGCATAAAACTCCCTTCTACATGGTTCTTCATTTCCCCAGTATCTTCAACATAAATAATTGAATAATTTATTCACACAGAGCTCGATCCAGAGCCAGTTAGCACTTGATGTATTTCACAATCCCCACAATAAAGGGAGCTTTCATTAGGACCTATAAATAAGGCAGTGAAAATCTACAATTTAAATCACGCTGAATATGAAACAAAAGTCCTCTTCATTGGTGGAGATTCTGATGACTTCAACGGTTTTTTAGAAGCTCTTACCGCTTCTTTGAAGGCATGCCATTTTTCATTTTTTTTATTTCGATTTCCCAAGAAAAAAGGCTGAACTGTCTCTAAAACTACATTTCTTACAGGGAAAGGCAATAATATTGTCACGCAGTGCAACACAAATATTCATTTTGCGCTGAACACTGACACATGCATGCATGTATTGAAAATAATAAACTGTTCATGTGCACACACATACACACACACACACACACACACACACACACACACACACACACACACCCTCTCTCTCTCTCTCACACACACACACACACACACACACACGCAAGACAGCTGGTTTGTTCTTATCAGGATGGGTGACTCAATTTAATGGGTTTGAAATGATTTGGATCACTTGAAAGGAAGCCTCCTCAGATGATGAAAGGTCAGGCTTTCTGACCCTGGCTGCTTCCATTCACGCCCACATTAACAGTTCATGTGGGAAAGTGTCAGTGAGGGTGCTGTGGCAGGAAGATTCTCATTGACAAGGAGTGCAAGTGTGGCAAGTGTAGCTGACAGACCCCCCCCTATTTTTGGCAACTAAAATAGATGTTTTTTCATACTGTACAGGTGTACACAGGCTTGACCTGTGCTTAAGCTGTTCCACTTCTGAGAATCAAACCTGTGTCACTCAGGATTAAAATCTGCAACCTTGTGGTCCAGAAGTCCAGGTTACTACCACGCTGCCACCAACTCTAGCTGCATCCCTCTTCCTACCCTCTCTAAAAACAGGCATTCCTCCCTCTCCGCTCCTGAGTCCTCCTTCCAAGGGCAGCGCTTCACAAACCAGAGCATGCCTGAGGCACCAGGCTGTCTCCTTTTACAGTAGATCATTACAAGGTTGCCATGGTGCGCAGGACGCAGCAATTGTGAAAAAAAGAGTGATGATGCACTGTATATACACAGATAAACAGATGGGTTCTGGGGTCCGGCGCGACGTATGAGGAGGTGCACTGTATTGCCTGGTAATTGCGGTGTCTGAGCCAAGATGGCTGGCCATGCTGCAGCATATCTCAAACGTTTCCATTTCTCTCCCCCCCTCACGCACCTCTGACAGCTAATCAATAACCACAGGCCTCTCCAGGTTCCCTGGTGATAGCTCTCTTCCAGGAGGCCATCTATTGCGATTGAGAATTTGTCTCTCCCAGTATCTTGCTGCCCTCTCTGCCGGTCCGTGTTTTTTAGCATGCCTCGCAGCGACGAGAAAAGCCATTTCGCTACCCGCCTTTCGTGCACGGCGTTGTGAAAACTGTTGACCGCCAGTGCACGCGGCGGCCACGGGGCTCATCAATCCCCCTGTCGTACACTGTAAGGAGGCTTAAAATCAAACAGATTGACAGTGCAATTTAAGCATCAGGGAAAGGGGGCCGGGGGGACCCATGCAAATCTGTGGGACAAATGATCACAGGGGCGCTTAAAGAAGAAAAGTTTATGATGATGGGATTATTTGATTAATCTCTTTGAACTGAGCTATGTTTTGTACCATATGAAAGTAAAATAAGATTGTCTGACAATCCATCAAAATCCCTCGGTGCTGTGAAATGATATTCAACGGCACGCTTTACTTGGGCAAGTAGGCAGTGAGGGTTCAGCTGAATATTGAATTGCAAAAGATGAAATATGTTTCCTGCCTTTTGTTTGTTTTTTGTTTTTTTTTTAGTAAAAACATAACCTTCATTTTAACCATTTGCTCACCACTATGGAAATGATCTAAGCTCAACACAACACTATGATACAAATGAAATTAACAGCAGATACTATTTGTGGTGAGTGAAATGTATTTATTGTGCACTTGTGACTACAGAAGCATTGTGCAAAACAGATCTGTAGAAATGGTCCATTCCTCCTCTCTCTCTGGGTGTGATCGGACAACTGCAGAAGATTGCAGAGATAGAAAACTGGCACCTTTTTCCACTCAATAAGCCAACGTGTATTTTGTGCTATTGCCTGCTTGTTTGCTGTTCCTTTGCCATATCTCTGGGTACACAACCAGGATTCTGAAGGCACCTAAGGGATTCTGACTGCATTCAATATCCCAGGAATAAAACAGCGGAACCTAAAACAACACTGTGGTCAAACAGAAGCTCAGAGTGTTACATGGAGGAACACAATGACAGCCTCAGCCTGAGCCCCCCAGCACCAGGCCTGAACTGCAAATTAATGCATTGTTTCATTGGGAAGGGTGAGTGAACTTCAGAAGAGCTGCGCAGTGGGTGGAAGACTTACCGCTCTGTATATTCAACCATGTGGCCCGCAACAGGAATTTACAATGCACCTCTTGTGGAGCGGAAACGCAGCGCTATGGTTTTCAACACCAAGCTGAGAACTTCCTCAAGCGTTCCGTGGTACCTCTTTACAAGCCTGTAAATCTGCCAGTTGGACTGGAACATGTCGCGCGTAACTGACTCACAATGTGATCAGGTAGAGTGTACTGATTGTTCAGCGGAATAACTGGCTGGTATTGGACTGTATGGACAAAAATGTGTTCCAAAATATGTCAGTACGAGCTAAAAAAACGGTAAACATGTAATAGAAACACATTATGAATTCTTTACGTACATATTTGCAACACATTTTTCTGTCCATTTCTATCTAGAAAATGTGTTGCACTGTATTTGCTTTTTGTGCAGGTAGTCAGGCTTTAGCTGGCATGTCCCAGGTCGGCCGCTGACCATCAACCCTTTTGTCATTTCAGAGAGGTGTGCGTTCGACAGGACGGGAGGATTCATCTCACGGTGGTGTACTTTGGGAAGGATCAGATGAGTGAAGTGAAGGGGATACTGGAGAACACATCCAGGTAAGGGAGAGACGCTCTGCTCAGATATAACCTCCATGTGGGAATATAAGTAGGCAGCGAGGCATTGATCTCAGAACTCAGAGAGTGAGATATGTGAGCTTGTGTTTTTACGCGTGTTGTTGTGTGACCTGCCTCTAAATGCGCTGAACATGGTGCTTTCTGTTGAAAACGCTATGGGTGCTTCAATTTATCTGCTTCTCAATGCAAGATGGAAGCCATAATGATATTTCATTTTGATGCAGTGACAATTTAAACCAGTTTTGCAAGGCTTGTATCGACTAAAGAACAAATTGAATAGCAGTCTGGATTTTGTCATTTGTAAAAGTATCATCAGAATGATATACCCTTACAGAAAAGCTATTTTGCGTAAGTAATCTTTAGGTAAATTCATCTTTGCCTTTGCACATTGGTATTTATGGAATGCTATTTTTTGAAAGATCCGCAATGTATCCACATGTCAGAATCGATTATGTTCATCATAACGGCATCCCAGTTTCAGCACGAAATGTATGGCTTTTACTAGCATAATTCAAAAACTGCCAATAAATAAATCCACCCACAATGGCTTTTTCTCTTGATGAAGTTGAAGTGATGATACATTTTAATAAAATGTAACTGCAGATGTGGTTTGGTTCTATATTATAAAGACACCCTTGCAAATAGGCTCTCGCGCCCAGGACATCAAAACAAATAGTGGATACACACAATGCATTATTAAAGTGTTTCACAACAACCCTTCACTCTGATGAATTATGCAACAGCGCGCAACCAGCACTGTGGGCTGACCTTCTCGCTCATGTCCAAAATTACAGGTCTTTTTGGTCAGGACTGATGGTGTCTGGGATAACATTAGGTCACAGGCTTTTTGACAGGCTGCTGATATCTGGCAGACTGCCATTATCGCTGCACCCTTGCCAGATGGATTCCTGCGTTCCGGGGTACTTGATTGAATCTTCGATGTCAATCCGTGCCCAGAGAAACTAGGCGGACGGCCTCCCGAGGGAGGCTCATCACAGCGCATCTGAAATCATTGTTAATAGATCTGTCTAACCCGCCGGTATTTTCTCAAAGGTCTGCCGCAGTGTTTTTTTTCCCCCAAGAGTGCTTCCAAGCCCCTCTCGGTGTACAAGGATACAAGGAAGAGAAAAAAACAGTGTTCTGACACTTTTTTTTTTTGAAGGCTTTCAAAGTAAGCATCAGGGAATGATTGGTCCTGTCTTTCTCGTTAAGCGAGTCATACGAGTCCTCCGGGGCCAGGATCCTGCGCGTCTCGCATGCACGCCTCGCCATAAACAAGTAACTGAGACCAAACAAGCACTTTGATTACTGATCCAAACGTAATGTGCTGAATTCAATTAAGTATTAAGAAATAAGTGAAGAGAAGACCAGACAGGCTTTTTAAATGAAGTAGAACACAGTATATGTGCTGGCTGCTCCTCTCATGAAGACAGCAGCTTGTGGTCATTAAGTGTTTCTTCACAGCACAACCCTTTGGTGTGGCCACATAATAAAATATTGATGGGCATCGGGACATCCGTACTTTTTCAAACTAAAAAATCAGATTTTTAAAGATGTGGAAGGTTATTTTATTATCCGTTTGCTAACAATTTTATGTTTCCGGACAGCTTCATTCCAAAGTTATAAAAGTTTAAAAGTACAATATCTCACACTGAGAGAAAGTTTATCGTAATTGCGCTCTCAAATGACAGCTTCACAAAAATGCAATCTTTGAAATTTAATTTTATTTCATTCGTTCTATCAAACCCATTTGTGAATGTTAAGGGAAAATTCTGTGCTTCTGTAGCTTGATATCTGTAGTCAGACAAAGCAGTGTACGCAATATACTGGCATCATTATAGTTTTACTCAGCTTGTAACATTACTTGCCTCATAATGACCTCTCCTTTGAGGTTTTGCCCACCATCTTGTTGAATCCCAGCTTGGCTGGACGAGGGCATGGTATATCTAACACAACCATCAGCCCAGTGTAAAACAATCTCAGCTCCACATCCGCTTTTAAGTTACCTCAACTGATGAGTATAACCACAGTTCTGCAATATGTTATCTCCCTTTGAATCAGTCCATTTCAACATCCATTTTGAGAAAGGGGAGAAAGCCATCTGATCATTATTAGGCTCTCCTCTTCATTCTCACTTGTTTAGTGTAAATGTTCAAATGTGTGCAGAACAGAAGGTAGCTAATTATTCTAAAATTTAGCCCTTTTTGAGACTGGCTGCACAGATGCATCAATATTTGTTTTCATCTGTGCACTGGTGAGGATTCTTGATAACGGTCCTGCACTGTTATATGCAATACTTTCTTCCACAAGCTGTCCAGTCTGTCTAGCCTTGTGTGATATGTTACTGGTTTTGGATGTAGTTTGTTCCCAGTTGACTATCCAGCAAAAGCAGAGGATCTGAGCAGAATTTGTGGGGCTTAGCTGATACTGTAAATCAGCAGTTGGCGTGAGTTGGGTGCCAGTTCCATGAAGTTCTGGGCAACATCCCCAGCATAAACACGGGAAAACCACACCATAAGCTGGTTCAGTAAGAACGTACAGCACAATCATCACAACACATTCACTGTTTGCCAGAGACAGGGGATTTTTTTTTCAAATAGCTACATGTAGCAGCCACTTAATTATTGTGAACATATGTGCACAATTTAAGGTCAAATTCCATATTTAACAAAGCCATGACCTTTAACCTTTATCTAAAATACAACACAACAAAAGTACCTAATGTATCTAAACATGTACAGTTGCGCGTAAGAGATTGCATGCCACTTCAAACCATGGACAACCTAACATCAATGTCCAGTCGTCACAAAATGTGCAATTAGTGCACTGTCTGTGCACAAAAGACAACAGAGACTGATGAAAATCTCATATCTGACGTATTAAATATTCATTCCATTTATCTTTAAAAATTCACATTTAAATGTATTGCACTTCTACACTACTCAGTGGAGGTATAAAACACAGAATTATTTCATAAGGCCATTTGGCAGCAGTTCTTCATTTGTAATGCAGGCAAAGGAAATGACAGATATTTTTAAAAAATAGACTCTGACAGGTAGTCACAGAGGAAGTTTTGAATAAAACTAACAATGAAATCCATCCAAAATGACAGTTTGTCATTTTTCTTTCGAAAGTAGCTCTGCCTTGAAACCATGCAATGGACACATGATCAGAAAAATGTGGCTGTACAGGTATTCCCTGCCTTGAGGCATGACCGAATCTGTGCTCACTAAAACAGCTTCAGTTAAAATCAGTTACTCTATGTTGAGTTAATGGAATTCATTGTAATTTGAATCGCATGTCTCTACATTTCACGATGTCAGTTCCCACACAGTTTCCAAACCCTTCACATTAGGTGTTTTGCTTTAGGAGTAATTGTTGTTATTTGAAAATGTCCAACCAGCTCACATTGTCAAACAGTGTTTTCTTGTCTGTAGAAGTAGTAGATTTTAAAAATGTGGTTCTGGGCTAGCTTTCCATATGGACAAATTCTTGAAAAGATGAAACTTTTCAGGGGGACCATGTGAAGTCATTTTGGAATGCACAGGGGAATATCAAGTGAGGGTGTGGAATTTGGTATCTAACAAGCCTTCTGTGTTTTGGGCCATTGTGACACTTGTGTATTCATGTAAGATGAACAACCTTATTTCCTTTACTTAAAGTCAGCACAGATACAACATGTGTCTGTGTGCAGAAGGAAATACTATTTCTCTCTGCAGCTGCAGATAAAACTGAATGTTGCTAGCACTATCTCTAAAGCAAACGTGTAGTTTATCTTTCACAAACTCCACCTCCCAAGAGAGGAAACCCTTCCCCATAGTTAAGTCAACAGCAGGCTGGAAGAGTTACGCATGGAGTCGCTCGTTGAGATCTGGGCCTACAAGCAGTCGAGAGAATGTAAACACGTGTCTTTCTACAGAGCACCTGCATTTTCCTCGGCGTGTCTGTTTCTTTGTCCGGGCCGTCTCTCAGACGTAGGGCCTGAAGGACGAGCCCATCTGTTCGGAGGCTGGTTTCCTGTTCCTGCCGAGTGTTGTGACTGGAGGCTGTGACTGTGTACTGAGATGAGTCACGCGACGAGCGCACTGAAAGGAGCTTGGGACTGCGCACTGAAACATCAGTAGCTACAGCGCCGCGGCTCACCATACAATTACCATTTATCATCCGCATCCAACCGGAGCTTAAAACTGTTATTACATTTTCTGGAGGAGAAAAATTAGTGCGTTTGAAAATGATCATGAGGGTAAACTTTAATTTGCACATACCAAAGCGCAGTCGCAACTTAATGGTCGTCACTGTACATGGTTGATTTATAAACAAGGCCCTGCGTTTTTCGGCAACCAGGTGTTATAGCCCCTAACTCAACCCTCCAGCAGCACAATACTGATGCAGCCTCCATGTGAAGCCACCTGTGGAGCTATCGTTAACATTGTTGTACCTGAATCTCAACTCTCAGATGATGGAATCATTACTAATTACCATACGTGCAACTGCGCATCAATTCAGCAGTGTTCATAGCTGTTGACACATACTTGTTACTTTTGTTTAACAGTATTCATGATTAAACGATAATAATACATTTGTGCTAACAAGGAACAGAGCATAATTTGTCAACTGCCGATTTGGAGCTTTTTATTTGTTATGAAGACAAATACTGAATCAGGAATGTCTATTGATAATGCAGGGAAATATTATGAACCGTTATCTCTTATTTTGGAATAACTATATAATGATTACAGCAATTAATTTAAAATATTTTAAATTAAATATTTTATAATTTCAAAATCTGTGATGAAAGCAAGTGACAATTTGTCGAAAAAAGAATATTATTTGTCCTCTCACTCACTCGCTTTTCTATTGTTTGCTATGATAAGATGATATTGACAAATATTGCTGCTTGTGTTTGCAGGGAAAGGCTTTTAGATGTTTTACTTTGATTGAATTCCATATCTATGTACCCAAGTCTACTTATCTAACTCACCACTGTGTAATCACAGTCAATTACCTTGTTCAGCTGTAGCAGCTACAGAGCCACATAGTGGATACCAACTGAATTACAGGCCATAATACCAGGCTGCTGTAACGGCAGGACCCTAGTAAAAGCTTGGTTACATTTAACCACATAATGCCTGGATTTCCTTTTCCCATAGAATCACCTTACTTGCATATCTTTTATCTCAGTTACATGTTGTGTGTTGTGTTCTCACAATGAATGGATTATGTACACATTTGCATGTCCAATTTAACCTGAATGTACACTGCAATCACAATGTACAGTATGTGATATCTGCTTGTCTGTCTTATGCAAAATTCTAAGTCCTCAAGCAACAGTCATATGATGCAGAGAGGATAAATTCAAAGTTGAATGATGGCAGTAGCTCCCCCCCAAATTAATGGGAAATGGAAAAGATGGCCCCTTCATTTAAACATGTGAGTCAGAAAGTCTTCTTAGAAAAATTCCTATGGACACCACCCGCACAGGACCAGGTGTTTTGTTAAAACACACACGTAATTATAAAGTGGTTAAAATGTCTGGCAGATAGAAGAATAATTTGAAAATAAAACAAAAAAGCATCAAAGTTGACAGAAAAACATTTAAGCTTTTTTCTTAGACATGTTTTTAATTTTTTTTTCTTACACATGGCTTTTTTTCTCCAAATCTCCCAGCACACATATATATATATATTTGTTGTTGTTGTTTTTTTATCAGATGGATGCACTGTTTCCTGGAGTGTTATCAGTGACTGCACCATGGGAGATGTGGTGTGAACACCAGTAACACCCTTCCGTACTTTAATTATTGTTAATAACTGTTAATGCAGCAGATTCTGCCTTACTACACACATATTTAAATGTGTTGTATCATTCGTCACATTAATATTGAAAGTAATGCTAACTGTATTCATGGAAAGATTTTATATTAAATATGTGGCTTGTTATCGTTTGCTATTAGTAAAAAATAGCCTGTTTGTTTTGACACAGAATCTCTGAAGGCCTGCTGCTCTGTTGCAGTATTACAGAGTAACATATTTGTTCATTTTTTTTTGGTTAAAATGCATTTTAATGTTTGAAAATTTAAAACTGCCCATGTCTGCACCACAAGAATTAAGAGGCTCAGTTATTCATATCATTAGTATTTCTGCTCAATGAATGCCTTTGTTCAAGACAATGCACATGTCTTTCGGTTTATATGGTTATTAAGCTAAGTACGTTGCTCAAGGAGTGACTCACTGGAGATGTGAACCTGCCGTTTTCTGATTAGGAAAGCCAGTCCCTGAACCATTACTCCACATTGCTGCCTGGCTGTTTATGCATACTAAGTGCTGCGCTAACTACTTATAATTTGCTCCACGTAGGGCACTGAGCAGTAACATTCATTAAGATTAATTACTATACCGTACTGGAGCATAAAGAGTGTAATTAATTCAAATTATCCCTGTAAACTGACCCTTGTTTCGTTGTTTGCCCATTATTTGTCAGTTTGTTCGTTCATTCATTCTTCAGTTATTTAAGCAAGAGATTATAATTTGGAATATGGAAAATTATGATTATTTTTTGAATGGTATGAACATTTATTCATAATACATCTCCCTTGGGCCATGTGAAAATCCAGTTCTTTGCTGGTAAATGTTGACTCCCTACAGAGAAATCTGCATTCATTTGCTTTTACAGTGAAAGTGAAAATAAGTGCTATGAATGAAATCCAGTTATTTTAAGACTGGCTCTCTTGTGCGAATATTGATGAGATAGCCCACAACCCTTTTCTCCACCTTTCAGATTCTAATCCTGAGTTGGTTTATTGATAAATTTTGTAGTGCAGTATAGAATAATGAGTAACTGAGTGCTCAGGTTAATTCCAACTCTGTTGAGCTTTTTTTGAAGTCCTGCCTCAGTGGCTTTTGCAGGAGGCTAAACTGCAACCAAACTTGGTAGCACCCTCTGTCTGAGAGAGGACATCTTGTCAATGCAACGTTAAAAATAGCTTCCTCAGAGAAGCTTCTGAATTATTCCACTGAAAGCATAATGACGCACATGAGTATATTTCTTGGCTATTTTATGCTAAGGTTGCCTCAGGTTGGACCCTTTTGTAGACATATTTCATTGAATGTAGCATATTTTTCCTGGAGATACTAGCACTTGGTTTAAACATACAGTTGCCGTTCTAGAAAACACCTAAGAAACCACAATGTCATTAAGATGACAATCACTTTGGTCGTGTCTGACTTGTGGGATTTCACGCTTCAAGCAATGGGTCCAGGAACAGTGTTCCTGATCCTCAATCCTGTAGTTTGTCAGCATGACTCAGTAAGACCTCTTAGCACCGTTAGAACTGCCTGAGTGAGTGCTCATCACCATCAGCCACATCTGGTGTGCTTTTCTGTCATCTCAAGGTTTGGTGACTCTTTTTGGTGTCATGGCAACAGAGTCTTAAACACAAATAATTGCTGAATGAAAACAGAAGTACAAAGGGAAGCCGAGGCATCAGAAAATGGCTGACATCACTCCTGCCACAGCTAATCAGACAAGAGCAGAAAACGGATGTTTTACTGTATGCATGACATGAACAGAAGAGGCTCCCATATGCTTTGAATCTTGCGAATCTTTAATGATTAAAATTTTAAGTCTTTTTGATTATCTTAGACACCCATGCCAAGACTCCTTCTTGTGTTTGTATAACTGATACAATGGGAAGAGAAGATACCTACAAAGTACTATAAAGAATTTGAAACTTTTTTCACCTTCATGGTTTATACTCTTATTGCAATACAGATATTCCGTGTCATCACATAGTGAGTTTAACATAAATGTTATGTTTGGATGTAGACTCTGTCTCTGGTAGTCACAGATGAAGAAAATATTGTTGTAAAACATGGGATAGCCTGCAATGGCTGTACTCTTAAGAGACCATCCTCTTTTTTTATAATATCCAATGTTGTATGAGTCTTTCCTATGTCTGAATCCTAACATACCTTTGTATAAAGAATTAATTAACCACTGCAAAATGACCTCATGCCATTTAGCAGTCCCCCTACGAGTATTGACACCTCCAAATGTGTCAGGGCTCAGGCAAGGACTCAAGCGCGGACCCAAGGGCTTCAGGTTCCAAGAGCTTTATTGAGGACGTCAGGCGAAATCGCAAAACCAGAACAGGCAGTGTTGGTAATAGGCAGGCAGTCCGTAGGCAAAACCAGGGCCGAAAACAGGAACAGGCAGGGTCAGGAACCAGGCAGGCAGGCAGGGCAAAGCGGCGAGCAGAAACAAGGTCGACGTACAGGCAGGATCGAAAACAGCAGGACTTACGGGTAGAAACACGGCAGGAACAAAACAGGCACAAAACACTGCAACAATCTGGCAAACAAGACAGAGACAGGCAGGGTAGATATAGGGCTGGGCTGATCAGGTGATGGGAAGCAGGTGTGCAGGCAGGCAGGTGGAGATGATCAGGGGGGCGGGGACAGGGCGGAGAGCGGGGCAGGGCTGGAATACAAGGAAAAACAAAAGCACATGGACACAATGACAGATGGGGAGAACATAAACACAACAGCTAGGGGGCCGGAGTACTGACAAAATGTTATTCTCTGAAACCAAAACAGGATATGAATGTGGGCCAGCAGTTTCCAGGGTTCCTGTTTTTTTCTGCTATAAAAAGTAAGGTACAGACATATTGTAAAAAACTGACTTCCCAAGCTGAATCTGTAAGGTTATAACTTATTTATCACATTTAGTTTGTGTACTTTTTTCCTACTCCCATAACATTAGCTATTTAAAGCCTTTCTCCACGGTTGCATCATAGGGTATAAACAGACCTGATGCACTGCACCACATGCTTATCACCAGCAGCAAGTGTTTGACAGTGGCGGTGTGTCCAGGGTGTATTAGGGTACTTCACAGGTTTAGTGGGTGGGGAAGAACTCCACATAATTGTCACTTACTGTCACTCTCAGAGCCAGTAACTATAAGCCTGGGTCAATAGCCTGTGCTTATTACTGTCTATCAGCTGTGCAGAGATCCATTAGGAACATGGCATAAAAAATTTACTGAAATGTAAGACTCTGTTTATGGCATTGTGGGTAAATGATGCAGAGACCACACTGCAATCTGAGAAACAGATGCATAATGAATCATCTTTTTTTATTCGTCATGTGCCCACTTACGACACTTATGCACAATTAAGTTAACTCGTTTCAGAAAAGAAATTGAATTATACCAGAAAGAGGGGTGTCTGAATGTATTTCTTCCTCTATGAAGACAGCGATCGGGATGTTTTGTTCTCCCTGTGTTTTCTGGAGCTCAGGATTCAGTCGGTCTCTCGGTGCTGCATTGCGGACATTGGGGATGACTAATAGGAACGGGGGGCGATTGTGTGATATACCTAATCAGCAAGTCTTGTGAAGCATCCGCACCCAAGAGACTGGCGCTGAACTTTCCCTGACAATGTTGAGCCTGTGACTTAATGAAAGCGGCTCTCACACTGTGCACTGTCTGCTTATGACAATGCCCTGCACATGCTGCATTCCCTCCAGGATAGAACCTAGGGCGTATCACTGCGGATTCATTCATAAACTATATTAAACTTCATACTGTACAACGGGTCAATAACAAGCCATGCGGGATAAAGCATATTCTTTAATACATTCTTTTTTTTATTATTATTCCATTGCAGCAATGGGGTTGAAATCACCCTGTGTGGCATTAAAATGATAAATAAATTCATTTTTGTTACTGTTTTGTCCTTGCAAACACCACTTTTTTGAGGCTCATTTTAGGCTGAACTGCTGACCACGTTATGCCAGGGCAAGTCATTTAAGATTCAATCAACCCCAGAGTTCAAGTTAGACTCTTATTTCAATATCAGATGCACTTCAAGACAAAATCATTTATGGTGCTTACCCATCATAAATAAGTGGGAAATGTACTTGACATTTCATATATAAACATTCATGATATATATTCACAGGCTCCATTCAACCTTGAGACTCAGTTTTTCCAAAGTTTTTGGCTCTTTGTCATTCTTTGATTTATGAAGTGGAGGCTCAGACAAAAACAACAAGGTTAAGGCATCTAAGTGGCTGGCATTGAACTTATTGAGGTGTTATCAGGGGGACTGACAGCAATGGTATGGCAGTACCCAACCCACTGGAAAACTCCAGCCGTAAGCATCTGCATTCTGCCTCCTCTCATACACAGAGAGATCAACTTCAAGAACTTCACCCTGATCCAGCTGAATGAGGAGTTCTCGCGCGGGCGGGGCCTTGACGTGGGCGCCAGGGCGTGGAAGGGCGGCAACATCCTTCTCTTCTTCTGCGACGTGGACATTTACTTCACCGCCGAGTTCCTGGACTCCTGCCGACTGAACACACAGCCTGGTGAGGGCTCGCCGACCGGCGCTGGTCTCACCGATCTCCCACGGCACTCAAGAAAATATTTTACAGTAACAATTCCGTTCTCGGTCCAGTGTGCATGGACTTTGAACTGAACCCACCATTTCTGATGCACCTTCAGGCAGCAGCAGGGGAAGTACAGCATGACACCATCTTGTAGGTATACACAGGAGAGCTCTTTTCCAAATGGCCTTTGATGTTCAAAAGTGTGCGAACATATGCATTTCAGACCACTGGCCTTTAGACAGCAGGTTCATACTTGGCTTGCATATTAATGGAATGTTCCCAATGGGAACTACTTTTACATTTATATTACGTCCCTTGTCCAGAGTGACATACAAAAGCTCATATAATGTTACATTTACATTTTTGAGATCTAGCAGACAACTCCCAAGTCGAGTATAAAGTTCATCACACAAAACGACATTAAACATTGCACAAACAAGGACACCACCATCCACACATGGACAAGAGCTATTGTCAAACACAACACCAAGACCACAAATGTACACCCCACTCAATAAGCAAGTGCAACACAATATATCAAACAGTAGTGTATCATTCCAACACAATACCAACACATACCCTGAAATAAAACTTCCATTTATAGTGGATGGGACTTTATGCACATAGTTCATTAAGTTCATTAACTACAGCAGTATGGGATAGTGATGTGACAGGGCCTCCTCCAGTGGCCTCCCTCAATGGACTCCCATAGATAGACTCCTTTGTCTTTGTACAACAGGGCTGAAGCTTCCACTGCCCCTGCAGCACAGAAACGCCCAATAAACACCCTGTTCATTTACTGAGCAGATGGGCAGATGAGAGGAGGAAGCCTGAACTACTGACTAGCAGTAAAAATGCACTCACAATTCTAACGAAGGCCAAAAAAAAAACAATAACCAAACACAGCCAGAGTAACCAAAGAACAATCTTCTATTGTATCCCAAATAGCTTAGTTGCCCTTACATGACATTCACTTGTCACACTATATCATTAGGGTGCATGGGTATTTTCTAGAATATTCTAGAATGTCCTTTCTTTTCCAGGTATGACAGCATTGTTGTCTTCTTCTCTTAGGTAAAAAAGTGTTCTATCCGGTTCTCTTCAGCCAGTATAACCCGAGCCTGATTTATGGACACCATGAGAACATTCCCCCAATAGAACAACAACTGGTAACGTATTGTCTCTTTATGCTCATGCCCTAGCATGTTTTTAGATAAATAGATAGACAGACAGACAGACAGACAGAGAGAGTGTGTGTGTGTGTGAGTGAGAGAGAGAGAGAGAGAGAGAGAGAGAAAGGTAACATTTTTTGTAATTGTTCATACAAGGTTTTCTAAAGAGCCTGAGAGGTTAACTCGTGTCAGAGTACACATGAATGTTGACAGTTTTATCCTCATAATCTTATCCTCCTTTTAACAGGTGATCAAAAAGGATACAGGTTTCTGGAGGGATTTTGGCTTTGGCATGACCTGTCAGTATAGGTCAGACTTCATCAATATAGGTAAACATATGTATTTTGTTACAATGTATATTAATAGTAAGTAATTGCTATTCATATTGATTATGTTACTTACAGTGTCCCTATTTTTAAATCTGAATGATTTGGACCCACCTGAAAATGAAATATATTGTAATATATTCAGAAATATGTTGTTGAGACAAAGAATATATTGGAAATACAATTAAAATATATTAATGCAAATCAGGAATATATTGCAATATACCAAAATATGAATAAAATATATTCACCAAAATACATTTTAAATATCTAAGAAGTTGTATGGGTATTGTGTATTATGATTCATTATCTCCTGGGCAATTACCCAAAAAAACAGCTATTTAAAAGATTATAATAAATGAAGGTTGACACAATCTGTCCAGTTTTGTTTGGCAGATCATCTTGGTTCATGCAACCTTGCTGTATTTTGTACAGCTGCATATGCTCAGTTGCTTATTTTCTGTATACGAATGTTTAATAGTATTTTGTATGTTTTGATATTGACTACTTGCCTTAAAGTGGGTTATTTATCTTAGAAATTAAAATGTCAGATTGTAATTGAAGCAAAGCATGAAGGGCAGACTGGTCCAGTTAAATTTTGCCAAGCGTCATACTTGTATAAAACCCGCATCAGTATTGCCAGTCTCAGGGATATTAGCTCCGTTGGCAAGTTTGCTTCAATTGATTTTTTCCACTCAAGGCAGAGCCAGTAGATGAAATCAGAAGTTGTAAAACATTTTGGAACCACCAATTTCCGGAAAGTGGACAGCATGTCCACGCATGGCAGCACAGTCATTTTACTGTCTGTCAGGTTGTTTTTTTCCGCTATTGGAAAACATGAATAATGAAGGGGACATGGTGATATGCTATTTCCTATTTATTTTTTCTAATCCCCTGTATGAGCAATAAAAACACCAGTTTATAAAGACTAAGAAAAATGACTGAATTTCAGACTACTGTCAGTTAATGCATAGGCTTTAGAAAGGACTTAAGACTATACGTGTGTATTAATAACACTACAGACTGAATACCCTTGTAATGGAAACTTCCATGTTTGTATGTGTGTACGTGTGTGCATGTGTTCGCGTGTTTGTGGTCATGTGTGCAAGTGCATTTATGGGTTTTATTTAAAAAAAAAGAATCAAGGGGCTGATTGAAGTTAACCATAAGTACAAAGTACCATGCAGCAGTTAACATTGAAAGTTAACACCGATACCTGCGCATGTCTGCTTAAGCATTCTAGGGCTGTCCTAGTGATGAAGTAGATCGCTTCTATATATTCTCTCACCCTGCAGTGGTCTCATTAGAGGACTACTACAGCTTATTTGGGTCACATTCAGAACAACTGCACAGCTGCGGAACTCTACTGCCAAACATATCATTGGGTGTTTGGACCATGAAGTTTAGATTCAGACCAATTTAGTATTCACAATTTGGTATGAAATCTTTTTTGTTCTGCGGGGATGAAGGGTATGTAAGTGGAACAGGCTGTTGCTCAGGTCCCGATCTGTAAACGGATAAACAAAAAAAGAGTCTTTCTCGGCTTCATGGTTCACTTCTTTGTTTTGGCCCTGAGCACTGCACTGTCAGCTCGATCGAGAGAGAGAAGACAAGCTTGCGCACACACACACACACACACACACACACACACACACACACACACACGCACACACACGCACACACGCGCGCACACGCACACAGACTACTTAAACACACAATTATCAATGCAGTTTTCTCCCTAACTTCACTGTAGCCATTCCAGATAACCTGTTGTGGACTTCTGTCTATTGCCTTCTGGTGACAGATTTATTTGGACACTAATGATTTCCTGTAATATTATTATTCCAAATCTTTTTTTTTGTTTTAATATTTCATCATTGCAATACAATGCACTCACCTCACTCACGGAAATACTGATATACAAACCAATCACATATAGTGATTAAAAGCAGTGGGACAGAATCATTCGTAGCATTTACTAATGGTGTTTAAAAACTCTTCTCATAATTATCAAGAAATCTGCCAATAAGAATCAATTCATTCTCACTTACAACATGTAATACTCAATGGAGTGCATGGCATGTAATGAATGAAAAAATATTGTAAAAATGGCAGCTATCTAGGTTGCTCGGGATAAGAGCATCTGCTAAGGAAATGTAATGTAGGTGAGTCTTATAATGCTCCTAAAACCAATGGAAGAAATGGAGCTGAGCCTACACTGCCTAAGATTACATTTACAATTAAGCAGGCTTCACATAGTGAAAATGAATGCAAGGCAAGGCATCATACATTAATTATCAAGGAAACACTCAGATACTAATTAACGCACGTCAAAGTATGGATTTCAATTTTAATTTATTCAGGACTTTGACTAAGGACATTGGATATTGACTGGGCTATGGCGTTGTAGCTTGAACAGCGGCAGCAAATTGTACAGTGTCATTCAAATAATTAAGAGTAAAATCCATCCATTTTACACATGCACATATATAAGCATTTGCGCCACCATCTGCATGAAGTGTACCTGCTGACGCTCTGTCGGTCCGTCTCTGCTGACTGTCCCCCATGTCCTGGCAGGTGGCTTCGACGTGGACATCAAGGGCTGGGGCGGCGAGGACGTGCACCTTTACAGGAAGTACCTGCATAGCAACCTGCTGGTGGTGCGCGCGCCCTCGCGCGGCCTCTTCCACCTGTGGCACGAGAAGCGCTGCGCCGACGAGCTGCCGCCGGAGCAGTACAAGATGTGCATGCAGTCCAAGGCCATGAACGAGGCCTCCCACGGGCAGCTGGGCATGCTCTTCTTCAGGCACGAGATCGAGGCCCACCTGCGCAAACAGAAGCAGCACGGAGCTGGCAAGAAGACGTGAGAGCAGAGGTGGATATAGAAGACTTGGGTGGATACAGAGACCCGGGCCAGGGACAATAATGAAGTGTTGCAGGTACGGGACTTAAACATTGGGTAGAAGACTTTGAAGGGTGGGAGGGAGGACCTGACAGGTTAAAGAAAGGTGGAGGGGACAGGGTGGAAAGGAGGGAAGCCATTTTTTTCTGTTCTACACCAGCCCCTCCTCTGCTGAGGCCTGTATCAGATCTTCTGATCAGAAGAGCCAAAAGTACAGCAGATGACATTTGTAAAGGTATGAATATGTCCCTGTGGTAGCAGCTTTCTGTGAGGAGAATAATCCTGTGTGTTGACCCCTCAATTTGAGGAGTACAAAAGACATTATGTTGTTAAAAAAGTCACAATTAGCTCCATTACTCCTCTGAGTTTTTGGTCAAGTTTGGTCACACTATTACAAAGTATCTAAAAGATACCTTATGGCCACAGCAAAAGGGAATTTACAGGGTGGATAGGAATATGTGAAGGTTACCAAGAAGTTAAAAACACTTAGTAAACTTCTGTCCTTTTGCATTTTGCAGTGATGATACTATGTACTAAAATATGCCTTACACAGACACTCGTTAGTTAACAGCACATTACCTGCAGATGGACCCTACACAATCAAATTACCCTCCTTGGATGGCACTTGGCATAAACTTGAATCTATTCAGCGTGCTGTTACTTGTGACTTCTGATGTGAAGTCCCACTTGCATGATGAATGAGCAGTAAAACCTGTCAGTTTAGCATTAACAGCTGAGCCTCCTGTGCACGTATCAGCAGAGAAACTGTATCAGCTACCTCTTAATATGAATGTGAGACGTGCATACTGAGGGATTTTATCTCTGTTGATGTGCATCAAATCGGTGACTTTGTGTAACGTCATCCCCTTTAGAATGATGCGGTCAGAGTCCCATGCATAAGACTGGTCTTAATGCCTGCCTCAAACACTTAAAACTGTTTTACCAGTGTTCTAGACTTAATTCAATTTGTTATTTGTTATATATGCTTGAGGGTATACCTGTATGTATTTTCTTAAATTTGTGTATGGCAGAGACGACTCAAAGCCTCAAACATTTTATAACATCCATCTGTAACTATTGGTGCCCTTAAAGCATTTTTCACAGTTCTTACTTACTGTAACATGTGCCTGGAGGCAGACTTGCATTTGATTTAAGGTAACAGCTCGGCGATAAAAAACAGTGGCTTGGATTGTTGATACTGCTGTAAATGAAACTAGGGCAGTCAAGGAAAGGTATATGGGTTTTCTGTACACTAAATATAAATTCAAGTACACAAAGCTGTAAAGCCTCTGTTTGTATAAAATGAGATAAAGCTCAACTCGATTTGAAGGGGGCACCTGCAGCTAGATGCTCAGTCCTGAAGTGTAAAACATGCAAAGATGTAAAGTAACAGTAACAACAGACCTGTTCTAACATGTGTTCTCATGTGTGTCATAGGTATGACCACATTTTTGAAACTATGCCATGCACACTATTCTCTACCAGTCTGTCATGACTCATGAATCAAATACAATATTTATCTGACATGCTTCCCAAAAGCTGTATTTTTGCTTTGGGGAGTTTAAAGCCATTAGAGTAAGAATGAGGAGCAGGTCACGTTATTGTACAATTTTTCAATGCTATGAAGTGATTCAAGCACAGATTAGTGCATTATCCTCTGTAGGATAAAATAGTTAATCACAATGAAATATTATTTCACATTGCATCATATATCAAACACTATTGTATGTAGCCTAAAAAATGACATTTTATTGTTTCTATATGTACTTTTGTTTTGTGTACATTTGAGCTTTGTAATTATATTAAAACAAAGAGTAAAATGTTACAATTATAAACCAAAACTGCACTCTTGTTAAAATGCATTTTATGTCAGAAACAGTTTTTTGGCAAATGCAAATTGAATATATTTTATCTATAATTATTCTAGTTATTCTGTTGATACTATCTTTTCCAACCTATTTGCCTACTGGTTTTTGGTTTATATTTATGTGTACCCAAATAGTCTTGAATAAGTGTAGACTTGAGAGACCTGTTAATAGCTCTTTTTAGACCAGGACCATTGTCTTCTGTGTTCTGTGCTAAACAAAATCCCAGAAATACCAATAAAACTGGGTCAGAATGTTTTAATGTGACAAATCATAGTCAGACTTGCTTCATTTTATTGTAATCTTGAACATGAAGACAAAGTCAGAAATGTCTCTCAATGTCCTTCGCTACGATAATTAATGTCATTTTTGCCGGAACATCTAACGTTCAATGACGATAAACTTTCCCTTAACGGGCGGTTCTAAGAACTGCAACATTGCAAATTAGACATTTTGAACTTACGGTAGTGTATTAGCTGGGTTGCCTGGCCCACCTAGTGGTCAATCACTGTAGGTGCGCTCTCAGCCATGTCTTTTTTCCCGATGGTTTCTTAGCAACCAGAGATATTTCAACTTACTTTGTAACGTGTAAACTTTAAAAAATAATAATGGTTTGTAAATTATTTCTAAAAATATTTATATGGTAATTTCAGTGTTACAGACGGACAAAGAAAAGGCCACAGCTAAGAACAAACTGTTTTGCTGTTGTAATTTTCACTTCGCCGTGAGTAAATTCACATAAAAAGGTAACAGTTGTTTATAAAGAGAGTTATGGTTTTTATAAAATTGTTGCTTCAAAGTCTTCTATGACACATTATTACTCAGGATTCTAGTCCTTGAAGCAAGAGTCCTATTTTTGTATTTGGTTTACCAAATCCTGTGCAAGCTAATATATTTAGGAATGCACTTTGCATTGAATGCTGTGATGTTTCCATATAAACAAGGAAGATTATTATTATTGTGACCGAAGAAAGGAGAACTTTGTGAACAACATTTTGTTTTAAGTTTGCTGGTTATTGTAATGAAATTGCATTGTAAATACTTATGTTTGAATCGATGCTGTTATGTATGAATGTTCCCTCTTGAGAGGGGGGAATAAATAAAGTATGAGTTCTGAAAATTCATTTATATTCCTCAACATACACAAAAATACACTCTGCCTAGTGCAGGTGATATTCATGAGTATGATCGGTTGATTTAATGTTCTTTCTGACAGTGAAGCATATCATTTAAAGCATTTTTGAAACATGAATTATGCAAGTTATGCACTAATAATCAGTCTAATAATAAATAATGCAAGTAAAGACTGCACATGAATATGCAATCATGGGAGAAGTTTCAGCCAGCTTCCTCACATTGTACTCCTTATGAAAGGCTACTGTGCAGCTTTTATGGTCTCATATGAAGATCTTCTTAATTGATTTCCTGGCAATACTATAACAGATCAATTTTTAATAAGTTAAGTTAATAAGTTGCGTCTTTTGAATATTTGTACTACATGAAAACTGAGATGATATGCATTGCTCCTTAAATTGTATCATTAGCAGCAATGACTGTCTTTACATTTCAGCAGTAATGCAAGTACTGCAGCCACAATTTTTCCATTTTCATCTTTTCATTCTGCATACCTCTTCTGTCACCTCTTCATTTTAAATATCAAGTAATCACAGATTTAGCACAAGCTCTGGCTTTAGATACTTTTTGCAGTGTTTTTTGTCTCGGATAAGGAGCAGGATAGCAATAAGGATAAGGGTTAGACTTACTGATATCTTGGAACAGCTTGTGGAACATAATATGTCCAAAGCCAAGCAGACACTGAGTGAATAGCTATTCATAATATTTAAATTCAATACTCAGTATTGGGTGTTCATAAGTGTCTATCATTGTCATCCACTAGATGGCAACATTTGTTTATCATTGTCATTTAGTATACAGTAGCGTCTCTTTACCACTGTCA
Source organism: Megalops atlanticus (assembly GCA_019176425.1). NCBI lineage: Eukaryota > Metazoa > Chordata > Actinopteri > Elopiformes > Megalopidae > Megalops > Megalops atlanticus. Next base: position 25,960,830 of record CM032880.1, read on the forward strand.
TCCAATAGATGGCGGTGTTGCGTTACATTTATTTCTGGAGGCTTAGAAATATGTTAGCCTAGACCTTTTGGTTTGACAGCAAAATAATGCTGCGAGTACAAACATATAAAGATGCAGTTTTTGCATTCATTGCACATGATCAGACACTGTTTAATAGTCGAAAGGTAGAACACGTTAATATCAAGTAAATAATGTGGAATGACTTTTCTGGTCAGAAAAGTAGTCTTAACACAAACGTATCCTTTCATTCCTCACGGTATTCAACATTTGGATGCACTGCTTACATTTATCTTACAATGAGATTCTGAGAGTTGAGAAATATGCATTTCCGGTTAGGAAATCATTGTCCTCCCTTCACCTGTTTCCTCTCATTTTGAGCAAATACAGGCAAATCAATTTCACTACAGGGTGAGCAGTTAGGCTGTGTTCATTTGGATAAGTGTGCAATGTTTAAGCATCCATTCCTGGACAACTTTTATCTTGAAAACCATGCAGAACCATAAAGTTTGAGTGGCTTTAGGTTTTTTTCTATTTTCACTCACAAAAACATTTAAAGATCAGGTAATGCAGATTGTTTACATTATCTTTATCAAATACAACATAGGAAAAGGCATTGAATACAACACCCCATGTTACATAAGCAATAATATAAAAATGAAATTCCCATTCTTGATTCTATAGGGCTGCATTCCATTAGATTTTATTTATTACCTGTTATGTCAGTTTGTATTCCTTGAAGGTTATTCTAATCCCTCTGGTACACTGCAAGTTCATTCACTTAATGGATGGCCAATCCTTTTAAGCGACTTTACTGCCAAGACAGGGATTATACATGTGATCATGACTGTGAAGACAGATCTGAGTTAAGATGTCTGACTGAAAAGCTACACATGGTCCTCAACTGCTTGTTGTACAAGAGGCAACTGTTTATTCTGTTACGGCAAAGACTCAATCACGTGGTACATTACGATGTTCTCCGCAGCAAGGTCATAAGGTGCCAGTTGTTGTCCTTGGTACTAAACATTCAAATGAGTAACAACACTTCAGGCTTATTAAAGTATCCATCAGTCAAAATGTATTTGTTATATTGCATTTGTAATGATCACCGAGTCCATTTTCCAGAGGCATTTGAAAAACCATAATTCCCTGGTAAATTGTGGAAAGCTTCACAATAAAAACCTGAGGAGGAAGGTGATTGAGCAACACCATTGGAAAACAATGAAAAAGAGAAGAAGTAGAATAGAAACACAAGAAAGCCTGCAGGTGAAAATATTAGTCAGTCTACAGCAAAGTCCCGAGACTGTTAGGTGGCTAGAGGGTTAGCCATCGGTGGAAAAATGGAAGGCTACAGGTGAGTACTTCCCATTCACAGGGACAGAGGATGGGAGATCAGGGTCTTTCTATCACATTCCTGTCCAGTAATGCATGGTCATCCTGCTGTATATGGCAGCCTGTTCCTAAATGCACTTTTATTCAATATAATGTATTTATTTTTAAAAAATCTAAAGAAATGAAAAAGATTTTCTACAACCATTTTACATCTTATTTTATCTGTAGTATAATAAATGACTGTATGACCACATTCAGTATTATACTATGGCACCTTGAAAAGTATGGTCAAATTGTTTGTATTAAAAGCGCTTATGAAACCTTGTTGAACTTCCTTTTGTAGTTAATTTTTTTTGTTTTGAGGTTGAGGCACATTTTACCTTAAACTAAACATAAGAGCAGTTTTATTATTCTGAGCAGCCATAATGCAGTCAGTAAAATTTTTTGTTATTTTTACTCTCCTATAATTTTCCAGGGGGAAAAAATGTGATGCTGGCTGCATATCCGAGTGGAAAGTTTGATTATGTCACCATGGCTTTGACCTAGATAATAATTTGTGTTTATATGACCATCCTATAGTATTTCATAAATTTCGAGCATCCACAGCAAACCACACTATTTGAGAAAACAGGCCTTTGAATTAAGTTGTAGATCTAAGTTTGGCATTGGGTGCCAGATACTGGTACTAAAATATTACTCTACTTTCTTCTTGTAAAACAATCACTACACAGGAGAAGTAAAAACCATCTACATATCTACTCAGTAGCCAATTGCACTATCTCAGATTATTAGTGTTATTCATTGCCAGAAGTGGTCTTACGCCAACCTTGCACACACTGGTTTATCATTGCCATATGGGAATACCATCGTGGAGTCCATGTTCTGTCAGGATTGTTGTTTTTATGTTGAATGCTTCTTGGGATGGGTGCACACAGCTTTGACAGAAAACAGAAGCTCCAGGATAACATTTCTGACTAATAGAAATGAAAACAAGCACAAACAGGCAAAGGGTTCATATTCATACTGATACACAGTTAGCTGAGAATTAGAGCTGACATGGTTCATGAAAAAAGTCATTTAAGAAGATTGTATGTGCATACTACTGATAGGTAAAATGGAAGATATTTCCTGTAAATGTTAGCTCTGTTTTCACTTAATTCTAATGGCCGTGTTCCCTTTTGCTGCCAGCATACTAGCAAAACTTTCAAAGTGCATCAATGGGATGAGTAACCCTTACCGCTCAATGAGTATTCAATGTACCTCTTTTCCCGGATTTTCTGTGCCTTGATCATGTGATCCAAGACCCCTATCTTAAATTGTCGGTGGGAAGCTGTCTGTTTCCTGGACCTTCTGAACTTGTCAAATCCCACTCATATCCAAGACAACTGGCAAATATGATTACCACAACATTCAAGTGTCAATACACTTCAAAACATAACCAGAATTACAAATGTTTAAATAATTACTACAGGCATTTGTTATTGTTAAAAGTTAAAGTCTGGTTTACATTTAAGGTACTAGTATCTAACAAAGGATGAATTCGATTTCAAAACTGTGACGTCATAGATCACGTTTCGGCTTTCCCCTTTATCTGCAAGAACAATGAAGAACCTCTCATATGGGTAAGAGCGGGGGAAATTACTTGCTCGCTATTAGCGATGAATTTCTGACGTCATTAAGGGGGAGTGACTAAATAAGGAAGTCGAGCTGACTTTGTGCAGCAGGTTTCGTACTGACAAGAAGAAGAAGGTGGAGCGATTCTGGACGTGGCCATCTCGTATTGTGCTGGCAGGCACGCGATAGGCTCCTCGCCCTTATCCTTGTAAAAACCACCAACATGACATCTCGCAGCGCTCATCTCTCCGAGCGCAGTTCGGGCCGGGGTTGTGCAGTGCCAGCACCATTAGCGAGAACCCCCTGCTAGATGAGACGCTGGGGTGGGTCAAGTTCATCGGGTGAGGGTCGGCGCCCTTTGTTTTTATTTTTATACTATGCTCGGCTGACACCAAGGAGGCAAGATAAACATTCCGTTTTTAATCGTGTCGATTAACAGTCGCCATTGCGTAGGCTCTTCCGTGTAGCCTAACTTTCAATTGCCTTATAATATTAAGTCTCTTTGTTATTGTTTTTTTAATGCAAAAAATAAACGATTTGAAGTCGACTGATATTTTCAAGGAGACACGCCGTACAGTAAACAACCAAAGGAGCAAGTGATAAACCAGAGCAGAGCGAAGAAGACCGAACATGTTTGAAACGAGAGGAATTCCATTCATTCTTCTTGACATTGCCTGTCTTATACTTGGTACGTATTGACAGGGGTGATGTGCATTAATTCGATATGATTGATCGTTGCAGTTGTGTCCATGCTCTGTCACCTTAACAGGTTCATTCTTGTCAGTTACGTAAAGACAAAGGGAGTGGTCATGCTTTGGTCGTTGCTGAATCGCTTCATCTCTCCTCAGGCAAAGTGTATTGGATCGACGTTACGAAATATATGTTGACATTCGAGGCGTACATACAAAACTAACTTCCAACAATCGTCGTGTGGCACATGATCTTGCATACTAAAAGTGAGACCTACATTTGTGTTTGGTTTCGAGTTGCGTCTTTGCAGTCTAATAATAAATTTGTTACACATTGTGTAGCTGTTACCTCGTGATCACTAATCTTACAATGTCATTTTTTGGAAAACACGTTATATAGGTAATTCTGTTGTGAATAATACAATATAGGAACCCTTCTCAGGACTTTGCTTAGGCGATATGGTAGAATGTCTGTGATGGTCCAGTTGAGTGTACACTCGTACGTCAGTGTGCATGCAGATTTATCCTAGTGCTTGTAAGTATAACACTGTACTGCATTGGTTTTGATCGAACAGAACGGTCTGTTATTTTGTTGCACTGCTGTAATCAGGTCAAGGATGTTATCCTGCTGCAATTAGCCTGTTGTTATAAATTTGCTTTGTGTTATACACTTAACAGTTTTGTGAAGAATCATTTATTACTTGTTGGATAACCATTCTGTAGTTGTATTGTCTAGCTGTTTAATCGCTGCAGAATTTTAGAGCAATCCCCTCTCTAGTGTAATTTCCAGTAACGTATAAACAGCTGCATATAATTTCTTATTTACATCAGGAATATATGTACAGTAAAGTTCAAATCCGATAGTTTTCACGTGTTCTTATAAACACTTCGCATTTGCATTTATTCACTGTCTTGGCATTGCAGCTTCGAAAAAAAAAATCTGTGTACTAATAGACCATCTTTGGCTGTACTGTAGTGTCATACAGATTATTAATATCGAAGCGAGAGGCAGCAAACATCTGAACTTTATTAACGCAAGCCAAATGTTTTTAGTTTGTAAAACTGATGAACATGTGGAACGTTGAAGTGTTTAAAATGTTTTTACTCATACATGGAAGATGGTAGATGAAATCATGATAAACACTAAGCTTGTGGCTTATGATGTGTAGAGCCCCCCTACAGACACTCACAGCTAATATCTGTAACTGTTTGAGGAGTTGCCAAATGGACTAAATCACTGGTTTAATAATGGAGGTGTCTGTCGATTGGATCTGTTTACATGTGAAAAGACAGTAGAGTTGGATTAATCTGATATTATACTTGTATTTGTGGGGTTAACTTCCCTAACCAAATCCATATGGTCGGTTTTAAGTTACTGCATATGTTGCCAAGGGCCATTTATGTGAATTACATTACTTGCCCTGCTTTGGTGTGCATACTCACTAGTGTGTGTGTGTGTGTGTGTGTGTGTGTGTGTGTGTGTCTGAGTGTGTGTGTGTGTGTGTGTGTGTGAGTGTGTGTGAGAAGGAGAGGGACAGAGTGAGTGTGTGATTCTCAGAATAATTTGCCAGTCATTGCCTGTGTAATCACCCTTATATGGTCAGAAGTGATCAAATCAAATACAGATTTTTGAATTTCCCATTACGTTAGGGTAATTCATTAAGCACAAGGGGAGAAACTAACACATTTAATTAATTAACCTGGCTGTGCATGAAATCAAATGTTCTTGATAAATGCGAGATAAAAACCAGAACCACATTTAGGGGGAAATCAAGTCCAGATAAAAACTGTCCAAAGGTCAGAAAAGACAGTGCACCACAGATGGCTGATTGTCTTCGTTTCCAGCCCCTGAAATGACTTACATTCTGGTGAGCGGCACATTGTGTGCTTATGCATGTCTCCTAATGCACGTCCCCTGGGCCGGTATTGGACCGACAAATTTTGGCACAACGGCATTTCACTTGAGTAGAAAACTGTCTGTGGAAACTCTGCCACTGTTATAAGCTGTTCCACTTGGAAAGGAGGGTCAGAAATACTGACTTTAAAAAGGAAATACACGGCGGTGTAAAAAGGAAGCAGGAAATATTCATAAATATTTCTATTTATAAAAGATTTTGTTTGTCCAAGAAGAAATTAATTTCGTGTTTTGTTGATTATCAAACATTACTCCATGTACAAAGACTGTCACTAAGGAACCCAGGTCATAAAGCATGGTTAATATTGATTCAGAAGCTTGTAAAGGAAGCCATGTTTGGAGTTTGGTTTTCCACCCCCTTCCTCATTTGTGTAGAACCCATTACTTTTTTTGGCTTTGAATGGTTTTTTTACGAATTAAATGAGTGTTTCGCACTCAAGGATTTTTTTAATTGCATATATTAATGTAATTGTTCCCTTGCATGTTATTGGTTTTCAGCCTAACTGGAAAATGTGTGTCTTATGATCAGATGAAAACTGGAGGAAATTATGAAGGCGGTAGAACCCTTAATCTTAACATTCCACCCCAAAGACGCAAAAGTCAGCTTTTATTTGTATATAAATACCTTCAAATGGATTTATTTCCAGACTGCTTTAGTTGTTCCTTGTTAACCAAAGTGACCTGGGTTCAGTTATCCTCAGTATCTCAAGCATGGGCTGCAGTAGTCTAAGACTCATCTAAGCTGGAAACGTCCCTTGTAACCCTCTTAAACATAAAGGCCCTTTTTTTTAGGAAGAGAATAAAGATTTGAATAAGATCATAAGCAATATTTGCAGTGGAAAGCATTCACATCACAAGTAATGGTATGGCAGCACGCCATTTTTTTTTTGGTGGCAAAGCTCCATTTGCTTTTGATCTAATTCACTTTATAAAAGTGCTGTCAACTCTCAACTAATAGGTTTGAAGTCTCCTGTTGTGTTTACATCTAGATTAAATTAGTCATACACAATACACAACATATCTTGTAAATGGCTTGTTGCTATTTCCTTATTTGTCTTTCAAACATCTGAATTTAATTTGCATAAATTTACTAATACGCTGAAATAAATGCTGTAAAGTTTTAAGACTTAATTTAAATGTAATCATGCACAGTCATATTGAGTAGGTTTCTACATCTGCATGTATGCACAATAGCAGGATAACATGCAGATCAAACAGCACACTGTGAAATATCTTGGAGGGGTAAATTAGCCTTGTTGTATTATCAGTAGGGCAGGAGGTGTGATCATCAGTTTCAGGCCTCCAACTCTCTAATGCAATTTACAACTATGAGAGGCAACTGCTGTTTCTTGCAGTGAGGGGCGATCCCATTCAGAGGCTGAAATCCACAGGTGGAAAGGCTTGCACTTTGGCAGCAGTGCAAGAACCACATTTATGCTTTTTCAAGCAATTCAGGCGTTTCAAGAAAATCACTTTAGTTACTACTTTGAATGCATTTCAAAGATCGTATCACCATAATCTTTCATCTCTGTCTGAACACGACATGATCATCCGCATTTTGCCCTGGGTTCTGTGGTGTTTTAAACATGGAGATGTAAACTCAGTTAGGGCGTTATCTCGTGACCAAGGGGGTCGCAGTGTGGTTTCCCTAGAACTCGCCTGGTGCTGGTGTCTGCATGCATCTAAGGAAAGGACAAGTAGTCTTGACATTCCTCTGGGGGAGGATGGGAGGGGTTGCTAGTTACTTCTAAAAAAAAAGAGGGGTGGGCTGCAGTTAAAGTTTCCAGTTTTTGGGTCGGGGATTAACTGGTGCTCTATTATAGACAGAGCAAGGGGTGACAGAAGCCAGAAGGAAGTGGGTTTGAGATCTTATATTTGCTTTTTCTTTTTGTGTCTTGGGCTATTGCTAATTATTCCAGTGCACATGTACTCAATAATCTGGTCTTAATCGTGCTATACTGCCTTGTATGACTTTCAAGACTTCTTACAATCTATGAAAGTAAGAACATTTGTGTGAACAGGGTCAGACATTATAGGTTATCCATCCATGTTAGAGTGGCGTCATAGATCCTTGTTGTCCATTAACCTAACAGTGTACCGAAGGAGTACAAAAAGAATTGCCTCCTCCTCTATTTTTAGAAGGCTCTCAAGGGTCTTGAGTTCACTTTCAGTGAGATGCATATCATGTCAGCTCCTGGGAAGGACACATTACTACTGAACACCAAAGATGTCCTTTTTTATTTGGTATTATATAGGGCCATGAAGATAGGAAAGCTAATTTGACAAATTTTGCCTAAGTCAGAAAGACTTAGCTAAGCCACAGATTCTGAGCCAAAACTGATTCATTGTGTGTGTGCTGCAGTGTGAACATGAATCAGTAGAGCCACATCCACTTCCAGTGATATTGTGGACTTCACTAATGTCTACCTGGAAAAAACATTCAAGATTCAAGATTCAAGATTCTTTATTTGTCATTCGACATGTTAAAAACACGAGGAACGAAAACTGTTACCCAGGACCAGCGTTTAAAATAGATAATAATAAATAGATAAATAACCTAAGCCAAAAAATATAAATAAATAAATAAATAAAAAGAGAAACCAGCAGCATTTTGGGATGTAGTGCAGAAGTGCAGAGGACAACTTATGGCACCGAGTTCATGAGCTTCACAGCCTCAGGGAAGAAGCTGCACCTCAGCCTTGTTGTCTGAGCTCTAAGGCTGCGCAGCCTTCTGCCTGAGGGGAGGAGGGTGAACAGTTCATGGGCTGGGTGGGTGGGGTCCATCATGATGTTCGTTGCTCTAGTTCTGCATCTGCTGTTGTAAATGTCCTCCAAAGAAGGGAGGCTGCTGTTGGTCACTTTCTGAGCAGATTTAACCACTCTTTGCTGCGCCTTCTTGTCAGCCACAGAGCAGTTGCCGTACCAGACAGTTATAGAAAATGTCAGGACGCTCTCCACCACACACCGGTAAAAGGAAGTCAGCACAGCAGCACTGAGGCCGGCCTGCTTTAGCTTCCTCATATTGTGCTGTGTATGTTTCTTCTCATTCAGCAGCGTGCCAGCAGAAAAGGAATGATATCAACAGGGCTTCCAACCCAAGTCATTTCTGTTTCAGTTAAGCATCTGCAGCTGTAATTGCCTGCTACAAGCCCTTCCTCAACGCATGTTACGTCTTGTCATTTATTGCTTAGCCACCTCTGCTCGCAGTTGCCCAGAGTGTCATAATTAGTGCTGACAGCCCGTGCTGTTCTTAAGTATTTTGTAATGTTTGACATTGCGTCTTCATTTTACCAGCAGCACTTTCAGTCATTCGACTGCATTTGCCTGAACTTTGCACATTGTCTTCTGCCACATGTACCAACCTCAGAAGGGTAAAACTCACTGTCTGTTCTCAGAATTTAATCTAAGGCCTGTGACAGCTAATTAGTTTATGGTGTGACCCTTCTCTTTAGGTGTATCCTAGCACTTTGGTCAGAGCAACAAACAGGAATCTTTCACACATCATGTGAGGGTCTTATTCCTGCGCTATTTTAAACAAACAGAATAAAGGCCTTTCAGTTCTTCCCCTGGAGTTATTCACAGATTTGATTAGCTGTGCTGTCGGAAGAGGAACCAGTAAATGTGAGTGGTGCAGCGGGCATTCTTGGGAAGCCCATGCCGTCTCCGTTTCACCAGCTTTCATTCAGTTTAATTGGCTATTAGCTGACAATGAACACTTAAAGATATGTGCTGAAATGCAGGGTTAAAAATAAAACTGAGAGAACAGACGGGCCCCCTGTCTCCTCTGGGGGGCACGTGACTTCTGGTAGCGCTACATTCTTTGTCATTCTTCCTGTTAGTTGTATGGTTTGTGTTACATGTAGCCTTAGATCCATGACAATTTTTCAGAGCTGATCAAGGAGCTTGACAGGCACATTATAAGGCACATTAACCCCCCTCAAAAAAGACGAAATTACGTAGATTAAAAAATTACATGTCGAGTAAGGCATATGGAAACTAGTAATGTTAGCAGTGTAGTAAACCACCTCATCTGAAACCACATGATGATTCATTGTACCAGTGTGTCCCATTAAAAAAACCACCAAGATCGGTCTATTCACCTGCTTGAAATAAACTTATCAGAGGAAGTGGTTACTTGCTGTAGACATAAAGTGCACAGCTTGATCAAAAGTAAAAGGTTTGCCAGCATGATAAAGTTTTTACCTCAAGATCCAAGCAATACATAATGGATACACAATGGAAGTGCATGTTACCTGAAAATGTACTCCAAGAAGCAAAACGCTGCATTTTTATTGCATGCTCCAGGGAGTCCTGTGCTAATATGCTTGAGTTTCAGAATTCAAATCTTCATTTCACTTTTATTTAGATTTATGAAACCCTGTAGTGTTTAGAAGGATCGTAACTGCCGTAACATTTTTTTTTTAACCTTGTACTCATTCACAGAAAATATCTAAAATATGTATCAAGTTCAAATCCTTTACCATCAACCTAAAGAGAACAGTACTCGTCTCTGTGCATCCTAATGTGCATTGCCTAAAAAGAAGGTCTGACCACAACAAGGCTGCAGTACTGGCTTCACCAATACCCGCATTCTCTGTATGCTGTCAACCAGATTCTTTTAATAACTGCCATTTGTGGCTATCTCTTGTTTCAGTACATATAACATGTACCTAGCAAGCTAAGTTACTCCACCTATCAAACACTTCCTAAGCCACATCTCCTGGTATTGAATAAAGCTAAGCATTTACTGTATAAAAGGAAATGCAGTTCTCAGTTGATGTAAAAAAAAAAAAACACTGTATACCGAGCAGGTTTACATGAAATTTGATTATCTCTTCATTGTCCTCTTATTCTTTTGTGACTTCTTTGTGAGGTGATTCAATTCAAAATCATTCATCAGAATAGGTATGTATTAATGTCAGCTTGGGTAAATCATATATTAGAATAGATATTTCATAATGCATATGGATGTACTGTATCAGCAAAACATACCCATATCAAATTGACGATTACACGTCAAAATACGTCATATTAAATAGGATATATGACATTGATGGAATACTTGTTCAAATATGATATATTCAGTTTGATATAGTTTTTGATATACCAGTGAAAAATTGATTTATTATATCTGTTTTGATGTATGGTGTATCTGATTTGACATGATATCTGGTATATCCAAGTTGACATTAATGGAGAGTGTCTATTCTGATACATGATGTATTTAATTTGATACGTGAAATTTCTTATGATAAAATCATCTAACCGGTTTGACTCATTTTGACCTGAACATCATCCTAAGGCATCTCACCTATACAGGGAGAGAGTTAAGAAAATATAAACCAGTCATGTCCAGTGGGCAGTGATCGATAGTCCTTTCTCTCAGCAGGTAGCTTGCAAGATATTAGACAGTGTTTTTTCTTTTTTCTTTTCTTTGTTTGTTTGTTCAAACCCAACATTGTTTGACACCATAGAGCTTAATGTTTAAGAAAAAGGCTATGGTTTTCAAACAAAAAGTCACAGGATAGTGTCTTTACAGGGTACACTGTATGACAGTCAGTCATCAAGAAGGGGGGCTCTCTAATTGGCTGTTTCTGAGTGCCTACTCTTACTACTGGATTGGCTGCCCCACAGTGCCTGCCCCATGTAGGCAACAGTCAACTGGAATTCTTAATGTTTGTAACCTCTTTCCATCCACAGCTGGTTTGCCCCTTGCGGCATTTAACCTGGGCAAAATCAAGCCCTATCAGAGGGGCTTTTTCTGTAACGATGACAGCATCAAGTACCCGTTCCACTCCAGTACCGTCACCTCCACTGTGCTCTACACAGTGGGCTTCTCTCTACCTATATGCTCTGTAAGTAATCCCACCCTTTCCAGTGCAAAGAGAGGTAATACAAACTAGCATGACGCATGCCCAGGGACTCCACTGAGTACAGAGATGGACATGGCATCCCTCCACACGTAGCCGTGGAAACTCGCAACTGTCATCCTCATGGGATGTCTCATGGAGTTTGACTATCACTAACTTCTTGTTCATGTTTCCATCCAATATCATGTGCAGCAATACAGCATAACAAGGGTCTTACTAATCATCAGCTGTAGTCTAGTGCATGGAGAGTTGTGGTGATAGGAGTCCACAGAAAAAAACAGTCTGTACTGCACAGTGCAATGGCAAACAGGCCACACTGCTGCTGTATTGTTAGAGCTGGACACTGAAGAGACTTTGATGGTTAAGATGATTAAATCTAGATGTTCTGTTAACCCACTACTTAGCTAATGCTCTAGGGAGATACAGAGCCTGCAGTGAACACAACCTGATCCTTTGATCACCCTATGAATTTGTTATGGAGGCTGATCTATTACACAGTTACAAGCTCTTGGGTTTCTAAATGTTTTCATCCCTCTCAGCTGATGGTTCCTCAAAATTTAGAGTCCTCTGTTCTCAGTGGATTCCCTGGGCATGCTAGAAACTATAAACTTTATTGCCAGTCCAGAGGACTGGATGTCCTCCATTTAAAGCTGGAGGGATCTTTCACCAGTTGAGATTTTGAAATTGAAATGGTCAGTTAATTGGGTAATTTGTGGTTTTTATCAACTGTTTTTTTTTTTCCTCGGCTATATTTGGAAGTCATACGATTCTGCAGCTCATCCCTTAGTCATATGTGAACACTACAATCATGGTCAGTTGCCAAGGAGCTGTCAAGGCCAAGGACCAATGAAGTTGTTTTATTTAACTGATTTCTATTCTCACATAAAAAGACATCTAATTTATAGTACAGATATTAAATTGAATATTCAGTAACACATTCTTCTGTAAGACACGTACAAAGCAGTCATGAAGTAATAAACTATTTTCATACAAAATATAAAATTTTAAATGTTTTATAACAATTTATATACTGCACTGAAATAAAATAGAAATAATAAGTATTTACATTGACTAACTGAGTTTCACATTCACTTCAACACATGTAGATGTATAAAAATTTTAACAAGAAATTGCTTCTTCTTCATGAATTGTGCAAGTGACAGTACACTTACTTTCTTTGACAACTTGACCTCTGACCATGAAGGGTAAAGGGTGACCTACCTCTGCACAGAGCAGCCACTGTGCCTCCTCTGGTCCCATATCATGTGAGGGATATTAGATTCTAGGTGTCAGTTATCCTGCTTACTGGAATTTTACATAGTGTGACAATCTATCTCATCTCTCAAATTGCAGCAGCCACAAGCATGGTGACATGACACTGTGCACAGCACTGATAGGCTTTTCAATGTGTAGTGTTTACAACTTTGTTAAAATTTCACCATTTGTTCCAGGGCCACATTAAAGTCAACAAATGAGGAGGAAAAAAATGGCAGATTAACCTCAATTGACCTATACTCCAAGCCCAGACAGGTGCTTTGTATTTCTGGCCCTGCCTGTGCTGTGAATCTGAATGTTTATTGTGCTTCTGGACCAGAGAGCTACTATCATTTTACTCTATGAATATTTTTCACAAAGGCAGCTGAAATATTTTCCTAGAACATTCAGTCATGGCCCTGATTGGATGTAGCTGATACGAATTCCATTTTCTAGAATGACAGAAGCATAAGTGGCCTGGCATACGATTTCATCCTGTGCATGTCATAATGCCAAAGTCCTCTCCTGTAGGCTTCTCTGTCATTTAGTCTTGAGGCCAAAAGTTCATATTTGCTTGTGATGTCACAGAGGGATACTGTTGCTTCAGGTCTCTCATCTCAATGAAAAGCCCTGGACCCGAGCTACTCCTTCCCTTGTCCTCACATTAATGGAAACCTAAAATGTCCCTGTGTTAATCACAGAGACACTTCACTCTGAAAGGAAACTTCTTGGGAAAGAAAAATGGAAGTGAAATGTTGTTATAATGCAATGGAACTGGGTGTCAATGACCAGTCTTTTGAAATTCATACTGTCTTTTGTAATTCACACATTACTTAACCTGTTAACATTGCCTTAGTTCTTTTAGTATTTTGGAGGCAGTCTTGCTTCTTGACAGACTCTTTGGAGGCAGTTAAAATAATTCAGTGGTACTTTCAATGCAGCTTTTGTGGGAAATGATTGAGTGTGTTTCTGGTGGATCTCTTTGGCAAAGAACTGTGAACTCTGTTTTATAAAAAATACTGCAGCACAATACTCTATTTGCCAATGTGTTCTTGAAAACTACAAGGTGGATTGTCCATCTGTTACAGTTGCTGTCCACTGAGATTGTCTCAAACAATATGTTGTTTCTTGTATAGTTTCCTTATGCTCGGATTTTAATCTTGGGGTCATCATGGTTCAGTTTTGTAAGATCACAGTCTGACTTTTCTGGGGACTCCAGATCATAAACAGGATTTAATGAAATTAAACATTTATTTCAGTCCTGTATTTATCCTTCCCATTTAATTGATTCTGTTTTACTGTACATTGGTTAAGGTTACATAAATGTAATGTAAATGATTTATGCATACCATATCAGTACATTGATTTTGCTTAAGTCATAGTGTAAAAATTCACATTATATATGTCTGTAAATTGTGGTATGCATTGCACTGTGGAAATTGCTACAGCTAACTCCTTTAAGTACATACAGTAAATGTTGATGTTCCCACCGTGAGCAAAACTTTAAACCAATTATAAATATTTATGGCATATAATGTGCTTAGAATGTGACTGTTTAAAGAAAGACTGCATGCAACACTGCATGAGAAGCAAGGGTCTTCCCTGCTTATGGTTGACAGAATGTGTCACCACTAGTTCACTTTTCATTGTTTTATGATCAAGCCAGGAAAACAATATGCAGTGAATGCTTCTCATCACTTGAGGGGAAGCTGTCCTTTTAGTCTGATTTTAATCAATGCCACCAGTTGTTTTGTTACCCATACACTTTCTCTTTCCCTTCAACAAAGTTGACCAGAGTCCTCTTGCAACACCCTCAGAACTGAATGTGTGTAGGTGTGTGTGGTATGTATCTAAAAAAAATGAAATGTCTACTTTGGCCACAGGTACCTCATTAATGTTTTTGCTGGGTGTCTTTGTGACCATGTGTCTTGTGTTGACAGTGAATCAGCCACTTATTGATAGTTCAGTTGCAGTTTAGTGCTGGAATCTCAAAGGCCAGTATAGTCTGTGTTAATGACTCTTTGCTGTTTGCTTTTCCTAAAAGGCATTCTAAAACAACTCATATGTGTGCTTTGTCATTCACAGTGACTCCATTGACCCTTCTTAAAACAACCCAAATAACCTCTACTGAAACAAGTTGGCTGGTGGTTCATATCTAACATTTTATATTTACATTTGTCCACATAATGGTAAACCATCTGTAGAAGTCACTATTAAGGAAATGACTTACAATGAACCAGTGGAGAAACAATAGTTATCAGAGTGAAGGCAATCCAATATTGATTTTACTGTAGAGCATAAAGTATCTGTCTTTTTGATCCACACCTGATAGATATTGCCTTATGTGTTCCTGAAACCCAAAACAAGAAAACTGAGCAGGCTAACATTAGCATGCTGTGTTGGGATGTGTCCTGCTATGCATGTATGGCCCACCAGCCAAATATTCATCCAGTCCCCTTTTAACACTATCTGTTTATGTATTCATATTTAATGTATTCACACACTTTGGTATCCAGCGTGACCACAATGAGATTTTAATGACCAGTACTAGTACCAGCTCTAGGAAAACAAAGACATGGGCAAAGCTATTTACGTATGGCTTCATAGAATTTTTTTCTGTTATTATTTAACATTTATTACGTCTCATGTATGGTCTTTTTCTAATGAATTGGTTAGCATGACAAATGGCATCAGAAATGATCATAACACCACATGTGTTGTCCATGGCACACAAAGGCTGCCACAGTACATAGCACAAAATAGTAAACAATGGATTCATGCCAAAGCATGCCATTGATGGGAGGCATAACACACACACATTACTCCTGAATCAACAAGCTGACTGCGGCTCCACTTGGAATGAGCAGTTTACATCACCACTACATTTCTTGTTCACGAATGTACACTGTATCTGTTTCTTGGCATATTGGTCCATCCACTGCAATTTCCTATTTCAAACCAAACAGTCTGACGTGCACCGCAGTGGATGCAAAGAAAAATGGTATGTGGGTAGATCCCACACGCTTGTAGATTAGTTTGAAATTTGAGGTCAAGCCTGGTGAGTTTACCCTGGGAGTTTACAACCAAGCCATGATCTGTTTTGGCAAGGGCTGTGCAACGCTATGGGAAAATTAAATGCCCACAGACTACAGGCCACATTCACTTTGGTTTCTGAGTATGATGAATGGAGCAAAGACCCAACTAAATCATAATAATTCACAGAACAGAGCTGCAAGAACAATTATGTTGCAGATCTCTGCAAAAAGCAGAATTTTTAAACACAAGAGAAATGTCTGTTTTTGATTTTTATCCTGTTTCTTCTAGTTATGTATTCAGTGCAGATTCCAACAGTGACATTTTTAAGACTAACAACAAATTAAATAGCATTTGTATAATACTGACACCCTCTCTGTTCAGACTGCAAGGTTTTGATGTTGACTAGGCTGCTACATACACATCTTGTGCTTTGGCTTCTGTTAACTCTTCTTCTTCTGGGAAGCAAGGTGATAATACATGTCTAAACTTTAACCACCACTTTAACCACATAACCAACCAAGGCTTTCTTAAATCTACAGGGATGTGAGAAATTTGGTATTTTTCATTGCTTTTGTTCTCTGTTTAAATACTCACTTCCTTCTAATGAGGGTCTTCAGTGGTGTTGGGGGGTATGGTGCCTCCTGTTAACTGTTCTGTATTTTCTCATTGCTTTTGCTAGCTGGACTCCCATTCGCAATACTCACACTCCAACATAATCCATTCAAACGAGGATTTTTCTGTAACGATGACACGATCAAGTACCCCTATAAAGAAGAGACCATATCCTATGAGTTGTTAGGTGGGATAATGATTCCCTTCACAGTGCTCGTTGTAAGTCATTTTTGTTTTTGTCTGCTAAATGTTCTTTCTGTCCTTGTTCATCTGCTGTCGTGTATTCAACACTGTTGTTGGTGGCATATTCCTCAGCAAAAAAGTGGATGTACTATTGTGCTGAAGTGCTTTCTTTACCTTTGCTGCACCCCCTGTTCTCTCTGTGCAATGACAGGCTCACTCACATGAAAAACAAATACATAAGAGATGGAACAAAGAGAAATCATTATAAGGGTGAAAGAAGAATGATTTGATAACACTTAAGAAAAAGGGTTCTCAGCAGTGCATGCTAGGTAAATTTTAGATATTATTTAGATCAATGTTTCCCAACCCTCTCCTGGAGGACCCCTTGTCCTGCATGTTTTAGATCTCTCCCTGCTCCAACACAGCTGAATCAAATGATCAACTCATTATGAACTCCTGAAGCTGCTTAATACCAAACTGATCATTTGATTCAGCTGTGTTGGAGCAGGGAGCGATCTAAAACATGCAGGACAAGGGGTACTCCAGGAGAGGGTTGGGAAACGCTGGTTTAGATTATTTAGATATTATTTTAAGTATTTATTTTTCATGTGGTAAAATACATAAAATGTATTCAAACATTATTGGTACTAATCTACTTTCTTAACATACTGCAAATGGAACAGATACTGGTGGTGGTGACCCTTTTAAGTTACTGAAACATTCACACTTGTCGCTGTTGGGGTAGTTAAGTCAGTGAAACTGTCCCTTCCCTTAAATTCAAACACACTCTCTCCACTGCATAGCAAGAGAGTGATACAACAGATCTCAGATCTTTAAACATAAGCATCTCCCACTAGAAAATGAGAATTCCCAGCATAAAAGTAACCACATGCAGTATATCCACAGCATTTCTGGACTATTGTATGTGAATAAAATATTGTTATGCTGTTATGCATTACCACTAAGGATCCTTTTTAACCCGGGTAATCACAATGAGTAATCACATTTTTAAATTTTACATTTCAATATTTTACTAAAAATGAAGGGCAAAAGCACAATAGAGGTTAGACTGAATAGCCCTGTTACATTACACAGTATTACGTATTTTGAAAATGCAGTGAAAATTAATTTCACATGCCACTAATGGAAGGTGATCCAGGTCACTTTATCCTATACTAAAAAATCACATAAATTGAGCTGTTATGGAAGAGAAAGCATGATAAATGTTTTACTGTCATAGTAAACCGTAAAGGTGTTTATTTATGTTTATTCTTAAAGGATTTGCTTACATGATAGTGTTTTGATAAAGACATTAAGTTCTACTGAAATTTCTGCTACTAAAAACAGGCCTTCAGTTTTGTACTACTACTGTATCACTGCATCTGGCAGAATGTGCCATTTGGAAAGGAAATCTTTTAAGGAGGGTTTTAAATGAGGCAGGGCACTAATGTTTGTGAGATGCTGGGACACACAGAAAGGATATTTGACATATAGCTAGCTAACCCATTTCACAAAGCTGTTCCTTTACCGCAGCCTACTCATTTTCTTTGGGGAGATTCTCAGTGCTTGTCTGTGGTAAAAGGAATTAATAAACTGGATGAGGAATATGATATCTACCTCCAATTTTCTGTACGCTTGCAGTGTGAATGCTTATGCCAAGGCAAAGTATTTAACAAAGAAAGTAAAACACTGGCAGATCACATGAGATTTATAAAATAATCCATGTTCTCTTATGTCCAGATCTAATCACTCAATTCCAGTTTTTCCTTTACTCACATAATATTATGATTAAAACCCTTGAAGGAAAAATGAAAAAGTAACACTTGCTTAAAATTCATTTTTCAAAGTGAAGGACAAAGCACATTATCATCACTTTCAGTTTGGGCCTGAGCTCAAACTCATGCAGTCATTTGAATTCTCTACACACTGCTATGAATTTTGTGAGGATTTTTCATTCCAAAAGCACAGTAGAATCTGCCAGTGTTTCTGTGCCTTTTGCAATATTCAGCCTCTGGAATTGAAATCAAATTTGTGTGTCCCTTTGTGTGTATTCCTTCCTTCCCAGCTACAGTGCTTAAGAGATTTTTGATTCAGGCTTTATTCAAATAAGTATACATTTGTACATAATACATACACAGTGCATTCAACAGTAGTATATGTGTTGAGCTTCTTTATTTGAGGTTTCATAGTTCAAAACTATTCTAGGGAATTGAAAGTTAGTTATTGTTATCAATATACCATATCAACTTCTGCATGATAAAGACTGAAAATGACAAAATATTATACTACTAAATTGTTTCCCTTAAAGGATAATTTCACTTAATAAGTAAAATGTAATATTTTGTTCCTTACCTTACAGTGCAAGTAGTATGCCTATTGAAAAGCCAAGAACAGGGTTAATAGCTTCCGCAGTTTTTTGTACTATGGCATTATTGTGTGAAAGAGCCAATCTGTACAGTAAGGTATGAATTGCATTAATTAGCTGTCCAATAGGTTTTTCCCCAATCTCCATATAAGCCTGAAAACCATGTACAGATGGTTGTCTTTAATATGTAAGCCAATTATTTTTTATTGAAATGTTGATGTCTCATGTAGCTTTCATTGGAAACAGATGTGCTCCATCTCATTTTGTTGCCTGCCTTCAGTTCCCTGAATGTACTGTGCGGCTGGTTGCTGGTCACCTAAATAAGACAAACCATTTCAGCATAGAAAGAGCAGACTATCTAGAGCTTAGCTAACTGTCTGTATTTCTGATGAAGAATATTTTTAGAGTAGCAACAATGCAATTTACAAATGTGATTATAATTTGAATAGGAAGGGAAGAGAGAGGAATGCTTTTTGGATTTTTACAAAGGCTGTAGGTAACCTGACGTAAGTCAAGATACCATGAAACGATTAGGTCATGTTCCTAGTTAATACAAATCAAAAATGTCTCAATATGAGTACTTACTATAGTTAAAGGTAAGGAACAGCATTTAAACTGATGACATTTAAAACATTTAAAATTTTCAAGGAAAGTTACTTTGGGATATTTTGAGAGATTGCATTTTGTATCTTAGATAAATGATGAAATTGTGTAGAATATTCGAGAGCATATGGCTGTTGCCTCACTTATGATGTGGCCATTGAGGGACAAAGATGTATGAAAGACAAACAGCTTTAGGAAGTTCAAAAAATAACTGTAGGTTCATTTATAGTTCTTTCACACAAAACATTGATCCATGAAAATCCACCTCCAACTGTGTCTGTGATTGTGAGAGCTTTATGGAAATCAGTGGCAGCTGCATTGTGAAGTACCACTATTCTTTTCTCTGTCTCCAAATGGTCATTGCCATTCTGTCCTGCAGCACTGTCAAACATTTGATGTATTTTTGTGGACTTCCTGTTAGGGTCTGATCTTTCTTTGGTGCAAATCATTCCAAACTGCCTTTTGATCAAAATTTGAAAATGTTGTTGACACTTTACATCAAGAGTCCCTAATGATGTTAAAATTTTTAGTTTTTTGTGTAGCACCTTTATCCTTGCACAGTATGCAGTTTGATCATAATACTGTATTTGTAATTGCACTTGGTACACAGTGATTAGGGTCAATTCATGTAAAGTGCTTTCATCCAAACGATTGTTCAGCATGTGTTATCCCACTCTTACCAGGCTTTGAGCTAGACGCATGTAGCACTCTGAACAGCGAAACCGGTCATTTCTTATTAACTTGCTTATTCCATCCGTCTCATTTTCGCAGATGATCTTTGGGGAGTGCCTTTCAGTGTATTATAAGCGCATCAAGTCAAAGTCGTCTTTCGGCAATTGCTATGTGGCATGCGTTTATAAGGCAGTGGGCACCTTTCTGTTCGGCGCTGCTATGAGCCAGTCGCTGACTGACATTGCCAAGTATTCAATCGGTCGACTGAGGCCACACTTCCTTGACGTGTGCAGGCCTGTCAGCGTTAACTGCACTGCTGGGGGCTACATCGAGAACTTCTCCTGCGATGGGGACAAGACCATGGTCAACGAGGCCAGGTGGGTAACACTGAAAATAGCTCATTTCTTATCAAATTCTATGGGTAAGAAAAACATTTACGTGTGTCATCATGGTTAACTATTGATTTGTAAGCCTTCTCGTCTGTTTGTCAAAAGTGTGTCTAGGCTGTGTCATATCTAGGTCACATTTGCACACAACCGCACTTTGTGACAGTTAATAGAAATCGGATCATGAACTATTAATAGGATCCCCAGTATGTGCAAGTAAGTTGAAATATAATAACATTGATGCAGTGGCAGCACAAGTCACCTTTAAAAAGGCACAGGTATGGGGAAGAAGCATTAAAAAGGTTTAACCAAAATTACAATTGTGAAAATTACAGTACATTCCTGTATTCATATGTCCCCGTTACATAATTAATATGGAAAAGGGTCCGTTATGTGTTTGACAGCAAAGAGACTGAATACACATACAAAGAATCAGGTCTAGAATCTAGAGTCACTCATTTTGGCAGAAGGGACTGGCCAGATGTAATGATGTGCCAAGGACATAGCAGTCATTTTCTTGTGGCCTCCAAAAGCTACATGCATGGTTTCTGATGAAAGGAGTCAATGCTGATGTCGTGGAAACGGCTAAACACCACAGCAGCATGAACACACATTTCCACTACTGAAGCCTGTGTCTCCAGTCTTACTAAGGGGGATTTGTCGTAATCCTTTAGAAATGAGGAGTCTTACATGGCCAAAGGTCGATCCTCGTCAACTATAAATAAAAAGACGTACAGATTTGTAAACATGTAGTTGTAGTATGCTCTTTGACCAGTGTGATAAGTGTCTGATTATTTTTAATCCCACCCCCACAATGCCAGACACACAATGTTTGCTTAAATGGAATCCTAATCTTACACAGAGCTGTTCCTGTTATAACTATATTTATTTTTTCCTGATAAGATAGTTCATTAACTGTCTTAAAAGGGAAGCAGTCTTTTTCCCTTAATGCACTCAAATCAATGTGGAGAACTTTAAGGACATGTCCTTAAATTATCTGCAAAAATGTCTGGCTTCATAATAAACACCCAAAGAATAATAATTAAATACAATACAAAACATAAATCAAAAATAATTAAGTTTCCATATCAAACACCATTAAGGTTCTTGAATGTTATGCCTTCAATCAAATACTTGCACAACAGAAAGTAATTATAAGTGTCTGAAATATTTATCACGTTGTTCCACAAATTACAGACCATGTGGATTTTCTGAAATGTAATGCAATCAGAAATGAGAGCACATACAGAGTAACCAATAACACCTACCAGATTTGATGCTCCTTCCTCCTTTTTTATCCAGTTTTGGAATCACTGTTAGACTGCATAGTAAACTCACCTCTCAATGTCCTCTATGCTCATGCCAGGACACTGAAATGAGACAAATTCATCTGAATTTTTACATCTGGGTGTAGCACAGCCAATGGATATTTTTTCACACAACATTTCCCACAGTGCACCAGAGTGTTGCAGACGGATTGACACATCTCCAGTGACATCATTCAGGAGACTTGCAGGCGCATCATGAGCTGCTAGAGACTGCCACAGCAGCAAAAAGAACAAAGCCAGATGTCTTTAGCTGATATGGTGCATGGTCATTGTTAGCAAATTACACAGCCCAGACTCAAACCCAGGTCTCAGATGTAAAGCTCAGCCTGTGCTGAGAAAGATTTTTATTATGTAAACAAGAACTCTTCAGTTTAACCACAGTACACCTTGTTTTTAACCCATTTAAATAAGCGTTTAATTTTGTCTTTCTTTTTTGAGTTTTTGGCCCTGTTATCATTATATAGCAATTAGAAATGAATAGTGCTTGCGGCAAAAGATTGACGTACATTTATCAGGGTGGAGTGCATAATAATGGCACTCAGATTATACTGTCAGCTTGCATCAGAGTGTATGGAATTCAAGGCTGTTCTGCTAGGGTATATTTACAGTAGGTGTGGTTCCTGTGTTTAATGTAGTGGAATGTCTCTGGTCGGGGTCTCAACTGTTTTTATATGTGTGGCAGTCATTAATGGAACAAATAAATCCCTCATCATGGAGAATTGTCGCTCAGAATAAATCAGGGTCATCTTTCAGCCATCCAGGAATTTCCCACTGGAAATAAAACTCAGTGGTGGTGCCATGTTGTTGTTATAAATTACCAGGGCCTCCTGGAACTGAAAATCTATACCAAGCTAGTGTTGCTTTCCTAGCCAAGTAATAAAGTGGAATTAAATCTATTGCTCGTGGCTTTGTGCAGTTTTATGTATGTATTTCTATTTCTGGCTAGACTCTAAAGTAGAAAAATGGCATATTAAAGCACACTTGGCCTTGTCCGCACTGCATGTTTCAAGGACATTACTGAATCATAAAGATTGATGTAGCACTTGTTTACATGATTCTCTATGCCATATGTCCAGGGGGGCTGTAGTGATTTTAGCATTGGACAGTGTAATCCAGGCCTAAAACAACAACTGGTGTATACTTAAACCTAACTCTCTCATTCACTATACATGGACTCAAGGTTTTAATTCGGCCATTCCTTATCAGACCCATCTATGGGTGGACTCTGCTTCGCCTTGCTTAAGTAAACAGGAAGGCTCTAAATCCAACTAATAATTTGCTCACATTTTCTCGTGCTGTTTCAACATCCCCTGCCATTAGCGTCGGATTATAGACGTCAATGGATGTGACATTTAGCAAGGTTCGGTCACCAGGAAAAAGGTGTGTGCGAGTGTGTTATTCTGGTGAACAATGGGGGGAATATATCAATCAACAGTATTAGCGCTTAGGGTTCTGTTGCCCAGTGACCAGCATTATGACCTGTCTTAGTCTTGAATGAGACTGCACAACTCCCATGTTTATTTTCTCTTTTGCTTTGCAGGCTCTCCTTCTATTCTGGCCACTCCTCCTTCTCCATGTACTGCATGCTTTTCCTAGCAGTAAGTATGAAACTTTGGCCAATGTTATTTCATTTAGAACTGATTGAACACCTTTTTTGCTTATCCAAAAAAGGGGACTGGTTGGTGACCTAGAAAATATTAGAGAATAGTGGTCTTTTTAAATCAAACAGTACTCTCCTCAGACACTCCTCTGGGAGCACAGCAGGCAGGTAAGGCTCTGTAAGTACTGAAATACTGGGTAATATGTACACACTCAAGAGTATACCTGTACATATGCACATGTGTAAACCTAGATAAACAACTGTGTCGCCTTTACACTTATTCACAGTAGTGTTTAAACAGGTTTAGTTTTCTTGTCAAATGTTTTTATTCATGGTGTCATTGTTTCAGAGCATACTCTTAATTTTTTTACAGAAATAACATGTTTGGCCATTGTTTTTTGACACTGAGGTTGTTAGTTGCAATATCAATTACCTAGAAGCAGAAAAAGAACATTCACTCACTGGAAATTTGCAATGCCAGTGAAGAAATGTACTCAGCTTTGTATTAGTCTCCCTTATGTAATTACAGCTAATCCCTTCTTGACAGTGATTTTAGTACACCTTCTCCTTCAAAAGTTAAGAAACTTTAAGGTAACTTCAACAGGAAGACAGAATGCTACAAGTTAATGGCATGACAGGGCCAACATACTGTGATTGTGGGACCAGTTCTTGTGCTATGTACGTAATAATGTACACATATGAATGTATATGCCAGTAATACTGTTGTACTGTTGTAACACACCTTGAAAAGATTACAGAAGTCAGTTAGTCGTGGGTTACATGGGGAGTGGTTTAATTTATGACTTTAGGAGTGCCAAAAAATCTATTTATAGAGAAATGTGTACAGCTGGTGTTTGACGTGACCTGAATGAACACACCTATGATTCTGAGTCATGAGTAAATTGCAGCTCTGTAGTTTGAGGTGGGGAGAATGTACCTTCCAGTTTGAGGTTTTGATCTTGGTGCATCTTTACTGATTGGTTTTATTGGTTGACTGTTACAGGTGAGAAAGTGTTCACGGAAATGGCCATTATGTTAGTTCCAATATATGTGTTCAGAGTAATGTAATTTTGGAAACAGTGTCTCTATCAGGGCTACTCAACCCTGGTCCTCAAGGGCCTACCAGTTTTCATTGAAGCCAGGCATTTTATATATCTAACTGGACCATTCGCTGTCTCACTGTCACACGCCACTCTGTATTTAGCCTGCTCCAGTCTGCACATGACATTTCCATGAGGTGAGCTATCCTCCTATGCATTATCAGCCATTTTGCAACTGAAATTATTTTACTGTAGCATTATCTAAACCTTTAATAGCAACAGTATCAGCATATATAATCTTGAAGGTGTTGTTATGCAACAATGGAGTTTTTGTGCAATTTTACCTTTGAACCCCATTAAACCAAAAAAACCAAACGTGTTCAGTTACCGTAATTGTTTCCATGCTGATAAGGGAATAAAATGAAAGGACTGCTGCGTATTGTAATACTTTGAGATATCTGAGTTGTGGGCCAGTACTCCATGACAAGAAGTGATTATAAGTATGGTAACGATGTCACCAGAGAGCGAGTATACTGAATCAGGCGATGTTGCTGTAATGTCTCAATGCTCACATACTCTCTACTAAAGCAGTTAAGACTATACTTTCACTCTTGTATATACTGTATTTGGCCACATAAAAGTTGGAACACACCTACTGAGCTCTCTTTACGTTTCAGGTCTTAGAAAAGCAACCACGTGGCCTGCAGCATGTTAGCTGTGGGTCTTCAGAAGGCCTTGTTTATTTGAAATAAATGTAAGTCTATTTTCAGTGAAAGGCTTATCTGATGCTCTGGCTGTAGGTCTCCTGTAATCAAATGAGACCAGCACTTAAGACGTTTCCCGAGGTAACCAATGCTAGCTTTTGAAGGGCTATATTTTTATTTCCCCAGGGCTTTGGGTTAACACCCCACTGAAGCTCAGGGGATTAGTATGTTCACATCAAGACTTGCCAGAGGCCTTGAAGTAGAAACAAAGAGAAACCTGATATTTGACTTGATCATTATGTTTCTGTTCACAACAAAGAAGCCATGTAAAGGCCTTCAAGCCACATATGATGTCACGCATGTCAATTGAGACCACTGAAGGAGCAGCAGGGACCAGTCCTTCAAAGCTAACCGGACATCACTTACCAGTGGAATATGGCTGCAAAACAGCAGTGGCGTGTTCCTGCAGTCTGATTAAAACACACTCGAGGGTAATTTCTCCCTCTGAATCCCTTGTAAACTCTTGCACCATTTGGCAGACTTCCATGAATTAAGTCAGCTGGGACTCAGTCCAGATTTCATGTGCACACTTAAAACACCGTGCTTACTTCAGATTGCCCCCACCAGCATGTGACGTCATAGGGCTGACACGGTGTCAGGTCATGTTAGGAAATGTGGCCTTGTGCGAAATGCGTGCCAAATCTCAGATTACCCAGTAGAACATTTTATGTGTTGTTCTTCGTACCCTGTTTGTAACACACAGAGTAACTTGATGGAAGTGAACAGAATTAAGGGTTCATTTCAGGATATATTTAGAGTAGCATGAGGAATTGCATTAAAAATGGATTAACTGACAAAACAAAGCCAAAATAGCAGCAAGTATGATGTACACACACACACACACACACACACACACATATATATATAAGTGAACACTGAATATCAAGATTGCCAAGCCACCCACACACCATTTGTCAGTGTCGGG
This sequence comes from Megalops atlanticus, assembly GCA_019176425.1. Lineage (NCBI taxonomy): Eukaryota > Metazoa > Chordata > Actinopteri > Elopiformes > Megalopidae > Megalops > Megalops atlanticus. The sequence continues at coordinate 25,987,015 of CM032880.1, forward strand.
TGGAAAGGGAGGGGACAGCACCTCTCCTGACCCAAGAATGGCCATCCTGCATCTGCTCTCCTGCAAGCCACAGCACAATATACCGAGAAAAGTGCGCTGGGCTCGGAGAGGCAGTAGGCAGAGGGTTACTCGCTGGCTGCTGGAGAGGCAGCAGTCGGGACAGGGCCGGGTTTGCGGCGACCGGGAAGGCTTGGCTCCGCAAGCTGTTTATTATCGCCGCGCTCGGCCTACGCGGGCGCTCGCCGCCGCTGCGGCTGGGCTGCAGGGAAAGGAGCGCCACAGAGCGCGGTGGCCCCCCCCCCACACCAGCACCTCGCCAGCCACAAAGCAGCCTTATTGAAAACAGAGGGCGTGAGGGCACCCACAGCGCTTAGCATTCAGGCCCACCCAAGTGTGAACAATACCAGGCTCTCAAAACCACATGCCCTGTCACTCAGCTGCATCTACTTTCTTTGGCAGTATGGGAGTTTGCAGAGGCTGGTCTGGACATAGGGTGCTCTCTTTGAGGCAGTACATTTCAATTTTGTCCATATACTGTTAGGCGTGTCAGAGAAATGACTGTCTCTAATCTTTACATGTTGTCACTTGGCAGACGCTCTTACAAGGGAAGGGTACAAAAGTACATCGGATTAGGCAATGTGAACAAGCGTACAAACAACTTACAGGCAATTGCAGGCCATCAGTGGACATCTTACCACTACTTAGAGTGATTTGTTTGATTTGGGCTCCAGACTTGAACAATGGCATTATTTTTGCATCATTTTCAAATGCATCTTCAGGCCACATGCCCGTGTCTGTCCCTTTGCTGGATTTCTGTTGTTCCCAAATGAATACAAGGCAGATGGGTTTGATTATTTACGTTACAGATTTATGAATGAGGTGAAAAGCAACTGGCTTCTGGTGGAGAAGAACTGATGTGCAGTGCGTGACACCAATCAGACATGTAGCAGACAACTTAAAAAACTTTGTGCTGCGCTTTCGTGCGCATAGCCAAAAAACAAGAACAGTGAAGCAGTGTATACAGAAATAGTTCCTTTCGGAGGTTAAACCCTCCTAAAAGCAGAAGCTGACGCTGAAGAACACGCTCCCACGCTGTTCATGTACATGCACATTTGTCATCCCTACACATGAAAAACTTAACTGAACAAGATGTGGTGTCAGAAATACATTTTCTCCTTACTGTTTACTTCCTTCTAACTGAGGTGAACGGTTAAATGATATCACACCCACTAAGATATTTATTGATTCATTTTTTCTGACTCTCTCAGCATGTTATTCAAAACATATTCACTTGAGCTGAAAATGGCAGCAAGATCTGACATATTAAATGCTCCTTTACACACGTGAGGTGGTTAGCCTCAGCAGAACAAAACACCGGACGGGGAAAAAAAAGAGCTCTGCTCAATTCAGGACCTTTCTTTCCCCTTGTTTCCATCTCCAGCTTTATATTCAGGCGAGGCTTCAGACGGAATGGGCCCGGCTGCTCCGGCCCACTCTGCAGTTCTTCTTGATCGCCGCCTCCGTGTACGTGGGTCTCTCCCGGGTGTCCGATTACAAGCACCACTGGAGCGACGTCCTGACCGGTCTGATCCAGGGAGCCCTGATGGCCATACTGATCGTAAGTGCTCCCCAGGAGCGGCTTGTCCCTTTACCAGGCCGACACTTTGGGTATTACACACCTTCTGCCACTGAATTGTTGTACAGCCTGACAGCACAGCAGAATAAACCCGTTATGCTGACATTTAAGATTTAATTTTAGAAACCTATATAGAATGCTAGTAATTTACCTGAAGTACCTCACTGACATTCATATGTCCTATTCAAAATTCCTAATGTATAACAAGAAAAGGGCAAAACAAGTTGGTTGAATTATATGTATTGTGGTGGCCAATAACAAAACTATAGTACCTCTTCTGAAGGTTTTTGCATTGCTTTGTAAGTCCTTTCACAGCAGTGAAGTGACAGCTGTACAGTATAATCTGACACCTCCTCTCCCTCCTGATTGCAGGTGGTATTTGTGTCCGATTTCTTCAAGAAGTCAGTGGAGCCTGAGAAGGAGGAGGAGATCCCCCACACCAGTTTACAGGAGACCCCCACTAATGGAAACCATTACGGCAGCACTCATTAAGACAAGGACAACTCATGTGGACAACCTGTGAATGTAACCCTGCTTCTTGCTACCCAGACCGTATATATACACAAGTCTGGAGACCGAACTCATCACGGACCTGTGATTACATCAAATATTGCCTTGGCCGGACTGCTGCTGCTGCTACCAAAGCTCCCTGTGTAACCCTCACAACTAAGCACCCCATATTATGTACATGTGCTCACAAAAGCACTACCCCATTTTAATCTTGTTTTTTTTATTATTCATCCATATATATAAAACAATATGCAAAATTATTTTTTATATTAAAATTGTTTTAAAACTTTATGTACAAATTTGTGTTCTGCGCTTTTTGAAAAACGAAAACTGCTTATTAATACAAATTAAAAAGAATTCAACATCCATTTTTGTCCAGTCTTTTGATAAATGCTTGAATAATATGCAGAAAGAGGATGCTAGGTCACAGTATGGACTTCATAGTATCATAAATGAGTTTATGATAAAATATAATTAGCCTGTTAATTTTTGTGTTACTTCGGGGAATGGTAGATATAATATTATTTAGCCATTAACCTTTTTGAATACACCAAACCCCACTACAGCAAACCAATTTAAATCAAAACTTATTTTAAAACTTTTTATGAATTGACATTTTGGAGCACAATCAATTGAGGTGCACTGGGAGGATATACTTATTCCCTTGGTGCCCACTGAAAAAGTCATTTCTTCTGCTATACAACAGGAACTTGTGCTATGAATTCATAATGCATTCATTCAGTACTGTGGCATTTCATTTCTGGTTTCTTGTGCCTTTCCAGTAACTCAGATCATTGCTTTCCATTGCTCTGGGCACTGAAGTCTTGCTTGTGTAAGGACAACCGTTTCTTTCAACTAGTAACACTTGCTGCACAATGTCGTTGTTGTTGTTCATTAATTATACAGAAAACAACAGACCCCTTTTGCAGTGACGACCCCTATACAATGGATGGTCCGGTAGGTGTTTGCCACACTGAAGTTACACTGAAGCTATTCTCTGACATCAAGAAGTTTGACTCCAACACAGGAGAGGGCAAAGGAGAGCAGACTGCGCTCCACACTCATTCTCCAACTTGTTTCCAATGTGCTTAGCTGTCTGGCACGTCTCAGCTGCTGCTCCAGACATCTCATGCGGCTGTTGATGCTTCCTACAGACATTGTGGGGGGCGGGGAAGATGAGTCACTTGGATCAGAATACAGTCAAACAAGCCAGGAATCCACACTGTGAAAGACAACCAATCCACTCTGCACACTGACATCCCTGTCTGAGGTCACAGTGGAGAAGTGGATGGGAAAGCCGACAAACCTGTTGGGAAATGTCAGGCTAATGTTGTGCGACTGCATAGCTTTAGATGCTCGCTTTGCTCTTTTTATTTGAATCCCTTCACATTGAGACACACCTCAAAAAATGGTGCCTTAGTATGGTGATTACTGAGTTAATCTGAAGGCATGATTCATTTCTTTTAGTATGTTATATGGAATGTTCAATATATATAAAAAACTATCCGCAAACAATTAGATTAGATGTAAAGTTTTACTTACAAGAGAATGCTTAAATTAGGCCTAATCTGCTGTGGTCCTGGGGGGTGCTGTGTCTGTTGGCTGTCCTTCCAGCACTGGCGCTTCACAACCTGATTCAACTAATTGTCTTGATTGAGCCAATTTAGCTTCTGTCTCCAGTTGCATTGTTTAAAAAGGATTGGAAGACATGCTGGATTACAGCCCTCTATAACTGAAGCTGCGCAGTTGCAGGTAAGAAAGCCCTGCATTTTTTTTTTCTTATAATGACAAAAAGTAATAATTTTGCAGTGTATGCACTAGCCCAGCTCCCCTCCACTCTTAATTAGCTGGGTTCACTCTCATTATGCATCTGAGGACAAGACTGTTTAACAAATGACACAACAGCCCCAATTAGTGCAACCTACTCTACGTGGCATTTCTAAACAAATTAAATTTGAGACAAATTAAATTGTCTAACAGGATGAAATAAAAAACAAAAGTTTGCCAGTAATGGGAAGTAACATTGCCATTATTTACCATTTGCATCTGTATACACTGTAGCACTATGAGAGCTGTACAAGGACAATAATAGCAGGGCTGATCTGTCCACCCACAGAAGAAGTACGGTCGGTCTGCTTTTATGTCTGAAAATCAATTTCGTTGATAGACACAGCAGGGCCTAATTAAATCTGCTCTGTGACATCATGGGGCCTATTCCTGGAAATTGGTTCAGCGGTCTGTAATGCGATAGCTTCACTGTATCTGCCTCTTCCATGCCAGCTTCTCATTGGAAACACTTCTAACCTCTAGCAGCAGGAATCGGGTGACACCCCCCTACAGGGCAGCTAGTAATTAGATGCCCTTTCTGTGTGGTAGTTTGCAGTTTACCAGTCATTGTTTTCAGAGCACTATTCCACATAGTACAGGGACATTTTTTAAAGTTTAGTTAAGTTCACGGTATTGGCTAATGCTCGGACAAAGCTGTCGGATAATTTACTGCCCTGTTTATTAGACGGGTGCAAAGGCCCCCGGTTTTCTTCGATTTCATTCATGTTTCTTGGAAACCAGAGTGGTGAGAATAAATGCACATTGCTTCACATTTTCTGAGATTAACGGTCTGATTTTTCAGCTCTGTGCATTTAAATATAGACACATAGTTCGCCGCACAGTCTACTCATCGTCATGGGAATACAGACATCAAGGGATCAGCTCAACTTTGCACACGCGATCTTAAAAACGCAACACTCAGTGGTATTTTACAACAGCGGAGCCAGCGCCATTAGTAATGAGCTCATCAATCTTTATGATGTGCCTGCAAGGAACACACAGGCCCCCCTGATTAGATTAAAGTTCAAGTCACCTGCCAGCAGAAAATGACTAACTCGGGCCCCTGATACAGGCCTTGAAGCCCTGCCAGGGATTACATGAGTGCTGCTGTTGGAAATCTCAGACTGGAGAGGTCTGTGGAGTGATATTTCAGTGTGGTCCCAAGCCAGTAGGAATGAACTCAGAAAGTGCAAAATGACAAGAAAACAAGAATTACAACACCAACAAAGGAGAGATACTAATAGCCAGCAGCCATGCCACCTTATGGTCTTCTCCTGGTTGTTAGCTAAATGGGCAGTCCTTCAATAGAGGACTTTCTGGAAAATTCAGGTTGCTTCTGAATGTGATGTGGGTGGCCAGTGGGGAGCAGTCTTCTGTCTGGACCAATTGGTCTCAATTTTGCCACCTAGTCATCACCCCTACAGTTTACTGGCTATCCAATCCTATGCATCACCTAGCTACATTTCCCTAGGTCATCACTGTAAAACAGTGTTCTCACTTTTCCTTTCTGCTTAAATAAAGGTTAATAAAAAGTATAACTTAATGTCAGGTTGGAGCAGGCCAGGGCATGAATGATTTATTTCTTTGAGAACGTGCTGTCATGAGTAACCAGTTTCTTATAGTATAATAATCTCCATGTCTGCAGGAAACAGTTGTTCATCAAAAAATAAGATTGCTTTGTTTCTGTTGCTGAAAGCGTTATGAGGGGAAATGAGACAGGAAGTAAATCAGGAGCCCCACTTCCATTCAACATTTAAGCTACATAATTGTTGAGGGAAAAAATATCTCAAACCACCAACTACCTGGAAAACTGCTCTACTTGCACGTCAAAAATGCAGTGTGGCATGTTATTCAGCTAGTCTTTCCAAAGAGCACAACATATTTGGAAACTAAAAGATTAGTTTTGATACACATATTAGCTGAGCAGCGTCACCAAAAATGTAACAGGTATTATAAAATTCAAGCAGAGAACATGCACGTCTTGCTCAACATTTTGAAAAATCTTCAAATTACATATAATATTCGAATGTGTGCAGTCTCTCCCAGGCAGTCTGGCTTTGAACAAGTTTGACTAAATAAACTAGGAATAAAAGCCTATTCTGATATTGTAATATCTGGGTAAGCAGCAAACACACTGAAGTCAAATGGAACAAAACACATTTTGTGCCTGGGAATTTTCAGGATTAAAATATCTTTACATATATATTCTCATTGCATTCTTAAAATCTTTCACTTCAATAAATTTTCAACCCCCTATAAGACATTTTTCTATTTGAGGTAATTATTCAATATCCAATTCCATATTATTCATTGTCTGACTCAATATTCCAAAGAGACGTCTCTCCCTGCCGAAATACACGATAGATAGACTCAGTGTACATGCTCAAGACGTCCTGGTCACATTTATAAACGTAGGTCATTTTGCACATGTAAGGAGCATGAACTCAGTGGGAGAAGCTTGGATCACTTGGGGGGCACTGAGAAGGGGGGCTTCGAATGAAATGAGGCAAGTCTTCTCCTCCACCTCCAACTTGGCCTCCACCGACACCTTGGCAATTCACCCAATGCATTCTTGAAACCAGGCGCCTCACCAAATATTAATTGGAAAAACACTTCCAAATTCCAGAAAACATGACTGGAAGCATGAAAAATGCTGTATGAAAAGATGTTATGCCAGTTAACCATCTATGCACACACAATTTTATTTAAAAAGGCAGCTAATTTCAACACTTAATGAGCAGAGCGATAAGATACACTTAAACAAACATGAGGGTGTGACCTTCAGTGCATGGAGTGCAAAATTAACTTAGTGATGGAAAGTGCCATTTGCCTGTGTACACAGGCTGAGAATAGCATTGCACAGCAGATCACTGCTAAACACAGACATCTCCCTGACAAGTTGAGCATGTCTGCATCTGCCACAGTGGTCCACCCAGCTGTTCTATCAGCTTGGCATCTCACTGGACTGAGAGAGAGCACAGTAAATCACATTACTGCTCTTTAAGTGCGTGTCTGGAGCCAAGTACTATAAAAAACTAACTAGACTTACAAGTCAGACTTAACTCTGCTCCCAAAACAGGTTTGCATGGAATATATACATTTAAACTGTGCCTGAAAAGGCCTGTCAAACATGGATTGGCAGGTCCAGTTATTAGTACAAACCCAGCTTGTGGCAAAACAAAAAAAAATCAATAAAGCATTTTGTTAACATAGTGAAATTGTTATTTTTTGTTATAACATTAGCATGGACAACCAAGTCAAACTGGCTTTGTCTCACACAAATACACAGCTAGCTGGTTGATTTCTTACAGGGCAAAAGCAGTGTTGTCTGCGGGTGGAGGGCTGCAAATATATGGGATGAACTGGCATCTCAATGGAATCCAATGTCAAGTGGCTCTTATTGAGGAACAAGCTGGACAAGGGCACAAAAAGCCATTGAGGAGCAGGGAGAGAAAATACAGCTGTTTCAACGCATGTCATGCAGCAGAGGAGATGAGGAGACAAAACAGCGCAGTGCCAAAGGCGAGGGAGGGACTGACTCAGGCAGAGCACTGGGCCTTTGTTTGCCTGCAGCTGGTGTTCCTCTTCAACAGCCTGACTGCCAACCGTCACCATCACGCTAATCCCCCGCTCAACCCTCCCAGAGACCCAGCCGTTTGTGTGTAGTCAATATTTGAGCCCCCCTCCCCTCCTCTTCCCCTCTCCCCAAGTGCTTTGGCAGGGAGGCATGAGGACGAAGCTGACTGTGCACAGGGTGTCTTCTCTGAGGCTCGGCTCATCCATCATCTGCAGCCATTCCCCAGCCCTGGCCAGCATAAACAGCATTTCCTGCCATTAGCACCACGGCAATCAGCCGACACCACTCGCGCCCGGTAAACATTCCCGCGTCGTGGTCCCGTCAGTTTCTGTGACCGAGGTCTTCTGCTTTACATGACAGGTAAATTCTGGCATGCAGAGAAATTGGGATCAGGGAGCTCTGGGAGACAGAATTGTGGTGGGGTCCTTTTGAAAAGGCTCAAAAGGTGGGTTAAAGATATGTTCTGCTGATTTCCCAAAAACTTGATCTAGATAGTTTGAACTTCCAGACACCCATCTTACAAATTCCTTCCAATTGATACTAAATTATACTCTGCTTTGTTAGCCATTGTGAAAAAAGACAGATTTCCAAATATTGCAGCCTATATTTCCTAAAACATTACCCTTGTCTTCAGCTGAAACAAATGCTGTTATGGGTATTCAAGCCCCTGGCATGTTTCTTCAAGAACAGTAGACTCACTCAGCTGCAGGGACACAGTTCCCTCCCTCTGTTCACCATCCACTGAGCTGGTTCCGACAGCAGCTCAAGGTGGCCCTTGGTTCTACCATGGAGGCACACCCATTAGCTATGCCTTAATGAGCTGTGATTTAATCTGACCCGTGCTCAGCTTCCAGGGCCGGGCTCCAGCGGAAGCAGGTGTGCCAGCTCCACGCTGACAGCTGAGCAATGAAACAGCTGCACATGCTAAAGCTGCGGCGCCCTTTGTGAGGACGGGTCACTGACGAGCTACAGCATATGTTGACAGTGCATCTCAAAGTCCACCACAAGAGGGAAAGTCAGATTGCAGCCCTTCAGAACTAGGGCTGGGTACTCCTGCCCCACACAGAACTTGTGCAGTAACTTAGCTTGTACCTTGTGTAGCCAGGTAGCGTCATCTTCCCTTTTTCGTATCGATTTTTGTTCAGCTTGCCAGTAACCAATTAGCATATTTGGCAAGCTCTCCCAGACCTGTGTCTCAGGCAGTTTCTGCCCTTTTTAGACCATGAAGCTAGTTTTGTATTTCTCCTTTTCCCTTCTCTCTGGTCCATTGTCGGGACGACAATGCAAAAGTGGGGGATAGGTTGTAGCCAGGTAGCATCATCTTCCCGTTTTCATAGCTATTTTTTTTCAGTTTGCCAGTAACCAATTAGCATATTTGGCAAGCTCTCCCAGACCTGTGTCTCAGGCAGTTTCTGCCCTTTTTAGACCATGGAGCTAGTTTTCTATTTCTCCTTTTCGATTCTCTCTGGTCCATTGTCGGGACGACGATGCAAAAATGGCGTCATCTTCCCTTTTTTGTATTGATTTTTGTTTAACCAATTAGCATATTTGACAAGCTCTCCGTGCATAAAAGGCCAAGGTAAACGCTACCTGAATGTTTGCTTCCGGGATATCTGCCCCTTCCGCCACCCACTCCTCCATTGTTAGAAAGGTATGTGCTGACTTGCTGTGTACTGCTTTGCTTGGGTTTATGCACCTGTCGATGTGTCTGTTTTGTTTTTAGGTTGATTTTGCAGTTGCTGTTGGCGCAACTTTCGGTACATTCCCCTGCTACTGACCTTCAGGTAGGCACATTCTCAGTCCTAGTGCCATATTTTCCCTGTTATGTTTTGCGTGGTAGTAGCACAATTGTTTTTGTTTATAGCCTCATCTGCCAAGCCGTAGCACTTCCTGGTGTTATCCATCTTTGATGTGCGTTTGCCACACTTTGGTTACGTACGTGCTGGGTACAGTATTATTTTTAAAGATAACGTTTGGTGACCGTGTTTAGTTAACTTTGTCTTTTCTTTTTCTAATTTATTTGTCTTTTGTATGGGTTTGTGGATAGGCTATTTGGAATTGTGATTTTTGCTTAGTTGGAAGTATAGCCTGGTGCCAACTGGTATATAATAATTTGTTTAGTATGCCTATTGCCCCGCTAACACAATTTTCTCTTTATTTAAAGCTGCAGCTGTGTGCCCCTAATGGGGAGGGTAGTCACCAAGAGGTGGTATCCCCTCACAGTGTGGAGTTTCTAGGAGCACCCTGGTTTGATTCACCCATTACTGTCTGCAGTGTGCGTGTACGTGTGCATGTGGCTTGGGACCTGGGCACACCTCCCAGTTGGTCTGCCTCCCCAAGGTAAGCCTTAGTCCTGCTGCTGAACCTCTTTTCCCATAGCTACAATGGCGGGCAATTGTTTGTCTGTGTGATAGCGGAAATATTTTATTATATTTTGTATGGATACATTTTTAAAAAAAACTATTTTTGTAATAGTTTTACAAATAGTATTACAAATAGTTTTGTAATACCCAGGGTTGATCTCACCCACAATAAACATATTTTTTGCTATCAAATTGGGTTTTGTTGCTGGAGTACTTTTGTACACTTTCAACTTTGTAGTAATTCCACTACCTTCTCAGTCAATAAAATTCAATTTTATACCTGAAATCACGTCTCTTGCTTCAACGAACCTGTGTTCTGTGTGCAAGTACTAGATTGAAACTCTCTGGGTGAAATTCCCAGGGTGGCATAGCTGGATACAATTTAAACATTCTTTAGCTGACTTGGTGTACTTCAGGCACTCCCGCATGCCACACTTGTCTGGCCAGCTATTGAAATTTGGTCATGCAGCACTTCTAATATTGTTGACTCCTTATATGGCTTTTTGCTTGCCTCACTTGTAAGTTGTTTTCGATAAAAGTGACAGCCAAATGAATAAATGTAAATGTAAAGGTAAATGCCTGAACACTGGAACTAAGGAACTGCATATGGTACTATACCCACCTACGCCAAAGCCTGACTAAAGTATAACTCTATATCACTGTACACTGCTGTTGCCCATGACCAGCTCTGGCTGTTCTGTACCCATCCAGCTGCACAAACATGCTCTCTGCAGGGATTCACATTGCGAGCGCTCACGTAGTATCAGTTAGCTGCTCTCTGATTTCTGGTCAGCCAGGGAAAGCTGCTTTCCCAGTACGCCAGCTGTTCCCAAGTCATCAGGGAAACACTCCGCCACACCTCTCCTGTCACAATCTGCCTGAACTTGCCATGTTTATCTTGGGCTGGGAAAGTTCAGGGTCTCAAAGAACTCACCGGGGGTTTGCCACTTCTATTTTGAAATAATAAAGGGAGTATATTGTCTTCACACTGCCATACAAGAATAAAATGAATTACATAACATGCCCTGTATTATTAGGAAATGATTCAATATACCAGGGCTGTATATCTATCTAAAAATGTTTGCATTTCCATGAAATTATGCCTGAATTTGTAACTTCATATTGACGTAAAACTGGTTGACTTCATGTGTCCAGAACATTATAAAGCAAACAGCAATTGGAAACCCAAAATTTAAGAATATAACCTAACCTGAGCTCTGTCTGGGCCTAACTCTAACTCCACAAGTACAATTACAGTGAAGAGGAATGTACAAAGCACTGTCTTTAAGGGGAAAAAACCAAAGTTTAAACATTCGGAAGAAATTAGCAAAAGTGTGAGGAGGTTACAATTAAGCAAAACAAGTTTCAGAAGGAAATATTCTTCAGGATCCAAGGTGGAATCACAGAGAAGAGAAGTATGATGACTTCATAGACAGTGAGGCATTACTCCTACCTTGCTGTGTTTTAGGAGGTATGCAAAATTGTGTGAAGTGTGCATAAAAATATGCCCAACTCTTTTCAACTCCACCCTTCCCATGGGGACAGCACTGTCCTGATGAGAGAGAAACACAACTGCACAAACACTGAAATCAGAATCTGTTTACGGGTTTGTGCAGTAAAGATTTTGGAAGATTGTGCAGGGGACAATCTGTACAGCTAAAAATAAAACAGAGAGGAAGATGCACAGTGTCCCAAAATTCCCACAAACTAGATAGCTACTCTGCTGAATCAGTCAAAACATCCAGAGGATAAAACTGGAATAAACAAATCCCTGAATCATATGTTTGACCTATTTTTGTCTCATTACGTGTTTGTGTGGCCGGTGTGTGGGAACAAGAAAACCAGAAAAAAAAACAAGTAAAAGATGCACTTTTTCCTGGAACAGAAAGCTGCTTTACAGACCTGTCCCTAGTTCAGGAGCCAGGTCATTGAAAAGACCACTCAATGCTGTAACTGCTAAATGCATTGCTTCCCTACTGAGAATAACAGTCAACCATGCAGGTGATGTCTCTTCAAAACTAGAGGAATGAAAAGGTAACCAAAATGTTATTGTACTTACACATAAAAATGTGAAAACTGTGTGCAGATAATGCATATCACTTGGTTGAAATAAACTTTAGTTTACCTCAAGTTAAATGTCATATTTCTGAAAAATGGGATAAGCAGCAATCAATGACTGTAAGCTAAACATGAATCTCCTGTACAGTGTTGATACATACTGGAAATATCTCACCGTTTTTCATTAAGTCATATATTTCTTCAGGGTTATCACTGGATAGTAATCGCACATATTCATTTTATGTGAAATGATATAAACTTTAAAAGGAATCTCCAAACAATTAATTACATTTAAAACTGACATTTAATAAGCTAGCTACATATTCATTCACAAGGAAATCATCAATCACACAGAAGATTCACAGACAGTTACAAAACTATTCGACAAGATTTAGCTGGTACATCTTAATTTATTGCATGTTGAGAATTTATTACAAGTTATTCTCTTTGATCAGCCTGTGCTCCCTTTGATCTATATTGCCAGCAGAGAGTTTGTTCTCTCTCAATACTCAAGTACTAAGTGCTCCAGTTTTCTAACTGATGAATGTCTCAGCTACTTTCCTGCACTACAGGCCAAAGGAGCTGAGTGTTAGCATGCTGGAGATCTGAACGCAAGCTAAAACAACCACAGATTTGTGAGAATTTCATTTCATCAATAAAAACATTTTAGAACACAAAATGCACAAGCACAGATCGCTGTTCCCTATTGTTGTTCCTTAACACAAGAAAAGCCAGCCTTTCACTTCCAGCTGTAATAGCTATGGTTGTAGATTTGGCATGATGCAAGAGGAGAAACATAAGAAACTATCCAATACAAATCAGATGGTTATTATCAGGGAAAATCAAACATCAGTGTGGATGTTTTTTTTAATGAACCACATCTTAGAATCTTCAGCATAACAGTTCTTCTGTGAACAAGCATATCAACATATACCAACCACAGACTGAACAAATTAAGCAATTAGTAATTAGAATAATATAGTGACACAACACAACTACTACTTTGAAATATCTTATCAGAACTATTTTCTAAAATATAGACGATACATAGTTTTTTTTTTATTAATTGCCAGGAGTTTTTGTCAATCCACTTTCTTCACTAAATCAGATGAATGTTATTGGGAAAAATAGTTATTAGATTCCTAGTCAGACTTTCAGGGAGTCTACGTATTTCTTCTGCTTGACATACTGTGAGATGAGAAAGACAGAATCTTACCTAGAGGTTCTAGTGCTGAAAGGTATTTTGATGCACAAAAAATGTAGTGCCTTCATACCTGTAAGTAAACTACAAATTTGCATCAGTCTCTGTTTCAGTTTTTTTTTATTGTATTTATCAGACTTTATTGCTTCGTGTAATTAAAATTTATTTCATTCAAAAGACTGAAATATTTAGTTTTTTATTTATAGAGATCCTCATGAAAAACCTCATGATCAAGCCCTGTGACTCAGAACAGCCATAAACGTGCAGGACGGGATGTAATCAACTGCAAAACTGTCAAAAAAACATGCAAATTAACTCGCCAAGTACACAAGGGAAAGTGTGTGACATCATTTGCAGTATCATTTGCGTGGGTTTGAACTTTTGCATGGGAGGAACGCATTCTCTGTGTGGCTTGGTTCCTGTCCCTCTCTGCCTCTATCATAGGCCGCATGGCCGTGTATCTCCATGATGTCAGAGGAAGTGGCTAAATGCTGCGGCATGACAGCCATCTCACACACCAGGGTTTTATCCACCTACAGAGCAGTCCAATCCTCTCAGCTCTCACTAGACCCTTTTAACATCCCCCATCATCTGAGACTGACATTCATATCTGGGAAAACCTGCCACAAACAACACTGAAACACACAAACCTGACCTTTGCAAAGTCCAGTCAGTGACATTTACGAAATGAGTCTGTGAACATAAAAAAGTGTACTGAACATGACTGATTTCATTAACAAACAAATTACATTTACATTCAAGTTTAATGCTGGCAAAGGCCACAAAAGACAGGAAATTAATGAAATTACATCTGCATTAAACTTAGCCTGTGCACTGCTAAGACATTTCAGCACACACTGACTTGATACATGCTATTATACTTTAGCTACATTAGGGTTCTTCACACAACATATACTCACCACTTGGCAGATTGCTGAGGGCTCAAACTTTATCTCCAGCAGAAAAATATATATTGCTTAGTGGAATAAAGGAAATATCCATGTACGTATCTGGTTACTACATGTACTTAGAAATTAGTTGCTTTATAAAATTTACCAATTATGTGTATTGTCAGTTTCTAGTAAGTAACGCACTAATAAAAAGTAATGGACTAATATAATTTAGCTAGTCAGCTCAGGTAGTGTACCTTTCTAGCTAACTCACCTAGGATACATGTTAGCCATTGTAAAATGTGAATGTTTACTCCTGTGTATTTATGAATCAAGACTGCTTACTTTGTGTTAGCTAAAAATTTATGTAAATTGGGGGGACCTGTTCACTCAGGGTCCACGGGGGTGACCATGGAGTTGGCCCTTGTTGTATTGCCTGGGTACAAGGGAGAATACCTGTGGCGGGGGGGATGGGGGTGTTGAATTTAGCAAATGGCTGGTGGAAAATAAAAATCATTCTATATCACCCACACTGTGGTAATGAACTATACAACATGTAACCAACAATTATTTTCCACAGACTAAAACACATCTACTGCATATTGAGATCACAAATGCACCCACAAGGTGACAGCAGAGATGAAAGGGTAGGTTAAAGATTAAGGTTAGGGTTAGGGTTAGGGTTAAACCATGGGAACTGGCATGCTTAAAAATATATGTTTAAGTGTTTTTTTACAGCTGGTGTAGATCTCTTTGTCATAGGTAATTAAAGAGAGAAGTTGAGTTTACAGGGTTCCTCTTCTCCTTCTGAGATGCTTCTAATGATTTCACACACATTCATTGTGATAATACAGATACAAAGGGGCAGATTCACTGTAACCACAGTTTCTTTTTCTTAGTGTTTAACTCACAAAGGTGAGTAAGTATCACCTTTTTTCCATAAGTGCAAAGCATCATGTGTTTGGCATTGTGTGCTGCAGACATTAAAAAAATGAATGAATGAATTTATGAATTGTGTGTGAGAACAAGAAAAATCCATGTTATTCAAAGTCTAGTGCAACATACTTTGCAGTTAGATTAAGCCAAACAGTAATGTTTATTCACATCAGAGGAAGTGAGTCGTTTTGTCAAACCAAAAGCCTGCTTGGGCATAGTGATGCCTTTGATAGCTGCTGATGTATTATGTTGTGAATTTCATGTTATAATGAATAAGTAAATGGTCATAAAATTGGTGATACTGAATGACTGTGGTTTGCTAACTTAGCACAGCAAGACATTGATTAAAGCATAGTGACTCGATTCCACAATGTGCTTTCCAATTTGGTCAACTTTTAATCAAATTTCAATTCCTCATTTTCCTTGTTAGCTACCACTATTTGACTGCATGTGTCTGTGTGAGTCATGGCTCCCTTTGGATTTTTTTCAATACCATGAAAATTATTTTTGGGAAAACAATTGTTTAACACAAAACAGAGGTTCTAAACACACAAACTCTTTCCCTTGCTGGAGCTCGGTTAAGTACCTCCAAATTTCAAATCTCTCCTACAATATACATTCTCTGCATTTTTACATGGGAATAAAAAACATAGGGAAACTTTTAATGTACATATTTTTTTCCATGATTGCTTCAATTTTTTCCAGAGCTTAATTGAAATCCATGACATTTCCAGGCCCAGGAAAAGGTTATTTTCCATGCCTAGACCTTCCTGCGGAATCATTGGTTAAAAATTCCAGAGGAACCTTACATGCCTCCACTGTGCTTTCCTCTCACACAGCTAACAGAGAGACACCAGGCTGTGGTCACTGCACAGTGAGTGGAGCACATCCTGATCTGGACAAGATACCACGTTCCTGATGACCTTATTCAGCCCCTGCTCTCTGATGTCCTTGTCCCCAACATGGACCAGGACTGATTTGCACCATTACCTGTATTTACCTAGAATGTTTAAAAGATCACTGTGGAGTTATGACAAGGCTAACAGCAGGAGCTGCAGTCCTGCAAACGTATTTGAACTTATAATCAGCTTGCCAAAATTCCCTGAAAATCTAGGGCATGTAAGCATAACCATTCCTACTGCAAAATGAAACACAAAAAAGTAAAGTATGTTTACCATGTACCGTATGCTGTCTTGTATGGGGTTCCCCATGCATTGTCTGTGGTGAGATGATCACAGGGGATTCTTAGCTGCTCAGAGATGATGGCTATCAGGTTATGAATTACAGGAGCAGTCCTGATCATGCAAAATGTCAATCATTCACAATAACTCACTATCTAAACCACAGGCAACAGACGCAGTTGCTGTGGGAAGTTACACATTGGTCAAAAACAGGCAAGTGTTGAGCTGGAAAAAAGAAAAGGCACATTGCCTCACTGTGATCATTCAAGAACATCAAAAGCAGTATCGATGTTTGGTTGAATGAGCAGAGCAGTCTTGTAAATGAGGGTTGATGCATAAGTAATTGTGCCCAAACAAACACAAATCCTGGGATTCATTTCTAAACACTCGCCTCTACACATGTCAAGGATCCACTGGATGCATGCTGAAAGCTTGCTAAATATAGAAGATTCACATTCATTTTATGGAATAAACGTTGGTGTCCTTCAACTTGTCTGCAGACTTCTTGTTTCCATGTTTACTAATCACAGGAGGCAGTGGGCTCCACTGAACTTTCTGCTGCTTTGGAGTAGGGACACTGGGAATTGATTGAAGGATTGCTTTCAGAGCCGCTTACCCCCCGCAGCCCACCGCGGTCCGAGGGAGGCAGCCGCCTGCCAAATTGCAAAAAATGCACTGACTTGGAAGATGTCATCCGCTTTGGGGCTGGAAGAGGGATTCATACAAATGTTTTTACCAGGAAGAAACCCACTGAGATTAGAGCTCTAGTTTTCAAAAGAGTCCTGGGGAGGTATTGAGAAAGCTCTCACAGTTTCTCGCATTTCAGTTTTCTGAGGAGAGCGCTGAGGAAGAACGAAGCAGGGGGTGAATTCAGTAAACAGCTTTGTGTGTATCTGAAGGCAAGAGCTGTGAGGTAGGACAAATTCTCACAGCATTTGCACACCAGCCGATTTTAGGGCTGGTTCTCAGTTCAGCACAGAAGATGTGCAGAAAAATGAGGTTCTGGATTGTAAAACATATTTTACAATTCTGGCTGCATTATAGGATATAAATTATAAATTAGTCCACACATCTAATTCATATAAGTGTGTAGCAATGATTTTTAATCCAGATATTCGTTAATTCATCATATGTCTGACATTAGTGTCACAATATCTCAAATTTGCCAATATGAAAGCTGCTTCCAACACTGAAGGAATGTTGCCTTCTAATGAGAATGTTGAATGGCAGCCCTTAAATAAAACACAGTCCTAGTCATACCAAACATCTTTGCTTCTTGCCTTTATTGGAAACCTGCAGAATCTGAGGCCTATAGCACTACCAGTGTGGACAGTGTGGGTGGGATGGTCCGTTTCCATGCGACTCAGCTCGATTGCAGATATTTAACATTTATTACGAGACTTTTTCAGCCCTCGTGAAATGAGAGAGGACTCAAGACATTGCGTAAGTAGTCTTTACTGCTCACTCCGACATGCTTGGTTGTCAGCCCTAAATCTCAATGTAATTGTGCGGTAGTCTCAAAATGTTCTGTGAACAAAAATTGAATACAGAAATCTGCTAACAAGAAAAGGATTGATTGATTGTAATGATTAAGGTCCTTGGAACAAAACAAAGGCATATAAAAATGCTCAGCATACAAGAATCAATTGCTCATCTGAGTCTAATCACCCTGCACAAATGTGGGAGTTGCATGGGAAGTACACTGCAGTAAACTTTTACAAACCTTGACGTTTGATTTAATTTAAACAGGTCCTTGCAGTGTCTGAAATGGAGCCGTTGCATACACGTTTGTGGTTAAAAGGGGGAAGAAAGGGGAATTGTATTTTGCTTCTGATGGTAATATGACAAGATGGCTGTTCAAAGGCAGGCCGGTCACCGGCCTTTTCCCATGGCTTAAGTAGCCAGGACGAGCAGCACAGAAAGAAGCTCAATGTTGTTAAAAGTCTCCATAAGCCAGTGTAAATAGTATGATGTTCTCCCAAGGCCAGTGCAGTTGAACATCACAGGAATAGTCTGTGTTTGTACTGGATGGCAGAGAGAGGAAGTAAGTCCATCCTGCTTCCAGTCATTATGATACAGTATTGATATTCTTTTATAAGAACTTTAAATTAAACAATGATATCTTTCAATCTTGAATACAAAAATCCAAGTTTGTTGAACTTTTGTAAAACTTTTGTTTTGTTTTGTTTTTTTGTGTTATATGCAGCCTCCACAATTCACAGTGACTTGGCTGGGGACAGATGACCATAGACAAAGCCGTTCCTTGATGCTGACATTTAACCAAATGCCAAGGAAAAGCATTTAGTGGCTGGTGAGTAAGTGACAGCAATCAGTAAACAAGTTTTCTCAAAAAGGCATACAAGGGTTGAGAGGTTAACTGGATTTCCTCTTCCAATTTCCCCTCGTTTGAGTTAACGAGACTTGAGCTTTTATCTTAATGAGACTTAGCTTTTATCATACTTGTTGCTTGGAGCCAGGAGCGAGATTAAAACAGCAAATACAGACCTGCTTTTCCCTGTTTGCTGTAGGCTCAGCCAGCCTTGTGCTTTGGTAGCAATGTATTACACAGATCCTTTACTATGGCAGCACAAAACATGCTCTGCATACAGTACAGTGGGCCCAGTTCTCTGAGTTCACCCGCAAGAGAGACTGAATGCTGAACACATACAAGTAATATACACATACTACAAAGTAGAAAAGCTATGTGACATTTGACACAAATCTTATCAAGAAAATTGTATTTCCAAAAAAAACATTGAGTGTTCAGGTTTTATCTGCCAAGAGCTGGTTTGTTCCATTTCACGCTTTTGCATTTATAAATGCGTAAAAGGTAATGGCTCGTTAGACTGTCCTGACGTAATTGTAAGTGTGTGCGGGTATTTCGCTTCATCAGCGCTCAAACGCGCTGTCCTAAAAAGACCCACAATTAGTATGCCATAATTTCCAGGAAAACTGGCCAGCTGAAATGTGGAAACACTTGCTGGATAAGAAAATAACACTAAAAGTACTGATTGATTTGTTGTACATATTATGCTGACCTGAGAGGAGATCTCTGGAGGCAAACGGGCCATCATTGCATCAGCAAACCAAGAAAATCTGTCTAAACCGTTACTTTTAAATTTGAGGTCATGGCAAAGTGAGCAACCAAAATTGTCCTCTTCGTTCTACAGCCATCAAAATGATCAGTTGTACTGTTAGTAAACAGTCTACAAATGTTATGTCAATGAGGAGGCCTATAATACCTGCCTTGAAACAAATCAGATGAAAAGAATCAATGAGAATAAGTCATGCAATTAGTGATTTTCACATTCTGTTATGAGAGATTTGTGTTAGATTCAGTTAAATACATGCAAAAATATGGAGCTACACATGCAAAATGTAAAATATGATTTATTCAAAAACCCGCATGTTTTGAAAACTCCAGAAGTTTTTGTCGTGTAGGTATACACTCTAGAGACAAAGCAACCTGCATCAGAGATAACAAGGCTTATGTGAAACTTAAGGAGTATGATTCATTGAAAATAAAAACCTACAAAATGCGCCCATATGCTTAAAACGTTTGTAACTTAACCCCTCATAATGTCAAAGCAGGCAAATATGAGAAAAGCAAATAAATGTCCTCTTAACCTGTAATATGCACATAAATAAAATATAAAACTCACATATCTGCATCCATTAATCTACACAGTTAAAGATATAAAATAGTATTCTCCCCACTAATGCACATAATTATGGCTGGGTGATGTGATTTGCCAAGGGGGCAAATGAGATGTGTCTCAAAGAAGAGGGAATTATGGGTACGTGCAGTATTAGGTGGGGATATGTTGTGTGAATGTCTTCTGCTAATCACATTATCAGGAATTATACAGGAGATCAAGATGGATGTGGATTTCAAATGCTGCTTTCAAGTCTTGCCTGGTCTTTGAAGTTTTTCTGAGTAGACTGATTATTTCAAGCACTGATGAAATTAGAAGTGGAGAGGAATAAAAACACCAGAACCACTTTTTGGAGCCAGATGCCTGCAGATACCAGCAGCCTAAAAATAATACTCAATATTACTCCTTCACTGAGCAGGAGGAACCTTCCCATGTGAGCCTGATTTAATGTAGGAAACGGAATTGTATTAATATTCATAACTGTCACAAACATGTGCTGAAAATCTCATGAATCAGTCTTTACATCTTCCCTCTTTGAAAACGTTCTGCAAATTATAACCCTCATTCATTCTATAAATGTACTCATTCCAAAAAATAGAGAATAACTGAGGCGACCTTTTAATGGCTGAGCATTGACCAATCAGTTAGGCTGCAGAAAGGGCAAGTCATATTTAAGTTTTTAGGTGAAAGCCTCTCGTCTCCTCTCCAAGTTTGGAAAGTTGTTGTCGCATTTTGTGGCAGGTCACTGTGCCTTACTCTGCAGGGATTTCTATGGTGCCATGCTTCCTGTTCTTTCATGCAATAATATCGAACAATAAAATCCAGTAATCCCCTGAATGTCTTAATGCCTAGGACTGGAGGTCAGATTTAAACACAAAAAAGAAGAATAATTGAAAACACACAGTTTACCCTCTCAAAGATACAGAGTGTAACACAGCTTCTAGCCTATGGCAACATTAGGTAACATTAGGCAAGACAAACAGAAGTCTTTCAAAGTAGTGATAAATATCACAGTTAAGAATGTGACACTCTTGTGGTTTTGACAGCTGCCTGGCACAGAGGCTGAGGAATTAGGCTTTCAAACAAAATGTTGCGCATTCAAATCTGCAGAGGGGCCCTGCATTTCCCTTTAGCAAGCTGCCTGACCTGGATTACTTCAGTCCAGCTGTATAAATCATAATATGTAAATTGTAAGCGCAGTGAATTATTATAATGAATACCAAGTGATCTCAGATTTTACTTCTTGATTGACATTGTATTGTTTGCACATGTTTGTAAGTGTTGTAGCTGTATTGTATGAAATGTGTCCATAATCATTTCTGTGTCTGATTGACTGCTTAATAAATAAACTGAGACATGTATGAACTTATTCTCTGTGTGACTGCAGGAATGGCACTGTTCACGGGGAATGATAGGACTTCTACAGCATGTGCACTTGGTGAATCCTTCATATGTGTGCTGCCAAGTGGCTTGGTCCATTAAGGTGCTTGTTCCTTAAACAGATGTGGCCCAACAGCTGAGACCCAGGTTCCAGTCTGAGCTGTATCATTTGCCAACAATGCCAGTCAGTAGTGGGAGAAAACAATTGGCTTTGTTTTGCTGGTTTAGGATGGGTTTCAACAGCCAACGTACTACATTCTGTCCCTACGGCACCCCCTACCAGCATGTGAGACACCTGCAAGTCACATGTTGGTTGAGATATGCCCTGTGAAAAATACCCATTGACTATGCAAAAGTATCAAAAGTGCTTCTTCATGTTGTTGCACAGGTGTAGAGAGTGTTGCTGAAAGCTGAGTGGAGTGTAGTCCAATCTTTACATAAAGATGAAAAGTGAAAAGGGGGACTAGGGTAAGCATTAAAAAATGAGCCTCAAAGCAGCAGGCTCAGAAACATACAAAAGGTCAGCTGGACAGCGAGGTTCAGGGGGTCAGCGCCAGGAAAAATAAGGCATGCAGATGAACTTCATATTTGGAAGGGCCATATCATTTTCAGCCTAACAATTTGCTCAGGAGCACTTTTTAACATTCACAGAAACACACTTCTGGACATCTTGACATGGTTTATTTTTAAATGACATAAGAGGTATTGTTCAGTTTCTACATGCAAAGTTGTGGAAAGGAATTATTAATGCATACTGTACAACAGCAAAAATAAACAAATGATAAATGTCAATATGACAATGGTCTCAGATTCTGTGTTTTTTATAAACTTTCTAATTTCTGATGAAACACAGCTTACAAGTACAGCTTACACAGCTTTAGTTTCGCTCCATGGAGCCATTTAGGAAATGCATAACCTGGCATTAAAGCAAAACGAACTGTTCTTCTTGATGCAAAAATACAGACAGATGGTGCCAGTGGGACTTGATCAGGAACAGATGAGCCAGCTACTAGTACCAAGCTGTCTAAGTCCATCAGCTATAAGTCCTCACTTCTAAGCATTCAACCTCAACACGTTATTGCTATTTGGAGTTCCAAACTCCTGACAGCTGAGGCAGCCACGGCTGGTTTAAACAGGCTATCTGTGCCCAAAGAACATGAGGTAATGAGGAACGCAATACAGAGGAATGATTAGCTCAAAAAAGAGCATAATTCAAATCATACTCTACAGCAGTGTTTCTGATGAAGCTGTGAAACCCACATATACTTGGCAATCAAGGTATTACAAGGTAGAACCTCCCAGTTTTAGCCGCTCACATTCACACAGTCATTTGTTTTGGTCCACAATGGCAATAAGTGAACTCTAATAAAATATGTATGAATGGTGAAAATGTAAAATATTTTCAGTTCATTGCAGGAACACAGGACATCTGTAAATTTTAAAGCAATGAGGTGAAATACAATTGGTGCAGTAATTTACACCGCAGTGATTCATTTCAAAAGCAGCATTTGACATGTGAGGGGCACTGTTGTCTTACCTCTAAAACCTGGAAATGCACTATAAAAATAAGTTTCTAATTTGCTGTATATGCATGAATCTGAAAAACATGTAGGTTCTCAGATATCAGTACAATTTCACTCTGGATACAAAATGGAACAAATGAAGTATAAAAAGTTAAAAGATGAATCATCGATACCGATCGCATTTCAAGAGTTATTTTGCAATGACAACAACTCCTGTGCCTTGATAGCAGCCATAACTTCAAAAGGATCCATTTTGATGGGACATTGAGAAAAATGAAATGCCACAGACAGGTAATTACTTTCAATGATGAATTTGTACTGTTATGCTATTAATCTTAGTGGTATTGAGCCAAGATTAACTTGATGCTTGTCCCTTCCAATAAACTGTATATTGTGTAAGACTTTATGAATCCAAACTGGAGTGCACTGACTCGGAAGGGCTGGATGAGGTCTCTAACCCCCAAATACCTTCTGAAGTTTGGAGTATTGACTTTTGGCACCAGCACTGCAGTTGTGTAGCAATAGACCTCTTGTCTCTCCCCCTAGTAGGCCTGCAGGAACATTCCGGAACCATGACATCTAAAGAGGGAGTACTTTAAGCTGTTTTAAAGCACTTAAGGAGCCATTGGCATCAATCAGTTTTTTTCAAGAATCTTCAGACAGTAGACAATAGACAGATATCAGGGTGATTTTTGCAGCATTTTTTAGGAGCAGCAGCAGCATTTCACTTGGAAAAAGTTCTCACGGGTGGAAGGTTACGAGTAGACAATGTTAATTAAATACAACACTATGTAAACTTCTACTGCAGCTTTACTGTGAAGGCCTAAAAGAGTGCAGTCATGGTAAACCAAATCATTCCTCAAACAAAGCAAAAAATGTTTTGCAATAAAACATATAATTAACATAATAAAACAGCAATACCACAACTATGACAGCAAATAACACAAACAATGTAAATACTGCAATTACTACTAGTACCACTAGTAGTATGATGAGAATGACAATGATAACAATGGCTGAAGGGAAATGCCATTGATGTTATCTGTTAGGCTGCCTTTTGTGGTCCTGTTGTATCACTTCAATTCAGTCCTCTCCGTATTTAAAGTGATGGATCTCCTGCTCAGGATATGAATTTAGGGTACTGAATGTGTTATGTCATGCAGGAAAAAAGATACAGAACAGACAAAACATGACAGAAATATAAAAGAGAGAGATAACATGTGTAACAAATGTGTAACAAAATATTTGATTCTTGAGTGTAAAGAAAACAATGACCAAAAATCTATAAAATCCAAACTTAAAACGTTTAGTCAAAGCTGCAATTAATAAAATTGAGCTATTAAAACCCTCAAATGAATTAAACATTTTTCCTGTGCTCTATTCAGCTAAAGTTGACATTCTGTAAACATGATTGAATAGATACTTTTACACTAGGAAACACAACACTTCCCCACATCGCCCCTCAGCTGAGCCTTTGACGTGGAGTGGATCCAAACCTATCAGCGCCTGTCCAGGAACATAGCTTTGTCCCTGTCGAGTCAAGGGGTTCATGTTGTTTTAATGGCTCAAGATACAGAGACGCCTGCACATCATCAAACCATTTTAATCAGCCTGGTTGCTGAGAGGCAACGATGCTCAAATGAAACCCTCCTACTTTCCCTTTCCTCCCCCACTGGAAAACAAAACAGAGGCCCATAAACCAGGGCTAAGGTTATATTTCAAATAGGTAACCAATGCGGCTTAACCAGAGCAGATGGGTGACCCTTTTGGATTAATCCTGCAGCAGAGAATATTATAAGATATCAGTCACTACTGCATTGACACTACTGTAAAAATGTTAAATTTGTTTATTCGGGAGGGCTTTATCTCCAATGACCATCCTTTTCCACAGCTGTCATTGTTTCACAAAACCAAAGCTGCACTCCCTTCTTTCATTTTATCTGCTGTCAAAATCACGGCTTGAAAAGCTTTACAATTTGCACAATCTTATATTCTGACTGGTCCTGATAAATGTTAGAACATCATGGGCTGCTTCTTCCTTCTCCAGTCGAGTGAGGGCATTTCAGATTTGGGGAGGGAGACTACTGTGTTTGTCATGGTTTGGCTTTCATTTTGTTTTAACTTTTTTTGTTCTAGCTTTTCACTCCATTTGTAATCAATGGAGCGATGAATCGCATAAATCACACGTTTATGAAGCCTTAAAGTCATTGTTATTCATCACCTTTGGTGTCGGAGGTGTGTGTAGGAAAGGCTTTTTCTACCGGGTGTTGTACCTCTCAGACACTAATGAAAGTACCTGGCTGGTACTAAGGGCCTGGTACAAAGGTTACACATGTAAATGCCTGATAAGTACTATACAACGTACCAAATTTGTATTTTTAAGTAGACTTCCACTTTAAGATAACTGTTCAGGCAATGTTTATTTAAGTTTGTCTTATCATTTAAAATGAAAAGCTAACATGGTGGTTTGGTCTGCTCTCTTTGAAAGCAGATACCACAGACTGCCAGAAATGCGTAGACTACACAGTGTAACTTGCCAGATTAAGATATGACAGTTTTGGGAAAGCCTTAATATGCTTGGCTATCAAAGGATAACCGTACACTGCCTGTGGGGGTTCAATCTGCAACATTAGTGTTTAATAAAGCTTGAATTGAATGGAGAGATGTGTTGCACAACTGTTCACTGTCATCTGCTTTTCCTTTTTAAATGCAGGTAGGTGAAGAACTGTTTGATGTGCAGAGCAGAAAGGAAATTCTATCCACACTTCATTTGTGCATAACTGCTGGTGCCAAAACTGACAGATAAAAAATAAACTCATTAACACAAATTTAATAAATCAAAAGCATTGTAGGAACTGCAGGGTGCAGCAGGCCTAAAAAGGTACACGTGGTTATTTAAAAGCATCTTTTGAAGTTGCTCTTACACTACTGGGTGCATTTCATCCACTCTGTCTACCAGTCCACTCAGACATACTGACCATATTGATCTGAGATGGAAATGTACGGAGATTCAAAACACAAAATATTGAAAATGATCCTGATAATCAAACTCTTCATCAGGCACAAATGCATATACTTGCACTACTGTATGCAACAACAACATTCTGCTCTATGTATGTAGAGTCGTGGAAAGGTAAACACAATATCAAGTTTAACAAAGCAAAGCATTACCTAACACACTGTTGTTTCAGTTTTAGCTTTAGGTACCACGAAGGCACTGGATCCTCCAGAACTCGTGACTGTTTCAGCTACCCAAGAAGAACAGTCCCACATTGGAACAAAGCCCACACTTTTATTCCTTTGTTACAAATTCTAAGTCCTTCAATGCATGTTCTTTTGGCACATTTATGATCAGCAGATGTTGAAAACAGCTACTTTGGACACCAGTTTCCTTTTCCCAAACTTCAGCAAATGCCAAAAGAAAAGGGTTCAAAATAAGCCTCTATTCATAACAGCTTGACTTATGGCTTGTCTCTCACGTAAACAATACGTGGCTGTTTGTTTAATGTACGATCCTGACTTCGAGAAATGACGCACGCTACACGGGGTACATGAAGTGTCTGATTTTACGGACGTCACTGTGGTCTTATAAAATGAAATGCAAAAATGATGTAAATCATTACATTACTTATTTTCTCAGCACATGTCCTCACCTAGAACATCTTACATTTCACCAGTCCACATATTTTTATGAATATGTACTAAGGCAATACAGTTACCTTGTACCATGCTTAAGAGTGCAACAGCAACACGTCACACAATATGGAAACCTACAACTTTCTGCTCTGGACCCCTAAACACTGTGCCAAACTGCCCCAGAATATGTAAATAAATAATTTGTTATCAGTGGTGAATAAGTATTTAATAATGTATTAAAAGTGCTGCATGTGTCAAAAAGGCCAAAAATGTGCACACTAAATATTTGTCAACAGATTTTTTGTAATGGAATTAAACCATAAAGCCAGTGGTTAAGTGCCTCACATTGATGTGGGTTATGTTCACTTAAAAGGTGATCTGAGATCGTTGGGCAAGAGGAGCTACATATATGCAAGTCATCATTCTTAGAATTACAGTGTATCTAATTCATAAGAATCATTTGAATATAGTAATCAAAAACACTGGCAAAGAACCATTCCTATAATTATGCTGTTAAATACTCCTCTTGTAATATTCAAGCAACCTGCTTATTAGAAACATTTTGGGCTCACTTGTAACATGTGGTGCCATATCCAACAGAGTGCCATGGTCCACAGTAATTGAATGGTGAAGGAATCCATGGCAAACAAAGCCTAGCGTCAGGAAGGTTAATGTACAAAGACTTCCATAGACTCTTTGCACACTGTTTGAGTCAGCAAAGACAGGCATTATGTAGTACACACCTGCAATTTAATGTTAGAAATATGTAATGTTAGAAGTATGCACAGAGATAAAAACCAAGTACACATTTTTGATATATTAATGACAGGCATAGCACCATTACATAGTCACTGTTTCTCCTCACCTCAAGTGCCACCAAACATTCTTAAGAT
The DNA here is from genome assembly GCA_019176425.1 of Megalops atlanticus. Classification (NCBI taxonomy): domain Eukaryota; kingdom Metazoa; phylum Chordata; class Actinopteri; order Elopiformes; family Megalopidae; genus Megalops; species Megalops atlanticus. The sequence continues at coordinate 26,014,282 of CM032880.1, forward strand.
CTACCATGAGAAACTCAGGAACATGAGTTTTAGAAGGGCTGTGACTGTATTATTCTTTTGTGGTACAACTGCCTAAACCCAAGGGCAAATTATAGTCCTGCCCTTAACCTGTATAGTTCCATCAAACAGTCAGCAGCCAGCACATTTGGTAGTCTAAGAAACCCTTTAATTTTCAAAAGGGGTCTCCAGAAGGAAAGGGATTGGAAACCTTGCTGCAGGTGAGATGTTTAAGAAAAAAGCAAGTTGTCACTTCATGTTCATCATGATTCATGTCTAAAGATGAGGATGAGTACTTTGATGTGGCAGGATCCTCAGATTATAAAGGTGAAAAAGCCCTCTGTTAGTCTAAACCAACAGATTTGTGTTGATTTTTATCTGTGAACCCCTTGCGAAAAAAGCAGCATTAGACTCAACATTAAGAGAGGCTTTTGGGAGGCATTGAGAGATTTCCGGCTGGGGTGGTTGGCAGGGTAGATGAAAGCACTGCCCAGCCTTGGGAGGGCCTTCGGGGAACAGGATCTCTATGGTTTCCTTCAGGATGAGGAGGAAACCTTGGTGGTGAATCCTGATACCCCTCTTCAGTAGGGGCAGCACATGCTCCACCTTTCACAAACACACAGAATTGTAGCGCCCCCACACACACACACACACACACACACACACACACACACACACACACACACACACACACACACACACACACACACACACACACACACACACACAAACACACACACAGGATTTTCCGGTCCATTACAGAAACATGGATCCCTCATCATGTGACATGAGTAGGAAGCAGTGGCTGTGCTCCCACCACCCCTGTGTGCAGGTGCTAACCTGTGTCCTCCTACCACTACATTATTCTCTCGTGGTAAGACCACATACATTCACATGTCACGGCATGTTACAAAATAAATACAGAAAATGGCAGCCACTGCACTGGCTTTCGGGAATGGCTGTGTGCAATGAAGGCATGCCAGTATTCATAAGAGAAAAAGGCAAGAGACAGATCACTACAGTATTAAGTTGTCAAAATACTTGAGAGGCTTTGGACAAACACCTTGAAATACTCAAGTCTACATTTTCATCCCAGCTAAATTTTCTGAGCATGCCCATGCAGAGTTTCTGGCCCATTTAAACAGGCTTTTAACATCGTAATGAAAGCTGCACCAAAGCATGTGAGCCTTTCATGTGGAGAGCTCTCCTGCAGTTTTTACAAATCCAACCACAGAGCAGAGGCTACAACTGCACAATCAGAAACATACAGCAGTATATCAAAGGGAAGGCTGAGCAGCCTATGCAAATTAATGAATGAAGAAAAGTTAATCAAAGCCACAAGGGTAAGCCACAAACATAGTGTGGAAAATATTACTTCTCTCCTACAAACAGGCATCCAGAGAGGCAAGCCGGTTACTCCAAACTTTGTCAGAGCCCTAGCTCACAACAAGCAAATATTTTTACTCGCGGCTTTGTTGTGGCTTGTATGCTGCACTTATACGAGGCCTCGAACATACAGAAGTTCGATTTTAATAAAACCATTTACTGGAGACCAACACTTTTTAAGAGACATTCACACTTACAGTGACTTTGTGAAGCAGGTTTAAATTGTGCGTGTCATGATCTTTTCAGTCTTAACATAATGAGAGTTGACTTCATAAAAGGCTGTATGAGGAAACTGGGCAAGTTGTAAATAATTTAAGCGGCGCCAGTAGAGACAATCAAAACAAGAGAATCAAGACAAACAAAGCAGTCTGGTGAGAGCAGCTGTACACCCATGTTCTGCAACTTTGTCATTTAACAATGTCTTCCGCTGGAAGTGTCTTGGCCTCATCCAAGAACCGTTGTTGAACGTCTTTGTCAAGGTCTTTCTCTTCATCTGCAAAAGGAATAACGGAAACTACTTAATGAACTGGCTACAGCATTCACACTCTGAACAATAATATTCCTTAACGCACCATTGTTCCAAGCATGTGGACAAAAGATCTGGGGGGGCAGTTTCCTCCAAGTTAGGCTTTGCACCACTATGTCTTGGATGCAGATCCATTTATTGTTAATAGGAGACACATGCCAACATACACTGAAATTTGATCAGGTGACATTTGATCCCTGCACAGAATACAGATAAACAATTCAATTACAATAAAAACATGACAGGAAACCATTTGACCACATGTTTGGAGTTTGTTTTTTGGTTTGTTCTGTTTTCGACCGAGCAATCAAACATTTGCTATGGAAACTTTTGCAACAGTGACACAGTGTGTCACAGACTTACAAAAAAGTGAATGGTAGTTTGGGACATGCAGCATGAAAGGTTCAAACCAGTGCAGCAAACTCCTTTTGTCTTCCTCCTTCCAGCACAATGTGATAGTCTATAAAACTAGCAAGGTTAGAGTACTTCCTATGGCCATATTAAAGTGACAGTGCCATCCCCTGAAATGGCCCTCACAGCCTTAGGGAGGCAATGACATATTCATTTAAATTAAAGATAAATTCAGTTGAGCCAATATTCCTTTTGGCCACTGCATTTACCAGTAATTTTAAGTTCAGTTTCTGTTTTGCATCTATGGAAGCAAAATGGCAGGCATGATTCCCCTAGCTGAGTGGCTTTGATCGGCCCTTTACAACTAGCTCTTGAGACAGGATCATTTACATCCCATAAACTCATGTCAGACACACTGCCAGGACTGCCATATAATTGGCACACCCCGGAGGTCTTTGAAGTGGCTGTTCAAAGTATGCCATTTCAGAATGCATTCATCTGTGACAACAGGAAGCAGCTCAGAGTGCTCAAAGGTAGATTTCATAACCAGATCAATGTTAAGTGACTCCTTAAGGTAAAGCGCCTTGGTATTTCTAAAGTTATTCCTACGGTACATGCACAGGAAATCCAAGGAAGTGGAGGCAGGGCAGGACAATGGAATGCTAGACTGTTTCCATCAGAACACTTTTGATATGATCGCCTGAGCTAAACAAAGGCAGCGTCACATGTCAACGGGCCTGAGGAAGTCCTGACGTCAGTATGCTCCTGTCGCTGCCTGACAATGAACTGTGATTTCTGCAAAGCGTAAGGCCAGTCATTTCCACTCGCAGCCTTCAGCAATTTCACATGAAATTTAGAAGCTGTACCACTTCTCATGCCACTTAACAAGTAGGTATTGTGTAGGTGTCAGGTCAAGGGTGGCCTCTCACTCCCTTGAATAACACAATCTTGTAATCTAGGTCTGTTTCTTTCAATACATTTATGTCACTTTGGTTAGCATTGTGAATTCATTCCAAAAATAAAGTTAAACTCTTAACTGTTTCCCTCAGCTACATAAACAATGGTTACGAGGATTTCCTTCAATTGTGTTTTGTAAACAAACAATGACTCAATGTTTCCGTTTTGTTGGCACTGAGGCAAAATTTCAATTTCCATGATGAAGTGATGTCCAAGAACTGTTGTAAACTGTACTCTGATGCTACATTCAGGAATATCTCTATATATTGCCCCCAAAAAAGAAAAGCTATGGGCCATTTTGTGACTCAAAAACAGTGACAAAGCCAATGGCGCAAGTGGTGTGCTCTCCTCTCTTCACTTTTTCAAAATGCACACATATGAACTTGCTTAAGGAATGATGGGACACAGAGGCCCATTTCTTCTGAGAGGCCCTGCGTTTTTGCACACTTTACAAACCTGCAAAAAGCCCTGACCATTTAGACGCTGCTTCCTTTCCCAGCCCTGGCGCTCTGTACACTTTGCTGCTTTTCCAGCAAATCCTTGGGACCCTGCTCCGCTGGCTGTACCTCAGCACGTGATGGACACAGCCCCCGGGTCCTCTCCCTCACCGAGCAGTGTCACACTTCAAAACCCCCCCCGGTTGTTAAACGGAGCTGCAGTCAGGGTAGATGTCAGCAAGTGCTGGCATTGCAGCCTTGCGTCGAACGATTGTTGGAACGAGGACCTGTGACGTGATCGCTGATGGAGCTTCTGCAGGATCCGGCGGGAACCGCTGGGACCAATTAGCATGGGGCATGCGCAGATCTGATGATCTTGGACGATCTCCACGCTCAAAAGTATTTCAGCAATCAGATGAGGGATAGGAATATGACTGTGGCCGTGTGTTTCAGTTCCAGAGGCATAAATCAAAGGTGCTAAACTTAGCTATCATGGGTACCCAGGGTTTAGCAGCAGTAGGGCGAACGCCCTGGGCCCCCAACCCGGTTCCTACACGGTCAGTTGGACCTCACAGCTCTCCTCCTCATTAGTTCAGCTGGAGAAAATCGCAACAGCCCAGTAAAAAAGGCAGCCTGACAATGGAGCAGACGCACTCGGAGGCTCTGGCGCAGTTACATCATTCCATCTGGCTAGAACCTGACACCTTCCCTCCAAAGCAGCACTAATGCGCTGGGACTGAGACTCCCGCACGCTCACTGAACGCCAGACCCCCACCACCAGCACCGCTACCGCCACAACCGCGGAAGAAGGTCCGCGGGATCAAAAGGAGAACGGGGGGGAGAGAGAGAGAGAGAAAACAAGAGAGAGCGAGAGAGAGAGAAAGGCCGTCCCCAACGCTGCGGGTCACGTGGGACCCTCAAGCGACTGTTTCAACAAACACCGGGGACAGGATGTCAAACACAGCGAGGCTGTTCAGCACAGCGAGGCCAGTCATACTCAAACTGCTAAGGCCAGGTTTTATTGCTCCAGAAACAGTGCCTAGAAACAATGTGTCATAAGGGAAATTTTTTTTTCAAAGGGGCTAACAGCAGTTCATTAGAGAAAGGCTGCACGTGGCATTGAAGTTCACTCTCTCTGGCTGCACGGAAGAAAAAGGAGAGCAGAGCATTCGATTTTTCTTTTGGAGTGGACAGAATAAAACAAACTTGCAGTCCACAATTTCTAAAAATACAACTATAATCCTTTTAATCACAGTACGGCACTAATTGGTGGTAAAAGTAATTGCAAAACAACAAAAAAGAATCCTTACAACATTGCAAAATGTATAAAACAATGTTTGTAGCATGCATGAGAGACAATAAGCTATGCTTTGTTTCTCTAATCAGTTTCGTATTTTTCACAGCCCTGAAACAGTTCCATGTCAGACTCATTTCCTTGACAACTTGCATCTATTCACAGGGTATGTTACAGAAGATGGCAAGAGGGTAAAACGATGACCTCCAGTTCAGTTTCTTTCATCATTCAAAAGTTTGGTGTTTCTGCTAGTACTTCTTGGTAATAAGCACTGGGACCAGTGTCAGGCGACCGACCCTTACCCACAACTGAGAGACACTGATTGGTCACTGGAGGGGTGGGGAGTTGCACAAAAGCCGAGAATGGCAGACCCCCTTTGCTCCTGTTTACCCACGACCAGCTATCGATACTTCTGTGAAGGTAAATAGCTCAAAATATGAAACAGAACAAGTTTGAACAATTTTGCTTGTTTCTTTTTATTATCTGCTCTGTAATTACTGTGTGTAGTTTTGAAGAAATGACAGGGGAGCTCACAATTTGTCAATTCTAGACATTGTAACTTAATGACCTTTCCTCTCTAAGGCATACTACAAGGCATCAGCACAACATTCAGAAAAGCCCATTTCGCATGTAAAATTATTTTGTAAAAATAATTTAAAAAAACACTGTTACACAATGCGCTGTAGCTAGAGAATCTCTGTTTGTTGTGACAGCGCTTGTTACCAGAAGGATGTAGCAATTAGGTAATTTTGTTGAACATAGTCTGCAAGTAAGAAAAAAAGACAGTTGTTTGCATTACTACGAATCTTTTGTTAGGAGATCATTTGCAGTAAATCTGTTCTCAGGCCATACACAATGGTTTTCCTGTTGGACTGGATGGCATTACCATGATGGATTATACTATGGCAAAAACTGCACGATGCATGTGTTTATCTGTCTGATGGGATGGAGATGTCAGATTGTGGTGCAGACGGGATTATGAAAAAAAAAACATCACTGGAAGTTCAGAGCGTACAGAGGCAGTCTTTATGCTCATTTAATCTTATCTTAGTTGGAAAGTAAAATGCACTGTGTAGATGTGGGGCTGCCTTTTTCTTCTAAGACTCATAATTTACACCATAAGCTGCCATTTATTTCACAGCCCGTATTTAGCTCAGTAAGCAAAAAAAAAAAAGCAAGCTAAAAAATGCAAAACCAGACCAACCTATGCATTTCTCAACACACAATTACTGTCTAATCTTTTCCAGATCCTTCCCATTCTTTGTGAAATACAATAAAATAACTAAAGGAAAAGCCCCTAGGGTGTGTATTTGTTTTAACATCCCCATTGTTTCTTCAAACTGCCTGTTTTAGCCAAATATACCACTTTAATCTGAAACTGACATGTCCTGTCAATTCTAGACTGGCCTGTGAATCAGACATTAGGAAATGGGGCCACTTGGTTTTTTCCTGAGTGGTTAACCATTCGGATGGCTTCGTGTTTGTGTGAGACCACAATTTTTCATGAGCAATCCCCAAAATATTGGGCCTGGCCCTGTGGGCTTTCCATATCTACACTTTTGTTACTCTTAAGCCTGGTTTTGTTTCACCAAATTTCATGCCAACAAAACAACAGATAGGTATTTCTATCCAGCTGTCTTAATGTTAATGCTCGATTCTGGCCTATCATTTGTTAATGTCCAACCAACTGCACAAGTGCACCAAATTTCGATGGAGTTCAGAAGATGAATTGAAACAGGGTCATCTATGGTGGTTGTGTGGATAGCTTTCGAGACTAATTGGATTCATTGCATTGTCCAGCTTTTGCCTTCAGCAAAGGATAGGCCTCACATTCTCATCCCAAGACGTAAGTTTACTATGGGATAGAAGCTCCTTGCTACAATCATAATCTTAATGATCTTAATACAGATAAATTCCATATATCTTTGTATTTTTGGTGTAGCTTTGGTAGTTATACACTGACATAAATAAAAAGGCCTTTCCATGCATTCTTCAGTTTAATTCTTTAATTTATTCAGGGGAATGGTACTGGAATATAAGCAGACCCATGTCAACTAAAACATAATGACTTTACAGTGTCCACCTAATACCTCACTGTGCCCAAGCTGAGAAAAAGCTGGCAAAGTCCATGATTAACAGGCTTAAATCTTTAAAAGGACGGAATCTTAATTGGATAAACTGGAATTAAGGATCCCTTTAGGATCCACCTTGCCACTGCCACCCCCTGTGTCACCAGTGTTTCTCAGCACCTGTGTTGCTGTGATGAACTTGTCAGTCTTGAATTCTCCTTCATAGAGCAAAGGAAGAACAAACTCAGCAAGTATTGAGCATGACCCTATAAAGCTAGACCAGGAGAAATAAATCTCTGCATAAATAAAATATATCTATGTGCCTTGGAAATATATTAAGTGATGATGTGGTGAACGTTTTAGTCCATTGTTGAGCTGGCCCGATCTCTGCAAGCCAATGAGTCACATTGTAAAAATTCTGGCCTAAAGACACATTGATTTATTATGGAGATAAAAGGCAGATGTAGCTTGTTGTTCAATGAGGAGCGTAAGAGCTTAAGCTCACTTGCTGAGAGCGTGGGGGTAGGGAGCATGGATGGTCAGGGAGTCCCTTTACAGGTTTCCATCCCTGACTCGCACTGGAAAATATCCCCTGCACGAGAATTAGTTATGTACTGTCCCTGCAGGTGTCACTCAAGAGCTTAAATTCAATAACAGACTCTCAGACTACAGACATTAGTTAGCGCACAGAGAATGTGTGCATAATCTGTGCATGTTTGCAGATGACATCTTGTAAAACAATCAAAATGATTTCAATACTGCCAGTTCACAGTGAGCTGATGAGATCTCACACTCTCAATACGCTGAATGTAACTGGATATGTAATCTGCCTGAGTGACACTGCACTTGTGAATGGAACTCCAGCTTTCAAAGACACTGAAATTCAAGAATTCCCCTTGAATTATGGAGGGGAAAAGAAGCTACCAGTCTATCAGCAGAGTAATGTATATGGTCTTCTGAATGCTTTGTCTAAAAAGTAAAAGATATCCCTGGTGCACTCTTGCCGGTGGTGATTATGGCTTATATACTATATGTATGTATGCATCTACTTAATGATCTTTGCTGCCACTTCCCGCAAATATTTTTAGTGACAGAATGAAAATGATTAAATGAAGAGCTAAATGAGCTGATATAAAATTCTGCTGAATGGCCATTGTTGGTAATACTGTGATAACATTTTATTATAATTGTTAATTTAATTTAATATTATTACTCTATTAGATTGTTTGTTATTTTAATGCATTAGTTGATTATTTATTAATTGGATGTAATAATATTATACTAATATTTAAATATTAAAATGACAAAAAATCGACAGAAGTTGAAGTCCATCGCCACCTGCTGGATAAATGTAGTGTTACAGTGGAAAGGAACAGCAGTCCATCGAACTCACGACACGGTGGAAATTTAACTAGCTGTTGCAAGGGGCGATTCCGATTGATCAAGCTTGTTCAGAAACTACGTAACGTTATCCGATACCCAAACGACTGACTGTCGTGCACAATTAACATATTGATGCATTCGTTGTATTGACTGCAAGTGAAGCAAGCAAGCTAACAAATCCACTATAATATTCTTCGCTAATGTGCTGGAGCAAAAAAAGAAAGAAAATCCTGGAAAATACTAGAGACTGAGACAAAAAAGAGAGAAAATACTGAATGACTATTGATGTTACATGCATAAATATATCTATAAACCAACTACAAATGTAGCAAGTCGAGGATCAAAAGTGTCAAAAGAGTTCAATAGGTTTTGAGTGCTAAAAACAAACACAGCTCGTTTTAAAACACCAAGGACAATGAATTCACTACAGCAACCGCACTGTATTTTGGGGGTACTGTTTTTTTCAAGATTTGCTTATTCCTCCACACATAGGCGTAGATTTAGGTAGGGATGGTAGGGACAGAGGTGGAAAGCCCCTGCTTCAGAAAATAAAAGTCCTACCATGTATTTGTTCTAGCCATTCACTAAACAAGGTGATTTCACTAATTAGCTCCTCTACCTGGCTGAAGAGTTGTGCTAATTAAATTCAGCTGGTGTACACACAAAACGCACTTGTTATCGTCACCACGCACATGCAACCGTACTTTGGCAGAATAATTGTACACAACTCCCATAATGCCCCTTTCAACAACAAGAATATTTCCGCTACGGCAACCGCTATGGGACAATTCTTACCTAGTGAAAGTCCTCAAAGCGTAGCCAGTTAGCTGGCTAGTTATCATGGATGAGATGTAGCTGGAAAGGTAACGTTGGCAAATATAACATGGGCGGACATATAACGTGTAATTTTTTGGAAGAGTGCTATAACGTCAGCTAGTGTACATATGGGAAAACCATCTGTATCCCACTTGAACGTGAAAGGCTGCTAGCTGGCTAGCAAGCATTAAGTACTAGATACTAGGCCGTCGATGATATCGGCGGTTGCCCGACACCTAGCTAGATAGGTAGTCTAGCTTCTCTAGGGATCTACACAGCGACCGACCGATCCTTAATTATTATAGCTAATTACACTCACTATACTCTGAAATAATCACCGAATCGCAATGGGTGGGAAGAAGAAAAAGTCTCTGTCCACGCCATCGGTACCACCGGCAGCAACATGCAACGCTAACGTTCCTGCTGGAAATGGCATGCCCGACTCCAATGCAGCTGCTGGAAAGAAGCAACAGAAACCGAACTCTGTCAAAACAGCTGCTAAGGACAACAAATCAAAAGGTGTGCGAAGCTGGAATAATTTATCATGCTTAGTTTGTTTACCCCAAGATGTCATTGGCGTCAACTCAAATGTTTTCTGGTGGCGATAAAATAACTTTGCTATGCCAGTCGAGCCATATTCTAGTGCGGTCCCCGTAGAACCAGCCGACGACCAAGCTAACTATGCCAGTGCATATTCAAACTTTGCCAGCCAGAAAACTACCTGGAAACATTGTTGAATTGTAATCTTTTGGAGTGTTATAGTGCAACAAGGAGGTCTATACACTTTCTAGGGTAGACTTTGTATTTTGAAATGGAGAGATGTCAGATTGCAGGATCCTAGAAGTTTTTGCCCTATTACAGCCAGGTATTGCCATAATTAATTAACACGTGCTAACACATTGATTTCACTTACGAAAGCACCGAAGACCTACAGCTTCAACAACACCCCGCAAGCAGACACAGGAGGAGTCTCTACTCATGACAAGTCTATTCTCAAAGTAAGAGGAACATTCCTTTCAAACGCATCTGTTCTGTGTGCTCACAGTGCAATAGTTGTACATATCCATAGCCTGCACTCGGGTACACTTTATCTCATGCTCATTGTGCAATAACTGTGTATAACACAGTGCAATAGGTGTCTATAAGTAATTGCTGTACAGACCCACAGTCTGCGTTCAGGTAACTTTTTGTACAGTAGCTGCTAACTTATTGTACAGTATCTGTTCATATTTATTTTTATATACCTTATTCATTCCATCCTTACTCCATTCCATGTATGTGTCCTATACTACTGTTGTTGTTGTTTGTTGTACCACTGCTGTTGGATGGTATTTGTTGTTCTCACCTTGACATTGTGTAAAAACACTATGAGAAACATTGGAACTGGAGTCAAATTCCTTGTATGTGTAAAAGCATACTTGGCCAATGAAGTCTGATTCTGATTTTGACTGGCTTGGTCATCATTAAGTTCAACTAGAATTGCTGATTTTTAGCAACAAGCACAGTGCATGAACATGCTCATGTTAATTCCCTCTTCTCTTTTGTAAAGGTTGTCATTCAGGCAGACTTGGAAAAAAGAATAATTAAGCTTATCAATGAGTACAGACAAGAAAATGGGGATAAAGGACCAATATCGGGAAGACTTACAACCAAAAAGCTGCTGGTGGGTAGCATAACGTTAAATCATTGTGACATGTTAAGTCTTTGAAATAAGAAACCTGCCTCCGTATGTGAGTACACTTGAACTTCATTTTTCAAGCATTGTTATGCCTTTGTTGATGCCAGTGATTTCCTCGTGTGTTGTAAACGAGTGTGGATGGATTGCTGGTGAGCATATTTTATCACTCCAGGATCTGTACACTGCTCTGCAAAGACTGCACTTTAAGACAGAGCACATCGAGGAAGCCATGAAAAGCAGCGTGCTGTACGGCGGGGATCTGCACTCAGCCCTTGACTGGCTTTGCCTAAACCTCCGAGATGGTAAATGCTGAGTGAAACACTGCAGTGTTAGCACTGCTTTCAGTCTGTTGAATGTGTGGTGAACTGAATGTGTAGGCAGTTGCTGTGAGGGTTCTGTTTAAAACATCCCAAGTGTTCTGGTGTGTTTGCTGAACATGTTGAATGGGTGTTGTTCTGACAGAAGAGCTACCAGAGGGTTTCAGTCAGAAGATGCAGGAGGAGAACCATAAGACCAAACCAAAATTTCAGAATCCTACAGAGAAGAAACTGCAGCAGCCTAGAAGTGAGGCTCCCAAAGAGCCGATGAAAGAAGAGGCAAAGGTATGCTCAGTCTACTGTCCACTTAACCCCAATCAACTGTGCAGTCATGTCCAGTTCATTTTACTGGGGTCAGAGTGTTGTATCCTAGGAGTTCAACCATTTCTTATTGTGGCCTGTCTAGATTTAGGCCAGTAATACTTGATCTATGATTCACTATACCAATACAATGTCTCCTTTTGTAGAACCCGTGAGGCCTTTAGCACATATTTGTTTTCCTTGTGTTCTAGACAGCAAACATATTCATGAGTTATCAAACTTTTCTCAGTTTAGTAAAGATTCTTTGTTGCCTTTACCTTTACAAAGGCGTATTTTTCTCAGTCCAAGTACAACATCATGTGTCAGTGATGATTTGAGACAACAAAGGTGTTTGAAGTCACAGCATGGACAAGTCATTATGTGACTTAATTAGATTTGAAGGTCTGTGCAGCAAGCTTTAACTGACATGAGTGTTATAGTTTATGTTTATATTACTTCTGTACTTTAGTGTTAGCATGACTAGGGGTGCTTATAAATTGTACATAGCAGTGGAGATCAGTGAAAATGCAATTTGTAATGTTCAGAAGTATTCAATACTTGGTGTTCTCCGTAGGTAATTCAGATTGAAATTAATGAAAATCAGAACCTCCCCCAATAATCAGTTCTTGAAGCAGGTGTTCATTCCAGCATTTTTCATTTGTTCATGGCAGCGAGCTCCTGTGAAAGACGAGTCTGCAAGCGTGAAGGACTGGATCCTGAGATACGCTGAGCAGTCCAGCGAAGATGACACTGAGGAAGAAGAGGACAAAGGGAAACCACGGAACCCAGAGCTGGAGGAGAAGTTTGATCCTGTATGTTAGCCACTGCAGCCCACCTGCTTTCCTCTGCAGTGACCCGAACACACAGCTCGATGGGCTTTCAAAACATTTCCTTCCCATTCCTCATTAGTACAGAAGTGGTATTGGTGTCCGAAAGCCTCTGTCATGACTTCTTGTTTATGGTCATGTTCTGGCAGCTCCAGTCATCATGCTTTTTGTTTGACGCTGCTTCATACCACTTGAAATGAGGTTCTCTCTTTTTTTTTCCACCCCGTGTAGAACGACAGGTACTTGGTGCTCACAGCTCAGCTGTATGACGCTAGAGAGATCGCTGCTTCAGCAAAGGCAAAGAAGGACAAAACTGGCCAAAGGGCTGCACAGGACAGGATCCGAGTCATCCAGCAAGGTCTGCCACAGAAACAGAAGTACACTGACTTAATGTCTACAGTATCTACTGATATACTGTAGTTTCTCATCAAATGCACATCTACCAGCTCCCTAGCTCCTAGCTGCAAGAGACTGTGTGGTGATTATTGAGCTTTTATACTCTGAACAGCAACACAACTGCTGTCATTTTTTATTAGTTAGAGTTAATTAAAAAAGTTTTACATTAAAGTTTATAACGCGGCCTGACATTGTGTATGTCTCAAACACATGCTTGAGGTGAGATCTTCAGGCATTTTCACAGCAGGAGGAGCCTGGATTGATTTGTCTCTGTTCAGTTCACCATCACTGCCTGAAAGTGGAACAGTATTGACCACATGGTGAATGAATGTTTGATAGGCATGCTGTTTTATTCACATTCCAGAGATGAAGCCTTTGGAATCTCATCCCTTGTTCAATCCAGCGATTAAAGTAGCCGACGCTCCCAAAGAGGAGAAGAAACCCGTTTCTGTTCTAGAAACCAAGGAGGAACTGAACTTTAACCTGTTTGAAAAGGCAGAAACCCCTCCTGCAGAAAAGAGTAAGGCCAATGAGCTACTGAACACTACAACACAAACTGACTTTTTACCATTGCCTGTCATTGTACAATTCTCTACATACTGATCGATGATATTAATGTTGTATTTCGCAATGTTCCTCATCCAGCGGTGAAGAAGAACGAACCCAAGGACATCCGTAACTTTGACTACACTGCCCGCAGCTGGACCGGCAAGTCTCCCAAACAGTTTCTTATTGACTGGTGCCGGAAAAACCTCCCCAAAAGCCCCCCTCCATCCTTCCAGAAAGTTCCTGCAGGGCAGTACTGGAAATGCAGGTTTGTATTTCAGTCTCTTGTCTTTCACTGAATAAATCTCTAAATCTGCTGTTCAAATATGGGAGTCACAGCCATTTATGATTGGGTATTAGGCTTAACAACTAGTAGTAGTACTTAACTGAGTGGCAAGTAATATAGATAAGTATATAGTTGGTAAACTTATTCAAGTACCTTTTACATGTTACACTGGTAGCCATTTACAAGTTTGTGGTTTTACCACGTAAATGCCATATTAAGTAGGGATGCATGATGATATCAGCACGACATCGGTATCGGCCGATAAAAACCTAAGAAGTTAATTATCGGCATCAGCAGATAAGAAAATTTCTGCCGATGTGCGTGGCCAATAAGGTGACGCCTTAACTGCTGTATGGAAGTATTTCAAAATATCTGAAACAGATAACAAAATTGCTAATTGCAATGCTTGTAAAGGACCAGTGATGCGAGGAGGCGTAAAATATATAACTAAGTTTCTCACTCTGGGAGGATCCTAGCTGTGAGCTGCAAAGCTTTTCTCTGCTTCTGGAGGGACATGAGACCGTTTGTAAATAACGCGGCTCCGTAAGGAGAGAATGCGATTCGAAATTAAACAAGACCGCCCGCGATCGCCGAGCTCGTGCTTTGGGACTCGAACGGAGGTCCTCATGGTTTCAATCGACCCCTAGCTAAGTTTCTGACCCTGGGAGGATCCTAGCTGTGTGCTGCTAAGCTTTTTTTCTCTGCTTCTGGAGGGGGCGTGAGAAAATTTTTAAATAACGCGGCTCCAGAAGCAGAGACAGCAATGGAAAAATTTTGTGTTTGTACATTTACACAGCGACACTGAACAGCGAATAAAGTCTGTAACTTTATTGTGTCTCTGCTCAGTCAAAATAAATATCGCAGCTCCATAAGGAGAGAATGCGATGGGAAATAAGACAGCGATCATAATAAGACAGATAAGCTTCTCTCTGCTACCATTTTTAAAAAACGCAGCATATACACACACACACACACACACACACACACACTATATCGGTGTCGCCATCGGCAGTCGGCCAAAATGAGTTTGAAAATATCAGCACATCGGATATCGGCAAAAATCCAATGTCGTGCATCCCTAATATTAAGCTATATTTCTAGTGTAAACCTGATTGCAGCAGACTTGTTTACTCATATTTGTATTGAGCTTGATAATTGAATAGATATGTAATTGATTTATTGTTTTTCTCCTCCCCAGAGTTCGTATTCAGAAGGCGGACAGTGTATTAGAGGTCTGTCCCACAATCCTCACAGAGGACAGCATGCAGGCGCAGCATCTCGGAGCCACCCTGGCTCTCTACAACCTTGTCAAGGGACAGGTATGACAAACGCACTCTCTGATCTAATAATCATGCCGTCTGCACCACACAACGGTCAGCTCACTCACAAGTTAACCTTCTCCCTCTCCAACTCGCTGTGTGTTTTTGTCTTTTACAACCTCTTGCCCTGTCTCTCAAACAATGTCTTCTGTCTGTCTCTCTCTTCTTTCTCCCTCTTCTCTCCCTCTCTGTTTCTTTCTTTCTATATATTTCCAAAGGAATCACTATATTTTCAAAGGAATTAAAAAGTGCATAGTCCAAAAAAAAAAAAGCATTTAAGCGTGGAGACCTTGTGGAAATGAGGAATATTCAGAGATAACTCAATCAAAATTTAAGGAAGGCCAGGAGGAAAGAGAAAGAGAAATTTGAAATTCACTGCTCGTCAATGAATACCAAAAAACTGTGGGATTCTATGAAATCTATGACGAACATGGTCCCAGCTAAAAAGTCTCTAAGTGTTCTAAACGAGGCTGTGAAGGCCAATGAACTAAATTACTTTTATGCAAGGTTTGAAACAGCAGATTTCTCACAAGAGCAAAAAGTGGCTCTAGATATATTACCTGCATCTGACTGTCCAAAAATCAGCATTGACCAGCATGTAGTACAGAGACTGTTGTCACGCACCTGCCCTAGGAAGGCGTTTGGTCCAGACGGCATCCCCGGGTTCCGGCTGAAGTCATGCAGTGAAGAGATGGCAGAGGCCTGGTGCCCCGTGTACCAGAAGTCTTTGGACTTACATACTGTTCCTTCCATCTGGAAAAATTCTATTATTATTCTCATTCCCAAAAAAGCATGCTGTAAGGAAAATAATGACTACTGACCAGTTGCCTGACTTATGTAGTTATGAAATGTTTTGATAAAATCATTATCAACCTAGTGAAAACAGAAGTCAGCTGTTCACTAGATCCTTTTCAGTTTACGATAATCACCTGGTGGTGAATGTTGGAGATGGTGTTTGACCCTAGAGGAGTGGGTGACCACAGGCCTGTGGTCATTCACCATGAAACCATCTCCCAGTTCTTCTTGTACAAATACCTTGGTATTTTTATTGGTAGTTCACTGACCTGCGTGTTGATAGTCTCTGTAGCAGACTATAACAACGTCTGCATTTCTTGCGGCGACTCAGAGTTCACGGTGTTGGTCAGAAGCTTATGATAGTCTTTTATCAGGTGGTCTTTGAGAGCCTAATAAGATATGGCATCACAGCTTGGTTTGATAACCTCTCTGTGCAACTGAAGTCAAAACTAGCCCGACTCACACAAACTGCATGGAAGATAATAGGTGTAAGACAGCATCCATCCCTGCAGTCTACCTACGAGCAGGCTATGTTAAAGCAAGCCAAGATCATAACCGACTCATCTCATGTGCTATATACTGAGTACCAGCTACTGCCATCAGGGAGGAGGTTCAAAGTACCACGCTGTCATTTCAGTAGATTTAAAAACTCTTATCCCTACTTTAATAAAAATTTTAAATGGTGGTGCACGTAATAGGGATGCAATTAATATGATATGACCAATTTCTAGTTATAGTGCCTCTCTGTATTTTTTTAGTATTGTAGGTTTATTTATTTATTTATTTATTTATTTATTTATTTATTTATTTATCATCAGTGTATGCTTTTATCTGTCTTTTTTACTGCATGTTTTTGACTTATGTTCTTAAATATGTTTTTAAATATGTTTTATGTTTTTTGTTTTCTGTATGGACGCAGCATGGATGGAAGCCTAAGCCAAATTTCCCACAGTGTGGGACAATAAAATTAATTTTGATCTTGATCTTGATCTTTCTGTCTCTCTGTTTCTGTCTCTCCCTGTCCCTCTGCCTCTCTTCCTCTCCCTCTCTTTCTGTCTCCCTCTTACCTATTTCCCTCTCCCTCTCCCTCTCCCTCTCTCTCTCTCTCTCTCTCTCTCTCTCGTAGTCAGTGCACCAGCTTCTGCCCCCCACCTATCGGGACGTGTGGCTGGAGTGGCGCGACAGCGAGCAGCGGGAGGAGGAGCAGACTCGCACGGAGACCAACAAGCCCCGGGACCAGTTCATCGCCCGGCTCCTGAGCCGCCTCAAGCAGCAGCACCCGCAGAAGCAGCAGCGCCAGGCCCAGGCGGCCTCGCAGCCCGGGGACGAGCCCCAGGAGTCCTGGGAGGACCTGCTGTCCGCCGAGGACGAGGGCCCGCGGAGCGAGGGCCCGCCGGCGGCGAGGGGCTCGGACGCGGACCGCGCCCTCCTGCTGAAGCTGCGCGGCTCGGCCCTGGCCCAGAGGCTGCTGCAGGAGCGGCGGCAGCTGCCCGTGTTCCAGCACCGCGAGCGGGTCCTGGAGGCGGTGAGGAGGCACCGGGTCGTGGTGGTGGCCGGGGAGACGGGCAGCGGCAAGAGCACGCAGATCCCTCAGTTCATCCTGGACGACCTGCTCGGCGGCGGCCCCGAGGCGGGCCCTGCAACATCGTGGTCACCCAGCCCCGCAGGATCTCCGCCATTAGCCTGGCGGGGAGAGTGTCCCAGGAGCTGGGCTGCGAGGACGGGCCGGGGGCTAAGGTACCGGGGGCCCGGACACCTCCGTCTCCTCATAGACTGCACTGCTGATTTGATACGGGTCCATGATCGTTGTTGTAATCAAACGATGCATGTTTGCAAGTGATCTGACCGACTGTCTTGTCTGCAGACGTCATTGTGTGGGTATCAGATTCGGATGGAAACGCGAGCGGGAGACTGGACCCGTCTTCTGTACTGCACCACCGGAGTCCTGCTCCGCAAACTACAGCAGGACCCTCTGCTAAGCAGTCTGACTCACATCATCGTCGATGAGGTCAGCAGCGATTGACATCTCTCATTAAAATTCACCGACAGTATTGCTTTTTTCTCCATTTCTATATTTTACAGTTTGACAGTTTAACTCAGATGGTTTAACTCAGATGGAGGTTTGCTGCCCAACCCTCTCAGTTGTTGATGCTCAGAAAGTATCCCTCAAGTTTGAAAGGCAAAAAGAGCCCCTTTAAAATCCTCTGTGGCTGTATATCCATGTTTGGGGGTGTGTTGTGTATTTTTTGCAATACCACATTTAAAGTGTTAATGTTTTATAAACAGTTTAATATGCTAAGTTAGTTTAATATGCTAAGTAAACAGTTAAGTAAACAGCTAAGTAAACAGTTAAACATGCAAGTTTAATAAACAGTGATGTCAGTGATGTAAGTTGCTAGTGCACAACCAATGTAAGTTGCTAGTGCACAACCAAAGCAAAATATTTTAGCTTGTGTATTACATTTGGCCTATGATTTCAGTGGCATATTGTACTCCCAGCTGAGCTGCACTGTGGCTTCGTGTGATTCAGGTTCACGAGCGCAGCGTGCAGTCGGACTTCCTCCTGACCATCCTCAGGGACATCGTGCAGAAGCGCTCCGACCTGCACCTGGTGCTGATGAGCGCCACGGTCGACTGCGACAAGTTCGCCAGCTACTTCAACCGCTGTCCCATAGTGACCATCCCCGGCAGGACCTTCCCCGTGGAGGTGAGCACCCGGAGGTCACCCTGAGCTGCGGTCAGGAAGAGGAGACCGTATCTGTGGGGAATGATCAGCACAGTGTGTATGCTGATCCAGTCACAGAGCGTGGGACTCAGGGGAAGACAAAACTCAGTATCTTGTGATCCCAAAAGTGATCTATACTGTTCATGTAATGCACCTGAAAGTGTAGATTGTTTCTCCACTGCAGAAGTGGTAACAGCATTGCACCACATCAGTCTTTGGAAGTTATCATTAATGAGACTTAACCACCAAAATATTTGTTAACTGACATTTGGAAATGGTATTCTACTGATGTAATGTTCACATTCACCGTGTTATGGTTAATAATACCATAAACAGTGATGAAGTTTGTACATATTCTGAAGATCTTATGACCAACTATCTCCCTGTTTGCTTGTTAGCATATGTTAGGATTAATGGAAATTTGTGAAACGTGTATATGGGAGTAATCCTAACAGTCAGCTACCTGCAGATATCACTGCCTGCAGCAGTTTTCAGTCTATAAACACAAACCTTGGACAGCGTCCAACTAACAGTATGATGCTAAACTCATGACCTGTGTTGTTGGGTTATTAGGTTTTCCATTTGGAGGATATAGTAGAGGAGACAGGCTATGTGCTGGAGCAGGATTCTGACTACAGTCAGAAATTCCTGGAGGAAGAGGAGGAAGTCAGTGTCAATGTAACAGTCAAAGGCGGGAAGACTCTAGTGCACCAGGTAAGATGCTTGTGGGTTCGTAATGGGAAGCCTTGGTTCATAGCTACTGAGTCTTTGATGAGAACCAGTTAGAAGTTCCCTCTGTTCGCCTGAACCCTCTGCTTGGTTTAGGAGTTTGTCACGAGAGACTCTGGTGCTGGCTGGGAAGGGGGACTGGATCTGGGCCACTACAGTAACCGCACACGACACGCAGTTCAGTACATGAACCCCAACAAGATCAACATGGACCTCATCCTGGACCTGCTGGCTTATCTGGGTAAACCTCCCCCAGAAGTTAGCGATATTGGATTGTCAGGGTCCACACGATGGTCATCACCCACCTAACCATATCTGCTGAAAACAAGTTTGATATTTTTCATATTTCATTACATTGATGTGATGCGCAATATGGTTTTCCTACTACCAGCTCCATAACTGTTTCATAACCAGTTAAAGTGGACTACTTGGCAGAGCACCAAAAGCAGATATTGAACATAAGCAAAATTACACTGTTACAATTAAGTTTGTGTCACAGTTCAAATATATTCAGTGGTTATTAACTGTTCTAGCTGTATTTGAGTCGCATTCTGTGCTTCACAACTTTGGTTTGCAGTGTTACCTGACAAGGTTATAGTCACATAATTTACATATTTTCAAACACACAAGGGAAAACGTAAATATACTGCTGTGATGTGATTCTGTCTGATGGAAATGCAGACAGTTCCCGTTACCCATTGCTGTGTGTTGTCTTAGATAAGTCCCCACAGTTTGCAGATGTCCACGGTGCTGTCCTGGTCTTTCTGCCTGGGCTTGCCCACATCCAACAGCTGTATGATCTGCTGTCCACCGACAAGAGGTTCCGTGTCAAAGAGAGGTGATTTGGAATTTTTATACAAGTGGGGTGTGGATAGCAGCAAATGGTGGACTTTTAATCCTTTTTGCTGAAGTAATTCAGTCAGTTTAAGCGTTCCCCACAGTACAGCAGGATTGTTTGTTGAATATTTGTCTGAATATTAAAAATGTATTCAAAATAAGGCTTAAAAAGCATACTGATGGTGATTTGTACACCCTACAGGCACATGTTGGTTGCACTGCACTCCACACTATCCTCTCAGGACCAGTCTGCAGCATTTACAGTGCCTCCTGCTGGCGTAAGGAAGGTACTGCTGCTTGGGCTTTGTGTAGTGTCAAATGCAATATTTTAACGTTTTCAGTTTTTACTCTACAGAGCTGCACGATACATTAGGATCAGATGAAAGCTTTACAAAGTGGAATGTTTCTACATTTCTTTCAGATTGTGTTATCTACAAACATTGCAGAAACAGGAGTCACAATACCGGATGTTGTTTTTGTGATCGACACTGGAAGAACAAAAGAGAACAGGTAAAATAATGGACATTTTAAGGATAGCTTCATACCTAAGCAGAGCTTCATGCCAACAAGGTGAGCTAGGCCATTCTTTTCTTCCTAATGTGCTTCCTTACATTGTGCTGCCCTCTGACCTCAGGTATCACGAGAGCAGTCAGATGAGTTCCCTGGTGGAGACATTTGTGAGCAAAGCCAGCGCCCTCCAGAGACAGGGCCGAGCAGGGCGAGTCCGAAACGGTTTTTGTTTTCGTCTCTTCACCAAATACAGGTGAGCGCCGCAAGGATATTGCCTCAGAGACATGTGCCAACCAGCTTTGGCTCACTCCACTCCTGGCCTGCATTGTTATGTTGCAAGTGCCCAGTAGATGGCGCAATTGCAAAACAACTGCTGACAAATTGCCAGAGAACATTACATTGCATTATTGGCATTTAGCAGACGCTCTTATCCAGAGCGACTTACATTGGCTAGTTTTTTATGCTACCCATTTATACAGCTGGATATTCACTGAAGCAATTGTGGGTTAAGTACCTTGCCTAAGGGTACAGCAGCAGTGCCCTAGTGGGGAATCGAACCGGCAACCTTTCGGTTACAGTCCTGCTCCTTATCCACTATGCTATACTGCCAATTTCCTGAAATATTTGTATTCTGAGAAGAGGAGAAAATGTCATATTGTGCCCCATAGTGTTCTCTTGATCATTGCAGATTTGAAAGCTTTATGGACTACTCTGTGCCAGAGATACTGCGAGTGCCTTTGGAGGAACTCTGTCTCCATATCATGGTAAATCTGCACGTGTCATTCTTCACCCATTTTTTGACACTATCTAATGCCGTTTAATTTCACCCTAAATTTGTGTGAAACCGATAATTTTTTTTTCTTTTTGACAAATATCTTCCTTGAAATGATAACTTTACTGTGTCTAACTGGAGCGACAAATCCACATTACATTTTCAGTGAAAAGTGAGCCTTTTTTTTTTTTTTTTTTTTAATGAAATTTAACTGTATAGGGAGTGTTCAGATGAATGTAACAGTCAGTAGTGCTTTCAAGGGTTATTTGTAAAAACCGTCTATATATAAGCAGATGCTCTCCCCGGAAATATGTCACATATTTTCATACCATCCTTGGTGTCTTTTGAAAGCCACCCTACAGCCTGAATTGTTTTACTTTTAGCAGGCCCACAGGGTGTACGCTGGATGGGGTGTAGCGGGGGGTTACTGTTAAGAGTAGCACTGCCGGTAAACCACTCTGGCTACAGAGGCGGAACGTTAGCACTGAAGCCATTTCCTGTGGTGTTGCAGAAGTGCGAATATGGCTCTCCGGAGGACTTCCTGTCGCGGGCGCTGGATGCACCCCAGCCCCAGTCTGTGAGCAACGCAGTGAGCCTGCTGCGGAAGATCGGGGCCTGCCAGCAGGACGGGCACACTCTCACGCCCCTGGGGCACCACCTCGCCACCCTGCCCGTCAACGTCAAGATCGGCAAGATGCTCGTCTTCGCCGCCATCTTTGGCTGCCTGGACCCCATTGTGAGTTCAGCCCCGAAGGGAAGGGGTTACATTACATTACGTCTTGCATAGTTTGCTAAGCAGACCCCCCTCATCCGGAGTGATTTACATCGCTGTGTTGTGCTTTTATACAGCTGGGTATTTGATGGAGCAATGTGGCTACCTTGCTCGAGTGTACAATAATAGTTCCCCAACCTTGGGATTGAATCAACAGCATTTGGATTCCTAGCCCTGTTCCTTACTACTACACCACACTGCTGACATTGATGCTCCTCATCTCACTTGTCAGTTTTATAGACATGGAGATTATAGATTTTTAATTACTGCACAAAGATATGAGCAAATAAAACCTGTGTGTAAGTTAACTCTCACCCAAATCCTAGTTTCCTAGTCTCACCCAAATACTGATAATTATCGGCTCCTAAAAACTACTAGAAAATAGTATGAATGTACCATGGAATTAGTGTTACTTTTCTGCAGATGCCTGAAAAAAATCCTACATTAAAATGAAAAGAGAATTTGGTTTTTCACTTATATTTTTAGGATTTAACAATTATAATTGCAATAACGGTTTTAAAGTTAGATTCTTGACATTGTGTGTACTGATGTGCCAAGATGTGAATAATGTTGGTGTGGATTGGTTTTGTGCAACAGGCGACTATAGCTGCAGCAATTTCTGAGAAGTCCCCATTTGCAACCCCAATGAACAGAAAAGATGAAGCGAATTTAGCCAAAGCAGCCCTGGCAGTGGCCAACTCGGACCACCTCACCATTTACAATGCATACCTGGGGTAGGTGCACCATTTCTCTTGTGCTTGTAAAAACTTCTGGTGCAAATGATCAAAAATTAGCCTTTTAATAAGGGTATTTATCTAGTTGTGCAGTGTCGGCGTTTATGAATCGTAATGATTGTGTTTTTCCCGCCGTTTGCAGGTGGAAGAACGTTCGTGGTGAGGGCATGCGTGCTGAGATGGCCTACTGCAGGAAGCATTTCCTTAATCGCACTGCCCTTTTAACCATTGAGGTATTTTCCTTCAAACATTGATGTAACAGTAAATAAATGAATTGTGGTTCTGAAAGTTTTAAAATGTGTTTAGGCCTGACTTGTGGGCTCTTGAGTGGCTCAGTCAGTTAGGCGCTCGTCTTGACAGCAGACTGAGCAGTATGGCCTGGGTTTAAGGTAGCCGTGCCATCTGCCAGGAGTGCTGGGAAGCTAATGGCAAGATAGCTTTGTTCCACTTGGGATCAATGTGGGTAGGTCAGCCGTGCCTGCCTCGTAACACTGCTCTCTTGGCACCCTGCAACTCGTGGGGCATCTGCAAGTTGCTCGGGCAACGGCAGTGAGGTAGCGCCTGTCCTCCCACTTCACAGTAGTGCACTGTGAGACTTGCAGTGTAAAAAGCAGCATCTTTGGTGTGCGTATTTTTGAGAAGCACTTTCCACCCCCAGCTCTTCGATACAAGAGACTGTCACAGAGAGGCAAGCCTAAGGAGCGCGGTTGCTGATGGCAAAGTTGGGTGAACAATGGGGGAGGGGGTCCCGGAAATAAGTCCTGACTGTCAGAGCGGTGCGTGAGTGTTACTGTCACCGTCAGGGGGTGAAACAGGAGCTGATGCGGATGATGGAGCAGGCGGGATTCGCCGCCCCGAGCTCCAGACGGGACCGGGCGGACCTGAGGCCAGCAGGGCCGCTGTCGCCCCAGCAGATCTCCATCCTCAACACAGTGCTGACGGCGGGGCTGTACGACAGCGTGGGCCGCATCCTGTACGCCCCCTCGGTGGACGTGCTGGAGAAGGCCGCCTGCACCGTGGAGACGGCCCAGGGCAAGGCCCAGGTGCACCCTTCCTCTGTCAACCGCAACCTGCAGACCTACGGCTGGCTGCTCTTCCAGGAAAAGGTGAGACCTCTGCCCAGCCATGCAGTGTATTCATATCTGTGTCTTGTACTGTATGTGTGGTAAGGAGCAGGACTCATAACCAAAAGGTTGCTGGTTCAATTCCCCGCTGGGGCACCCTTGGGCAAGGTACTTAACCCACAGTTTATATCCAGCTGTATAAATGGATAACATGTAAAAATTGTAACCTATGTAAGTCTCTCTGGATAACAGTTGTCAACTGCTAAATGACAATAATGTAATGTAACTGATCACAGGTGAAGTATGGGAAGGTCTACCTGCGGGACACCACCTTGATCTCACCTTTCCCCATGCTGCTGTTTGGTGGAGACATCGATGTGCTGCACCGCGAGAGGCTCATCTCCCTGGATGGCTGGATTCACTTCCAGGTTGGAATGATATGCAGGGCCCTGTTATATTACGTTATGTTAGGGAGGGCCCTTTCCTCTGATTGTTTCTATGAGAGACCCTGTCATAGTGAGGTTTCTCCTTTAGCAACTAGTTAATTTGTTGTCTGAAACTGTTTACAGTTTATCCACTGTAACATGGATCCAAATGTATACTGCCTGAGAGAGGACATTTATACAGACATTATGATGGAAATACATCATTTGTATTGGGGAGAAAATGAGAAATACTGAGAGAGGGGCTGCATTAAAGCTATGATACCTTTGTTTGCTCATTAGGTGATTAAAAAAGGTGCTATTAAGGAGGCCCACCAGAGTAGTCGCAACCCCTGAACATTGCTCGCTCCTGCTCTTGTTTTCATATCAGGTGTAGCCTTCCGTTAATCTCTTGGGAGTGTATTCCCTCACGTATAAGTTAATGATTTTCTTTGTCAGAGCTGCAGTCTGATTAGATTTGGCTGAGAACGCTGTAGGAAGAGGCTCAGCAGGGAGTTGTAATTACTTCCATTATCTCCAACAGTTAGCAGCTTTTATCTGCATCTCATGTTGACTGAAGGTTTGGTAAGGAGGCTTAGTAGGAGGGCACTCAAGATTTTGTACTCTGTCTGTATTTAGGGATCCTAAAAGGGTAACCATCACATCTCTGTGGTGAACTGGCCATGCAGTGGGTGCAGTAAAATTGAAGTATGACGTATAATTTCAGAAGTTTTGATTAGGATTTCAAAATCATGATTTTAAACATGGCATTTTATAGTTGAATGTGTTTGTGGCTTTTCATTGTTGAATTTATTTATTTACAGTACAATGAACCAATTCAAATGATTATCTCGAACTGTATTTTGGTGACCTCTTTCATAGTATTGTTGCCGTTTGTCATACTGCCTTTTGGCAGCCTTTCCTGATGTGTGCTCCACTGCCCTCTTTAGGCTCCAGTGAGGATAGGGGTGATCTTTAAACACCTCAGAAAACTGATCGACTCTCTTCTGGAAAAGAAGCTGGAGAACCCGAAGATGAAGTTAGAAGGTAATTCACCCAAATCCTCACTGCTTTTTTAAAAGGAAAGAAAGGAAAACTTGGATTGGAAAGCCACATAAGTCCACATTGTGACAAAGCTCTGGTAAGAACAAACCATGGGCCTGTTCACATCTGGCATTAACATGCATCTTGGGTGATCCGATCAAAAGTGGACAGCTCTAAGTACGTCAGTTCATGCCTGGCATTAGAATGCGTCTCCACATGCGTCTCGAGAGACCACTTGTGATCGGATCTAACTTCCCCGCTCTATATGCAAATAAACACGTACATCATTTCCGTTTCATTGTTGTTTTTAACTGGCAGCAGGCAGCAATGCACTTCCCGTGACTAGTCTGCCAAAAATTAACCCTTTCGCGCATACGGTCACCCCAGTGTGATTTGCCATTTAGCGCGTATGCTAAAACCGGTGCAATTAGAACACTAAAAATTCTAGCTAATTTTAGCTTTGAGGAAACAGTGATTTAACGTTAAAAATATAGCAAATGCTGACTGAAAACTAAGAGAAGCTTAATAACGCTAATGAAAACATAACGAACCATGTAATATGTGCTCTACATAGCATAAAAAATAAGTTACGTGCGAAAGGGTTAAAATAAGAAGAAATCGAAACAATATAGAGGACGTCAGTTGAGTAGGCGGTCCTTCAATGTGGCCCAGGACACATTCGCGTACACACTGCTAAAAGAATGTGGCCCATGTCAGTGGATTCTAATTGCACTCCAGTGTCTAAATCCAAAAGGTCTTGAATCCCTAAAGATGTCATTTCTAGGAATTACTTTAAGATTACTGTTGGTAGTCCACTGTTTATCCATTTTCATCTCAGCTTTATGGAAACCTTGTCATACCATATTCAATTCAGTGGTTCATAACATTGTATTTCTCCTTTTTTATTTCAGATGAGAAAACGATACAGATAATTATGGAGCTGATTAAAACAGAGAATGCCATTTGACCATGGTGTTTGCCCCGGAGATTAGAGTGTTGCAACACCCCTATGAAAAATCTTGGAGAGTCATGAGGGAAGGAAGAAATTCAAGTGAATTTCTTATTTGCATTATTACATTTTTTGTCATTTAGCAGACAGTTTTATCCAGAGTGACTCACAAAGGTGACAGTTTTATCCTTTTACAGATGGATATTTACTGAAGCAATTCCAGGATAAGTACCTTACTCACGGATGCATCAGCAGTAGCTCAGCAGAGTGTCAAACCACCAACTTTTCAGTTACGTTACATTTAACAAAGTTGCTGCCAAAACCTTAATAAATCTGTTTTGAATGACCTGCTTCTTTTTCTGTGCTGTTTTAACTGTCATATTTCATATGTGTGCTTACTTTGTAGTGAACTACCTGTGAATTGATACAAACATCTTGTTATTTTGTTTTCAAAAGAGCCAAAATGAAAACTGGTCCAAAGAACACAAATTGTGTTGTTAAATAAGGTTTTCAGAATGGGTTGGCTTCCATAACATTCTCACCACCTTCTAAAATGCTGCTCTGTCATAAATCACCCTGATATCCCAGTAAACTGCTTACTTCACAGAGCATGGTAGATATATGTAATTTCACACAGTTGCATTTAGTCATTAGGTAGCTATTTCATATCTACTCTTTTTATATAAACTCTGCAAGTCCTAATCCAACTAGATCGTATTCTTTTGACTTTTTGTGAAAGTTGATTAGAGAATACGTGAAGATGATTATTAAGGAAAAAAATGTCATTTTAATTGTATTGCAAGTTTGATTTAGGCATCTCTACCAGTAACCATAGTAAAGCTACAAAATGGTTTTGCCTTTTCTTTTAATAATTTGTTTAAAGTTCTCATTGTGTCAGTATTTTTTAGTGGTTAGAGCACCACTTCTTGTAATATGAATTTGAATTTTCTGACAAAAAGACAAACTCTTTTGGTATTAAACCTGTTGGCATTTGAAAAACAAGTCAAATTTAGATTTATTATCCACCTCCCTTTTTATGGTGGTAAAATTTCTAAGATTAATTTTTGCTGTCAATAGTAGTTAATCAGTCACAGTTAAGTATACAAAAACAAATTAAGCTATGTTTAAGTACATATATGCACAATAGTCTGCCTTTCCTTATAGAAGTGAAAATAGAATAAATGGATTTTGTGGTTTACCCTTTACCATTCATTTATTGCATATAGTCTTTCTTTTATCTATTGTACTGCAAGTGGAGACAGGGGTAGTATCCACAGCATTGCCAATTACTTTATCAGTCTAGCTTTAGCCACTTTAGTGTATTTGAAATCAAGCAATGAAGCCATCTTAAGATGATAATGGCAACTGATATGGCGGAGTAGGAAAAGCAGTTACAAAGGTTATCAGTTAATGTCTTTTGACACTTTTGAAGAACAATGCTAGCTTTCTAAAGACGAGCACACAGCAACTGACAATCATTGACAAGAACCATGTCATTACTCACACAGTGGCAGGAATGCAGCTCTAGGAGAAGAGATGTCTGTATGGCATTTTATCATGTTGTCTATCTAAAGACAAGTTGGGCCACTTTTGCCTGAGTGACAGCAGTGATTTGGAATCCCTAAGGTGTTAATGTGATTGCGCGTTTGAGCTTGGTTGAACAGGGATGCTTTGGGGTTGCCTCCAAGTTACCACCTGGGCAACAAGTGTACTATATTGAAATACTCATTACCCACTAGCATTTAAGATTAGGTCATGAACTTATGCAGTTTAAGTGTTCTGCATTTAATTGTGTAGTGGGAGGTATTTTCACATTTTCATCACAATGTTTGGAAATACCGTGTATTATTCACATACACAAGATACACATATACATGGTGAATTAATCACAAAGAAATAGCTGAATAGAAAATACCCCACATATGCACAGGTAAACCAATATACCTTTGTGTGGCATTTTGTGATTCCTGTGATAGATTACACTTGCATGTGTGTGTTCAGAAACAGTAATGTGGTTTACGTTTCTGCCTGGAGTTCCTGAATGGTTTGAAAGCATTCAGGCCAGCAAACAACAAAACAAAGGTCAAATCCCTCCAGCTCGCTTACTAATCCCCCATCGACCTCTTGGTGACAAACACACTTTTCTTGAGGTTGGAAAATGCTAAACACAGATGTGGGTGTCCTTAACACCCTAGGTGACTGGTCTGAGACCTACTATAGCCTTTTTTTAGCGAAAGTTCAATGTAACACCCATGGAACACAGATTAGAAATATGCTATCAAGGTTCCTTTGTATAGGAACCCATAAATAATGTACAGGAAATTGAAATTATTCACATTCCATAGTCTTACAATTGCAAATGAAGTGACAAAAGAAAGTATATGAAGTAGTATCCTGAAGGTAACATTGGAGAAAAAGTCAAAAAACCAGCATGAAGAGAATAGTTGATGTTCTTGGACCAGAAGTGTTTGCTGCAAAAGTAGTGAAAAATAAAACAGCCTTTTTCTGTTTTTGCAGTTTGTGTTTATGGTCTCTCTGAAGTGTGCAGTTTAAACTGGTATAGGCCACCTGATTTCTGGAGGCCTTTAAATGACAATCACAGGTGTTCACCCCAGGCGATGGACCTCTCACTCAGTACATGTCTACAAACACTTCACACCTGAGGTTACGAACCAGGGTGCACTAGCCAAACAAACACACAGGCCAGGTGGGGGAACCTGTGAGGTCGTAACCTCACTTGACGTGTGACCAAGGAAGACCACGTACACTGCCGGGACAATGGATCCTGAGCACGCACAAGCAAGGGGTGACAAGGGATGACAAGCACACTAGTTGTTCCTGAGGTGAACCCCTGTGTGCAGTCCCTGGGGTTTCATTTTAGGAGGAGGCTGTTTGAAGTGAAATTAGACAGTCTTGTTTGTAACCCTTGAGGATTACCACTGGTAAAGATTCTCGCTCTTCCACTTGAGTGTACTTACAAATATAAAATCATAGGTGCATCTGATATTTTCTTTGGCAGATTTAATTTTCCAAAAGGAAGAAGTTTTGCTTTCACCTTGGCAAAAAGTTAAGTGTTTTGCATTCAATGACAGATTGCAGCTGGGGAGATCTTTTTTTGCACAGTCTCATGGATTTGTTGTATTTATTGAAGTTCCAAACAATTATTCCTATGCAGGATGTCCGAATGGGGGGGGTTCAACAACCTGAGCCCACGGCAAGGTGAGACCCCTTCCTTGGGCTCCAAGCCAACTTTAACTGTATACCCCATGCCTCTTACCGTTTTAAGTTCATATCTACTGAATTTTCTACTGTTTTATTTACATTACATTTTGTCATTTAACATGGTTTTTAACATGGTAACAGGTTTTTATCCATAGCGATTTACGAAGTAAGCAAACAAAGTGCAACTAGTAATGTAGCACATTGTAAGTGTGATGTATTGTTTCTTGAATATTGCTTCACCAAGATGGAACACCTGTTATAAATTCAGTCTAGGATTTAATGTAAAAGTGGAGGCCCATTTGAAACAATTCGTGCTCCAACACACATAAACTGGGTGTTTTGCCGGAAAATAGGTTTGGCGGGAAAATAGGTTAATTATTAAGTTAAAGAAAACAAAACTGAAGCTATTTAAAATCTTTTCTTAATACAAATTAAACCGGTTTGGATCTTGAAGATTAAGAGGAGTACAGCTGTGGGTTAATTAGGGCGTGGCCGCAGCGACCTTCACCTCGGAAGGTGTTCAGGTGTATCAGTCACTGTTTACATTTACTGCGCTGGAATGTGGGGGGAAGGGGCGGGTACCTGGTCCGGCTCGTGCTGCGAGCCTATGGGACGCCGGAATGGCGCACATGTATTGCAGGTATACGGCGAGGCCGCTCGCAGTCCGCAGCGCACGCGACACCTGCACGGTCGGTGCGCCAGTAGAACCACTGATTGACTAAGAGCGCACGCCTCCAGGCTCCAACGTCTTCAAGCTTAAGCGCGACAATTTCAGGAATCGGGTTTTCCAAAAAACTTTATTCCCAGCGCGGCAATGCAGACATGCAATTACATGCCGTTTACATCTTATGATTATGGCTTTAAGGTAGGCTCTAAATAATCTGTCCTATCAATTGTGATGTTTTGACAGTAGGTTGTTATGTAACGTTATTTACATTCGTGATTGTCTTTTATTAATCCAGGATCCAGGGGCGATTCCTCCAGCTTTTGAATTTCAAGATTCGAATGCTGCTATGCACGGGATTCCAGGTGAGTGGTGTTAACCATCCTCAGCAGTTTAGCTATTAATTAAACATTTCGATTACCTTTTGCAATATTAAATGACTTACTGTTGCGTTAACTTTTGTAAAAGTACCTAGAGAGGAAATTACTTCATTCAAGGACATGATCTCTTTGAACCAGTTACACATGAATATAATCTCTACTCATCAATTAATACTTATATTATTTTTATTTAAATATTTATTACATTGATCAAATAGAAATTACTTTTACAAACAACACTAATCAGTCAAATATCTATAACACATTAAGTAATTGTTAAAAGAAGCATTTGGATTATGTTATACATGAAATGAGTCTCAGAATGTGACTACATTAAATTATTCATATTTTATCCTTTAAGTATACTCTAGATATAATCATCCAAGTATTTTGCTTATGTCTCCAGACCTCACAATATCATCTGACCTCCCTCCAGATATGACTGGCCTGGACTGGCTGCCACTGTGTCCAAGCCTGTCCAGTGTGGAGTCACCTGTTTCTACGTTAGAGGGGCACAATCCTTATTTGACCCATACCTTTCAGTCCCCCAAACCCACCAACCTGCTGCCACCTCCTGCAGATGACTTCTGGAGGGATCAGGCAGACAACAATCAAAGGGCTCTTGGAGAAGCACTGAAGGCCAATGACCAGGTGAGGGCAGCAGAGGTGAAAACCCTCAGTGTAGGTCAGTGGTGCAGTGATGGGCATTGACACATAAAAAGTGCTAAATGAGGAATGCTGAGTCTTGTTTCTGCACTTGATCAAATTCAGCAAGTTCCTAAATCCTTTAAACACTTAATTCAATAATTTATCACTCGGTTTAAGCAAATGCAACCACTCTTCTTAGTTCAGATATTCATGGTTAGCTGGGAAACCTGCTGAACCAGGGCTGGGCACCTCTGCCTTGAAGTATGCTTTTTATGTGAAAATGCTGTATGTGGTGTTCTCTGTGAAACAATGAATATGTTGTAAGTTAATTGTTTTTGGCAGCTGGTGTAATCTTAAGCAATGTTGTAATTGTTACAATGACAGTTTGACAGCACAATTTGTTACACATATTACAATGACAGCACAATTTGTTACACATATTTCCATAGACAATGTGATTCTTTACTAAATCAACCAGCACTAAAAACACGGAACTGTTATTGGGTTCGCCTAACTGCAAAAATACATCTGGAAATGTAATAATGCTTTCATGTGCTTTGTACATGTGAATTATAAATAAAAGCAACTCTTTGAGTTGCAAACAATGGTTCAGTTTATGTTATTGGTTATAATATTAGTGATTTTAATGTTCTTCACCAAAGGTTCAAAAACATCTAACTTTAATGAAAAAACAGCTGCAGGCTACTATACTGTCTAATGTGGTGATTTATTGTCTTGCACTAATTACTCTGCTCTGTCATTATGCACAGCTCCATATCACTCTAAACAAGCAGCATGAAGAGATTGTGGCCTTACAAGAAAAAAATAACCAGCTGAGGGAGATCGCCAACCAAGCCAAGCATTTGGCCTCCATACTTGATGTGAGTACATGCGCACAACATTCTGAACATGAAGTTAACGCACCTGTTACAAATTTGATGCTGGTTTCATTTTGAAGTGTATTGTGTCATGGATGGTTCTGGTGGTTAGTTTGTTTGCCAAATTTATGTTCTTTCTTTTATCTCAAAGACAAGTAAGTTGTTCTAATTTTGAATGAAGAATCCTACATTCCTCAAAGTGTGAAGCATAGACACCTCTTGGAACATGTGTTATATCAGATAGTCCCAGCACACACCTTTAAAAGTGATGTTTGTTTGTTCTTGTTCAGCTTCTGACACAGTCCACAAATGCAAACACAGAGAACCCTGCTACCAAAGCGGCCAGTAAGAAGACTGGAGTGAAGAGGCAGAGACGGGACAAACTGGACACATTCAGCTCTCACAATTTGGACGTCCTGAGAGACACTTTAGATGAGAGTGATTTAGAGGTCCACAGAGAATCAAAGCAGCCAAAGTGGCACCAGGACGAGGAACCTGCTGGCCAAAGCCAGGGACAGGAGAGAATAAACATGTATGGCGCCTTCAGTGGACTGCAGGTGAATGTTTCCTGCAATACTGTCTCTGCAGACAGCAGCTGTTCAGAGCAGGGGATGTGCTTCAGGACCTCCATCAGAGACCACTGCACCATCAGGACTCATGTGTTTCCACTGGGAAGGACCTTCACCTCAAAGATGCCCAGCGGGGGCTTCAGGTTTCGCTGGGTGCCAAGCTAGAGTGAACTGCTATTCTTTGGATAGAAACTTACCTTGTTAGGTTGTCTGGGTGTTAATCCATTATTGGTTACTGTCAAACCAGCAGGACTCCAACCCTCCAATCCTGGAATTGCCCATCAATGAGCTAACTATACTGATACCTGTGATGCAGCTTTTGTAACATGTTGTCTGCACTCCTTTAATGCAACAGTGACATATATTATTTCATTTTCATGCTAAACTAACAGCTCTGCACACAAGTTCACAATACACTATGTATGTATATATGTACATATTTGCACATTTTAAAGTAATATATGATGATCATTTTCATCTCCTCATGATATTTGTCAGAAGTATTTGCTTTGTAAATCTCTATTTTTACTTTTAAAACAATGTTAAGATAAGTACAGAACTCATAAACCATAGCTGCCTTGTCTGTTCTTTAGATGCTTGTTTTGGGCAGACATTGTCAGGGCACCCCAGAGGAAAAAAGGGTTTTAAGAATTATTAATAGAGATAATGATTATTAATGACTACAATGTGCACTCAAGAAAAAAACAGCACTGACAAACTGCAAAGCAGCATTCATTTATTGCATTGACAGTATCAAGAGCAGGCCTTTATTTATTCATGACAATAACATATAGAAGTGACAATAAATAAATAATTACACTTTCGCAAAGCTGCACGTTGCTTATTTCCACAATATTATGTCTCTGCATGACATATACACAGTAACACCAAGTACTGTGAGCCAAATGTTCAGATCCAAAACATAAAGAAAACCATAGAAAATATTCTACTGTTTGCACATGATGAGACAGCAGTAACATTTTCTATGTTGGTGCGTGTGGCCAAGGACCCACATCCTTGTGATCTAAACACATTTTGATAAATATCTCAAACGTCAGAGTGAACGAAGTGAAAAATTAACGTGTGAAAAAAACACAACTTTCTTGGTGTGGCCTTGGACCTACTGTAAGACATTGAAAAGCATCTTACACACATCTATTGACCAAACATTCAGGAGAAACAAGAAGAAAAAAAAGAAAGAGAAACAAGAAACTGGACCAAAACAAGAGCCCTTAAAACATTCTGGATCGAAAGCCCAAATATGCATCAAATACATTACCAAAATAAAAATAAATTTTGTATGGTACTAAAGAAAATTCACAACATGCTTTATTTTCACACATTTATATATTTTTCATGTCTGCATTAGCTGACAGACATTTTTTCACCAGGCCAGTTTCTCATTTATGCAATTTTAGGAAATGCATGCACCCCCTCCCTGCTTACAGTAGGTCCATCTGATCATAAATCCCAGCAAAGAACTGCAAACAAAGGAATATAAGTGACTCATCTTGTATTTTTAATATCATACCATTCATATCCAATACAATGCAGAGTGATTGTTGATAATGGTTATGGATATGGAAAATGGCCCTCTGCAGTTTTACCAAATGAAATGGCCTTCATGGGTTTATTGACAGGAACTAAGTATTTCATAAATGCGATACAACAGAAATCTAGGCAAGACACTGGGAGGTAAAATATTGTACTGTAGTTTCATAGTTTGGACAATTTATACAAATAGAATATACTTACATGTTTACTAATATCGTATTAGACTGTATGCAGGGTCTTGGATAGTTGAATAAACCACATCACCTTGATAAAAAGAGCAAATAAGTAGCTTTTATTAAAATCCTACAGCTGAAACAAGCAGGTTATTCTGCTTGTTATTTTTGCAGTCAATGTACATGCTGCTACACTTCCAGTATATTACCGATTATGGTACAAATAAACTGTAAACTACAAGCTATTCATATCTGTTATATTAATGTCATTTCATAGACTTTACATGAAAGGTTTGACCATGCCTCGTGCAAGCCGTTATGCCATTCTGACAGATATAATCAAGGACTTGGGACAGCACAATCTGATTCTGCTTAAATCCCAATGTGAGACCTGTCAGAACAGACATGTTTTCTTTCCTTTCTTGTACTTTGTCCTGTTTTAGCTGGAGGTCAGTCTGCATGTACATATTTATGTACATACTTTAGTCTACTTTAGTCTTCATCTTTTAAGGGCAAACAGCGGCATCAGTGAGTCTTCAAGTTACCTGTAACATGTAAAACACACATACCTTCTGCATTCCCCGGAACAGGCAGCGGCCCTCTCCTGAAGCACATGAAAGTGGTTAGAGGGCCAAGCAATTCATCATCACACAGAGCCCTGTTTATGGTGCAGCTGCTATTTAAAGCAATATGACACACAGTCACCCAGTGTGGGCTGTTCTCACCTGCCACCTTGTGGCGGCTGACGTGCCGGCGCGGCGGGAACCCTCTGATTGCTGTAGAAGTTCTCATAGGGGATCAGGGCTGTGACAAACAGGGACAGAAGGGGTTAAGCGATCAAAAAAACTTCCGCATATGCAACCTATGATAACATGAAACATGCAGGCACCACACTGAACACTGAGACTGTGATTGAGTTTGGGCAGCATGTATAGAGTGGGCAAGGACAATTAACCTCAAAAAAAGGGAACAAGGGTTTAGGTCACAAACAATGTTCCTCTGTATTAGCTTTTAGATAACTACTTTGCCAAAAGGTAACAGAATATGGCATCTGAGGTATTGGTTTCTCTGGAAAATGGTGTCTCCAAAGCAAACAAATTAAGAAATGGTGCGTAAGAATAATAAAAAGAGGCCACTGAAAATCATATGATGCTAACAAACTCTGCAGCACTGATCGCGATGACTTATTTGAAGGCGTAGGCAGGATGCTTCCTGTTTTATTAAAATGATGGGACGCCAGTGGACTGAGGGCACTGGGTAAGAAACCATGTGTAGTTCCTAGGCTTTGTCACGTCGATGGCCCTCAACACCAGCAGCAAGCAACACCTGGTGGCTTGTCCCCTGTCCTCCTGAGGTTGATGAAGTGCTCGATGTCCTCTTGTACATTGCACTGCTCCAGGGACTTTCTCACCTCCTCGTACAGCTGGGGTCACAGACACATGGGGCACAGCTGAAAGTGTAAGGGCTTCCAAGAACTTGCAACTATCACACACAGTAACTTATGCTTGTGAAGATTGTTTTTTTCATTTTACAACTAGTCAAATAAATTTGACTTACTAAATGAAACCTGCAATGCAGAAATACAAATGTATATTCAAACGAAAATCCACTTAGTAAGGCGGGTATCCTGCAAGTAAATATCATAACAGGATGTTGGTTGGTTCTGTCCCAAGTACCTCACTTCCTTGGCCCATAAACGTTTCAAAGAAAGGTCTCTTTTAGTTATTTTTCTTCTTTAGTACATCACAAAAAAGAGGAAGGGAATGTTTCTAACATCTGCTCCTTTTATTATTCTAAAGCTGTACTGTAATGAATGGCACAATCTAGACTGTGTGATAATGCATAGCACTCTTTAACTAGCTTTGTTAGCATAGCTAGATGTATAGTATAGGTAGTGCCCATTTAGGTAGCATTGATGTGTTTATTTTGGAGGCAGCTAATGAAAAACTGACCGGGAAGCACACCTTGCAGTCCAACATTGAGCAGATTCCCCTAAACTCAGGGATATATAATTCATTACAGTAATGTAAATCATTGGGCCCTATCTTACACCCGGCGCATGGCGGCTGGTGCGGCGACGCAGTTGTCTTTGCTAGCTTACAGGCAGCGCATTGTCAGTTTTCGTGTCATGCGCTCACGCCGTCAAAATAGCAGGTGAACATGCGCGGCCATAGGCGTGGTAATTAAAAAAAGAAGTGTGGTCAAGCGCATGGTCTATAAGACACTATTTTGACAGCACTGAAAATGCACCGCTGACCAAGCGCCGTTGACCAAGAAAAACCTGGTCGGAAGTCAGTGGCGCATTGTGTAATGTTATTTTAAGGGCACAGTATCAACTTATCATGTCAGGCTGCGCGATCATACACCCTGCTTCTGTCATACAACAACAAGCAATAGCACACATCCATGCAAAATATAACAAATTAGATTACAATGGGACACATCGTTTTGGGATAAATGAAGATATGAAGAAATGTATGTCACAATGAGTAGTTATAATATTCAGGTATTCACAGATACAGGAGATTAGAAAAATTAGGTAGGTAGACCTATTTAAAAACTACAACTACGTGCACCATCTGAAAACGCACTGATTTATGTCAACCGCAAGGGGACCCACTCAATTAACATACAGGTGATCTGCGATGCTGCATGTCAAGTCACCCATGTGTTCGCAAATTACCCTGGCTCAAGTCATGACTCCTTCATACTGGCCAATTGTGTCATTCCTACAGTTTTCCAGAGGAATCCTCCCCTGGAGGGGTGGCTGTTAGGGGACAATGGCTACCCATTAAAGACATGGCTGATTACACCATACATCATGCCAACAACAGTGCGTGAATTGTCCTGTATTGTCCACGCAAAATCACGCACTGTCATAGAAAGAAAAGAACTGAAATGTGTGCAATGTGTTGCATAAATATATAGTCTAAGCAAATTTACTTAAAAACAATACACACAATACGTAAAATGTTAGTATTCATTGTTTTTGCATACTAATGGAACTGGTAGTAAGCAGTATTGTACAGTATTGTACATCTGCCTGACATCATTGTAGCGTTTTTGGCATTGCAGAGGTGTTCTGGCGAGGCCAGAAGACGAGGAGACACTCGCCACAATGTCTTCCCACGCCTGCTTGACCTCGAGGAGTTTAGGGGGATTTCTTCTATCCCCATATATGATCTGCTCGCGCGCTTTTACTTCGCGCACGAGCAGATCGGTCTCTTTGGAAGAAAATCGGTTTGGTCTCCCTGGTAATTGCGCCATTGAAATAGCAGTCCGCCATTGATCAAGCACCTCGCTTTTAAAGGGAATGACAGATGACGATCTGATTGGTTCTTTGCATGTCACGCCCAAAACACGCCTCTGATTAATTAGATAGAGTAGTCCAACCCTTTTGGAACAATGCGCCGGCACTTGGCGTGTTTTTTCCGCTGTCAAAATAGCAAAACGCGCCAGAGCACACCCACAACGACAGCGCGCTTCACGCCACTGATGATGTGCCTTAGATCGTTAAAATAGGGCCCATTATCTCACATTAATCCCTTCATTGAACAATCTCATTTAAACACATCTCAGATTAATTTATTACTGTCCAGCTGTACTCAGAATCTGTTCACGTGTTGATTGTTGGCAAGTCAAGCACAAGTCACTACAATTCCAGTATGTTTGGAGTAGTCAGTAGAGCAAAACAGCCACCAGACACATTGACAAAATGAAGCAGTCTGAAATGCTGAACTTTTCATGTGATTATTAGACAGTGTGATGCCTGTTTTCCTCTCACTGTAGAGTAAACTAGAGGAGCAAGCTGTCTGTGACCATATATAGATTTTACCTCATCGCTGGTGACACACTGCTGGGAGAGATGGTTTAGGTGAGTCCACACAATGTTCCGCAGAGTGCTGATCCTCTCGGCTTCCTGTTTCTCAAAGGCCTGCACAGAGACCACCACAAACATCACTGGGTTTCACAAATTATTTCACAACTAAAATAATTATGATTCTTAAATCTGTAAGTTTATTTTTACTTTGATATGTTGATATCCCTGGCAAAACAATGCTTCTTCACAGTTACATGGGGCAGGATTCCATGTTTTCACTCTCGCCAACAATATTCATTTTATGGATATGTAATTATTCTACTGTACACATGGAATTATCACATCTGCCATTTGTGTGTGTGTGTGTGTGTGTGTGTGTGTGTGTGTGTGCGCGCGCGTGCGCATTCTTATTTCATGCAGCTAATTTCCCTACTGTTTGCAGGTAATTCACGTTCATATCCTAATATTGTCTGTAGCATATTAAAACATCATCCCATTTTATCATCATTATGAACACCATCGTCAATTTATCAGCCTCTGGCTTTGAAACCACCTACCAGCATCATCCCTAACAACCATCACATGTGATAAATAAATAGGATGAACGGTAAGCATTTAGCAAATGCTGACGCGTGGCCACCGAGGCTGGATCAAAGAGCACGTCAAAGCTCCTGGCTGTTAATGTTCAACTCACAGTGGAGGAAGTCACTCAGGTAATGGGAAATCTTACCTCACATGATTTGACATGTTCTTTCTGCCAATCTTCCTGGATTTTGGACAGTAGATTAACATTCTGGTTGTACATTCGGTCTGTAATTCATCACAAAAGCGTTACAAAAGCTAGTACTCCATTTTTAGATCTACATTCTTTCTTACTGGTCATCAGAGTATTCTATCCCATTACAAAGAGTATGTGGTCCCACAGAAAGGATATGTAACATCAATTACCTGCGTCTTCGGCAGCCATTTTTGCTTGCTGTGCTTTTGAAAATAGCTAAAAGATGAAAAGGCAGCATTATAGCTTTTGTGAATAATGAATTGCATTGCCATTTATGCTCTGGCTAGTGCCCCATTTAGAGCCCAACACACTTGCAGCACAACTGCCAACACCTTCCTTTGCCGATTATACATGTGTATCAAAGTCACACAGCCAGTGATTAAGGCTTACCTTCTCCTGTTGCTTGGTGTTGCTGGTGCTGGCATTCCGATTCATGGTCTGTTCTGCTTCCTCCTTGTCGCGACACTTCTGCTCATATGTTTTCTTGGACTGCCATTGAGATACAGACACAAACAACCGCACGAACGAAGATCGCTATGTCTTCCTGCATGCATCCTCAGGTCAGATCTACCCTTCTTAATGTGCTCGCCAATATTTTTCAGATATTATTACTTACAGTCGTTCGGTCAGTTCATGACAATGGTTCTTCAGCACAGAGCATGGTCCTAAACCCTGGTTTCTATCAACTGGAAAATGAGGATAGGTGCAGCCACTGAGGACATTATGTGTATGTGTATGTGTATGTGTATGTGTGTGTGTATTCAAGATTCATTGTCTCACCCCTGACTAACCATGTAGTTTTCTTGGAACAGTCTGAAATGTAGGCCTACTTTTATTCACATTAACAAACTCAGCAAGTTAAGCCTAATTTGCATACTCAGGACAATAATGTTTAAAATAGTTACAATAATTTATATCCAGAAAAATGTTGGTGCAACAGAAAAGATGGCAAGTTTTCTTTCACACCCCTCTACCCTATGCAACCTGAAAATCTCTCTTATCCTTCAAAAATTTGGTACCAATGATTTATAAGAAATGGATGGCAACAACAGGGAAGAGGTAAGTGTATGGCAGATTTTTTTTTTCAATTTAGAGTGCCTATTTAACAGTAGCACTACACTACTGTAAAGATCTTTAAACATTTACTATCATTTTTCATGTCTCAGATCACATGATAGTGTTACACCACTTGAACCATACCTTACTACTTCATCTTTTCTTTTCAAAACAAAACTCTTTTCTCTGTTATTTAATCTGATACAAAAAGACAAGGAAACTAAACACAAAGGATCTTTCACAACTTCATGTTTTTGATCCCTTTGTCACCATACTTAAATATAACAAAACTACTGTACAAGTAGTTCCACCTTTGGAAATACCAGAAGTATAAAACTGACCAAATACAGATCACTTTTCTGTTCACTGTGTTCCATTTCTATACCATTTTTGCGTTTTTAACTTCAAACAACCATAAGAGTACATTTATTTTTTAAACACAAAGCTAAGAATTATGAATTCACATGGTCAAAATGGCTTCTTATGCTTACCTCCATGGTTTTCTTGTATTGTGTTGCTTTCTGCTTATGTAAAGCATCCATTTGCTGTTCTACCTGCATCCAGAAATAAGCCATTGAACCAATGAGGATTTCTCAGGCCATTTCACCAACCAATTGTGATAACAAATGCAGCAACTGTCAAACAGCCAACATACACAAAAACCCATGATGACTAATTTTAATAAAGGCTGCAGTTGCCTTGCAACAACAGCAGCTGCTGGATTATGTCCCTCAGAAGGCCTTGCCTTTTTCCGTACTTCCTTCTGCTTCTCCCTGAACTCCTCCAGCTTCTTGGCCTCCTCTCGCATAGTCTGTGCCAGCTGAAGGTGTGACAAGCTCACGTTTTCAGTTTCTGTGACAAGATAGTGACCAGTATGACTTTTTTTTCCAACATGCAGAAATACACACAAAAACGTACCAGAGTGGAACCTCATCGAATTATCTAGAGGACCCTAAAAGGCCTGGTTGGTTGCAAGAGGACAGAGTATTGCTGGCTCTGCCTCAGTGAGAATCTGTCACCAACACTTGCTGCATGTGCAGAGCGTGTGGGACTTCAGTCTGTCTTCTGAGTAATGAAAACCCAAACTCCATGCGTGACACTACAAAGACACGACAGCGTGCGCTAAACACTGGTTTACTTACGCAGTTTGAATACATCCAGAGAACGTTTCAGTGTGCTGAAAGACAAACATTGGGATTAGACTGTCTGGGTCAGTACACGCCCATCACATTCACTGTAACCAGTGGGAAAATTAGATGCTCCACACCTTAGCATTTCAACATAACTTAATGTGACTCAAACACTGCTGAAAATGTGTGAAGTTGTTCTGAAAACGATTACATGTTTTGACTCTTGTGACAAAATAAAAGCTGTAACCACACCAAGATAGCATCTTTATGCTTTGCCTAAAATAAATATGCAGGAAGACCAGTACAAAAAAGAATGGGTTTGTTATTGTTTAGATATTTCTTTTCTGTTTCTCCTTTTTTTTAATCCAAACGGGAAATGGCACGCATGTTAACCACTTCTCAACACATGACTGATACTGAAACCACAAAGGCAATTGGAACACTAGCATTCTAGACTTCTGGTAACTATCACTTTCAAAAAGCTAATTTAATCTGGTTCATTGCCCCCAACATGAAATGAGTTATTGTCCTTGACCCTGAGACACATAAATTGTCACAACTCCAAGGAACCAGTCAAAAATAACTCAACACAAACTTTTTTGAGTGGGAAATAAAAAACAAACATCATGACCACGGATTTAAGAGCCATAGATTCAAAACAAAAAAAAAGTGCAAAACCACAGAAACACAAGTTAATAACAAACTGCCCACCACACTTCCATTAATGTCCCTAAGATGCAGACATAGCTTTACACACCCACACTTAGAGGAACCAGGCTTATAATTGTTTATGTCTGCATTTCCTCTGTCTCTCGTGTGCACTGTAATATATTTTCCCCTGACAACCATTCTGGACAGAGGTATTCAGCATGATCATAATGACAATTGCCACAAGTAGCAGTAAACACAGCTGGTCCAGAGACATTCAAGACAACTGCTGCACCGCAACAACATTACTTACTTCATTTCGTTATGACCACAGACCTTCTTAGACAAACTCAGCAAATCCTTGGCATATTTTTCTTCAATCGAGGCCCTGCAAACATACCAAAATGCAATTTATGGAGATAACACACGAGGAAGTACAATGCAAGGTCACAGCGCTGACTTTCAAGTGTTACAACTGTGAGCTAATAAAAAGAGGCCCACAGTCTGAAAACTCAAGATATTTCACCTTAAAGACAAAACATCTGATCCAAAAGACAGAAAAGCACAGGAATATCTAAATATGGCCACAGCTTTTAAAACGGTTAGAGTAGCTTCATGTTACTGAGGAACAGTCAGGCTTCAATAGGACTGGTTTTATTTTCACTGCTGTAACGGGAACTACCACTCTCAACAAACCTAATCACTCAAAATCAAATTTTGCACATTAAACAAAGCCTTGTTTGCTTGTCAGTAGATCACAAAGATGTGTCACTATCTGTTTTCTTTTTGTCAATGGGATAAAGTACAGCATGGTTTTGGAGGAAATGACGACTGCAAACATTCATATTTGAAACCCTCCCCCCCCTTCCACCTTGTGTTACTGTTGTGAGAATACCAGGATATTGGACTGAATTTCACTTCATGAAAAGATAAGGACTGGGAGCTGACGAAAAGCTGCCATGGTTTCCATGTGCATAAACAATTTCAGTGGTGACTGAGAAGGTAGTGTGGAGTGCTATAGAGGAGGAGGCCTTATGAGGGTCAGTGTTTGTATCCCTAAATCATCAATTCAAACCCAAGCAGGTGCACTGCTCTTGCACCCTTTCACAAGGAATCCGACCGTTTCCAGAAAAGGACCCCCTGTACAAGTGGGATTTCATACTGTATATACACAGACAGTTAGAAATAACCAAATTAGAGTACTGAATCATAATTAAGATTAAAGTTTGTTATCATGTGGCCATAAATTTAGTTTAAATCTATCACACATACTTCATACATTTATTTGAAAAGTCAGACAGCACTTCACACAGTGAAGTCCTGTCAAGTGGCTGCTGTAACTTAAGATTCTCGTAGAGCTGACTCCTAGGAATCTCGCCAACACAAAAACACATTCCCCAGACAAAATACAATAGCAGCCTAACTTTGCACAGAGCAAACGTGAGATGGATGGATAAATAAAAAACGCTCTTCATTTTCTTCCTAATAGAGAGTGAGATTTGGTCTGCTCCTTGAACAGCCTTCTTTATATAAATAAAAAAACACACATGGAGGTACAACATCTTGCTTTGTTCAGGGATAAATGATTGCACACACTGTGAACGACAAAAAATGTCTACTTATTAAGTGCTGATAAACAAGCACCACTGTGGCACTTTCACACCTAATGAGTGAAGTTCT
The DNA here is from genome assembly GCA_019176425.1 of Megalops atlanticus. Lineage (NCBI taxonomy): Eukaryota > Metazoa > Chordata > Actinopteri > Elopiformes > Megalopidae > Megalops > Megalops atlanticus. Next base: position 26,057,720 of record CM032880.1, read on the forward strand.
TTGACAACATCACAAATGAAGGAGAAATTGACAGAATGGCACTAATTCCACCTTATAAGCTTCATTAGAAGATGTGTGCAACCCAGAAAATTATAAGCAAAGATATTCAGAGAATGATAGCCTCAGCTTCACTGAAGGCAGGCCTCCCAAAATGAAAACAGGAAACATAATGGCAATCGTGAAGTTGCTGGTTCTTAGCTTTGCAATTCTAACAACGTGACATTTCCTAGTGGGGAAAGAAAGAGGAATTTAGTGTATGTCCCAATTCAAATAGGTTCCCCATTACAACTATTGAAAAGTATATTCCCTCCTTACTACAGCATAATTCTAGGCTTCACTGAGGGAAATAACTATAATCAGATGATTGCATCCCAGCTGACAGACCTGCAGTGGCATGTATGAAACCTGGATATAACCTTGTCCTTCTGTAAGTCAGTGGTGCAATGATACAAGGTCATAACCCTGATGAGTTCAAGCTAAACGTGAGTCACTACTGGGTGGATAAGGACTTATTCAGGGATCATGACCGGAGTATATGAAATGTCATGCAATATATTTAATACATACTTTCAAATGATTCTGTGACCCATATCAACAAATGATTAATTAATCTACTCATTTCCTTTTATCAACTGAAATAACTGAAGGGAAGATGTAGATGAAGTACAGACAAACAAGGAGAAATGCTATAGTAGTTTCCATACCAGTATCTTTGGTTTTTTGTGATGTAAAAGAGGTTTACCTGGCTTTCATGAAGTCCTCAATCTCCTTGCAGGTCCTCTTCCCATCATTCAGGTGCTGAATTATGCTGTCATACCCTGCAGTGCTAGTGATGTCATTGTTCTGTCAACACATGGCAGCAATGACCCTTAACAGAGAACACTCACTACCACACAGCACACCACAGGAAGTACCATTTCATCCAACTTTAGACTGGCCAGGTGCACACAAATATCTGTACATGGGCCATCAGAATACTTGAATACTGACATGGTCCATGTCTGAAAGACATACAAGAACTTGAGAGTATTACATCCTACAGATTTTCATAATTTTCCATGGTACATCACTGAACAATGAATATGCTCATCTTTGTCTCTTTTGAAAGTACTTCTCATTTGAATAATGCTACCTGCGTTTCACTATCAAACACATTACTGTTTAAGGTAGTCTGCAGTTCGTAAAATGAGAGTAAATGTCATGAACTGATTAGATGTTTCAGACGCCACACCCACAATGACACTTTCAGGGCTTCATTCTAATCGTTTCCTTATCAAAAGTCACATTTCACCCATAAAAACATATTATCACGAGCATGAGTGAGGAAAAAAGTATTAAAATGTATCTTCACACAAACAAAACCTTTTGTATCCACAGGAAACAGACGCAAATCCAAGACCCTATGTACAGAGAAAAAATATCAACGGACTGACCGTTCTGATTGAAGATACGTGTTTGAAACGAAACTGTTTTTGAATGCTAATTTAACGACTGTGTTGCCAAATTACTGTAATTCATGTCTGCTGACAAAACAGACATATAATCATCACCCCAAACCACATCAGTTCTCCTTTCAATGCAAAATACGCGTTTAACTAAATTGCCGCTCAAGTGAGTTACGTGGGAATAAACGGAGCATTGAGAGCCTTGGCGAAACAATGTCTGCTTGGAGGCTGTTACCGAAAACAGTATGTACCCAGACGGCTCATGCAAATCAATCTACCTTACAAAAATCGGGACATCAGCTCTCGTCAACAATTAACATGCTGTCATATGCCAAGAACCTAAAACTATTTCGCTTATAGCCCAGGAGGAACAGCTGTAGTCGCCAGGTTTCTGAATCAAATCTAGGGTCCTTAATCAATACAACTCACAGAAACGGTATTTTGCACACCTTTTGACAGGGGATATAACCTTTAGGTGTCTGCGCTTGACTTTCACACTTTTATCACACATTTATCAACATGTAAATGCCCCACACGTAGTAATACTTGAATCATTAGCCTACCGAGTCCCACAACAATGCAATGTGTTCGTGGGACTGTTGTGTTTTTCACAAAATAGCAATGTTCCGACCGTGCATTGGGATCAATCATTTTAAAATACAACTACGTAATAATTAGTTTACATGTATTAGTACTATTACCTGTCAGTTTGACCTTCCTACAGTAACAGTTTGATTGCCGGATGTACAGTCTAGACTCTTTAAAACTGTAACTTGTCAAAAACTGCAAACTCAACAGTTTGCTCAGGTTTTGAGGAGTTTTTACCTAGCATACATTACCTGACACAATAGCTAGGTACGCAGCATACAATATAAATCACGAAAGTGATTTAGATGAAGTTCACATGCTCCATAGAACAGATCTGAAGGGTTTGTCAACTTACCCAAAAATTGTCCTTAAAATGAAGTTCTTTCATTCTTAAAAAGTGTGCCTTATATTCATACAACAGGTCTGAGGCAACTCTAGCACAGAAATGACCGGATCACACCGATGACTCGTGTATGAGCGTGACAAGCCACAAGCGGCAATTTCTCAAATTTTAGTAGGCAATCAATGCGCAAGGTCCTAAAGTCCGTCGCATGCGGACTGTGGGTGGATGTTCCTCATTTCAAAGGAAGGAAACCAAGTTCACACACATAATCTACGGTCTGTAAAATGCAATGCAGCAAAGTCTACTAATGTTATTCATCCGAACGAATTAGGCCTACAGTACAATAATAAATTAGACTAAATTAGATTACATTAAAAACAGATTGTAAACATTGTTAAAGACCAAGTAATAACTGAATATGCGTATCAAAATTCCAAACAAACAGTCTGGGCTTCTTGCTGTATACAAGACCGGGTAATTCCTAAATTTTATAGAATTAACTATCTATTGCCGTGCTGTTTTTGGTTGACAGTAGCAGTAGTTTCACTGAAGTTAGCATGTGAATGTGTATACACACACACATTTTATATATATATATATATATATATATATATATATATATACCCTCTAGTGGATGTATTTAGTGTGTGTGTACACATTCATATGTATCTTGTCTAGTGGATGTATTTAGTACTCGTGTGGTCTTGTGGGTACTAAGGTATATTCAAAGGGTGACATCAGTCATACTATATAGTCCCACCTTGTGTATGTAAGTGGAGGAACAAAGTTTTAAAAGATAGAACAATTTTAAAAAGCTATTGATACCATCTGATGTAATTTAAATGTGTGGTATTGTTATATCCACTACTGCCATTTCTTCTCACAGCAAATAGGACTGAGATGAAAGCTTGAAGGCTAAGTTCAGAGTGCAATGCAATTTACAAAACCTTGTCCAAATTCATCACTACAGAAGGAAGCAAGTCATTCAAATCATCCAGACTTCAAGGGTGTCTAGTGTTTTTACCATCTGTCAGACAGCACCCTCTCCTTCCTCTTTAATCCTCAGATTAAAACTAGACATGTCTCACTGGGGGGATCCTGCATAACACAGAGGCGTATACAAATAACATTAGTTGGCTAGGGCTTCCTTGTCTTGCTGCTTTCAGGCACCCTATAATTTGGCAGGTGCCTGGGTTTCTTGGATGACATCACTGGAATAGTGCCTATACTCCAATGAGCACACACTCCACTGTAGAGCACTGTGTGACTCCAAATGGAAAAAATACAGCCATTGGTTGCATGCAAGCATGTCACAGGATTGCACCTCAGTGCTCCTGCACAGGTGGAGATGTCATCATGATATATTAATTGGTGATTCAAAAACAGTTGCATAATGGAGAAAAAAAAACATTAAAAAACTTAAATCACTTATTATTCAGAAGAAAATGTCTAATTTTATGGAGGGGAGATTTAATGATCCTTTGCATTCCCTATCAATTCTTCCAAAAAGGAAAGAAAACAAAATGAATCAATGAAGAAGTCATAATGTCTGGACATGAGATTATGCTCAAACAGAAAAGACATTTGTAAACTGTTCAAACTGTAAAGATTAAATATAAATTTACAAATAAGGCCACTGTCACTTCTAAAATTGTGTAGAGAAAAATATAGGTTTCTCATTTGTTAGTGAAAGGACAGTATGTCTCAGGTCCCAAAGTAACTGCACCCAATCACAACAAATTTCTGATCTTCTACCCCAAACTTTGGAAAAATGTGTAACTAGCGCAGCATAGTCACAGGTGATAGTACTTTAGGCTTAGGCAAGTATGTCCATGTGTACATATTTGTACATCCATATAAAAATACAACATGGTGATCCAGTTCAACAAGCTGCTGTATGACAATGCCACTACAGACTATGGGACCATAAGTCAATCAGTAAAGATGACCCATTTGCTCATTAAAATATGCAGATGAGTTCAATTGACACTGATAAGAGTAAAAAGCAATCCAAGTACCCTGGAGTTGGAACACTTTATTCTCTTTTGGAGATATCTGTACATTAAAGATGAAGTGCTGTTTTCACTTTTAAAGTTCATATAAAGTTAAACCGGAGCACTATGCAAACATCGACAAAACGCCAACCAAAACTTAACACATTTTACACATCGAAGCTCGACAGGAAGTTCAACACGATCTCCTTCAGCTTGGCGTCTGCAGCCTCTGAGATCTTGCCATCAGCTCTGCAATAAAGGAAAGTTATTTTGTATTTATTGTCCTATTGTTTTATGTATATTTTATGTTGTATACCTCTGTTCCACACATGCTTGACTGTTGGATCAGACTGTCTTGACTGTTCTTGGATCAATAACGTACTATCCATCTTATTTTGAGAACAGCTGAGAAATTCATCCTTACAGGATAATTATGACCTCAACTAAATAAGCAAATGCAAAAAGTAATGACTTCACATGATGCATTTCTCTACAATTATTTCAAAATGTGAGCAACACTTCTTATAAGTATAAGGCAGCACACTGCTTCTCAAAGACAAATATCCTTTTTCCTTTCCATCATTTCTATCATTAGCAGTCCATGTCTTAACTGCAGTCTTTGTTGGGCTAGACGTGACAGATTTTGTGATGTGAATCAACTAAACGCTTAAGGCACCTCTACATGCCATAGAAGAGCAGCACAATGCAGCACATGCCTCAGGTCCACATTAAGTAAATGGTTCTATAATAAAATGGGAGTGAAGACTATACAAGGACCAAAGCCACCTGCAATGTGACCTCTTCAAACACTAGTACCCCGTTACCTGATTGTGGCCAGCAGGTCCTGGTGCTGGCTGAGGATGTGCTGCAGGAAAGCCTTCTCAAACTTGGTGATCTTGCTGGGCTCCAATTTGTCCAAGTGGCCTCTGACACCGGCATAAATGACCGTTACCTGTTCCTCGATAGCCATGGGAGCTGGGGCAGAGAGGAAGGAGGAAGAAGCCGATTAGGCCATGCAGGCATGCTTTTGAGAAGCGAATCAATCGGCACGGGCAGGAGGTACTCACAGTACTGTCCCTGCTTCAGCAGCTCGGTCAGACGCACACCGCGGTTCAGCAGCTGCTGGGTGGCAGCGTCCAAGTCGGAGCCGAACTGGGCGAAAGCGGCCACCTCACGGTACTGAGCCAGCTCCAGCTTCATGGTGCCGGCAACCTGAAGGTGAGAGAGATGCTCATGTAAACACCGTTTTTAACACATTGTCACAGCTATGTAGCATACTACTCTCTTGGGCGAGGACCTACCTGCTTCATGGCCCTGGTCTGGGCAGCCGATCCTACTCGGGACACAGACAGACCCACATTGATGGCGGGGCGGATACCCTTGTAAAACAACTCTGTCTCCAAGAAGATCTATGGAGAAAGGATACAAAGTCTCGTTAAGCACGGTAACCTTCATTTCTGAAATACAGCTTTAAACTCCATTCTGTCTGAGGGGTACGGCCTGCTTCTCACGTACCTGGCCATCCGTGATTGAAATGACGTTGGTTGGAATGTAGGCGGACACATCGCCAGCCTGAGTCTCAATGACGGGCAGGGCGGTGAGGGAGCCTCCGCCGAAGTTGTCGTTCATCTTGGCTGCCCTCTCCAGCAGACGGGAGTGGAGGTAGAACACATCACCAGGGTAGGCCTCACGGCCAGGAGGACGACGCAGCAGCAGGGACATCTGACGGTAGGCAACAGCCTGAAGGAAGGCAAGTGAGCGAGGTCAAAGGTTTGTGTTTTTTTTTTTTTTTTTTTTTTAACTTGGACAGCGCGGAAAGCGTGTGCAATGCCTCCCGCTTTAATCACAAATGCAGAGAAATGCAAGTGGATGGAATGCGACAGACCTGCTTGGACAAGTCATCGTAGATGATCAGGGCATGCTTGCCGTTGTCCCTGAAGTACTCCCCCATGGAGCAGCCGGAGTAGGGGGCCAGGTACTGCAGGGGGGCAGCGTCGGAGGCGGTGGCGGACACCACGATGGTGTACTTCATGGCGTCGGCATCAGTCAGCCTCTTCACCAGCTGGGCCACGGTGGATCTCTTCTGACCGATGGCGACGTAGATGCAGTACAGCTTCTTCTTCTCATCAGTCCCGTCATTGAACCTCTTCTGGTTGATGATTGTGTCAATGGCAATGGCGGTTTTGCTGCAAAGATTCAGACAGTAAGCTAACCTGGCACAGACCTGCCATCTGTAATTGCCCCACGACTGAAACTACAGAATCAGACATCACTGAGCTCCAGTAGTTGTGCAAAGTGGTGGAGGAATGCATAACTCTTACCCGGTCTGCCTGTCGCCGATGATCAGCTCACGCTGGCCACGCCCAATGGGCACCAGGCTGTCGACGGCCTTGATGCCAGTCTGCATGGGCTCTCGCACAGAGATCCTGGGAATGATGCCAGGGGCCTTCAGACCCACCCTCCTACGGGCCTTTGACCCAAGGGGTCCCTGGAGTAGCCAAAGCCAAGGACTCGCATGAGAAACAGGAAGGCACTTTACGCTTGCAACAAAGTTAACCAGCTAAAAACAGACTTTGAAACAATCATACTCAAACAAATGCATTAAAAAAAAAATCAGGATACACTTCCAGACATCTAAAATGGCAATTCATGTATTCTTCACTACAATAAATGTCCTGGAGTACTTTAAGTGATAGACAAAAAGGACACTCCTTACTTTCCCATCAATGGCATTGCCCAGAGCATCCACGACACGGCCCAGCAGTTCGTCACCAACAGGGACGTCTACGATGGCACCAGTTCTCTTCACAATGTCACCCTCCTTGATCAGCTTGTCGTTACCAAACACCACAACACCAACGTTGTCAGGCTCCAAGTTCAGAGACATACCCTGTGAGGAGGAGAATGTTAATGCACTCTGAACTTGAAGAAGAAAAAAAAAAAAAAACATATAGACACTGATTATTTTTCAATGCAGGGCAACTCTGAACTGCAGAATACCAGAACACTACAGAAGTCCATGTTCAACGAACATTCCACCCACATAAAACTTGAGAAATATACAATTTCCTTTTAAGGTGGGCCAACATATTCTGAAAAACTTATGAAAAAATAATGACAGACTAAAGCTTAACCTTCACCGCAGTGCCCTTCACAGTAAATACATTGCCAATATTCCATTTGATAACACCTACGGACAAAAACCTATCCAGACGGGGATCCACCTGAAGCCTACCTTCAAGCCAGAGGAGAACTCCACCATCTCCTCAGCCTGCACGTTCCTGAGCCCGTACACTCTGGCGATACCATCACCGATGGAAAGCACACGGCCGGTTTCCTCCAGGTCTGCTGTGGTGTCTGCCCCCATGATCTTCTCCTCCAGGATAGAGGACACCTCGGCAGTGCCTAAAAGCATGCAATACCTTGTTCACAACTGTACAGGGAAACAATCCACTACATTTGAAATCCAACACCAGATTATTTCCAAGATTTTGCATTAAATTAATTTTGATGATAGAGGACTCCAGAAAGTGCATAAAAATTTATGTCCACTCTTCTAAACAGTAACGTTTAACCAAATTCAGTGGAAGCCTACAGTCAATGCTAAAAACCTACTGTTATTCATGCACACCTGTTTTCTGCAGCCATGGTCTGTTGGTGTGGAGGTTCTTGGCTCCAACACAGGCAGCAGCAACATTTTTGGATACCTGTAACAAAGTGCGTCCAGCGTGGACAGTTACTCTACAATGACACCATAACATAGGCGCTATTTGCAGCCCCTCCCACACGAAATGCAGCACCACAGACCAACTGTAACATTTAACATTTGGTAACACCATACTTTTGTAATGCATAGAAAAATTACAATCAGCTTGTGAGGCGCAATGTACAGCCAAACCTACTTTACGGTCCTACAACGCAGGACAGGTGACCTTCACCCAGCGACAATCCTCAAGGACTTGGAGTTAGCTATTCATTTAGAAAGACTTTAGCTACGGTGGCCTGCAGTGACAATATTACATGCAATGAGGGTAAAATGCAAACTACCTTCGAATACCCGCAATGCAATTCTGAGTTCTAGCATCTATAATGACAGCTCGTCATTTTAACGCACGGAACAATAAATGTTATATAAATGTTAGCTACGTTACTTTCAAAATCACACAAGCACATTAGCTAGCCATTTTATTTTATCCTGCGAACACACTGCAGTGGGCATGAAGGAACATTTACTAATATGCAGACTATCAGAATTCAATCATATTTAGCAAACTACAGCCAGCCAATTCCGAAAACAATGTGCACAAACCTCATTTGTGAAGCATGCTCAGTCAGCTAGCTGTCTAGCTATGTACAACTAGGTAACAGCAACCTGACCTTCATAGTTAAAATGACATTCAATGCAAGGCCAACTTGGGTATGTTTATCTAATACTGTGAAAATATCTGAAATAAAAATGATCTGCTCGCTACCATAATAAATTGTATTGCATAAAACTGAGAGATGACCGTCCTTTAATCCAAGTCGGGTGCGCATATATCATTTACACTATTAGCTATAGGAAAGCAATCCCATGCAGGCCCTTCAAGTGCAAGATGGCGTCCTGCATGTTCACGTCCTCGCCATTCACTGACATTCACAGCATTTGTTTTCCAGATAAACGTTTCCCTGACATTGCAAAAATCTTTAGTAATATAACAGAATGCTTACAAATCCAGCCCGTCTTGGCAGAGTGCGGGCAAGAGCCGCAGCAACGCGAACAGACAGCATTTTGAGGGAAGTACGCAGGTCCACACTCCTCCACCGGCCGGCTGTATCGCGGAGTGAAGAAGATGGAGGGCGCAGCGCCCATTCGATTTAGAAAGGTCACTTTTGACCCGGAAACAGTCATAAGCATGTATATTCTTGTCTTATTTTATGTATAATTCTTTTCATAACGTGCTGATTGCTTGAAATTGCAAAGTTGTGGCTGTATCAGCAAATCAAATAAGTTAGCTTCTGTTTCAGTATATTATTCTGAAACCAGATTTTGACGGCTCATTTGCTTTACTGCTTCCGTTTCAGAAAGCATTAGCGTTTTTGTTAGCATCAAGCTATTTGTAGTACCGTCACCTTGCTTTCTGGACAGACAGGTCATTGAATGTTAAAAAGCTACAGAGCATGCACGCACAAAATGCAACAGGAGAAAACTTGGTGAATGGTCTCCAATATTATTACCTTTTATGGATGAACCATTTTCCACAATCATATAGCCTTAGTAAGCTTATAAAGCTAGCTGTGTAAACTGAGTTCAAATCTGACCCGTCTCTCGCACATAAATCCACACTGCATGTGCTTTTTTGACGAAGTGGGGTCGATATAAGTTTCTATTCACGCGCTTTATTGGAGAGAGTACATTTTTGAATGATGGTGAGAGGTTTGCAGGTTTGAGTGATTTCCCCTCTCGCTCTACTTCCTATATATTTGTGTATATGTGTATATTCTTATGTGTGTCACCTGCACATGTGCTCCACCCGGTGGCCACTGGGAACTGAGGTCCTCTCCCCTGCAGCCGTTTTGTGCTGCAGTTCCTCATGCAGCCACTGGTTGGGGACATAACGGCCTGTAGGACCGCTCCCCTCGGAATTTCGCAATATAAAGTAAAACGAAATAGTTAACACATTCAACATGTTAAGTCTATTCCTTGTTGTGTTTATGGTCCTTATTCTTCGAAAATGTAACAATGGCAAACCACGTATACATGTTTAATGATACTTCAGAAATCAATGGACGCTCGTTTTAAATAAATAGAGGGGTAAATAAATAAGAATAAGTAACATGAATTGAATAATTTATGCAAGGGTGTGACAATACCAGCGTCTTGCTGGTTTCCTACACTGAGGTTATGGTAAACAGTTACTGTGCTTTTTTGCAACCCTTTCTGTCCCAGAAGAATCTGTAGTTTTTGAAGAGATCAAACATGAGAGACATGCTAAACATGAGCTATTAAACTAAACCCAACGTTTTATTTCAGACAGAAAAAGAAACATGAGGTAAGTACTAACTAGAAATATATTAGGATGTTTGATGAATAAAAATAATAATAAAAAAACGGTAAAAAAAAAAAAAAAAAAAAAAAAAAAAAAAAACAACCTCTAAGAAAATTTGGACATACAAAGGCAGTGGAAAGACTAAAGGCAAACAGTTGTTAATGAGCTCAGGGTATTAAAAACAAACAAAATAATTCAGAAATAATTCAGTGCAATTTCAACAGATATGTAGAACTGAAGGAAATACTGTAATCAATATGTAATTAATACACATTAAATTAGTGAACAAATTAAATAATATTAGTAAAAAAAACATATTAAATATTACTTAAAAGAAGCAGCTAAGGACTACTTGATTTTGACAGCTGGGGGAAGGTACAGTTCCAAGCTAAATGTACAATTTGACAAACCACAAGTGCAGCAACAGTGAGAGCACTGGCAGAGGAGCAGTCTTATAGAGGTAAATATTGCAAAGGCACAGCCTTCAAATACAGATTCCTACAAGAGAACTTTCACTACCACAAAACTTTCACTGCAGACTATACTGAACCAGGCAATAAAAGCATCACCGCCAGCCAGATGTTCTTCACAGAGAGCACAAATACATGGCATTCAGCTTCGTGCAAATCTTTGAGAAATATTTAAAAAGAAGGCATCTGTAATTGAATGCAATTAGGAAGAAATGAAAGTCCAAATACCATAATCAATAAATGTCACAGTGGAACAGTACTGACACATGTCAGTCAGGCTTAGCATCCTTGCATCGGGATTCATTTAAGTATATTTAAAGAGCTGGCAGAGACTGGGAAGTCTGCACCTGGAAATGTGACTCCAGAAATCCTCACCAAAAGCTTACCACAGAGGGCTGACCACCTCTAGAGGACAGAGACAGCCCAGGGTTAGACCTTGACAACCTGCCACAGGGCCCAAAGCACTACAGTACATAAACATTATAGAGGAGAGGCTCTCCCCTCAGGAGGTGGAGCTGGTAAAGAGATAAGGAACAATGCTGACTCATTTAACAACAGCACATTAAAAAGTAGCTACTCAGATAAGGAATGATTTCAAAACCTCACTTGACAGAGATGCTGTGAAAGCTCACTGCAGTGAGTGAAAGGGGAGCTGCAGCAAAAGGTCACAATTGTGCAGACCCAAGCACTCATTGCCTCTGACATCTCCCTGACTGTCAAAGTCAAAGCACCCAGGGCTCACACCAGCTTACCTACATGCCCTCACAGGCAACATATCAGAGACAGGAAGCCTGGACAATATGGAATAGTTGGAGCATGTACAGCATGCTGAACCCAATGATCAGCAGCCACAACACAGGAAGACATTGGCCAGGAACTCCACAATCACTGCTGCGAACTGTGAACATCAACCTGGAATCCCCATGCAACCAGGACAAAAACGCCTCCAAACAGTAATGAGAGGAACAAAAATGGACAAGGAATTTGCAATCTTAACAGATTCTAATGGTAAATTTCTAAGAGAGGGACAGCTTTGTCTTAGCAAAAAGTGAAAAACATTTGTTTCCCAAAAACAGACACAGCTTTCCCACACATCACAGAATTTTAACTCACAATGCAACATTCACACATTATGACATAAGTTCTCAACAGGAGAGAGTGGCTACATCCTGGTGCACTTTCAAAAGAACATTCTTTTCCTGAAGAGGAAATTCAAATCAATTTTTAAGTTTGTATGTTCAGGCAACTTACACAAGGACTACACCTCTAGTGGCTTCATATTACACATTTGAGGAGGTCCTCAGTTCACTTGGTTTACACATTCAGATTTTATTTCTGCATCTGACAGTTAGTGTTCTGTAAACCTGCATGTTTGAACCAAAGCTATATGTCTTGTGGTCACTTTGAGCCATGGCTGTTTCTTGTCGCCATGAGCCACTGTCAGCTCCCTGTCTGATTCAGGTAAGCAGAGTTCTCATAGTCTGGCTCACTATCACAGCTGTACACCTCACACAGCTCCAACGTCTTTGTGTTGACGTAATCCCCTTCGTCACACCCACTCTCCTCCTCCAAATCTGGCATCTCCACGTTGATGTAGCTGGCCTCCTCACACCCGCTCCCCTCCTCCAAAACTGGCATCTCCATGTTGATGTAGCTGCCATTGCTGCTTTGTGATGGTGTGCTCATGTAATCAGGTTCTGAGCCATCTTCATCATTGTCCTCTTCATATTCTGCAGGTTGTCTCCCGAATGCCCTGAGGGTCACTGTGAGGGTATGAATATGAATTTCAGTGCTTTTATTCACTAGCAAAATACGTTAATAATCAGCTCAGTACTTTTCATCTTGGTTATTGATGATCAGTCTTAGAAGAACTATATCAGCGTTAATGTTGACTGGTAGAGTTTCATGAATTTGAAAAATGGGAAGCAAAAAACATACCTTTTAATTTACTCTAGATTACAGGAGAAATGATGAGCATAGCTGGGCTAGATGGCCTGGTCTCACTATTCAAGGTTCTCTGAGACCCACATGCTCTGGAGGCCTCATGCCTTTTTGGTTGCCATAGCATTTATGTGCTAGTGTCAATGAGCATAAAATTCTCTCCTCACACAATTTATGTTTGGAGATGGAAATTCTTCATCTTTCCCTCTTCAACTTGGCGTTTCTTGTTCCTTTGCATTGAGACCTTTGGCACTGGTAGCCTTCTATCCGCCTCCTTATGCGTCCCCTTAAACTGAAGAGCTGTCTAAACTATGCCCTGTCAAATCCTAGAGGTTTTATGTTACTCATTCTAAGGAGATCTGGGGTCTGGGTCATGCATGCCATTTTCATTGGCTTATATTAGCGTCAGTAGACCTTGTAAGAGAGTAAAGCATGATTCTGCCCCAATGCTGATGAATTCTGATCAGGCATAATCTGATCAGAAAGAATGCAGCACCTAATGTTTTCATTATCAATGCTCTCAAGAAACAGGGGGTCTCTACAATTGGTGTCACCACACAGAATGTGATAACTGTGTTATGGAGTGATGGCCATCAATGATAGAGTGGGACTGTGAGTGGGTGATTGGGTATCTTAGACAACAATGTCTCTTGATTACATCTGGAGTATTGCTATTGGCAGTAAACCGCAGCTCATATATTGTAAGAGTTTTGGATATTCTGGGTCCAGATTGACTCTGCTGAACCCAGGGTGTATTTCATGTATTTTTGTCAACTGCTGTTCCAGGAAATAAACTCGTTTTTCAACAAAGAGCACAGTTGTGCTTTTTTTTCTTACAACTACTTTCCCTAGACTAGTAGCCAAACACATACCAAAGGTCTGGCCTCCTCCTGGGGACTTCTGAAGGGTGCCTCCTTGAAGGACATTTGTGTGGGGCTTTGTTGGGCCTCTGCTTTGACTCTTACCAGGGTCTACCTCCTGATTTTGGTGATGCCTTTATTGGTGTCCTCTTCTGTTTCACAAGCAGTGGGAATAACTTGATTTTGCATGTGTGTGGTATGTTCACTCTGTTATAAGTATTCTCTCCAATGGCTTCTCCTATGCAGTTTTTCCCCGTTTATGCAGCCCTATATTTTGCAATTGACAATCAGATATGTTATGCTTGTCTTACTGTAACAACCATTATACTCATGCAGTACTGGGGTGTAGTGAACGCAATTCTCCAATACTCTCTAACACCAACCATGACTGTGTTTCACATCCTCAGTTGATGACAGGGCTGAAATCAAGCCCAGGCCATAGAGTTCAGTGTGTAATCAAAAAGAACTAATCAACCATTCAGCTGACCTTCTATTATGCTCAGCAGCAACACCACCAGGGTCCAGAAGCTGTCAGAGGCCTATGTACATGCCTTTCTTTCTTTCTTTCTTTCTTTCTTTCTTTCTTTCTTTCTTTCTTTCATTGCTATTTTACTTTTGTAGGTGGGTCCTCTTGCACATTAAACATCACAACCAGCCTTTAAAGCAACCATTCAGCAATATCCTGTGAAAACCACCCTCCTATCTTGTCTATCACACTTACGGTTTTGAGTCATAGCCTAATTTTATGTATTTTTATTTGTCCTTATTGAAATGTTCCAAAACTGCAAACTTAAAAATAAATATTATTTCTACCTGCCACTTATTTAATTTGGCTGCTTTCTTCTCAAAAGTTACGAAGGAAGAAGGCTTGCTGGGAAATGCTAATTTGTTTGTCCAATGACCTTGCTCCTGTCATTTGTGATAACTTGCGTGGACGTCATGACGTCAATTTTTTCCTCAAGGTTCAACCTTTTAGCAAGAAGCAAGTGTTCTTCAGCAATTGATAAGTTAGCAGCATAACAAATAATGTTTAGCAAGCCCAAACAAAAAAGCCGCGCTCAAAAGAGGAAGGAAAGAAGAGAACAGGACGAGTGTACTGATAAACTGACGAAATTAGATGATTGTGCTCGCGAAACACCGCAGATTGTTTGTGTTGTATGTGTGCTATTGCAAAAGCTACAGCATGAGATTGTGTAATTAACAAGGATGGCAATTTTAATAATTAAGTGGCAAGTAATCCCAAAGCTTTCTCTTAAATGTTTTACATTATAGCCTAGCTTTCTTGTGTTACAAAATTCAAATGACAAAACGGAGCTAAATTTAGGTGAATCGATTTAAATTACTGAGAATAAACTTTTAGGATAGGTTGAGTGCAATGAACAATAACGTTTAGAGCATACACCTCACAAAAGCTGTGATGTGTCATGAGCATTTAACGTAATTTAAATCGATAAATGCCGTCTTTGTTAATTAAACAATGTCACGTAGCTTTCGCAAGGACACAAACTACAGACAATATGCGCTGTTTCGCGAACATAACCATTTATTCTAATTATGCGATTGGTGTCGATTGTTCTGTGAATTATTTGTTTTATTGTTAATCAAGGATGATAAAGGGGAACAGGCTGAAAGTAATGATAGATTTAAAGGTAGTGTTCGGGCTTCCCCTGTTTCCAGCTCACCCGCCGCCACTGATGGTGACATAGCAATTGTCTGCTTTGCAATTGTCTGGAGTGGTTGTGAGTGTGTGTCTGTACGAGCCTGCGCTTGTGTTGGGGGGCAAGAAAAAATATTTGCACCGGGGCCAGTCACAATTATATTACGCTATAGCCTACGCAGTTAGTTTTGAGCTGCAGTTTGACACCACCTGTTGAAATCTGCAAGGGCATGGTTTGCTTCTCCTCTTTACTGTTTATTAAAATTGTTTAAAATGTAGCTCACAATATTGATGGTATACAGCATTAAAAGTAATTCCTTGTTTCAAGCTCATGAGCCTCCACTGATGCTGACCCTTTCGTTTGCTCAAGTGGACAGGTAAGGAATTGTGGGTAATAGCAGGGGAACCTGGGCCAGTGTTAGCACAAAGAAGTACTTCTTGAAAGGCAGGGGGGAAGTGTTTGATAAAACACCTTCAATGTAGACTTATACACCACTGACTTTGCCTCTCGTACAGCGTTTATCTATCATTACCTTGTTCAGTCTGCTTCTTGGACTTGCAGGCCAGACAGATGCAGAGAATAAGGAGAAATAGCAGGAACGTAGCACCCCCTGCTGACCCAGCCACAATGACCACCAGGTGGGACTCTGCAAATGGGGACATGCTGTCGTCACTCTCTCCCCACAGCTGACTGTTCATTTAAACCATGTATATTTACACCAGAGCAAACACAAACATAGGACGACTCACTCCAGTCTCCATCCTCTCTAGTGTTAGTGTTGTTGCTGTACAGCCCAGCACCCCCAGCATACTGAGTGGAGCAGTTGTTGGTGAAATTTTGGCCCAGGGCCACCTTGTCTGTGACGTTGCCATGGGTTTCATTGTCCAAATGAGTCTCTAAGGAGATACAGGGCGTCCCTGTATCTTAGGAGAGGAAAAGACAGTAACATGAAAATATGAAAATGAAGCATGAAAAATATTCTAAAACTGTTCTAAAGGTAATGTTTTACACAGAAAGTGGAAGCTGAGTAAACTGAAATAAATGATGAAACACAGCGGCACCCAACACAGACAGTGGGACCCAAACAAAACAGAAGATATTCAATAAGCAGAATGATGGCACTCAAGAGAAGGATTCACAAAACACTCTCAACAATCTCAAAAGTTTTATCCTCTATGAAACTCTCTGTTAAGTTCACTGACTATCAGAGAGATGTTTTGAAGTTTTATTTAACCAGGAATGATGACAAAGCAAGATATGTGGGGTTTTCAATGGACTACATATAGCAGTCAATCAGATGTAGTGGTTGAGGATAAAAAAAAACAGTTTAAGGGGAACTGAAGAGTGAAACAGTTCCCCTTCATTGTGTATGTGATGCAGTTCCATATTTCATATTTTGCATCAGTTATGGAACAGAAATATCACTTTCCATCTTAAATCTCTCTTGCAATACAATTCTCCACCAGGCCACTTCACTCCACTGCCTTGGGACATCCAGTAGTCCTTTCGTGGAAGGGTCATCATGTTAACGTGTTGGGTGACTCTTCTCTACCCTTGCCCCCAAGTGATGCAGTGAGTTCCCTACTACTGTCTTAACTGCAGGATTGCTGACTGTCACAGACTAAAAACCCACCTATTCAGAATCTGGGCTCTCTGTATACTGATATTTCCACCTCCTAACACTAATACAGTCTAGTACTGATGGTGATTTAGACCTAAAAGATAAAAGCCTGGTGGCACTTCAACCTTCTGCAGCAGCATAAGCTCAGTTTGGAAACGTTTTGTGAACATACGAACCTGGCATTTAAGGTTGCATGGTCTAAGCTTAATGTTGTACAGTAACAGTTTAAACTTGTATGTCCTTTGAAAGCAGTTAATCCCATTGTGGCAATGTTTCCCACAATGCCAGTACATTTATATACAGCTAATTACCCTATTGATTGCCCTTCTGTAAGTGTGGACAACAGTGTTTAGAAAATGACTTAATGTAAACCTTAAATAAATCCAATTTTCCAAATGTAATTTTATTAAGTAAAAGATATAAAGAAAATAGATTATAATGAAATATTAAAGATATTAATAAGATTTACTATTTTATGAAAAAAAAAACAACAAAAAAACTGTTTTTTGTTGTTCATAAGCATCATGTTCATCTCTATCTTCACATAAGAAAAACACAATGGGTTTCAGTTATATACATTATTTTACATGGCAAGGTGATACGCCTGCAAGCTGCATAGTAAGAAACCCCCCACCCTCAGCTCGTGTTGCAGAAGCCATCCACATCAGACAGAGGTGTCCTGCAGGAGAACACAGATGCAAAAATAGTAAAACATACTTAACATTTTCAATATCAACAACAAACAACACAATAACAGACTCCTTCCCAACTGCACTGCCCCTCTCACCTGCTGCTCCCATAGAGGAGACTGTGTACATACTGCCCTGTTCCTCCCCTTTTTACAGGAGCACTGACGATGAGCTCACTTGTCTAATAAAGTGTCCAAACAGTTTTTGTCAGATAATCTGCAGCAATGAATTTCAACCTTCTTTTTTTGGAAACCAACACAGCTCAAAGTACTCATCCCTTTTATTGGCCCTAAAAGGCTTCTCAAGTCTCTCAAGTTCTCAAGTCATGCTTCGCCCTTTGGTCTGTGCATACTTGTCTTGCATAAATTTTCGATTTTCGCCACATCTATTGTGTATATATATATATATATATATATATACACTATACGGCCAAAAGTATGTGGACACCTGACCATCACAACTATATGAGCTTATTGGACATCCCATTCCAAAACCATGGGCATTAATATGGAGTTGCCCCCCACTCCCTTTGCAGCTATAACAGCCTCCACTCTTCTGGGAAGGCTTTCCACAAGATTTTGGAGTGTGTCTGTGGGAATTTGTGCCCATTCAGCCAAAAAAGCATTTGTGAGGTCAGGCACTGATGTTGGACGAGAAGGCCTGGTTCGCAATCGGCGTTCTAATTCATCCCAAAGGTGTTCAATGGGGTTGAGGTCAGGGCTCTGTGCAGGCCACTGGAGTTCCTTCATACCAAACTCGTCATACCATGTCTTTATCGAAGTTGCTTCTTGCACAGGGTCACAATCATGCTGGAGCAGGAAAGGGCTTTCCCCAAACTGTTGCCACAAAGTTGGAAGCATACAATTGTCTAAAATGTCTTTGTATGCTGTAGCATTAATGTTACCCTTCACTGGAACCAAGGGGCCTAGCCCAAACCCTGAAAAACAGCCCCAGACCATTATCCCTCCTCCACCAAACTTTACAGTAGGCACTGTGCATTCTGATAGATAGCGCTCTCCTGGCATCTGCCAAACCCAGATTCGTCCATCAGACTGTCAGATAGTGAAGCGTGATTCATCACTCCAGAGATGCCGTCGCTTGGCATTGCAGCTGCTTGGCCATGGTAACCCATTTCATGAAGCTCGTGTGCTGATGTTGCAGCCAGAGACAGTTTGGAACTCTGTAGTGAGTGATTCAACAGAGGATAGGCGGTTTTTACATGCCATGCGCTTCAGCGCTCGGCGGCCTCGCTCTGTAAGTTTGCGTAGTCTACCGCTTCGTGGCTGAGCTGTTGCTGCTCCTAGATGCTTCCACTTGACAATAATAGCACTTACAGTTGACCGGGACAGATCTAGCAGGGCAGAAATTTCACGAACTGACTTGTGACAAAGATGGCATCCTATGACAGTGCCACGTTTAAAGTCACTGAGCTCTCCAGTACGACCCATTCTACTTCCAAGGTTTGTCTATGGAGATTGCATGGCTATGTGCTCGATTTTATGCACCTGTTAACAATTGGTGTGGCTGAAACACCTGAACTCAACTTTTGGCCATATAGTGTATATGTGTGTGTGTGTGTGTGTGTGTGTGTGTGTGTGTGTGTGTGTGTGTGTGTGTGTGTGTGTGTGTGTGTGAGAGAGAGAGCGAGAAATATGTGTGAAACCACTGACTGAACTAGGCAAACATGGCACATGATGGTAAGTGAAACTATTGCATTTCACATATAACTGCCATCATGTCTGCGAAAATTTACAGTCTTTCTGCTAAGCACTCTGTGATATCTCAAATATTATTTGTTAAACCAACCAGATTTTCACTGGTACTAACACTAAGTGACACAAATAGGTATTCAATTAATACTCATAAACTTTAACACAATGGGATATTAGTCAGCGAACTATGTCAACCATCCTGTGTTGGATAACAGAGTGACCAGGTGGTTAAGAATGCAGTACTTCCATAAATATCCATCTGAAGACATGGATAATAAACTTAAAAATATATAATCCTGTGCTTTCCTGTAATGCCAAAGAAGCTGTGGGGTTGCACTTAAAAATAGGCACATCCTTGCAAATCAGTTGTCTCTTTGCAATATTTCTTTGCAGTAACACTAAACTTTACAGTACACTACTGTATGTTGTACTGACTCCTTCAACAACAACAGAAATACAAATGCACTTACACAGAATATATTATATCCCATTTTATGGTCAATTAGGCTTAGTACAGTTAAGGTCAAAACTTTTTTGTTGCCTTTGTAAAGAGGAACTGCCTGAATACAGCGCATTTATGTTCTAACAATATTCATTTCCTTTTCTTGCATTGGCATGGAAGAAAAGGACTCCATGCTGTTCAATGTCAAATTTAGACTTCTGACCACTTTTGTTGCTTGTGAATTCCATTTCCATTCTGGTACATTGAAAAAAGTATATCATTGCATTCTCATTAATTTATATATATATATATATATATAAATATATATATATATATATATATATATATATATATATATATATATATATATATATATATATATATATATATATATATTTGAAATTTGAATATATTTGAATATATATATTTGAAATTGCATTGTTTGCAAGAAGCATAATACTTTTATTTTGTTGTTATTGTAAATACGCAGCCATATAGTTCAATCCACCTTTTCATTACTTTTATCTAGCTCCTGTTTCAAAGCCCTGATTACTATGTAAATGACAGATTACATGAATATTGCTACAAAAAGCAGACTACCTCTTGACTCCACCTCACGATTATATCTGAGTAGGGTTGCTAGCACAGGTGTAGACTATAATCGTTTAGTTTATGGAAAAGTGAAGAAGTAATTTCATGTTGCAGCAAATTATTCTACGTCCATATATTTTTAAAGTTGAAAAAGGAAAAGCTTGAGGGCTAATCAATAACAGAAATAAGAAATAAACAAGAAATATTGGTGGAAACTTGTACACATATGGAAAGAAAGTAAAATAAAGCCACTTACCACTTATGAGAAGCAACATGGAAATACAAGACATGGTGGGGAGTAGTGAACTCGGTGACAACAGTGAGATACACAGATACATAGAGAGAGAGAGAGAGCAATATTTTTTCTATTGCTGACATGCAGAATCAAACACACCCAATCACATGCAAGCAAGCACAGTGTCACAAAATTATAAGAAGAGGATGTACAAGAATAAAACTGGGTCTTTTTATTTGTTTCCCCTATTAGTGGAAAAACCGCACACTACTTTTCTTTTCTATGATCTCAGTCTAAAGGTTGGTCACTTAAAAACTAAGAATTACCACACATTACAATCAAAACCAGTGAGATGTTTCTGGAAAGCTCGTGCATAATTAGCACATATTCTCATGCATCAAATTCATCATATAATATGTGGGCTACTGCCATTTAGTAGGTTATGAAACAGAATGTTCTTTCGCATTTGCACACGTTGCAACCCTTATATAAATATCACGTTTATACAATGATGGTATTTTTAAAGAACATTCGTGCTTTATGCCGGCCTTACACCAAACGACTTTCAAACGATTTCACTGTCGCAGACAAATTTCCAATGTCGGAATAAAATCATGAGAGTTTTGCTAGAGTTGTGGCGTGTTCCCGTGATCTCGATCGTTTGGTGTAAAGTGGTAATCCGAACTGTTTTTAAGTCAGTCTTTTTCTTGTCTTGACGTTCCGATAAAATCAACCGTGTTTAATATTATCATCAAGTTTTTAGTCTTGGCTGATGAAAATAGTGACGTAACATTGTCAAGAACCAATAGGTGAGCTCTCTCAGCACCAAACAGGAAACAGCAACTTTTTTTTCTGTCACACTGTTGGTTCCTGATGTGAGTTTCTTCTTTTTGTTGTTTGTTTTTAACAGAATACAAATACATGTTTGTGTTCAAGTCTGCCTTTTTGCTTCTTTCTTTTTCCTTTTTTTGCTGTACCTTTGTACTGCAGAGAATGTTTCACAGCTATACGTTTTACACAGAATAAATGCAATAAAGGGCATAATTCTTGCAAAATGCATATTTATTAAAAATTTCTTTGTATAAAAAAATAGCACTGCACAACAGGACAAAGCAGTGCAAAATAGAAGAGTAACTTTAAAGTGCAGTACAAATGCATTGCATCCTGTGTTCAAAATACTGTACCTATTACAGTGAGAACCATATAAAAGGGACATTCATTGCAAAATGTGTCATTTTTCAAATCATTTGAAAACAAACCCAAAAAATAATCAATAAATAAATTTAAAAAACAGCAGTCGGCCACACAGGCTGTAAAATAAACAAAGACTGGTGTTTCTCCAGCCGTGTTACAAACCCTGTGTACTGAGGCAGCCTGCAACCACCTGCTCATTCAGGAAGTGGTCACCAGAGGCTAGTGAGTCGCTAAGGGACTGTTTTGAGTGCACGGATTGGAATGTACTGCTGGAGACACAGGGGAACAGCATTGACACTGACATTGACAGAATGGTTGATTGCACAACTGACTACATTAACTTCTGTAGGGACACTGTTATACCAGCAAGGACTGTACGCTGTTTCCCCAACAACAAACCCCGGATCACCAGTGACATCAAGGCACACCTCAACCAGAAAAAGGAGGCCTTTAGGGATGGAGACAGGGAGAAGCTCAAGCACGTGCAACATGAGCTGAAGAGGAAATTAAAGAAGGCAAAGGAGGACTATACAAGGAAAGTAGAGAGCAAGCTGCAGCACAACAACACCAGAGAGGTGTGGAGGGGGATGAGGACCATCACTGGCTACAAAAAGAAGAATAGCCAGGCAACAGTAGGTGATGTGGACAGGGCCAATGAGCTCAACCAGTTCTACAACAGGTTTGACACTGCAGCCAATGTCTGCCCTGCCCCAGCCTGTACAGCCCCACCCGTTCACTCTCCCACCACTTCGACAGCAGCTTCTCTTCCTTGCAGCAGCTTCCCCTGCTTGAGCTTCTCCTTGTCTCCTCCTCCTTCTCCTCCTCCATCTCCTCCACACGTGTGCACCCCCATCACTGCAGCAACATCTCCTCCCACATCTGGGCACCCTCCCCTGTCCTTCACAGCAGATGAGGTGAGGACGGAGCTGGGGAGACTGTGCCCTGGGAAGGCAGCCGGCCCAGATGGTGTGTGTCCGAGGCTGCTTGAGGACTGCGCTGCCCAACTGAGTGAGCTTCTCCAGAGGATCTTCAACCTGATTCTACAGGTGGGGAGGGTCCTGGTTCTGTGGAAAACATCATGTCTTGTACCGGTACCCAAAGAAGGGCGCCCAGGCGAGCTAAATGACTACAGACCGGTGGCTATCACATCACACATCATAAAGACCCTGGAGCGGTTGCTTCTTCGCCTACTGAGACCCCATGTCGAACACGCACTGGATCCCCTACAGTTTGCGTACAAGGAACACATTGGAGTGGACAATGCGCTCCTCTACATGCTCCACCGGGCCTACTCTCACTTGGATGAGCCAGGTGGTTATGTGAGGATTATGTTTTTTGACTTTTCAAGCACATTTAACACCATCCAACCCCCCAC
Organism: Megalops atlanticus; assembly: GCA_019176425.1. Taxonomy (NCBI): domain Eukaryota; kingdom Metazoa; phylum Chordata; class Actinopteri; order Elopiformes; family Megalopidae; genus Megalops; species Megalops atlanticus. The sequence continues at coordinate 26,080,907 of CM032880.1, forward strand.
ACTTAGAGACAAGCTCGAAGGGATGGGGGTGGATCCCTCCTATGTTTCCTGGATCACAGACTACCTGACAGGAAGACCACAGTTTGTCAGGCTGGGGAACTGTGTCTCTGGGATGGCGGTGAGCAGCAGTGGGGTTCCACAGCAGACAGTTTTGGCTCCCTTCCTCTTCACATTGTACACAGGGGACTTTAAGTACAACTATGAGTCATACCACATCCAGAAATACTCTGATGATACTGCTATTGTGGTGTGTATCAGGAATGGACAGGAAGGGGAGTACAGGGGTCTGACGAGGGCCTTCAGCAACTGGAGTGACAAGAACTGCCTCCTACTGAACACGTCCAAGACCAAGGAGATGGTGGTGGATTTTTGCAGGTGTAAGCCTCCTCTTCAGCCAGTCAACATTTGCGGGGTGGACATTGAGGTGGTGCAGACCTACAAATACCTAGGGGTGCATCTGTAAAACAAGCTGGACTGGTCCTTGAACACAGATGCCCTTTACCGGAAGGGGCAGAGCCAGCTCGTTTTCCTAAGGAGGCTTAGGTCATTTGACGTCTGCAGTAAAATGCTGCATGTTTTATCAGTCAGTAGTGGCAAGTGTCCTCTTTTATGCTGCGGTCCGCTGGGGAGGCAGCATGAAAAATAAGGACACTAGGTGGCTGGACAAGCTGCTGAAAAAGGCTGGCTCAGCGTTTGGCAGGAGGTTGGACTCACTGGGAACTGTGGTGGAGAGATGCACATGTAAGGTGCAGGCCATCCTGGACAATAACAATCACCCCCTCCACAACATCCTGGCAGGCCGGAGAAGCAGCTGCAGCTGATGGCTCACCTCGCTGCGCTGCAGGACGGAACGGTTCAGGAGGTCCTTTGTCCCCACTGCCATCAGGCTGTACAACACCTTAGCCAATGGCCAATAGCCAAGAGCCAATACCCAACGGCTCTCTCTCTCTCTCCCTCCCTCCATACCCACCACCCTCACCCACTGGACTCTGTGCAATAATGTTTGTACTGTCTGTACAATAATGCATGTATTGTATTGTATTGTATTATATTGTCTGTGCAATAATGCTTGTATTGTCTCTAATCTACCTCGTGTGAAGTACTGGACACCTGAATTTCCCCAAGGGCTGAATAAAGTATCTATCTATCTATCTAAAGTGGCTTAAGTGCTGTAATGGTACTAGATCAAATAATGGAAACACCACATGATGGGAAATAATCTCAAAAGGAATCTAGTTGCAGTCTTGCAAATGGTGATCTAGTTGCAGTCTTAGCAAATCATAGTCTGTGACTAAAAACTCTGTGACTAATAACACATTGTCTTTATGTGAGAGGGTGTCAGACTTTAGTCTTTTAAACGTCTTTTCAGAGTCTTGTAGTGTATGGTTAGCAATAGTTTGGAGCAGAACTGATAAAGTTTCTAAACGCATTCATCGTCGTGGTTATGAGCCTTCGTGCTGAAAAACAGCTATGTGGCCTTGACTTGTAAAGTAGGTGAGGACCGCACATCAACTTTGACAGTGTACGTTCAAGTCAGCTCCAATATTGAAAATAACTTTCCTCTCCTCAGTCTGAGCGGTCGTCGCTCAAAATGCTTTCTATTGCTACACCTAGTTCGATAGCTATAACTTGGGAATTATTATCATAATAATATTAGCCTTGATCATTAACGTTAACCTTAACCTAGATAGCCCCATTTGATTGCTATTAATTCCAAAGGGATAATTTTGGACCGTACGACCACACAGCAAAACATCAGCTGGCTAACAGCTACCACTCAACTACAAGCCTCCTTAACCTCCGTACACACAGAATCTTTATAAACGTAGTTCACTGACGTCATTGATTCTGATTGAACGCATGGAACACAGTGGGCGGGAGTTTCAGGAAATAAGACACAAAGACCAGTACAGTATACGACTATATTACCCTACGTCAAGCAAATTTTAAGGTCGTACGACTTTAAAAACTCTAACAACAAACTAAGTAACTAAATAGTCTACTATCAGTTTGTATTAGCTATGTGTGACTGACACATCCAACTACGTAAAAGGGAAAATTTCAACACGATTCGTTCTAAAACTGGTGCACACCTTACATAACAGTAACTTAGGTGATTTTTTTAATGTAGCTAAAGATATAGCTACGTCCCATTTAAGATCTGGCGGGGAACAGTCGAGAGAAAATGAAGCATGCGCAGACCCCGGCCTTCTCTAACTGAGAAGCACAAGAGATAGCTACCCTACTCCAGCCTCGGTGTACTTTCTCTCCGCAGTTAGGCAGCTAAGTCAGCAATCTACCTCATGAGTCGGTATTGCCGGATCTCGGTAATCCGACATGGCTGGCCCCTTGCTCTCCTGGTCGGACAAAGCGCTCCGACTCCTCCAACGAATGGATAATTTTTATCTGCCAGGTTTGATGGACTAATATATATCAAAATTGACGACTCGAAGTTATATTTCTGGTAACAGTAATATCAACAGAGACTATCCTGTTGCATATGGTATGACAGTAGTTAAACGACTCTTTTCAAATTCAAAAATAAAGCCACAATGCCAGCTAGATAGCTAAGTGTAACGGGCTGGCTTGTATATGGAGACCATTTACGTTTAGTAATGCACATATCCCATGGTTGATCTTATCCCAAACATGTTTTCTGGTTTCTCGCAGGCTCCAGTCTTGTTCACTGCTTGAGGTTTGAGGTGGAGGGGGTGCAGGTCGGATGGGTGCCTCCGAAGGTGGCATCTATGTTGAGCAGCTTTCCCAAGGTTTTTACTCCACCTCATGGAGGCGCAATAGCACTGTGCCCCAGTCTAGACTCCTACCGGAAGAGGTCGGAGGCTGTACACTCTGTACTGCAGACCCTGTGGGATATGGACAGCTTCACTTGCCTAAGGGGATGGAGAGAGGAGGTGAAAGAAATGACAACTAACAAGAGAATTTAAAAAGATAAGACAAAGAACATATTTTTGTTAACTGTTCATTTGTGATTTTCCAACAGAAGTATGAAGTAATGCCCAGATTCTGTGACACTCCACTAATGTCTATGGAGAGAGCAGCAACCAGTAAGCATAAACAAGCATCTACTCCTCTCAACTACATGTTGAGTTATCTTGGCAGGCTGATGCTGTCACAGATTTAACATGAAGTGTGAGTGTGTGTGTGAGAGAGAGAGAGAGAGAGTTCCTGCCTGCATATGTGTCTGTGTGTGCTTGCAGGCCTGTTTGGAGTGAAGCGGTATGGAGTCCATGTAAACGGTTACAGGCGGGATGAAGATGGGACACTCAGCATGTGGTTGGCACGACGATCCCCGAGCAAGCAGACCTACCCTGGGAGACTGGACAACCTGGTACAACTGTTCACCCCATACCCCACTTTTAACATTTCATATATGTCTGTTACTTAGCTGGTGTTGCAGTACAGGCTGTATTAGTCATTACATATTATGGAAAACATAGATGTGCCTTAGGCTTTCATATAAAATCTGTAACACATGTAACTATTTAGTTACTAAGCCAACACCCTTACGCAGAGTGAATTTTGTATCATACTTTTAAAAATATATCTGTTTATGGAGCCAAATATTTACTGAAGAAATTTAGGGCAGGTAGTGTTCATTCACACTTCACTTGAACCTAAAACTCTCGAAATCAAAGAACTGATTCCATATGAGAAATCTTAACTTTCGTGCAGTTAGCTAGTTGTTAAATCTCATTGAAAGTTTGCTTTTACACTTCACCCAGTCACCTTATAGAATTCACCCAGTTGCTACCACAGCTTTTACAATAACAATGCTTTGCTTGGTCATTGCTGAAATTCTTCTGTTATTTCTGACAAAATTTGCCTAGTGCATGCTATGAAGCAAGCTAGCTAGCTGCCTAGCTATGTCCTAAGGCAAGGACATTGCAAGTATTGACAAGCAGTGAGAGTAACAAGCAATACAAGCTAACAAGAGCGCCTGTTTTCTCAGGGTCCAACACAGAGCCATTAGTCAGCTGAGGGCGTATTGCTCACTTGTGTCCTATTTTCTGTGGAAGCTCATCTATGGCTGTGGTCTGCGACAGTGTGTATCAAGGCTGATATACCCTTACAACTGCTGATAGGTGTCCTCTTCTGACAGGCAGCTGGCGGGCTCGCAGCTGGGAGCAGTGTGAAACAAACCCTAACTAAAGAGTGCCAGGAAGAAGCATGTATCCCTGCATGCATTGCTGAGACTGCACACCCTGTTGGCACAGTCAGGTGACTCTTACACCACCCAGTTTAACATCCATTTGTGATTAAAGGGGATGAAATGGTTTCATGCCAGCTGTAGTTTAGCAGTAATACTGTCCATTAGATGACATCGCTCTCCAACCCTTTGGAATGCTGTCACTCTAGTTTGTTGACAAGAAAAACACATACACACACACACCTCTCTGAGGAGTTTGTTGTGTTTGCCCAATGCCAAAATCTTAACCCATCCTCTGTTTCTCAGTTACACCTATGAGGATGAGGAAGGGGTGTTTCCAGAGAGCCAGTTTGTGTTTGACCTGGAACTGCCCCGTGACTTCCAGCCTCAAATTGGCGATGGAGAGGTGCAAGACTTCTACCTCTGGCCCATAGACCAGGTCAGGCTCATATCCTCAGGGTTCAACATGGGTACCATTAAATACAGTACAATACTCTGTAAATCAAAAGCAATGTGTCTCATTCAGGTGAAGGAAGTTATAGTGACTGATGACTTCAAGCCCAACAGCGCCATGGTGGTTCTTGATTTCCTAGTCAGACACTCCTTCATACAGCCAGACACAGGTTAGTGGATGCAGCAGCGACAAGCATGCCCACCCACATTGGCACACCAGGTCACCCAGACATTCTAATGAAAATAAAGGCATAATATCACATAATTCCACCTACATTACAGTGTACAGATTAGCAGTCATGACTTTTTTGTGTTCCATAACCCTCTGTATTTCAGAGCGATATTATCAGGAGTTTGTGACTGGACTGCACAGACGTTTATGAAGACAAACAAGAGGAATGAATATGCACCCAACAGCGAAGAGATGACAATTGTCTGTGCCCACAGAGTCTGCGTGAACTTTAAAACAGTGAATATTTTTTTTAATTTCAGGCCGTGTATATCTGCCACCAATGCTGTAAATATTTATGTATAAATATGTATCAAACAGAATGAAAGTCTTTGGATTTACAAGTGGGGAAAATTGTGCTTTGCTGAAAAAAGTGTTACAATAAACTGGTACTGTCAGCCTCTCCTGTATGCTGTACATAATTCTTAAATGGAAAAATAAAACATTGAAATGACTGGCTGCTTAGCTTGCTGCTAACAGTGACATTGTCCTCATCACCAAAATTGGTATCTGTTGTACTGAGCTTGGTGTTCCTCATTACACGCGTGCAACCGTGCACCCAATGGCACATTTTCTCAAGCAGATGCCTCATGCCTCTGGAAGAGCTTGCCATATAATTAGTAAATGGCGAAAGCCCTCTCTCAAAAACATAAAAAAACAATATATATAATGATAACATTGACTTGGCAAATAAGCCAATTCATCCCTCATTTCAATTGCAAGAGAGAAATGAACGTAGTGGAAAAATCATTCATTAAAATGATTTTAAAAAATGTCCGAAAAAAATTTCTTGTAGCATGGACCTGTAGCAAAAGTTCAGGACATATAGAGCAGTCTGCAGAAGCACAGTCTCATTGGTCTCCTAGCTCCTGCCAACACTAATGCTCTTTTTCTGGGGCGGCAGGGTAGCATAGTGGTTAAGGAGCATATTGCCGGTGCGATTCACCGCTGGGACACTGCGGCTGCACCCTTGGGCAAGGTGCTTAAGCCACAATTGCCTCAGTAAATATCCAATGTATAAATGGATAACACTGTTAAAAATGTAACCGGTGTAAGTCGCTCTGAATAAGAGCCTCTACCAAATGCCAATGATAGAACGTAAAAACAAATTCGAAAAGTATATTCTTGTTCATCCTTACTTCTAGCCTTATTACGCTCTAAACCAATGAAGACACCGAGGTCGATATCCGTGACCAATGAAAAGAAGTTTAACCAGAGTTTTTTTCCGCCTCAAGAGGCAATGCTCATTGGTGGGACAGATTCCATATGACCAATGTAATTCGCTCTGATTTCTCTGCAAGAAGGGCGGCCAGGAAGAAAACAGAGGCGGGAGTTGCAGGGAGTCAAAAAGGCTCACCGCTGTGAACATGTGTGAGAAGATAACGAAGGTATCTGGTAATTTAAAACTTGTATGGCTAGCGAAACATGTATTTTATTTACTATATGTGTAACAGTTGTGTTTGCATTGCTGCAACGTTACCGGCTAGCATATAACACGTATGTTAGCTTGCTAGCACAAGTAGCCTACCTAACCAACGTTCATTATTCGTAGAGAATTTGCTAATTTGCTTTCACTGTTTCAGGTTAGCCAATGGCTCACTAAGATATTCGGCGACCAGATTACTCCAGAGTATGAAGTTAACACTCGGACTGTTGAGATACTGTACCAACTGGCAGAGAACAGTGAAGTGAGATGCAATGAGGTGTCTCTACTCATAGAGGATCATAAACAAAAAGCCACTGAGTATCAGTCAGATGGTGAGTGATTCTAAATGGCATTTATACACTTATAGACGTTTATAGAGTTTAGAGTTTGCATTGAGTCCCACTTTAATTTCACTGGAATATTTTAAGGTTGCCATCTGCAGGAAGTTCTGTTACAAGGTGTCGGCTTGTCCTCCGGCAGTCTGTCGAAACCAGCCTCGGATTACATGGCTGAACTTGAAGCCATGGCCATGGTCCTTAAAGTGATGGACACATCGCTGACGAGGTAACCAAGGCGTGAACATCAGCCGTGCGGATAATGTGCAAGTTAGCGAAATATGTATATATATATATCCATTAAACTTTAGGAATTTCGTTTTCCCGAGCATTACGATTTTTATACTGAAACGAAACTTGGTTTGAAATGTGTGTAGTACTTAGAGAGTTAACGTTTGGGATGTTCCCTGTGTGTCTAGTTTTGTGCCTGCGATGAATCACCTGACCAATGAGCTTGTGGAAGCTGAGAAAAGAGACAGAAGAATGGAAAGGGATCTTACCATACTCAGGAAGAAACTGGGGTCTGCCCTTGTACTACGGAAGACCTTACAGGAGTAAGATCAATAGGCTCTTTCACCATAATAAGATAACAGGTGTTAAAGGTTGCATCAGCATGGTTAATCTATGATTACTCAGTGAGAAATAGTTAGATGGTAATTGATGATAAAGATGGAGTATGATTTGAGATACTTGGGTTTTAATGGAAGAAATTTGACAATTATGTCAAGTTAGGTCAGAAATACGTCATTGACAGTCTAACCTATATCTTAACATAATAAAGGTAAAATTGTATGTCACAACATGGGGAAAGAATCCTCTGTTGTCCTGGAGTAATTCCATTCCTACTGTAACCTTAACAGATTTGAATAGCTGGTCTATAACATTTACAGTCAAAGTTCCATTGAAGGAACTGCATCTCAATAGAGGAAAGGGTAGGGCTGGAGATGTCACTAATCAATTGTGTAGCGACCAGCCAAAGCCCCTGTCCCCCCCCCCCAAAAAGTCTGTTTCAGTCTAACCTGGGGTGGAAGAACTCAAACTTGTACTTCTGGGTGTAAATTTACCCATATGGTATTTTATATGCTGTTGAAATACACACTTGTGCTGGTATTCAGATTGACTTTTTTCATTTTCAACAGGGACCTCAAAAAAACAATGAAAAACCAAGAGGTAGAGAATGCTAAGGCTGAAGAAAGACTCCTAAACATGGACTTTGTCAAAGCAAAATCCAAGGACTTGTCATTCAGAATAAAAATGGCAGAGGTCAGTGATTACCCACTTTTTCAGAATGCATCCATGTTGGTGTCTGGGCCCTGCAGGAAGTCTTCCCAAAAATGGAAATTTTGTTGACCTTATTCAAAAATATTGAATTATTGATCCATGCTGATGTAGTGGATCTGTCAGTATGTAACAGTGAAAATAAACTCATTGCTATAATGTGGATGATTGATTCTTTGTGATTAAGCAACTTAGTTTTTGTTTTTGTCCACAGGTTATTAAACCCCTGCTCATTATCTAGGAAATAATATAGAGGTGTTTCTGATGCACTTTTCACTTACAGGCTTGGAGTCTGTGGTTAAGTCCACAATTTGCTGGTGAAATTAATTTCTGTGCCAAATTCAGACTAATAGGTCTGTTTATAAACATTGCAAATGTACTATGCATGTTAACATGTTCTGAATCCCTCAGGAGAAGCTGGCCTCTAGGAAGATGGAGGAACCCTTAACCCATCAAGCAATACTAGAAGTCTCAGAGGTAAACCTTTTCATTGCTCTTTCATCTTGCATTATTATAGATAGTTATGCATGCATTTAAATGTTCCACAAATTTTCAGATGCTTTATATTTTAGTAAATCTTTTCCAGTTCCTAAAAATGTTTTCTTTTCCTTAGAAAATAGCGAAGTTCAAACAAGAGATCTTACCCCTGACGAAGAAACTGGAATCTTACAAAGACTTGACCCCTGTAAGAATCTGAAATATTTTGTTTACACTTGTTATTTAAGTTAATATTCAAGTCTTGTGTGCAAGTTCTGCATGTCAAAATGTGCCATGTATGACAAACAATTATTAATGCATATAAAAGAAGCCTCCTGCCTACACTAATGATATCAATGAAGAATGTTAAAAATGGACATTTCATTTATAAATGATCATGGCTCAAATTCACAGATGAGGTTCTGTTGTACATTCAGTTCTTTTACATACAAATGTGCACTTTACACCTTATTTTGGAGACAAAGGTAAAATATTCTTCATATAGAAAGCAGTAGTTTATTATGAAATAATTATGAGTCTTCAGGAGCTTCTTTTAAGTATAAGAATGCACATTCAAGTGACTCATGTAGCTTTTCTGGACTCACAACTATATTGAAAAGGTAAAGGTTAGTGACCTAGGGTCAGAAATGGAACATTGGTTGTTCAAAAGGATCACTATTTTAGTTATGTGGAAACTGCCTAGTATGTGTATCAAAACAGTGAGTGCCCATGTTTGTTTAAATGCATATTTTCTCATCAGAGCCCGTCGCTTGCACGAGTGAAAATTGAAGAAGCTAAGCGAGAACTGGTTAGTCATTTTAATCTATCACACTGAATTTGATTTTTAGAAAAATGTCATGGGGCACTGTCACAACTCTTATTTGTTTATCTGGATTTGTCTTTATTTTCAAGGCTGCGATTGATGCTGAGCTGGAAATGAAAGTGGACATCATGAACATCATGGTACCCAAACAACATGGAAGATCTCTGAAATGAAGATTTTGGGGGGTTGGGGTGGGGCTCTAATTCATTAAAATATATTAATAAAAGGTAACCAGGCTGATGCTTTTATGTTTTCACATGTGATGCCTTTTTCCAAATTATTTTCACACACATGAACTATGGTGAAAATATGTGATGTATTTCAACATCACTGTATGTTTTCACGATGGATTTAATTCAGATGTAGGCCTACATCATTATTGCCAAAATGAGTCACTTACAGCAGTTTTTCCTCTTTTTGAGGTAACATACCTATTTTTACCTCATAAATGTATGATGATAGAAGTTCTTGCATCATGGGCTTTCCTCTTATTAATAAACCAGATCAGCAATACCACAAAGAACAGTCTAATCTTACATTTGCTTTTGCACCAAAGCTGGAATACATGTTTACAACTAAAAAGAACGAAATATACAACCTTGGCTGTACAGAAGCAAGACAAACACCTCGTACTCTTTGGGTGACCATGAACTATCAGTACAGTATATTATAGTAACGTTAGTCCTCCGCCGGGTGCAGACGGAGATGCTGGTGGGTCAAATGCTATTTTATAACCCGCCGCAGTGAACGGCAGCGCTATACTTTCTAAGATACACATGGATACATTTACCGGAAGTGACGCACGCATTCTCATTCGCACAACGGCTGGTGGTGACATTTTAAAATAGCTGTCTGGCCAAGTAGTACAAGGTACAGGAAGGTGCTAGCTAAGGTAGCTAGCAGGCGGTTTAAAATAAAATAGGTTGTAATCAGGAAATAATTAATATGTACCCTGTAAGAGCAGTAGGCAATTTAAGATGTTAAAGAAGACAGGCACGTAGCTGAAGACAAACATTTTATATCCAGGTAAGTAGCAAGCTGCTAATGGGTTCTGAGCTAGTTGTTAGCAGCTAGCCGCCGAAGCTAGCTTAGCTATGTCCTTCCATTTTGTAGCTAACTACGTTAGCTAATGTTAGCTAGGTTACAAGCTGTATCGTTTTCGAAGCTATCTTACTACTAGCTTTGTGAATTACCAGCTATTTCTGCAATTTTTGCATCAAAAGGGGACTTTACGTTAGCCAATTTGTTTATTTACTTGAATAGCATAACAAACTAAACCGTAAACTAGTGAAAACACGACGTGATGTTAGCTCTCTAGCCTCTGTACGGAGTTCGGGTTTGTCGTTGGCTAGCTAGCGATGACTGTGACGCTATTCGCTAAAAGGCTATCTAGCTAGAATTAAGTTATTTCGGAAATAAACTTTTTGCCTGCGATCATCTAGCAAGGTGTCGGTGCACCTAGTTTTTGGCTAATGCCAATTAGCAAGCTAATAGTTAGCTACATTGTTTGCCAAATGTTGGCATTTTTGTCTTAATTTTAAATCTGCCAGGTCACTTGTCTGGTTGATTAGCTGTTCAGCATTTCAATATGAAAATTAAGCCCTCTAGTTAGCCAGTAGTAGGTTGTGGGTTTGTTTTTCATGCATCATAAATGAAAAGGTGTCTAGTCTTGATCTTGGCCTGTGACTGCATCTTGCTGCACGGTGTAGCGCATTCAACGGGACAGCCCGGCTAATGTTGCAAAGTGACGGTCTTTAAATGCTCCGCTAAAGAGTGGAATATGATAGCATTTCTAATCTTACAACATTTACCAGGTTACGCGATCAGTCGATGAGTCGAACTAATCCAGCTACCTGACCAGTGGCCTGTGTTGGTAGAAATAGTTATTTTTAATTGCGTCGATTAACGCTGAAGTCTGTTGCTGCAGCAAGCTTTCTGTAGCTACCGCGCCTTATTGTAACAATACATAACGCTGCCTTGCTGGTTGGCCAAGGCAGCGTTTTGTACAGTGATTCTCTGCGTCTTATTCCAGCTAATGTTAGCTGCAGTGGCGTGAGTGGTTTCTGAATTCTGCTGAGATCGCTAACTTGGCACAAGCTTTACCTGGAATAGCGAGCTGGCCAGCTAAGTGGCCGTCTATTACTGCTAACCTTAGCTGGTGAGATTTAAAGGGAAAAGGTTGGCTCCAATACTGAACTAACGTTAGCAATGTTCGGTGCAAATCAAAATCCGTAAACTTACGTCAACGTGTGTAGGTGGTGACAGGTGTCGGCTTCGCACTGTGGAGTGCTTGATTAGCTAGCTGTAAAATATAAATGCTATCTAGCTAACTACATGCCTGTAAGTAGCTAACTTAGCTAGCGATGTTTACGTTAACAGTTGGCTACTGGTAGCTCAAACGAATCATGCGGATTTCTGTAGCAATGCGTCATGATTCACCAAGGGTTGTCTGGCTAAGTGTTAGGTAGTTAGCTAGCCTTTTTTAGGGACAAAGGATTGTTTTTAACTGTAGGGTTAACCCCCCGCGCTATAGGACTTTATGTACTGGAAAAAAGCGTGTTAGGGCCGTGCCCTGAATCCGTTAGACTACTAAACAGTTGCTAGTTATTGTTTGAGATTAACTTGTTAATGTGCGTTAATTTGCGCCAGGTCGTACCTATATCTGCAGTGATCTCTAAAGTGAGAAGCATCAGGCATGTTGGAACAGTGCAGGCTGAGAGTCGTTGGCATGCTGTATGCTTAAACTGGGGATAAAGTTTCACATAATACAATTTGTAGGGGGGAAAAATCTTCAAAACTTTCATCGCTTTAAACTTATATAGTATACCTGATGTAAAAATCTGAAGTAGTGGTTGCAGGGTTTGAAAGGCCTGGGCAAATTAGCCTTTTTATACTCATTTTGATAATGGACAGCATTATGTTATGTTTGTAAGGAACATTGCAACCATAAGATTGCAAGTTCAAATCCCAGGTGTGTGCAGCTGCAAAAAAAACAGTATCTCTCCAACTGTTCTAAAGTGTGTTGGCTGCAAGATGACTGTAAACCAGAGTGATAAAATAATGTTAATCCACAACAGTATTGGCTGTAAGTAACTGTTTCACGTTCATAGATGCTTCTCTTCATTTTTGTTTGTCCTGTTTAGGTAGCTGAATTCAAAATATAGTGATTCATGGAGACAAAGATGTTATGTGAAATACAAGCATGGTAAAATGGGTTTCAGCAAAAAACTAATAGTAGACAGAAAGCCAATGGAAAAACAAAACCAACTTTTGCAATACAACAAAAGAAGGACACAAGCCAGATCAGTGTAAACACAGCACTTAGCACTGAGCAGAAACTGTTTGGTCTCTGTAGGGCTAGTCTAGAGTGAAAAGTTGAATTTTTTGACTATTTTAAAGCACCGAGTGAGTTCCACCAACTGTGTACGGTAGAGAATAGGGGTGTGCGTTTTGAATAATTTGTGATTTAGCTATTCTGTGGCTTCCAAGATGTGAGGTATTGAATATCAGACCCCCAAGCCATGTATGAACTCCTACTTCTTTTTGTATAAATAATGACTTCCTGCAAAGAGTTCTTCATTCACTTATGTTTAGGCAGGACATTTTGTTCATTGAACCTTTTTATGCACAGTTGTTAGACTCCATTATCATTGATGAGGAAGACAAGGCTTACAACTTTGAATGCTTATTAACACAAATTGAAATGCAAATGCTGGTCTGATGAATAATCAAGCAGCCTCCCTTGTAGAGAATGCCTGGTCATCCACAGAGTGCAGTCTAGGTTTTGGTTTGGTAAGAAATTCTGCATTCAGAGGAGCAGACAGAAAAGAGTTCAAGATTCTGTACATATTTGAGCTTGCATGGTTGTCAGCGGCTTTAAGATGTATCCTAAAGTGAATCCTGAATTTGTCTGGAACACAGTGGAGTGCAGTGAGGACATGAGTGCTGTCATTGTAGATGTGGCAACATAGAATGATCTGTGTTGTTACATTCTTCATGGACTTCCAATTTGGGCATGGTTTTACACAGAGAGCCTGTATTTAGTATTCCAATAGTCTGTGCTGAAATGAAAGCGCAAACTAGTTTTATGTGTGAATAAGGAAGTCAGTGTCTAATGTTGGTAGTGACGTAGCTGGCACAATATCAATCTTCTGATGCCATTAATAACTAGCGTGGGTATGTGAGATCTAAAGTGTGTGTCAGCCTTTTGGTTTCTGAAGTAAACGACAGAACTTCATTACAAGGAATCACATCCCCAACATGATAAAGGGTGGGGCTGAAGTTGGCCCTTGTCTGGCAAGAGCCACAATGTTAATTAGGGGTTTTGGGAAAGTGCTTGTCATTAAGAGAAATGAGAGTATCATCTTAATTGTAGCCTTTATTCTGGTCTTGGGGTGATTTCTCTTCAGGGTACATTTTCTTCTTGATTGCTTATTATTATCTAGCTAGGTAGGTCAGTGTAATTGATTGACAAAATTGTCTGCTTTTTGAGTTGTGGGTGCTAGTGCCAGTTCATCTTTAATTTGAACCCCCCTCATGGTTCTTGCATGCCATTGTAAACCTATATTCTGACATGTTGCATTATGGTTCATTCTTGCTTATGTGTGTTAAAGTTCAGGACAAATCAGCAATGGTTAAACAGAAATAAACAAAAGTATTGCTCTTGCTTTACTATGGGTACTTATGTCATAATTAGTATGACATAAAACATTTACCCATGCATGCATTTATAGCCTTAACAATTCAGTTGTATGGTAAAAGTTGCTGTATGCAAACATCTGTCTAGATGTATCTCTGTTGTTGAGCTAGCGTAGCTTGAGTGTCCATGTTTGGTCAGTGCAAACTGGCCATTCTAATGCAGATGTAGGGCTATGTATTTGTCTTGCTTGTCTGTATTTTTGGTTCAAAATCATGATCTTTGTATTTGTAGCATTTTCTGTTTCATTACCACCCTTCACTTTTGGAATTTGCATCATGGAGTTTATGAATGTAGTAATATTCTCTTGCTAAGTCCTTTGTTTGACACACATATCATATAAAAATGATTTTTTTATACACAAAATAAAGTTCAAGTGTAGAGATTTTTTTGAGGCTGTTGTCACTTGATGTTGAAAGTGTTCTATAAAGTTTATGATATGCCTGTATTTCACATTCACAATTAAGTAGTTTTTAACATCTCACTTTATGAGGACTTCTGCTGTTGGGCTTCTGTCCAATACACATCCAATCGAAAGTGAAATGGGAAGTGTGTGTGTGTTTTTTGTTTTGTTTTTGTTAAAATTGCAGAATTACTTCTATTTGTTCATGTGGAAAGAAACTTTCTGTCCAGTGTTCTATTTTTGTTGAGGAACCGAAGGACTTTTTTTGACAAGACAAGACCATGCCTTGTTGACTTGTTTGCTTTTGACTGATGTTGCCAGCATGCTTAAAACGTTTGTGCCAAGCAAGACAGCTGTGGAGAACATACTGCACTGCAATTCTGCCAGATGTATAGATCCACCTGCTCACTTAGCAGTAGCTCTGTGGATTAAATAATGATTTCGGGTCAAATGCTATCAGCCTTTGAGCCGATATGTTGTCCCAAGCAAGGGTTAATGGGCAAAACCGATTGAACAAACCTCCCCTGATTTTGTACGTATCCACATGGCCCCATTGTCCCAGTGAGCAGGAGCAGCTACTGGTACTTTCACAGGATGCTCACATGCTCCCACACGTACACCAGGAAGTCTTTTATCACGCAGAGTTAATGTGTGGAATTAATTGACAGCAGAAGAAAAGACCAGGCCTGACGCAGTGCTCAATGTACTCTGTAAGCAAAATGATGTGCAGAGTAGGGGGTTAATGACCTGTTCCAAAGTTGAACTTGTTCTGGTTTGGTCTGTGATAATGTCAGTGTTACTGCAGAGCAAAGAAAGTTGCAGCACAGTTGCATGTGTTGTGATCCATAAGGAATGTGAGTGGCTCTTTACAAATAACATATGAGATATAAACATAGGCCTAATATATTAACTTCTTTAATGTCACCTTTTCCCAGAGATTCGATCATTTGGTGGGTGTTGATGGCAGACAGGCTAGTGATTAGACTTCGTTAGTAGAAGCACTGCCTGCTCCACTTTTATTTTTGGAAGTTGTCGTCTTTAATGAGCATGAGGGACTGTGCTGGTTACACGCTGACAAAATAGAAACTGGTGATATTACATCTAAAGAAATTTGACGGTATGGAAAAACTTTGATTTAGTGGTTACAAGTAACAATAAATGGTTACTAGTAACAATAAATAGCCCTGTGGGTTTTTAGACTACAGGGCAAAATCTGCAAAATAACTTATTGTCACAAATGTAAAAATGTAAAAGACACCTAAAGCCAAGAATAATACAACATCTGCAGTTAGTGGGGAGCAAAGCAGGCCTCACCCTTTTCTTACCCACCATAGATGATGTGAGAAATCTGGTAAAGGCCGTGTTTGTAATCCCGTGACAAGGTGTGAAAGAGTATGGGATTCCCTTGCTGAGGTATGTTGAGCTCCTCAATGTAAGGACCCTTCAAAGAATTACTGTTGGCATCCACTCATTTTGTTTCCAAATTATAAATTTCCTGATCATTTTGTCTGTCTTCTCAAACCACACATGCATTCACTTTCGCACACACAAAATAGAATTTGAATTAGAATTCAGAATGTGCATTTTTTTAAGCAGTATGACATTTTGCGGATGCTTCCACTTCATTAAATACCGTGATCTTAAAATTGCAGTCGTAATTCCTTCTCAATCACTTGCATACCGGCCTAGCTTTTGATCAGATTTTCCTACCACCATGCTAAATGCACACCTTCCACAGGGTTAGATTGGCCAGTGGTGCCACATATTGATGGTAGTAATTTTGACTTGAAAATGAGGAGAGTTGAATCTCTGGAACATATTTTTGTGACAGGTAGGGGGCTGACTCATTTTCAGGCCAATACTGCTCTTATGAATCACTACAGGAAAAAGACTCCGCTTCTAAGGGTCAATATATTGTAGAAAAGAAACCACTGTCAAATGAAGCTTTGGGGTACCAAATTCACTGTGAAAAGAGGGTGGTCTGGAATATTTTAGCACAAAATATTGCATATATTAATTTGTGTACAGGAGGCTAAATAAAACAAACGAAATGCCTTCAGGCGAAAGACCTGGATTTTAATGTAAACAACATTTGTTAACCTGGAAAATATTGAACATGGCTAGCTAATGTTTGTTGGCCAGAGTGGCACACACTTGGAATGAAACAAAATGTAGGAATAAATTCAAATAACTTGGATTCAGAGTTTGAGTGGGTGGACATTGTTTGCTATGAAATGGCAACTTTTGAAGACATTAGGTTTTTTCACTGTAGAATAGGATTGGAGATGGTGGCGTGGCTGTGTGCTGAAGGTTTGAAAATGCATCGGAGGTGAGAGTGAGTGTCCTACATCCAGCTAGCCAAGCTCACTCATTGTCCAGTTCAAGATTTGATGATATTCTTGTGGCATGGGGGGACCAAATGCAGACCGTCTTAACATCAATGTGGTGAACTGTATCTCAAAGATGTACAGAAAAAAAAAAAAGAAAATATGAGTGCGTCATGCCAAAATCGGCCTGATTTCACATGGAATGACCTGTCATTGCCAAGCTTTATTTGAAAGTGCATGTAATACACTTGTAGCAAAGTGGAACAGCAGGCTTAGTGCCTGCGTCACAAAGCACCATGTTATAGCATATAGTGTGTTTTTCTCATGCTGTGTGGAGGAAAATTAATCGTCTCTCTGTTCTGTGTTGCAGGTGCATTCCTGCTCAGACCCTGTTCAGCTTGCGTGCCCCACTGCTCTATGCTCTCATACTAGAGACAGAGAGCCTCTGCACTCACCTGACATGAAGATGGCGGACACAGAGAAGACAGAGGAATTTGTAGACTCCGAGACCCCGTCCGAACAGCCCACAGAGGGATCAGCGGCGGCAGAAGCAGCCGCCGCAGTTGGGGCAGGGCAGGATGAGCCCCTGAAGCCAGAAACAACCTCCCCTTCCGAGAAGGAGGGCGACAGCCCTCTGCAGACAGAGCCTGGCCTGCTCTCCATGCCCTGCCTGCTGATGGAGCTGCGGAGGGACTCCCCCGAGTCCCAGCAGGCCTCCACGGAGAGCGAGAAGCAGCCTTCCTCCGGACGTGCCTACGAGAGCGACTCCTCCAACCCCTGCATGCTCTCCCCGTCCTCCAGCGGCCACCTGGCCGACTCGGACACCCTCTCCTCCGGGGACGAGGGGGACGCTGCCGGGCGGACGGGCGCCGTTGAAGAGGGCGACCCCGGCCTAGCGGCCGGGGGCCAGGCGGTGGCGGGTGGCAGGAAGTCCCGGCGGTTGCGGTCGGAGAGCGAGATGTCCACCGCCATGGCGGCCAAGAAGAACCGCTGCCAGCCCAGCGGGGCGGAGAAGCAGCCCAACGGCCGGCTGGCCAAGGTGAAAGGTCACCGGAGCCAGAAGCACAAGGAGCGGATGCGCCTGCTGCGGCAGAAGAGGGAGGCAGCAGCCAGGAAGAAGTACAACCTGCTGCAGGACAGCAGTACGAGCGACAGCGACCTTACCTGCGACTCCAGCACCAGCTCCTCGGAAGACGACGACGAGGTGTCGGGGAGCAGCAAGACAATCACCACTGACATCCCAGGTATTTCCCATGCAGAGCTGGGCTTTCCGAAATCAGGGCTTTCCCAGGGGAAGCGCTGCCCACCTATAATCACACACTAACTTTTCCAGAAGTGCAAGTCTTTGCACTGATTTGCAGCATCAATTTATTGATTTCTGTCTGCAGGTATTCTGATTGGCAAGAATTCACTGAAGTGATCAGTTTAATTTATCACTGGTACATGCCAGTATTTTCATGTAGGGTATTCAAATTAAAATTTCACAGTATCAGCATGTTGTGTGGTAGAATGTAAATGAGTCTCTAGAGGACCATTAATGTTGTGAGAGTGGTCCCATCTTAAGGTAAGTGTCTGTCAAACCATCACGTAATTACCCTGCTTAATTTGTAGACCAATAAATTTAGAAATGATCTATAGTCAACTTGAATACAAAAATTTTGCAATTCTAAGAAATGCACTCAAACCTACATTACACTATGAAAATGTGACAAAGCATACAACAAATGCATTTCTGATTAAAGAAAAACTGGTGTGCAGACAGTGGTTTAGCCAGGTTTTGTGTCATCTCTGACTCATTTGGTATTTCTGGTGGGAAGATAGATATAGATTGTTTTGCATCTAAATGATTTGCTTGCTAAAAGTTTAGAGCATCAAGGGGCACTAAACCTTTTTTTTATATAATTTTGTGCTGTTCTGTCTTATACTTTACATGCAAATGGAGTGCACAAAATTGTCAGCAGATTGCTCTGGTTCTTCAGTTTCCATTCATGAAGTGGTAGCATGCTTTATTTCTCTGACCCAGTGAAGTGAATTCTTACTCCCTGCAACAAGTCAGTATTTTTTACAATCTCAGGATGAGCATGTTTGGGTGGCTGTCTTGGAACAGTTAAGACATTATTTTTTTTACCATGAAGTTAATGGGTAGTGATTGTCGGTCATTATTAATGCAACATTTCATTTTTATTCTGTGTCCATTGTTAACAGTGTAGTGATAGCAAGAATGCACTCGCATGAAAACTAGGTTTTAAGACATTTGCTACATTGTGAATGTTGGGGTGGTACTACAGGTCACACTGTTGTGATCTGGAAAGTGCTTCAGACTCACGCTTTCCCTGAAAGAACCCCTCCATGTATTCATTTTGGTGAGTTGTGGTAAATGATCAGTACAGTGGATTAACCTTACTGCAGTTAGTTACCCACTAACCGTCAATATGGTGGTGCAATGCTAGGCAGTGCACATTTTGACTATGTGCCTACTTTTTTCATTTATATGATCAGGAGGTCATTTTGTTCCTATTTGTGCCCATGGGTACAGTGGCTTGAGAAACTGATGAGGCTAATGGACCTGTATCTTAATGTGATGGAAGTGCAAATGCATGTTTGGGTGTTTTATGTACCATTAATTCAGTAAAAAAAATCTTATTTAAATTGCTTTACTTTCTTGTCTTATTATCTCCAGTTTAATTTGTGAGTATGTGAGTAGGCTATTTGAATTTTTGTTATTGAATAGGGCATTTTTGTCAAGTTTTTTTTTTTTTTTAGTTTGATCCTTTATTTAAAATGTGTTCATGCATACAGTTGCACACACAGCTAAAATTCTAATTGTCAATGAAACATGGGGATGAATTCAATGGTGTTTTTTCCCAGTGTCACGTTGAGTGTAGATAAAGTAGATATTTTATTGTTTGGGATGATGTCAACTGACATCAACTTGCATTCATTTCTGAAGTCCGAACTAGGAAGGTTGCAGAGTTGCCAGGCTGTTCATAACAACAGGAAAAATTCTTGATTCAAACAAACAATGCATCAACCGTCTTCACCATGGTGAACCACCTTCTTTCTTATTAGTCAGTTCTGGATTATGCTTCTCTTTGATGGGGAAAATGAATGAACTGAGACCTTGTGTGATATTTTTGCTGCTGTTGGCTTAATTGGTGAGCACAAGTCTGAATCAAAGTAACATACAGTTCAAGTTGTGCCAGCACTAGTTTTTGATGAATGCTGTTGTGTGAAACCAAACCTGTGTCATTTTATATAGTTGTTTTTTGGAATACTTGTTAAATTTTGGTCTTATGCGGAAATCTTTACCTGTTACGTACTGTATCTGGTTCTATCCACTTAAAACGCAGTTTCTTGTGAATTAAGATTAATGGAAGCAATTTTAATGTCAGCTCCAGGTCTTACAGACAATCTAGACTGTTCTTCTGTTCAAGCTTCATTTAATTTCAATATCATTTACCATATATATATAATTAGTGCTTATTTCTGAGTCATGATTATGAATTCCTCAGTGGGTTTTGTCAGACATACCTGGTCTGTAAGTTAATTGCAAGTTTAGAAAAACTTCATAGGGGGAAACACTCCATAGGTTTTTCTTAAACTTCTGCCTTTTAACAGAGGGCAAGCAGTGTTTTTTTTCCATAAACAAGGTGGTATATTGTCTGCAGTACAGGCCTTACAAACTTGGAAACCATCAAAGGAATCAAACTGGATTTCTGTCATAAGTATCTAATGTGTGCCACTGTATAGGAGCTCCCCAGAAAAACACATTGCTAATTTTCACGGAATGTTGTTTTGGTTGTATTGGCAAAGAATATGGGGCATATCTGGGGTCTGGAGTGGCCATTATATTTTGTTTTCTTTGGAAGTTACCTTTATATTGTTTTTAAAATCAGTTCATTTTCTTATGATTTCCGTGCTTTCAGGATGAATGTCATTCATCAACTTGCAAAACATCTGAGGCAACAAAAGCTATTCCTTTGTCCTGTCTCAAGTACAAAATGTTGGCAAGTTTTCATTCAGTACTTATTCACTGAAGTGACTTGTTTATTTAATTGGAAGTTCAGTTGAAATCTGAAACTACCTCAGTTGTGATCGTCAGCCATTTGTCATATTCAACATGTGAGATTTTGAGCACTGCATGACTTTTGCCCATCAGCATGCAAGAGTAAAACCACATGAGAACCTGCAACATGAACTGTCGTTTAAACCCAATAATTCTTATCGAATGGCCTCAATGTCTTTAAAGCTGGCTTCAGTCGTGCCGAGGGGTCTTCAGGAGTGACCAGTCAAATTCAGGGCCTGCTGGACAGCGGCGCGGCCTGGGACCGGAACAGCATCGGGAACGTTCTGGAAGAGGCCATGACGCGCTTCGCCGTGATGCAGCGCCAGACCGAGGAGCGCTTCCGCGTGTGGATGGAGAAGCTCACGCGGCTGGACTCGGACGAAGACTCGTCCAAGAACTCCAGCGACCCCAGAGAGCCCAAAAAACACCACCACAGGGCCCCTCGCCCCTCCCCGCCCAGCTCGTTCTTGCCGTCCTCCGAGTCGCAGGAAACCTTGGCGTCGTACGGAATAGGCAGGCAGAGTGTTGCCATGGCCACGCTCCCCCTCAACAACAACCCGCCGGAAATTATCTCCCAAAATGGAAACCCCTCTGCTGAAGACCCTAATCTTTTGAAAATTTAAGAATGATCTCTACCTGACTGAAGGGTAGATACAATCCATATGCATATGCACATTACATGTATATTTGTGTCACTATTTCCAGCAAATGCCCCGTACACTCTCCCAGAATTCTCAGATGCTTTGGCATTTTATGTTTCAGTCACTTTGCAGCATACGGATTTTGAATGGATTGTAGAACAAACCTCGTTCCCCCTTATTTTTAGCAGGCCTCCGGAATGTGGCACAAATGTATACCATGTTGAGGAATTTCTGTCTGTCTTCTGTCAAAGGGTATTTGGTGGTTGTTGAAATGTTGAGTTTATTGTGGCCTTTTAGTCAAATGGAAAATCTGACAACTACTATCATTCACACTACTGTTGACTACTGAAAGACTGGTCAGAATAGTATGGTATCCTGAGAGGACAGGCATGTTTTGATGTCTTGTACCAAAAAGTCAAACCCACCATATCAGTAGTTATTCCAATAGCTCAGGCTTTCAAAAAACTTGAACTACAGAACATGGTGGTGAAATCACTGTGAAATCTGAGGAAAATTTTGATGAATCTAAAAACAAACTGAAACTACATTTAAGCCAGAATATGGCTTTTAGAGCTTTCTCAAAATACTGTTACATGGTGACACTACAGGAGATGAATATATTTTGTTAAAATTGTTTTGGAAGCTGCTGCAGTTACATGGACTTATGGGACATTTTGATTCATGACAAACCCAAGGTACAAATGAAGAGTTTTCAGTCCTGTCTTTCTTCAACATTATAACTTAGATGGAAATTGAAAGAATTAGTATTTAAGGACATGAATTCGCAATTCAATGCAAGACGGATAAAGAAGTTCAACTCGTGGAGTGGGAGAAAACTAATTGCACGTGCCTTTTTATTCTAAAATCCCAATGGTAATGTGTGAAAAATGAGTTTGCCATTAAGCAAGAACTGCTTTTGACCTTCCAGTGACTACTGACTTTGTGGCAGCAATCATGTTTGTTTTTAGAGTAGTGCTGTATAAGCCAAATAGTTACTTGCCATTTGATTCATTTACTGCATTTTTGGTGGGTCTGTCATTTTATTAAAAGCTATAAGTTATAGATTGTACCTAGAAGTTTGCAATATGCTGTCTCACAAATCTTGAATTTGAAGTAGTGAAGAACTTTTCATAATTCAGAGCTTTTTTGCCACCTTTCAATCAAAATTCTAATATTAATACATACCAGTAATCCTCTGCTCTTTATTGCAAATGCCATGTCCATTTTAATGCAAATCAAATTTGTGAAACCTTTGGCCCCATCTGCCTTCCTTTTTGATTGGTAGCTTTGCTACCTTTGTTCCACAATGTGTCCTTGACTGCCAGGTGAGTGTTAGTTAGGCCCTTAGCCATACTGTGGAGAGTGTCAGTTTTTTTAATTAAAGTAAACTGCATGCATATATTGTCAGCCATTTGTGCAGAATTCACAGGGCAAGGCAACTTGCAGAGCATTAGAGAACAAGGGATATGAGGGTCACAAGGGAATGCTGTTCTGCCCTAGTGTATTGACACCTACTGGTGCATGTGAGCTTTAAAAAAATGAATCCCCCCCCCATATTTTGATGTTTAATGATTAATGTAAAGCAGATATGGCATACGTAAAAAAAGTGGAGGGATTGGTAAGGACTAATGGGAGAAGCTATGAAAAGGGTTTCAGTATCACCTTAACGGAACATTGAGATGCAGGTTGACAGTTGTCCTATTTCTTGACAGTTTGACAGTTTTGCTGCCATTGGTTTATGCATGCTGACGTAAAGCAAAGTAGTCAGCCACTGCCATCTAAAATACTTTCAAATTTAAATAGCATTTCAAATACTAAACGGGCACTGCCATACAATTGCTAGGGCTGTTCTCTGGTGGGAGAAATGTTTTATCGATAAGTTTCAAATAGTGTAAGTACACTCTAGTACTACACATTAAACAATCCAATAAAATACAAAAATGCCTGCATTTTATATTGACTTCCAGTCTGATTGTAGAGGAAGCTACTGATTGTTGGATGGATATTTGTTACACAGGCCAGTCTAGGGTTTATTCTTTGAATTAAACATGCTGCTTGGTTATACTGATTATTTTAAAATGCTCATGCATTTTTTTCCCTCCCAGGGACTCTCACTGCTTCTTATTCCACATTCAATGTAATTGTAATCTAGTAGCGGGTAATCTTGAGGTTTAGAATTTTCTGTAGTTTGAGGCTGCCCTGTAAGTGTAATTGGCCTCTGAATGCAGCTAAATCTTCCTCTATGGTCTGACCTGTCTCAGTGGCACATAGTGAGTAGCCTGAATAATGTCTATTGGTGGTGTTCAACTTCCATGCTAACACATACATTAACAGATATAAAATGCATTATGATTAAATGTATATGTAAATGAGACTGGCATTTTTTATCTCAAGGAGAAGGAGGCATATTTGTATTAGAGCCTCAACTTATTTCTAGTGTGTGAATATGTGAAGTCAGTGGTTACATACAAGACAATGCGTTATTTTTAGTTAGCATTTAATTTTTTTGTAGTCTGCATACGTTGGTGTCTGAAATCAATGAGCCTACCTTATAATCATGAGTAATATAATTTTTGGGGGGCTTTTACCAAATTTGGGATTTGGGATCGTCTTGTGCACTCATACCCTGTTCCTTCACATACTGTCCTGAGACAGATCAGCCAGCTAGTGCTTACAGCACATGTAGAAGCCAACAGTTAATGAGTACATTCTACCATCACAGCCTTTATTCAGCAGTTCTACCCTTTTACACTGGTAGTGTTTACATGACTTCCAGTCAAAGCATTTCTGCAGACACACGTATGGCATATTGTCCAGTACTATATTGCATGGTGACAAAAAAACACACATTTTAAACAAGAAAATAAAGGTTTGTGCTTAAATACAGACTAACAAATCCTCATGTATGCATTATTTTTGCCTTCTGATGTGGCATGTTATTTTGCTTATAAGCTTAAATTCAACATAAATGTAACTTTGTAACTTTGTTACATTAAAGTGGCATGATGCCAGCTGTACAGCCAGGAATATGTAATTGTGTAATCTGTGCTCTGTATAATATTGCAATGCAGGAAGCTTTGGCATACTTGAATCTGATTAACATACAGGGCACAGGGGTTATGAAACCTTGTTCATTAGGTCAATCCATCAGTTCAGTTTCATAGGCCACACCCCAAACTCCTGACCCTCATTGAAGAGTTGTGTTTATTTCTGTCCTGCTCTTCTTCACTTGATTTGTTGCCAAAGAAGAGCTGCCAAACTTGATTTTCACTCACTTTCCCATGCTTAATTTGTAATTAATTGTGTTTGGCCCTGATCTTAAGGTGTCAGTGCATTGGAACCACGGCGAGGTAGTTTTCTATAAAGCACTAAAACTTTATGGCATGTAGTCCACTTAAAAGGGATGGCTAATTTAGATTTCTAATCCAGGGGAGATTACTGTAGCAGGGCGTAATAAATTGCTACATGCAAAGCATGCCTTGAATACTATATTAGTGTAAGTTTAACAGGGAAAAGCTTTTGTGAACTGTAAAGCTGTTAACGAACTGCATTTTCTGTAACCCCCTTTATCACCCAAAGAGAATCTGCTGAGGGATCCCCCACAGTCTAAATTTGTCTCCTCGTGATCCGTTATTCATTTCCATTTCTGTCTGGACAACACCTACAGTGTACCTGGAAATTGAATTTTACTCTTCATATACTGCGGAACGAATTGGGCGCCTTATCTTTTATGGTTGTGAATAATCATTTTAATGATAGAAAGGGCTACTGTAAGGGTTTCTTGAATTCATTGTTAGTAAAAATGGTGCTTCCTGCTGTATCCAGTCTGCACTCTGTTGTTATGAATGAAAAAGGAGGAACCAATCAATCACATGGGCAGAATCGCAATCATAAAATTTGTTACCTTGTGATCATCTGTATCGATGAGGCTGAAGCTTTTATTGATTCTGTGAACCAAAAAATGTGGTTCATTGTTATTTTCTGGATTGGAGGCTAATTGTGGTTGAGCTAAAAGACGCAGGTTTTATAACAGATTTGACATGATTAGGAGTGATATTTCCTGAAAACCCTTACAAAATCCTTTTTTATCGTAAGAAAAACGTGTCATTTCTTTAAAGCAAGTGCACAAGAGATGCCTTTGTTACCTGTCTTGTGAATGTTGCCATTGCTACAGTGCCATTTGATTTCACCTGTGTTTGGTTGTGTGTAATGGGCCCTAAAGCTCAAGTTTGGTTTTGCAAAGAACACTTGCAGGCTGTTTGTACACAAGAAGCTAGAGTGTACAGCTGCCTTTTAGATTTAGAAGTGGTGAATAGAAATGATTTTTTTCTTCTTTTTTACATTTTTGTCATTTGTTTTCCTCATGCTGTATGTTTAAAAAAATGTAAAATGACAGCAAATAAACTTCATTTTCAAATGTAATGTTGAATATTGTTTCTCAGCCCATGAATCTGAAACAGACAATGTAAAAACTGGAAAAAAAAAGATGTTATAATAGGATTGAAAAGCCAAGTGCTTTTAATAACTCAGCCTCATGGTAAAATGGCCTGGGGTGGTAATTGTCACTGATTTAATTAGTACCAAGTATACTTTTGTTTGCTTAATCTATAAAGATTTTACTTTATGAAACCGGGACAATAGAAATTTAGAAAGTGGGACAGATGGTTGCCATTTCCACTAACTATGGCCTTGGCCACAATGTTAGGATGCCGTGTGGAGCGTATTCAAAGTTATTGATATACC
Organism: Megalops atlanticus; assembly: GCA_019176425.1. Lineage (NCBI taxonomy): Eukaryota > Metazoa > Chordata > Actinopteri > Elopiformes > Megalopidae > Megalops > Megalops atlanticus. The sequence continues at coordinate 26,106,972 of CM032880.1, forward strand.
AGTTTCAGCTTCCTTCAAATTCTTTGGAAAGGGGGTGCCTTTCAAAGCCTGTATATATAAGGCTATGGAAATTGACATAATATGTTCAGCTGGGGAGTGTGTTTATTGTATTTGGAAAGGGTTTTTTACTTTTCTGTTGTCTAGATCGTTTGACCAGTGGTGAAGTGTTTTATTTGTAGAATCAACATTGTGTTTATATTTATTGAAATGATTGTTTTCAGACAAGAAATGAAGGCTGTATTGGGGTCAGGGGGGAAAATGCTCATTGCATCCAATTCCTCTTTGGGTATGCCTGACTGAGCCCCCTTCCCCAAACACAACCCCATTGTGTAACTTTAATCAGTATACAGCATTGCCCCTTCAATGGTCATCTATCGGCCTTTGTTTTATCCTTGTTTTTAAGTGGTAGTTTTGCTTTGATGTAACAAACAACAACATTGTTTCCAGCTAAAACTGTTGTGGCCTTTATGGTGTTCCTCATTTCATTTTCCATTTTCAAATGAAATGTATTACCTCCCCTGCCCCACCCACAAACCTTGTCGACCGTGTCAAGCTCATAATGCAGAGCAAAAAAGTAGTACACGATCTTACTTTCTGAGTTCATAAAGTGTGTTACTTGGATTGAACGCTCTTATCTAAGACTGTTTGTTGTGCAGCACTTCAGAAAAGAAACCAGTAGTGCAGTGGGGTACACTGCAGTTGGATGGTCCATATCAGAGAAGAGGAGTCCCCTTTTTGTTTTGTTTTTGAGAAAACCCTCTAAGACTGAATTGTATGTCTAGTCTCTGTTTTGAGGATGGAATGCATTGGATTGGATTTGCCTTATCTTATCAGTTATTCCTTTTTGTAAATGCTTCCCAGAACTGACACCTGGTGTTGGCACATATTTAAGTGTATAGTGAGTGTTCTGGTACACAACCTGATGCATTTTTTAATAGCAGATCTAACATTAGGCTTATTAGAAGACTAATAAGCCTAATGTGACAGTTGAATTCATGGTAAATATGGTATGCTCAAAAATGTTTGACCCATCCATTAACAAAAAAAACTGCTGTGCTCCTTGAAGCTTGTCAGAGGGTTTTGGCTCGCCATGAGATTCGTAACTTTAATTATACTTCCATTATGTAGTTAGCAGATGTTGCAGAATACTTGATACTGGATGTCTCATTTGAAGATGTCCCTGTGTTCACATCACCTTCCTCAGCGTAATGGCACATCATTCTCTTTAAGCTGTATAACTCTGTACTGGGAGGTGCTGCCATGTACTGCTTGCAGAGAGCTTGTTTTTACTACTGATGAAGAGTTGAAGTTAAGTCCAAACACAGATGTAATCATGGGTAGGTGTCTGGTGTATTAATCTGCATGTCTGTTATTAATTGGAACTTGCATGACGACTATACCATACCTTCAGCAGAGTTAGGAGTAATATGCTACTCCTGAATTTTCAATACTAACAGTTTAAAACTAATGATCAAAAATCCATGGATTCTCCATTGTACGTATGTGTGTACAGAAGTGAAATTGTACTTTTTTCTTTTAAACTCGAAAGCATCTCTGAAAAGCATGTGTGTTGCTGTGTATGTACCTTTACCTGAAATGTATAACTCTGGTGAATGCACTAGGAACGAAAGAAAATGCAGCCATTGTAACATTTATATTGCAACATTGATACAGTACCATTTCAAGCATGGAAATCCTTGATCACTTACCTGTGCGGTATTGTTGAATGCCTGATGGGGGGGTTTTCTTGATGACGCGCACTGATTGCCATGTTGCTTGCCTTTCTGCATTCAGTATGTCCTGTAAATGAGTTTGGAATGTTTCACAGTCCATCTCAAAGCATATTTTGGGATTTTCCTGAGCAGTATCAGGATCCCGTTGTCTTTGAGCGCATCAGAGGGGAGCATGAAAATGTAAAATATCTGCAACAGGGTTTTAATTCATATCTTACTATTCATATGTTTTTGAAAAATTTTATGTGGGTAGCTTAAAGCATGCATGCTTGAATTTGATGGTATGGCATGATTGGCTTCTTGCATTTAAGAAACAACTCTGTTTAGCCCCCATTGTGATTATTACTTCTGAAAGAACAATGGGTTGCTAAATGCTAATGTAGTAGCGTATATTCAGATATAGTAAGAGAGTAAGTATAGTTCTGGGGATGTTCAAGTGTTTTTATTATGATGCAAGAAATGTAAGCTTTGTATGTCTTTAAAAAACTACTACAGGTGCGAATTTAAGCAAGGGATATCTCATTTGAGATGAGGAAACATGTAGAGTATTGGTATGAAGGTGTTTTTGGCAAAAACAGTCCTCAGGAACTGGTACATTTTTGGCAAGGACTTTGTTTCAGACATAAATGTTTTTGATTGGGCTAATTAGCATTTTTCACTTGTACAGTTGTCAGTTAAAATTTTTCACTCCTCTAACATGTGGCTAGCTGCATGTGATCATTAAGTTTGATACAGAATAGCAGCTGAATGCTGAATTTGAGCTGTAAACAGGCTATGCGTGTTGGATATACCTCCTAAATGCTAAACTAATGTTTGTGCTGTATGGGTCTAACACAATAGGTATATACACCTGTAAGTTATGTTTATAGGAATATACATAACTTCAAGAAAGCCACACTGTTTTGACCTGACTTCACAAAGCTGACAGATTCTCTGAACTGTGAAATAGGGTGGGTATTCACAATGACACGGTCAGAAGCTGTCATAGTTTGCGAACTGTATTTTTTCATAATGCTCTGAATTATATGAAGAACTCAGCCAGGTGAAGTAACGTTAAGTATTTTCTGTTTCTACAGATGGGCCTCCAGTAATTGCACACTATGATATTTCAGACACTAATTCTGACCAGGAGGCGTTAAGTGTGGACAATCTGCTTGCTGCTGCTGTAGCTCAGGAACTAGAAACATTCAGAACCCAGGATATGGGAGCAAATTTGGCAAAAAGTGGGCATCTTGGTTCAAGATCCCAAACAGGTTAGTTACAAACATGGCACATTAAGCTGTCCTTTCTTCTTTGCACTGTGACTTATAATACCTTGCCTTGATAATTTAAAAATACCGCTGTCTCCCTTTGTAAATACTATGTACTTATGTCCAGCAGATGAGGGCATACATGCTCAGTTCATTTGAATACCAGACTTGAGTTTCATTCTGGTCGGGAGTGTAATAGAATCTCATGAGTGTAAGATTTCACCTATGTAATCCATCTGTAATCTTAGAGGATTTCTGTGTGTAAAACAGTGCACACTACCACTGTCCTGTTTATTGTAAATTTTGTTTTTCCAAAAAATGTAACTTAAAGTCTGGGGCAGATGTATTCATTTATTGGTAAATTCGTAAATGCTGTGGTCATAAATTGGTAAAAGCTATGGTCATAACATGGTATGTATGGCAAAAGAAGACCTGTGTTTCTTTAATGCTGTAAACAGTCACTCTAACTGATGTTTTATTGTCTCCACAATCCTCACACATTCTCTGACTTAATCCATTTTGTCTGGGCTCCACTGAATTGTATCTGATGTAAAGGACGACTCTCACCCATTTCAGAATGCCCTCCACTTTGGTGCACAAACCACATATTGTGCAACTTTGCTTTTTGCATTCTTAAGATGTCATTTAATCCATTTTAACCACCTCAAGATGACACTCTGCGAAATAATTTGTGTGAAAATAAAATATGTGACAGGAGGCCTTCTGCCAGCTACTGACACCCGCTGTCACTTGCGAGTTTCTCAGCTTCCAGCCACATGCAAATAGAAGAGCTGTAAATGATGCATCTGGTAGGCTAAACTTTTATGTGGATGATGACAGTGCTTATTCATGCTTCCATCTTCCTGAATGCATTTGCCAAATGACTGTAAAACGGGTGTACATCAGATGCACCGAGTTCATTGTTGCGCCATTTGCACGTAATGGGAAGCTGAGATGCTGAAAAACACAAACAGGTGTCAGGGAACTTAAATTTAGAGAAGCAAGCAGTTTTGGTAATGGGATCTAATGTAGAATATGATTCTTAGGTTTTTGTTTTCTGGCTCTGGCCTTCGCATATGATTGGAGGAAAGAGGGAGATTGACTGACTGTTTAGTAAAGTGGAGGGAGATGTGTATTAATATCAGATATTTGATGGGGCTTTGTTATAAACCTGTATTTGAAATGTAGAATTATCTAATTTTTGTTTGTGTGTGCATTTTGAGTAGTTCAGTGAATTCAATTTGTTTTTGATCGTGGAAGATATAAATTGATTGTAATGGCATTTTCTGTCTCTCACTTCTGCTGTGATGGTGATAGTTGATGTGCTAGCAAACAGTCAGTGAATGCTGTGAAGCTCTGTAGCAAGTTGGCTTCCTCTCAATCCCCTTTTTAGCAGTCATTAAGTGTACATGTCACTCTCACCATCTCATGCTTCTGAAATAATCATGAAAATACTTAGACCTCTGCAGCAGTATCCCACTACAGAGAACATCAGCTGAAACCAGTCTGGCTTCAGATGTCCACAGGCAGTGAGAAATCCAGATACCCAAAGGCCCTGTGATTCATCCTCATGCATTCCTGCCAGTCTGCAGGGGTCAGCTCACTTCTAAATGCCTGCAATCAGCTTTCCTTGTGGTCTATGATCATTTTAATTTCACACCTCAGTCCAATTACTTCTCTGGTTGTTGAAGGAAAGGGTGGTTTGGTTAATCTCTGGTCGTGTGCAAGTGCAGCACTTCCATGGGGTTCAGCTGAGAACGGGGGAAAGAAAAGTTCTCAGCAAGTAAGAGTTTCATGAAAGTCGTGAAAACATTTGTTGATCACCTGTTGGACAGTGGGTTATATTCAAGTGAGAATAATGCGCTGGGAGTGGATGGAAGACTTATTTCATTTCACTACTACTCATCCTAATGAAAGTGTGACTGTCCTGAGCACTGAGATGTCTGAACTTGTTGTTACAGGTCACATAGAGGCAGAGTTTGCACAAGGGGAAGCGCCCACCTGCGGGCCTCTTCAGATCAAAGAGGAAATCAACATCCCCTCCTCAGACAGCGAGGTGGAAATTGTGGGGGTTCAAGAAAACACAAGGTGAGCAGAATGTCTCTCCACTGTAAAATATCCTTTTTTTTTTTTAAAGCTATACATGACTTTCAATTTTTTTCCTGTCATCATAACCTCATGAGGTAAATAAGATGTGCAGGAGGTGTCATTTGATTAAATGACATTCTGTGAAATTGTCATGTGTGTTTAAAATGCAATACAAAATAATAGACGTGATTACAATAAAAAAGCAAGGATGTATGTTTCAAGTACTGTGACCCTGAAAAGCTATGTCTATTTCTATATATTTTGTTTTCCAATAAAGATGAATGCTTTAAGTAGAAATTGAAAAGCTCTTTTGGATAAAGTGAATTGTTCCTAAAATTGATTTGAAATTTAAAAATGAATCCATGTCAAGTTGCTTACAGTTGATTAAAGAATATTACACATGTAACACCATGTTATCTCTCTTTTTGCCTTTTGTACAAGAGTTTCTCATGTGAAATCTTTGAGCAGAATTCTGCAAAAATCAAATCCATGGGTTAGGTACTGGTTAGGACATTTGAAACCAAAGTATATGATTAGATACATAGCCCAAATGTATCCACTGGTGCTTCTATAAAAAGCAGCACAATGTATTAAGATGTTAAAAATGTGGCCCATGTGCTGTTAGAACGTCATTAAAATGTAGGCTGTATTATTTGTGATTTGTTTGGCTCGCTGTAGGCCGGTCACAGGCATGTCCTGTGTACATTGTGAATAGAATTGTACTGCCACTGCAAGGAGACGCCTGTTCCAGGACCAGCTCTCGGGGCTGGAAGCTAGTAACCGGAAGAGAGCGGTTTCATATCAAGTGGGAGTATGCTGAGGTGGATACAGGGTTTCGCTGTCTCTCTCACACGTGCGGTTGTGTTCAGATGCGTCCACCCCCGAGGAGGCGTGATCCAGAGCATCTCGTCGTGGAAACACGGCCCCGTCGCCCAGTACAACAGCACAAGGCAGTCGCACCTCTGGACAGCAGTGTCTCCCCAGCCCAACTGGGTGTCCCCGCCCGAAGTGGTGGACCTCACTTTGGACGAGGATGCCAGACGCAAATACCTACTGTGAGCAACCAATGCACTGATGAGCCCCCATCCCCTCCCCACCCCACCCCATTCCCCCCGTTCAAGGTGCGCCGAAGAAATCCCCCTCCCCTCAGGAGGCCCCTTCCTGGTGTTACAGACAAACATGTAACTTGTGGACACTTCCTTTTTCTGAGTGCTGTCTATTTTTAACCTACCGTAAAATCTGGTGTACAGGTCTGTTTCTTGTGTTTGCCTGGATTTGTTTCAAAATGGGGGTGGGGGGTGGGGTGGGGGGGGTTGAGAGAGGCGTACTTATACACAGGATTTTATGGTAAATATAGCAATATTGTTTTATACCTCTCTGACCCAGAGGCATGTTTTTAAGTAGGCATTGTTTAAGCTAGCTATAAAGTAAATATAATGATTAAAAGCTGCTGCATTTTAAAGACTGCAAGGCTTCTAAAAAGTTGTAGATTTGTTCAGGGGCTGTAATTAAGACTTCCCAGATTTGTCTCATATTTAATATGATTCAGATCTGAGCTAACGTGTTGGATTATTTATCTCATTGCTGCTTGCTTGCTGCTGATACTCATAGTCATTGTTGCATCACCAGTTATTTGCCTGCATTACTAATTAGCTGCTGAAACATTTCATATAATCCCAAAATGTAGTTCAACATCTTTTTTTGGCTCTGTATTTGTACATAATATCGATGTTAGAGGCCATTCTCTGGTGGCTGAGCTACAATCACTGTTTCAGGTTCTCTTATGCCCAGTGGAATGGAGAAGTGATTACAATGGTTTATTCTCCTTGCAATATGGATGCATAGTTCTTGAAAAGTGCAGAATTTACTTTTACAGATTTGGTCATATCCTTCTGACAGTAGTATTGTGTGCTATTGCTGTGTGTTGAGTTTCTACAGACAGGCTTATATAACAGGCATAAATCAAGACTTAAACATCGGCTGTAGCACTTACAAACGTGGTATATTTTGCAATACATAATCGCTTAAACTACATTGTTCAGTAGTTGGAATGGTTTGAATTAATCAGTGAAACAGTTTGCAAAAATGAATTAGTGCTTCCTGAAGCCCTACTGAGTCTCTCGTAATGTTCTCTTTGTACACATTCAGTACTTAAGTGAACAACTAACATGGTTTCCTGCGTGTTACGTGGGTAATGAAATACAGTTAAGTAAGAGACATTATTAAAGTCAGTCTTGGAATATGACCATCTTCTCAAGTAGTAAATTGCCTTGATTGCAGGGATCAGCAGAATGCACAAGAACTTCATTGAAAAACGGTGGCAAACGCTCACTGCATTGCTGCCACATTAATAGATGTGTGCTCTGTTTACAGCCAGAGTGTGTTGCCATGGAAACTGATAATCACACTTTTCCTCTGCCACTGAGCGGCATTTGCTTCTGCAACCACTGGATGCAGTCAAGTAAAATGGCACAGCACTTATTTTGAATCACTGGATCTACGTGTCCCCCATGCATTTCAGACGCAGCATAACGCAGTACTAGTACAACAGGATCGAAGCCAAGCTGTCTTTAAAATGCCAGCGCGTATGACGAGCCTTCCTTCTACCCTGATAACCCCATAGCTAACAGAATATTCTGCGACTTCCATCAGACATTTAATCACAAAGCATCATGGCCTGAAACGCCTCAGAATGTGCACTATTTTATCGTTTCAGAATCCTGTATATTCTTTTACCTTAAACATGGCATCTTTCGCCTAATATAATAAGAAGATATTTTAATAGATGCGAATTTGTTATATAAATATCAGGAAAAAAATACTGGTGTGTGAGGCTAATGTTTGAGGGGCACAGTGTGATGTTTTTTGACATGTACTGTTTGAGTTCAAGTATTTTCTTCTGCGTGATCTCTGTGGTCTATCTTTATACTCATTTAAACCAGCTCAAAGAAGCTGGTGCTTTTTTTTTAACCAATACTATTTCAATGGTCAACACTTCTGGTTTAATTTAAGTTTGGTATACCCTACAGATGGCATTGAACTACTCCTTTATGCCTGAGAAGGGATACATGAAACACATTTTGGAACCCCTGTTTGTTTTGATTAGTCTTACAAAGGGAATAAAGTACTTTTCAGGAGTTTACCAAAGTCAAAACTAAACCTCTTTCAGTTCAACTCTAAAACCAGAGACGACGCGTCCTGAGAACCTTTGGCTGCAGTTGTTTATGCAAATCATGAAATCAAGTCATATGACATTCAAATTTGAGGTCTGACTGAGGTTGCATTGCTCGGAAGTGGACTGGGACAGAGTCCTCGGCTGTGGCATCCTTTGCCTGGGTCGGTGACAAATGGACTGAACACAATCAAAACTTGAATGTGAAACACTACCCCCGCATAGCAGGCAGTGAACTTCATCTGCTTCATTACTACGTGTTTTTGTTTCTCATATTACTCTACGCAATTGGTGTATCTTCAAACTGAGGTACAGTAATTACCCAGACTTTTTTTTTTTTTTTTTTTTAAACTTAGGTCAGTTCTAACCACTGGATGCAGCTAACGCTTTGTTTTATTTGCTCCCAGACCTCATATTTTGCATGGAAGACTTACATACCCTACTGATCTGAAAAAAAAAAAAAAAAACATTGTAATCTGCTTCCCAGGGCACCAGCCTCATACGTAGAATAAAGGGGTGTCGCTTGTTTTTTTTTGTTTTGTTTTTTTTGTCCTTGACTTCTTTGATATATGGTGTGGAATGTTTTAACTTGAACCAAATACAGAATTAAAGGACCCACCCAGTAGTGCAATCCCTCATGAAAAAAATGCAATAAGAATGCTGGGTAAAATCTTTCCCTTTTGTCTAGTTTGACATTTAGATACTATACCATTGTTTGCATTACATTAAAAAACTAGGGAATATGATTAAGCTCAAGCATGGTTCACATAAAGGCAGTTGTAATTGAAGATACCCTTACTTGCAATTTAAGCATCATTTTCCCTTGTAATTCAATCCTATGTTTTTTCTGTTATTTTCTGTTAGTTTTTATTTTTACTTTCAGTATTTAAAATTAACAAAATATTGAGTGTTAATATTTTTTTTCTTGCTTGCGCAAGTCCCTGACTTCCTTGAAATTAAGTCTGTAGTATAAAAGGAAACTATTTTAAAGCAAAATAAATAGAGTGTATTATTTAAAGACTAAATATGTGTGGTCTTTTATTCTCTTCCAACTCTAAAGAGTAAAGGTGTTCACTTCTCACATGACTTAATACACATGGGAGACAAGCACTGTGTTACTGTATTATGAACAATTCTGTATGCACTGGCACAGTACAAGACAGGCATGTAACTAAAGGAATCTACGTTACGTCACTTTTTCCCCATGTGTCCACTTCCTTGTTAATCATTTCAAAGGGTCCTACCTCCACTTACTTGGCTTTCATGACAATAATACTGTTCATATGTGACTTTAAATTCAGCCTATATTCTCTGCTGTCGTAAAATGAGGGTTTTAAAATGCATTTTCACTGGAAAAGTTATGCTGCGTTTTCTTGTTGAGGTAGAAACCTTGTTTAAATAAGCAGGAAACCTCTACTCTCTCGATTACTAAATCACTGCCTCCACCTTTCCATTCAGGTAGCATGTCATATTTCTGTTAACTGCAGTCATAGTGCAAAGGAATCGATCCACTCGATCTCATAAAATGTGTGCCTTTTATAGTCCCTGCATGCTGTGTCAATGACCCATCACTGCGTCTTCATGTGTGGCACTGCTCAGTCTCAGAAACAAGATGCTTTCTCTCCTAGAGGCGCCTGCAATGAAACACCTGTGACAAGTGCCGGGGCCGAGGACTTGGCAGCGTGTAATTGCCTTTGCTTTTCCACATGACCACACTCTCCACCTCTCTCTCTCTCTCACCTGATCCCTCACCGCAGACCCGAGGTGAGACTGGGGCCCACTTCTCTGCGGGCCATCTCAGGTTACATCCGTGCAGCGGAGCAGGTCTGGGTGTCAATAACTCCACGCTGGTCAAGTGCAGTCTTTCTGGATAGGGCTGACAAAGGCCCTTGTATTGTGTGCCCATGCCCCAGGCACCAAGGACCACGACCAAGAGGAATTTTACACCTGTCTCCCCCTCTCAACGAAAGCATTTTTGTTTAGTGCTAATCCTTCAGGGGTCCTGGTTGGTCCTATTTAGACCCTGGAGCAGCACTAAGTCACTGCCTCACTGGAAGCTTACATGTTGCACCTGGGAAATGGTAAAATATTATTAGCCACGGATCACTTTTCTTTGAATTTGAAGGGCACCTTATAGAGTACCATTCCCTGTTTTTCACCATTATTTACAGTGTTTGTGGCATACCCATGATATGGGCACATGACCTGTTGAACATGGTTTTCTCTCAATTTACTTACTGTTTTTGAGCAGACTATATGGTACATACTGCTACAGGAGAATGATTTTCCTGTACTGGTATGAACTGGTAGAGTTCTGTTTGTTAGAACTCTTAAAAACAACTATTTTACTAATTTTCTGTTGAATATATTAAATACAAACCTTTTTTTGGAAAAGGCTGCTACATTCATTTCCAGTTTTATGCTTGTCTTGTGTTGTAAAAACACATTGTTCCTCAGTTGACACCTGAAGTGACCCTCCAGCAAAGTCACTGGATTGCATGGTTATTAATAATACAGCGTGGGTACATTCAATACAGAGCACTGAAGTAACACTCCCCTCTGGAAATAGTGATGAACTAACTGACCAGCCTGCATTATCTATAATGATATTTCACTGTCCACGCTGGTGAAAAAATGTTTTTTTTTAATGGACATTTATTTATTTGGTTGTTTTCTGAACACACACCACATAAAATATATCCACATTGTCAGTGTGTGACAATATACTAAAAATAGGTTTAATCTTTTTTAAAATTGCATTTATTCATTTCAGCATTTTCGATTCTATGAAATAGGGCATATAAGATATCCACTCTATAGTGGAATATAAAAATGTGGTGGTCTTTGAGTAGGCCTATACACATTCTTTTCTTATTTCTGAAAGTGGTAGGTCACCATTGACTGTCTTTGGATTTCACAGCATTTTGGGACAAAGGGATACTTCGCATAACAGACAGACTGGCATATGGCGCTTACACATTGGAAGAAATGATTAACTGAGGCCGGTGTCCTTCGCTGTCTGGGGACAGCCAGGGATTCCCTCCGTTTGCAGCCTACGTCATGCATGGGTCTGATGGCACATTGTCACGCAGAGAGCAACTGTGTCATTGTTTGCCGCTGCCTGCTGGCCTGACTGTCTAGACAGCTCCGCCAGCGGAGACAAAGGCACTCCGTAGCCACAAAAGGAACGGGGTCAAAGGAGAGGGGCAGGCACCTGGCACTTTAGGGACATGTGGAGTCCGACGGATCCCAGCAAAAAAAGGAGGGAGAAATGTTTGTCTTAAATGGAGCATTATGGGGAGGCAATATGTTAGCTTAACCTTCTTGTATGCCATCATCGCTACATACTGATATGTAATTAATTGGTCATGTGCATATTGGTTTTTTCTTGTATTACGTCACATTGTAAGCTCTTTGATCACTGAAGACAGACCGCAGCACCCAGTCAACTTTTGTATGTATTTTGTATGGTATTTTCTTACTGCTGAGATGTTGGAAGTGTGCTGTGCATGACTGAATGGCAGCTTTGTGTTTAGTAATAGAGGTTCTTCAGCTCAGTGTCTTTTGCTCTATTGCTGCGGAGATGTCTAGATGCATCCTCTCATTTCTTTGTTACCCCGTCCTTGCAGAGATAGTTGCCAAAGCACTCTTTTTAAATCAAAACAACGTTGTCAATCATAATCAAAATGTATATTTTCCTGAATTCCCAAATATATGTTCCCAAACAATTTTTACATTTTTTAAACCATTCTTAGTAGACATTATCTTTAACATCTTTGATTTTTCAACACATTAGACACCAATTTAAGACATACTCGCGGTTGATAACAGTTACCACCTGCTCAGAAGTAGTCTAACTGATTAACAATTTTTTTATACAATGATTCTCAGTCAAGACCTGCACTCAGTCACACTTACTGTCTCTTCTGACCAGGGGTTCAACACTATCACTGTGTGGCCTGCTTATGGTTGTAGTTAGAACCTACAGTGAGTGCAGTCTTTGCATCTCAGAACAGGTCTGAGGGCAGGAAAGGAGGCTTCTACTTAGAGGGGAAAACGCACTATTGAAGCCATTAACTGAACAGACTGAACATTGATTTCCTGGTTAGCTCAGGGACTTCCTGTCTGAACAGCAAATTGAAGCTCAACTGCCTGCATTGCAACACATTTCATGTCAATCAGAAACATGCTATGTGCAAATGACAGGGTCCTTAATTGAAACAGGACAGTGGTCAGTTAGGCACAATTATATGAACATGCATTGAGGTGAATATTGAATACAAGAATGTGGACACATCCAATGAGTTTGAATTGCACTGGAAGAACACTAGTTATTAGATGCGTTAGTCTGCAAGACACATTTTTAGTCTCAAAGGCTCATGCTACATGTTAGACACACTTCCCACCCTATTCTTTGAAACAGTAGGAGGCCAAGTTAATGACAAGAGGGAACACTGATGTTGAGAGACGGTCATTTTTATAATGATCTCTTTTAATTGAAAGGCTTTCATTGACTAAAAATACTGTAAAGTCAGTACTGATGATTGCGTTTGATGATCTCCCCCACAATTGAATTCCTGGGCTTCTGAACTTGATACGCAAAGCACCACTAGAGGGCGATTTGTCATTACATTTGCACAAAAAGGGTCATGCAGGGTTTCTCATCATGTGAACATTTTGTGTCAAGAAGTAGTACATCTGCCAGATCATTGCGTTGAAGTTGATTGTCACAGGACACAACGAATGCTGTTCAAAAGCAAACCCATCCCCCCTAAAATGGCCACAGGTCATTTCTGCAACTCTGATATGTAATAGGCTGAAATAACTGAATAGGCTACTATGCAATAATCTAAGGTCATATTGCAACATAATAATAGTAGTTGTTGTTATATAAATATGTATATATTTCTGATTGTTTTGTTTATAGTAGGCTACAGTGTACTCCCTTGTTATGAGAATCAGTCACATATCGTGATTAAAAACACGAAATTTTGGCTCTCTCACAGTCTGTAATTCGATACCGGGTGTAATGAATGAAAATCCGTTAGAATTTGAATATAGCGTATCTGTCACCTCCGGTTACTTACACACCGGAAACACCTATCAGATAATCTAAGTGCCTGGATGCCAGTTTATATGCTAGTAATAAAAAAGACACTCTTATTGAAACGCCTCCTTCCTGAGTCTCATTGTCTGAATACATGATGAGAAAGAAATGCAGCAGAGAAACTGGACACTCCACAGTCCACACTTAGACTCAGTGAAGAACTAAGGAGGCGTCTCATCTCCAAAACAACAACCCAAATATCCTGGAGACTGTAAAATTCAAACAATCAACGTGGGCGATGTTTTTTATTTAATAAAACATTGTACAAAATAAAAACTCATACGTTTTTAAATATTCGCAGAAATTATCTAAGATAACATAACATCAATTTCACAGCGTTATTTATTACTCCGTAATCAAATTATAATGGACAAATGTGAGAAGTGGAGAGCACTGTACTTATGTTTAAATATAACTGCTTATTGCAAAATCAATTTTCCAGACCACTGACATTAGCTACTGCTTTGTGAAAAAGATTTCAATTGGTCACGTCTCCAGAATGTCCTGTTATTGATTGCAAACTCCCACAAGACGACACATCTGTCACTGAGTGACCTTCTCCTGTAATTACAGACATCTCTTTATTCGTCACAATTTAAAATTCTGCCATTTCTGTGGAAGCCATTTTGGGACATTGAAAGCTCCATATATTCAGGCTAAATAAATAAATCATCAAAGATACCAGAGAGTCAAATGCACAATTAGCATCAGGAAGTCGCTGCAGAAATATGGGTGATTCAGTCACATTTTCCATCTATAAACTCCGCGATTGCGGTGGCAACGTACAATACGATTGATTTAGGAAAACAAAGAAATCTAATATATTTTTATCAGGACATTGCCCCGTTGCCTGGTGTATTTTCTATTCTTCCAAACGACAGGGTTCTGAAATGTTTTAAAACCCTTAAATCAGTCATTACTCAGTTTCCAGTTATCTGAGTCCCTAAAAATGACCTTTTTACAGTATAGATACACACTCTAAACAATGTTTGCAGGTCGAACGTGTAAATAGTTACACAAGCCCTAAAATCAAGTTAACACAGTGCAAAATAACACAATATGTCAGCTGTACTCCCAGTTAACACCGAATGGCTACAAATTATATATTTAACATATGCAATTAAGCCCATTCTGAATGACCTGTCAACATTTAATTGAACTGTGTTGACAAACATACATAGAGATGCATGTCTGATAATAGCTTAGCATAATGCTGCAGCATTACTCTAAGATAAGGAGTGCTTTCCAAACAGTAAGCTCCACTGTTTTGATTTTCATAACAACACATGACAGATGCCTAGGGCAGCTGATTTGGAGCATGAAAAGCAAGAATGTGGAGAAATGGGGGGCATAGCACTGCCATGTGAGTCTGGCTAAAGGGATTAAGGCACAGTCAGGGAAAAGAATTAATATAAAAACTCAACTCTATTGATTGTAATTGTTTTCAGTAGACCTTGGGCATTGAAGGGATCACACAGGATGCCCCTATTGCAACATTTATTAAAATGGATACACTTTTGTTCTTTTATGGTGGAAGTTGCTCTGAATAAGCACGTCTGCTAAATGAATTTAAGGTAATGTAATGTAAAAATGGGATATAGGAATATTATCAAACAAATCAAACCTGTAACAAAGGCATGCTGCCATTGTTTTTCTATTTATAGGGTTTTTACGCACTATGTCATACATGATCACCCTTTCCTCTCCCCAGTGTTTTCACAACACCCTGTCTGGTATTGTGAGCCCATGTATGTCCTAGATAATCTCCACAGATCAGAGCACTCAGCAGAGAACGCCCCTTCCCTTCTCCAGTCATTACTGTGAGGAGGTGGCGTAGGTCAGCCAGCGACTGCGTTGTGACTGATCACTGACATTGCAGGGGGTTGGGGGGAGTCTGACAGCGCGGTCTACGTGCAGCGCCCGAGCGAGAGTCTGTCTCCACGCCCAGCAGACGTCGGCTGGAGGTCAAGGGAGGTTGCCTCAAACCCAGGCTGCACATTCGTTGCTCACAGGCTGATGATGTGAGTCAAGGGCCTAGGGCTAGGAACGCTGCAGTGCATGTTCATTGAGAACAGCACACTGGCGGAAAAAAAAATCACCCCTTTCAAACACAGCCACGCTAATCTGCTTGCGTGTGCAAAGAAAAGCCCCAGCCACAATATTAAACTGAGCGCACATACATCATGTTAACCGTAATTCATTCCCAGATTCCTTTAAGAAACCAAGATGACCTTGCAAGTAGAAGGGCCTCTGTCCTGGAAACAGGATTGTTTTCCAAGGCCAATGTGTGTAGCTCACGAGTTTGTTTTGTGCTGCGATGCGCCCGTGCCGGTGTGATGAACATCTTTGTGTCTAGCTCTGCAGCCTTCCCTTTGCTCGCTGTTCTGCTCTCCAGCCCCAGGTTTCGACTCTTGAATGTCAGATTGCTTTACCGCTGATTTTTCTCCAAGACCACTGCACGTTGTCACAGCCAATCCCATCTCCTGGGTTTGCATGGCTTCACTGATCCACTCACCACTGGGCCAGGCGACTGGGTGGCGAGGCAGCGTCATAACTGATACTGCTCCAGTCCTCACTGCTCCCCTCATCTTTCAACTGAATAAACCATGTATAGGAATTATCACTGTCATGACATGCTAAGTGTGCATGTATTAATTTGATTAGCTCTGCTAATTTGCCGCTTAAAGAGAGTTTAGACTTGGAGATTAAGAAGCTACAGAATGATCCAATCAAGATCATTTGAATTCGGGAGCATTTAAATTGTGCAGAAATGAACTCTCTCACCAGCAACAGATGCATCTGTACAGTCTGTGTGTTTACAAAGATAAATTTGGATCATCATAGACCTTTCACTACATGGTTGGTCGTCAGAATGCCTCTTTGATTTACACCAGGGCATTGTGGGTTAACAACCTACCCAGGCTGCAACGAAGTTTTCACAAATACTCAAATTGTCTCTATTTGAAGCAGAGCAGCACTGAGGTGGATTGGGGTTATAGTCTTGTGAGGAACAGGCATTCTGCTATGTCTCCATGAATAAAATTTGAGAAACCTGGATACATTCGATCTGCTTGAGATTTTAAGGTCATTTACTTCTTTGAATGCGACATTCAATCCTTTTTGTTTTTGTCTTTTATATACTAAGACAGATACACTGTAGTATTTAATTTCACTTTTCATTTCTTCTTGATTACAACCCACAATAAATCCCAATACTAGGTACTTAATTTTAACTAGGTTACTCTGTAAGATCTATGACAAAGAAAGTTTTTAGGATAGCGCATTTAATATCTACCTTTCCTTGCCTAAACGCTTATGCTGCTAAGAGGAGTCTGTGCAAAACTACTCTAACATCTGATGTAATGCCCTGATTTAAGGAATCTCCTGTTAAAGTGAATCATGCAATTTCGACAGATTTGAAAAAAGAGCAACAAAAAAAGTTTAGCACAAGTCCAATAAGCATCATGGCAACAGATTCCATTCCGTGACAAAGTTTGCCTTTTCAGGTGCAGGAAATGGTCCCAGAGGAGAGAGTCCACCGCAGCTGGTGTGTGAAGTGCGCCGGTCACGGAGGACTTCACCCAGAGAGGCCTGCCCCTCGCCTCTGTGACTCTCTGCTCAGTGAGCCTTTGTCCTTGTGTCCTTGTTCCTCTCTCAGCTCAATGGCTTTCCTCTCAGGATCACTTTAGGGTCACACAGTATCTCACTGTTTCGCTGTCTTCTCTCAGGGGCTGGTACTTCCTCTGCTGTGAGTAATTTCAGAACATTGGGATGACATGGTGCAATTGATCTGTAAAAGATGAGGAAGCTGAGCCTCTGTGGCTTGCTACTATTCAACTATCAATTCTACTTATTTCTCTTGTCTAAATACAATGTTCTGCATATGTTTTTAACATGTGTTACTATTATTTGTCACCTGAAGGATATTTTGGTGAAAAAAGCTAAGAAGCCGGAGGTGGGAAATGGAAATCGCATTGTAAAATAAACAGCTTTCATTGTTTTGAATTCATGCAATTATACTGAGCAAAGAAAGCAGGATGGGGAAAATTGCAGAGTGTGGGTTCCAGAGTAATTTAAGATTGAAGAGACTGCTGAAAATCTCACTTCAGCCTGTTCAACTCTATTGTCTTTGTATTATGTCATCTGTCTTGGACAGAACCTGGGAAACAACAAGATAAATTGAGTGGCTGCAGTGAATTGTGAAGGTGCCAGTAGACAGGGACGATGAAGGGACTGGTGTGAATACAAGCAGTAACGGAGCAAACCAGGCCTATGGCATGGGGCCCCAGGACCAAAATGCATTGTGGGGAAAAACATTTGCGGAGAAAACTGTATGGAATATGTGGTATATCAGATTTACCAGCGGCACTGATAGTTATGGGTTTCATTTACCTAAACACACACAGCCTCAGTTTTTTCTGCCCTGCTCCATGCTGAGATTAACATTTGGAAATAGATGTTGCACAAGTACAAACAGGAGCATGGACCATGGACTGAACAAAATTAGCCGATAAATCAGTGTTCAAATATCCATGAGACTAAATGAGTTCTGCAGGCAAACAGCCTCCATAGCAAACTACCCTGTTTCTCGAGTGGAACAGATATTCGTCATCATTCCTGAAATGTTACTACCACAACTGTGTACTCAATGGCTGAGTGCACCAGTACACCACCGGCCGGCCTAAAACACAGATCTTTACATGAACCCAAAATAAGAAACAAGCTCAATGAAATCACAAACAAATACCCCAGTTGCGGCTCCTCGGTAAGTGGAGCAACATAACAAGGGCACAGATTTAAATGCACGCAACACACAGAGAAAATCCATCGAATGAAAAGTGAAAAAGGTAAATAAAAGAAGTCCATCAAAAGGATATCATTATTTGTATGTAACAACACAAAGTTTTCCTCAGTGAACACGACAGTTATTACAGACCTCGTTAGTGGGACTTACTTTCCTCTAGCTTGGGGTGACGACAGGTGTCAAGAAAGATGGAAGCCTTTGTCAGGGTCTGTTAATGCTCAACACCAACAATAAGAACAGCTTCCATGGCTGCTGATTGTGGAGGTTCCCTGCCACGACAGGCAGAAGGTGCTCCGGTAAGCGGAGCTCCTGCTCTTTTGTGTTTGAGCGATGGCTTGACACACTGCTTTCCTGTGTGAGTGATGGAAATGAGCGCCGAGACTGGCATATGGGCCTGAGCTCAAGCCTGATGCCTCAGAAGCCAACAACCACCCCATCTGTTAGCATATCAGGCACTGCTGGGTTTATTATTGTGTAGTATTAACATTGCAAAATACTTGCCTAGACATGCCCTGGTCTTGGATAACTGCTGATCAGGAGGCTCCATGTGATCATTTAACAACTCTATTCCATTAATGAGAGCTGGAGCAAGTGGATAATGTTTCAGTTTTGAGAGAGTCATTGTCTTGACTTGGAGAAGGCAATGGACTCTACCCTTCCAATAAATCACTGCCCTCTCTTGCACCTCTGAATTTGGCAGGATATAACAATGGTGAGTATCATTTTGATTCCTGCATACCACCAGCCTACCATTTATTTACTGCTCATTGTGGTATTATGTGTTCTTTGATAAAAACAAAAAAATCTATGATGGGAAACACCTCTTAGTTATTCTGAGGGACGTTCAAGAAGAAACACTGGCAGTATTATAAGGTAGGTTAGAGATATGCACTGTTTTCCATTTGTTCAGTGAGTTCAGACCTGATTTCATGAGAATATCAGCTCATTCTTCCTCATGCCCTGTACACCTTTCTTTTTTGTGTCAGTAAATCATGAGAGGACGGGGCTTTTATGAAATTGGTACAACTAGTGTTTCATATCTGCACCAAGCAGACCTTGATATTCCTGATATACCAAGGTCTCAAAGACCATACAGCTTCTGTGAGATGGATTTGTGAACATGTAATTCAAGCTTTTATTTAAAAATGCAAGATCAATTATTAAAATGAATTAATTAATCAATACTAATAATACTAACAATAACGATTACCTGAAGTGAAAATACTCTAAATACACTTCATCATAACTAATAACATATAACTAATTATTATTATGAATGAAGATAATAAATTACATTATAGTGCCTTTTATCCCTTTTACATATCTCAAGACACTTCACTATGTGGGGAACATTGACCTCAGTCACTACCAATGTATTTCTAATATCCACTTGAGTTTTGCATGGCAGTGTTGTGCCAGAACACTCATCAAAATGGTGAGGTGGACTTTTGCCAAACCACCAGAGAGCCCTCTAATATTTGTGGTAAGTGTCAAGGGATCGTTCTAGACACAGTGGGTCATTTGCCTTAGGTTTACCGTATCATCTAACAAAGAGCATCTCCCAGAACACAGTGTCCCTGAACTGCATAGTAGCATTGAATTTGAGGTTGAAAGGGACTGTCCCTTAGTGGCCCACCCGCAGAAGCATTGTTTTCCCATGGGATCTCCCACCTAAGTGCCATGGGTAGCCTGATCCAGCTGCTGGAAAAACTTATATTTTGAACCATACTGGATAAACACTGGATCAAAATGGGTTTGGGCGGGGATGTAGTTATTTGCTTTTTCTAGTGAGAAATCCATTTAAAATGACTCCAGCTCTTTTGTTCTGTTGTCTGTTTCTTGAACATACTCATTGTCTCAAAATAATGTTGTAATTGTGATAGCTAGGTCAAGAAAATGCAAACACTGGAAAAATTTCTATTACGCTACATAAGATTTACACAGTGATATGAAACATTTAGTAAGTAAAGATCAACATTTACTTACCCTAAATATCTCTGTGTGAGCTTTTTGACTCATCCATTCGTGTTGCAACACATTCAACTACAGATGCTTGATTAACTAGCTGGCTTCTGATGGACACGTCATACAAATAGATGAACAATTTGTGTTCCTGAGTACATCTGAACTGTACCAAGGATATACACCCAGTTTAAACGTTTGTCCAAATGGCCATTCAGTCTCAGAACAGATGAAAACACAAGCTTATTATTCACTAGACTATTTTCACTACATACACAAAAAGACCAACAAACTGCAAAATCATTTCATTCATCATAATGAAACACAACACTACAACACAACAAAACCTTCGGTCAGCTTGTACAGCGTTACCACGTTTTTCTTAGCTTTATCAAATTAGCTTCTCTGCTCACATTGGGTTCAGATGTCAGTGCGTTCTATTATTGTACATATCTCTGCAAAATGTTTTATATGTGTCACAATTGATCATCTCAACCATTTGTTTATTGTCTCATCTATCAGACGCTAATAAACGCATGCGCGTTAATATGTGCTGTTGATGTACCAATTTCTCAATTGCGCGTTTCATTTCAAAGCCCGCTAAGAAAGACGTCCGTTATGCTAAATGTGTTATTATTCATTAAGTCATTTTCAATTCCCTTACGTGTTACCCTTATATCACGTTTGGTAACCTGTGCGTTACATTAAATTACCACAGAGCAGCGGAGTGGAGAAGTAAGGTAACACACACACACACACGATGATATCCTTCTTAATGAAATGCACTCTGGTTTGATTTATTACAGGCGCTTCTTCGACAAAGCCCCTTGTAGCGCACACAAGGCCCACCACCTGATTCGCTGTCTGATTGGCTGTCCAAGTGCTTCAGGAAGCCAGTTTTTTTGCAAGGGTGTCCTGTGATTGGCTCGTTTGCCCTTTGTCTGTGAGGCAGCTGCAGATTCTACTTCACATGTGAATGTATAGGGGATTGGAAGGGACCATTTCCATGGGCCATCTGTCTCACAGGCTGCAGCACTAACAAAAGGATCCCAGGATGGTTTTAGTGCATGTTGGATATCTGGTTCTTCCTGTTTTTGGCTCAGTAAGAAATAGAGGTATTGTTTATTTTTTATTTATTCCTCACGATTACACATATGTAGAGATATGTTGTTGTCTTGTTTATCAGCTAACCATAAAAGTAACTAGCTTGTTAGCAAGCTAGCTAACTAAGGCAAAAAAGAGAATCAGTTTGCATTGTGTACTGCCTAACAAGCTAGCCGACTTTAGTCCAGATATTCAAGATAGGCTGTCACTTTTAACGATGTAGCAGATTGTTAACTAGCTGTAGCAAAATGATATTTATATAATCATTGTGATGATTTGAAATGGATATGCTGGGGGTTGTCTATCTCTTGCGTTAAGGGTAGATAGGTACCGACAGCAAGCGAGCGTTCGCAAACTAGCTCGCTAGTTTTTGAAATGCATTAAGAACCAGGTAGCTTGCTAGTTAATAGCCGTTGAGCGTGTCATTCTTTATGGGGTTAATAGTGTAGCCAGCCAGGTTATCACCTAAGCAAACCAATAGGCCTATTTACTCATTTAAATGTAATGGCGTGATGTGAATCCTCAATTTCGGATCGTTTTGAACAATTTTCAACTAGGCAGTAATTTGCTACCTAGCTAGTCTATAAACGCTCAGAATAGCACAATTGGATAGAGCTAGCGGGCTAAAATTTCGCAGGAGGCTGCCGCTAGCTGTCTCGCTACATAATGATAGCTGGCTAGAAAGAGATCTTGAACCTTGAATTCTTTATCAGTAAATCCGATTTGTTTCTTGGTGGTGTCGCAAAAGAGAACTCCTTGCAGTGTCTAAGATGCCGCACTAAAATCAGTGACATGGCTAGTTTTGGGGGGGAAAGCCCAGATATTAGAACGAGGGAGATGCATTTTATTGTGTAAGTCATCAGTGTAGCTGACATCAATTAGCAGAATACCCTTCATTTTAATGCAGTATCTGTACTGATTATGTAATAATAATATGACGTGCATTTTTAAAAAGACGTACAGTAGCACCAATGATTTCATTGTGCTTTTATTTCTGTTCTTTTTTCCTGTTTCATAGTATCGAGGCTGGCTCTGCATTCTGCATTTATCAGATCTTTGTCCTCCCCTCCATTGTGTAGCTAATGATCATCTGCTGCTATGTGGTGTGGCCTCTGCCTGTACTCTGCATTTAGCTGTATTGTGAATCCCTTCTTCCTCATTTCCTCTTTCCATCAGAAGACGACATTGGCATTAAAAAAAGAGAACTCACTCATGCAGTTCCTCCTGTGTAACAGACTAAAAAATAACACCTATAGAAAACCTTTTTTGTCTTTCTGTCAAGTTACTGTATAGTTAATAACCCATTGTAGCACTAGAATTTAAAACAAATGTCATTGTGTACCTCCCATCCAGTCTTAATAGAGTACATTATGCTGTAAATTCCTGTAAAGTGGATACATTTTGCCTAGATTCGATTATAGCCGTGCTTGATCGAACACCTGATCTTCGTCTCCATTCCCCCTTGAAGGTGCATTGTACCAGTACTTGTATATCTGACGTCTTTGTCTAAATTTGCATTTATGGTTTAATTAATAGTATTGCATTAATTTGCATTAAGTTGTATTACCTGTGATGCGACCGCAATATTTGCATCGCGTTTTGACTTTGGGGAAAAAGTCTAACCAAATTTATTTAAAATAAAATAGGTACGTGTTTTGTAACGAAAACGATCACTTCATATTTCACTGCAATGGTACACTGCACCTGTCTTAACGGTTAAACGGCCAGTCATAATCCTGTCCATGGTGTATAACCCTTTGTTCCCCTGAAATTGAATGAGACTACATAGCTAGCTCGCTAAAATAATTGGCAAGACGGCATCGAAATAATTTGCCAATGATTATTCTTTCCCTTGTGATCCATTGCTATGCAAATTCTCCACCTATTACCAAAATACAAAATGCTATCCATTTCACAGGGATATGTTTATTTCCTGCACTGCTATAGAAATCCTCTCTTTTAGAATCAAAAATGTCTTTATTCTTTGGTTGTGGTTCTCTACCTTTTGTTCTTGTATTAGAATTTAATGCATGGTCATGTTTTTATTCTTTTGTTTTACATTGAATAGCAAATTCCAATGTAATCTTTCTGTAGAAAAGATGTACCCTGCTGTACTGTAATGTGCTGTAGCATACACATCTGCTCATTGGATGCCGCTTTTGTTCTGTTAACCCTATACGGAGCATGGTGGGCCTTGCCTTTGATCTTTTTTTGCATGGGATTATTACACAGTTCCACATATACTAATATTTTTCAATAAAGAATATAGTATTTTTTCCTAACCTTCAGTGTGCTTCTTGCTGATTTCCATTTATTGTCTTACCCCCCTGCTGTGACAAAGATAGACTATTTCCTCACATTCTCCATCATGAGGCCTGAATGAGCTGATATCTGCAGTCATCTCTGTGGTAATTGTTTGGAGGCACTTGAAGGTGCAGGGCTTATCTCTGATTTTTAATACTAGGTTTAAAAAAAGATCTGTGTTTGGGGGAAAAAATGCAGTTTGACTGGGAAATCTGAACAAAGAGAGATGCATTTAGTGAAGGCATCTGTTCACTGCCTCCTAGTCAATCCCAATTGTCATCTTACCATTCCTTTGTTGGTGCTAGCTAGCCAAGCGGCTGCTTGCGCTTTCACCATTGTGAGCCTATTCTGAGCCGTCTCATTGTTTTGTTACACATTCATGGATTGTCCAAATTTGATTAATTCTAGATGGTTGCTTTTAAAGGGTATGTTTTGTAATGATTTGTTAATAATGAATAATGCCAAGCACTGTTTTAGTGCAATCTATATGCTCATTGCATTGAACAATTGCAATGAACACACTTGCATAACCACTGCTGATATTCATGAAGCGACTTTCTGTTTAGTGTCCCAAAAAAGACTGAACTGCACCTTAAAGTCTCTCTACTTGACACAATGTGAACACTGATGCAGATGCAATGTAGACTTTGCCTATTTGTCTAACTTTTACATTTAGGCTATGCACTATTGTCTGGAACCCTGAAGTTTCTTCAGTAGTTCAAATGGGTTATTCTGAGTGTTTATAGAAAAATATGATGGTTACTAACGTCAGGACTTCTTTCAAAATAACATTGTGTCCTAAATCTTTAAATCACACAAAGGAAACTCTGAACACGTTTAACATGATGCATAGGCTAGGTTATTTTTGTTAAAGCCAAGCCAGTGTAGGAACTGTTCACTTTAGTTGTTTTGGGTAGCGGTTTCCTCCTACTTACATTTTCAAAATTAAGCTTGTGTTTACTCTAAATAATAGGGTGTAGGAAGGCCTATATTAAGCAGCATCCTCAGTGCTTATTGTGTACATTTTGCTTCGATGAACTAAAGGTTTAATCTGTGAAGGCGGGCTTTGTTCAGTGCTTATTTTCAGGGCAAGGGCAAAAGGCAGAGCAATTCAAATATTTTGATCCCTCGGTTCATTTGAAAATGAGGAAAAGATTCCCCTCTGATAATCCCTGAAGTCTGTGTCTATTGTACCGTAGGTGTTGGCATTTTCTGCCCAGACTGTTCTGTGATTATAAGAAGTCTTACATTTGCACAATTAATTAGACCCTTTGCTGGCTATTTATTTTACAGTGAGCTCATCAAGGATATCTGTGGATAAGTTCTGTGCAAACATACATTATTGTAGACTGTTTACTAGATGTGTATGTGAGCTAAAATTGTAGCGTAAATGAACACCTAAAACATGTCAGCCATAACATCTGTTGAGGATGTGTGCAATTATATACAGGGTTTTATAGCCTTGTTGATCATGCATATGCTGTCTATTAAATAAAAACAAGTGCTGTCAGCTTGACTTTTTTCAAACTGTCATAAGTAGCACTGATGATCACAGTCCCTCATTTCAGAACCCAACAATGGTCTATGTGCAAACAAGCAGTCAAGCTTGAAATTATTTTGGGTATCTTTTCAAGCTTTTGGTGTTTAATTGTCAATTTTCCATTGTGTCATTGCCTGTGAGTTCTTCTCAATAGGAGTAGATAGCAAGCCATGATCATGAAATAACTATTGAGTGGGCTGTTTAGTATGTATTTAGTCTACATCAAATTTGGAAATGCTGCAAGCTGCTTGAAATTTGTTATTAATCACAAATGGGAAAATGCAGAAATTGGTCCATAAAAATCTGTTGCAATCGTATCTGTGGCATTTTTAATTAATGACCAAACTGAGAATAATGTAGCATTTCACTTTGTAAAATCCAGTATGTCTGTTCTTAGATTACAAAGGACAAGTATGCTTATTTGCATAACAGGTGTGAAATGCATGTGATCTGCATTTCAGCACCCCAACCCCCACCCCAGTAAAACAATGCCTACCAGTTAATGCAAAATAATGCAAAATTCTTTAATGGATTTTTTTGGCAACTTTGCAAAAAAAAAGCCAATGCCAATATCTCCTATTAAGTAAGGATGAAAATAGTAGTGGTTTTAAACAAAGTGAAGGTATAATAATGGATTACTGTACAAAGACAAAATGACGGTCTGTGTTTTGTCAGCGGGTGGGCAGACCAAAATGGTCTCGTCACCATGTGTGATTCTTTCTAGACTGATTATCTTTCATCCTAGTTTGCATTCTCCATCTTAGCTTTTGCATATTTGAATAACCGTTTTGGTATGGATGTGTTAAATTTTGGATTGAAGGCCTGCATTTCTTATTGAGCATTGTTCGGAATTTCAGATGCAGAAATTCATTGAATAGAAAAGCTCATTGCAATTGCTTGATTGGCTGAGACATTGTGGTCATTGGACTGTCTTCCTGTTGGTCTGTCTTTATTCCTTGATTTTTTTTACATCAGAACAAAAAAAGAAGAACAACCATACCTCAGTGATATTTTAAGAGCGTAATCACCGGAAGTACATCTATGATCGGATGAAATTAACAATGCAAGGGAACAGACTGTACTGTTCCTCATTTCATTATAGAAAACTAACCTGCTGTGCATGCAAGTGCCAGCAATTGATCAGCGGCTTTTTGCCGAGAAACAGCCAGTTTTGTGGGCAATATGTTTCAGAATATGAAGGGTTTAAAAATCCATTAAAGGCCTATTGACTATGAGGAATTCAATAGTCCTTTTCCATTAGCTGTAAAAACGACATCAGTAGCAATCCATATTAGATCAATGAGCAAAAAAAACATTATGTGATATAGTCACCTGTTTCAGTGAAAAGATTAATAAGCCTTTTATTTGGTAGTAGTAAATCAGAGACCAATCTGATCTCTTTCTGTTAATGTGAAGGAGAAAAATAGGCAGTTTCTATGAAGCTTTAATGAAAACTGGACCTTTGGCAAACCCCACCTCTTGTCATTTTGCAGAGATTGTCAGTCTGTCTGTCTGTGTGCTGAGTGGATGTTGTGTAAGATGTCTTCATCCAATACTTATTAGATTACAATAAAATAATCTTTGCACAGAAGTTAGGTAGTCTTAAAAGTTATATTTTTTGTCCTTCAAGGTCCAGACCCGCTGTTACAGCTCACAGTTACTTTTTCTTTGAGCATTTGCTGCCTACCTGTATACATTTGAAAAAATGGGAAGAGCAGTGACTTCTATTTTAGCAGCATTCCAAGAAGGAACCTTTCACTTATGTGAAGTGTTTACACTAAACACCAGCAACATGGTAATTGGCTTGTATACACTTTATGTTGAATTCCTTATACCATAAATACAGAATCTCTCATGAATCAAATCTCCTTCATGTTTCTGTTTGGTTTTATTTTTCCTGGAAGTACCTGAAAATACTTAACGTTTTCACTTTCCATAGCTTGACTTCAGCTTCAGCCAACAATAAACCTTTGAAAATTCAATTGGTGTCATTATTAGTGTGACATCACAAATTAGTCTCAGCCATTATCCTCCATGGTGTCTTTTGTCATGGAATCCATATATAGAAACTAACAGAAAGACCATGTTGACTCTCTTCTCATTTTGTGAAGGCCTATGATTTTCAGCTATTGTACCCTAATATTTATTTCAATGCCTCCATTTTGGATATGTATTCAGTTGAAATGCTTAGTTCAATAATTACAATCAGTCTGAACATATTAGTGAAAGGAAATTCTTTTGATAGTTATGCCCATTTGACCAACTGTCAGCATTTCCTTTGTGTTGCATTTAAGTGAGTTTTTCTTCAACTGGTAATGCTGTGCCAGTAAAAAATCAACTCTTCAAATATCTAGATATCAAAATATCAAATATCTAGATACAGGCTAATTAAATTTACCGACAGCCATTTTCTTGGATAATTCTTTTGTGGCCCTGAGATTGGAGAAATACAGACTAGTCTGTGGTGAGTTGATGTTGACTTTTAAATGCTTTCAACAGCATTACCAGCTAACCTCCATAGACTACAATAACGCACACTGCGTAGCTCACAAAAGTACATTCATTTTCGTCAAGACATTATATATTATATATGCCTACTTGCAAAAATGAGGATGTGGAGTAGCGGTAGCTTCTCAGTTTTGGTCCTGCATAGAGTGTCCGTAGGGTTTTCTTAAATCCAAGAACTTTACCAGCTGAGCATTGAGTACATTAAGGCAGCTGAAAAACTAACTGGCTGGTTTTGTAACACCTTTGAAAACCATAACTTTAGTTGTTGGCACAAAGTATTTTTCATGACTTCAAGAGCAAAAAGTTCTTTGAGTCCCTCTGTGTAGTATTTTCTGTACATGTGCCCTGATGAAAACTTGCTAGTTGTTTGTATCACCTGTCCAGAGACTACAGATGAAATTTAGCTGATAGTTACTTCTGGGACAGTTAAATAATTGTCCATTGTCCCTGTTAAATAAAGAAAGTCTGAATGGTTCCCCCAAATTAGTAAACGTATTTGTATGTATTATTTCCCCCTGATACTAAAGTTACATCACTGGTGCTACCATATTTGACAGTGCAGTGAAGACCAGCACCTACATTAATTGAATCATCGGTTTCCGATGAAAGGATTTTTCCTCTCGCTGCAGCAGCTTAATTGGTGAGGTATAAACTCCTCCACCAAAGTAGTCTTTGAATAAAGGGTGTCTTGATAAATGATGACAGGTCCTCGTATGGTGAATCATATGAACCATAAACCCCTCAATGCATTCTGGTGCATAAGAACAAGGTAATGCCTTTTTTTTGCAAGCAGAGTCCTTTTGACACAGAATCATACAATTACATGCCCCATTGTTATGCTGAATCGATAGCCCCATCACAGTTCAACACTCGGCTTTCTCACAAAGCCAGATCCCAAAAAACCAGGGGAGAGGGAAGGACAGGAGAACGCAGCTGCACACCACCTCTGTTCCCTATCATAACTTCAGGGACAGTGCTAGGCAACTGTGGCCTCATAGCTGCAGTCAGGGGAGGTTTAACACACTGGGAAGGTATGTGACGCATTCCAGTAACTTATCCACGAACGGCAGGAACCAACTTATGCCCTCCCCCTCAACACCTGACAGTCAGACTGCGTACAACAATGCCTAATGGAGCTATCAGCAGATATTGAACAAGCACTGTAATAAGTCATTGGCATTATCAGATCCTGGAGGTGCTATCTGCTGTTATAAAAGACCTAACCTAAGAGAACCCTCTCAGAGCCTTTGGATGAGAATGTTGTTTAGGGCTTTTCAAAGGGGTTTTCCTGCATGCGGGTCCAGCTTTTGCTGTTGGTGTTCATAGCTTCTTCGGATCTTAAAAGCATGCAGTACTTGAGGCCGACATTTTCTGCCGATACTGTTGAATGTCTCTGAAACGTGTTGTGTCACTGATGTGGCATGCTTCAGATGTCAGGTCTGAACACCGGAGGCATCATACAGAAAGCGGTTAGTGTGTGATTTGAGTACAGCAAACACAGGGCTTGCATCACAAGGGTGTCACTTGTTCATCAGATGCACATGAGCAGGAAGCTGGTAAACTGGGTCGAGAGAATCAGTACATTCTGTATGTCTGCTTTTGTCTATCAATATTGTCTGTGTGCCGAGGGGAGTTGGAAAAAATGCTCTGCACCGAAGATGGGTAGCAGGCGCATTACATGATACTTGTCCAATAACATTTTTACATAGCAGTAATTAGAAATGACACAATTATACCTGAATCCTTATTCTTGGGGTAGAAAATTGATTTGTTTCTACCGAGAATTGCTTCTGGATTTGATTTACACCATTTAATTTCCCCAAAGGTAAACGGAATTGTATTACAGCCAGTTCTGTAGGCGTATGCATTGCAGTATGTATGTTAGCATGTACCATGCTGTCATAATCTGTACATGTTTTGTACTAAGTGTGTAATTGCATGTACTGTGTTGTGCTGCAGGGGAATATGCTGTACAAAATGTTTAGTGGAGTGTATGTTGTGGTCAGTTCTATAGGGTTGCGCTAAACTAAAGGTGTAGTTGAGCGCACAGCCAGTCAGCGGTGTGTGCGTGTTGTGCACAGTGTGTGGCAGCGTGTGCAATGTAGTTTGGTTAGCTGGAGAGTCCTCAGTGTGCATTGTGCAGTATGGCCAGGTCTGCAGGAAACTGCAACGACCATTGCGGGAGAAACAGTTCTGCAGTTCACTCGGAGAAAGAAGTGAAGTCAATAACGTGAGATAGAGAATGTGTTGTGGAGTGCCGCGGGAGGGCAGAGAATGTGCACAGCGTGTGCTTTATGAGGCAAAACAGATGCCGTGTTCCCGGCAGGGCACGTTGCATTTGAGCGGCGGTGAGGGCCGCTGACACGAGGTCAGGGAGATGAGGAGGCACGCTCAGAATCCACCCCAGAGCTGCAGCGGTGGGGGGGTGGGGTGTGCCGGCGACCACGTTTGACTCGTTGTTCCACAGGTGAATGCTGTTAGCTAATGAAACCCCACCTGAGGTCAGTCTTTTACCTCCAGTCTGGTAAAAGGGGAGGCCATGGAGACTGTACTGAAGAAAGCAATTGTCTAATATGTGGACTGATGGCTGTGGCTGTAGCACATTTTTGTAGCAGGTGAGTGAAAATAGCACTGTGATAATGTGAGTGTTTCACTCATGTTGTCCTTGCAAATGACAGTGATGAAACCTTTAGTTAAAACAAGTGTCTTTCATTTACCCTCTGTCAGTTATGTTACTTTGTCAGTGTGAAGGATGGTAGATGGGCCGTGCAAGCTAAACATGAAGTATGTTCTCACCGGCATATGGTTTCTTGAGGAAAACTGGTTTGGGCTTTGGCCTGATGGTGAAATACTGTTGAAAGCTTTAAAAATGTGTCTGTTTGTTAGCCACATATTGTAAATAGTGCTCCAAATACCTCTGACTTAGGATAGGTTGACGAGTTGAGCAATAACACTGACATACATTATTTTTTCCACTTACTTCAAATGACAGAATCCCATTTTCAGTGAGTGAGTAAAGATTTAATTGATTAAATATATGTGATATAATGTAAAAATTAGCAATGTACAGAGCTGCAGGTCAGTTATGTACACTACAATCTTTCTCTCTCTCTCTCTCTCTCTCTCTCTCTCTCTCTCTCTCTCTCTCTCAAGCGCACAAATTTCCTCAGTTGCTCCATTATATGCATACATACATATTTATCCTGTCATATCTGAACATCTCTGTTAAATTCCACAATTCAAATATTTGGTCTCTAACAGATATGGATAAATTGGCAAATGCAAGCAGATTACAGCTCATGTGTAATTATATGCTACATGGTTGCAGTCTAGAACAAATGCATTGTTGCAGCTATCTATCATTCATTTTCAAAAGGAAAACATTGATTAAATGCATTTGAAATGTGAATGCTTTTCATTAACCTGAGTTATCAGAGCTGCCCATTTCTTTGAACCTTATAAAGCGGGTGCTTTATACTTTAGTACAGCATTTTCATGGTACACTGAAGCAAAGTTGTTTTAGTGCATTTTACAAAACCTTACTTTCTGCATAAGGTATATAAAACATTAAGATTACATGAACTGAGTACAGATGAAATGATATGAATTCCTGCCTGCAGAGACCTTTGCAACCTATATGAATCACATGGATCCCTTTTACAGAGTAACCGCTCTGCATCATTTCATTACAGAGACAGAAAAGAAACCTTCCCATAAATACTGGGCACAATGTGTGGAACATGAATGTGGTTCCTATTAAATCCTAACTCTCTGGGACAAATTATCCAGCCATTTTTTGATTAATGCTGGCGATTGTGTTAGTTTGACTGGAAGGAAAGATGGTTGAAAAAAGACACAGAAACATGTTTGTTGAAAAATTTTCTTTTTGGCATAAAACCGCCTATTGCGTACTATGAACAAGAATTCTGGCCAATAGATAATACTGAATAACTGTGGTCATTGTATGGCTGAGTCCAAGATGGTTTATAAAATTATCAACATTTTTATAAGGTTTTTTTTTTTTTTTTTTTTTGAAGAATGTTTGATCACACCATGTGATGTAGTGGGATGAGAATACTTGCTCTCTGTACCAAAACTAGCTTGTGCACACCAATAATCATTTGCTATATATTTTAATACACAATAGGAATAATGATTGGTACGTTTGTGGGTTGCCTTCGTAATCTGCTTGGACCATGGATATGAGTTGGTACTAAACATTGTAAAAAGATGTCATTATGTTTTTAATCAGGCCTTTTGCCTTTCGAAAGTGCTCAGTCATTAAAATGAATATTGGCTGTCACTGTAGGGTTTTAAGTCCAGTGACAGTGGAGTAATACGTGATAGTGCTTACCTAGTATACTCTCACAGACAGACATGAAGGGCAATCCATATCTTATGGTTGGTCTTTAGCAGCAGGTCATGACTACTGCAG
This sequence comes from Megalops atlanticus, assembly GCA_019176425.1. Classification (NCBI taxonomy): domain Eukaryota; kingdom Metazoa; phylum Chordata; class Actinopteri; order Elopiformes; family Megalopidae; genus Megalops; species Megalops atlanticus. The sequence continues at coordinate 26,138,979 of CM032880.1, forward strand.
TTGTAGGCTCTTATTTTCTCTCTGCACATAATACATTTGGATTGTGTCGCTATCTATCAAGCCACTGATCCATATGAAAGGTAAAACGCACCGAAAATGCAGCTGCCATGCGTATTGTGAATACCATCAGGGTTGCACACAACTTGTTAATTAGGGGAAGCACAGTCTAGAATGTTAGGGCTTGTCTACCAGGACACCTTCTTCTTTTGTATTTGTGTCTTCCATGTTTTCAATGGATGCCCAGGTTACAGGGGAATACCTCATGAAAACTGCTCATGCTGTTCATTGTTTCTTTAGTGCTAACTCTAATTCACAGGGAATTCATGAGCAAAATGTAATTAATTGACGGTACTGTTATGAATTCTTCACAGTACGAGTTATGATTCTCTGTTAAACAGGTCAAACTTTCACTGAATTAGTGAAGGGTGGTTGGTAATGGGGTAGTATTGAATAATAATGATTTCGCAGATGTCCCCTGGCATTTGCTCTGGAAAATTAAAGTGGTACAACAGAACACAAGCTTCAAGTGTGTTTTGAGTGTTATGAAAGAGACAGGCACTAACCAGCCAGGGGAAAAGAGTCCCTAGATATTTGTTGCTCGCCAGAGGAATGCATCGGTATTTACTGTTGTGGTAGGCAGTGTATTTACAGCGAAGCAAGATGTCCACAAACTCTGCATTATCATCACTGCTGTTACCATAGCATGCAGTGTCACAAACGTGTGAACATTCAGACGTAGAGGCACTGGCACAAGTTATAACTGATTAAGAAGTAAGAGACTCTTGGTTTTTGATATGCTGTGGATGTATAATGCAGCATGACTGAGGCAGTCTGTTAAGAGGTAAGAATGTGGGCTCATTAAATATTTAGAGTGTATCTCTTATCAAGGAGAGAGTTGTATTACATTTGCATCTGATTTATTCATTATTAACACATTCCCGCCTTGTACAGGGCGGTGGTGCATTTTATTATGGTCTAACGCCAAATTATAGCCCCCCCATTTAATTTTCTGCTTCACTGATACTGACTGCCATCTAATATGCGAATGTAATGACTTGAATTAAATTAAGAGGGCCTAGACATCGAAATGTTTAAAATTGTACATGAGAAGTTTGATGTAGTGCACTGACTTACATGTTTAAACCCTAGGAATTAAAGAAGTTTATGTACGCCTCACAGTGCAATGCCATTTTGCTACTTACAATGCAAAGGGTGATTTATGACATTTAGAATAGATTTTTTTCATTAGTTATAACAGATTTTTTTTTTTATGAGTTGGAAGCAAAAGCATGGTATAGCACATATTTACCTGATGAGTTAATTTGCAAAGTAAAGATTTGTTGGAATACGTAATAAGGCAATTTTTTACTCATTCCAATCAATTTATCAATTGCTGGGGCAATATCTAAACTATGAATGTCTTGTTCTCATAATGTACAATTTCAGTCACATAAATACGTGATTAAGATACTGTGGTGTTGAGCTGAGGAGCAGGCCTCGTAACCCAGAGGCTGCTGGTTTAACTCCCTGCTGGGGTACTTCTGCGGTATCCTTGGGTAAAGTACTTATCCCAGAATTGCTTTGTTAAATATATAGCTGCATAAATGGATAACATTGTAACATATGTACTGTTCTGGTTAAGAGCTAAACAACTAAATGTGAATATAATCTTTTCTCCTTGATCTGTTCCCACTAATTGGGACTCCACAAATAAAAATGTTGCTAAAATCAAGATTTTTGGAATTAGTCAGCCTTTTCTTGTTGTTTCCAAGTTCAATATGAATATTTTTCTTTTTTAGTTTAGGATGAATGTGGAATTCATTTGCCTCCCAATGAAATGCACATTCAGTTACCTGAGACTAGACAGTGTGAGGTAATGTGCTGTTGGGATGGGAATACATTTCAGCCATGACGTGCTGCTCCTTTAGTCGCTGCCCTCTGGAACATTTGGGCAGGGATGAACAGGAGGTTTGTGGGAGTGGAGGAAGCCCAGTTTCTCTTTAGCGTGAAGTGGAGCCAATGAGATTCCAGAGAGCAATGTGGGCGGGGGGACCTTCGTGCTGTGTTCCTGCTACACCCCTTTATCAGTCTTGTGGCCGACTTGCAAAATGTTGCTGTTGATATTTACCTCAGGACTAGTGAGTGTACAGTATGTCATGCTGTTTGGGCTACTGTGAGACATACGTTCCACAGGGGCATGAGTGGGCTGATGACATCTTTCTGCACATTGCCAGCCGCGTTCGGTCCACGCACCCGTCAGCCAAGCTCAGGAGCTGGGCACCAAATGTTCACATTGCAATATCCATAACATTCAACGTTTTTCAACATGCTTTGGAAGTGCTTTGATCAATTCCTGAGCAGAAGGTATAGCAACAACTTCTGATCCTCGGAAAAAATAAAAGGGCTCCTTATAAATTTTTAAGGGAGACTTACAGTATTTTCTAGTTTGTGTTATTTTGTCTGGAAGAAGCATTTTGCATATGACTACTAGAAATTATTGAAATTACCTTTTCTCCCTGAATAGATATTCCATTGATAGCACAGGCTGGCAAAAAATATCCTGCAACCAAACTTTGACCTTGGCAGCTATGGAACTGAGACCTTTAGCTACGCTGTGTATATGTCATTATTTAAAGCTATGTGAGTGTTATTTTAGATGGAGTGAAGAAAGCTGTTCACAAAGGAGTGATGAGCTGCATCCATTGATGCTGTAACCTGCTCTCATGGCCTGTGTTTCTGTGGGTTTCTGCATTTTTCACTGCTAGGCTGTAATATGAAGATGAGCATTTAGGGCTCAGGATATTCATCTGTCATTTTTGTCCCAGAATGGTGGTGATTCATTCATTTTCATTCTTATTTGAATAAACCAGCCGTTATTTCTTCCTCAAACCTAATTGAAATGCTGTTACTGTCAGGTGTTACCAGGTTCTGTAATGGTTGCAAACACACAAAGGCATATTTCCATACATTCTGTCTGTATACACAACCCTGTGCATGGAATACAGAGAATTATAGCTGTAAAGCACATTAGGCAAATTCAGCTTGTGACAGAAAAATCACACTGGGATCCCCCAATTTTCAAAATTATAATCGATTGCAGACATAATCAAGCCTGTTAAACATGTAATGCAAATGAAATGTAATGCAACCTGATCATGAAATGTAATGCAACCTGATCATTACCCAGCCAGCTACGAATAAGTGCAACAGCATTTCTTTCTCTCGAAAAGCTATTTTTATCGTGCTGCACTGTCTGCATGTCTGGTCTGTCTTCCTCCTTCAGGGCCAGAATCTCTGCATTGTGCTGTTGCTGGCATGATCTAAAACACGTCATCCCCATTAGATTGCAATACGATGCACGTTTTTAAAATTGATATTTTCATCTTATGAAAAAACATTAACTTCTGTTCTGTGCTGTGGTTGTATGGTATGAGCAATGGATTTGTTTCCATTGCAATCATTTTCTGTTATGTCTTTCTCTGAGAATGGCTAATTTGTCTTTGGGCTAATTTAAAATTTTAATTTCACAAAGTGCTCCCCGTCTCCTTGGTCAGTTTAGGTCCTGGGTTTCACAAAATCATTTCCTTGTGTATTCTTTTTTTTGACATCGCAGCAGTTGGGTAACAATATGCCACACGCTGAGCAAAGATCACAATTATCATGGTCTCACTTGTAAGCTTCGCTTTGCGTCCTATTTCGAAGTTGCCTGCTCCGTGGGTTGTAAATCATTGATAAAACAAGTCTAAAATAAGCCGTACGACTATACCCCACGACGAGTCTTTGGAATGGAGCAAAACAGACGGTATGAATCTGCCGCTCCACAGACGGGGATGGTCAATCCTCTGCAAGCCTCTGCAGGGCCTCTAATCCTCTGCATTCACTTTGAGTGACAGCAGAAAAACACGATCATAAATAAAAGGCTGGGCCAAATGCATCATCAGCAGCTTAGCAGTGGCTGACAGGGAGGCTGCAGGACCACCATGACCTCTGATGGCATAAAGCACAGCCAGCGTGAGTCTGGTGCAGTACTGCGCTCACTCTTATGGTTTAGTGTCAACACTAAATACCCCATAGATGTGTTGAGAGGGGTTTAGCCTACTGCTAAAAGCTAATCGAACCCTTATAAAAAAAAAAAAAACGGTAGCTGTAAACCTTAGGTGGTGGAATTTGATAGAGCCATCTGTTGTATTCTATAGTCATTGATTGCTGAAATGCCAGGGGCTATGGTCATTTCAGTGAATCTCATTCTGACACCTGTAATATCTTCTGCACTCCGTGTTGGGTCTGATGTAGCTCAAAATGCTGTGGAGTGCGTACTGCTTTTAGCACACAGAGGAGCTACAGCAGATTAGTGACGATACAACTAAATTAGGCACCGACTCACATGAAAAAGACAAAATAATTGGCAAGCTGTCACATCCTTATCAGCCACTGCATGAAAGGGAGAATGGAGAGAGGAGAAAAACCCGCCATATCTGTTGACGTTTAAGCTGACTGCATCACAGAGACATCTGAAAGACTATGTGTGGTGACATTTTCTCCGTGTGTGGTGGACACGCTCGCTCTCTGATACATTCTGATATATTCACTCAGGACGCAATAGGGTCCCCACATTGACACACACTGATCGCTCAAAAAGCTCATGCTGAATGAAAGGTTCTAACCGTGATACCATGCGCCTTGGAACATGTCCAGTAGACCTCATAAACTCACACGATAAGCAACAGTGCATTACATCATATTGTAATTTCCTTCACTTGTCTCCAATGATCAGCAGTTAGCAGCTCTTGAACCAGCATTAAATACAGTGGTTAAAGCTATGAGTGTTAACAGACAAAGTCAGTCTATTTTGGAGTAACCATGCTTGGATTGACCTGATTGAGAATGACCTTAATAAATAAAACTGTCATCTGGGAAGTAAGAAATCAGCAATTTTTGTACAGTACAAGTGAATTCAAATCATTCAGCACATAAAGTTTGACTTCATTCAGATAGCGCCCACACAAATAAATTGAGGACATCTGCGATACAAATTCATTACATGTTGTTATTTTAAGCACCACTTGTATGGTTGTCAAACAATATGAATGCTGGAGTTTATTTTCAGTATAGATTTAATGAAATACTGCATGTGTCTCGGTTGTAAAATAGTATGTCAATCCAATAATACGCTAGTGGTTTCTGTGCTAGAATCAGTAGAAAATCCGTAGCTCTCAAGAATAAACAAATCAAATCACAGTTATCATCACCATCAGTTAAATGGGTAAATGCAGCTACAGTCGAACTATAAATCGGTTAGCCACACACCTAACAATGATGCTACATACAGCTCTGAATAATCCCAAGTGTAGTATGCAGTCATTCTATTGCATCTGAACTACAGCATCTGTATTTTACACAAAACAGACAAGAACAGGCCACTCAACTCATCTTGGCTTGTCATTTGCTTATATTCAAAACTGAATCTATCACTGTGTCAAGTTGTGTCGCTGAGAATCCAAAGAGTTGCTGACTCCACTACAGATCTGGGCAAGCTGTGTCATTTTTTGTATTCCCTCAATTGTAAAAAACATGCCAGAAGCTCTGGCTTGGTTGTCTTTGTCTGAAAACAGACCTGGGGCACAAAAATGGTTCACGGAGACATAAAACAGCCTGGGACGCCTTTATGTAAATAGAGGCTCTGAGGGGGCAGTAAAGCAGAGCACTCAAGGGCACTGGCAGAGGTTTTTTTTGTTGATGCTAGTGTTCTTTTTGACAGCACCCACAGAGGCAATTTTATGCGATACAACCTTGTAGGAGCAATGTGTGGACGTAGCCAGGGCAGCAAATCTGAGGGTTGCAGTGTCGAAAATTACCATTGTTCCCATGAATGAAGTTGCTTCACCCTAATAATGATCCAGCCATATCAATTACATGACGTGTCAGATGGAAAAAAAGAGCTTGATAGTTGTGTGCATGCCAAAGTCAGAGCATGCATGTTTATGTATCCAGTTTCAGAATCCCCATAATACTCCTGAACAGGGACAATCACATTTATTTCTGTGCTTTTAAGCTTCTGTGCAGCCCCAGCGTTTCTGATTTGTGTCGCAATGCTGTGGCACTTCTCTGTGGCTGTTTTTTGATGCTGTGAGCACAAACAGCTGAAGAGCTAAAATGAGTCCTGATGGAGCAACTGCTCATTTCTCCTCGGCTCCTGGCAGTAATAGATATTGATTGTTTGACTGGGGACGTGTGCTATACTGCTGAATAGGCACATTAAAGGAAGCTTTACCCTTCAATTGCACACAGCTTCTGGAGACAGGTGTCTGGGGGCCCCCTCAAACTAACCATATGATTACTTCTAACCCTTATTTTTGAAATCTTACTCATTGAATGTTTTGTCCCCAGCTTCACCTTTGTTTCAACCTTGTGTGGCAGCCTCTCAAATAATGGCAATTTGTTTTTCTTCGCCTAATTTAATGGCAAATGAATAAGATGCCAGATGTAATAGAGCTGCAGCACTAAACATCCTAGACTTAAATCCTTCACCATTCACTGTCCTTTATGAGGGATTTGTATTCAGCACAGTTTATATGAAGCCATCTATGGGGTTTATGTGAGAAAAGCCTCATTAAATCAGTGAATGTAATTGATTGAGTGTAACTGGATGCCTCTGACCTTAATCACAAAGCATCTGTGTGTGTGTGTGTGTGTGTGTGTGTGTGTGTGTATGTGTGTATGTGCAAGTGTGCGCTGTGTGTGTGTCTGTGTCTGTGTGTGTTTGTGTCTGCGCGAGACCATCCCTCAAGCAGTAAATATCAACACTGTGGTGTGATCGTGGATGGATAGCTCAGGGTGGGGCTAGAGGTTGCAGTGCCAGAGACGTGCCAAGTCAATGTTTCCTCTTCATTTGTGAAATCCCCCACTACAGACATTGACATTGAATGCACCGGAAAAAAAAAAAAAAAAAACGACCCATACACAAAGCATGTTCAGGCTTCACTTTCACAGCAGGCATTTGCCATATTAGACTAAACAAATCTACATAAATCCCAGTAATGTGAATGTAACAAATCCCCTAATTTCCTGCTTCCTGCTGCGTGTCCTGCGTAGGCTTTCAGAGGAGGAAAACAGTAAACACAGCTTTCTGTCCAGGCAAGGTCAGACAACACAACAGCACACAAGAGTCTGTGGTTTCTCTTCATACCCCTTATCAAGGCTAAAAACCTGTGATTTACCAACCCTGGCAGGATGTCAGACAGATTGCTTTCAGAGGACCCATTGAACACCTCTAATCCATTGAGCATCAGAAACAAAACCAGTATGAATCAAGCAGAATTCAGGATTCACATTTTGTAACAAAGATCCCACTGCAGTCCCTCCCCCGCCTAACCCCCATCCCCGACCAGATCTCACTTCATCCTCTGCCATCTTTCCACTTCACTAATGCTGTTAGTTTCACAATTAAACTAACAGCAGGTACAGATGCTGTTTTTCTTAGATTTTGCAAAATAGATGATGCTTGCTTAAAACAGCAGGAAAACCTATCGGCGGCTAATGGGAGTTATTGATCAAAGAGTGACAGCGTTTATAATGCAGAAGGGAGCCGTATCTCACTGTGCATTGCCTCTGAGAAGCCAAACAGGGCTCACAAGGCTTTGAGTGCAGTGCTCGTGGGGAACACACTGTGGATGCAAATGTCTTTAGTTGAATCACAGCACTTTGGAGGTAAATCCATTAATTCTGTTGAATGCAAGACTGAGAGGAAATTATGGACACACTTGCTGTTGTCAGAAATGTCTGATCCTTTTACCTGGTACTTGAAACACTACCATGTCTCGATGTAGTAAGAACAACCCAACAACAAGTAAGACCTTCCGAGAGTAAGCTATGGTTTATATTTTGTTTGCATTGCTTTGCCTGTTTTTTTTATAAACATTCTGTTCATTCTGTAGACCAGTGTTTCCCAACCCTACTCCTGGCAGCACACTGTCCTGCATATCTTCAATCTATCCTTGCTGCTTGATTAAATCAGGTGTGCTCAGCTAATCAAACGTGCCACTGATGAGTTCAGTCAGGTAGGTAGAGCAAGGAAAGATAGAAGATATGCAGGACAGTGTGCTGCCAGGAGTAGGGTTGGGAAACACTGGTCTACAGAATGAAAGCTGCACTCATAGCAGTGCCGGCAGGTTTACTGTCAGCTGCTCCTGCATGTCCACCCCAGTAGCCTCCACCAGCTTTAAATACACACAGAGGCACACATAACATGATGGTGTCTGCTCCTGAGGTTTCGGCTGCCGGTACAAGCGAGAAGCCGATACCAGGGTCTGAATGTGATATACTGCTGACTTCAGTCAACATATGGTCCGCTGGACATACATACCAAGGGGCATCAATATGGTGCATGTATCATGCCATGCATACATGAGCACAGACATACTGCCTATATTAATAGAACCCATGTAAGTGCATCAACAGTAAAACCCCATAATGAGTAGCTGTTTATTGATCATTATGAAAGACAAGGAGGAGCAATTTTTATTGGCTGCAGGAATAATTGTGGTACAAACTCCTCTGAGCAACCGAGCACTGTGAGACTCTGTTGACATGCCGCTGTTGTTCTTCCAGGGGCCCACTTCAACAGGCATCAGCACAGTCATGCTACCTCCTGCCGGCACCTCCACCTGGGCCCCCAGGCCCAGATGTCAGCTGACTTCCCCCTGCCCCACCCGGGCCAGCCCCAGCCTGGCATGACCGCCCACCTGCCCCCCACCCACCAGCACGCCACTCAGCTCCATCAGCCCCTCGCGCCCCTGCCCGCCCCGCAGTTCCAGGACGTCCCAGGCCCCCCTTTCCTACCTCAGGCCTTACACCAGCAATACCTCATCCAGCAGCAGCTCCTGGAGGCCCAGCACAGGCGGATCCTTCCACATTCGAGGTGCAGCAGCGCCACAGTTTGCTTGGCCCAACAGCACAACAGTCAGAGCCACTTCCGTTCACTCCCATACCCCTCCATAGTGAACTGCACTGACATACATCATTAAACTTATTATCTTCTGCTTCACCCAGTTGAAGATAGTATTACAGTAGTAGCAAGACAGTATAGAGTAAGGCAGTAGGACATACAGAAATAAGACAGTATGGAAATGTCAATTATTCAGCCATGGAAGTTAATATTTAAACCTGTAGATAGTGTGTATTCTACTGTATGTTATTATGAATGTGACATGTATTAAAAATACCTGTTGTGGATGTTTATGCTCTCCTTCTACTGCTAAATATTAACATACTCCTTCTGTGCAGACGCACCCAAGAGCGAGTCCCTCTCCATCCTCACCGGCTGCGCTCTGGCTATGACTACGCCCCCTCACTGCACGTCCCTCAGCCAATAACACAGCAGCCTCGCTACCTGGCGGAAGGCACTGATTGGTCAGTTGAAAACCCCTGTGATTAATTTCAAAAGAAGAGCAAAAAAATCACAGCAGATTAGTGTTCTCAGTTCAGAGTTAAAAAATACAGTGCTATGTTTATAAAAAGAAGCAGGGAGGCAGGTGCTCTGTCTTTATTGCATAGGCCGCTTCGGCATCTCTTAATAATTATGGACTGCCGTTAAAATCAGCCCTAGCATTTCCACTACATTACATTGTTTAAACATAGAATTGTGGATGTTCCTTTCAAACATAAAATAAGAATTAAAAAATGTATTGAGACCTCTTTAGATCTGATGTTTGTGTTGGGTTTATTTTAAGCAAAAAAGATCTTGGTGTATTTTAAATCATATCTGCGTTGGTTTTCTCAAAGTGTACAGCAAAATCCCAAACACCATGGCTTGATCAGAACTAGGGCAGATATTATGTGAATCCTCTATCTCAGTATTTCTCCCACAGGGCCATATATGTTGTGTTTGTGCTCTCCTGTGCAGTCAGGCTTAAAGAGAGATCTCTGTCTCCCCTGCAGGGATCTCAGTGTGGACGCAGGCCTGTCTCACCATCAGTATCAAGTCCAGCAGCTCCCGCAGCACTATCAGCATTACCTGGCATCTCCCAGAATGCACCACTTTCCCAGGAACACCTCATCAGCACAAGTGGTGAGCTCATCACCTCTGCTTTTGTGTCGCTGTTCTTGTTATCTCTGTCTAGTCATTTCCTGCGGCTCAGCGTAAAGCTGCTTGACTTCATATTTAAATGATGTCCTCGAAAAAAATTTTATAAGCTATTAAACAGATAACCGGGGTGCAGTATGCCGCAGTAAAATCTTCAGAAACAAATACAAAGACAAATTTGGTTCAGCACAGTTAAGTGAAAGAACAGCTATTATGTCAAATATTGCTACTATAATAATAACAAGTTTACATGCAGAATTTTTAAATGAGTCAGTACATTAACGTCAGGCTGAACAAAGGTTGCCATGAACACATTCTGTTCAAGTAGCATTGTGTTCCCTCCAATATGAATGAGGTTGTATTTAATTACTAAACATAACAATCAGGCACTGGGTTTAACCTTCCTTTTGTAAACAAATACCTAGTTACCTTACCTAGTCTTATAATGTATCCCTAAATGCACAGTGGACTTAGTTTGAACAAAAAAGGGAAACTCCTCTGTCAAAACTTACAGATATACTGTAGATACACAGTACAGTCACAGTTTGAAATGAAAGTTTCATGCTGAGTATATTCAAAAAAGACATGAAGATGTATATATTTGTGTAGAAATTTTGAAATGGCAGGAAGATGGTTGATGGCTGCTTAAGATGGTTACCTAAACACGTCTGCTTGTGCTTGTCTTTCACAGGTTGTTCATGAGATCAGAAACTACCCATATCCTCAGTTACACCTGCTGGCTCTGCAAGGTTTAAACCCTTCACGCCATGCATCTGCAGTGCGGGAGAGCTACGAGGTATGGTTAACATCTCCTCTCATTTCAGCCCTGTTCATCCTCTCGCATTTTCCACCATCATGTGACTAATGCTCACCAAAGCATTATGGGTAACTGAGTGCCATTGTCCTTGGTCTTCTTATTCCCCACCCAGAAGTGTTTTCTCTTCTCTGGGTTTCAGTTAATTAAGAGAGGGTTTTTGTTTGTCCATAGTCCTTGTTAAGCTCCATTTGTCATGCGTTCCCATCAGAAACTCACCAGGCAACAGCAACTGAAAGCATCAGTGGCTGGATTCTCATGTGTGACGAGCTGTTTTTATCAAACATTTCCAAGCCTTCAGCACAAATGAGCCTGGAAAGGCATGGCATTTTTGGAAGCTCAGAAATGCAGTGTGTCTGTCATGTAGCAGAGGCAACTTGAGACGGAGTGTAGGTGTGGATGCTGAGGGGCTCAGACTAATCTGTAATGAAAGAAATCCCTTCTCCCTGTCTAAACAAATGTACGTGCAGACTGGACTCTCGTTTCAGAGCTATTGCCACCAAATTGACAGCAATAAAATGGCCTAAACTGAAACTGTTGATGACATGCACACCACCTTTAAATGGGTTGAAGGCAGGACTTTAATCATTATCTAGTCACAGGGTTCACAGTGACTTGTGATGGCAGATTTATGTAAAGAAGTAGCTGGCAGGCTGCAGCATTTCCTCTGGTTTGATCAACCCCATTATGATCACTGCAGTGGTGCTGTTAATTACAGCATGGCGGAGAAGCTAGAACACTGGACTTATAATCATAAGGTTTACTGCTTCATATCCTGGACAGGGAACTTCTAATTCAAAGGACTATGTCAGAATCACCTCAATAACTCTCCAGGTGTAAATATGGATTATATGGAAAAAAGAGATACGTAGGTCTAAACAAATCTCTAAATAATGTAACTGCATTATTTGCCGGCACTTCAGACTTGCAACTCAGGTCAGCTGTGCTCCAGAGTAGGCGTCTGCAGATGATTGCAGGTGTGATAAAGGCTTCCTCCGTCTTCTCTTCCCATGTGCCTGCGGAGCGTAGGAGTTGCTGCAGCTGGAGGACAGGCTAGGAAGTGTGAACCGAGGAGCTGTCCAGACTACCATTGAGAGGTTCACGTTCCCTCACAAGTACAAGAAGGTAAGAGCAAACCCCTTCCCACCCCAACCCCCCTTCCCCGCCGGACCGCTGAGGTTAACCTCACTGTTATTGTGTTACACTAGGTGTGACCGAGCACCGGTTTCTCCAAAAGCGCACCGTTTCCTGCGCTCAGCCATTACAATCATTCATGGTCCTGTGTGCCCGCAGGTATTTATAAATAAGCGCCTGTCCTCGCGGAGAGAAGAAGGCGATGTCTCAAAATAGCTGCAGTGCCTTCAATGCAGCCCCGTTCTCCTGATGTCACGGCGTGTCATCATTATTACTGCGTGGTATAGCACAACACCCACTCCTGGCTTTTAAACACAATGCAATTTGCGGTCTCGGCAGAGTGTATGATTAGGGTGTCAAAAATACTCAAACCTACACGTCTGGATGGCTGCGGTCCAGCGGCGTGCGTCGCTCACAGAAAAGGAGCCATGGTGATTCATAGCTGCTGCCTCTGGACGAAAAGGAACTGTTCTATAACAGTCCTGATTCGTACAGTTTTTTCAACCGTTTCCGCGGTTTTGTACCATTGCTACGTCGATGATAATTCGGATTTTATTGTCAGAGCGCACCTCAGTTTATATCTGCAGCTTCCCTGTCGGTAACAAAGCCGTATCCGCGATAAGACCTCCAAATTGAAATTAAATTCCAGTGGGGAAAGCCGCCTCACCTGAGGGCAGATGACTTAAGACACGGTTATCCCATCTCGAGTATTGACGACTACTGTGTAGCACCGAATACTTAAGCCCCAACACCAATGTCAAAACTGCACTTCCTCAAGGGGAGGCGCGTTCATTTTGCGAAGTGGCCTCGCGTCCACTGGCCTCGGGTGCAGGCGACATGAAAATCTCCTTTCATCATGGCAGCTCACGTCGTCAGCATAAATCTCTCAGGGTCCACGGGGAATCTCAGTTACATCAAATTGCCATTTTCCGATCCTATGAAAGCCTGTCAGAGAGCGGTCCGCAGAGCGATGTCAGGGTAAGAATCTTGAAAGCAAGCGATGAAACCGGGCAGCCTCAGGAGCCGTGTGACTTTGAAGAGATCATAAAGGCGATGTGTGTTCTCCTTTCTCGAGGTAGGCTAATCAAAAAGGTTACTGAGAGACGACGAGTGTGAATCGGCCCTGATCAAAGAGCACCTTCACATCCACATTCTCAGAACGAGGGGAGAAATAACGCAATCTCTCCTCACTTCCATTAAAATCAGTGATCAAGCCCTCACGATATCATGTTGCAAGAAATGTGATCAGCAAGAGGGGAACTGGGAACTTTTTAATGAAATGATAACCATATACATACATAGACACACTATATATATATATAGAGTCAAGCTCAAGCACATTGCTGCCCTCTTTTATTTTAATCAAGTCAGGCAAGTTCATTTACATAAACCACAGAAGACCCTTATTATGCATAAATGTGACAGTGCGTGCCGGTGACCTAGACATTCGATCGGCTGCTCCTGAGATAAGAGCACTAGAATATAGCACTTCGAAGATGCATCCTCGGTCCTTCACAAATCCCACCGCTTATACAGGTTAAAAGCCATATTCACTGATTTAAAATGTGTATTTGGGTATATCATATTGTGAGAATAATCAGAATTCTATCTATCTATCTATCTATCTATCTATCTATCTATCTATCTATCTATCTATCTATCTATCTATCTATCTATTTATTTATCTATTTTGATGGACTGACTAACCAAGAGATAGACAGGTTCACAGACCTAGATGAACAAAGAGGTAAAAAAAAACTTACATAGTTTACAGATGTGAATTGGCTAGCATCCTAGCAGTCTTAATAAGCAGTAGGGTTGGGGTGGTACCTGTCATGCTCACAGCATCCTTAATGAATATTAGCCTGGTGGGTGGTGTGTGCTACGTCTTACACACAGATGAGGCTGTGCTTTCTGGAAATTGGGCCAACTTTTACACCTCTGATGTGAGAATTACAGGGAGTGACATCACCCTCCAAGAGTCTAACAACTGTTGAACACCTCCCTCTTGTATACACAGTGTTAAAACAGAGATGTGAGCTTTCATACTTAAAAGCTAGCTTATCAAATGCTTTATGTTAGTGCAATGCATAAAAACAAACAAGCACATATATGCACTCCTCTTTTGTGGAATCAACATGGAAAGCTGGGGAATTTATTTATATACATTTATTACATTGTTCAAACATATACTGTATATTAATGGACAAAACACTGAAGAAGGTCCATTTTCTTAAACACACTTGGATTTATTGCAGTTTCAGTTTCTTTGTGAGTGCAGGTCCCCCCTTTAGATTTGTTAAAATACTGTAAATTTATGTTTCCTTCTGCAATGAAATGGTTTGACAGTTAGCAAAATTACAGTTTGTCTATAACCATATACTTTGAGTAAAGGGTCTCATTATAAAATCTGTGCGCTGATACTTCTCACACTCTGAAAGGATCTTCACACAGTATTTCTGCACTGCTTTGTGACCATTCACAGAGGAGGCCTCAGGAGCTGAAAATAGCCATGGATGAGGAAGAGTCAGACATGGATGAGAAATGCACAATCTGTTTGTCCATGCTGGAGGATGGAGAGGATGTCAGGTAAGTTGCCCTCAAATGTAAATCTAGATGGCTGGGGGAAAAAAAAAAAGTTCAAACAGCATTTGTGAATCTAACATTTATATGTTTATAGTTTATATAGTATCGTTTGCCATACATAGCAACAGGACATCTTCACAGGGTTTGAAAACATTTGCGTTGCATTGTAGTCCTCTTCTACAGCATTCCTGCTGCCACCACACAGTTTCTGTTCTTCTGGGCAATGGTCCAGCTTGGGGTATGGATGCATTGAACAGCCTTGCAAGCCCTCAGACTTACCTCAACACTGTGTGAACTGTGCTATTCTGGTGTGGAGGGAAAATTCAGTTGCGACTATCATAAATAAATTGGCCAGCCTAGGGTCGGAAGGAGTTCATTCGCTCTTTTGCTGAAAAAAGAGATGCAATACAGCCTTCTTCCACGAAACCACAAACCATATGTTAACGTATAAAACAGGATACATACTAACATACTATGTATTAACGTAGGATTCATAGAACGCACTCTGTCTGGCAGAAGCAAAAGTCTTGGGATAATAAACCACACACAGTGATGGTCAAATCTATTGCAGACACATTTTGAATTATGTAAGCTAGGTGTAGCTGTTTTTTGCACCCTGAAGCCTAAAGTGTGTCACCTGTGAGGTGAGGCTACTCCAGGTGAGTCACTGTGCTTGCCGCTGCAGTGCCGCTGACATGGCGGTGGAACACGACACTGAGGTTAGCATGACAAAGGAGGCCCAACCAGCCAACTGTCCCGCCATGATGATCAGGTTTCCCCGCTCCGCCTCTCCCAGCTGTCTGCGAGCCCGGCATGTGGCCGTCTCGGATGGCCTTGTGTGCGATGCGGGGGAGGGGCTGCCGTCTGCACGAGGCACTGAGGAGTGAGGAAAATGGGAAAGGAACTCGTTTGAGCCTTTTCTTAAATCTTTTTTTTTTTTCTCCTCTCGAATCCCTCAGTCGCTGCTCTGTCTGAAGTATGTATTTTGTGTTATATCCACCAAACAGTGTTCGGCATCCATCTTTGATAAATTCACTTTGCCTTGAAGATCAGTACCTTCTTTATGACTGGCCAGGTGGTAAATGTGAGTGATATTTTTCATTTAAGAAACTGCCAGTCTTGGTGGTGCAGCTTCTCATACATTTGTGACTTACCTTTCTGAGTGGGCCTGTTCTGAAGCCTTTTCAACGACTTCCTTTTAATCCAGTGCAAAGCACAAAGGAACACAGAGGCTGCACTAAAATATGATGACTACAGACAGGATATGCTGTTCCTGGTTTTTTTGTTTTTGGCGGTTCCCCCTGTAAGCTACCGTAATACCACTGTTTAAAAGAAGCTTTGGGAAGATTATTTTTCTTTTCATGAAAGAATATTTTCAGCATGTCTACACAGATGTTTAAGACCATTTCAAACATTTGTATTAGTTGGCAGTTGAAAACAGTGAGCCTTTATTGAGATCATCCTGAGACGTGTAGCAACTGACCACATGACGGAGAGTATTAGACACGCATGAGTCAGCGATGTATTTAAATTATGGCACCACAACTGTACCACAAACATGTTTTACCTTTTCAGTCATGTTATTTGGTCCCTTATTTTATCTTATCCTGACTCTGTTGAAGTCATAGTGTCAAGTACTCCACCGGAGAAAAAAAAAATCACTGCTTGTGATATGGAAAGCACCAATCCACTGACACTTCCTCTGTCTTTCTTTTTTTTCACCAGGAGGTTACCATGCATGCACCTCTTCCATCAGGCGTGCGTGGACCAATGGCTGGCCACCAGCAGGAAATGCCCCATATGCCGGGTGGACATTGAGACCCAGCTGACGCCTGACAGCTGAGGTCTCCCCTGGCATGGGTCCCGGTCCTATCTTTCCTCCCCCGCCCCTCAGGCGCTTTGCCAAATGTTTTCAGTCTTCACCACTTCTGACCCTGCCTTCTGAGCCAACCCAAGACAACTGCAGGAGGGGGGAAAAAAGCACACTTGTCCAAAACAAAAAAAAAAAGGAAGAAGGCTTTTTGACTGATGGAGGGAAATGGGACCTCGATTCTGATGCTGTTCTGGGGGTGGGGAGATGCTGGTATCTTGGGGGGAACCTGATTTCCCCATGATGGGGTGAGTGGTGCATTCTATTATAAAGCCATTTCATGATGAAGGTACTACAGCGAAATGAGAATCCACATCACAAAATCTTTTGCCTGATAGGGGGTTGTATGTGTGCCCCTATGTTTCCTGTCAGAACTGAAAAGGAACAGGTTGGTCGCCATCTATGCCTAAAAGGGCATCCGTAGCCAGAGCGTCATGAAAGCGGTTTTCCATTTCAAAGTTTCTGTTTTATGGACGTGGGGGGGAGGGAGAGGAGGGTTGAGTGGGGGGTTCTCAGATTCCATACAGCTACTACTTCCTGCAATATTGTATTAGCTTAAGCCTCGTGGTGTTATGGGATACACACCATCTTCTTGTGAGCACAGGTATTTTTACACAAGGGACTGCTTTAGCGGAGTAGTATTAGGTGGCAGAAACTCAGGATGGGAGTGAAAGTGGATGCCAAATCGCTGAGGAGGGAAGAAGTGACAGGCTGACGTTGAGCTGAGAATGCGATCGGGGTGAGGGCGTTGGGGCAGTTTACAGTGTGGTGGAGCGCGTACAGACTACAAAAAGCCAAATACATACAAACAAAATAGGAAAGGACCTTCACAGGTCTTGACCCCGATCGCACACAACATTGAAGGCAAAGGGTTTTTTTTCGGGAGACAGACCACCTTTACACATTAGCGGCGACAGAAGGGCAGTCGTCCGGGGCTATGCGGATTCGCCGTGTGCCGTTTCAGCGCCTCTGCATTGTGGAGTAGTGCCCTCAAATGCATGTTTCGATGTTGGCTTGGGCTGTTTTGTTCACGTGAAAAATGAAGAGGGGTTGTCTGTGCATGACTTAGTTATCTGAGCAATGTGACTTTCTTTCTCAAAGTAACAAATCGACAAAAACGAAAAAAAAAATCAAGCACGATGTAAATGGCTATCACTGACATGAAGTAGCGTGTTTTCATCTTGTCATTTCAGTGACCACTGGTGGCACCCTATTGTGATGTATACCTTATTGCCTAAAGAACAAGCACATGTGATAGATATAGCAACAACCTCTTTTCTTCTTTTCCTTTCTGTTGGTTTCAATAGATATGAAAAAAAACATCCAGTGTTTTGGAGAGAATGATGAGCTAGTGTGTAACTTGTGTCTTGGTGTAACAGATCTCCCCCCGTGGTTGCTATGCTGTATTGCTAGAACAACAATGTAGAATGTTCTGTGACGGAAGCAGTTCTCTCTTTATATCGCGCACAGACAGTAGGTCCGTGTAGGCGCAGGTCACCAGAAGAGACACGAGAGGGAACAAAGAAGCCATTTGTTTGAGAAAACCAAACAATGTCTCTTGTCTGTGTACGTATGTGCATTTAACTCTCCGATTGTCAATGTGTCTGTCAATGACCTTGTCCTCCTCCTTCCCCATCTGTCTGCCTGCCTGTCTCTCTGTATGTCTGTCTGTCTGTAATGTCAACCTGGACATGGGTCTGGTGAAGCAGCTCCATGCCCACTTTAAACCAATTTGAAGAAATAGCTGTGATGAAGCTGCTATTCTGTTTATCAGTGATTTTTTAAGTGTGCTTTTTTGTGTAACTGCACTATAGTCTTAATTTGCCTCAACATGATTTTGTCGTGAGGGTATTCGTGTCTCTGCTCGTGCATCTGCGCCAAGTAGCTTTTTTCAATATTCATTCCGAGGCAACCTTGGGAAAAAAAATCCATGACCCTCTGTCCCTGGTGGATGTTTTTCTCAAAACAAACAAACCTGGAAAAGCCATGCTTGATCACGTGCAGGGAGGAATGTAGCGCTTGTTTTGCCTCCTTTGGATCCAGCAGTATGAAACCTGTTGGGGCCCCTTGAATATCCATCCCCTGTAGGTAAGGCAGCATCATGCAAACTGCTTTTTTTTATGATGCAGCCAAAAAAAAAAAAAAAAAAATTACCATAATACAATTGTTAAGGCCATGAGAGCTTTGTCTTATGATTGCACTAAAACAGGGCATGGCTCTTTTGTCCATCATTTCAAAAGTGGTTAATTAAGATTAATCAGATAATCAGGTTATTTTATATATATATATATATATATATATATATATATATATATATATATATATATATATATATATATATATATATATATGAAGGAAAAGTATTCTCGAGGATATCTGCTGAGATTTCAAACATCAGACTTGTGTCTTGCATGGTACCGATGCTAGTTGTTTTGGGATTTGACCATAATGGAGTATTTATAGAAAGAGTGCAATGTTCTAAACGCACCAGCTTTTCACTGTCTGAAAACATCCCTGCGGTCATGTCCGCTGATATAAAGAGAAGACGTCCTGCCTCCTCCTTTGTGGAGTTTTCTATGGGAATTTTTGATAGTTTACACAGGGTGTTGTGAGTTGAAATGCCTTAAGTATTTAACAATCATAATTTATTACTAACTGTAGATATTGTGGGTACGTATTTAATTTTTAAATAGTTTTTCTTTTGCAATTTGAATCATAATTTATTTATTTAGAAATAACACAAAAATGATTAAAAACTATTACCTCATTTTGCATTGTTATATGGGAATGCTTCGCATGCAGTTGTATTTTTTAGAAAAGAAAAATCAACATAAATAGATACAAAAAAAGCAAAAAATGTCATGTTTTAATTTCCCAGATCCGGGTTGTGTGATGAAAAGTGTATTTATGTGGTGCTGTCAATCTTGGTTACATTCCATTAAATGCAATTTCTATGATCCCCTATGCTGTGATCTAGTGGACAAACTGCAATAGAGTGGAAATGGTTTTAGTATGTATTATTTCCTGTTTTGCACTCTTAGTTTAACATGGCTGCCCTCTCACTGGCATAATGCGATTATTATAAAATTTCCTCTATATCTAGTTCTACTTACCCCACTCTGCTTGCACCTCATTCTTTCTGTCTTTTTGAAAATCTGTTTTGCTTCATGTTCTTTTGAGTTTTCTGAGCACTGCTTCATCATGCAATTCACTGCATTAAACGTGACCATCTCTAAGTGCCTCAACTTTGGTGGCAAGAGGAATTTCATAATGGTGGGTCATGCTGACTGCACTGGTCAAGCTTGTTTATTGCTGTCTTTAAATGGATCAGAACCATTTTGTTGTTATAAGATTTGTAGGATTCTGCCAACTTAATTTATTTAACCGCCAGATTAATAATGTCGGACATAATTTGTTGATTTGACTGTGCTCACTTTCACAGTAATTCATCTTCAACCCAGGCGGGTCACTTTTAAGCATGCTTATCTGCTGCCTCACCCCTTTCTAATACCATAATGCCCTTCTCTATCATACACACCACTAATACAAAGCTGCCGGTCAAACACTGCATACCGTGTGCATCTTTTACATCGTCCCCACACAGTCCTCTTAGGCTGAGGTCACTGTAAAACAATGGGGCCTGAGGTCTTACTGGTCTTTTCACGTATTTGCAAAGTCCAATTCTCTCCAGTTTTCATTTTATTTGCTTGAGCTTTTGAAATATGGCTTGTCTAAAGCTATTCAAAAAAAAAAAAAAAAATGCCCGTTTTCTGCCGTGACAAATTGGAGCTCATTTCTCACCACTAAGTCATTATGACCTATTTTCCTAGATTCTGTGAGGTCTGTGAATGCCAGGTGTGTCCTCAAGCCAAAGAGAGGCACCATTGCTGGAGGACACGCCATGTGCTGGGCGTTTACCCAGAAACCATTACTCCCGCAGGGTCCTGTATCGCTTGCTTGACGCATCCGTCCTCCTTGTCTCTGAGCGCATCCTGAGCAACGCTGCCTTGCACAGCCTCAGGTTGCTCTGCACAAACCGAGCCTTTTTTCCCTACAAGTCAAAAAAAAACACCAACTATCAAGTTATAAAAACCTTTATCTGGAACTGTCATCCCAAACTGAGAACACCAAAAAAAACAGTAATTCATTATCTGTGAGCACAAAGAGACTCGAGTCTGTGTTTCACGCCAGGCCTGCGCTATTGATATCTGCTCTTCTTCAGCACAGACACGACACACCTTGATTTCTCTCTCTCTGTCTCTCTGTCTCTCTCTCTATGACTCATTCCACCACCCTCTCTTCACCCCTCTCCCGCTCCAGAAAACACCAGATGTTTGCCATAGTATTATCTTGTTGTGGAAAACCAGGACGAACAGTGTACCTTAAAGCACAACCTATTTAAATGCATGTCTTTCTCAGGTTTGAATATATACACGATAATATATAAATGTATGATTAAAAAAGAATTGCAAATATACAAAGAATATTACAGAAGATTATTTGCTGCTACTTGCTTTTGAAAAACAAACAAAGGAAAAGATGCCAGTGACAGGGAGGCCGCCATTTTCCCCTTTGTACGAGAAACTGCTGTTTTGCTGTACTGCGCAATGTTTTACAATATAGGATATTTTATAGGAAAATAGAAATATTTATCATTAATATTAAAGCAATAGCTCATTAATGATGATGATGACGATGATGACGATGATGATGATGAAGAACTAGAAAAGTGTATAATGTGTAAAATCTTAGATTCACTTTTGGTGGATTTTGTACCTTATTTATTACTTCTACTAATAATAATGATTTTAAAGAATTGCATCGCTAAACCCAAACTGTTCTTTTTTTAATTTTATTTCAAGGCTTGTACATTATCCTTTTTCTATGTGTTCCTTTTTGTAATAAATTGCATAAAATGAAAAAAAAAAAAACATCTGACTCATTGTGGTGTCATGGTTTGGCCTATGAGATAATGAAGGAGCACATTACTTGCTGTAAGCTTTATTAAACATCTTCTTTGTATGTACATACTAAACGTATTGTACCTGCTTATGCTGTGTTTAGAACAGAGGCTCATGCATTGTTGAATTTTATACATGGGGCGGTGACACCTCAGGCCCCTCTCTGTTATCATGGAATAGGTGAAAATAGGATGATTAACTTTACAAGTCAATCAATGTGGAGTTATCTGTAGCATATATAGTGATACACTGTAGCAACTTAAACTTATATGGGTCTCCTGCTTCAGATTTACAGTTTATCTTAATTTAGTGTGCTACAGATTTATGACACCACCCTTGAAGGCCAGCACAGTGATTTCCCACCCCACCTGTGTGATGTGTCACCAAGTGACATCTTGGGGCACATGTCCAAATCGTCCAAAGCATTCAAAACATGAAAAGTGGAAACAGACATCTGAATCGGCCATTAAACCAGAGCAGAGCATCCAAACGGATGGCTTTTACTCTGCGTCACCCTTTCTCCCCGCCTTACGAGATGAGCACTGACAAGTAGTGCACTTCTGTTTCTGGAGCGATAATTTCAGTCACAGAAATGCTGTTTAAAACGGCCAGAGGCAACACTGGCAGAATCAACACATCCGTTGGAGCTGCACCAAAACCTTAATCCAGTGGGAAAATGGTATCGCTCTCACACAGACACGCCAGTCAGCCTTCCCAAATCTCTGGGGTTATTCGAAGACATTTTTTGAGAGTTGGGCCCAGATTTAATCGAACCGCAACATGCTTTAACCTTAATTTTGAGAAAGAACATAATGTGAAATGTTTCTTTTTGCAAAAAAATGTATTTCCGCAACCATACAACTCACAATGTGTGGGTACAAAAAATATGAATAAATAAAATTCTCTTAAAGGTTGTTGCACAAGGTAAGGGACAAAGCACACTGCATGTTGACTGAATCTGGTGTTGAATACTGACATCTTTACTGAAAATGAATGAATTAATGTGAGACTCTGTGTGAATTAATGTGAGGCCCATGGAGAAGAGTATGTTTTTGTCAACTGGGGAAAAAACTTACATATTTTTACACAGCAGGATAACTTTCACCATCATTTCCCCTCTGTTGCTACTCAAGAGTGTGTGGCTTGAACACTGTCAGACACCAAACAAAAGAACAGTATCCAAGAGACAGAACCAGGAGATGTTGGAGCTCAAAAGCCGAGGCCTGCCTTGAGAGAACAAATTAAAGTGGTGAAACTTTGTGCAGCGGTGCCTCAGAGCTCCACACGTGTGCTGTGGCCCTGTAAGCCAGTCCTGTTCCAGATTCACAACTGCCTTTGTGAAGTAACTGCACAGCAGGGGGATCCAGAAACACAATGAGCTCGGCTTTCACTTCGAAGGCGGTGGGACAGAAGGGAAAATGACGTTTCAGTTAAAAACTCCAACTGACACATGGCCTACACTAGCTGCTGCCTCATTGTCTGGTGCCAGCCTTTTGTGTGCTGAAGCAACTGAGATATTATGTGCATTCCTCTCAGATACAAACCTGCCCTATTTTGTGTACTTGTTTGGATTCCATTTGCACAGCAAATGCAAAGCTCTTTTTTCACTCACATTTGCAATGAGGGAAAAAAATCTATCTGCAATATTTTCTATTTGGACATTCACTCCTGGCTCAGAAAGTTTCTGCCTTTTTATTGCTCTGAAAACAGTGGGGTATAATTACAAGCGATTATGTCTAAAATTTTATTCACATTCTTGGCGAAGAAGGATCAGTTAAAAGGAATGTGAATGTGTGTTGTAAAAAGGACACATTCTGTTTATTCATTGGGCATTGGGGGCAAGGTAATGATATGACATGAAATTCTGTTTTCCCGAAAACACTTTTATTGATTGGTCCCATTTCATTCAAATGCTGGAAAAAAGCCTTCATGACCAAGACGCCGAGGCACAATTATGTGGCACTGTCTATAAATGCAAGGCTATGGCCATGTTGTTCCAATTATTCTAAAAAGACTGGAAGGTGTAAGAAATTTCATACAATCCACTTCAGCCAGCTTTTCATCCACTCCAGGAGTGTTTTAGGGGGAAAACTGAGGAACAGCAAAGGAGTCTAGGATACAAAAGAGATGGAAGTCAAACAAATACTGTGGATTTTTTCTGCTGTACAATAACAACATTGCCATGACCTGACTGGCTTACATGTTCTTTCTCATTCAGAGGAAATAAATTATCCAGGTGACCTTTATGGATTCAGAGCTTCACTGGCTTGTTGGACCTTTCACTGACTTTAAAGAGCAACTTCCATTAACATCCAAACAGCTTTGAGCATTTTTAAACACTGCCACGACAAATGGAAATTGAGTGAGCAATTTACA
The DNA here is from genome assembly GCA_019176425.1 of Megalops atlanticus. Lineage (NCBI taxonomy): Eukaryota > Metazoa > Chordata > Actinopteri > Elopiformes > Megalopidae > Megalops > Megalops atlanticus. Next base: position 26,162,801 of record CM032880.1, read on the forward strand.
ACCTTGCAGCCACTCAATCCTGTAATATCCAATGATGAATTGAAATACTTTCACTTAATGTTCTAAAAAAATTGCATTCAGCTACAGAAACCATCATTCCAAATAGCAGCACACAATGGTGATCTATGAGATATTCAGAAATACATTCTGTTAAATGTTACTGAAATTAAATATTATTGAGATTGAATTGTTAACTGCTAATAGAATGGACTGTTAATAAATAATTCAGAAATTTAGTTTTATTATTATGGATTGTTCCCATTCATATTCATAGAGCAGGCATGCTGAACAGGAATGCTGAAGGATAACTGAGAGGTTAATCATATTTTGTAAATAATTGGGTAATTCATTAACTCATCAACATGCAAGAATCCTTGAGGCTAAAGAGGGGAAAACAATATTAAAGACTCCACTGCGTATCACTGTTCAAACTCATTAGGGTGCCATTTGAAAGAATATATTTATTTATGTATGTATTTGAGTATGTGGCACCACATCAGCCTGTGCCTGCCAACATGTCTCCATTCAGTCAGGAATATTCAATCACCCATGACAAATGATCACCTACATCTAAATACTACTGTTTCCTCACTAACACCTAATCATTATCATACACACCATAGCAATAGTAATTGCCACACTCCACTGATTTACCACCAACATCTCATCTGATCGTTAGCGTTTCATCAAACACTTACACCCTCTGTTCAGTTTCTAAAATACAGGGGATCAATTTTCTGGTGGTGACTAAATGTATCAGGTGAAGGGTTGTTGCTCATGCCTGACCTGTGATAAATTGTGAAACGTAACAAATTGCATTTATTTCTGTTTAGTGTAATAGCCTGTTCCTTTTGAGCAACCTAATACAAAAAAAGCCTTGTGATAAAAAATAAACATTTACTGATTTCTACAAATACAAGCAAAACACTGTCTATTGTCCTCATTATACCATCTATGAACTATGTATACATTTGACAGGTATATATTATGCACTGATTTTTTTTTTACATTATTCTACATTATTACAGTATTCATCATTGTTTACCATTCATGCAAAGTCTTGGATGTATATGTCAAAGTATGATCATTATATACATGCCTGAGATATGTTACTCCTGGTATGATAAAGTGATAAAGAGAAATTTGAGGTAGGGAAGCTTCCAACAATTTACTGATTTCATAGTACAAAATTAACTATTTAATACATTTTTACAGGAATTAGTTACTTTCAAATTTTACAACCAGTAAACCGGTGGCAGATTGGCTTGTAAAGAGCATATGACCAGACAAACATGATCATAGTTCACAGCAGATTCACCTGAGGGCAATGAAAACAAGGCTTTAAAATGTCTTTTAAAATCTAAAGAAAAACCTGAGAGGCCAGAATTTTCTTACAGTACTTTAAAATCTTGACTTCTCTATGTTTCAGAATAGAGGAGTTCCTAAAACCAAACCAAATGATACAGCCTATGACAACTAATGCTATTGCTGTGTAAAAGCTACATTTTACCTCTTTTTAAAGAGCTGCAGGAGTGCATTACTCACATACCTATCATCCAAACCCACACTGTGCAAGACTTCGCTGTTTATGGTGCTATCATTCCAGGGTCATGGCTCAAGCCATGAATGCATGTGGTTTCAAGGTACAAGAAAGGGACAGTGTAGTGCTTGGTACCAGCTTAACCCAAAGGTAACAAGGTCAAACACATCATCTGTTTGCCTTTTCTCAATTTAAGACTTGCTCCTTTGGCAACATCCTCTTCCAAAGATCAAAGCTGTGTCTCCGTTGCACTGCAGTGACTACTCATCAATAACGCAGGGAGATGTTGTTTTGTTGGTAATTTCACACCCTACACTGCGGATTGTCCAGAAATTCCATCCATGAGAGTCCGTAGTGTTTCGCATTGTTTGGCAAACATAAACAAAGGGGGGGCTGGGTTGAGCGCTGTCCCAACCTGACGAGTGTAATGGTCCTCTCACAGTTATTTAGGCAAATACCTTGCACTATAGTAGCCAAAGTCCTTTACCACATGCTGCTACAGCATCCAGATAAGGATTCGCATATCCTCTTTAGTCTCGCCTCCTCCCACAGATGCCTGCAGGATATAACAGGATCACTGAAAGGATTTGAAGAGATATACCCTAGTCTGATATACCTCAGTTTGCCAAGTTGTACACACCTCCATTCCTTGTATAAAAAGCTGTTTTCTTCTTGTTCTCACCTGAAAAAAAGAAAATAAATTCAGTTACAGATTATCTAGGCTTAAGAAACAAGTAAAAACACTGAAGGAAACAGTTTCACTAAGAAACGTTCCTTCCGCCAGTTCAGGGCTGACTTACCGTAAGCGTCTGACCCCTCAGTACTTAGGGTAGAGCACTCTTTTGATCTGGCCATCTGCCCGCTTGGTATCCAGCCACTTTCCGCACAGGAAAATGGTGGTGACCCCGTTGGCGGTGTTGGTGACCTCCACGCGGTCCAGCAGCCAGCCGGCGCTGATGCCGGAGTTGTCGTGCTCCACCTTAACCCTCAGCAGCTCGCCCATGTCCAGCATCTCCAGCAGGAAGCGGTCAGTGCGGCCGCGCTCGAACAGGTTCCGGAACTTCTGCCGCAGCTGCCGCTTGCCCGAGTCCCCGTTGGAGCCGTAGATGGTGATGAAGACGTTGGCGTCAGTGCCGGCGCCCTTCTCGTCGGCCGTGATGACGATGATCTCGTACTTCACCGGGACCAGGCTACGGGCCTTGCTGGCGAAGCTCTCCATGGCTTTGGTGCACTCAAAGGTCATGAACTCGTCCCTCTTGGCCGTGAGGGGTATCAGCGCATTGCAGCGGAAAATAAACCTGAAAGGAGAATAAGATAAGAACAAGAAATAGGAGCTGTTCAGGTCTTGTTTCACATTTCAAAAATGACAAGTTGGGCAATTAATATAAACTAGGAAAAACAAAAGGATCAAAAGAGAAAGGCAAACTGCTGCATGGCAGGTATAAACCGTGCATTCAAAATTAATTTTGATCAAAATTTTCACATATAATTTGGCCTTCATGTGGCATAAGGGACCAGAGAGATGGTGAACCTTGATATAAATACAAAAATGAAATACGGTGACATACATAGCCATAAATCATTAGCCTTCATGAGAGAGCCCAGTTATCTCTACTGATGGGTTGTACTCACTTGTTTCCTAGCTCTTTCTCTGTCACAACAACCTCCTCCACGTGCCAGAAGGCCTCACCCTTAACCTTTTTGCCATCTTTTGGAGTGTGCCCAAGGCAGATGCCAGCAATTTCACCCAGGTTTTTGGAGGAAAACTCAAATTTATCGACGCTCCCACTGATAAAAACAAAATATTTTAACCAAGTCATTCAGCACCAGGTCAAAAAATCACTCAGTTTTATCTTCTTACCTGACACAATTTTGCTAGTTCTGAGAAATATGCAAATTCTTATTAAACATCATTAATGATTTCACTGTGTCTTAAAAACACATATTGACTTCATTCAATCTACAGGCTATACATTCAATCTATAGGCTATACATGAAAGCAGACCATGTTAGCTGTGAGCTTTAAAGGCCACTAAAACCTATTTACAAAATGTTATTCATCAATGTGTGTACCATATTTCTGTAAATGTGAAGGCATTTAAAAAATATAGGGAGAACCTCTCAAATTATTAAGAGCTGAATACATTTTTAACAATTGGACGACTATTGAGGAGACAGAGAAACACCAGCATACCGTAAGAACCTCTTCTTCTTAGAAGAATTCTCCATTACAAATTCCTTTGAACGTCCCTTCTTCCCCTCAAGTGCGATCCAGACATTTTCCTTGGTTTCTGCATCGTCTGTGTCAGCCGTTGTGGTGATAATTTCATACTCTTCCAAAGAAATACAAACCGCATTATTTAAAAGAGGCTGCGTTGCCGCCGTTATCTTTAGACTGCCTTCCCTTGAAGTGGAGAAGTTTTTAGGAGTTTTATTCAGTTTTCCAAGAACTATATTTTACAATTTCTCCATCATTTGTCTTGCACTGTACACTGAGCTCTGCTGAAGTACTTTTGAGCACTTTTAGAACAAATTAAAGTTAATAGATTGAACCTCATACCCATATTAATATGTGAGGTGACTCCAGGTAATATGGATGAAACCTGATAAGTAAAGCAAGTCACAGCAGGACTCAACATAAGAGGGCTTACTCGTCTTTTCATTGAGGTCTAGGATGTCGTTGTTGGCACAGGCCAGCTCTCGCATGATCTGTCCGTCATCCTCATTTTTGGCCAGCCAGCGGTCGCAAGGGAAGCGGAATGTTTTGTCCAGTGTTTCATCCTTCACATCGATGTGCTCCAAGTGCCAGCCTGGAGCTGGGCCTGATCAGCAAAGACCATGACATAAACAGTTTCAGTGAGAAAGCATAACAATCTCATGACTTGTAGAAAATGCACAGATTCAAGATGTGATGGCCCTCTCATCATTGCAAATGTAATTATCAGCAGTTTTATTATGCAAAGAATTTGTACTGCAATTGTATCCAAAGTACTGTATGTCTTTATGGGTATAAAATGTTATATTCATAGTACTGTATACTTTGATGGGTATAAAATGTTATATTCACAGTATTGTATGTCTTGGCAGACACAAATTGTGGGAATAGTAACTAGTAAATAGTGAAAATAGACAAACATCTCTTCTAAACAGTTATATATTAGAACAAGAGACTGTGTGACTATTGTCTATACACAGAGGGTTGGCTATTACAAAGGCTTCTATTTCAGCCGTGCACAATGTGTTTAATATTTGCTTGCATTAGAAGTAATCATTTGCAATGTATAAGCCCAACAGGGAAGGATGCTTAATTTCTCTGCCTGGAAATCTCAGGAAACTCTGTGTGAGAGAACCTGTCACACTCTGCTCACATCAGCTGACAGAAGTAGACCAGTAATGGGCTGCATTATTCATGTGCTGGGTCTCCATTTTCACACATCAGGCAAAACAACCTGATTCATGTTCTAAAATAGGACACTGTGATACTTACTCATTCCCCCCACCCGTGTCTTTTCCTGCGCTCAATTTTGCCTGCTTATCAATGAAGCATTCAGTGATATTCTACCTTTCTGGGAACACAATTGCTAGAACTGTACCAGATGTTTAGGTAACTTCATCCTAATGGGCATCGCTGCCTGACTGTCAATCCTGACTGTGCCTGAATATCTCTCCACTGCGTGCGGAGGGTGTGTGTGTGTGTGTGTGTGTGTGTGTGTGTGTGTGTGTGTGTGTGGCTCACCTGTGTTGTCGTGCCACACACGGACTTTGGACAGGTCCCCCAGGCTGAGGACATCCGGGAAGTGGAAGACATCCGTCTGCTTCCGTTCAAACTTGTTGGTGTTGTTGCACTCCTTCAGTGCCAGGGTGCCCGTGTCGCCGTTCTCCCCGAACACGATGAGGAACACGTTGGCGTCCGTGCCCGCCGCTGGGGGGAAAGAGACACCGATCGTTCTGCCTCTTGTGCAAGCCACCATCCTTCTGCAGGAAGGCAGCCGCGAGGCTTACCAGACAAACACTTCATCAAAGCGTGATGTGGCTTGTGTATGTTATGCTCCCTGACAATTCCCAATCTGGATTTAATAAGCATTTTTGTGTAGCCATGACAGGCCCGCTTGACATATTATTAAACTGTTGCTCACTCTGTTGTTGGAATCGACAGTAAGGAGACATTACAGAGGAGTGTTACAGAAGCATCTTGACATGAAAAACATTATTCGTAATACCTCATACTTGACATGTACATATGGGGACCACACACCTTTCAGCAATTCAGAGTTATGAAAGGCTAAGAGATAACAAAGATGCTATGAACTAAAATCTTGCTTTAAAAATTGTTTGCATCTGGTTTGGTGCCAGGTGATGAGGCCTGATTGGTGGGTCCCATCTCTACAAGGATCATGCCTTTATCTGACTGATGAGAAAACTCCCATGAGTGGCTTGTATTGCATGTCTGATGGGTGTCAGAAAATGGAGATGTCCCCCTGGAGATGACAAAGCTCAGGACAGCGGGTGATGGAACAGGTGACTAAGCCTCATCTGCCCTTTCGAGCTCTGTCTGTAAATGGATGAAGCTAGCGTTCTTCCATCTTCAATGATCGCTTCCATCTCGGCAGTCAAAATGTCATTAGTCTTGGTGCTTGCAGAAATATGATGGCAGTGGCTTACAGCGGAATTGCTTATAATGGTGTTTTTGTCTAAAATTGAGATTTTATGAAAACAGAAATAAGTCAGCACATTACACACTTCATCAGACAAGCCTTGATTGTCAGCTTTCCCCTGAAAGTAATGACATTTACTGTTCATTGGCATCCATTCCCAACGGCTCTCATCTGTTTAAATGTCATACGAAATCCGTTTGCATGTGAAGGAGATATGAAAGATATGTATTATCTTTTACATGTGATACGTGCCGAGGAGGTGCATTTTTGTAACAATGCTTTCCATCGCAAGTGTTTTCAATGGAGTGCAGAGAGAGTTGGCACTCAGTGACAGTACACCTTCACCATTTCCATTCTTGATAAAGAGGGAAGCTCATGATTTACTACATTACATTACATTATTGGCACGTAGCAGGTGCTCTTATCCAGAGTGACTTACATCAGTTACAGGTTTTTACAATGTTATCCATTTATACAGCTGGATATTTACTGAGGCAAATATGGGTTAAGTACCTTGCCCAAGGGAACAGCAGCAGTGCCCCAGTGGGGAATTAAACCGGCAACATTTCGGTTACAAGTACTGCTCCTTAACCACTATGCTACACTGCTGCCCGTAAGTTAAATTCATTTTTGAATGTAAATATCAGCTTATTGTCATTGTGCAGAGTACAGGTAAGGAGCCAATGAAATGCAGTAAAGAGTTGGCAGTGGTGGGATTTGAACCCACGCCCCTGAAGGGACTGGAGCCTTAATCCAGCGCCTTAGACCGCTCGGCCACGCTACCACATGCATGACTACGCATATGATAGGACGAGAGGGTATCTAAATTGGCAAGGAAAAGTAGTTTTGGGGGAGAATGTAATTTTTTTTTGGGGGGTGGGAGATATATGCTGTCTGGCAGCATATCAAAACACTGGCACTACTATTGAGGGTTTCTTGTCCTCAGGACCTCTGTGTTATCTGATCCAACAAAGAGCCTAATACATCAAACTGCCCCCAAACTCAAACATAACCATCTCCTTAAAAAACAGGAATTGTTTTCAACGGAAATGAGAAACTACACCAGTTACTGAGTATTGGGACCTCTTCAGCTGTTCTTATTTATTTCAGTGAGCAGGTCTACGGGGATTTAAACACTAGACCCTAGAGGAATACTTACTGTGGAAACATGTGATAAAATGTAATTTCTCCTGTGTCTTAAGCCTTAAATTGGCTGCCTCTACCCAGGCAAATTTCAGACACAGGTCTGGAGGGGTTTCAACTTCAAAAGAGCATCATGTTTATATCGTACACATTAAAGGAGAATTTTCAAAAATGAAAATGTGATATGGTTTATGTTACGTATCATGTATTTAGATGCACGATTGAATGTTCTGCATTGCGTCCTGTAGGGCATGAGACTGACCACCATCCAGTCAGTGACGCAAGCAGGCCTTACTTCCAGCCAGAGCTTGTCATTAGAATGAACAGATACAGCCAAGATGCAGTCAAAAAAGGTAGAGATTATGTCAAATGATGGATGACTCCTCTGACAGAACAAGCCATGCTTTTCACTCACCGTCTAAACAATAAACCCTCAAATTATGTGTGGCATTACTAATTGTAACAGTTTTTACACATACACAGTTACTGATATGAAAATATATTGAGAAACACAGCTGTTTCTAGCCTGAAAAAGTATAAAAGGTCTGAATGAATGCATGTGAGGACTAAAAATTTTAGCTTATGACAATAGCTACTAGAGGTATTATTAGTATTATTATTATTATTATAAATACGTAGTTTAAAATTCCAGAATGTTCCAAACAAATTTACAATGCAGCCTTGAGCTCTTGTTCGAAATATCCTGTCAGGTCATGTTCACCTATTATTATGACAACATATACCTAGGTGCAGCATATGTTTGTATAAACAACATCATATCCAAAAGCATCCTCTGCTAATCTAACCTAACACTGAATTACATTATACATGAGCATGGCACTAAGGCAGTATTTCAGACAATTACAGCTCAGCAACATTACACAAATTAAGCAAAGGTCAGACCAGAGAACACAGTACCTTTACACAGAGAAATTAGCATAAAATTCATCAAGGATTGGGGAACTGTTTTGAGACCAGAGCTCAATTATGAGCTTGATAACCGAGAAATTCCTGACCTATCCTTGGGTTCAGTCAACATTAGTATTAATAATCTCTTGGTTATACTTAACAAACCCAATTTAGCAAGCTCAGAAGTCACAAAATTTAATGAAAAATGTTTCTATAAACAGAGAACCGGCATTACTGACAATTCACAGTTAAGGACAGATCCTGGGGCCACACGTTAATGGGATGGCATGCTTATTTCACTGTTCGCTCCTGCAGCTGCCATTGTGGCCATTGTGTAAGAGGTATGTAGTTCACCTCCACAGCTATGGCATCTCCTCTCCTGAGTTTCCACTGCAATGCAGTACACAGCAGAGCCTGAGGGAACCGAGTGAGTAAAAGCCACTGTGATTTCCCTTGGTTAGGTTCTGACAGCTGAAAACACATTCTGTAATGACGACAGCTTGAACCTTTCACAAAAACCGATACGGTGGGGCGTAATCTAAATCAAACAGAAGATGTGGGAGTATTGCTCGAGCGATGTTTATGGACTACAATTGCCATCCCTTTGGGACAGGATGGAATCAAAAACTTTGATAATAATTATTGGACGCACACAGTCGGCATTCTTTGCAGGTACTCCCATGCTGTTATCTCAACACAAATACTGATGTACAAAAGAGGGTCTTCTCATTACTATTTGTTTTGGCTCTCTTATCTTTAGCGTTTTTTGTTGTTGTTGTTCTTTCACATTAGTATTTCCCCAGCTGGATATACATTTGCATCTGTGTCTCGACACCAGCAATGAAACAAATGAGACGACAAAACGAGAAGTGGTCCTCAGCCGGAGGCAAACAGGCTATACGGTCTCTGATAACGGACTCTGTTCATGTAAAACTCCCTTTAAACAGAGACTTTATGAGCTTGGAGGCTCTTGGAATCTCTGTTTAATAAAAGCAGATTGGATTTCTCCTTGCTCCTGCGTTTTATCACCGAGGGTTTACACCTGTTTTATTTTGGTTGAACTGCAGGGATTTTTTTGCTGCCCTATTTTTAGCACTTTATTGCATCCTGAGATAATGAGAGTGGAGCTCACTTTTTAAAATGTGCAACACTTAACCAGATTCTAAACTGCGTGAATGGAGTTCATATGATTTCAGACACTTAAATGGGTTACTGGGCGATTGGATCGAAGCCTTATTTCAGAGGGTTTACTACCTCTTATCACTCAAGTGGTCACAGACTCTGTCTTGAGAATTGTTTTATTGAATTTTTAAAAACAGGTTGTTACCTTAAGGGATGGTCAACTATTATATCACCTATTATATCCCTGAACCATAACAGGCAATTTAATCAGGGCTCACCACTAACGGAAGGCTGCAACACACTAATATTGCTCCTTCAAAAATCCCAATCATCAGAGAAGCTGCACAGATTGAGTGATCTCATTTGAAGCTACCCATCACGTCAACGATTTCAAAAGGTACCATCTTTTCCTTGATTTTCTTTAAACTGTGCTTTGTGCATTCCTTCACTTCATGCAGCGCTGTCACGTCTGTCATGCTACTAATCCATATAATCAATCAAACACAAGTCATACCAGGGCAATCCATTTCAGTGAGTATTATTATGTAATCATATGGTTAATCATATGGATAATGGCTGCATTCAATAGCAAACACGTAATATGTTTTCACCATTATATACTGCACTGTATGTGTTTGGTCAGAATAATCTATTATCTGTCATTATATTTTGGGTACTAGATTAAAAAGTATAAATGACAAATGAGAAATACTCTGCCCTGAGGATAACAATAAGGAGCTGTGACATGTAAAACTATACTGAAAATGGAACCGGTATGCAAGAGTATGCTGAGGGTTAATAACAACAACAACAAAAAAAAACATTTTAAAATGCATGGAGATATGACAGCCAAGTTAACGGGTACACAATAATCTTATAATGACTATCAGTCTGAGAGAAAAAAGGTGCTCATTAAATTCCTCATTAGTCTTCATGGAGTTTCTCCCTCATGGAATCAGCCCAGTTGGTTAATTATTCCCAAACAATCAGATGCTAATTGCTTTCTACAGGTGTATGTCTAACCCGTCATATGGTTTATTAGCGGTGTAAAATATAGCTCCGTATCTACAGTCTCCATAAATTGAAAGTAATGATGATTCTTGTGACACATAATTATGCACACAAACTTGCGCAATTATGAAACACTCAAAGCCATTACCAATAAGAATGGCCCCCTTCACTGTCTGTCGCCTCAGCAAGCTGCTACGCCATGCTGTTATTAACAGGCAGTAAATACACATTTGTCACCCCTATGTACAACTGTACACTTCTACCAAATGACTCCCTCGCTGACTTTGGCTCTGGGGATGCAGAAAATTGATGTTTCATGCTGGAAAATCATCAAAGTGGAGCGAGCAGACGACTTGGAGTTGAACTTGTGAA